>WARS01000029.1:470448-1913724 GCA_008933995.1 Datnioides undecimradiatus
GAGAGAGAGAGAGAGAGAGAGAGAGAGAGAGAGAGAGAGAGAGAGAGAGAGAAAATAGGTAAAGCAGGTTAAGCTTAAATATGTCTAATATGTAATCACTTCCTGTGCATTGACTCACCCTGCACATCATGCTGATGTTGTCATTGCCATGGTTTCCCTCAAACAACATATGAACAGTTCATTTGCAAAACTGGATGAATGCCATTTTTAAAATGTAAACACCAACACCAGTTTGACTGATATTCCCTTAAGTGGGAAAAACAGAGTCATCTAGAATTCACTACACATCACAACCTCCTGGTAGCATTTCACTTGCGCGGGATAGTGTAGACAGCTGTGACTGAGGTCATTATATCTCCTTATATCTCATTATATATCTCAAGATTTCACTCGACTCAAACAGTCACCTGCCTGGTTAGTTAACTAGCTGTATATAAACTCTTGATAAATGGTCAGTAACACGGGCTGTAGTTTATGCATTTATTGGAAGATTTGTCAACAATCAGAACTTCTCCTGTTAACCCAGCAAAAGTGGTTTATGTATCAGCCTTTAAAACTCATGTACAACTCATTCATTGGTCCGTTGTGTTGACTGTGTATGTGTTTTCCTGCACCTAGACAGTTTTTAGAGTATTGATTCATGCCCGATCTGGTCTGGACTGCTTTCTCAGGTTTTGACCTCTGCTTGCCTCAATATCCTGTCAGCCTCTTCTACCTTATGGTTCTATTTATTAAAATTACTTAACTGCCCAGCCTCTTGTTTTCCTGTTTCCTTGCATGCACAAGTGTTACATGACGAACTGGACAGTCATGGACCCAGCAGATCAACTGGAGATGGACAATCCTCCTGTGCACCTTCCTGTGCATCAAAGATCTGCAGTCAAGGGCCCCAAGCAATGATAAGTTTGGCACACGGCCTAGCTTCCTGCAGCTGAGGATTTTTGTAAGTCAGAGGCCTAAAGACTGACTAAAACACCCCTGATTTCCAGACAGCACTCCTGCCTGCTAGCACCCCCTCTGCACCTTCACCTGCTAGTCCACAGCCCACTAGCCCACCAGTGCAATTCCTGGCCAGCTAGTCTCCAATCTACTAGCTTTCAACCAGTTAATCTCTAGTCCAGTTTAAAGGTTTATTTGTGTTTGAGCTCATTGACTGCGCCCTCTGAGCTTTTTAGTTTGCCATAAGTCAAGGATTGTAAAATATATTGTGACCCACATTAGTAAAATGACACAGGACAAAATAACATTTCATAACAAGTGAAGGTCTGGCATTCAAAGTTTTACCAAAGTGACTTTAAATCAAGTCATTGAATCACAGACCTGTCATGGATATAACGTTCAGTCTGGGACTGAAGCGTGGGATCTTTCTGGAAAAAACAACAAAACTGCCACTGCAGTGAAGCCAACAGACTGGAACCAGACTCAACTGACAGCGACTGACTGAATAATCTACTAACTCAAACAGTAGATTTAAAAGTGGTGCTGTATGTGATGACTCTAATGACTCTGTGTGAAGCAAACATCTCTCAGTATAGAACCTGTTCTAACAATCAGCATTTCTCAGAAATTCATTACGTCTTGTAAAAAACACTGTATGTGAAAGTGAAACAGCTTCTAGCAGCACGGAGTAAATGCATAGATGAGGGAGATAACTGGGAAATGAAAGGGGGGGCGGGATTCCAGGTCAGTGTGGTCTTGTTACCACACAGTCTGGTCACATTCCTCTCTCCCTTCTCTCTCTTCAGCCATAGTCCCTCCCTCTGTCTGTGCTTCACCTGACTGAAACATGACTCTTCAGTGATGGCAGAGCCGTGGCACTGCAACATGAGCACTCAGCTCTCAGCGGCAAGTCAACACAGAGTTCACAGAGTAATGTGGAGCTTTTAAACCACTGTAACCAGGTCAGTTCAAACAGGAAACATATTGTTAAAAGTCACACAGCTGTTAAGTGAAACGGAGACTGCCCTGTCTTACTATAAACATACGTTTCAGTGTGAAAGAGGCTCAAAGGTGGGTTCATTCATTAGTTTGTTATTAGCTAAAACTAAATGAGTTTAAGGTGTCTTATTTTAAAACATATTACTAACCAACTACAGTTGTTGCAATCCTCACCCAGCATTCGGGACATCTTTAACGATGTCCTTGTCCCCCAGGCTGATGCTATACTGTCAGCTGTACGTCACATATAAGCTAATTTCACTGTCACTGATGACTCGGCGTATACTTTCATTGGTGATTGGTGAAATGCCAGCACAGACATCAGGAATGTTCTGTTCCACGAGATACCACATGCGAGGTGTGTAGACAATGGCTTGTAACTGTTGTACCTCAAACTGTAACAAAAACACCTACATTTGTAGGTATGTTGCAGTGCTGCCAAAGGCCTGTGCTTCAAAGCAACAAGTGCAGCATACACAGGAAATGTTTTAGCTGTCTGTTTCCCCCGACTACACCTAACATAATAATAACATGATTAAGCATGATTAAAATGAAAATGTTATACAAAGAACTGCCGAACTGTGAAACTGAACAAATTTACATCTGGCAGAGAATGAACTTCAGTTCAAGTGTCAGCTGACCATATTCACTACAACTGAATGACACCTACCCACACAGGCCTCAGACAAAACCAAAACTCCCCACACCAAACATGGCTCCAGACTAGAATGTTAAGCATGTAGGATATGAGGCTTGATGACATCAACAGGTAATATTATAGATACACTGTTGCCCATAAAGGTGGAATAATTTTGTTTTCAGACACATTCCTCTTTTTATTCCTATTTATACACATCAGTAATCACTTCTGAACAGGTGCAATGATGAGTTTTGAGAAGATATACACTTTATCAAGAATAAATCAATCATTTCATGAGAAGAGTAAAAAAAATTATTTTATTCCAACTTTATGGGCAACCGTGTATATAAATTATTTTTCATTTTTTATAATGTCTTCCTGTGGTGAGTAAGTAATACATTGTTTAAAAGGCCATGGTCAGCTGAGAAGTTGCAAAACGTTATGACTCATTTCACAGCAAATGCAGGGGAATTCGACGCAGGCTGTTACAGGCTGTGGATTCAGTGGAAGATAATGCTATGAGCTCTTTTGTCTTGTAACTTTTTGTAATCTGCCGTCAGTGTGTGAGTCGGTGTGAACTTGAATGCCAACAAAGAGTGTAGAGCACTTTAAGTGGTTGGGCAGGAAAGGTGCTATACACAGCAAATACAGTCCATTTACACTTGTCAAAAAGTGTTACAATGGCGCCACCGTGTGGCAAAACAATCATATATGTTTTTGAGCCACTGACATTCATGGTCTTACTGTGGCTGTTGGTGATAGGAGCCCAGTTCTGTAATATTGCAAACAAGTGAATTGATAAAACTATGTCCAAACTTTAGGTAGGTGACAAAGCTTCTGTTTGGAATACATCCCAATTACAACATTTATGGTGACAATATATCATATGCCATAAACAGAATTTGAAGAAATTTGAGGGAAACTGGGGAAAAAAACAAACAAACAAAAAAAAAGACAAGTTGTAAAAATCAACACCTTGATATATTCTTGATATATAACTGTGGTGGTGAACCTCATCTCACAACAAACAGTAAATTCACCAGAGTCAATTTTAACACTCAGAGGGTCTATATCAGGGGTGTCAAACTTACGGCCCGCGGGCCAGATCAGGCCCGCAAACGGGTTTAATCCGGCCTGTGAGATGATTTGAAGTTTAAATTAGCTGCGATTTTTCAATGAAAGAAACAGCTGTTCTAAATGTGTCCACTGGGTGTCGCAATAGCAATTATGTTAAGCAGAGTATTTTGTTCAATCCCAGATAGGCTGTGACTTAAAGTTGTATGCCTTTGTAGATATATTGATCTACTATCTACTCTGAGACGAAGTTTAAGTTCCAATCACTGAGGCATTGTGTTCTTGAAATTGCACCAATTTTTTCCTCAGAATTTTCAACTAATTTGAAGTGTTTTGTAAAGAGCATTATTTGTGATGTGTTCAGAATGTGCTTGTACTATTTTGGACCAAAGTAAAACAAAGGAAATAAATCTGAAGTTGTTATTTTTAAGTTATTATGCCATGATTTTACCGGTCCGGCCCACTTGGGAATAGATTTTCCTCCATGTGGCCCCTGACCTAAAATGAGTTTGACACCCCTGCTCTATATAATCCTCACCCACAGAGTGTAAAAAATACTCAACATAGTGTTACATTTTCAGAATCAATTCAACTCTGCTTAGAGTTTATATTTTACACTACACTACACTGGTAAGTGTTTATCAAATTTTACACTATCAAGGAAATAACACTCAGTGTAACACCCAGACTTTTTAGGGTGTTAATTTGAATTATCTGTTGATGAGTGCTGAATCTACGACCAATAAACTACTCTGAACAGTGTGGAGTGTAGTTTTTTAACTTACTCTTGGTGGTGTTAAATATAATTCACTTGTGTACTTACTCCCTGTAAGTGTTATAACCATAATTTTAAGGTATCAAAACTTTCACGGAGAATTACACTCCGTTCCACATTATTATGCAAATGTAATTTTTCTCTCTTTTCCCTAAATAATCTATAAAAATGATAGTTCTCATAATTTTCAAGTCATCAAGCATTAGAGTATAACTCGACTGTTTTTGAACAAACCTCCAAATCATAACGTTTTTTTTAAAAAAAAAAAATCAAAATCTTAAAATGCACTGTTCCACATTATTACGCACAATAGAGTTTCAAAACATTTTATTGTTGTAAACAACTGAAAATGGTCATTAGTTAAACTGCAAGCATTTGCAGGTTATATTTGCTGAAATCAAAAGCTCTTTCAATCAAAAATATCTTAACAGGCCAAATTACATTTTGACATAGGACCCCTTATTGGATAGGAGCTTCACAATTCTTGCATCCATGGAAGTTGTCAGTGTTTGGATGGTTTCTGCTGGAATTTCTTTGCAGGATGTCAGAATAGCCTCCCAGAGATGCTGTTTTGATGTGAATTGCCTCCCACCCTCATAGATCTTTTGCTTCATGATGCTCCAAAGGTTCTCAATAGGGTTGAGATCAGGGGAGGATGGGGGCCACACCACGAGGTTTTCTTGTTTTATGCCCATAGCAGTCAATGATGCACAGGTATTCCTTGCAGCATGGGATGGTGCATTGTCATGCATAAAGATGATCTTGCTACGAAAGGCATGGTTCTTTTTTTTGTACCACAGAAGAAAGTGGTCAGTCAGAAACTCCACATGTTTCACAGAGGTCATTTTTACACCTTCAGGGACCTTGAAGGGGCCGACCAGCTCTCTCCCCATGATTCCAGCCCAAAACGTGACGCCACCACCTCCTTGCTGACGTCGCAGCCTTGTCGGGACATGGTGGCCGTTCACCAACCATCCACGACTCCATCCATCTGGACATCCAGGGTTGCACGGCACTCATCAGTGAACAACACTGTTTGGAAATTAGTCTTCATGTACGTGTAGGCCCACTGCAGGCGTTTCTGCTTCTGAGCTTTGGTTAAGGGTGGCTGAATGACAGGTTTATGCATAACTGCAACCCTCTTGAGGATCCTACACCTTGATGTTCTTGGCACTCCAGAGACACCAGCAGCTTCGAATACCTGTTTGCTGCTTTGCAGTGGCATTTTAGCAGCTGCTCTCTTAACCCGACGCATTTGTCTGGCAGAAATCTTCCTCATTGTGCCTTTATCTGCTCGAACCCGTGTGTGTTCTGAATCGGCTACAAATCTCTTTACTGTACGAAGATCACGGTGAAGTTGTTTTGAAATATCTAAAGTTGTCATACCTTCTCCTAGGCATTGAACTATTTCTCGCTTTTCGGCAGCAGAGAGATCCTTCTTCTTCTCCATATTGCTGGAAAATGGTGGTCTGCTTAATAATGTGGAACATCCATTCTTAAGTAGTTTTCCCTTTATTTGGACTCACCTGCAAACTAATTGGCACAGGTGTCTGAGATTGATTGGAGTGATTGGAAGAGCCCTGACACACATTCCCATCCATGTGTTTAAACTGACAGACAAAAAAAAAAAGACCTTTATGACCTTTAAACACAATTTGCATAATAATGTGGAATGCGGTGTATATCACAAGTACTTAGTTTGGATACTGGCAAAATCTCAGAGCTACTTGCTGTGTCTTCAAAATTTTGGGACTGCACATTGTCTGCACTGTAACTGTCTACAATATCATCAGTTTCAGCCGTTTGCTCAATTTGTTCAAAATGCTTTGTGCTTAAATGTTTTCTGAACCCTGAAAACATACCAAAAATACGACAACAGGCTGGCTGAGCACATTTTAAATGAAGTGATTTTCCAGGACACAAACCATGAATCATTCACATGTGCTTAATAAGTCAAGTATGTGGCCCACCTCATGTGGCAATGTATCTGATCTCTGCAATACGTGGGCTCTCATGGACCTTTCTAGTCTCTGTTATATACAGTTGTCTGTAAGAAAGTGTACATGCTGTGGAGCATCTAGTCATAATGGTACCAAACACAAAATGGGCCTTAAAGAGCTCGTCAAAGGCTCCAAGAGAACTAGTTGAGTTGCAAGAGATCACCTGTTTGTCCAGAACTATAAAAAAGTTGTGGATACGCCTCTTCTTCATCCCGACTGCACGGATGGCATCTGTATGTTCAGTAATGCTTGTTCCACTCTGAGAATAGAAGAATTAGTAAATGTTAAAAGCTTTTAAAGCATTTAAAATGATTCAAATTAGTGAAGGAATCTAAAAATAATTTGATATTATTAAACAATTATTTGATTTTTTAGATCTTTTTAACCTTTAACACAAACCTTCTTGAACACAACAAGATGGTTCTCAGCTTGGGATGCAGATATTTTGCCTGGTCTTGTCCGGCCTTGGGCTGAAGGAGGGGATCAGGTGAAGTAGTAGATAAGTGAAGACAGATCGCTATCCCATCCAGTAAATGGAAAAAATGCATATGCATAAATGCAATATAGTGGTACTATTATACTATAGTTTAAAGTCACCATTACAAAGTTGTAGCTGAGCTAAGATCCCCTAATCTCTGATAAAATAACCAACTACCTGAATTAACAGCGGCATCATCAGTTTCCTCTTCATTCGATGTAGCTTCAGCACAACAGATGAGTTCTTCCAGACAGCCTGAGGTAGGAACAGTCTTGGCTTGCTGAATGACCTTTTGTTTGAACATGGTGGGCCATCTAGATAAGAAGACAATTAATCCAACACAGACAAAATCAAAACACCAGTTACTGAAATGCAAAACACAAGCTGACATATTTATCTGTAATATGGACAATACAATTCTCATGTCTCCAGTATCAAGTAACCAAGTATCCCAATACAGAGTACAGAGGCAATAAAAAGAATTAAAATACACCCAAAGGGCCCACGTGCTGTAGCTTAAACTCAAACTGGATTTTTGGGGTCAGACCTCTATGAAGTTAAGTGTTACCTCTCCAAAAACCGGGCAGCTACTTCCTCTCCAAACTGCAGGATGAAGTCTTGCTGAATCTGCAACACATAAGTTACAGATGTTTAGTAAATGTACCACTTCTACTTTCAACTCAACCTCAGACAAGCAAACAGCATCCAAGTGTCCATCACACATATTTCAAGACACAAATCTTCAGATTTACAGTAGTGCAAAAAGTTTGTAATCAGTTTGTTTGATTCAGCTAATGGTTGGAACTGAACAGGGAGCATGTCCAGAGAGAGAACAGCTTCAATCAGAGAAACACAACCAGATGAGGATGGGGCACTAAACTTGTAGGAAAGGTGAGACAGTAATACATAATGTTACTGTATGATGTCTCCTTATAGGGAGCTAAAATGTTCATTTTTAATACTGAATTATGACCTAATGCATATTGTTCTGTAAAGTTTTCAATTACCAGGCCTTTGATGTCTTTGAAGCGTGGAAACTCAGTCAAGACATCTGCGGATTTCTCTTCATCGAGGACCACATTGCGACGATATTCAAAAGTCATCTTCATCTTCTGCTTGACAGCAGCCTCGTCAGAGGAATACTTCATGAAGGAGATGGCCTCTTTGCATTGCTCTTCAGTCAGGGTCACTTCGGGATGAAAAGAAGGATCCCTTATAGCAGTCCTCCACCGGTCAGCTGACATGATGACAAACCTCCCCTCGCTGATGAAGCAAACCTCTGCTGTACAGTTTTGAGCCTCCATGCCAGGAAACCACTGACACTTTCAGCATCACAGAGATGTTCCTTTAAATTATAACGGGATGATTAATGAGGATAACAGAAAAAGGTTATGATGACATATAGTACAGTGTGATGTATGAAGAAATAATTTGCCCTCACCAGTCTGATACAATAACATTTTGAAAAGGCTTACATATCCATTCTTGGAATAAGGACCCATCAAGTAAGGGAACATCTCAATTATGCCTCGAGCATACATCTCTCTCACATGCCGAGGCAGCGACGTCCTGACAAAGGCAAAGAAAACACTATTCATTTCAATGATTTCAGTGAATTTTAGAGCAAAAGAACTAAGGAAGGAGTAAATATTAATATTTTCCCCACAAGAATGTAATGACAGTATGGTCTGAAAAAAAGACAACTGAATTACCCGTCAATTTCAGTCATGTCTGCAACGAGGATGTTAACCATCTGTCAGTCAGACCTTTCGTGCGGTTGGATTCCTTCACAATACTGCCTCCACCAGGTTTCTTGGCCAGTGCAGATTCAACCGTCTTTAAAAAAAAACAGATGACAGAAAAATAGTTCAGTAGTAGTTCAGGAGAGAGGGGGCAGAGAGAAAATAACAAAACAAAAAAACAAAACAAAACCACCTACTATTGAGCTGGTTTTTCCACACCATAAACATTTTCATGGCAAAAGAATTCAAAATCATGAGAAAACAAGTTTACTGCTGTCAAATGTGATAGTAAATACACCAGCATTAGGCTGCTGTGCTACTTCTTCTAAGACATCTGCATCCACCTCAGTTCCTGCCTCATCATAAACTCTCACACCTTCTGTGATGGGTGGGATGGAGAACTTTGCAAAAGCTTAGACACGCACACACACATGCACACAAAAGTTGTTCCATGTAACTGTGGCTTTAACTCGATGTGTATTACAAAAGACTGTTCCGAAAGTACATACTCATAAATCTGAAAAACAAAATTATTTCCAAGCAACAATAAAATAAAATGGTCAGTTTACATTAGGTTAGGAAGCCTAACTAAATTCTAAATATGACCTGGTGATTATACTATGCTTGGCTATATCAGCTTCAAAGGGACACAGTAAAATTCCACATGCAGTGATTGCTATGCAGTTCTCAGGAATGACAAACCAAGGCCAGATAGCCATTTCAAATCAGGATACACAGTCTGTTTTGCTGTATTGCTGCACAAATACAGATTAAGTACTTAACCCCGTCTGTCTGAGGAAGAGGCGGGCAATTATTTTTACTCTCATACTGAAATACAGAAGAAAGAGAAAATGTATTTAAATATATAATGTGCACTGTTTCATTTCAGTACACTGTGATGCTATTTTGCTGTCTGTCGCTTTTCTGTCTGTGTATATGGGCGCGCAAACACGCAGCGCAGGGGACAGGAAAACATAACTAACCGATAAAATGAGATAAATGGTCTTTGCCAGTTATGGTGGACGCCCCTGTCTGAAACAGATCAAGTGTCTTATAAGATTTTATTATCTTCTCCATTACTTCATTAGCTTACCCTAACTAGGATCACACCGTCAAGTTCATTGTAGCCATTTACTGCCAAATTCACACCTGTAAGGTATGAGAAAATAATTTAACCATATGGCAAAGCTGCATACAAACCCCTAATTCAAAATCAATCGCTGTTTGCTACACTGGCGTTACCGACCTACCCATTAAGAGTTATCTACTGGTTTTAGTATTGTTAGCCAACTAGTCGCCAACTGATCATTTAGCCTTTGCAACTCATGCAAACTGTTCTAATCAACAGAAATTCATAAAATTACAAGTAGGATGCAAGTAGCTCTCTAATACTGACAATAAAATAAAACGTTACCTCTTGCGGACTGTCTGCTCTTCAGACTGTTTAACTTAAATTAGCTTAATGTCAATCCAACATTTAAGCTAGCAGTCCACTCGGTAACAGTTAACCCTTTGTTATTCGGTATTTTAAGACACAAAACAGATGCAAGTGTTCAGTGATAACGCTAATATATAACGCTCCTTCGGTTGAGGTACCGAAAAGGGTTTAATAAGTAATTAGAAGAAACTTAGCGCAGTCTCGCTCAACGAACAGAAAATGGCGTCCTTGAAAATTCAGCAGGTGGAAGAGAGGATGAGAGGATAAGGAGCTGGGCGTGTCTCACCAGAGAACGGTGCACTTTCATCAGTGAAGGCTTTCATCAACACTGAGGGGCAGAGCATCTCACTTTTGTTGTTGCGATAACTCTGTTAGAGTCTGTGTACTTGCAAAATCCTGTCTTTTTACTCTGGACATTTTCACCAACACTAGGGGGATTTTACTCTTGCTGTTGTTGCAGAAACTCTGAAAGTGTCAAAATGCTTTGTCACTACATATTTTACACCAGAGATAAGACGAACCAAGTAAAGGACTCAAGGATCTGTTACACCGTTGACAACAGGAATGTGGCTAATGTGGCTAATCAAAAAACATACAGGAGGAAAACGCATGTGTGAATTATGAAAATTAGGCGAGTCGAGAATTACTACGTTAACTTAAGAATATCCATATTCGATGAAATGCCTGTCCACAAGTTTGGACAATGACACATTGAAATATCTGTTTAGTCTCCTGTCGCCCACCCACCCGTTTAAGGTACTAAGGTACCGCTGTATTTTCCAACAAAACAGCAACTAAATACATTAATGTCTAATTATTGAATAATACAAACTATAGCCCCAACACCAACTCTACATAACTTAACCATACAATTCTAATGCTACATCCTTAAGTAAACTATACTTTTTTTGCTCATACTGCTACGTCACTCTGCAGTGACGGTTTTAGTTCAATTAACGTATAACTGTGATTGTCGGTGCTATGTATTTCCTGTAATCTTGCAAAAAGTAGATACAATAATAGTAATAAATGACATTTTAATACACCCATGGGATACATCTATAATAACTGAAGCGGATTTAGTCATCATCCTACCAGAAAGACGAGCCCACGCTGTCGAACTACATTTCCCAGTAGACTGTGCGGGCCACGAGGAGGAGGAACGTCTCGACCTTGGAGTTTGACGTACAGCAGCATGGCGAGCAAGGAGCCGAATGTAAGTGTTTCTTATGCTAAATCATGAAATTAACAAGCTTTTCTACTGCACTGAGAGTCGAAACATGGCGGTTCGTGTGTCTGGTGCTAAAGTAACCAGCGGCCTGGTCACAAGCTAACGTGAACTAGCTTAACCAGTCAGCGGTCAGTGAGGAAACGTCAGAGTTAGCAGGGTCAGGGCAGTTAGCATGTCGCGTTAGTGGGCTAGTCGGTGAGCTCGTGAGCCTCTACGCTTCACAAACAGCCGTCGTTATTAGCGTTTTTACATCTCCACAGTGATCAACACAGTGGAGCCCAATTTAAAGGGAGCCCACATTCCAAAAAGTGTTTGTCTGTAATGTTTCATTGATTTCCTCTCATTAGCGCTTCACACTCGTGTTATGCTAAGGACGTGAGGAGACAGGATTCATGGGAGCTAGTTCTTATTGAAATGTGTAGCCAGTTGCAACGTCCCCCTGAAGCCCAGACACACCTGTCTGCCCAGCATAGAGGACGATCTCGCACTCTGTGTTCAACTGACGCAGGTGTCGTTTGCTCTCTGTTGGTTGGCAACATAAAGTCATCATATCTGAAGTCAGATCCTGCTATTGTAATAGAAATGGATGTGGCCTCACAGACCATACTCCTGCTCAAGGTGGCTGTGTAGTTATAAATACAATTTAAGTGCCAACTCGTTCACAGCTGAGTTGCTTCTGTTATTTGTCCTGATATAAAACTGCAGTGGTATTCGTGGTATCAGAGCAGTCTGGGTCGGCATCAAGGGGACAGTTTACACTTTGCTGTGTGATTGTAAATGTGAAGTGTTACATGTGAAAGATGGCTAAATAACTTCAGTCCAACAATGTCTTGTTTTGCTCCTCCCCATCACCCCCACCCCACCACCTGAACTTACCACACTCACACACACACACACATATATAAACTGTAGCGCTTTGTCCAGCACCTGAGGGATCTGGCAGGACGTATGTCATCTGGCGGCAGAGGAGCAGGACTGGGACTGAAGCTTCTGCTCGGGGCTGGTGCTTTGGCATATGGTGTTAAAGAAGCCACCTACACAGGTAAACACACACTTGTATGGAGCTGTCAGTGTGTCACAGATGATCAGAAGATGGTTCATGTCCCAACGTCTCACTGCTGCTAAGAGTATACAGCACACATGTTCCACTTAAAAATAACTGTGAATTAAGAAAAAACATTCTTTTTCTTCATTTGCCGATCTAACTGGTATTGTCAGCAGCTAGATACAGACACAGGCCTGACGAGAAGCAGTGCATATGGACGATTAGACTCTGCGGTTAGAGACACCATGCAGTTAGAATGGTAGGCCCTGTTTGATCAGCACTGATGAGTCGGTGATCAGAGGATCTCTTGCTGACAGGATGGTTGTTTTGACTCCATTCTGGTAATCACGTGTGTGTGTGTGTGTGTGTGTATCAGGGTGATTGTGAATGGAAGTGAAGTTGTTGTTTGACTTGAATGAAGGATGAATGTCACTTTAAATAAAACCACTTCCTGTGCAGGCTTAACCTTAGTTTGTCTTGTATCCCTGTTTCTGCTGATTTCATTCATGGTGTTCTAAGCTGTTGTCTTAAAACACAAGGTGGCACACTTTAGGTCATTTTCTACCAGACTCTTGTTTAATGTCATGTTTCTATGAGTTGGAGTTAAATACTAATCCTATTATTTACACAAGTGTGTGTTTGTGTGTTTTTGTGTGTGTGTGAGCAGTAGAGGGTGGTCACAGAGCCATCATCTTCAACAGGATTGGAGGGATGCAGATGGACACGATTCTGGCTGAGGGGCTGCATTTCAGGTAGGACCAGCCGCTGTAACTGACTCTCTCATGACCTTAATGAGCGTCACTGTCACTATTCTCATTCATCACATTTTATCAGTCACTAGCCCCAAGTCTAATGTAGCATGAGCTGGTATGAGAGCAGGGTAGTGAGAGTGATGCACTGTAAATAGAATATATTTTTATTTTCATGACAAACTATGACTCAGCTGATGCTTTTACCCAAAGCTTCTTTCCATGAGTGAATTAAACCACTTGGAAACAGAACATCAGCTTACTGCAGGCAGTCTGCATGCTGCTGAACAGAAGGTGGGTCCTCTTCATGCTGAGGGAGCAGCCCTTCTGCCACTTGATGGGAAAGCAGCAGTCACCTCAACTGGCTTCAAGCAGCCACTGGTGCATGGTGCAGAGGAACAGTGTAGTGTGGGAGAGCTTTGGTCAGCTGAAGATCAGCTGTGCTGCTGTAGTTGTGTTTGCTACAAAACCATAATTGATTAGGTTTCCTCCTGAAACTTGTCTTACATTGATTAGCGCATTCCTGTTTCAGACGTGCAGGTGTTCATGTTGTTTGCAGTCACAGGCTGTCACTTGTCATTTTTCATTTCAGCCAGCTGAAAGGTTGGTCTGGTGAAAAATGCCTTTTATGATGGTAGACACCAGGGGCAGAGGAGTGTGCAGCCAAGGAGCAGTGTACAATGATTGTCCAGCAACCGAGACCATGATGTGGCATTTGTTAACCTAAATGAACTGAAAGCAAAAAGCCAAACTCAGTGCACGATCAGTGTGCCGTAAAGAGGACTGGAGCCAGCTGACCCAGCCATGCAGCCAAGCATGCCTTCTGTCGAGAGCAACCAAACTGTTAGCAGCTGGCACCATGTCAAGGTTATGTTGATTAGGCTAAAGAGACGTACAACAGCAGATACCAGTGACTGCCTGTGCTGTGTCTGTCCTGCAGGATCCCATGGTTCCAGTACCCTATCATATACGACATCAGAGCCAAACCAAGGAAGATCTCCTCTTTGACAGGCAGCAAAGGTAACACACGTGCACACACACACACACTGAATGCTGCCCTTCTCAGTCTCAATGATACTGAGATATAAGTTCACAAGAGTTTTGAGCCTCATGGGAGTCAGTGGTGTGCTAATCTGTTCATCGCTGTAACAGACGACCCCTGGATGGAAATCAAATTTGATGTCCTCTGATCCGTTAGAGTCAGTGATGATTTCCTTTGGGCTCTTAGTAGTCACTCTTGGGCCTACCAGTGTTGTGGCACCTGCGGATCTTGTATTGCTGGTGTCTGACATCATTTGGGTAAAGAGTCTGTACAACAGCAGCCCTGAGACGCCGCCGGGCAGGAAATCTATATGCCAGTAACAGACTGAGTTGCCCAGGCTGAGAGTAGACCGGCTGTAATCAGTTAACACTTTGGCACAGTTGTTTCACTTGGTGAGGTGTACTAAGGTAGTTCTGCTGCTTCAGAGGTCAGCCCTGGTTGACTTGACACCATCTGTGGTAAACAGGTGTGTCAGCAGGTTTAAATTCAGTTTAAACCAGGTTTAAAGCGTCGTCTGAATACATTTGGATCGCACCTTAAAAGATCAAGTGACACAACAAGTTGTCCACGTCATGCATTCTGTCCGTGGTTTACAGTTATGGTTTTGTTTGATTGTCTTTTGGTCAGCTTTGTGTGTGTCAAAGTGAAAACGTAGGCTTGCGTAATGTCTGTGTGTGTGTGTGTGTGTGTGTGTAGATCTACAGATGGTGAACATAGCCGTGCGGGTGCTGTCCAGGCCCTTAGCCTCCAACCTGCCGGTGATGTACCAACAGCTGGGGAAGGACTATGACGAGAGAGTCCTGCCCTCGATTGTCAACGAAGTCCTCAAGTCTGTAGTGGCAAAGTTTAACGCCTCACAGCTCATCACACAGAGAGCACAGGTACTGTTGTCCCTCTGTCGGCATGCTGGAGACATGATAGTGATGTTTGGATAGGGCTTTTCTCTGGATGACATCAGGCAATAATCAGCTGTTCCAGAACCACTGCGACAATAACTAAAATCAGCAAAGCTCATGCTGTTTGTCTTTTGGTTTCATATGTCTATAAACCACAGAACATAATGCAGTCCACTCTAATCAAAGTACACACTGCTGCATCAAGGCTTCATACAGAGCCCATCCAGAACTGTGTGATGCTGTCAGATCTGTTGAATGTTGCTCCTTGTTCGTATGGCTGTAGGTTTCCCTGCTGGTGCGCAGGGAGCTGTTCGAGAGAGCCAAAGACTTCAACATCATTCTCGATGATGTGGCCATCACTGAGCTGAGCTTCAGCAGCCAGTACACTGCTGCTGTGGAGGCCAAGCAAGTCGGTAAGGATCAGAGTCCCACACTCAGCAGAGGAATGCTGAGCAACAGCCCCATCAATGTCAGACTGTTTTCTGTTGAGCTTCAATTCAAACATTTTACAAATGATTATCGCAGCTGACTCTTTATATTCAGTGATAATCAGCTTCACATTGGAAGAAGCGTCAGTGCTCAGGCAATACTGTTGCTTTGGTCTTACTGAGACAACACATAATCACTTTCATTTGTCTTGATTGGCAAATACTTTGTTATGAAAAGTACAAAGAAATCAAACAGTCTGCAGATGATATGTTGATCAACTGGCACAGCTCCAGTGTGTGTGGAAGTACAAGATGTCTGCTGTCTGTGTGTTTGCATGGCTGCAAACCTCTCAGTGGTCCTCAAGAAGCTAAAGAACACCAGAGAAGCTCCTTTTGAACGAGCTGAGTGTCTCAGTGTTCCAGCTGAGACGACGTGCAGCAAACAGGTTGATCCTCAGGTCTGAAGAGCAAGTGCATGGAGGCAAACGGTGCGCTGTCTAATGGGCTATAGGCTGTGTCAACCACTACTTGTTTGCTACTTGCATTGCATCTTTTCATTCACCATAAGAATAAGTGAATAAGTAACAACGTGTGTGTTTGTGTGTACAGCCCAGCAAGAGGCCCAGAGAGCCCAGTTCTATGTGGAGAAAGCTAAACAGGATCAGAGACAGAAGATCATCCAGGCTGAAGGAGAGGCTGAAGCTGCCAAAATGGTGTGTGTGTGTGTGTGTGTGTGTGTGTGTGTGTGTGTGTGTGTGTGTGTGTATGTGTATGTGTATGTATGTCTGTTTCTGAACTGCCTCTGTCTGTGTCTCTATCATTGTCGCTCTGTCCGTTCTTGTCTGTCTTTCAGTAATGTGCACTCACAGCTGTGTGAGTGTCTTGAGTAGTACAGTGAGATGGACCAGGATGTTAAATGTCTAAAGACTGTAAAAAGTCATTAATGTCATTGTTTACCTTGCATTGCATCTCTATATCTAATGTTGTATAAATGGCAATATAGTGACTAAAGGAAAACTCTGTGTGTGTGTGTGTCTCAGCTGGGGTTAGCTGTGACCAAGAACCCAGGTTACCTGAAGCTGAGGCGAATCAGAGCAGCACAGAACATCGCAAAGACGGTCAGTGCTACTGTTTACCTGCTGTGACCCCATATTGATTCTAACAGGATTGTGAACCAGAGCAGTGGTGATGTGACTGTGTCTGCTGTGTCTGCTTCCAGGTGGCATCATCTCAGAACAAGGTGTACCTTAACGCTGACAGTTTGGTCCTGAACCTTCAAGACCAGACATTCTTTAACAAGTAGGTTTGCACACTGCTCAGAGCATCAGTCAAGTGTTTGACAGGCTGTAGCATGGGGTGTGCAGGAGAAATGATGCTTATGGTGCTACACTGGTGTCATTACTACATTCATCCAGCAGAGTGCACTGTCACTTAAAAAAGTAGTTTTCAGCAATGTCCTGTCATTCAGCTGGAACCTCAGTGGCTAACAAATAGTTACATCTGCTTCTTAGAAACCAGAGAGCCAAACAAATCAATTTCTAGAATGGGCTGGTGTAACATGCTGAACATGTTAAACAGTATCTAATCTCCTGTCAGCCATGTCTCTCACAGACTTCTTCTCTGGCTTTCTCTTCGTGTAACATGCAGCACTGATGTTAGCGAGCCTCCATGAATGTTTCAGGTCTCATGCATGTACATTCACCCATGTCGTACCTGTAATGAACAAGATTCAACGTGCACTGGAATCACCGACGTACACATAAAGCCCCTCTGTTCCAGTAACAGGAAGCCTGTGACCCTCTGCCTGGTGCAGAAGGGCCACCACACCGGTTAATGAAGTGTTTCATTGTTTTCCAGCATTTTACTGGGCCAGAAGAAGTGATGAAGAGGACGTGAAGACTGACAGGAAGAAGACGTGTTCCTGTCATCAACTTCATTTGTCTTCACTCTGTTTGGTTTGTGGCAAAAGAATGGACTTGCGTGGCTCTGGAGCGTGAATGTGGACAAGAAGAGGAAGGCGATTCATTTGTTATTTTTCCCTCCCTGAGACATCGGAGGGGTCGATGTTATCTTTGAAGCTTGTCAATTAATTATTTTGTTGGAACAAAACCGTGATCTCATTGCAATTTCACAACAGACCAATAGCACGCAATGAGCAAAGTGGAAGGATGAACACATGTCCACTTGATTTTCAGCAGAATCAAAAGGCCTTCTGTGATTAGGAATCAATGCAACAATTAAATATGCTGATGAGTGTGTGCTGTCAGCTGTGTGTGCTGATGGAACTTGGGTCTAACTTGTCAGAAGCTCTGTGCCTGGCGTCATGTGCTACCTGACAGGTTTCACTGCTGCATTCATCTCCCATAGTTCCTCTACACACTTCCCATCAATAACATGTTCCAGTCTGCGTTCTAATCGTCCTGTAAAGTGTGACATGAGCGGATGTGGCAGGTGGAGCTGGTGTTAATATCATCACTCTGGTAATAAACGTTTATCGTAAGTCTACTGTGTCATATTTTTATATAGTTTATCAGCATGAGTGTATTGAATTCTATTAAAAACAACAAACCACATTATTACAACAACACATTTTGAAGAGAAGACAAAAGTGTTGTCAGTCTGATGGAAGGAAGTCAGAGATAGGTTGTCAGTCCCTTCATGGTAACACGTGATGTCACTGCCTTTGTCAATATGTTCACTAAGTGCAGAGTCTGCCAATCACAGGCTGACAGTAGAAACAACAGAAACATGAATCCATACATGCTATATGCAATACAAGGAGTCACTGAATGGTTTGATGAGAGTGAGGGTAACAAAGTGTCAGACAGAGCTCTCTACTAAATGACAAAGTAAGTGAGGGAATGAAGTTCAGTCTTTTAGTGGAGCTCCACAAAATATGATGAGGAGCCCTGATGCTCTCAGTCATCTGTACATCTGACAATACTCCTCTTAGATTCAGTGAGTTTAATGTACAGAGCACACTTCTATAAATATTAGACAACTTTATGTCTAATGCAGTCAGAGTTTGGCCCAGTTTGGTGAGTGACAACTTTATAGCCCCGACCAAGAACACTGAGCCAGACAACATCAGTGTCTGACCTCACTGAAATCAAGTTCCCATTATCCAGCTGGACACAGAATCTGGTTCTGCCCAAGGTTTCTGCCTGTTAAGGGAAGTTGTTCCTTGCTGCTGTCACCAAGTGCTTGTTCAGGGTGGACACTGCTGGCTGTAATTAATATGAAGAGTTTGGTCTGAACCTGCTCTGTTAGTAAAGCACCTTGAGATAACCTCTCTTATGATTTGGCACCATGCAAATAAAACTTTTGAATTGTAATCAGATGAAATCTAAAGACCATCACAGAATGTTCTGCCATCAAAGGAAAGGCAGGACACAGTGTTTGAGAGTTGGGTTACTCTGATACACTCACTGATTGCATAAATCAGGCCCTGAGCTGCCTCAGTAACATAAAGGACAGATCAAGTAACTTCCTTAGAGTTCTTGTGGAGGAAAGTAAGAATGGTGGACTAATATTAATTACTGCTAACTGAGCTGTGTGTGTGTCAGCAGTTTACACAACTTGCTGCCATGGAAACAAAGGTTCTGGTTTTGTTTTTGCAACTTTTTATGATGCACACGTTGCAAAGAAGAACCAAGTCCGGCCTCAGAGAGCAGTGACCTCTGTGGAAGCATGTCCTCGAGCTTCCACTAGAGGGAGATAAAACTCAGTTTGAAGTAGGAGTGTGTGTTTGATTTGGCTTTTTCATTTTATGTTTCCATGGCAACAGTGACATCACGCATTAGGGTCCAACAATGCCATAGTGGTGAGGTGTCACATGAGGGCAGGTGTTTGGCATTTTAGGTGCAAGGTTTTGGTAACTTAAATGAAAATCTAACACCTTAACACACTCTGATGACGTGTCATTCATACATTCACATTAAAAATGCTGTTTGTTTGCAGCAGAAGGTAACACAGAAAACACAGACACTGAAACTTCTGCACTGTGTGTCCTCAACTGGACAATAAGTCAGCATGTGCCTCTGTCTCTCGACTGACGCAGACCATGTTGCATCCCTTTGGGAGGCTCTTTATACTCCATCAGGAGAGGCTTATATCAGATTTAACAATGACGCACAGTTGCTTCCTCCATTTCCCAGGCCTCCATCCCTCCTAAGGATTGGCACTGTCAAGACTCAAACTGCAGGCGCTACTAAAGTTATGAATGGCACCAACACTGAAAACTAGTTTAAATCACCTGCACTGATTGTTCTGCTGCATACTACGTGCAACTAGGCCGTCCACTGACTGAAACCTTAAATATAATCATATAAACCAAATTAAATGACACCACCATGTACAGCTGGCACCAGCAAGCATCACAATGTGAAACTTCATTTAACTGCACTGCCTATGTTTTTGATCACACTCTATATGTCTCAGTTTATTCATAAGACTCTGTTTGTGTATCTGTCTTAGTGCATGCAACGCTGTTTAGGCTGTGTATATCTCAGTTTATCCATATCACACTGTACACACTGGAAATGTCTTGTTTAAAACATATTGTTGAATTCCTGGTGTGTTGCAATTGTCCCCGAAGCACTCCCAAAAACACTAAAACAAATAATAAAGTGAAATCAAAACAGGTGTGTTACCTGTGCAGCACGTGCATGTGGAGTGTTGTCATGAACCTCTCGGCTGAAGGACACGACAGGTTCGAGACGTTACCCGTGGTTTTGGCTGTTACAACACAGTAGGCCCAGATCTTAAGGATTTATGGCAGTCTACCCGGGCATGTTGTACGCAGGCTTCACAGGTGTTCAGCAGACATCAGCACACAGGCTGCTTAGCTGTTGGCTTGCCTCCTGACTGACTGACTGACTGACCCCAGATCTACGCTTCCTTCAGCATCCAACGGTGTGACTGCGTGTGTTCTGAGACGCAGCTGCTCCCTCCCTCTGCCCAGTCAGTCCAGTTCCACTGAGCGCTGCAGCTCCTCTCCTGGTTTTGTAGGCAGCTGCTCTGCAGCGCTCCTTTGCTCCTCCGCCATTTCAAACAGCCGCCTTCAGCCTGGCCTGTGATGGAGGAAGAGGGAGGAGAGCTTTGTTGTCAGGAGGACAGAGGAGGAGGGAGGGAGGCAGGGCGTGGAGAGAGGTCGAACGGGAGGAGGACTGAGGCGTGCAGCAGCGCGATCAGCACGGCTCAAACGCTGTGGTGCAATTCCATTTTTACTTTTGAGATATCAAGCAAAAGCAGTTGGTGAATTCATCACAGCTTTTCAGGAAAAAAAATCCAAATGATAACAAATGTTAAATCAGCACTGCATTAAATTTAGTTTTTTTCTTTCTATTTCTAGCATTTGGTCATTTAAGCAGTCTGCATGTGCTGTTCGTGTCTCTAGTGCGATCATCTGAAGATCTTACATATTACTGTGGGACAGGAATGAAAGCAACGTGCAGACGCAGGTCTCAGCAGGTGCAGCCAGGTGTACAGCTGTTCAGGGACAGATACCTGAGTTTTTACAGAACAACATGAAAACTAGCTTCTTCTCTGACTTATTAAGCTCTCCAACAATGAGAGAACCAAAAATAAATGCATGCTGTGTGACACTTAACACACGCTGCAAACTAACATGTAGAAGGTGTTTGCGAGTCACTGAAAATAGCTGACTGAAAATAAATAATCCATACAACCACAACCTGCACGTGGCAAGATGAACCTCACAACACATCAAATCACACGGATCAGCTGGAACCAGGACATTCTCAGCAGATTGGCAGCGTATGAGCAAAGCTGGCTGGTAGACACAGCAGGAGTAACTGTGAACTTGCTATGAATCCATTTTAACATGACTCAAGCCCAACTGACTGTCTCAGAGGGCGCGGAAGGACACTTCAGTCATTTTGCTGACAACACCCGAGCCTGCAGAAAACTGAGTGGAAACAAGCTTTATGCAGAGTTTTACCCAAAAAGCTGTTTCAGATCACAGTCAGTAAATTTGATCGAGTAATATTTTTAATGGCATTTTAAGTTTATTGTTTCATGTGTCATATTCATCCTCGTTTAATAGGCTTATTGCTAACATACATGTCCTTTATTATATCAGAAAATGATTACGTTTCAATCCCATTTTCATCAAACATTGCAGAGCAGCAACAGCTGTAGAGCTGATACGATTTAACAGCCTAACTGTGTTAAAGTGACACAGGATGAAAATGTGGTTTTGTCAGACACACAGCTTTTGGTTTGGTTTCAATTCTACACACTCTCCTTTAAACCTGACATGACACAAACTATACAGTGGGCTGCATATTAACAAAGACATTGTAATAAAAACAGGAACGATATAAAATTCAAATTGATGTGTTAAAAATCTGAAAAAAATCCATTTAAAACACAGTTACTCTGAAGTTGTTTCACAGATTTACATAACAGGACTTTGTAATGATAAAACACAGAGTTGTTGACACTGAAAACAGTGTGTGAAAGTGAGTTAGAGCAGCAGCCCTCGCTGTTGTTTCAGATAGTTCCTTGATTCATTAACTTCTTGATGCACGTCATCCTTTCATCAGCAGAAACAGTAACTGATGCACTGCCTACTCTTTCATCTCTGACCTGAGACCTGCACAGCAGTGTACCACTACACGCGCACACGCACGCACAGAGAGAGAGAGGCTGCATCCAACTGAGTGACTCAGTCCACTGCTGCCCCCTGCTGTCCAGCTGTTACAGCTACACATGGTCCAGGTAGTGGGTTGGATAAGTGGACAATGAAATAACTGCTAATGCTACACTCAGGAACTGTAAAAGCAGCTTCCTTCACACCTGTAGATCAAGCAGCCATATTAAAATATTAGCATTCCTCTAAATAGCCACCCCCCAGCAGGGTCTCCTATGGACTTAGTAAAAGACAGTGCAAAGTGTTGCTGAGAGGTCTGACAACTGCAGAGAACCTTCAGAACTGTGAATCACAATATCTGAGTGTTAACTTAGTGTCAGCTCCACTCAGCACCACGTCAACCAGGACTCTCACTACAGAGGACGATGACATAAGAGATTAGATGAGGCTTTATTGATCCCACTGAGGGAAAATTCAGGCCTTACAGCAGCATATGGTTAGAAATAAATCAGAGATAAAGAAAGAAAAATAAAAAAGAATAATTCTATAACATACATCGAATATATACTGTATATGTACATATACAAATATCAGTTGATTAAATGGAAACTATACAAGAGTATATAAACTCAAACTGCATGTGACAGCAGTACATTTGCACTTCATCTAATGCTGGACTAATTATATAACAAATTGATATGTGTGTGCCTGTGTATATACATGCATATTATTATGATGTTGTCATATAATGATATAGGTGCAGCAACATCTGTGGACACTCTGGTGCATAGACTGCCTGCAGACCAGGATGAACACAACTAAATGAGCAGGAAGCATCAGAAGCATCCCCGTAGGACTCCCTCATGTGGCCGAACTGTCACAAGATCTAACACAAGACAAACGGTTCAGCACCTCACACAGGACACAGACAGAAAACATGCTCATGATCAGCAGAAACAAGCTGTGCGTCTGTGGACACCAGATCACCAGCATCAGACACACATCCAGAGGCAACTGATGGAGGAACCATAGAATCAGTACAAAGGGCCAGTACAAACTACAGAAAATGACTTCTGTCTCATCCATGGTCTACTCATTCTGCCATTTCACATTCAAATGAAGAAACCTGTGAGCATATGGGTTGTGTCAGGCACCACGATATAATCAGCTCATCAGCAGCTGCACCTCACGTTACAAAGTAATCTACCAGGAAATGTGCCTGCGTGTATTTGATTGGCCAGCCTCAGCAGAAGATGCAGGGTAGCCTCTTTGATTTGGTTTTAAAAGCAGGTCAGAGCTGTGCGGCTCTCAGCGCTGCTCTGGAGGAGCCAGTGCGCCCTGCAGGGTTCGCTCCTGCCTTTACCTGCAGCCACACTGCCCGCCCACTTCCACGAGCCTACTCTGTCTGATTGACAGCTCCGTCGGCCACTCAGCGGGCGCAAAGCGTCAGCTTTATGTTCACTCCAGTTCACTAACCAATCAACTAAAATGTTCTACAATCACGACGCCATACGGACTCTACAGGCGGCCATGTTGGTGAGGGATGTATGATTAAACCCTCTAAGCTTTTATAATTCATCCCTGCACTCGTTGAGACGGGCTTGCAACCACGAACCATCCAAACTGTGTGCTGTTGAAGTCTGCATTCAAGTCCGGCTCGTGATGCTTTTTAAAAGCTAACCTTCACGTCCATCACTAGCTTTAATTCAGCTTTGTCTGTGCATTTGTTGCATTATTCAGTTTTGTATTGGAGTATCCTGCATGTATGGTCGCCTCCACATTATGGAAAGAAGAAATCAATAAATCTGCTGATTGTTTGAACATCACCGTGTTTCAGAGAAAGATTAATTAACATGATCTCAATATCTGTCCACACGCCTCCATGCGCACTTCTCTCTCGCCCATTTCCTCCTTAGCCCCTCCTGCCTGCCTCCTCCTTGTACTTCTGAGCTACTCTGTCTCCCCCCTCCCTCTGTCCTCTCTCACCCATCACCCTCCCTGTCTCCCTCCTCCCCCGTCCCTGACTCCATCCTCTCCTGTGCTCCCTCCCCTCCTTCTTCTTTTCTCTATCCTTCACCCTTTCTCACCCCTCCCACCCTGTCACTCTGTCTCATTCTATATTTATATCCACATCTAAGTGATGGGATTAAAACCCCCCCACTACTAAACAAACAATAATTAATTAAAATTAACACCAATGAGGAAAGCCACTAAATCTAAAAACTCTTAAGTCCCCCAGATGTAGCCTGGGTTATTGACTAGTGCTGTGGTGGTTATGCCAGTTGTTGAAGCAACAAGTGTAAAAGGAATAAAGGTTAAGATGAAACAACAGTGACAACCAACATTATTACTGTAATATTATAATAAAAGTAGAGACTGTTGAAATAGAAATAGCAATACAAGAAGCAATATTGTTAGTAACTTAGACAATGAAGTGCAAGTAAGTAGCAGTAGCACCCTGGTTGCACTTGTGGTACTCTCTGCAGTAGAAGGTGTAGTTGTAGCCGTGTATCAGTTAAAGTAAAAGCACCAGGCTTGTTTGGATAGTGGGTACTATCCAAGTGCCATTTAAAGTACTTTACGGTCAAATTCAGTACTTTCAAACATATTTACATTTATTTTGAAGTACTCACTGTGCCTCCATAATTCCACTTAATGCAGTTTTAATCCTTGTACTCAACAATTTTATCCAGACTCTAAAAATTCTAATCAAGGATCTACACAGTATCTATCATATGGTAAACTCAGCACATTGGTGGATCCCTAATGTATGCCCAAACAGCGCATGGACCAGGTGTACGCTTCAGTAGTAGTCTAAAGACAGACACTCTGCAGACTGTATTTACTTTTTAAAAAGTGCAATTTATTGCTCATGCCCGAATACTTTAATTAAAATAAAAATTTGAATGCTGAGCCATTTACTGTGTTTCATGTAGAACGGGAGCTACCATACTACTTTAGTAGTAGTAGTTGCTTGTCTCAGTAGGTCAGTTTAGCCAATAGTAAGCTGAGAACATGGCAGTTTGCACAATGTATTGGAAGATTAATGTTATAGGCTTCATGTGCAGTGGGGACGCGTGTGTTAGCGGGACGGAACACCTGTAAGCCTTACACTGATACATACACTGCATGTGTATGAGTGTGTTTGTCACAAAGAGGGAAAAAGACAGATACAGGAACCGAAACCTGTATGTCGGAAATCTGCTCCGTGTCGTTGTAACATACACACACGCACACACACACGGACAAGGGAGGGCTGTCTATTGTCTCCCTGTGGCCAATTGCAGGCTGAATATTTTCGTTGCTAATCCACCAATCACCGTGTGCGCCCAGACACCTTTCCCCTCCCTCCCTCTCTATAAAGGCTGGAGCTCCAGCTGGTGGACACGCCGCTGGCAGGAGAGCGTCTGTTTAACGCACTGTCTGGAAAAAACCTGAAGTGTATCATTTAAATTTTTTTTTCAGTATTCCAGCTGGATATTAATTAACATTAATTTCTTTTTCTGGATCTAACATGGCGGACAGTAAAGTGGAAAGCAGCGGAGAACTGAGCGCCAAGGTAAGGACAAGACAAGAGGAGATGCTTTTTGTAACTCGTGCCTCCGTTTGGGCTCGAGCTCTTTTATAATGATCAAGAGCAGTTTTAAAGAAAAATGATAGTCTGCGTGTTAAATACCGTCCAAAATCAATTGTAAGGTTAAAACTGGACCGTTATCACGTATTGACGTTAACGTGTACTATTGTAGTCAGTGAAGTGGGTGCGTGTGTGCGGACGCGCGTGTGTGTGCGCGCGCGTGTGGTCAAGGTGCCGGCTTAGGGAAAAGAAAATAGGCTCCACGAGCTTCCCCAGTGGCTTGAAGTCCTTCCCGCCTCCTTGTTTCACAGCTAATCTGTCCGTCATTGGACAAACGGGATTTCTGGTACGCTCCGTTGAAACGTTAACGTATTCAGTCTGTGCCAGTGTGTCGCCGAACACACCGAGATATTTCTCCGTTCAGTTGGTAGAGTTGGGCACCCTGGTAATTGTGTGTGTGTGTGTGTGTGTGTGTGTGTGTGTGTGAGGAGCAGTCAGACCTGTCAGTTTGCAGTGAAATAAACACTTTGATTTCGGCGCGCTGCCGTCCTTCAGCGGCCGCGGTAACGGTAACCTTCAGAGAGAAAGGGTCCGTTTGAACAGCTGCTGTCTGCTTCACGGTCAAACGGGAGATGTTGGCTTAAATAGATGAATGACCGCTGAGAGCTCCGAGTGCGTAACGCGTGGACATAACCACACTAATACGCGTATTACATTGACCATCATCAACTACGGGGGCTGGGCTCATACTCAGCCTACCGTTACCGTAACGTTACCTGGCTAATAACTGGCTAATCTCCCGTCGACTCCAGACGGTTAGCTTGTGTTTATTTAACGCCGGGATCATTAGATGCTCCTCCCAACCTCCTTCCGGATTATTTAACTGCTTTCTCTTCAGAAGTAACACGGTTTCCTCAACTCCGCCGTCTTCCTCGGTTGTGCTGTTGTCAGCGTTACCGAGGCTGTATTGTTGATCCCCGCGCGCTCCCGGTTTCGTCTCTGAGCTGCCTTCATCAAAACAAAGTGTGTGAGCCTTCGGGTTCCATCATGTATAAAGGTATCAGTGACCAGCGGGAGCCTGTTGGAGCTCGTTTAATCTCCGTTCCTATAGGCTATCACAGAGGTCCTTTACTGGTGCGCGAGGGACACGGTCGTGCCCGTCACTGAGCCGCGCGTGCAGACTGCAAGCCGCAGGAGGGCGCGAGGGGAAAAGGCGCAAGATGCCAAACAGTTGAGGGCAGACAGAGAAAAGAGCAGGTTTCGCTGGTGTCTGAGGAAGTTAACTGGCAGAATGAAGTTGACGGAGGCCTGCTGTTAATTTTACGTGGCAGAAAGGTTGATGGTAGACTGGTACAGTGTGTTTGTGTGTGTGTGATGGAACATCACAGGGCAGGTGGATGGTAGACTGGTATAGAGTGTTGTGTGTGCACGCGTGTGTGTGTGTGAGAGAGAGAGATGTAGCAGTACAGAGCAGGTGGGTGGCAGACTGGTACAGTAGTGTGTGTGTGTGTGACGGAGCAGCAGAGGGCAGCTGCTTAGACTGATACAGTTTCCTGTATGTGGAGGTAATATTTAGAATATCGGTTAGAGAAGACCCCAGAGACAGCAGCAACAAGCAGCAGCCTGAGCACTGTACACTGTGTGTAGTATAATGTAGTAATACTATGTGCACTACTGTATCGTGTCGTGCACAGTGTTGTTCAGGTAACATATGGAGTATTAGTCTGTTACTACAGGGTGGTTTGTGGAGCTTTGTCAGAAGACAAACATTTGCTGCTTTGGCACCTGCTCTGATTAGCTGACGAGCAGCTGTTGTGCTGCTGGAAGTTGTAGTCTTTGCACTGGTGTGTTTGTAGTTTCTTCACCAGCCTCCACTCTGGCTAAACTGCAGCAGTGACAGACAGTGTCAGGTTTCAGCCAGTCAGTAGGGAATGGGAGGGACTAAAGAACTGGCCAATGGGAGGTGTGGGCTTCAAAGCACCATCTGTCTGTAAAGCCCAGCTCCGTCTAGGTGAGGAGGGGAAAACACTTCAGAGTTTCCTGTTTCAACAGAACACGCTTGTGCCTGACACCAATCAGAAATCCCACTGTGATGGTCTGTGAGAACAGATTAACTATTACTCTCCAAGTCCAGCTAACATTTCCTGGTATTGTGGGTTTAATATATAGCTAGGGATGCAGGAAAACCTCACTGATAACCAATCATTCCTAAAGTTGTTTTAGTAGTTACTGATAAGGATGTCTTTTATTTCATTGATGTACTTCTTGCCCGTCATAGTGACTGCTCCCTTCAGTTCAACAGTTGGCAGGTGCCAGTTCAATGGGGCCTACATCTATTCAAACAGGTGTATGTAAATAAGTCTATATGTTAATACAAGTGACACCACTTGGAAGCGACTAACTAATCATCAGCATTTTAAAAGATCAAGAAACAATCAAAACTGTATAGATGGTCTATATACTGTATGGATTATGAAATACATATCGGCACTTGAGGTCTATTTCAGGTCAGTGCATTCTTTCTGCTCTGCACTGAAGATAAATAGAAATCAGCCACAGAAGCAAGACAGTGAGACTGAACAATACACAAAGACAATGCAGAGTAGTACACGCAGAAACCTTTACATACTTTCATATTCATTAATAAAGTCTAAAATCTAAAACCACTATGCCTCATTGCTACACCTGGACATGTGTCTAAGAATATGTTTGCTTTCAGGAGCTGAAAGAGAAGAAACAGACTGAAGAAACAGAGAACGGAGATGACACTGCCGCCAACGGCAAAACTGTAAGAACTGCTCCTCTGGCTTCTCTCTCAGCTTGTAGAACATGACTGATCATTTCACTCCTCTGTCTCACGCAGGACGAGGAGAATGGTGAGCAGGAGAACGAGGTAGACGAGGATGAGGAGGATGTGGGAGAAGACGAGGAGGATGAGGATGGAGAGGGTAAGTGTCTTCATACTAAAGGATATCTAAACACCAGAAGGAGAGCAAAGGTTGCCCAGCCAGCGCACATCTGACACTAACAGGGATTCAAATAAGTCGTTGCCATTATAGCAGCTCTTTCACTGGACTCATTTCACAGTCACGTGTTTTGCAGAATCAGGTGCAGTAGGTATTGCCTGAAGCTTCAGAACTGAAGCCCAGCACAGCCCTCCCCCCAAAGACGATGACAATTAGCCTGATTACAGGATTTTAATCACAAAGCTGTTGCTCTAGTTAACAACAGCTCTTTACCAATGTGCTCATTGAAAATGATTTAAGAATACAAGTATACGCTTTGTCTTTTGTGAATGTTTCACAATGTGTGAATGTTTCTTTGGAATACATCAGGCTGCCAGCTGTCTGAACCAGATAGCTCAGAGTTTGCAAATAAAGACAGTCACACTGAATGAGGCATTTCCTCACAAGACACAGAACTCCTTGCAGTTTTTGTGCAGTGTAATGTAAGCATGTAAACACTGTTCAGTTACTCTCAGAATTACAAATTCATCTTGCTCCAATAAAAAGGTTGCTCTGACACCTGGTGGCCAAAGTGTGTAACTGCAGAATGTACTTCAGATTGTGTATGGTGATTATACTTCAGTTAAACCATAGTAATGAAGTAAGTAAGTAATGAAATATTGTGTGCATTTTGGAAAGATAAACTAAAACATGCAAGTCAGACAAAGCATTGATCAAACACTGACCCTGTCATAAATCATCAGTTCATGTTGTTTAGAACAGTTGAGGCAGGCGGAACATTTTCACTGTGAGTAATTGTTGTGAAGATTAGCAAGACAGAACAAAAATCTGATTTGACCTGCTGGAGTAGACAGTCCAGAATGACCAGTCTGCATGTTCACAGCCACCATATTTGATGATCATCAATATTGATCATATTAATGTTCTGTGCCAGTTTAACCAGTTCAGTACAACTGATCAAAATCCAGCTGATAATGAGCAACTCCTCCTCAGTGACTCAGAGCCTCAGTAACACTGTCAGTGCCTCGTTTTCCCCTCGTGTACACAGACAGGAGTTTCACTGCCTGCTCGCTTGTTTCACACTTGGCACAGAACACAAGACACTTTACAGCCTCAAGTAAGCAGGCAGCGATGTGATGGAGCAGAGTGGGTCTGACAGGCTGTGTGTATTCAGGTGACGAAGAGGACGATGAAGAGGATGATCTTGATGGGCCAACAGGGAAGAGAGCAGCTGAGGATGATGATGACGATGAAGAGGTGAGAAGGAGCTAGTACACAATGGCACGTGCAATCTGCCTTTCCCACAATGCAACATGTTGCATCTAGATGCACACACGAGGAGCTTGTTTCTGTTAAATGTCTCTCACAGCTGTGAGCACCACCAACTATATTCAAGTCAGTTACACTGGTGTGCAGGCAGGTTCTCTGAGAGACAGATATCTGTAAACGTCCTGCACTAGACCAGGAAACATGAACAGGACTGTGTGAACAGGTGTTAACCCTGAAGATGTGTCAGCTTGGAGATGAAGACAAAGTGCTGTCTGTCTAACCTGACATGGTTCCACTGACTTTGTTCTTCCTTATTTGCAGGATGAGGTTGAGGCCAAGAAACAGAAGACAGAGAAGTAGGGTCAGCAGCGCCCCCTCTGTCTGGAGGACGACACCATCAAGATCCAGCAAGTTTTCCAGCAAACCTTCAACACCTCAGTCCTCCCTTCTTAATAAGAATAGTTTTAAAAAGAGAATCTGTTTGTATTTTTATTTACATTTTATATTTTTGTAAATATTGTAAGGAGGTTGGCCATTTTGCAACAGTGATCTTTCTGGGTATCAAGTGGTGCTTTGAAGACTTTTAGATCCAGACTCGTCAGCCGTCCACATTCTGTATGAAGAGACCAGAAGCATCCAGCCTGTCATTCCGTCGTTCTCTCTCTCTCTCTCTCTCTCTCTCACACACACATACACAAACATTACGCACACACATACACTGCAGCATGTCTAACACAACACACTCTGGCTTACTATATAGGATTCTAGGCTCAGTAGGGATAAGGTGTGTGTCGCCCTGTAGTCACATGGAAGCATTACAGTGACTCAGCACTTTTCAGAGTGTATTAGCAGTAGCTTGTGTGGGACTCCAAGGCTGTACTTTCTGCTGTCTGTCTGTATTTGTCCATCTGTCTGTCATGGACAGATTTTAATGTTTTTATGTCTGTGCTATTTTTGTTGAACAATAAACAGTCATTTGATTTTGGTTGTTTGTAACTGTTAGTTCTGCCTGTCAGAGGTTTAATAAAAGGATGGGTATCAATAATCAGTGATAAGAGGAGCTCAGACGTCACCTTCAACACAGCAGCTGTTTGAACCACACCTGTAAGGCTCCTGGATGCTGTGCTCAGGTGTTAAAGCTAATATTCATTTTAAAGGTGTAGTGTGGATTTAGTGGAATCTGTTGGCAGAAATGAAATAAATTGTTCAGAATTATGGTTTCATCAGTGTATTATCGCCTGTTATAATGGACTTTTGTATTTTCATCAAGTTTACAGTAAGAATAATAGAATAATATCTACAGAGGGAGTTAACTGCATCCCAGGTTCCTACAGTAGCCCAGATTGGACAAACCACACACGAAGTCTACAGTGTAGGTTCTGCTACATACCTGAAATGGGAGGGTGCGCGTGGGGTTCAGTCGGTTGTAATCTACAAACTGACCACTAGATGGCACTAAATCCAACACACCACACACACACACACACACACACACACACACACACAGCTCCAAACAGACCTATTTGTACACCCTGGTGGGAGATCATAAAACACAAGCTGGTTAAGTTGGAGACTTACAATACTTTGGGAATCCATTCATCTAATCAGGCGGCAGCTGTCCTGTTTGTTTCAGTAAAGTTTGTTCTAAACAGCCGCTGCACTGGAGGCCATGCATTTTATAGCAGCTCTGTATCTTCTCACACCGGCTGCAGAGGACTGTGCTGAAGCTGCTGCTGCTGGAGTGACTGTCACACTCACACGGAGAGGAGCTGCAGATGATCCAGGTTTATTGAATCGTCTTAAAGGTTTGTCACTTACACTTTCACTCAACTGCACAAATGAGTGATAACACGGTCATTGTGCCTGACAGTGGAACTGTTCAAACCAGCAGAGGAGCACATGAAGCATGCTGTGCAAGTCTGAGTCAAACATGTGCCATGACGGGTAGTAAAGGGGTCAGCAAGACAAGATCCTGTATACTGACAGGGATACTGTATTAGTACTCGACTACAGAGCAGCAACACTCCTCCATTAATACAATTTGATGTTTAGGACTGTTCTTCTTTATTCATCGATTTAGATCATTTCTGCTGTCTGAATAGTAGAAAGAGATGACAACGAGCAATTTGTTGTACACCCTTGTGTTGGACATTGATAAATAAATGAACCTTGTACCTGGGATGAACAAACTGAGGGCAGTTGGCTGACAAAACAAGTCACCACGTGGAAACAGCAAGTGTAATACAAAATGCTTTTAATGGGCCTGTGTTGGTGGCTGTTCAGTCCCACCTGCAGGCATCAGCTGAGTCTGATTGTCCACAAACATTCATCACATTCAGTCACTGAACATCCAGCAAACAGAAACCAGATCAGTGCAGCTGCACTGCCAGTCTGACTATCACTGTTTTAAACAACTTGGTTTGCTCCTCAGAGTCTGACGACGTCCCAGGTCTGTGTTGATTGTGGTGGTGGAGCTTTGTGAGCTCAGTTCATGCAGGTATGCGGCTGCGCAGGTACTCCAACACTGCATCGGTTCCTTTGGCCACTATTGCTGCTCTGGGGGTGCGGAAAGGATTCCCCTCCAGACTGAGACACCTGTGGAACATCGCAGGTTTCAATGCATCCAGTGTGTGGTGTTCACAGATTTCGCAATTCTTCATTTTTTCATAAAATGTTCACTTTTTTTTTTTTACACATTTTTGTAAAACTCAAAATCACAGATACGCTGTGGAAAACCAGGCACTGAATCACAATCAGGTTCTGTACAGGAGGCGTGCTGCGTACCTGAGGCTGGTGCACAGGCCCAGTTCAGGGGGGACGTTCAGCAGGTCATTGTTTGACAGATCCAGCGTGGACAGATGAACCATCTTTCTCAGACGGCACGGGTCCACCCCGTTCACCTGGTTGTTGCCTAGCAACACTGTCTCCATGGAAATAATCTCATAGAGGACCTCAGGGAAGGACTTGAACCTGTGATCAGTACAGAGACTCTGAGCGGACAAACTGCACGAGACAGTCCAGCTGACTGATTCACTCCTCCAGCCTCCAGCCTGATGGGGAAATCACTAAAGACCTGCCATTGTTAAGGATGCTCTCTGGGTTTAGAGTGAGGAACCACTGGTGTTTCTTATACAGGAGTTTTTAATGGATTCTTCTGATCTTCACACTCTTTCTACACAGCGGTGCAGTCGATCTGTGTGAATTAGTTGCTGCCTACTGCTTTTCATTTTATTTGCTGAGGACAATGATTCTTCATCAGTGCATCCACCTCATTGCTCTCTAACTATCACGTGTTGCAGCCACACACCAGAGCTGCTTCTACAAACATTTTGATTCATCCTAAAACACAGGAACCCTAGAAACAGCTGTAAAACCGGAATATATATGTGTTTAGACAGCTTTCCCTGATCGGCCTTTAACTTACTTTAATGATCTCTTCATCTAAAGCAGGCATGTCCAAAGTCCGGCCCGTGGTCAAATTTCATCCGGCCCCCAGCCTCTGTCATTAAATTTATAATTATGTGGCCCGCCAGCACTGTTGACCAAAGTATAAAATACACACTTACAAAAAGGCTATTTTATATTTCACCAGAAGATGGCAGCAGCATTGAGGCCGCACTCTGGGTGTGTGACCCTTTTTGGCCAATTTCAGAAATGGCGACTGTAACTAAGAAAAGGAAAGTTGACTGCGAGGGCCACCGCTTCCAAGATATTCAAACATTTGCTAAGAAAATGCTGAGCTCGCTTGGCTCGACGCATTTGTGCAAGAAGACATTCTCGGTTCTGAACTTTAACAAGAACCACGTGAGGACGAGACTAAGTGACTCTCACCTGCGTGACATCTTGTGCATCAAAACCACTGCCTTTGAGCCAGACCTGGCCTTTGTCCTGCAGTCCAGATCTCAGTATCACCATTTGCATTAGTGCAGGCAAGTTATTTAGTTTAGTCGTCTGAGATAAATACATTTTAGAGTGAAACTGACAAAACTTGTTTAGATTTCTTTGTGTTCCATGTGAAGAAATTAAAAGTATGATATTTGTGATAAAAATAATCATTAAATATTTCATTTGCATTTAATGTTAATGGTTCAAAGAATGTCAGGCCCTCACACACCTCACCTCACCAAATCTGGCCCTCTTTGAAAAAAGTTTGGACACCCCTGATCTAAAGCATCAGCCTGTCACTTAGACCCCGTCCCGACTAAACTCCTTAAAGTAGTTACATCCTTAATAGGCACGTCTTTACTACATATGGTCATTCAGTCATTAACAGGTAATAAACAGTCCATCAATGTAGATCGAATTAAACCTCTTCTCAAAAAGCCTTGTTTGGATCCTGTGATTTAAGACGACTGCAGACCTATATCTCAACTTCCCATTTCAGAATAAATCCACACGCTAGCTTATAGTTAGGCCTGGCTCAGGTGAGCTCAGCTGAGCCCTGAGCCAGCCCTTAGTTATGCTGCTATAAGCCTAGACTGCTGAAAGATGCACTGACGCCCTCTCTCCTTTTGTCCCGTGTGTACTGGTCCTGGTCCTGGTCCTGGTGCTGCAGTGACTCACCTGTTGTAATTGAGAATGATGGACCTCAGTTTTGTCAAGATCTTCATCTCAGGTGGTAGGTCACTCAGCTGGTTATTCCTGAAATAAAGCAGGACATAAATGCACAATTAAGGCCTGCACTCGCCGTCCCACTCCTATTCTGCTCCCCGGCCTGTTCTGTCTGTTAACAGTGACTCTAACAATCAGTGGAGATGCTCTTAAATCCCATACAGTCAACGTCAACATCATATAATACACAGAATAAATTCTGCAGCTTGTTTTATATCATGTGACAGAACCACAGACTGGAGTGTCATTAAAGGATGATTTGCTGGATATTCAAACTGTCCCGATTGTGATGACACTGTCAGCTGCTCCATTGAAACATTCGTATCTTTTCTCCATGCTCTCTCTCTGTAACTGCTGCATCTCGCTGGCTTTTGGACAGTTGACACTTCACCCCAAATCTGCTTCACTGAGGGAAGGATGTGCAGCCCTGCATGTGAGCACTCAGTGAGTCAGTGGGAACACACGCTGCTCAGCTCTTGCACTGTAAATCTGTGTCCGTCTGCATCCGTGTGTGTGTGGATGTACCTGAAGTCCATGTGTGTCAGCTGCAGTAGCTTGCAGATGTCAGGAGAACAGCACGTCAGTTTATTGAAACCCAGGTTGACGTCTGACAGTGAGGTCCGGAACTCCACCAGTCTGACACACAAAACACACCTGCTGTTAGTCCTGGGGTCATTTTGATTTTAAAACCACATTTAGTCTTTGCCGCATTGCGATCTGAGAGTGTGTGTGTGTGTGTGTGTGCGCACCTGGACGGGATGGCAGTCAGCTGGTTCTTGCTGAAGTTAACACTGGTAACACCTTGATCTGCTGCAGCATCAAACACCTCATCAGGAATATCTGATGCCTGCTTCTCACTAAACACAAACACACAGAGTGACACAAGTTACTGAGCTGGCAGAGAGACTGACAAGGCTCCAGCCTGTGATCTAAACACTTAATGGGATGACTCAGCAGATCTGAAACCAGTGAACCCTGCAGCTCCTTGGAGAGTTCAAGTATCATTCCAGCTGATTACAAGGCTGACACTCATGACTCATAACAACACACTTGACTCCCACCCACATAAAGGCCGAACATACAGAAATATGATCTCTTTTCAGAAGCTATTACAGAAAACACAGAAATTCATAAAGTAAAGACAAGGCGTGTCTCATGTTGAACAAACTCTAAATGATCTGTGAGATTACACACATGCTGATATTAATGAATCTATGCCAAGCTAATATCAGCTATTAGAAGACGGCTTGAATAATAAATAAGCTGCTTCCCAACACGTCTGATCTGATCTGAACTGCTCCCAGGACCAAACTGGAGAACCGAGCTGACAGGCTCAGCGTGGGGAGTGGACGAACGGATGTGTGACGAAGTGTAGCAGACAGGTCGCAAATTGCTTTTAGACAACGAGCCCCTGCTGAGATCCGTCAATATCAAGCCAGTGTTAACATAACTAATGCAACTGTATGTTACAGAAGTGACGAGTGTGTACTGGTCCTTCTGTTGCTCCTCATGCGTGGAGCGCGACACGCTCCTGACTTTGCAGCGTGTGTTTCACCGACCTGTGCGCCAGTAACTTGAGGGTTTTTATGTTATGTAGGTTGACGCTGGCCTGGCTGGGCAACGTCATGGCTGTGTGTCCTTCCTGTGGCTTCTCAGGCTCCTCTGCAGGCAACACACACACACAAACAAACACATACACACAAAGGGCAAAGTCAGATATTTGAAATGGGTAATAACAGTTTTGTACATGGGAAATGAACATTGATACTTCAGGGTTTTACTGTTATGCAGTATATTTAGTATACTGTGCAAATAACCGCTATGAAATGCAATATGGCCTTTATCTGTCCGTCTCTGTTTATGACCCCTCTTATTCAAAGTTATATGTGATTAACTGAACATGTGATGAATCATCAGATCTTCACTTTAAGTGGATATGATGACAGCGTGCGGTGACCTGCGCTCTCATTAAGTGTCGGCCGCAGCAGCTCAGCTTGCACCGTCTGTTGAGAAGAAGCAGCATTTAACGGTGCATCAACGCTCCGTGTGCAATATGAGTGTGAGACGAGGTCAGCTGCTCTCTCCCAGCACAGAGGAGAATGTCAGGAACTGTCCCTGCTACGTTTGCCAGTGGTTGAATGTAACTGTTATGTGTTTCTCCGTAAAGCTCAGTAAAGACAGTCGGTGAAATGTTTTTCCGTCACTGTCTGCAGTGAACAGAGGAGGAATGACCTGACACACTCACTCTGTGGGTTAACTTCATCGTCTCTCTCCATGCCACGGCATGACAGCACTGCACAGGGTTAGATGGACCTGTTTCAGCCCTGTTTGGGTTCAGCGGCGCAAAATGTTTCAAGTGAGCAATAAAAAGCGGACTGTACCTTTAATCCTTCCTCTTAAATACTTCAGGAGCTCGTTGGTTCCTTTCTGATGAAGACAACAGAGGCGGGGTGGAAGCCGTTAGAAGGTGAAGATGAGGCAGCAGGTGAACATCAGGTGATTAAATGAACCATCCGCAAACATACCAGCTGCTACGACTGCGCTGTGTGCACTGTTAGCTTTTCTTGCCTGCATCCATTAAAATGCAATGTAATGACTGCGCTGATGGGATCTGTGTGTATCAGCTTTGTGACTTGATCAATATTGAATTCTATTATTAGGTTATTAAACATGTTTCAAGTATGAATCAAGTTTCCCATCTGTCAGGACACAGTGCTTTATGAAATTATAATAAATCCTGTTTTCATTTCCATAACGTTACTGTGATGGATAATAACACTGACACTGTGAAGTACTCTGATATATGGTACGATGATAAGTGGAGTGAGTAGTGTCCTGTTGCCGTGTGTGCCCTGTGTCCTCAGTGTGTCACCTACAGTGAGCAGGTCTCTCCTGATCCCCCGCAGCGGGTTCCCCTCCAGCAGTAACACCTTCAGATTGGGCAGCAGGCTGAGAGACGGCGGGAGGCTGACACAGAGAGAGACTCGTGTGATGACAGCGGAACTCTTTTCTTAGGCCTGACAAACTGCGAGCAGTGAATGATCAACGTGTAACTGCGGCAAAGTTCGTTCCTGACTGGATATTTGGCTCAAGGACACAAACGACCTGAGCGCCGTCGTGATGCCAGTGACCTACGAGGAAATGTCATTGTTGGTGAGGTCGAGGCGGGTGAGCGTGCTCAGTAAGGTGATCTGTTCGGGGAGGCTTTTGATCTTATTGTCTCGGAGTTCAAGAAGAGCGATGGCCGTCAGGCAGGCCAGCTGCTCTGTCTCCACCCGCTCAATCTGGTTGTTTCCAACATACAAGTCCTACACACACAAACACACACGATTAGACTGTGTATATTACCATAATATATGGAGAACATTTTACACATAGATCAGTAACGGAGTAAACATCAGGGTAAATGTAGCCAGTGGACATTGGATAACTGGACTTTCATGCTCGATTCTGTTTCCAGCAGCATATCAGATATAACAACTGACTGATCGATCGATACTGTGCTTTAGCTGGATACTTGATGAACTAGCTGCTGCTGCCTCTGACTGCTGGGGCTGGTTTTACTGGTAAAGTGTGGTAACGGTCTTGATGCTGCCAGCGTCACTCACACCACAGATGAACTCAGTCACGCTGTAGTCACCTTCAGCACGGGCGCATGTAGCTTTGGGAGGAGGCGGAGCTTGTTGTGTCTGAGGTAGAGCTGCTCCAGAGATCGCATCCCTGATAGGCTCACAGGAACGTCAGTCAGCAGGTTGTTGCTGCAGTCCAACAGCTTAACATCTGCAAGAACAAGTCAGAGCTCAACCTGTTATGTCCCTCCACGCATCACACAACAAAACACTGAGCAGGAGATGATCAGACCCTCGCTGGGCCGGTGTGGTGTGGTGTGGTGTGGTGTGGTGTGGTGTGGTGTGGTGCGGTGCGGTGTGGACGGTCTTACTTGTGAGCTGAGCCAGGCTGTCAGGCAGACAGCTGAGCTTGTTGTGAGACAGATTCAGTTTCTGCAGACAGGTGAGACAGCCCAGGCTGGAGGGCAGGCCCATCAGATGGTTGTTGGACAGATCCTTAAACCAACGACAGGACAGGACACCTCCATCAGCCAATCAGACCACACATCAGAAAGAGCCCAGTGGGAGTGGAACACTCTGCTCGTGACACGTGTGGTTACCAGCTCGGTCAGGTTCTCCAGTTGCCCAAGTTCCTCTGGCAGGTCCTCCAGCAGGTTCTGCTGGAGTGTGAGACTGCGCAGGTTCTGTAGAGCGCAGACCTCCACAGGCAGCGATCTGAGCTGGTTATGACTGGCAGCACAGCACAACACACACACATTGTAGATTTTAAAATCAGAGATCTATACAGCCAATCACTTTTCTCTGCAGTTGTTAAAGAGCTCCATTATGGATATGAAAGAGCTGCAGTCAGTCGTCCTCACCATCCTGTGTCTCGACTGCTGTATGCTCTTGTTTCTTGCATCGTTTGTCCAACTATGTTCAATTGTATTCCATCTTTTACGTCTCATAGTCATAAACTGAGTGACACAACTCCATAATGTTTGACACGTGCATCCAGTGTTATTATATACTGCCCACTGCTGTGACAGGATAAAGCTGATACAGGATAAATCACCTCTACACCACCAACAGTGGCACCATCAGGACACCTCCTGTCACTGGGCAACACTCTAATCTTCAGTTAAAAAGCTTGGACACATCAAACAGTAGGTATGCACTGTGTGTGTGTGTGTGTGTGTGTGTGTGCGTGTGTGCGTACCTGAGTCGCAGTTGCTGGAGCTCCTGCAGTTCTCCCAAAGCACCGGGCAAACTGCTCAGCTGGTTGTCATGGAGCTACCAGAGCACAGCGTGACCAGTTTAGTTTAATGGCAACAATTAAAATGATGTCATCACCTTTATCAATAACAAAATAATGTAAGCAACATAATGCCTAACACCACTGGGACGAAACCAGTGGCAGGTGACTTACATCCAGGGTAGTGAGCCCGGGCAGGAGGCGGATGTCATCAGACAGGCTTGTAAGCTGATTGGATGAAAGCAGCAGTTTGGTGAGGTCAGTCTGCTCCCACCAGCGGTCCGACTCTGCGAACGACACATCCTGCTTGGCCTCCTCCGGCGTGTCAGCGTTTAGACGGTACACGTTCTGAGGCACTGAAACACACACACACACACACACAGGGTTAAAGGGAAACGGTCACAGGGCTGCATTAGCTGTTCTCAACACTCGGAGGTGTTGTGTGCGCGAAACACTATAGCAGTCTGCTGGAGGGACGTTTAGAGTTAATTTACTCTCTTAGTGCGACTTCGGGTTAGTCTTCAGGTGGCGACTGTGGCTCAGAGGCAGAGCAAGCGGCCTATCCACTGAACAGAAGATGGGAGGTTCGGTTCCCCCCTCCTCGCACTGAACCCTGAATTTCTCCTGTCTCATTGGTGGATGAGTTACCACTGATATAATACATTACCTTGTGACATGGTCAGCTAATAATGCGAGTGTGCATGGTTGGACAACAAGAAGCCTGCAGACTAAGGGAAGGTTCAGGCATGGACTGTCACCATCTTGAGGAAGCAGCTGGTTCTGAGGCACAAACGCTGACTGTCAGGAGAGAGTGATCACACCCCTCCTCCAAGTTTTACCATTCTCTGATCTGTCCATACAATGTGCAACCAAACGGTCCTCCACGATTGTGTTGCTGCAGCCAAGAAAAAGGTGTGTCTGTGTACCTGTGCTGTGACAAGACGGAGAACTAAAGCTCCACCTGTCACAGGTCAGGTGGTTTGTGCAGAACTTCCTCCCTTAGACCCTCAGAAGGGTGCAGTAGAGCTCTCCTCTGACTGTGGGGATGAATTCAACATGTCCTCCTGACCTGACGAGCTCAGACTGCTGTTTGCTCTCTGGGTCCTAGCTGCTGCTGATCCTCCACATGAAGCTTGGGTTTTCTACAGACTCTGATGTTAGCTCTCAGGTGAAGTTTGAGCTCCAAAGTCAAACAGGAATTCCACAGAACCGCAGGTCATAGTTGAAGGTTTGAGGTGTCAGGTTTGCAGGTGTGATTGCACTGAAAATGAAAAACACTGCACAGTGCAGTTTGATACTGTTCTGACCTGTGAAGATCACACATGATGCCGCCCACATCATCAGGTGGACTGAGTCTGACTCACATATTGTTCATGCAGGTACACTGAACGTTAGGTTTGCCTGTGATTAGCTTATATACATGCATACATATGTGCTACTGTGTTGTGTTGTTCAGTTTTCATTAAAGTTCCATTCTTGTCAGGTGGTTGCATTGTAAGCCCTGAGCTGATTCGAACTAGATCTAAGTTGTGTACTAAGTTGCGCAGATGGATGGAGCCTCTTCCTGTTATGTCCTGTTAGAGAATAAGGTGCAAGTTTTCTTTTAACAGTCATTGTTTGGACCTGCTGAATGCACATTACTGTGCTGCGCTGCATTCAGGAACAACAGGAACAGCTCCATAATGTCTTGATTGCAAGACCTCCATTGATTCTGAAGTATTAAACATTTCATGACAGTACAAACATGAGCAAATCAGTCATCCATCATGCACAGTGAAATAACATTAAGTTCATAGCAGTAATAGGATCACTCTGAACAGGCGTCGATGTGACACTACTTTGAAGTTTACAGTGGACATAGTGAGAAACCCTCGGGACAGAAACCCACTCAGAACACCTCTCAGTAAACTGTAGTGACAACTGTGGTTTTAACGTCATACATGCTTGGTGATGACACACGCTTAACCTGACCTATTTAATGGTGTGCATTATGCTGTCGTTTGTACTTGGTATCTAACTGGGAGGATGCTGCTGCATTGTGACTATTTTTATGTCCTTTTTGGTCGCTCCAGGCATCCGTAGCGTAACTACAGTAATATACGCGCACTGGAATCCAAAAAGGCCGTTAGTAAAGCCGCAGCTCTGTAACCGTGTAAGCTAACTCATATGCGGGTGCTACCTTCTGTCAGACCGCGGCCGGACAGGTTGAGCTGGCCCGATTTCCTGGCTGCCTTCAGCAGCCCGTAAGGAACGGTCGGTTCGGCCTTTTCCGTCCTGAAGCCCGCCAGAGAGTCCACCTTGTTCGGTCTCCTGAATCGAGACATTGTCGTATTTTCAGTTAAATGAATCCTTTTGGCACTGTACGGCGAGTGTTTATCTCCACACCCAAACTGACCGAGTTCCGGCCGCCAGCACAAACCAAAACTGCTCTTCCGTTCACCGTCCTTCACAATAAAAGCATCCCCGCCTCCAGTAAAACCATGGATACACCCATGATCCAAACAGGCGAAGATCACTACAAAACTGCTCAGATGATATGTCTAAACACAGTAGTCTGTCGTGGCTAAACCCTTGATGAGTCAACCTCCAATCAACGATGGAGACTTTAAAAGAAGTACCTTATTCTGAAGGCCATTTGAGCATTTCTTTGAGCGTTTCTTTGTGATTTTTGCATCAAATATATCAAAACAGCAAAAATAACTCAACAAAATGTGAGTGGGCCCCCTTCCTCCCACACTGTATGCACAGTGTATGCTGAGTCTGGATCATCTTGGTTTGCAAAGCTCTCTAGATTTCTAGACTTTCCTCATATGTGAGAGACCTTCAGGCCTCCCTGCATGAAAGCTGCTGTTTGTATTTTTTTGTTTGTTTGTTCTCCGATGTCCTCCTGCTGCTCTGCATCAATTCTGATGATTGTTGCTAAAGTGACTTTTAACTGCTGCAAACTTCTCCGCAGCCTCTGGGTGAACACAGCTGGACCAGCACCAAACACAGGCTCTGAGACCCGTGGGTGCAGCTGTGGCTCCAAAGCAGCGCGGATCATCCACCCATGAGAAGACTAGTGGTGTGAAGTGACCTTGAGGAAGACTCCTGATGGCTGTCTCATCAGTATTTCCCTCCTGATGAGCAGCTGCCGTCAGTGTATGAACAGGTGAATGCTGACATGTAGTGAAATGCACTTGGAGTTGTCAGAACACTAGGAAGGTTCTATATAAGTACAGTCCATTTATCATGTGAAGACAGGGAATAACAGTACCAAGGGGATTTTCTTGCTGGGTTTGGCTCGGTCCTGGTACCCTGGGCCTGACCCCTGTGTAATTTGTGCTCAAGGGTGTGTGTGGGGGGTAGGTGCTGAGTGAGGCCCAACCTCCCACTCGCCTCTCCCTTGAGTCAGAGCTGGGCTGCTGTAAATCGCCTCAGTAGTGTATTCTCTGCAGTCACACTGGTCTCAGAGGCTGCGTTCAGTCATGGTTTGCAGCCGCTGTGCTTGACTCAAACTGTTAACTCACAGTCCTTCAGAATGAGCGTCTCCATCACTACACAGGCTGTGAGCAGCTGTGCCTGCAATCATTTGTTTTAATTCCCCGATCTCGAGGTCACGAGGGAATTGTCTCGTTATCTCAGGAAAACGCAGTTTTCTTGTGATCACAGGTTGATTTATCCTGTTGACTTTAGAAAATAAAAAGGCTGATTTCAAGATGTGATTAATTAATTTATGACGAAAGAACAGCTTCATACGTTTCACGTGAGTAGGCCGTAATACACACGCACACAAGAATGTTTTCCCTGTTGGATTGATATAAATGCACACCATGGCTTATCATTGTTAGGGATCAGCTCACACACAGTGGTTTAGGCAGCTGTGTCACCGTCCTGCAAGCTCTAGTCAAAAGAGTTCTCTCCGGCAAAGGGACAAAGAAACCACATTGGTGAATAGTTTGAATAGTATGATAAACAAATAAGAAGTACAGACTGATGATACTGTTGTCATTGATGCCACTCCTTCATCCAACATTTTCAGCTTTGATGAGCTGCTACAGCTGTCAACACACCGTGTATGCACGCTGGTGCTCCTGATCCCTGGTAAACATTAAAAACAAGAGCAGGAAGCCAGCTTCTATTCTCTTGTGATACCAGGTCGACTGTTGAGATTTATAACGTGGAGATAACAAAGCTTCTTCTTTTAAGATAACGAATAATTACCTTGTGATCTGGAGATAAACTATTGCAAGCTCGGCCATTCTGAGCTCCCGTACACCTGACCGCCTCTGAACATTATGAACACAAATGTATGTTCATGCTTTCCTAACTTCTTGTCATTTGCAGACTGAAAATCAGTAATTCAATTAAAGCCAGTGTCTCCTACAGAGATTTTACAAGCCTCTGTGGTTTCCATGGAAACGCACCTTTCATCAAGGCTTTCGTCACACAGGGGTAGGCGTGGTTTCAGCTAAACCAGGCTGGAAAAACGATAGACGCCATCAGGTCAGTTGTAGTATTACCCTCCCTTTGCTCAACACTGAAATAACCACAAACTGACACACAACATGTCCTGAGGGTGTCAGGATTCCTGTTCACGGTCTACTCCACCAGAAGGGGCGCAAATGTTGAAAGTCATTTTCAAATAACTGTTAAAGACTTCACAAATTATTTAGATATCAGCTGATTCAGAGCTGAGGCGCTGAGGCCAAACAACACATAATAATTAACAGAGTGTTTATTCCCTCTTTATTCTCACGCACCTTGTTATTATCCATCATCAGCCTGTTGTTCTCTGATTCATTAATAACTGGCTGTTCATGATTTGGTTCTTACTCACTCTGTGGCATTGTACCTCAATGAGATGCTAAGTCCCTATCAACCCAACAGATCACTTCGCTCCCAGAGTGCAGGTTTGCTTGTGGTTCCCAGAATCTCCAAAAGTAGAATGGGAGGCCGAGCCTTTGGCTATCAGCCCCCCCCCCAACCGGTCAAGACAGATGGCCGTCCACCTAGAGCCAGGATCTGTCCAAGGTTTCTGCCTGTTAAAAGGAAGTTTTTCCTTGCCACTGTTGCCAAGTGCTTGCTCATGGTGGAACTGTTGGGTGTAACTAACAGTAATGAGTGTGGTCTAGACCTGCTCTGTTTGTAAAGTGCCCTGAGATGACTTTTTGTTGTGAATTGGCACTATATAAATAAAATTGAATTGAATTGAATTGAATTGGTAAACATTGTGTTCTGTATTGTGATGTGCGTGTGTGTTGTATGGGCATGAACAGATCCAACTGATACCTGCCATGCATGGCCAACTTACAATAAATACAATTTATTTGTGAAATGAGTCACCGTCATTCAGCTGAGGCAGGTCTGTGCATCCCTGTGGCTCACTTCTGTACTTCAACGTAGGTGAGGCTGAATGACCCTGAGGGTGTGTGAAGATTCCACATTCTGTAATAAAATGATTAGCTGCTCATTTGTTTGGTAATACTGCGCGCACCACTAAAGCACAATCTACAATGAACTGATAGGAGCGTTATTGGTAAGGTGAAGCCCACATAATTATGTAATCTTGAAGGCCAGACTTGTAGAGCGGCTCCAAGTCAAAGTTTTAAGGTCTTTCATTTTGCCGTTCATGTAGTTATTTCATTCTGAGCCATGTCTGGGCCTGGCTTATGTGTGGAGATTCATTTACCACAGATTCTAAATAAAAACAAAGACACAGAGCTTGAGGACTCTTGTGTACGCCTCCCTGTTTATGGCACATGTAGTAACTGGCGGATAACTGCTGATGAGTGACACAGAAGATAACACGCCTCGGATTGCTGTGACAACCTCCCTCTGGACTGTGAACTTTGACCACAATCAGACTGAGGTGCATGTGAGTTGAAGATGCAGTCGTGCTGTGCGCGCTGCACTCAGTCTGCTGTTTTCAGGATGAAGCTGTCCACTCTTGCGTTGTTGTGCGTGCTGCTGTCTGCCGCCGGCTGCTCAGCTGACAAAGGTAAAGCTCTGCTCCATCTCTCCAGAGATACGTGTTTGTGTTTTCAACAATCGAGTAAAACTGATTCAGTAAACCTTAAATCGTGTCGGCTAATGATACTTGTGTTGGTGTCTCCAATGGTGTATTAGTACCACTGTCATAAAAGTCATAAAAAGTCATATTTTTCTCTCAGAACATTGACATTCTTGTCAAACCTATGTTATAATTTTTCTTTTTAAATCATTTTTTATAAAATTATCACTATTCTCAACATTTTTTATCTCAAATACTTTAAGACTCTATGTTTTTTCTTCGTGTTAAGGTCAGATGGACACATCTACCTCACCTAAACTTAGTGTGATATAATAAAAGATGTTTTTCTCCAGGAGGGTTTCAAAACAAAAAGAACTCATGTCCCATAAGACAAGGCAGTTCTTATTATTGTAGTTAGTATATAGTTAATTCTTGCTTTTTACAGTAATTCAGTTTGAAAATGCTGTAATGTCTTCTGGACTTGAATGGTGCGTTCAGGTGCGCAGACTGGCCTGCGAGTAGCAGCAGGACCACAGCCAGTGACTCCTCGGCCCTGGTTGCTCGGTCTCACAGCTGTGGTTTGTTTCCTCTTCATCGTCTTCGCCATCCTGATCATTCACAGACTCCTCAGGAAGAGAAGGTCAGACACACACACACACACTTAAACTGATGTTCAAACACACTGATTAACTGTGTCAGAAACAGTCTGCTTCTTTGACTGTAACGGGCTCCTCCTGGTTTGACAGAAGATGAGGACTGATATTGAAAAACATTTGTTTCACACTTGTGTGAGTTTTTTATTCTTGTGAGCTGTGAGTTCCAGTCTGTGGCCTTGAATGTCACGTGACCTTTAATGGTAGTCAGATGGTTTGTGTGCCACGCAGCAGCCAGCTCAGGCTCACAGCTGTCACACACAGGCTGCAGCTTCAGACGGCAGTCAGCACAGGACTGATCCCAGACCACAGCAGCCTCTGTGACTTTGACCTGCAGGAGCTTTAAAGACAAAGCACCAGTGATGAAGACTCCTCTGTTAAACTGGCTTCGCTCCACATTTAGAGAACAGTGGACTCTGCAGCTCCACTACATCCATCACAGTCTCACATCAGGACACATGTTCATGCACTCTGACTGACTTCACCTCCCTGAAAACTGGATGTAAAACAGGCGAGAGGCAGCACACTGACGCCTCTGCTTGTTGTTTTCTGGTGTTGCAGGGAGAATGAAGAGAAATGCGGTTATGACAACAAGGCTGTGATGCTACATGAAGATGAAAATCGACAGACCAGTCTGTAAGAACCAGCTGAGGAGCACCGCTCTGCAATCGAATCAAAGCTGCTAACCGCTGGCAGCCATACCAGCGCTCTGTTCGCTGAACAGTATGGCTGCATTAAAGTCACTGTTGTTATGAAATGTCCTATTGGGATCAGTGAGATCCTTTAACAATGTCTGGCATGTTTTCTTGTATAAAATATGAGCTCCATTGATTTGCCTTTCTGTCTCTTTCTCTCTGATATTTTCTTTTGAAGACAAAAATGGAAAAAAGGAAAATGTTTTTGGCGTTTTACTCTAAAATACAACAATAAAACCCTTTGTTTGGTGTCACTTGTCAGATAAAGCAGGACCTCCACATTAATTAACTGCTCTAGTTTTGTGTCACCAGCAGAGGGGCCCACAACACAGATAAACAACATGACAATAGAGCTCAAAACTAGACAAATGATATATTAGCCTCGACTCAACAAAGTAGCCTGCTTCTTCTTATGTTCAGCTCTTTTTAGACTCTGTTAGACCTCAGGCACACAGCTTAAAACAGATGATGTTTTATAGAGAAGCTGCAGAGAGCTGAGTCTGACGGTGGCTGGGCAGGCACACACAGATCACAGAGAATGAACCTCAGGTAAACACACGCAGATCACAGAGTTTCAGAGAGCAGGAGAAATATAGTGACAAGCACCTTCGCCAGCTGTAACGTTAGCAGAGGGTCTCACCTGAGCTCACCTGACTGATCCACCCAGGTGTGGAGCCGGTGTAAACACTGCAGGGTTGGATAAGTGTCTGGTCACATGTGTGTAGTTAGAGGACAGACAGAAGAGCAGCAAGAAGCACAGCTGGAAGGCTGAACAGCACAAACACTGAGGCTGAGGGGGAGGCACAGCAGGACCATGACATTTTTCTGATTTCAGTTCAGATTTCTGCCCAAACTCTAGGATAATCTTGTTAACTTGTAATTCTGTTTTGGGATATTGACATAATAAGAGACATACGCTGACTCTTGATTATTGCCTGATCTCGATGCCCCGTCTGTGTGAGTCGAGTCACAGTTGAAACTGTACTTCAGTGCTGGGCTGAGTGCTGATCTGAGTGTAGTGGCCACAGTCTGGATTGCAGGTCACTGCTGCACTTTCTGTGTAAACACAATTAGAGAAATTTTAAGATTGCTGTTTTTTTTTTGTTTTCAGATGTAAATGCTTCATCCACAGAAAATAACCTGCTCCACATTTCAAGTGTAAATACCGCCACAGTCTAACAGTGATGGCTGGGTCCCTCACAGTCATTTCAACAGATGACCTACATCACACCTCCAAACACCAGTAAGTTTAGTTATTAACGTCACACGGTTTCACTGTACTGACTCATCATTCCTACAGCATCCTGACATAAACACTGACTTTATAATAAAGCAACAAGTGAGAGCAATAGACATTTCCATAGATGAGCTGTTCCAGGCTGTGCACGTGTTCACTTTTGCAAGCTCACGTGTTTTAAAACAGAGACTCTAACCAGACAGATAGCTTTCCACTCAAAACATAATGATGCATGATTGCAGCAGCAAACTGCATGTTTCTCTCATTTTGGACAAGTTTTCATCACAATCGCTCAAAATAACAGTGAAGTAGTGAACTATAAACATTATGAACAAAAACCAGCAAAACTACATGCTGAACATATGTGAAAATTCCAAATGTGTTCAAACAGATATTTCATCATCGCTGGCCTTTCTTTCATGTTTGGATATTATTCCTAGTGTTTCCAAAGATTCTTATTTTTGCCACTTTTTATCCATATATTTATCATTTTTCAATTTCTATTAAACACTGGGCGTGTGGTTTTACAGACGCTTCTTGCAATTAAGAACTTCACCTGTTGGAAAAAGCCACAGTTAACAGCTTAGTGATACCTGTTACCAGGATCTGCACTGCTAAAGACCAAGATAAAGGTCCAAGCTAAAGCTGAAGCAATCTGACTTTTGCAATACAAGTTGTGTTTTTTGTGTTTCATTCAACAAGTGAAGGTGCAGGACAAGAGGTGTCTTTGCAAGTTACTGTAGATAAGAAGAAACCTAATGAGCAGCAAAGCTAATGTGGGTTGGTGTTTAACGCTGTAGTAATGTGACTGATGTTACTGCCTTACTGCTAACGTGGTTTAAACTGCAGCACAGAAGCAAGTTACATCCATGTAGCTGAAGAACTAACCAAATAAATCAAAGCCAGAGGGTGTAATCCGTGTAAACCTTTGCCTGGGTGCTGTAAAGCAGTCTGCCCTGTGCTCCCTGTGCTCCCTGTGCCCTCAACCACAGTCTGCAGGTTGTTTCAGATGTCTGTGTGTGCAGAAGGTGGTGCAGCATCCACTCCTGCACCAGTAGGCTCAGGGACAGCTTCAACTGCAGGCCATAACATGGTCAAACACTGCTCTTTACTGTGTCACTTCACTGCAACACACTGGTACACGCTGTGTGTTCGTTCTAATCCACATTATTCTTTATTCTTACATATTAACGTCACCCTCTGTGATCTCCTTCTATTTATAATGCATTATTATAAAGAGTATTGTTAAAGGGATTCCAAACCCATCATCTGTTCAAATTCTTCACACTTCATTATAACAGAACATATCAGTCAAGAGATGTGGAACAGAGCCCATTTTCTTTGATTACTAATACTAATACATCTTACATAGTACATGATTTTCTGTTAAATGTCCAGTACAAAATAATACCACGTTGAAAACATTTCTAAATTTAGTTGTACCAAATAAACTCTTGATAAATCCATGCAGGAATTTTCATGCAACACGCTGTGTATGAAGGCTGTGCATTGATGGGAAAAATACTGAGAGGGCTGAGGACTGCTCTGTGAGGTCTGCTCATAGACTTGGGTAATGGTGTGTGTGCGTATGCGTGTGTGTGAATGTGTGTGTGTGTATTCTGTCCTGTAATTTTATCTCTTTATGTCCTGTTGTTCTTCTGGACCAAATTGTGATTGGTTTAGGGCTGTTGTGTTTAAGCCTGATTGGCTGGATGTTTACACCTTTGAGGGAGGTTAATTGGCTAATTAACTGAGGGGGTGGGAGCCAGGAGTTGATTGATTGGACTACTAATTACAAGATTGTGTTTTAGTTTATGTGCATGTGTGTGGTGGGAGGGGGGTTATTTCATGTTGCTAAACCCTCACTCTCCTTTCCTCTCCTCTCCACTTGTGTCCTCTCCTCTTCTCTCCTCTCCTCTCCATTTCCGGAGAGTGTGAGTGGCCAGAGTTTTGAATTGGTTTCTTTTCCTGTTTTTCAAACTTTCTTCTGCTCTCATCATCTGTCCTACAAGCATGATCAGGTAAGGTCATTTTTTTCCAAGTGTTGGCTAAGTGATAAGTGGATTTGTCAGTTGGTTTTTCATGGGGATTGGTGTCCTCTAAGATGCCACCTCTGTCTATCTGTCAGGAAGTGAGGATAGTCCCACTGGACACTAATGTTACTATGTATGAGGTTCATCAGCAGGTAGGACAAGATCTTCCTCAACTCAACCTGGATGAGAAAGCTGCTCTAGACTGTGAGCTGATTCTGGAAGTTGAAATTGGCAGTTGTTGCCAACTAGATTGCATTAGGGTGATTACCAATTATTGATGGTCTCTCCATTGACTTCTGGAATACCCTTGACCTGATCTACACTGTGTCTTATTGGAGTGTTCCCAAGCAGGGACACAAAAAATGTGTGGGTATCTGGGTTAATGGTATTGTCTCTTTTGACCAAGAGAAAGCTTTTGACAGGGTGGAGCACCCTTATTTGTCTACTACACTTAGAGCCTTTGGTATTGGTGGTGGTTTTCTGACTTGGATTGCTTTGTTGTATAAGGTTGCACAATGTATGGTGAAGATGGGGTCAGGGCTAGGTTGGCCAATCCCTGTGACACGTGTGAAAAGACATGGTTGTCCTAACTCAGGTCAGCTGTATGGCCTGGCTATTGAACTGCTGTGCAGGCTCTTGGCTCAGTGGCCTCTCATTGCTTGGGTCCACGTTTCTTTATCGTCCACTCACTGTTTATGCTGATGATGTTTGTCTGTTCTTAGGGTGAAATTCAACTCCTGCAGGAATCCTTGTCCCTATATGAAAAGGCCTCACCTGCTCAGACGAGCTGGTCAAAGAGTGAAGCTTTGTTAGTGGGGCAGTAGAGGGAACATGCAGTGCCCAGTCTGTCTAAAGAACTTGAATGGAGGAAGGAAGGGCTGAAAGGGATCAGAGTTTTATTGGGCACTGAGGGATTTCAAAAGAAAGAACTGAGAGGGGGGCTAAAGAGAATGTGTGTGCTCGGTTGTCTAAATGGAAATGGTTCCTATTAAAGGTTCTGGTTGGCAACAGCTTCGTCACCTTGACTTCTTGGCACAGATTCATCACTTTGACCCCACCAAGTGGCCTAATAGAGGATGTTCAGAGAGACATCTTTGACTTCTTCTGCTCTCGTAAATACTGGCTCCAGGTAGCAGCCCTATACCTGCCTGAGGCTGAAGGAGGACAATGATTGGTCAACATTCAATCCAGAATCCATTTCAAACCCCAAACTGCAAAAAGATTTGTGTACAACTGTGGCCAAAGCTGGTGCAATACAACTCGACTGTTTCTGAGGAGAGTTGGGCAGTATCCCTCTTACAACCACAGGAAATGCACCATATTGGACTGATGCCTTTTTACAGCTTGTTACTGCAGGCATGGGAGATGGAACAGGTGGTTTAAGGAACCAGTGTTTCATTAAAACTTAAACACTGCAGTCTGAAGTCAACCTAGGCCATCCATTGAAGATAAGAGCAACATCTTCAGACTAACCAAGAGAGAACAGCAACATCTCGTCTGGCTGGCTGATAAACAACTTGGTGGGGGAAATTGATGTTTCAGCACTTTTACAGCCATAAAAAGGTGGTCATGGGCTCTAAGGAAGGTTTTTCTTTTGATTTGTTAAATTTTTGCCCAAAATATGTAGCAAAGAAAAAGGTGCCCAGCTGGCTGACATGCTGGAACCAGGCTCAGATGCCTGACAGGTTGTCTTCTACCGTCACATTACAGTGATCTGCTTTCTCCTATGCAATGGTTCAGTAAAGCGACTTGGAAAACCCAAACCTCTCCTCCTCTCCCCCCTTGTCTCCTTCTCTCCTCCACTCTGAATGTAAAAAATCCACTAAAAAAGACAATGAAGAGCAATGCTACCATAAATAATGATGCCAGTTAAAGGCGAGCCTAAAACAGCAGTGTGACATTTGGTGGAGGAGTCCTGACCTTCTCCACAGTGGGCTGTGGTTGGTCTGATCCAGAGACCTCAAGCCCTCAGCTATAAGGCTCTAGCTCTGTGGGCTGACATAGACACTAACCTGACCACACTGTCACCACACCCTGAAAAACCACTGGTCCTCTACTGAAGGGTTCCCTGCTCAGGGTAAAGGCACTGGAAGTTGCTTGATTTTCAAAGAAGTGTCCAAACACTATCACTTGTGCTGCAGTTAAATGACCCACATCAGCGATTTTGGAACTGATGCCTCTATTGACAGAGCAGCAGAGTTTGCCAGTGCCTTCTTTTTCGTCTGTGGTTAAGGTTTGGTCAGCTGTAAACACAGAAATAACTTGGTTATTGTTAGTGAAAGATTATGGTTTGTTTTGTCTAAAATAAACGTAGTTAAGGTTACGGAGCTTGGGTAACAATGGTTAAAAGTCAAATTACTAAGGTAATGAAAGTACTCACAGTAAAAGAAAGCAATGTTGAGTGTAGGAAACACGAAACAGGAAAAAGGAAACACATAGTCACAGTCACATGCTTTGTTGAGCTGATAAAGGTCTTTTTCAGTCAAACATAACTTTGTCTCTAGGAACCTGCACACAGCATCTCGGCAGCTGACAGGAAACCTAAAACTTGAATTTTTAGTGAACTACAGCATGATTTGCCACCAGTCTTGAAGGTAAATGGTGTAACTTTGTCTTATCTTTGTATTTTTTTAAGTTAGTAAGCAAGCTACTCTAATAGCCACGTAGCTAGATTGAATGGTTGAGCGCCACTTCAGAATACAACATCTTAAGAAGTGTGTAGGTATCTGGGTTCTAATGATTTTTCTGGTTCTTCAGCGACGTGACCTCTTAACTCATCTAAGTCTTTCATTGTGGTATCCCCAGCAATCTTCAGAAGGCTTCTGTCCTCATCATAGGCTCTCTCTGGATTCACACTTTTCGTGTTTCAAAAGGCAGACAATCAACCATGCGAAATGACAGAAACCCATCCTACACTAAACATTTGGGCTTTTAGTTTATACATCCACATTTTCTTATTTTCTTTTTATATTTTTATTTTTATTTTAAGTGAATATTTCGATGAAAATAAATGCACCATCGCAATTTAACTATTGAGTAATGCAAAGTCAAATGGTTAAAATGAGCGACTCGACAATGTTTGGCAATCAATAACTTAAGATCCACATTGGAAATAGTCACCTCAACAGTTTGACTGAGCTATCAATGCAGGAGTTCATTCTGTAATAATAGGCCTACTGTTAACATGTATCTTGACCCAGATATGGAATATCTGTAGACTGCACCATGTTCTGAAAATCAGATGAACCTCCGGAGATGTTTAGAGCTGAGGACACACAACATTATGAGCCTCATTCATTCCAGCATTCATAACACATGCTTATTAACTTTGCTGGAAACTTAACTTTCTCTCTGAATGATTTAGAACATGTGTGTTTTGAAGGGTTCTAACTAGCACCCTGAAGGGTTCCTCTGTCGTGCAGAGCCACAGATGCGTCTAAGGTTGCTTGCAGAACTCTTTGTTACATGCTATGCTGAGCTATGCATCTTTTCAGCTCACATTTGAACAGAAAGTTAATATACACATTTCCTAAAATGTTGAACTATTCATTTAAGATTGTTTTGTCAAACCGTGTCCATGCGAATGTCAAGTCACTTGGATTTTTATAGTTGGAGTCTAGCGTAATCTCTGAGTCCTTAAGATAAGAAGGCAGATCTGAATAAAGGATTACGACTTTAAAACTCCTCTAGTGTGTCCCCGACCGTGTATTACAGGATAATCCAGCATCACCAGAATCATTTAGAACATGTCCTTTTTGAAGGGTTCTCCCAGGCACCCTGAAGGTTCCTCTGTTGTCCAGAGTCACAGAAAAGTCTGAGGTCCCCTGCAGAACTCTTTTTGTTCAGAGGGTGCAAGGAAGATGGAAGGAGGGAGCGAGAGTGAGTGAGAGACAAACCGAGAAAGGTCAATGCCATGATTTTAAAATGGGCACTGAGTCACAGCGGACAGACACACAGACACACTATGTCACGATCAAAACACTTTGGACTTATTTGTCTTTTAACCATATGTGATCAAACTCTTTTGAATATGTGTGTTTAGACAGCTGGCAAGAAACATTTGATGTATGTGTGTGTGTGAGTGTGTCCACTAGTTCCTAATCCGCCTCTTCAGAATGACAGCCCACTCAGTGGAATAAGGAAAGGGGTTGGCTGTCTGTTTGGTTGGTTGGTTGGTTGGTTGGTGGCTGCTGCTTTTTTCCACTTTAAATAATATAGAGGTACTGGAACTCCATTGGTCTTTTTGGACTGAGGTCTTCATGTAAAGACGCTGCGGAACCTGGACAGGTGCTGAGAGACGCTTCAGAGACAGCGCTGGAATCTTTTCAGGACTCACAGAGAACTGGGACAGTGTTACAGAGCCATGTGTGGGGATGATCAGAGAGAGGAGGCCTAATGGACAAAAGCAGGATATCAAGCGTTGCTCACACTGAAACAGATCTTTCACTTTTGCGGATTTCCTTGAAGGCAGGAGGACCAGAGCAGAGTGTGGCAGGTAAGGGGCTCAGTGAATTAAGGAGGAAGTGCTTGAAGTGGACGATTGGAAGTGCTACAGACTGAGACAGTCTCTACCTGGAAGTTGACTGAGTGGGAGTCCAGCAGGACTGAGAGGAGAAATGGTGCTGGATACAACAGGATGGCTTTGTAGTTCAAAGGTGTGCTTTTGAAGCTGTGTGGGCTCCGGTAGCCAAGAACTGTTTTCTGGGACAGGATTAAAGTGCTGAGCCTGGAGGACGGCCTGTCTGCAGTTTCTGATGCATCATTTAATGTTCACTTCAATAACACAATCTTACATTTTACTAAAAACAGGGGAGACCTCAGTTTCATGGATGCTAAAGTCCTTAATCATTAATTTGCCAGCAAAATTAACCTCTGGAGAGGTCTTTGCCTAAGGAAGCAGAACCAAAGTACAGCTGGGATCTACAGGGAATGGAACTGAACACGCACAGGACGTAAAGAGACAAGCTGCTATAAGCTATTACATATCGAGGAAAGTAGCCAAAGAACCACGATTTTTACCACGATTCCTGTTTTTTCCTCCAGAGTCATGGTTGTTTGACACTTTGGCGGCACCGCTCGGTTGTCATGGCAATGTCAGCTACGGCAGGAGGCTGCGGTGAGGCAGACAGCTCGGTGAAGTGGCAACTGTGTTATGATGTCACGGCCAAGACGTGGTGGATGGTGAGTTGGACTTTTGACTCTTTGGGATCTTGACTTCATACTTTCTTAATCAGAAGTTACGCCCCTGCTGATGTGCTGAAGCTGCATCTGAGAGAATATTTCCATCAGGTCCGTGACTGTCTGATTCTTTTAAAATAAACTTTTAAACTGAGCACACACAATAACATTAATCACCATTAAGCAATGTCTGGCTATTTACACTGACTCAGAGCAAAGGTTTCTGGCCCCAGCACAGATGAGTCTGATCCCCACCTACATATGGATGCTACACCATCACTGTTCATCTCTGCTGTGATCTGTGCAGCTGCACTCTGTTTACATTTGTCTGTCGCTCAGCGCTGCAACACCTGTTTGGTTGCTCTGGTTGTGTCCGGGGTCTCTCTGACTGATGACACCCATAGAAACTGAAAATAAACTGTGAGGTTCTAAGAGGTGACACACGTCTGTTGTCTGGTCGAGCCCATCGCAGTCTCACTGCCACTGCCATGAGTGCAGGTTGCACATTTATTGATTTTACAAATTTTACAAATCAGTCATACAGATGCTGCACAACAGCTCTATAGCCAGATGCTGTGTGTGTGTAGGTGTGTGTGCAGGTGTGTAGGTGTGTATGTGTGTGTAGAACACCTCAAACCTGCAGGTTCACTCCCTTCATCTCAATAAGATAGAGTCATTATTTTCTCATGCTGACATGTTTTTAACTCATATAGGTTTAAACTTGGAAAATAGTAAGGACATCATCTGCATAAAATGTGTAACATTTGCTAAATGTTCAGTCTGAACGCACCTTGTTGTTTCTTAGCTCTGGTCATCATTTAAATGAGTGACACAGTGAGGGATTAGAAGTAATATTTTAGGTTAACCCCAGATAAAGTGGTCTGGATCACAGCACCCAAAGTCTTTTCCTTGAGGAGCCAAAGCTGAGACCCACCGCGGGGGGTCCCAGGTCAAAAGCCAAAGCCTTCTGTGTTGTTATGAGGATCCCGAGTTCCCTTAAATGACTGGCAACGTGTCACTCTACCTGTTGTGCTCAGATTATGAAAAATATACAAAATTATTTTAAACTCATTTTCATGAACAGTAACTTTCATTTTTGTTTTTATTAATTTCTTTACAATTATACAAATATCTGGCGGTTTGAGCAGCCACTGTGTCAGTATCTCATTTAACTAATCAATAAAATTTGAGAACGGGTTAGTGGGCTGATGGTTAATTTGCAGTTAACGTAAGCTTTGATATTTCAAAATGTACAAAATAACTAATTCTAATTCATCTGTCATTAGCAACTTTGTCCTGTTTTGTTTCCTTGAATCCATTATAGTAACATTTGCTGTTTTCAGTACGATGTCAGTGTGTCGTCCTATCAAAGCTCTGATGGAGAACAGATTCGTTCTTCACTTCACGATGTGTTTTTATGGTTTCTGGCTGAGTGCTGCTTTCATCTGGTTTGGCTTTGTGCACCTATGCCTATTAGTTACATGTGCATTTACTCAGACTGTATCAGTGAGTATAATGATTATAATGGGATGCAGTGCTGCAGTTTGCTGCCGAACTACAGCACTGTTACTGCAGGAATCACAGCCACTCTTTCTGACGGTTCATTTATTATTCTTTCAAATTCTGTGAGATGACAGCGAGAACACAATGATTCTGGTGTTTACTGTGTTTCCAAAAGACTGAGGTTAGCAGTAGCAAGAAAAGCAAAATACACAAAATAAAATAAATGGGTTTTTTTATTCCAGGGGCTCAGAGCCTCCCTATAACTCCAGTCACATCCCATTTAGGCTTAAACAACTCTCTGGGTGGCAAGTGATGTGTAGGAGGGCAGCAGGCAGTAATGATCTTTATAATGAGGGGAGAAGAGGAGGGGGTCACAGAGAGGGGGAGCCTCATAGTGTACATCTGCACAGGATGAGGAACTGAAAGAGAAAAGCCTGTTATTACCAGTACGGAGAGAAGAAGCAGCACAGAACCACAGAGACGGACAAACAGACAAAACAGGGTCTCTGTGTAGTGCCTGCTGCATGTTGCAGTGTGCACCTAAGAGTATCACTGTCAAATTAACTTAATTTATACATATTCACCGTCAACAAACGAGTCTATTCTAGAAAATAATTTCCCCGGCGTTGTGGCTCCACTTCCTGTGAGACTTGGCATAGTCAGGTGGGAGGAAAGTGTTGGGGGGCCGTTAGACAGCCAAACCACTTTTAATCTATTGCCTAATAAATCCAGTCACAGCATTTACCCGGGGGGGCAGTAATTAAAAGAATTAGCATTGACTGACATGTTTCAGTGTTTTATACAGATCAGCATCTGCATGATGGTTTTCAGGGTGTAATGCAATTATATCTAAAAACTGATCAACAGTAAGATGATGAGTGGACATGACTGACACTCACACACACTGTTTCACCCCCACCTCTGTGTGACATGCATGGGACATACTGTATAAAGCTGACGTGAATGTAATTTATGTTGCTGAATTGTGTCCATGTACACAAGCTGTACCAAGATCTCCACTGATGTCAGACCTGAGAGGTTTGTCCAGATACAGATGATCAGATGTGGGTCCAGCTGAATAACATGGTCTTTTAAAAAGGCCTACCGTTGCAGAAGACATCAAGTCAGCCAGCTGTTTGCTGGCTAAAGTCCCAACTGTCAGATTTAGTTGTAAGCATGTGAAGAAGGCCAGAGGCTGATGAGCAGAGAGGCTGGTGGGAGATAAACATGTCAGAGTGGGGCTGATGTGCCAGGCCTCTGTGGGCTTTGAAGGCCACCAGTAAAACCTTAACATCTGTTCTGAAACTGACAGAGCAGCGTTGTTAGAGCCTCCACTGCTGTGATCGGGTTTCCCTCTTCCAGTGTGAGGGAGTTTGTCAGTGAGGAAAGAAATCAGTTTTCTGCCTGTACAACTGAAAAAACATTTTTACATTTTAAAGGTGTTAAAGACTGGGTGGAGAATGTCAGTGTTGTTTAATGGGTTCTTTATGCTGTTATCAATGTCTCACATATTTCTTATGCTTGTTGTAGTTGCACAGTTAATGTGGAGAGGAATTTCCATTTGTTCCCTCTGATTGTCCCCTCTTAATCCTCCCCACAGCTCCCATTTCTGCACTATTTTTGAGTGTTAAGGGCAATAAGTCAGCTGCTGAGCAGTCGAGGCAATGTTTGCACCGTCAGCTGTGGAGGAGGAAGCACTTTGAATGAAGTAAAAGTTGCAAAATCACACTGTAAAAATATTTAATCACAGGTAAAATGCACAGCAGCCTGGAGTCGGCTGATAGTTTATAGGGTAACTCATTGCCTCGTAGCTGAGGGCTTCTTTCACTGAACCTTCTTTGACAGTCTGTCACTGACCAGGACAGTGAAAAGCACAACAAACTGTGAGTCTACAGATGTCACAGAGTCAAACACTATCCAGTGATGACGTTAGGATCCAGCAGAAAGAGGCTGAGCTGTGTAAGCCCAGCTGATCTTAAAGTAGATAATTCCTGCACCAACATCTGTCTCCTGGGTGCGCAGCTCAGCCCCACCGCTCCTCTCCATCCCCTCCTTATCGCAGCTCCAGACGGTCAGACAGAGGGAACACCCAAATCAGAGCTGCCTTCATCCACCATGATCTTTAAAAGGCTGCCCTCTAGCAGCAAAAACAGGAAAAAGAAAAAAAACATTTGCCCTAAAGTGTGGGCAGATGTTCACCTCTGAGTCTAACCCAGTAGAAAGATGCTGTCTTTACAGTTTAGTCATGGAATAAAATAATATCAATGAATATTTATGGTTATAATGTTTGTTGACATAATGAACAGCGTGGTAACGCAGGGCAGAGTCAGTCTTGGTTGAGCTCCTGCCTAAGGGCAGAGCTGAGATGTGGTCTGGTTTCCTGAAGGAGGGCCTTATGTGTTTCGTGGAAGGGAGAGTAAACACGGTTGAGCGTGCCATTGTCACTTGCAGGGCAGCTGATGTGGTGGTACCTCTGCAGGGCTGTCCTCAAGTTGCCACTGTTAAAATCCTCTGCCACCAGAAAAGCAGCTGAGAGACCTTGGTCCAGGAGAGAGCTCCGTACAGCTTGTCCACAGCTTGATGAGTGTCAGTGTGTGGAGGAACATCCAGTGCTGTGAGAACAAGTGATGTAAAGTCCCTCAGGAGGTGATGATGTTGGCTGTGAATGGAACAACAGTCTGGGATTAAAGGTTTGGACCAGGAAATGTTATAGCTGTTAGTGTTCTCAGAGGACCATAGGATACTAAGGACACTAAGAGGTGTCCTTCTTAGTGCCCTGTTGAAAGCCCAACCTGCTGCTGGCTTTGTCCAGCTTGTTATCCAGTGACTGACTTTTGCTAGAAGAATGCTTGTTAGACGAGGCCTGTGACCAGGACCCACGGGCTACAGCAGATATTGTCTACCAGCAGTCTGATGTACAAATGATGAATTGATTGAAGTAATACATGTATGCAAGGGAGGACACGTTGAGGAGGAGCTTGCGAAATGACAGCAGCAGCTTATGTGGCAAATGCATCCAAATACACGTGTCTGAACATAAAGAAATGTTTAGTTGCAGCGTGCAGGGGTTTTACAGTGTTCCTAAGTTTTCACTGAGAAAATGTGACGTGTGCAACAGCAGCTTTGTTCACACAAAAGCACATACAGACTCATATCTAATGAGTAATGGAATATTGTCTGCTGTCACCTCTCTGGCCTTTACTGCATGGTGTCTTCAGGCTGCATCTGGCAAAATACTGAACTCCTCCTCTTGAGGCTGTCCCATCGGTGTGTGAATGGGAGAAAGCTGAAATGTGAGTGTGAAGACTAGAAAGGCACTGTAAAGGTACACTGCAATGACCCTTCAGTACACTGCAATGACCCTTCAGTGATCCTCCTGAACCTGTGCAAGATGCACCAACGATTACAGTACAGCAACAATGCAAGGTGCAACAGTAGAGGTACATGATTATTCTATGACTGACCTCAACCAGCTACATTATTTCCAGTGTCCCCTACCTGTACCTGTTCACCCTGCAGTCATGCAGAGCCAGCCTGAAACACACTGAAGCAGGCTGAGAAGTCTTAAACTGCTCGGGGGATAAAACAATGATTAGATTTCCTCTCTGCTCTGTGTTGCTATTATTCTCATTCTCAGCACCGCAAACACCTTTAACTTCTTGTTGTAGAGAGAGCTTCGGGCAGTCAGGGAGTGTGTGTGTGTGTGTGTGTGTGTGTGTGTGAGACAGAGAGAGTGATCATGCAGGCCTCCAGGGGGAGTCACTATGCAGATTGAAGGAGGCTGAGTCAGCAAGTGCTCCTCTTTTGTTCTATTACACACACACACACACGCGTATGCACGCACACACACACACACACTCACTAAGTAACTGTGTTGTCATCCAGCTGTTTTAAATTCATCATTCATTTTGAAATTGTGAAAGTGAAAGTAATTTGTGATTTGATATTAATATTAATTAGCTGATCTCAGAGCCCAGCTTTGAACAAATGTTACTTCTTGTTTGGATGAAATCAATCCTGCACTAGTGAACATATATTAGACTACAGTGAACAGAAAAGACGTCAAATGTTTTGATGTCAACATCTGGAATAAATTCTTCATTTGACTAAGGCATCCTTGTAGGTCCAAAAGAGAAACGTTTGACTTCTGAACTGTCCAGTTTTGCAGTTTCATGGCACTGTGACATTCTACATGAGTCCTGGGACAAACCAAGTCATATCAAAATACAGCACTGTTATATATTGCAGTATATGCATTTACTTATTTCACAAGCAAAAACAACTTGTTTGCACAGCATTGGGTCGATTTAACTAAAACCATAATGAATAATGAAGCTGACGAGTCATGGTTTAGAAAAAAAACTATTGAAGTCTGTAGGTTTGGTGAAGGAGCTTCCACTGGCAGGTTTAACCAGGTGTAAGAAGATGATGAAGAAGATAGATCCAGGTTTTGAAGCAAGACTTTTTTAAAAAAAAGATTTTCTTTCATTTTATTTTTTTCCTTATATATCTGCTCTGATGGGAGTCCTGTACATAATAAAAAATGAATTTCAGTACGCTTAGAAACAACAGACAAGCTGAGCTGGGCGTTGGCTGAGAGAGGATGAGCTACTCGGTTCCTCACACGGGCGTCAGGCTGCTGAGCTGCGGGATTTCGGAGGCAGTTTGATGTTGCTGGTTAATAACTGTTTCCATTTCCTGCTGAGGAGATAAATATGCAGGATTAATAAGTCCACTCCAAAAGGTGGCATAAATGTTTAGAAAGGAAGCAGTAACCCTTACATGAACCCAGCTGAACTTTCCATCGCTGAGGTGAGGTCAGTGGGGAGTGCCTTCAACATTTCATCATACTTACGACTGTCCTGAAGTGACCCTTAACTGTTTCCAACTGTGATGCTTGATGCCTGTAGACTGCTCTGACCTACTTACATCTACTATAACATGCTCTTTGGTGGTAGGGTCAGATAAACAATCCCAGACTAATTCGCATATTAAAGCCAGTTCTGAAGTAAAGGCTCAATGAAGGCGAAAGTCATTCTCTCTGTAGAAAGGGAATAAAACTGTGTTGTCAAACCCCTGGGTCATGGACCAGTGCTGGGCCTCAGAACAATTACAAGGCCGCAAGAGAATTGGCAACAGAAGAATAAAGGAGATATCAATCAAATTTCATCTGCAGGCCAACATAGGTCAGAGCTAAAATTAACTATGAAGTATGTAACAAAGGTGTATTACATGTTATTAATATGCATATGTTTATGATTTATTTATACAGGAACCTGGAATCAAAGACTTTTAAAGTTTTTATATCATTTTCTCAGAGCAAATATACTTTCATTCACAAACAATCTTTACTGAAGTATATTGCACAATATACATGTGACATGAGGAGTATTAATATTTAATTCATGCATCAAAAATGTTAATTTTCCCTTTTTTTCATCTGACTGGACTGTGTCAGCTGGAGGCAGTAAAACTACCATGAGGCTAAGGCACTGAGAATATGAGAGCAGGCTCCCATGTTGCAGCTTAGAGCAGCTTAGGGCTGTAAAATAAAGCGGCCCCTCATCCACAGTGTTTTGAGTGAGTGTGCTGGCTGTGTCACATCACTTAATGTGGTATTCTTATACTACAATAGATACTACTAAGTAGAGAACAAATGTCAGGCTCAGTGCTGCCAAAATGTGACAATATGAACAGTGTGTAGGCAAAATGTGTTTGTAAAGTTGTTGTCTGGTGCGGTGCATCAATCTCTGACTCCAGTACAGACAGCTGCTGCATTTCCTCAAACACAAAGTGAATCGGAAAAATGAAACAAAGCTGAGATAGAAGGACAATGAATATCTCCAGATATCAAGACAGTTTGGCACAAGAACTGCTGGCCTCTGTCAGGAAGCTGAAGATAAAGAGGAATCTCACATTCCAACACGACAAGGACCCGAAACACACATTCAAGGAAAATCAAAGTGTTGGAATGACCCAGTCAGAGTCCAGACCTCAGTCCCACTGAAAACATGTGGAATGACCTACAGAGAGCTGAACACAGGAGATGCCCTCACAGTCTGAAGGAACATGAACTGTTCTGGGATGAAGAGTGGGATAAAATCCAAAGATGTGCAAAGTTAACAGAGACTCAGAGTCAGTTAGACAGGGTGTGCAGACTCATGCAATCAGGATGTTGTCATACTTTTTATTTACAGTGTTCCTGATATTAAAATTAGTTTTTTTTCTATCTGATTTTGTTTGTTATAAAATCACATTAAAGATGGAACAAAGCTGACATTTACATAGAGTCACACTCAAACACGGGGGAAACATTACATTGACCTACATATGCTCCCTGGAGAACATATGTAGCTCTGTAAGCTCTAACCTTACAGAACATCCTCATCCTATAATTTAACAATACATATTATGGGGACTTGAATTTGTACAAGTCCCCCCAGTGAGGCTATGTACAGAGATCTATGTCCCACAACATCAGTAATACCACATACAACACACAATCATTCTGCAGCAGTCAGTCTGGCATCAACTATTACTTTTTTATTACAAATAATAATGTTAGATTAAGAATTGGATTGAAAAGATTAAAGATAGACTTTTTTTTTCAAATAGTAGATTAGCTGGTTCATTATTTGATATTTTAATATCATGCATCTGTGGTAGTTTACAGTGGTTCAGGTACTACTAAATATGTAATAATGTTTGGTCTAAAGGTGGGCTTTATCTAGCCTTGACACACCTGAGTCATTGTGAAATGGAAATTTAAATGACTCCTGTACAATATATGGGATTCTCCCCTCTGTATGTAGATTATATGTAAATCGCGCTCGCCTTGCCCCCTCCCCTCCACCCCAAAACAGTGAAAGTGAAACGGAAAGTTGAAAACTGTGAATCAGTGAAACTAAAATGAACAGTGCTTACATAAACAGCAACTAAATTACCCAACAGAATAAAACAATATTAAAATAAAACCCAAACATTTTAATGTGAGTGTTTTATTACTTCCTTCTGAGCAAATGCACGTGTTTCAATGTCAACACTCAACATTTTCTTAGTCAGATCAGGTTTTACCACTGGCTTCATACAGGTGTTGTGTCTTTTAACATGGCTACATGTTGCCATTGTACATCCAGTGCATTTTTGTGCTACTTGTTTACTTCGTCTTCTCATATTTACATATTTGTTATTTAACTGGTTGCAATTTGGGTTCCATCATTCAGCACTCCCTATCCCTCCTTTGCTGCAAGCATGTGCTGTTCACCAACTAATGGCTTCTGTTAGTCCTGCCACTGCTATGGAGATGGCTCAAAGTGTAAAATCACAGCCATGGTGGCCATGGGATGTTTTCTGGTTGTATGCAGGGTGTGCATGGGCCAATGTTGACAGACTTTCAGTGTCCCCTCTATGTTCCATTATCATGTAGCTTATGTTGTCAACTTTTATAATTCAGACATAATGATCTGTCCCTTTTATTAGCAGTCATTTCCAAAGTTAAATCCAAGTTCATTTTGTTATTCTGCCAGCACTAAACTGTTTCTTCTTTTGCTGCAGCAGGAGAACAGTAAGAAACACTTTATTCATCCTCTGAGAGAAATTCAGTTTTTGGCCTACATTATATACACACAGGCCTGGAAATACAGACATGACGCACACAGGACCTACAGACAATATGACATATGCAATTCTGGGGACAGTTGTTGGAGTGACGGGGCTGCCCCACAGCAGCACCCAGAGCAGTTAGAGGTTCCGTGCCTTGCTCAAGAACACCTCTGCATTGCCTGGGAAGGGAACTAGGTTCGGTTTTTCAAGCTGAGCCCACACAGACTGAGCTTCTGCCACAGACGCTCTTATGATCACAAACACCAACTGAATGTTACCTGGCTAAGAATCAATCCCTGAACTCTGTTGTCCAATCAGCAAACCTCTTCCTCACCTCTCACAACCTTAGTAAACACTTCTAACCTTAAGCTCTGCTAAACTAGCCTGGTGCCAGAGATTTCAACTGCACCTTGTGGTCTTCCTCAGCAGATGGAGTTCAGGCTGCTCTGCTGTCATCGCATAACTTAAGTGTAGAACTTGGTGTTGAACTATGTGATGTCATGGGGGGAGAGTGACGGTGAGAAGGACAAGCGGGAAATAAATGAAAAGATACAGAGTGTGTAGCAGACACACATTAGAACAGATAACAGGGGAGAGACAGAGAGCTAGAAGCTGGTTGTAGCTCTCTTCTATTCTGCCGCAGCCTACCGGGCGCGGGGGGAGGGAGGGAGGGGGGCTGCCGTTGAGCCCGAAGCTTGACGCGGGACGTTTCTGGTCTCGAGCACCGCGGATTTACTCCACCTGGCACGCGCACTATGATGGAAATGAATATGGAATGATAACGACCGACAGCGCAAGATGGGCAGGCGTTGAGATCAGCTTTAACTTCCCCCGGTGGCGGCTCGGCTTCGAAATGGTAGGACTTAACCTTTTCCGGTACAATAATGTAGTAGTGTCTCTTCCTATTGGTGTGCTGTTCCGTGTTTTCCAAAAAGACGCAATGCGAGGAGTTGAATGAGTAACATCAGCTACGCAGCTGGAAGTGGAGCGGAATGTCAGCAAGCCTCTTTTCTCGATTTCTCTCCGTCTCTTAGTTTGTTGTAGCGTCAGAACATTGCACTATAGTCCGATACGTGACGTTTGCTTATGGAGAGAAACGGTCGCTAAATTTCATTCAAATATCTGCCGAATTAAATATATCTTGCAAGCCTGCATGGATACACTGTTGACACAACACAACTTTAAGATAATGTTGAATTTCCAGGATCTACCCTTAAATTCGGCAAATACATTACACGCAAAACACGTCACACTCACAATAAAATCTTAACTTTTAGAATTGGTTTCGCCCGTTCTGCCAATCGGCGTCCTCCGTCAAACACATCGCGCCGGGCGGAAGTCAGGAGCGTGAAGAGATTACAAAACTTGATGTTTTGTTGACAAACGGCATTTTTTGATTATTAGGGGTTCGCCGAATTTCCCACAATGCCATCAAAGGGAATGAGGTGTTATGTCTTAGTTGATACGATAAGCATGTCGGGCATGAGAGAACTCAAGTTTAAATCCTTGCAGTTTTCAATGAAGTTTGGAGTAGTGTCGCCTCCGTGCAGGAGAACGGGGCGTATTGGCGTTGCACAGGCTCTATCCCAGTGGCGAATGTGCTTTCCGACCCCTGGCGGCGCGCGAGTTAGCGGACAACATGCCTTAGTGTATGTATATCAGCGCGGGCAGCCGCGGGGTAAAGTTGTTGAGTTTGGGGCTTTTGAAGCGGCAGGCGGCAGGCCGTCTGCACCCGTAGCCGTTCGTCACACGGGACGGCGGAAGGCCAAGTTGAAGTTCACCTCAAGCCTCCTTTCTCGGTGTGTGTGTGTGTGTGTGTGTGTGTGTGTTAGTCAGCAGAAAATGGCCGCAGTTAGAGCCAGCGGGCTGAGTTAGTATGGCAGGCCGGCAGAGGGCCTCCTGTCCCGGCATAGAGCTGGGGCAGAGAGCCGCTGTGGATGGACTCCGAGCTGCAGCTGGTGGAGGCAGTCCTCCCGATCCCGCAGTCCGCTGCAAACACACGCTGCAAGAATAATCCAAGCTGGGAAGTGAGCCACTTGACAACAGCTCAGATGCCACAGCAAAGAAGGGAGAAGTGAATTGTTGCCCCTCCATCACCATCAGCCCCATTAGATGATACGTGACAGATTAAACTTGAGAATAGACTGTATATAATTGATTGCTGTGGGCAAATCCTCCTGAACACAGGCTGCACTGCATGCCCGCAAAGCTCAAATAAAAATAGGCTGCTCTTGATGTTACTGTGTTTGTTTCTTTAACATAATAATTTATCCTGGTCTAGTTGAAGACTAATTTTCAAGTTGACAGGATGATCTCTAGGATGACTCTTTCTTCATTGAATTAGAGACTGGGTGTTCAGTCAGGAGACGTTTATCAGGAGTGTTCACTCAGAGACGAGCGTATGAGGGCACAAGTTGCTGACTGACACAAAGCAAAGGAAAATCATTGGTATATATATGCTTCTTGCACCGCCATATAAGGTTTCACTCATATAGCCTTACATCAGGGGTTGCCTTCAGAAGAATGCCTACAGCGCACATATGTTATACTGTACAGACCTTCTGGCGTTTTTCCAACTAAACTTAGCCTGGGATGACATGAGGGCCCCTGCAGTCTACTATCATATGCATGAACTTCATCCTGCAAAACCTCAAAGCTCATAGTAGTTTGATATAGAGTTATAAACATCATACCGACACAGGCGAAACTAAAGCAGCCCTGAATGATGACAGGAAGTGTAATAAGACAATGATATGAATACACCAAGAGGTAAATGTGTAGGTTTTCATACACATGTAAGCATAGTTAGTTACGATTGCTTATAAGCACATGGCCAAAACTTTTCCCACAGTTTTTAAAGATTTAATATTTTCTGTTTGGTTTTATTGAAAAGCAGCTTAGGCCTTTGCAGTATTTAAAACAGTACATGCATACATTTCTCCTCTTATGACCTGCAAGTGTGTAAACACCCACGCAGTCTGCCATAAAAAGCCAGTGGTAGGAGTATTTCCAGGATTGAGTTAATGAGGTCTGTAGTTCAGCAGCGGGGTTTGAAAGATAGCAGTGCCATAAGGCTTAGCACATTAGGACCAGCATACCCTACAGCATGTAGAATCAGCTCCCCCTCCACCAGCCCTGGTGCTAAAAAACTGTCCACATGGAGACACATCACTCATAATCCATTCATTTATTTGATATACAGGGTTCATTTCCCACAATGAGATCAAAACACAAATTACATGTATTGGTTCTGTTCATAATGTAAACACACACACACACACACACACATCAGCTGCGTTCCTATAAATATAAATATTTTCCAGCATTCACTCTGTAGAGTTGTTCCCTGATTAGTTATCTGAACATATCCACAGGATGTATCAGAATAATTTTATTGTAATGGTGCAGTCTGAGTCGACATTAAGACAAAACTTTTGTTTCTAGCAGTTGTGTTGCAGCGTTCAGCATCTTTGACACGACAAAGTAAAAATACTGCCATTGAAAGTGAACGTCTTGTATTGAGCGTATTAGTCAAGTAAAGGTTGCTACTTCAATGTTAATAATGAAATGTAGTTAAAGTGAAAAAATCAAGTACTTCAGAGCAAAACGAGGCATCCTAGTGTTACACAGCTATTTTATTATTATTATTATTATTATTATTATTGTTAAGTAAGTGAGTATTGTTTTAGTGTTGCAGTTGGTTGATGTGGAATTAATTTAAATATTTAACATCTTGTGAGTATTTTAATTATAACTGTGCATTTCATTAACTGATCATCTTTTTATATGCAGAATCTTAATTTATGCAGTAGTCCAACTTGTAACTATGATGTCACAGTAAAAGTAATCAAAAGTAATATAGTTCAGCAATCGGCGCAACGTATCCTTCTGTTAACATGTAGTAAAGTATGATTTTAAAGTTGCACTCACATTTACATTTAAGCAGTTATAGAGTAGAATTACTTAATGACCCTCCCCTACTGCTTTTCTGTACATCATAACCTGTGTGAGAAACTGTGTGAAGACGATGGACAGGCTACTGTGTTAAGGTGGAAATGTCCTGAGAGCCGTTCAGTCCTGCTCTGTGTGCACCGCTGCTGTGTTTCCCTGCACACCAGGGCAGTGAGCACCTAGCTGGACTTAACGCACTGTGGATGAAGTGTCCTCTGTGTGTACACAGTTGGAATCCAAGATGTTGTTGTACGCTGTGCTAAGGTCACAGTCGTCCCCGTGCTGTAGTGAGCGTGAGGCTGATCCTGAGCTGAACTGTGCGCTGTGTCAGAAGGCAGAGGACAGCTGGGTTTGCAGCTGGAGCTGCTGCCGGAGCTGCTGCTGCGGCTGCTTTAAGCCCGCCGTTTGGGATGGGCTCGATTCATAACGTCATTTCACTTCTCTTTCTTTTATTCTTCGCCCCCTCATCTCCTTCCCTCTCCAAATGACACAGTCCCCCGTGCACCGTTACACCTCCGGCCATATTCTCCCAAGAATGATTATTCCCAACTTTCTCCGTGTTTTTCCTCCTGCGGGGCATTTTTCCGGGCCTCAACTTTTCTGGTGTGTCATCATTTCTGGAGTTAACGCGGCAGAGTCATCCGAGGAGAGCTCAGCAGTGTATGTGGAGTCTTAAACAGCCCAGGAAATGCAGCGTTCTCTCACACGCTGCCGAACTGAGTCAGCGGGAAGAGCATGAAGAAAACCGCCCGAGCAAATGACGACGCCATGGGCAGAGAGGGTTTCAGCCGATGGATGTTAGTGTGAACGCAAAGCGTGCTCTGATTCAGCTCCTGCTCGTCACAATGATGTTTTCTCCTCTCTCCCTGTCTCAGGTAAACTGCACTGCGCTGCTACAGCCAGTTGCACCGCCAGAGCAGAGCACCCTACATGGAAATAAAGCCACCACGTAGTGAACTAATTCTCCTAATAATCACCGTGTTGATCTGATAATGCAGTATGCATGGCAACAACAGTTCATATAAACCATTGCAACAGTTTCCAGCTGGTCACTGTGCAGAAGATATGAATCATGGATTGAGATCAGGAGCAGGTAGAGTGAAGGGTGGAGAGCTGGATCACAGTAACTGCATCAGGCCTGTTGAACAGGACTTGAATTAACATGTGGTTATTAGCTGGGACACGCTGAAAGGAGTGTTTGAAAGAGTGCATTATCTTCTTGCAGTGAGTGAGCAAGCTCGTCTGCTTATTCTGGCTGTGTGCATGTATCTGCGGGTATCTGGGCTTTATCCGGGAACTTTTCAGAAAGCTTCTCATAGTTTTTTCACTGTGCAAGTTCCTTACCTTATTCATCTGTACTGGTATGCTACTGTGGCTAATGCTGTTACCACTATCAATAGTTTTACTATTGATAGTAAAACTATACTATACTATGCTACTAGTTTTTTGGCTGCAGGTCAAATTCAGTTCATTATTCTATAGGTTGTTGTTGGTTCAGTGTTTTCAACATGTCCAGTAGTCTGAAAAATAGATAATCCCTAGAGTATTATGTAATTGTGCTACTCTTGACTCTTGATTGCTCTTTGTGGAGATTTGTGATGAAAAATGGAAACTCCAACTTAGATCACATCTCTGGTCATAATGTGCACCTATTAAACAGTATATGCCATATGCCTGTCTCATCTGGACCTAAAGAGAGATGCACATAGTGCTGCAGCTCAGCTTTGCTGGCAGTTGGTCCCAGTGGCCGCTCACTGTATTGCAGCGAAACCACCATAACCACTGGTCCCTAAGATATGGCCCTCTGGTGTTTGTGTAGGTGTGCATAGTTCACATGAGTATGTGCCATAACAGCATTTCCACATAGGTTTTGTCTCATGTTAATTAGAGTGGGGAAACACAGTGTCTCACATGGGCTGCAGCGTAAACTCCCATTATTTCACTGACAGCAACAGCCTTTCTGTTGAACTCCATCTGAAAACTGTTCATTTCGCCGTGCACATAGGGCAGCTGTGAGGGGAGTCTCTGACCGCTTGGTTTCCCTGGCAACTGAACGCTAGAGTCCAGTAAGGGAGCCTTCTGTGAATGCCGTAGTTTGAGGCTAGTTTTCAGAGATCAGAATGTGTTTGTTTGCTGGGTGAGATTGTGGATTTTTACGAGACTAAACAAGGCGAGCACTGCGCTGCCTTCAGTACACCAGTTTTTGAAACTTGCTCATGCTGATCCCTGTCTGTTTAGTCTGTCGGACGGCCAGTCATCCGGACTTTTAGCATTTAGTGAAGTGCTTGATGGTCATTCAGGAAACAAAATTAATAAAAATAACACATTTCAAACTTGTCTTCAGCACCGTTAACATCCCAAATGTTCTGTTTCTTGTTATTAACATCAGGCCAATATACAAAACCCAAGAGATGATAGAACTCAGTTTGATCTCAGAAACACTATATGAAGCCCATTTACTGTCATATCACATTATTCATCTATTTATGCAAACATGGGAGAAATGTGTTAGTTTCCTTATGTTGGGCACCTCATGTTGATGTGAAATGCTCGGGAGGAAAACAGGTGGACGTTTGTTGCAGCATGCTGGCTCTGGCTCCTGCTGTGTTTGACCAGGCCAGGCGACATGGGCCATGTTAGAGAAGCAGTTCCACAAAGCTGATGTGTGCAGCTGTGATGCACCGTTTAAAGAGTAACTAACTGCTTCTTCAACAGGAAACCAGTGTGTGCAGGTATTAATTAGTGGCGTCGATTGTTTTAGGTCTAAATCCTGTGTTATAAATATACTCAGTGCCTGCCCTTCACAGGATTAAACATGGCTACTGTAATTGAATTTTGATATTGGCTGATTCGGAGGCAGGTGGCACCAGTTTAGGTTCCTAACCAACTTCGCTTGTACACAAAATAAAAGTCGCATGCTATTCTTTCAATATTACAGTCTCTGTTTGAGGAAAGCAATGTAGCTGCAAAACAAATGCTGCCCATTTACCGTCAAACTGATGAAGATGATTAATACATTTGTTTGTCTATTTTCATGTGTTTTCTTTGTTTCTTTGCAACATGAAAAGCTCTCAGCTCATCCACTGTTGGAACATCTGTAGCGGGAATGATGATGGAGCCCTCATGTGACTGTATTAAATGGTGGAGTCCATGTTTTTCATCCCACATCTCACTCACAGTCTCCAGCAGTTTGTCCTCCAGTGGTATTAGTGGCCCATCTATGGGGACAGTTGCCACGTTGAGCAGAATGCTAACTGTAAAACTTTTTGTGCCTCTCACAAACAAATAGCTGCTGGTCCTGTTGGCATTATTAAGCTTGGTGCTGTACTCGGAGCTGAACAAGACATTTAGGGCTGACGAACAGTAAAGTTAACTAGAAACAGCAGGGATACGGCTATGTACCGACATTCCCCCACAGATACACGTACTGAGAGATCCTCTCAGAGCAAAACCGTTGGTTGAGTGAGAGCACAGCTTTGCACACAGTGATTGTCTCACAGGCTCTTAAATGTGCCCCTAGTGTGTGTCAAAGCTCCACCAGACTCCTCGGTCTGACAGTAGCTTCTTTTAGCTGTTACCAGTTCCACAGCACTCGGCATTTTCCAAAATATGCTGCGAGTGGTGGAAGCTTTAGCAGAAGTGCAGGATGTAGTTAGTGTGGAACCTTGGTCACATGATAGCGTGCGAGGGGTGGGATCATCTCTGTTCATCTCTGGTGTCAGGTACGAATATGGTCCTTGAGCAGTTTGTTGCTGCCTGACCCCTGGTTGACCTGTTTTAGTCTGGTGCTCACACAGTGTTGGGCCCAGATGGATAATGATGCACAACCTATGCCCCAAACATAAAGTCATACTGTCATACGTGCATACACCTCCTGTGTAGCCTCACTACTAAAAGTGTGTGTAAGTCTGAAATATTCATACGCAGTCTGTTTGTCACACAGTGTGGACACAGTGGCTGTGTTTAATAAATCTCAATAATCTCGATCGATCGTCTTAGTTACATTTAGTGATGATCATTGAGATGTCTGAGGTAAATGTGTCTTTGAGCCACTCACTCGCCCTGACAGCTCAGTCTTTATGGTGCTTTCATGGTCTACACTGTTGTATGCCTGCTTCTTTTATTTTGTGCTGTACATGGGAATCCATCCAATGCAGCCGGCCCTCTCTGGTTCTTATTCATATTCACTGCACAGTGGCTGTTTTATGTTGTTGATGCGATGATCAAAGTTTCCTTTTGGTATTGGTCTTGAATTGAAGTTGCTGCAGTGCTGTTATCAGTTCCTCTGCCCCGTTTAAGCTGTCTTCTCCCGCTCTCCGTGATCTCCTCAGTTATGTTTTGTGTGTTTAGGCACAGACAAATGAGTTGTTCTCACCGACAGCTTTCTTTTTCTGTTGTCATACAACTGAGAAGTGTTCTTGATCACAGCTCAGAAACACTCCCTATTAACTGAAAGTCAAAGCAGTGTTTACCTACAGTAAGGAGAGGCTGGCTTCACAGAGACTATTAATACATATAGATACACAGCAGATTAATCCACATTTGGTGCTTTAGTGAGTATTTTAGCGGCAGGAGGATGGCGGTGTGGCATGGAGTCAAAATAAATTACAGTGTGTGTATTCATGGTAACGCGGGAACATGTCACCCGGTGCAACAGTGTGGCTCATTGATGTGACAACAATGGAGCTCTATGGCACAGAGGAATAAGATACATCAAGCTTTGCATACACACACAGCACTTGTTAGCAGGATACATTCAGTTCAGGTTTATTTGTGTAGCGCCAAATTAAAACAGAAGTTATCTCAGGGCACTTTACAAACAGAGCAGGTCTAGACCAAACACTTCATATTAATTACACCCAACAAAGGGCACCATGAGCAAACACTTGGTGACAGAAGCAAGGAAAAGAAAATCAATTTTACGTTGGTGATGGTGATATGAATATAACATTACTGCCAAAGAGTGCTAACGTCCGAGCACGTCATTGTTTTGTCCACACTAAAATGCCTTACTGCTTCTTTAACATCTATTCACCACATTTAACGGTGCAAAAATATGAAAAAAGAAAAAAGAGATGAATTTATGATTAATTCAGTTCATTCTAATCACCATGTAATGTCTCTGCAGACTTAAAGACATTTTCATGGCAAGTCTTCCTGCTTTTGATCAGAGTGGAGTTTGACCCAAAACACAGCCCACTCCCACATTTAAACACCTGTTTTCATGAACACTTTTCTGATCTGTTCATTGATCTAGGACTACTTGAGGACATTGGGGCAGTAGGTGACCTGGAGGAAACAGAAGTCCCTGGAGAAAAGAGGACTTGTTGACTTAGTAGCAAACATTAATGGGATAGGGATGAGTGCAGGGGGGAGAGGAGCAGAGAGGAACTCAGTGTACTGTGGGAGGTCAGGACTCACCTGAGCCTGCCCTAAGTGTAAGTAAGTAAGTAAGTATAAGTACTGTTATGTAGGAAGTCACACCAATGATTGACAACTGTTTCTTGAGGATCTCAGAAAAGAAGGGGGGTTAGATATAAGTCTGTAGGCTAAAATCCCAGGATCTAAACAAGGCTTTTTGAGAAGAGGTTTAATTCCATAATTCCATCTACTTACAGTAGCAAAGATAATCATATCATCATATGCAGTAACAAAGTGCCACATAAGGACAAATTTCTTTAATTACTTAGCTGGGATGGGGTTTAAAAGACCAGTTGTTGGTTAGATCCATGGTTTCAATTGAAATCCAAATTGGTCCAGTTACAGAGTTTCCTCAAGCAAATCTCTGTAACATCGTAATGGCAAAGTTTGGAAACATACTTTCTGCTTAACCACATATTTGTGTTGACAACTGGCTGAGTTGGAAACATAATTATTCACATACTGGATTTTTAAAAAGCCCGTTGCTTAATAATACCTCAAGTGGACACAGAGGAGCGCAGGATGTGTAGAGCTTTGCATTAATGTAAACAGTAATGGTGGCAATTGAGGAGATCTCCAGATGTTTGTCCATGGTGGAAACTGTGGGGTGTAATTAATGTAAGAACTGCTCTATAATGTGTCCTCAGATTACCTCTGGTGTGATTTGGCACCAGACCAATACAACTGAATTGAAGGGAGTTAAATCATGGCAGGAAAAGAAGGCAGAGAGTGAGGTACTTCTGTTTGAGTAGAACTAGTGTTTGATCTACAGCAAGTTATTAGATGCTGTGATGAAGAAAATAGCCAAATTAACTGAGCTGAGATCAGCAAAAACACCACCGATAGAACACTGGCAACATCCCACAAGACCTGCTGTTTTAAGGTTGCTCTGGCCCAGTTGTCCATCCATCACATGGTGGCCTTTGTCACAGTTGATAGATCACCACTTGCCCATTTTTCTTACTTTGAATACGTCAGCTTTAAGAACTTGAGAACTGTTGACTTGCTGCTTAATTTATCCCTCTGGTTGACCACAGGTGCTGCTGTGAAAAGATGATCAGTGTTAGTCACTTCTCCTGTCAGTGGTTTTAATGCTGTGGCTGATCGCTGCAGCTGCTGAGTGCAAACCATAAACCATTGAGTCATCCGTATTTCACAGGTAAAGGAAAGGAAAATGAAACACTTCCTCTGGAGGGATAGAAAGTTTGAGAAGAAAAGAATCAGGCACGGGAGAGGGCCAGGACATTTCCAAAAGAGCAGGCACGGGTGTGCAGCGGGACCACCATGGAAGCATGGCAAGCCATCTGAGCACAGACGAAAGATATCCGAGACGCTCCGGCATATGCTCACTTTTTAAGAGATTAATGACACAAAGAAAGAAAAGAACATGTATTAACAAGAAATAAAAGCCTGGCATCTAATTAATACCATCACAGTTTTTCTGCCGGAGGTGGAGGCTGAGGTCATCGCGCAGTCTTTCATTAACATCCATGCCTGTAGTCAGGTCACACAAATCCAGCAACCTCTGTGTGTGTGTAGGCCCGTTTGTAGACCCGTGTGCAGGCGTGGCACAATGCCTGGACACAGGGCGAATATTCCAAACACACCCTCACCAGGATTACCAAACCAAGCAGCATGATTAAACCTTCAGAAGCCCTGCTTTGTTGCTGCTGGTACACAGCAGAGGAAGCAGCTCATGCTACATGTCCTGACTGAGGACGGTGCGGTTAACGCTGGTTTGGTTGCTGATAGCTGTGTGTACCGTACGATGTGTATTTATGTTTTTGTGTCTGTCGTTTAGGATGAGTTCCATCCGTTCATTGAGGCTCTGCTGCCCCAGGTCCGTGCCTTCGCCTACACATGGTTCAACCTCCAGGCCAGGAAAAGGAAGTACTTCAAAAAACATGAGAAAAGAATGACGAAAGAAGAAGAGAGAGCCGTCAAAGATGAACTGCTGGGGGAGAAGGCGGAGGTGGACACCGGAGTTCAACATTTCTATTTAAATTTACAAATCAACTTTACACATTAGTACTGTAGCTGGTCTACAAGCTATGTTTAATATGCTATTACAATACATCATTCAATATGTTCATAGACATAGCCCCTAACTTAATTACCCTCTGTTCCTAGGTGAAACAGAAGTGGGCCAGCCGTCTTTTGGCCAAGCTAAGAAAGGACATCAGACCTGAATGCAGAGAAGACTTTGTCCTCTCAATCACTGGGAAGAAAGCTGCATGCTGTGTCCTGTCAAACCCTGACCAGAAAGGCAAAATGAGACGCATCGACTGTCTCCGACAAGCTGACAAGGTAAACTCGCTTCCCTCCAGTAGTACAGCTTCATTTTAGTAGCTAGATCTGTTCGACAACTCTGTTTGCATCTGTGAGACAGGATCGTAAGTACACGGTTGATGATAATCTCTGGAGTTCGTAACCGAAACTTGCATGAAAAAGGAGAAGCTCTACAGGTGATTGTAAATGAAACTCGCCGATGAAGTGATGGTTTCTTTGGTTTTGGGTGACAACAGGGCAGCGCAGTAACTGTTCTAAGCCCACATTTGAATTTTACGTCCACTTTCTGTGTCAGATTAAGAATCTAATCTAATCACAAGATGTTTTTGTGCCAGAAGTTACACTTACAGCATGTACCACACAGGACGACAGTGTTGTCATGTCAGTTATTAATATCTCACATCATACAAATTGCCAGCAGGAACACTAGGTTTCTAGTTAGAGTACTGACAGAAGATGATGTCTATCTCATATCAATTTCTGATCTGTAATACATCATTGCTCTTAGTGATTTGCAGCATCTCAAAGCAGAGCTACAGCTGAGTAAATGTGTCATGTAGAGTTAGTTCACAGTATGTTCAGTCCTTCAGATCATGCATCAGAAAATGCTGGTGGATATTTACTGTGTAGAACTTTTACACACGATCGTTTAGTGCTCCAATGTGACCCCACACACACTCACACACCAGAGCTGCTCCCCAGTCATGGTGGTGCGCACAGAACCCGACCAGTAGGAAGTGCACTGGACCTCAACGGTAACAGTCCCTCCTGACTCTCCATTACAACATGTCATGTCTCAGATATCATGAAATTGGTTTAGTTATGGACAGACAGACAAGTGTTTTCATACATCTCAGGCTCCAATAACGCCGGATCTGGTTTATGTTTAACTTTATATTGGAGCTGCTGGAATCTTTGTTCGGCATGACACTCGTTGTATAAAAGCACAGTGAAAACATGGAAGCACGTGTTGCTGTGCTTCATAGCTCCGTAGCCACACAAATACAGAATGCTACCTGTAGACGCCATCATCTAATATTATTTGCATCATCTCACTGAATGTAAGTACTCATAATCAGTCCAGTCGAGAGGACTTGACCTCGTTCACTGAGGCAGTATCATGGACATGCTTCTTTAGTCAATGATTGTTTTTGTCTTTTCCAAGGTGTGGAGGTTGGACCTGGTCATGGTCATCCTGTTTAAAGGAATCCCATTGGAAAGCACAGATGGGGAGCGGCTGGTGAAGGGAGGCCAGTGCTCCAACCCAGTCCTCTGCGTCCAGCCTCGACACATCTCTGTCTCTGTCAAAGAGCTCGACCTCTACCTCGCTTACTATGTACAAGAAAGAGGTGTGTATCAACACACACTTGAAGTTTCCTCTGTTTTGTGCATCTCTTCGGCGTCTTTTGGATGTTTTTTCTGCAAAGACACATCCTGAGGTGTGTGCACAGGCATTCAGTTTTAAAGCAGGTCAGACACTTGCAGAAAATATCAATTTCAGTTTGATTTAAATCTCAGTTTATAACAATCAGGTAAATTTGTGTCACACAATCACAGTAAAGGCCTACCTGGTCACTGTACAGAGTGGCCCTGCAACTGTACAAACATGAATCCAAAACATCCTGGATACAGGATATTCATTTAGAGTGCAGAGTGTGTTCAGTAGTGATCAAGGTATGTGGAGGCAGTATCCAGGTCTGCCTCATACACCCGCCCACTGAGCTGTTCACACACCAAATACTTAAAAAACCAAACTGATCAGAAACATAAAAACAGCTGCCAGCCACCAGGGGGCGATCAAGATGTTTTGGGGGAGCTGTCATGTCCTCCATCCTTATAAACTGTCTGCATGTCAGAAATAGCTTTACACATCAGCAGCTGAGTTGTTGGCTTGTCAGAAGCAGAGGAGTGACACCAGAGCAGCTGCAGTAAGATGCTCTCCAACAGTGTGATGACTGCTCTATGGAGAAACCACTGTATGTTTCTGATGTGACTGACAAATGAGATACAGTCTTTCTGAGGTTGAAGGTATGGATGAGAGCATCATGGTTGTGGATTGGGGGATCAGTTTGAAACACCTGGAAAATGCATCAGTGGATTTTGTTTAGTGCTCCCAGTGCTCGTACAACGTTTAACTCCTGGTCTTGGTAATGTTGCAGTGCAGTGCAAACCTCCATAATTACATAATACAGGTGTTTCCTTGGTGATGATGAGCTTAGATTGTATCCTGCACTTCCTTCAAAAACACACTAAGATAGCCAGAAGAGAATCAGGCAAGTAGAAGGAAAAGAGTTTGCAGGTTCAGCTTACAGGTTGTGCCCATTGAGAAGATGGAATGTGGTTTGGTGCAGGACCATGCAGGCAGACAGTACTTGGTGGTGTTGTACCAGGTGTGCTTGCTGGCTACATCCCCTGCCCCTTAACGTAAAGAAACAGAAGCAAAATGAGGAAAGCTTCAGACAATGTCACGCTCACAATTATTCCCTTCAGAAGAACATTACTGTAATCTGAAATAGCACCAACTCATTGTACAGATACAGTGACGAGTGCAGCACACTGCGTTCAGGGGAACACAGAGACACTTGGCTAAGAAAAAAGGTGATATGAATGGATAGCAGTGATGCATTTATCTTCGTCTTATCTTCATTATACTGTGTGTGTGTGTGTGTGTGTGTATCAATAGTGTGTGTTGATGTGGGTTCCCACTTTATTTTTAGCTTTGCTGCATCTCTCAGACCAGGGACTGTGATGAAGACCTAGATCTGATTTTCTAACCAGGCTAACTGTAAGGAAGCTAGCACATCCCACTTAGCTTTCCATGAGAGAGCGGTGCTGGTGTGAGGAATGTGTGGAAACAGTGTAAATACACCATCAGCATCTCCATCACTCCTCTGTGCTGAACTGAATGAATTTCTCCTCATTACCTTAAAGACAAATGATTGGATTGAGCTACAAGCAAAGTTGCTGTCTTTATGATTTATAGTCATCATTCTGTTGCCATAATTCAATTCTCTATTGAGTGTTGTATGAGAGTGACGTACGAGGTTGTAACCATGCTCATATTAAATACTCGTGGTCACATGATCTCTGTTTGAAAAGTTCAGATGATGTCTGACAGGTTTAACAAAGCTGATTACACATCGTGTGATTCCAGCATGGACTTGGATGGTTAAACCTCACTTTACTTGAAGGCTGCATAGTAAGCTGTGATATGTGTCCTGTGACCTCCTCCCTGTGGATGCTGGTCTTCATTCAGTCTCTTGTCTAAAGTCCTCGATGTTTAACAGCTGTCACCACTGATGTCACAGTGACGTCAAACACCACTCCAGTCTTCCTTACAGGGGGAGTCTGTCTTTAGGGTGTACCAGCAGAGCTCTTTAATGTGTTGAATGTTTCCTGGTAAGTGCTGACTCTCAGTCAGCAGATGACCAGTTAGTCCAGTTGTGTAAGGGGCTGCCTCCGGTGCCTCTGGGGCTCATGGATGATTCAGCAGTGTGTGTTCTGGTCTGCAGGTGAGATTCTCTTTCTGACCTCCTCCCTGATGCTGGACTCGGCGTAACAGGGTCCTCGCCACTGCTCTCGGCTGTGGTGGTCAGTGTTTAAATGAGACGCTGAATGACACTTTCAGGTCACTGGTGCTCACATGTTCAGAGGACAGTAAATTTAATGGATGATTGCATCCACTGGTTTGATACCAGCAAGCTGATATATTCCATTCCGAGTGATTACACTCACAAAGTTCGATTCACTCGATTCATTATTTAGCTTATTATTTAGCTTTTGCATTACATTTGCAGCAGTGAGGGCTAATCCAGAGACTCTAAAGCTTCTTTCTCATTGGTAGGTTGATACCATTTATATAAACCTGTTTAATGCAGCTATGAGTCCAAAAACAGCTAAACAGAGAGCCCCATGTCTCATATTTATATTGTGGCTTCAGGAGCTGTAATAGTGTCGTTCAGCAGCACGGACAGACCGGCAGAGATACAACAACACAACTGACCAGTAACACCAGTGACGCCAGGCCTTGCATCAGTTTGCAGAATATCAAGTGAGCCGACAGGATGATTCACGGTGGTGTCACAGCAGTCAGGACTGTGGCTGGAATAGTGTGGTTGTAGAGAAAGCTGTAAGTGTGTCACTCACTGTCAGAAGTGTGTGTTGTGTCCTTATGTGGGAGATATTGTTGGAGTCCTGACCGAAGGCTCGAAGGCGAAGTATGCTTTACCCACAGCCTTGGCTATTTCTGTATGAAATGAGGTTACAGCCTTTAGTCCCGATGAGTTTGACTCAAGTTTTGTCCTTCCTCCTGAGCAGCTTGTTTTTGCACAAGCTGTGCTGCACAAATACTTTACCAGTCGTCCTAATGGTCACGTGCACACACTGCTGAGTTCTGCCAACGCTCCAAAACATCTTTTTCCAGAGCGAATGGAAAAACCAGCAGACTAACCTTGCATAGCCACAACTTGAGCTCAGATGGCTGGAGTCTGTTGGAATACTCAGAAGATGTGAGACCTTATTAAAGCAGAGGCATTGTGTGTTTGAGTAGCCATAACCTCATATCCTCAGTGTTCATGCTCGTATTGTTTCTGCAGGATTTGCAAAGATCATTAGTTTGGGTCAGTTTGTGTGTCTAACTTCTTAAAGCAGCAGGAAACACACATGCTAGCTATGAGCTGCTGATTTTGTTCATGTCTTGTCAGTTAACGTTTTAAAAGCACACACTGTGACACGGGGAATGCAGCCGAAACTACAGCTTACATCAGTGACTGCTTCTGGTCCACTGACCTGACAGCAGGCCTGCTCAGTGCCGGGCTCTCCTGCACACTGTAGCTATTCTTATTGTTAATCGTTACCTGTGTGACAGGCCAAAATGTCGGCCATTACAGTATTTATATATAACAGAGAAGTGTTTTAACTATGCCCTGCCCCCTACTGGCACCCTGAGGAAAAGCACAGCAGCCAGAGTTTTACTCATTCATCAACTTTATCTGTTTCCATCCCAGAGACAGTCACTGTTCCACCCCCTGACAGTTCATTGGCTGCTGGTGATTGGCCAGCTGATATCTGTCTGTCACTCTGTCTCTCTGTCTGTCTTCATTACATCCATTTTGTAGTAAGGTCCCCTGGTACTTCACCACCATACAACGCAATGATCCCTGAACTGATTGAAATATTTAGAGCCCTGTCCTAATCGGAGTGTGGATTTGAACTCTCTCTCTCCAGAGGCAGAGCAGAGCAGCAGTCCCAGTCGTACAGGAGTGGGCTCTGATCAGGAGGACAGTCGAACCACCACCATGGGTAATGGAAAGGATCTTCCATTCTATAGGAACTTACTGGTTGTGTAACCTGGTTACATAAGGAGATTGACTATTCTCTGTAATGTGCGTGCAGGTGCGCTTCTCCATTTTTGTCAGTGCATAAACCAGCTCTCCTTTTCCTCATTTCCACTGTCTGTTGATGATCAGTTCATTTAGTAACCAGAAATCAGAAATACCAAGTCCCTACATGTATTTGTATTGTTTGGATCTCTGCTGTTGGATTATATTAGTTTTCAAAATATGAATACATTTTGTTTGAAAGCCCGTATTATGCACACTGCAAACTAAACCAACACACTCTGAAAGAACAGAAATAAAGAGGTCAAAGCAAACCGTTAAAACACGCTGTCGTTCGATCAGGATCTCTCAGAACAGAAACACACTGTGCGCAATCCCAACACCCAGGCAGTGGTGTGCTGTGAATGAACATCACATTATACAGGATGTATCAACATCTCAGTTCACTGACATGATATAACTGCTACAGCTCTAGACTCGCACCCACACACCCTTATCTGCACACAAACACACACACACACACACACACACACACACACACACACACACCTACACCCACACTCACAGTATTCATTTGTAACTGGTGTTGTGTTTCTTCAGATGGTCCCGAGTTCCAGGAGAGTTTTGTGACATCAGGAGTTTTCAGTGTCACTGAGCTGGTCCAGGTCTCCAGAAGTAAGTCTGCTCAACACGAGAGCGTCAGTGGTGATTATGACTCGGATGCTGAAGTGAATGTTGCTTGTGAATCAGCCTGATGTCATGGCTTGGTACCTGATCACTATATACTTAAATTCCAAGTTACAAAGGAGCCATCCTGTGAGCTCTTTGTCCATGTGAATCATTTAAACATGGCGACAGTATCAACAGCTAAAGCTTATTACCTATGACAGACTAATCAGGGTGTTTCAGTGTGTTCCGTGGGGCCTGCTTCTCATCAGTCTTTTCAGACCATAGCAGACTCCTTACCTCTGAATGTGATTATCTGTTGTCTGTCTGCTGCTCTCAACAAACACACCTTTCATGCTGCTGTTCAACCTGACTGGCTGCTGTTGAGTACATTAATGTGTGTTCTCCCTGTGTTTGTGTGTGTGTAGCTCCAGTTGTCACAGGAGTAGGTCCTAGTTTCTCAATGGGGGAGCTCCAGGGTCATCTGGCATACGACCTCAACCAGTCTGTCAACCAGCCAGTTAGCCTCAGACGATCACTGGCCAGCACCTCATCCAGCGGGTAATCTTTTCACACACACACACACACACACACACACAGGAAAATGCTTTACATCTGACTACCTTTATGATCAAGACATCAAAAACTACATGACTTGCTTTGTTAATTAATCTCAACCTAATCCCAGCACTAAGCTTATTACATCATGACTATGACCTAACATCATAAACTGAGTTTATGCGAAATATAAACCCTAAACCTAAGATAAGAGCTGCAGACATCCCTGAAAATGTCCTAATCTGGCAAAGAAATCCTCCATCTGTGTGTCCCCCTCAGTCTGTTTTTCAAAACCAAATATGACATAACGAGTTGACAAGGAATAGGAAGATTCCAAAGGCTCCACAGGCACAGCCAAGAAAGGCAGCTTTGCTTTAAAAAGTCAAATCCATGGTGCCCCCCCCCCACACACACACGCACACACACGCACACACACACACAGCTTTCAATAACCACTTGGCTGCAACTGGCAATCTGTGAAACCAGACCCTTGGATCAAAGTGTGATGTCCCAACCACAGCAGTCTAAAAGCTAGTTGGGATCCAGCCAATCATAACCTGTAAATGAACAGTCAGCATTGCTGCAGGTCCAGGAGATGGCTATGGGTCTTTGATCTGAGCTGAGCTGGCTCGGGGGTCAGAGGGGCAGGTCATGGCTCTGAAAGGGAACAGCAGCGAAAGGCCGCTCCTTGGGAAAGTACATGCTTCAACAACTACTTGTCTGTTTGGATTCATACTGATGATATGAACGCTGAAGCTGGCTGCCAGATGTGCAACAAGTGTCTGTGCTTCATTCCACTTTTAAGGCTGCCGTCATGAGCTGTTGTTTACACTGCTGAAGGTCTACACAGATAACGGAGCCAGCTCATATGTTCAACCAGTCCACATACTCTTACTTCAGGACCAGTCACTGTATACCACTGTCACTCGGGATTCACCTCGTGCTGCATGAGCACCTGCTCTGAAACCCTGTGGAGTTAAAAAAGCCCCTCCCCTTCATGACTGTTGTTGTTCAACATAGAGAATATTTCATGACCGGAGATGGGGAGCTAGTACTGTATCATGGAATTCATCTATTTTCTATTCTTTCCAAAAAATAAAATAATAAATACGCCCTAAAGGGAGGGCAGCTAGGAGAAGAGTGTTTTGGGTAAGTATGGCTACTGTGGCAGAAAGAAGCGCACAGTTGTGGTTACTGATTGTTACTGAGTACGTTAGAGAAACAGGCCGCTTTGGCAGCAAACACAACACACGTGCAACACATCCACCATTAAACCATGAATGTGTGTGTGTTCGTGTCTGCAGGAGTAAGCGTCATAAGTCTGGCTCTATGGAAGAAGAGGCTGACAGTCCAGGAGGGGAGTACTACCACTCACCTTCCTCTCCTGCCAGCAGCTCCAGGAACTGGACCGACGACATGGAAGGAGGTATGAACAAGGATTAGACATAGAGGTTCAAAGCCTCTACTTTGAGACACAAATCGTATTTATCAGTAAAGCAGTGGCGTACTTGAATATGTTACTTACATCCTGAAATCACTGTCAACAGCAGTCGTACTGCAGTGTTCCCAACATGTCCACCACCAGGAATCAAACTCTGTCCACTCTGAGGGACTGTTTCAGCTGGACTGATGAACAGTATTAAATACAGGGGAATACATAAAGTTCTGTCTAACACATGTTCAAAAGAAACACTTTAGACCTGTACGCATGAATGAAATCCCTAAAGACACATGTTATGACTAATGACAGACTGATCAGGGGTGTTTCAGGGTGTTGGTCTTGGTATTTAGCTGCCATGGGGTCTATATGATGTCTATAGTATTCAACTATATAGTGAAAACTCAGCAGCTGTGCAGGTGGAGATGGACCCAGTGCTAGAATATTTCACTGAAGGGAAAGTTAGACTGAGTAAACTGAGGTTGAAGGAAACAGTAGATGACAAATAAAGTGCATTTACATGCCAGTGTGTACACAGTTACACCACAGAGCTCTGATGTCTCTTATGAACAGAGGGGTGATCAAAACGTTCTCAGTGCTCCCGCTGTGCTCGGATGCTTCCCGCCAAGTCTCATTTAGTGAATGTGTAGCTTGCAGAGAAGCAGTCGCTGTCACAGAGTCCAGTGGGCAGGCTGGGTAAACAGTGCCGACTGTGTCAGTGCAGCCAAAGAGCATGTGTGTCTTCAGCGTGCCTCTGCTTTTCCATGATGGAGAACCACAATCCCGTTGTGCACAATTCTGGTTATTTGTCCATGTGGACATTACAGTCCCTGGAAACAGATGCAGCTAATGGAGATTGTGCAGTTACTATTCAAAACCTGTACACTGGCTAAGGATATGTGTGGCAGAGAAGATCCATTTGACCAGGATCCAGTGATACTGTCTGTCTTTACCTCAGTGTTTACTCTGATGCAGACATGGATGCAGAGGTGTGGTCAGATCATAGCTGGTGGTATATTTCACATGCAGTAATATTAGCCTGACTTTGGCCTTAGTGTTTCAAAGTGTCGTAGGGCAGCAGGAGAGAATCAAGATACTTGGGAATGTTCATGACCTGGATAAAGCATCCTGAGCCCTTTACACAGAAATCAGTTCACAAGCTGGTTTTCAATTTACTATACAGTCCACCCACACACTGGCAACACCAAGAGATGAATTAAGACATGTATTATTTCAGATTCTTACACATGGCATCTTTAACTTCATCTTCTTTGCACTGAAGAGCAGCTGCTTCACTCTTAAGATGTAAAACACTGAAAACGTATATATTATTCTACATATTGTCCCAGCACCGTTAGACCAGACCAGACCAGCTCCCATCCCTACTAGTCTCTTTCGTTCCACAGCAGAGCGCAGGCACACCGGCTCTGTGCACTTCTGGGAGTTTTCCCACTGCTCCACTTTACAAATTGGGCCAACACAATACAGTGCAATGCACAGCTCACTGTATAGAGTGTATAGAGTCGAGTCATGATAGACCTGCTTTCAGCACATTGGATGTGTACTGAGGTGAGCCCACTTTGTGGTGGACCCAGGGGTGGAGTGGGTAATGCTTGGGTGGTTAGTAGGTTTGGTGTTGAGTGTTAATGTGTAATGTAGCTAGTATGCACCAGGTACCTGCAGAGTTTAGAATGTAATGCAACAGTTCACATGTTCACATATTATGTATGTTTTATTTTGTTTCTTTCTGTTTTAACAAATTAAATACTAGTTCCACAGTGCCACTGGGGGTCAGCAAAAACAGTAAACAGTAAGAGTGGCTGTGAGGTTGTTCTCTGAACCAAGTTAACTGATGACTTTGTGTAAATGTGTGTGTGTGTTTTAGGTTTGTCTCCCCCAGTAAAGAAGGCAGAGCTGGACAGTCCCTCCCCCCAGGAGGACTCACCAAGACTGGGCTCCTTCACTCAGCACCATCGGCCAGTCATAGCTGTTCACAGTGGTCAGTAACACACATATACACGTGCACGCACACACAATAACAAGGACACAAAGGCTAAAAATGCCATTAACTGTATTGTTTCTGACCCTCTGTAATCTGTCCAGGTCTGTCTCGGAGTCCCCACCCATCCTCATCCCTCCATTTTCCATCATCCTCCTATTTCCCCCATGGAGCAATCCGCTATCCTCCCCACCTGGCCCAGGACCCCCTAAAAGATCTGGTTTCATTGGCCTGCGACCCTGCCAATCAAACCCCCAGCTCTGTGAGTATAACCAGTCCAAAGGTGACAGTAAAAGCTGTAACATGTACGTCACAGAGCTCCACACACTGACAGAGAGCGAGACAGTAAGAAACAGCAGAACAACGCATTACGTGTGCAGCAGCTAATCACTTGTTTTAACTGTTGAGGCAACGTCCATATGTCAACAGACATGAACAGAACTGATCAGAGGAACAGCTCCCTCTTGTGGAGAATCTGAAGCCTGCCACTGCTGAAATAGTGACTGTCATGAGCTTCTTTCCAGCAGCGAACTCTTTATATACCTGCTTTCCTTTTATAGCAGACGTGCACAGCGTGGTGCATGTGTGCCACCTCTGATGAGTTCCTCTGGACACATATTCATAGTTTGTGTGAGAGTTGCAAACATACAGGAAAACTGCTTTTAGCTTCAGAGTGTAAATAACTAAAGCAGGTGTGGGATGTGCAGGTTGAGACTTCACAGACCGCTGTAGACCACTCTGTTGTTAAAATGATAGCAGTATGGCAGCACATATTCAGGAAATGTGATCAAATTCGTTTGTCTGCCTCTCTCATGTGTCCAGCTGAATGGCAGCAACCAGGTTAAAGTGCCCAGTCACTACATCTCATCTCAGATGTTGGCACCCCCTGGACCAGCGCCCTCCCTGGCCCCTCCCCCATCCTCCCTCCCCAGGCCGACCCTGCCTGCAGAGTCAAAGGCCACCACCACCTCCTCAGATGGGGGCGCAAACTCCCCCACATCACCCAGTAAGTGGTCAAAATGCTAACGCTGCCAGTTTTGATGTGAGGCACGTACGACAGTGTTTTACAGTGGGGGAGCAGTCATGTGATTTTTGTTTACAGTTGGGCCGGAGGGGATGGAGGATATTGTGAATACTGCCCTTCACTCTGTGCTCTTATAACGTTATTAACATAATGTAATTACAGCCTGCCCGGTTTCTGCTGTGATTACCATATTTACTGACTGAAATGCCTGTAATCAGTGGACACTCCAGTGTATGATGCGTAAAGCCACAGCAGTAAAAGCCTCTTTAATATGGTTTTCTGTCCACAGTACGCCGCTAAGCTTTCAATTTGAAGCGTAAACAGGAAGTGTTTATTTACAAAAAAGGCCATGTTGACATGTTCCTGACATGATCTGAACACTGATACAGATATATAAAAGGTTTCCTGTTTGACATAACTAGCAACAGATCATTTCACAGTTCTTGGGATCCACATGGGTCGAGATAAAAAGCCTATGGCTCTCTAGCTGAGCGTCAGACGTGTGTCTCGTGTGGGCATTGTGGCTGCTCTAACCTGTTAACATGGGCGCTGAATTAGAACAGCAGGTAACGTGATGTTCATGTGAAGCACACGCATGCACTGCGTCCTCTCAGTATGTCTGTGACCCTGCCTTTGGACATTTGTGCATTGTCACCACGGACCTCAGACTTCTGCAGAGATCAAGCACAGTCATCAGCAGCTGCGACCCAGAGAGCAAACAGCAGCGTGAGCAGTGGAGAAGCTGCAGAGTCACAGAGGGAAGCCGGGCATTGGATCAGGAGGACATGCTGGTTGTGTTCTCCAACTTTCACAGGGTTGTGCCCCGTGAATTCATCTCCCAGGAAACTATTTAGGTTCTACACAGTCTCTCTGTGGAAAGCATTATACATTCACTGAGGTGAAATGCTGAAGAAAACAAATGTTGTTTAATTTAAGACCTTTGGAGGTTTGTTAGCACTGGATTTGATAGGCAACAGGGGAACCAACTAGACCAAATGTGCTTATATACTCCCAACTACTCAGAGTGCTTTACAATACATGTCACTATCTACCAATTCACACCCATTCATGCACTGAAGACAGACTACAGCTCAGACAGGAAAGTAAGAGCTCATTCTCTCATGGTTGGGTCACCATCAGGAAAGGACATGCAGAGGAGCCTGGGACCAGACTGCCAGTCTTTTGATTAATACATGACCAACAATGCCATAAAACTCTGATTATAAAAAATCATGGTGTAGTTCATCAACTGGACCTGTCAGACCCAGCTTCTAGGTGCATTTAGTATCTGTTCTGGAGCTTTCAGTTGTGTGTTTGGTAGATGACTGAAGTTCATGAGACCACATTATTGGATCAAGTGAAGTTATCGATTTTCTTTGTGCTCATGAGATCCTTTGTACCGAGGGATGATCCAGAACCCTGCTGGGGTCTGCTTGACTTTCATAAAAAAAGTGTTATGATTGACATGTTGATACTGATGTTGTTAATGAATCACCCTCAGCATACTCGGCCCCTGGGACGCCCCCTGCCAATCGCACCTCCTTCGTTGGAGTCACCCCTCGAGACCCAGGTGGACTGTACCAAGCACAGGTGAGCGCGGTGCATTTGATATCGACAGGCTCCGTTTGGGGAGATTCAAAGGCAGATTGGTGAAGGTCATGAGCCTTCAGGTTCTGTGAAGAAAACAAATCAGCCAGTACAGCATAGCTTTACATCCTTCATCATCCACATCCTCCACAGACAATTTTAATGACTTTGACATAGTAAAGTCAGTAAAGGAAATATTCAACCAAACTGTGTCTGTCTGTTGGAGCTAAATTAGGACGACTGATGAGTTCATATACTCACTTTAAAATGAATGAAGTTTCTTCAAAACGTTTTGTGTCAAACTCTTTTCTTCCTAGCGACACTTTGTAGCATTAGTCCCTGGACTCTGATTATTATTATTGTAAACTGGACAAAGTCGCACCATCATTTATATTAATAATAAAACCTTGAATCTATCAACAAAACATCGGACTGCAGAAGAATTTTGACAGGGACAGGAGTCACTGTTTTCAGCCCTTAAATATTAATATATCAATATAAATATCAGTGTCAGAAGGGTGAGCCAGGAAAACTGTGCATGTATTTAAAGTATTTAGAATCATATCTACATCAAGAGGAGAAGTGCTGCATTGCAGTGCCTCTACTCCAGAAACAGCTCCGCTAATACTGCTGAGCCAGAGGTCTTCGCTCCACCTCCGCCTAAATCTAAGTTGTTATTGGTCAGTGCTGACAGGGATATTTAATGTGACACCGATCCAGTCTCAGTTTCAACTCCTTTATGTTGGGTCTGATTAGTGAAACATGTCAAAATGAACAGGAGAGTAAATCATGTCAGCAGCCTGCATGTTTGTTGCCGCGGCATTAAAACTACCACAGCACAGCTTTAAGTGCTCACTGTATATCACAGTCAGATGGGTGCACTGACTCTACTCAGACTGTATGATCCTGGTTTTAGGCTTGGCGGAGCACTGATGGTCAAAGTGTGGTGGACTAAACGTATTAGACCAGCACAGAAGTAAAATAAAATGGAAATACTCAAGTAAAGTATTTCAGAACTGTAATTAGCTACAGTACTTGAGTAAATGTACTTGATTACAGACTGTGATGACTGTAGACAACAGACTTTATTGTTAAAGCTCTCTGTCTTTTATCAGTCAGTCATCTTATTTGTATTAATGACAAATGCACAGCTGGTAACGAACTATAAAACAGGTAACTGCATCATTTTAACATGCTTCATCTGGGATATGAGGTATTATAAAATATAAATATATGAATGAACATTTTAAGATATAAAGTGATTTTACAGGAAGTCTTGTGTGACTGTTAACTGTGTGTTTGTCTGTTCCAGTCTTGGTATCTGGGCAACTGAGTGAACTGTGGAGGAGAGCTGATAGCCTTGGCAGTACTGTCCTGGAGGAAAGGAAACAAAGTTGTTGCCCGAGGAAAAATATATTCAGCTTTGTAGAAGCTTCCCATGTGGTCATACATACCTATATATAAATATGCAGTGTATTATGTTTATATATATGTATGTATACACCCAGAAGAGACCGCCTGGATGGAAGAAGGCTGCTGCGTTCACTCAGCTGTTTGGCAGCCACAGGATGAACTACACTATAGGACACTAAATGGTTCTCACAAGTGGCCACTGACTTCAGTGAGCTGAGACTTTCAGAGTGATGCAGATGTCTGCTTGGTCCAGATGAACTGCAGACCAGAACCAGGCCTCAACACACCAGATCCTAAGAAGCCTGTAACCTAACTGTGTCCCCAGGATGAGGCTATTTCCCTGGGATGGATGTCAGCCTTTACCCCTGTACCCTGGGTCTTTCCACTAAATCTAGTAGGAGACCTCCTCCCTGGGACAGACATAAACCTCATCCCCCTCAACACCCAGAATGCCCCTCTCCGCTGCAGGTGCTGCTTATAATATATGCAAATAAGCCTCCCTTATTTTCGGAACCAACTAGAAAGAGAGATCCTGTTGTTAATATGTAACGTTTCTTTGCACTTTTTAATGTTATTGATACGTCTGAAGAGAATTAGGAGTTGAACAGTGCAGTTTTTTCCTCTCCTCCCACCGAAAGACAGAGGCTTTGTCTTTTTTATTGACAATCATCAGCCTGAAACCATTAAGTTGCTTTGCTAAGCTCATGTTTTTAAGACTGTTTGATTGTGCTTTTTTATCTGAAAACAACAAGTAATATTGGAATATAAGAGCTATATTCATGCCTCCTCTAACACAACACACAATGCTACAGTGGGACACCAGTATAGTTTGAGTGTAGCTGGTGTCAGGAGGGGCTGTCCGTAGCAGAGGATATGCTGCAGCTTCCGGCCCCTCAGATGCTCATCTGTCTGTCACGACTGAACTTAATCAAGCCACAAAGTCTGGAGGAGAGCTGAGAGAAGATCATGTGACACAGCCAAAAGTATACTGGCTGCTGAACTGTAGCATGTGTGTGTGTGTGTTCGTGTGTGTGTGTGTGTCGGAGTGAGAGCATGGTTCCTGCTTTTCCACACTCATCCCTGCTCTATTCGAGGAGATAAATGGACAGATGTAGATTTGTTTGTGTGTGGTGGGTGTGTCTTTGCGTGGAGGTAGATCTCAGAATTATGGCAGGCATTGCACTTCGTTTTAGTTAAACTTCCTGTTGAAGATGGTGCGATGATGTGTGCGTTCCCAACCTGGCAGGCTGAAGCTGATGGTTATGACGGCAGGTCAGTTGCACACAGACTTGACTCGAGCACAAATTGCATGTTTCTTGTTCAGCTCTGGAATGAGAGGTGGTCTAGAAGTTTTCCTGGACAGGTTCTGCACTGTGGAGCTCCACCCCAGCCCAAGGCGGGTTTGGTTTCAAGTCCAACCTTGATGCTTTACCACTGGCAACAAGCGACAAATCAAGCATTTAAAACCAGAGGTTTTAAGCCATGAGACATCAAGTTTGCATGTGCTTTTGTGAGGCAAAGCAATATTCTCTTGTGGCTTTCTTTTAATAGTTTCATATGCTCAATAATCTTTTAATGATGTGCATTTCATAGATTTAAATTTGATTAGAAATGTCTCAGACGTGACAAATTTAGCATTTAATGGAACCTGAACATTGATCCTTATCCACAGTAACGTAGTCATCTCATGTCCACACACTCATGGTAGTGACAAAGAGGGAGTTGTCAGTTCAAGGAACAGCTCAGTCAGTATGTGTTGTTGTCAAAGAGCTGAATGTAGAAGCAGAGTGAAGTCCACAATCAAACTCTAAAACATATCATCACTGATATTTGTATGTAAATTCAGTGCTAACAGTAATAGAACATGTGCACCCTGGTCTTTTCATAGTTTGTGCACCATCTCTTTGGAGATGAAAACACTAAATATAAATGATATATATATTATATATATTTAAACGTTTAAAGACAATTTCTTTGTAAGCGGTGCCATATTTGAATCTCCTTTTGCAACTATGAAGTGGCGTATTGAAACTTGTTGCCAGGGGATGTGGATTGGTGTTTCTGTGGAGGTGCGATCAGATTGAACGCCAAGAAAACGTTTCACTTTGTAATTCTCATAAATTAGGCAGCTGGAGTGTTTGTGCAGTGTGCAGACGGTACTCTCAGACCTGGACACTGATGGTCCCTGCACGCACAGTCGGGGAGAGGTCATGATATGTTGCACAGCAGTGGCTTGTATTTTCCTGATCTTGTAGGTGTCAGCTGCCTGGAAAGTTTTTTAAATGTGGACCCAAAGTTTGAACCCAGTATCTCTGACTGTCGCTGCTGTGGTCTGAGCAGAGGACCTGATGTACATGCAGTGAGGAAGAGGAGCAGAGTGCTGCGGCTCTGTCAGCGCTAATACTGGATGCACTTCATCAGTGCGAGCAGCACAGAAAGCAGACATCTGTAGGAGGACAGAAACACCTTTGAAGATGGAAAAGAGAAGAGTGTGACTCTTCCCTTCTGCAGGGCTGTGGTGCTCCGGCTGGAACTCTGCTCTGATGTTCTCCTCCAGTTTTTCCTTTTGTTGATTAGTGTTTTCTGTTTTCCTGTCAAACAGTGTTGGAAAGTGTTCCCTCATGGTTTTGCTCTGCCTTTAATCAGCACTTTCATTTTTCTCTTGTGTCGAAAATTTGCTTTGCGTTGAGTCTGAACAGGCGTCCGTGTCATTCCCTCTTCCTTTCCCAGGGTTTGGGGTTAAAGTTGACAGCACTCAGTGCCTACTAGGGGTTCAGCTTTTGTACTGAGGGTGCTGATATGAGCTGGGTTTGGTAGGGCCAGGTTTAAGGTTTGGTTAAAGTTGGCTTAAAGCTGATGTATACTGCATGGTGCTGCCCTGGTCGCTGTGCTGACCGAATGAATGCATGGCTCAAACTGATGATACCTCTTCCTCTCTATCCTGCTCTTCCTCCTCCTTCCTCCCCCGCTCCTCCTCCTCCTCTTCCTCCATCTGTACTCTGCCCTGCGTCAGAAGGCAGTGGATGGAAGGGTTGTCTATTTCTTTGAATTTTAATAATAGCCCTGTTGTTAAACTTCTATTTTGCACGATATTTCATAAAACACATTATGTGCCTTGCCTTTAGTTAAAAAACAATAATACATTACGGGAAAGTGATCACACTTTTCATGGTACAGCTGGAAGCTTCTAAAAAACAAAACAACAAAAAAAGCTGCATGTGTGATTGCTTGACATTAACCAGAGTAGCAGGTGCACAGTTTTCGGTCGAACATGTATCAACTGCCAGCTGAGCTGCGAGCCTGGGTGTGCGCTCAGCGAGAGCTCTCGTCAGCTTCGGCAGAGGCGCAGACAGCACTTCTTCTCTACCACCAACCAGCCAGAGGCACAGCAGATGGTTAAAGTGTGAAAGGAACAGTCTGTCATTTTGAGAAATACACTGTCATGCTGCGAAACGCTGAGTCACATGAGAAGGACAATACTTTTGTTGTCCCACGGCCCAGGAGCCTACAGCCTTTGGAACACGGCGCACACATGTTTAGCCCCGCTTTGTGCTAAGATGAGCTTAATCTCATTTACTAGCTTTGATCATTACACATACATGTTCAAGCACATGTCACAGTTTCCATCAGCTGACTCAGTTGGCTCAGGTGTATTGCTTGACATCATGTTCACATACACCGTCCACATATGTCGCCTTCTTATTGAGGCCGTAAAAGACCTGTAGTTCCCAAAACGCTGGACTGTTCCTCCAAGGGCTGTCCCTGAATGCATCACTTGCCATAACCAGGTGTTGACTGTACTCACAGAGCTGATCCGTCTCAATGGTTCTGCTGTTTAAAGAGTGTGTGTGTGTGTCTGTGGTGCTGGTGGCGATGGGGGGGGGGGGCTGACCTTGACAGTGTTGCTGTGTGTGGCTCGTCGGTGTTGAACATTAGATGCTGTAAATGAAAGAGTTTTCAGAGACACGGCTCAGTCCACGACATGTTTAACATCAAGTATTAAATACATGCAAACACATTTGAGTATTTATTACAGGGAAAGGTCTTGTGCTATATCGTGGATATGATGTCAGGCGTTTATGTGGAGTGGATGTGGCCGAACCACTCAGTCCCATCTGATGGAGCCTTCAAGGCTCAGCAGCTCTGTGATTGGCCAGTAGAACACCGTCCATTTACCTGAATGATGCTTTTAACCACGTGACTAATTGTTATGAGAAGATACTACAGAAGGCCATAGATGAGTTTGAGTTTTATACGGATGCATGCACTTCACTCTATCTTACTCAACTTGGCTTTTTATTTTATAGCTGTTTCTTGAGTTGTTATTATTTTGTTGCTTGTAGATTAATCAAACACAGTAGTGTGTCTAAAAACATGTACAACATGAACTTATCAGTTATAAAAAGGATGTATGAATGTTAAAGGCTGTTATGATGGCCAAGCTGCGGAGGGAGAACCCATGAAATGGGACCGATTGTCAGTGTGTTGATGGTAAAGTTTAGCCTCGTGATGATAGTGATGATAGTGATGATGGTGATGACAATGATGACGATGATGGTGGTGACGGTGATGATGGCTGAAGGCGACAGTGGGAGAGAGTCAGTCTTGAAAGTCGAGTTAAGTTGTGGTGAACCAGAGCGTGCTCAAAGAGCGCCCGACTCCACCAAGGCTGCACAGTCCTCTAAATGTGTTAATGTCCTTACAGGCTGTTTGTCACGGCTGCACAGGACAGGCAGTGATGTCACACTGATATCAATCTCTTGCCCTGAAATATTGAGGCTTTGATTGGGAAGAATTATGCAAAATGAGTTATGACCAATTAAATGTTTGTATTTGCTGTTGTCCCATTTAGAGAATGTCCTTATCGTTAACACAGTTGCTGCAGTGTCTGTGCGCTGGATTCAGAAAGTTAAGTTGCAGTTCGGGCTGTGATGATAACCGCAGTACCATGGTCATGTGATGCCTGCTGCTGGGTTGGGGTTTCATTTCAAGCCTATTACAGGTATGAAACCACACCGTCACAGCCCTAGCTGCAATAGGCCATACCTAAAAGAACCTGTGTGTAGTAAATCATGTGGCATATCACAGGTGATGAATATTCCATCTAACTCTCAGCCCACATTAACTGAGAATGAGGTGAAATAGAAAAGTGGGGAGCGGTGTGCTTATGTTAAATGTCTGAGCAGCAGTGGACATGGATTATACTGAAACTTTAACCCACTGTCACAGTCACAGGAAGCTGGAGGTAGAGGCCTCTGTCCACTGTCTGCACCATCAAAAACAGTTTGACCTGGTCTGAATCAACCAAAGCATAATTAGATTCAATCCAAACTGAGGAAGACCTGAACAGACGCAGGCAGAGAGAGGGAGCAGCTGCATGGTGCATTAATCCTGCACTTCACAGACCAGCATGGTGCACCATGCGATCAGAAACCTGCAGCTATACAACAACTGAACTTCATTACTGAAGAGGGTGCACACAGTTAAAACCAAGACCAGTTCAGTATAATGTCACACACAGGGGCTGTGCACTGTGGAGTGGGTGGTTTGGAGGTGTTTTGTGGTTGTTGTGTGTCTTGCAGCTGAGGACCAGGATTACTGTGCACGTCAGGGAATCTTATCCCTGCTTCAGACTGTCCACCAGTTTCATTTTCAAGATAAAAACAACTGATTCTGTGTTGGAGCAGGTTATAACGTGTGAAGATGCTCAGGGCAGAGTGAACAGCTTCAGCAGGACAGCTGAGTGGAACACTGATCCACAGTCAGCTCTCCCGGCTCAGCTCGGTGGAATCTCACGCCTCTCCATCCCGTTCTGCAAAATGTAATAATGGAGACATTCGATTCTTAGAATTAAAACACTACTAAGCTACACTGCAGCAAGACATCCTCTGTGCCCAGGCCTATATAGTATCAAAGCCATTCAAACACAGTCAAATACCATGCGGCTGTCTGTAACCATGGTATCACTGTTGCTAATCAAAGTCGAGATTTCTTCCAACTGGTAGGAGAAGGAAAGTTGTGCAGTCCAACTGATCGCCAATGATCAACGTGTGGTGTGTTCAGGGAATCTGTGCATTCTCTCCGAAGTGCTAACAAGGTGAGACCAATGTGTCCGTCACCAGAGGAAACAGAACACATCAGTTCAGCCTCTCGTGCAGACACGGTTGGACCGCACAACCTTTCACTTCCTGCGCTCAGCTGAAGTACAGCAGCAGGTTGACAGCATGGAAACAACCGAAAACGACTCCAGCAGGCAGTACCTATCATTTCACTGCTCGCTTCACTGGAGCTACTTTGCATGCTGTGATTTGCAGTACGTGTTGTGTTCAAAAGTGGCGTGGCTGTGTCACACAGAGGTTGGTGCTCAGTATTGAAAACATCACCAGCCCTGGCCACTGGAGATAGTCCTTGAGGTGACAAGCCATAAAAAACCCAAAGAGTTGAAGAAAATCTAGAGGAACACTGACAGACTCTCTGCAGTAGAGGGAAATCAATGTTAATTTGATTCCGTGTTCATGGTTCTTCATTATGTTTCCGGGACTACAGCTTTGTCCCAGTCTCGCCTCACATTCCCAATGCAGCTAAACATTGTGGTCACACCACTTCAACACGAAGGTACTAAAACTTCTCTTTAGTTACCAAAGACAGAATCAGTGATGGAATGCTAACAACAAGTATTTCCTGAATAGCATCAAAGTATTAGCAGTAGGCCTTCAGACATACATAACTATATACAGATAATTAGATAAATTATAATATGTGTGTAAGTTATTTAAATGAGCATAACGTATACAGATAATCAGAAAGTACCTTAATCCAGTGTCTTATATTAACATCCTCGCACAGACCTTGTGGACCTTTTCCACAGAACACATGTTGACATGTCACAGCAGGAAAAGCAGGTATGACTAATGAAACGATGGGTGGTTGAATCCCATTTCACTGCTGCAGGTTCAGGCCGCTGCGCTGTTCATGCCGCCTCACTGTCACAGTTTACTGGGCCATGTGATGATGCTAGTTACCCCTGTGATTCCCTGGCTGTGACCAGTCAAAGTGTCCGCTGTGACAAAGGCCTGCTGCAGATAAACTCAACATCTAACTGAACATTGCATTATTGTTACAAACATATGAGTGACTGTAATTGCAGTAATATAGTACAATTAGTCCATTGTTGCATCATCCTGAGTTGGTACTTGGAGCAAATCATTACTTGATCAATGCTTAACCATTTCCATTTTGTTGAATAGCGATGAGTCAACAATTTAGAAAGGACCTAAGCTGTGGCCACTTCCCCAGTGTTTGAGGCTCTGGAGATGTATTAACAACAGTGCAGTCCCCATAAGCAGGATACTAAGTGTCGCTGCTGCTAAATTCCCCAGACCATATTCATCTCCTGACTGTATTCAGTGTGTCTTTGCAGGATGAACCACATTTGATTGGCACTGCTCAGTTTGACAGTTCAATCTCGATCCAACTGTCCGTACAGAAAATGCAGAAGTAGCTGGATCACCAGCTCCAGAGCCAGCAGAAGTCTGGTGGCGCAGGCAACATGGGGTCTGCTTAGACACTGGTTGAAAATGTAGAGTTTCCCTTTAATTCCACACATCAGATTAAGGAGGAAACAAGAGCGTGTTCCAGGTCTCAGTTTAGTATAATGCACTACATAACTCAAAAGACACATAAGTACAGACTGATGCAGTGTTTAGCCTTTGATTTGAGTTATTCAGGAACAATTTGTTAAGTATCTATGCATACTGGTTCATCAACATATCGGACACTAATTTAATACAGTGGAATCCTTGGTTTATTCAGGGGTTACCAGTGAACTATGCATTAGATTATTCCATCCATACAAGTTGGGAGCTCCTATAAATTGTCCTTAAATTGTTGCCTCAGTGACTTGTGTTCACAGATTTGAACTTGTTGGAGCTGCTGAACTGACAGGATTGCCGTTTTGCCCTGATTACAGTTGACTAATCCAGAGTCCTGCTCGCTTTGGAAATATTCACTACAGGAAGGGTTTTCATAAAAACACGTCGTCGAAGGACTTTGAAATGTGCTGACTTCGTGTCAGCTGAGAGGTTGTTATTTATAGATAGATTGGGGTGTTAAGTTGCCTCTAGACTTTTCTTTACTCTGTGGTACCAACCAAGTGCTGTTCTGACCACTGTTGGCGCTGTTAGCACTGTTAGCAGAGAACAACCAAACAATATTCGAGGACGGCTCCCGTTTGAGATGCGTCAGAATCCGAACTGCTCTCTGAAGCTTTTGGTTGTGATTGGCGGGTTACGGTTGGTGCTGTAACTGAATGCCAGTGCTGCCGCCGGTGATTGCTGTTTGTTAGCTTAGCAGCTGCAGTTGATGGGAAGTTTAGCCGGATGCTACGTGAGGAACAAAGGGACTGTCTGTGATATCAAACGACGTTCTGGGGCGGTTCTCGCAGAGGGCTCTTTTCTATGAACTGTTAATGTCATTCAACACCTGAACGCTGCTGTGGCCTGAAACTCTTGTAACTCTACTGTTTTTCTGTTCGCTGTCTCTTACATGGATTGCAGGTTTTCTTTTTTAATTGCCCTTCAGACATTTCTGTAATTCAGACTCACAGCAGGTGAAAAAACCTTTCTTAGTTCCTGAAAATTTTTGTAGAGCCACAGGTTCTCCTGTGACAGTGATGCCATATTGATTTCTGTATCTGCCGGTCCGGCACAGTTTCCTCCATGTGCTGAAGACCGTTTGTAATGAATGAATAGTTGCTTCTCAGAGAACATTTTAATGCCGTCTCACATTTTAAGGATTTTTTTCTCATAACTTTTCAGATATTATGGTAAAGGACTGCTTTGCTTGCTTCCAGATATATATCCCTTACATCAGAGAGAGCATAGGCATGATCAGCTTTCATCGGTTATTGCATGACTACCATCCACACAGACCACAGTCCTTTTCACATAAACTGCACAGCAAGACATGATGTATTCATTAGAGTCTATTGGAACACCTCAGAGTGCATTATCACACCATGGTCACTTCCCAAAGAACACACCCAAGAAAAACAAAAGCACTACAGCTGTGGTTACTCATGGCACGGCTGTGTTGTCCGACCCGACTGATCAAACTGACACCTGACAGCCCGTCAGAAAGATGCAACAGCGTCTGACTTGGTATCCCATGCAGGAAGATAACAGACGAGGTCGAGGCCGAGTCCGTTATGTTCCAGCTCGGGAACGCCTCAGCGCTGACACAACATGGCCTGAGAGGGTCACTGTGGAAAGGGCTGCTGCTCTGGACTGGATGGAGTTTGTAGCTTTAACAGGAGCTTTAAGTACTTCCTCCTTTTTTCAAACAAAGCAAATGTCAATAATCAACCTTTCTTTGCATGATGTAAACTGTTCCTCTAAGACTGCATTTAGACAGGGACAGGAAATGATGTCAATGCTGTGGCACTGTGTTGCCGTGGCTGCTGGAGTCATGGACTGACAGCGGTCTGTTCAGGGTTGGACTTCCTGTTCCTGTTTGAATGAATCCCAGTTTGAGCGACAGCTGTCTGAACCAGTGTTTCTCACCTAATGTTATTCATCTGCTGTGGGGGATATTAACATCTTTGATAATATGTCATTATAACCATATTTAGCCATGATATCGGCAAATGCTGATGAATTCATTACTGGAAATGAGTATGTTTCCCTATGCAAAAATATACCATTAATAAACAAACTATACCACAACCAGCCAACAGCTGTTCGTTCATTTCACTCTGTGCTTAGTCTCAAAGCCTGTGTGACCGGGACTCTCATGAAATGCAGCCCAGGGCCAGGGGTCCCAGGTTCAGATCCCTTGACATGTGACTGAGACTCCTCTCTTCCCGACTCCCAGAACCAGCAGCAACAGAGTTTAAAACATCTCTCCAAGAAAGAACCACGCTGACAGTCTGGCTAAATGTGGAGAAAGAGGAGCCCACAGGAACTGGAGGCAGCCGGCCTTTAAGTGGCAAGCTTGGAGGCTGGAACCAATCAGCTCCCAGGAGCAATCTGCCTAGTCGATCTTCCACTCAGTCAATTATCCAGACTCACCTGCAGCTCATCAGAGACTCACAGACAGAAAGAGCTGCACCTGTGGTTGACCAAGAGGTTGAACATGCACATTATTCCAAAATATGCAGGCATTGCACTGCAGTTCACCCAGGGTGACACAGGGTCCTACAGCTCTGACAAGTCACAACAGTAGAAATACAACTCATTCAGTTTCATTTGTACAGCAGCAAATCAGAACAGAGCAGGTCAAGACCAAACTATATTAACTCCACCATGTGTGCAACTGATCACAGCCATGGAAGTGGAACACACAGTAAGGTAAGACAGATAAGAAGAGCTTTATTAATCCTGGAGGAAATGCTCCAAATTACAGTAATAAACAGAGAACACAGAACAGAACAGAGAACAGAGTATTAATAAATAAATGCCCTGCTGTTTCATCCATGTTGATGTGACTTTGGAGCTCCTGATAACCAGGCTACACACTGATCTGCAGCAACCTGAAAGAGAAGCTTCCTCTTCTGGAACCAGGAGGCAGAGTCACAGCCCTGCACACTTCCATTAGAGTAGTTATCCTCCCGAAGCCACATCAAGTCCAAGATTATGTTAGCAGTGATACTTTAACATATTAATTAATCTGAAATGTAAAGGTAAATATAACTCGTGTAGTTGTGATTGGCTTCTGTCCATGTGTATGTTGAAACCACAGCCTCAAGCTCGGAGGAAAATAACAGTCGACTCTCCAGACGTTGACTGATAACAAACAAAAGCTGCTGGTAACTTGTCCCGTCCCATCTCAGACTCTGAAAGCAGGTCAACAACATGTTTTTGTGGAGAGATTCTCAGACGGTGGGCCATATTCTCAGTTCTTCCTGCCTGAATCATTGCCACACACTGTTTCAGTCAGACTGCTCTGTCACATCCTCAGTTGGTGCAAAATGCAACTACACATCTACAGGTTCTGAAAAGTTGTGCCATATCACCCTGATTTTAACATCATTGTGCTGGTGCCGATGTGAAGTTAAGTTTAAAATGAAATATAAAGTTTTATATAAACTATTATAATAATAGCTGCATCTGCTCATGACCAAACTGTCCTGAATTACCCAGCACAGGATGCTCTGCAGATGCAGCTGTGGTCGGCCATGCTCCTTCAGATGGCTCTGTGTCTGTGGCTGACCCACAGGCAGCATCCCGCCTCCCACAGCAACAACATGCAGCCCTTTGTTCAGTTTGTGGCTCACTGCTCAGCTCCACCTGAACCACAGGCACCTCCCTCTGTTCCTGTCAGTCTGCTCATGTGATGCTGCGGTTCTCTGATGTTCAAACAAATCAATCAGCCTTCTGGAGTTTCAAAGAAGAACCACTATAACATTTCAGTTTACTTATGACACACCCTAATGAGGAGCTGTAAAACATCACTGATGCTAAACAGTGAAACAAATAGAGAGAAACATTACTTCTAAGAGGCTTCACGAGAGGCTTCAGACACAGTTTCACATTCTGCTTCTCGGCTGATGATCTGTGGAGAGTGATGGTCAATATGGCAGCTGAGGAGCTGCATACCAGACAGAAAGCCCAACACCAACCTCTGACGATCAAATGTCACCTCAAATGTCACGGCCAACACAGGAAATGTCATTCTCCAAAGTTTATAGAGGAGCTTTCAGTCCATCTGACGGCAGGCAATGAGACTGTCACTCAGCTCAGCACCCGCGTGAGGAAGGTGGAGAAAGACAGAACGGGACAACATGGACAAATGTGCATGTATGACAACTGTAAGTAAGTAAGTGGCAGTGAATACCAGCTGTTTATCTAAATGTGGAGCGCAGTGCTTCCATCATCTGTGGATTTTCATATTCATTTAAACAGTTTTCAATCACTTCATGTGAGTCTGCTGAAGCTATGGAACAGAACATCTCTTCATCTTCAGTGCAGCAGCTCCTGAAACCCACGCATGTTCCTGGTCTGAAGGGTGTGATCAGGTCCTTGGATAGTGCTGTGGCACACACTCCCGGCATGGACCAGCTGACACACACCCAGTGTTAGCATTTTTTTGTAGCAACAACTAGCTAAACCTTCAGTGTGTCCTTATCCAACAAAAGCAGCCTGTGAAAGCTGATGTGTGTGTTGTGTGATGTGTTGTTGCTGCAGTTCAATTTCTGTCCTCCACAACAACAAACTCTCCACAGCTCCTCTCTGCAACTCTCCCTCACGTCTCTGCAGATGTCTTCCTGCGACGCAGCAGCTCTCACAGCTGGCACCAGGTGTCAATGTTCCCTGCTAAGGGAGGCTCACATTCTCATTGTCTTCAAAAACTTCAAGAATATGTTGGAGGTCTACAAGTCCACCCTAAAACAGAAGCTGACCATTTTAAGTCTGATGAACGCTGTGGGCCCTGTTTTAATCACACGAGTGTGGAGGCAGTGGCAGGTCTGAGGTGTGTCCAAACATCCCACCATTCAAACTGAACATGTTTCTCTGACGTGGTACGATGGCTGATTCGGAAATGAAGGGGATCTTAGAGACACGGCAGGGACTGACCTCTGGACTGTGGCATCATTCTAAGCTGTCAGATCATTTAGAGAGAATCGTTACAAACAGATCGGACGCAGCGAGGTCAGACACCCGCCTTTGTCTGCAGCTGACGTCTGATTTATCATATTTATTTATCATATTTGAGCCACAAGCTGCGTTCAGAGTCTGTGCAGTTCACACTTCAGCCACTAGATGTGGTCAGAGCCCTTTATATCCTGAGGTTTGTAGGTTCTAGTACAAAATACTGGGTGACAAAACAATTGTGTCATCCAGCTTGGCGACAGGTTGGAGTGACAGAATGAGTGACATGACAGGCGGGTTCATCAGAGGTGGTTATAGCTGGACACAGATGGGCTGACAGTTTGAAGTGTGTGTCTGCACTTGTGTTTTAAAGAGGTTTAAATAGGAAAACAACTACTGCTGTAACGTCATTAGTGTTTTGTGTCTCTGCCATCAGAACCACTTGTCAGACCCTCCCTCTGTAGGCGATCACTGATTGGCTGATAAATGCGTCCACACCTTAACACTGATCAAATAAAACCGGCTCATCTTTATCAAATCAAAAAAAAATCAAAAGCGTAAGTATCACTGTAAATGAGGCCAAACATATAAGATGCTGCATTGTTGCAGTGTTCAAATGAATCTGACCTCAGCCCGCACTGCCTCGCTCTACATTACACTGTACAGTTACCATGGATGAGGTCATTTGCAGTTTCTTCGCTGCCTCCTGACTGACAGGCCACGGGATGACTTTGGTCTGGTCTGGTTGCCGTGGTGATGTTACTGTGAGCAGGTACATGCTTCAAAGGCCAGCCTGACTTTTTATCGCCTCACTGGCACACGGTTTGAAGTGTTGTCTACTGTCTACGTAACACATCACAAGGACAGTGCATTCCATGGATACACACACCTTGGAGCAGTGATACGCTGTACAGTATGAATTCAGGCATTCATTTCAAATCAGCTTTCTGCTTGTTTGAAGGCTGGGTCCGAAGCAACAGCCCAGTTTTGGTTAATCCCAGCAGTTTTTTCTATTGGTACGATGGAATCAATACAGATTGATGGTCTGAGCTGTGACCATAACACATGTGGTTGTTAATAGACCCTAGTTTTTATTGAAAACACTGCATACCAGTTAACTCGTGACTATCATATCAGACCAGAGCAGGCTCCTTTTTTTTACCAAAGGACAATATCAACCATGCATCTGACTAATCCTCCTGTATTCTCTTTGCTGTGTGTGTGTGGTGTGTGTGTGTGTGTGTGTGTGTGTGTGTAACTGCTGGCCTCAGCAGTGTGCTACCATAACCGTATGTCATGTGGTGTGATTTGTTCATAAATTTGAAGGCTGCTCTCCACACTCCCCAGCCCCCGGCAGCGGGCTTATCAGACAGAGTCAGACAGTGTGCACTTTAATAATTTGATTACAACCACAGTGAGGCAATACTGCGATTATTGCAACTCATGTAAACACCTGGTTATCTTACTCGCATTAAAGTTGTAATCGGAGTAAGCGTAACTGGATTCCCGGTGCTGGATTACTTATCGTTCTTTCAAACGATTGTTGGCATGTCTGCAGCTCAGTCTGTTTGCGCTCAGAGTTGGGATTCGGAGCACGCAGCACAAAGGTCACAGAGTTAACCACATGCAAAGCGAATGAGTTTAGACAAAGAGCAGCGGGGCTAGCGGTTGTGACAAAAATAAAAAAACTGGTTTGGGGGGCAACAGGGGAGAGGATTTGAAGCGTCAGCTGACACAGCCAGAGACCGAATGTGTGTAAAGGTGCATTTCCTGCATTTTCTGGGTCTAATATTGTGGTTCTAATAGATGTCTCAGCAGCAGGCTAACACACATCCTTCCAGACCTTTGCTGAATATGAACATACTCATGTCCAGAATGATGAAAACTGCAAAATACTGAGAAGCTGCAAACTATTTTATCAATTGAATCCAACTATGTAACTCGCACAATCCTAAACCTAGGTCCCTTTGTTGGATCTTTTTGGAGAATTCATGCTTCTCTGTAATATTTTCATTCACAAGTCATCCAGCAGTGTTGTGGTCTCTCTCCTCATCCAGTCGATCTGCAAGAGTGACTCATAATTTAGCTCTGCTGTTTCATGAATGTTAGGCACTAATCAGACACAGACTCAGACACAGATTGAACGGGAACGTTCAGAATCAAAGCAGCAGATGAGAAAACATCGTGACCTTTAGTCCACATTTGTGTGTCCAGCTCCAGAAACACTGGATCCATAATGCAACTTGATAGCATTCTGCTGTTCAAACCTTCCTGCCTACATGCCTGTATCTGTGAAACTGCATGGCCCCGTTGGTAAGGCAGGCTTTATTTTTGCTGCAGCATCTGATTCCTCCAGTGATGTCGTTTATTATTTTCTCAGAATTATTAAAAATCCTGCAGGAGACATTGGAGAACTGTTTTCACACTAACTCTCTCCACCAGTTTCCTGTAATGTGCAGCTGAACTGACGTGTTTGCTGGTAATTCTGTCTTTGTTTGTCCCAACTCCACCACCCTCCACTGTATCTGTATACTTGAACACTGCACTGCACTGTATGTGGATGGCAGTGACCTGCAGAACCAACAACCCTGCAAAAGCTTCCTGTCTAGTCGTCCACTAATTGGAAGATTGGCGATTTAACCCCTGCTCCCTCTAGTCTGCATGTGTTCGTGAGCAGGATACTGAACCCCAAATTGCTCCCTAAGGCAGTACCATTGGTGTGTGAGTGTGTATGAGTGTTTTAGCGCCGTCTAACGCAGCTGGCACCTTGCATGGTAGCTTCTACTATCAGTGTGTGAATGGGTGACTGCTTGCATCACCCCGAGGAGCTGGAACACCAGGAAGGTGTGTGTGGTTTTCATGTTGCTCAGCGAAGACGCAGCAGGAAGTTATGACTCTATAATCACTTAGCCCTGCTTCACCTGTTGTATCATATCTGTGACCTCATTGTCATCAACATGATCATTTCCTCCCTGAAAAACCTTCATTCTAACACATGCCTTCTGCCCTCTAGTGGATTATCCATGCACTGCAGGCACTAGCAGGTCTTTGAATGCACAAATGAACAGGGCTGCCCTCAAGCCTGGGTTTTCTGTGGCTTCAAGGCAGAGCGAGTCTTCCACCCATGTGTACACTGGCTCCTCTGGGCTGCATGCTGGAGTTCCCTTGGGCAATGCACTGAACCCCAAGTAGCCCCTGATGGCTGTTCCATCTGAGAGTAAATGAATAAATAATAAGTTTCTATAGTCTCCATCTGTACTGCAGCTGTCACATATGAATGGGTGTGAATATAAAGCACTATTGCATTGCAACATTTATGTTAATGCAACAGTAGGAATATTTACGGTATGCAGCAACTGATAATTTACCAGGGTGGACATGGTGACCATTAAACACACAGAAATATAGTGTAGTCTGAACTTTGCATAACACATACGTGACTATAAAACACAGTAAAATACAAAACCATGGCTGAGCATCTTCGCTAAGAGAGCATGTCTGTCTTTACTAGCAGCTAACTGGCTGGAGCTGGAGATCAGGACCAAGGTTTACTGAGGTTTGATAGACTGACTTGAACCCAATCCTGCACACGCCTCTCTTGCAACAGGAAATTACCCTCCATGCTGTGCTGTGTAATCTTTGGCCAGGGCTATGACAGCGCTAACACACACCTACTTATGCTGCCTCAGTCTCTCTTACACACACACACCCTAACATATTAATTAGCTAGGTGGATTATTGAGATAATCTGGATATGAACGACTAGCAGCACTCTCAGGACAGAAACACAGCATGTAGTAGACTCCTCCTCTGGTCCGGAGTCTTACCAGTCTAAGGAGCTGAGACAGGCTTTCAGGGCTGCGACTGTCTGGGCTGAGGACATAAACCCTCAGATCAATGGCATCATCAGTGTGACTCAGTTTAGTGTCGTTCTTTATGTGTGCGGCCTGTTCACACGGGTATGTCTGTATTATCTGCTCAGTCTTGTTTTGTCTTTGCTTCAGACTAAAGTTTGAAGTTGGAAAGCTGCACTGCATTACAGACCTGCAATCTGTCTTCGTGTCGTCTTCTTTAATTCACAGTACTGCTGCATGAGTGAAAAGACAAAGATACAAACGTGTTGCTCACGAAGCCAGGACCTCCATTAGGAGCTGGGAGGAGATGATGTATCTGAGACAGCCATGTGCTTCTAATTGCACTTCCTCTGCAGGCTCTCATTCTGCTTTCTCATGTTAATATGGATTTACCCCAGGCTGTTTGACATCGCAGAGCATTTCCAAACATATTAGCGCACAGGAAGACAATGCTGCTTGTTGCCATCATTTAAAATGTGTACTAACGTGTAAATAGAAGCAGAGGCACTGTTGGAGCCTTTATGTGGCTCTGAATGAGGGCTGTTCAGTTCTGTGTAGATCAGTTAATAATCCTGCTGTTAATTAATGTCTTTATTAGATTTTAGCATTGCTGGTGACTACCACAGTGCAGTACAGTTGAAAAGGCATCATTTGTGAAATAGGACAATACCAGATGTGATTATGCTTTAAACAGTCTGAGCTGCTCTGACTGCTGGGTTAAACAGAGTTACTGCTGACAGCTCAGCTCACACTGCATCATTCCATCATTCCTGTCATTGATATTAGCAACTATAATTCATGCTGCATTACAAACAAACATTTATTTTTGTACTAAGAGTCTTCAGAAGTTAATTTTCTGTGTTTAAAAGAGCACTCCATTTATTCATAATGTCTCTCCTACACAATCGACCTGCAGCTGACTGTTCAAAAAGAATAAAATATCATAGAAATCAAACAAAAATCAATGTGGCAGGGCCTGAAAGAAAGTCATTTCTATTCATTCACTCTTCTACCTTGTCAAAGCACCTACATTGCCCACAATGCAACACGACTGCAGACAGTTACGTGAGAGACTGTATGCTCTCTCCTGCCATCTTGTGCAGGTGATGCATCTGGAGTATGTTGTCAATCAGCCCCTTTTCACAGCATCATTCAAACCAAGCTGATTTAAATGCACACATGAACAAACATCAGCCTGACGAGAACAAGGAAAAATGTATTTGACATGTATTTTGGTCCATGTGCTGACACGGAGGGGGTGGGGTTTATGACCTACACAAAAGCCGGCCACTAGGGGGTGATGCAGGTGTTTTGGCACCACCTTTGGTGAGCTGTGATGATATAACATCGTCTTTATTGGCCAATGTAGCCTGGCGCTTCAAGCAGAGAAGGTATTTGTTCCACAGACGTAGGCTGCCAGCGTTTTTAACTTTCACACTTGACTCAGAGCCGACCTGCTGACTCACCGACATAACTTGAGGACACTTGTCACACAAACAGCCCTCTCTGGAGACGCTAAAGGCTTTTTTGCCAATTTTTCCACACGTGCAGTGCAATTTGCCAAACACTGCTCAGGTTTAGATTTTATTTCAAAAGTTATAATTTCTTCCAACAACCAAAAAGCACATTTGTGTCCCACAGTATTGCTTTTTCTGTTCCACTACAGGACTGGATGGTTACTTTAAAAATGTATGACAGTTACAGTGGTACAGTTACTAATTGTCTGTACTCAGTAATCTAACGTGTAACAGTGCAAAATGGGATGTAATGTAACATCTGTTAGTTGCTTTCAGCAACACACAGATGACCTCAATACAAAATAGAGACGAGAAAAGAAATGACTGCGCTTCCACTTTCCTGCTGTAAAGACAAAGAATGGCAGTTTCCACCCAGTGACAGCATTACTTTGCTCATACACTGTGTATAATTAAAGGGTGTAAATGGCAAAAACCTGCATGGAGACTAGACTGTGTCTATAGTGACAGAGGTGGGAAACTTTCTGAGAACATCTGGTGTTAACGGAGACATAATGAGAGAATCTACCTTTATCCTTCTTTAATAGCATTTAAGCTCTATGTCAGTATCAGACAGAACCCAGGCCTGGACTCAAAAGCAGAACACAAAGTCTCAGGCACAAAGAAACCCAAAGTCCTTTAATCAGCAGATGCTAGGTCAGTACACAGGCAGACTCGCAGGGCAGAGGCACAGAATCAGCAGGCAAAGGGCAGGTCACAGAGCAGGTCAGAGTCAGAGCGGAGCACAGAGAAAAACTGCTGGAACACACAGCACAGAGGGAAGACCGACAGTCTGGAGCCAGGGAGACAATGAGACACAGGTGCAACACGTTAGGGTGGAGTCAGGCGATCACACAGGAGGGAGACACAGGAGGGCAGGAAGTGGAGGATCTGAAATGAGACAACAGGTGAGTGGGTGAAAGTAAAGCAGGAAACAGAGAAAACTCTTTATAGATGAGACGTGACCCTCAACTACCAGCTGCAGCACATAATTAACATCCAATCATGAAATCCATATTTTATATGAACTCAGTGAGTACTGAGCACTTGATGCTAACTCTGTTTTTCCCTTACATACGTTCAACACTCCGGTGGAGGTCCTTCCTCCATCACTTCTTCAGATCCTTCACTCAGGTTAAAGCAGCATCAGCACAGTGTACGAATGCTCCGTTCCATTTAAAAGTACTACATTCAATCTATTTTACTTAAAGGTGGAGCGTGTTTGATTTAGTGGACTCTATCCAGAGAAATGGAATATAATATTCAGAACCATGTTTTCATTAGTTGTACAATCACCCGAAAGTAAGAATTATTGAGTTTTCATCAATTTAGAATGAGCCCTTTGAGAACAAGTGGAGTAGAAGTAAGTAATATAGAGTGGAATTAGATGGAATTAAAGTTGTGCTTCAGTGTCATAAATTCCATCTGGTTTTGTTTTCACGCCATCACCGACTCTCCTGTTGTTTCAGATCCCGCCTCCCTTCGTGTCTCGCTGTCTACTCACTACTTTACCTGGTTTTACCTGCCTCCAGTCTTTCAGTCTATAAAGGTCAGTCCACTTTCACTCTGCCTGTGACGGACTGTCTCTCCAGCATTCCTTGTTCTTTTCCTGCCTGTGTAGACCCTGGATATCTGTCCTGATTAGTCAGCCTTAGTGTCACTGATCTGCTGATTACTGTAAACTAAACTAAACTTTACTTTGTAACTTTCACTTGTTCCTTTTCATTCGACTACCAGTGAATGTTACACTTGAGTATATTGCTTGATTACATGCAGCACCTTAGTTAGTTTTCACCATTGGAGTGATACCTTCAAAAAGTAATGGTAATGGACATGATGGAGGGCAGATCTGTCCCACATCATTCTGTGATATAGAACACGAGGGCTAATCAGGACATTAACCACATTTTGATGCGCTGCATTGTGTCTGACGGATTCTCCGTATCCATATCATGTTTTCACTGCTCAGATGAAAGGCAGGATGCCGGTGGGCTTGGCTCTAATTAGACTTTATTTTTTTCCCATGTGCCCCCTGTGTCAAAAACACTGAATATAATTAGAAACCGCAGTCTTTCAAGTAGAGAACATATTTGATCCCATCAGGAACACGACAGACCGACACCACAACAAGGTAAAACAAAGGAGCAACCTCCTGTCTTCACTCTTTATTTTCAAGTATGTGATATAAATATGAATGAGGTTTAGTTGTGAGCTTCATGTTTCAGGCTTTGCTCAACAACATGGCCCAAGTATCTAAGAAGCCAGCGCGTCATCTAGCAGTTTATTATTATGTATGAAATTAGAGCTGCTGGTTGAGCTCGTGTTTGAAGTGTCATTGTCTGCTGAGATTCACACTCCTGCTTTTTTCAGGCTTTTAACTCACGTAAACAATTTTCACCAAAACAGACAAGACCTTGAAATGCCCCACAACACTGAGAGTCTTCAAACACACGCTGCTTCTTAAGAAAAGTTAAGGGTTGTTTATAACCAACTATTTCATTCTTCTCTGTGGAGTTGAGCTATAGTGTGTGTGTGTGTGTCAGTGTGTGTATACATGCAGTCTATGTGTGTTAACTGTGTGCACGTATGTTCAGCGGGCAAAGCAAAGCATTTGTATCTGCGTGGCACCTTTCAACAACAAAGCCATGTGAGTAATTAACGAGATGTGTAAAGGCTTTAAGACAAGATGAAAGGATCGACAGTATGAAGCAGCAGCCTTCCAGTAAAAAAAAGGAAAATTACAGTTCAGCGTGTTAGATGAAGAAATAACTTCCAAATGAGACCTGCAGTTTCTACAGACACGTGGTGCATAAACTCTGAATGCTCCTTAGTTTGGAGGCTATTGGAATTTGACGTTTGTGGCAAACCAGGCCAGAGAATATATAATTTGGGATATTGGGATGTAAAAATAAACAACTTTTTCCAGATTTTCCAGATGTATTATGATGAAAACAACACATTGCATTCTTTATAGTCATTGCACATAGTATGGAATGTATGAATGTATGTTTTTCTTCACACTTAAGGTCATGGCTGACAGATCTGATGCTTCAAGCTTCAAACTCCTTCAGTCATACAGAAACCATGCGCCATCTGGAAGAATTTAACGAGGGATAAGTCTGAAAATCTCAAAATCAATCTTTCTATATTCATCACACATCCCACACACCTCACCATATTGTTGGCGCCGCCATATCTAATTTACCAGAGAATTATACTGTATAATATCAACGCAAAAATCTCTAATAATAGGTCACAGAGTTTGGGCAGTACATGCAATTTTCAGCATTAACACAATAAGCACTTAGTACAGTATCAGATTTGTTGTCAGTAGCGAGTTATTGTTAACAGCAATGTTTTTGGGTGAATTACCATAAAAGTGGCTTGACAGCCTGTAGCTTTATGGTGTCTTATCATCAGCCCAATTAGATAAGCCATTATGTAAAGCCTTTGCTGTGAAATGATAAAAATGGCCAGTTGTGACTTCCACAGCTTTTCCAGGCATAAGGATGGCTCGCTAATTAAGTTTGATGAGCCTGATTAAACTTGAGGTAGTGCTGCTCTCTCCTCCTTCTTATTGTTTGTGTATACTGTGCCTCTATTTGTTCTACTACTGTTTGAGCTGAGAGCAGGAGAAGAGCTTCTCTTTCTATCACCAAACCACCAGTCCAGTCAAGAGTTCCTATCTTTTCTCCTCTATCATCAACAGGCTGAGAGTGACAAGGCGAATTCAGCTCTTACAGCTCTGAAAAACTCTCCCAATCCAGCCTTCCTTCAGTTCCTCATCAAAGTCCTCGCTGTTTGTTTCTCACCACGGACTTGCTGTCAGCTTGCATCAAGACTATCCACTATGAATACAGCAACCCTCACGTTGCCTAAACTTTAGAAGCCACGTCCTTACTCCCTTTCTTTGGTTTCCTTAGATGCTCCTACTGCTTCTACCCTTCACTTTGACTCACTCTGTCACATCTGTATTTCAGACCTTTCCTGTGTCTCATATGACACAAAGCTGTTATCCCATAAAGAGAATCCAAACCAATCAGACTGGTCAGTGTACACATGTCTTCTCCTTCAAGGTCCAACCTGAACGTTTCCAAGACACTTGCTAACTACTTAAAAGCCTAGTAATCCCAGAGCATACCCTGACAGACCCACTTTTCACATCAGGGTCCAGGGCTGCCGGTCTTGTTCAGATCTCAGATCAGCCAAGTCTACGCATGAGTAACTGAAGATTTTTGGGGTCTGTCATGCCCAGGAACCATGGCAGATTCCTCACTGAAGTTTCCCCACAACTCAATCGTAGAGTGCACAATTTTATTGCAAGGTATTGGAAAGTATTAGCAAAGTGTTAGTCTCAGTGCGCCACTTCTAGCATTCCTATTTACATACCCACCTGACCCAGTCTTCCCTTTCACTCGCTTTCTCTGCTCTTACTCCTATCTCTCTTTCTTTTCTCTTCATTTGATATGCTCCTGTCCCTCTGTGTGTGTATCACAATGAGAACTTCACCACATTGTAAAATCACACTTGGCTGATTCATTCATATTTTGAGTTATGTCAGACTTTTGATGGTTCGAGTCTTGCACTGATCACAAGACTAAAACACAGACGGAGAACTGCATGAATTGTACTTTTTCCACACATTATCAGTCAGAACACAGACTGCATGGAAAGAAACTGGGTAGACAGGGAATGCAGATGAGATCTTGTTTGGAAGTTTACTCAAATGCAGCTGGAGTCTTAAAACTCAACAGTTAACTCGCTGTCTGTGACTCCATGTTTGATGTACAGAGAGGGGGAATACGGATAATGATTGCTCTGTGCAGCTGTATGTCACTGGATCTCAGCCTCAGTCTGTCTTTACACTTCTCTGGCCTCCTGACACATCCGCAAAAGCTCAGTTTTCACAAAATAATTTGAGCTCAGCTTTGCAAAGACATGGACTCAGGGATGAAATAGAATGAAAAATATCTCCGGGGGGGGAAAGGACAGGCAGACAGATTAGCATAGCTGAAAGGGCTGCATAACGACGTCAAATCTCTAGAATGGTAAATGCGTTCTAGCAGGAAGCATGGTACAATTATAAGTGAGCGCCATATAGGCCATCATGCGTAGCTCTCACTGCTGTGCACACACAGAAAATGATCTCCACTCAGATCCAGAGACAAAGACGACGTCTCATCATCGTCAGCAGCACTGCTTTGCCCAGGGACCTATCATCAGCCATATGTGAAATAAATGCACTCTGCCTAATAGACAGTTCCCTAATGCTACAGTCATTTGGAGAGGAAATTGATGATTACACATGGAAGCACTTGAGCTCCAACGATACTCGTCTCAAGTCTTCCCACATAATGAAGGCCACTGGCCATTCTAATTAGGGCTGTGATTCAAAGTTTGCTGTGGAAGGAAGAGACAATGCTGGGTACTCTCATCATGATCTCACCTGCGCTGTGCAGGTGTGTAACACTTGTTCTTTTGTCTTTTTGTGTATCTAAAGGTTGCAAATTAGTTGGTTCTGGTGCCTGCCCTGTGGGACGTGAGATAATTTGGGTAACAGGTTTTATCTCATGTGTTCCCTTTAAGGCATTTGCCCTTAATTCCATGAAATTACTTTTGGGCATCGAGCCATTACCTGAACCAAACAGCCTGAAGCATGTGAAAGATGCCAGTGAATCATGTCTGGCCAAGCTATTTTATATTTCTGACAACTGACCATTTAGTCAGTCATAATCTTCTTCTAAGATCGCATTGAAGCATAACATAGTGTAAGAAACACACTCAAACCAAAGGCAACACCTAGTGAAAGACATGTAAGTGGGTCCATGATAATTCTTAATTATTATTAATAATTACATCACCAGTTTTCAATAAATCATTTGGAAAATGCTCTTTTCATTGTATCAGTTTACTAACTGATTATAATTATATGTTGAAAACATCTATTACTATTAATTGGTCTTGCTCTTTAGTATTTAGTGTCTACAAGAGGGACAAAGGGAAAAAGAAATGCTCGGTTACTATTTTTGTGTTTCTCACAGATGTGTTGAACACACCAAGGAGTCGCCAGGCCTCGAGTTAATTAAGGTAATGCAGCAAAATTAGTTCCATCAGATTAAACACAGTTTGATTAAATTCCTCATTAAAAGAAATAATGGCAGTCACATTGCTCAATACAGCCACAGCGCACATCACACACACACACACACACAGGCCCCGTGAGCGCTTCTCATTTAGCTCAGTGTTTCAGCACATTGTGGTGCAAACCTTACTTTGACATCTATACCTGCACACGCACACACACTCACACACCTCCACTCACACACCTCCACTCACACACACACACCTCAGATGCTTTCTGACACCCCATTTATCACCTGGGCTATTTTAATGCTTCAATTAGCTGTACACTCAAAGGCAGCTGCCTGTTCATCTCAGCTAACCAGCTACCTCACGCTCACACAGGCTCACACAGGCTCACACAGGGTCTTTGCAGTTCATGCAGCACCTGGACTCTCACTGACTCTCCCTCCAATTGTATCCAAATGATAGATTTTGAAGTGAGTCCATGTAATGACGAGTTTCTACTGTAGCAGGAGGAGCCAATAACTAAGTGATGGCAGTTATCAATTCAATATTTCATGCATGACAATCAGATTGTATTTATAAGTCATGCATTAAAATATTATCTAAATATTATAAATTGGATAAAGGGTTGTCTAAAGCAAGTCACTTGACCAGATGCTCCATCTGAATGCTTCATCTCTGCAGCTGGCACACAGGGAAACCATATTTCCCATCATGGCTCTCCACTCTTGCTGTCCTGGAGTCCTTTAGTTGTTCTGCAGCCACCCTCTCCTGGTTCACCCTGATGCTGGTCTGATGGAAGGCCCAGCAGCTGAGAAGGTGATTCCCTCTCTATGAAAGCTTGGTGCAGATGCTGTGAGCATTACCATCTCCAGTACCAGTACGGGCTCCGGTAAACTCCAGGACACAGTCCCCAGCAGCAGACACCCTACCCCCAGCAGTTGTAGCTGCAGGTCTTTCAGATGTCCCATTTGTAGCATATGTGGCAAACTCCCCATATATTGCAACCTAGGGAGAAGGGCTCCACTCATGCTCCCATCATTGTCCCTGTAAATGTAGTGACTGAGGGCAGGTATCTCGGGGGAGCAATTCTCTGTTGTGCCTTGCTTCTGCGGGGATCTTCTTCTCAGACTGCTTACTTTGCCAGCATCATTTCACTAACAAAGCATTGTTGAATTATGAACAGTATTGTTTCTCCTGCCACTCTGCAAATCATTGTCTTCTCCAACACTAACCCTCTTGAATGTTTTGTAGACAGAGTCAGTGTGACACAGCAAATCTTTCTGTTTCCTGCTCCACAGCTGTAAACTCCTTTTCTCATCAATGGCAATACACAACTTGTATTGAGTAGGCCTAATTAGTTGGTGGAAAGCCCACGTTTAAAAGAATCTTAAATTAGTGAAAGGTGTCACACCGCGGTGAGGTTTGTCTCGTCTTGGTTTTTGTCTTGTCATTTCCTGTTTTATTTTGAAAAGTAACTCTCCTCTCGTTTTAGGTCACTTGCCCTTCCTCATGTGCCACCTGTCTGATTGCCTTCCCTGATTCCCAATTGTGTCCACCTGTGCCTCATTACCCTCATGTGTTAAATAGTCTGCGTCTCCCTTTGTCCTGTGCCAGAGTGTTTCCTTTGTCGATCACCCCAGCCTGATCTCCTCGTTCATGCCACAGCTAAGAATTTCCTCGTGTATACTTGATTTGCATTTTCAAGCCTCTTGTAGAGTGATCTTTTGTTTGTAAAATTTCATAGATCTGTATTTGTTTTCTAGACTAGATTAGAATTAGAATTGTTTGCTTTTTTCCTTCCTTCGGTGAGTGGTTTTGTTTTTGAAGTTAGATAACTATAGAAGTTTGTTTTGTTCTTTTGTTAGCGTCAGGTTGAATCCTCTTTTTTTTTTTTTTTTTTTTTTTTTTTGTATCATAGTTTCATTCTTTTAGCCATAAATTGCCACGCAGCTCCCCATAGGGAAGCTTTTTCTAGAATAATTTTCATAACCTTGCTTGATTTGTCATGCTGTCAAGAGAGGTTGACTCTCTTCAATAAATTCTGCTTTAGCTGTCACCTGTCTCTGCTCCTGAGTCCTGTTTTGAGTCTGGGCCTGACAAAAGGCTCCTGTCGGATTCCTTTCTCTCATCCAACAGTATGGTGTTTTTGGGATGGTGAGCTGATCTCAGAGTTCCTTTTGGAAATCTCTGTGACCCATGGTTCTCCCAACAGGATGCAACCCCAAATGTTTAAACTGATCCTGCAGCAGCCGACAGAATCCCATACATTGGTTGTATGATATTTACCTACAGATTATGATGATGATGATTGGTCAACTTTATATACCACTAGAGTTCCATGAAATGCTGTGCAGACTCTCTGGCTGTTAATGGTTTGGTTGTTTTTTTTTATTTAAAGTGCCCAAAGTTATTAATAATTTGTTTTTTCTCACTGAAGTTTTGCTATAAGATCTCATTAAAGATGTAACAAGGCTGACATTTATGTTGTCATAATTTCTGTCTTTACAATTCAGAGAGGTCTTTAGACTTTTTCTATTCATTATAACCACAAATGGAGTGGTGCTAGGAACCCCTGAGAGTCCACATGACATAATTCCTTTGCGATCTTTGATATTTCCCATGCTGCTGTGGGGGGAACATATAAAAGCTCGCACAGCAGCCTTTTTCTTCTCCTCGCGCTCTATGTGCTCTCTCTTCATGCTCTCATTTGGAAATGAGCACTAGCTTTCTGTCACTGATGTTTTTCACAGCTCTTTGACAATGAATAGGGCACATGAGAATATACAGGAAAATGCATCTGCGTCTGAGGGGACTGTGATTAGAGGCGTCCTCTTGGGGCTGACCTTTACGTTACCTCTTAAACACTCTCTCCACTCTTAATGACAGGGTAGACCAAACCCAGTTTATCATATAACTTTATTTCTGACTAACTCACACACATAGCATACATATTTGTGAGATATCTTCAACACAAACAAAGAGACATAAAGTACCAGATTCACAACTTTAAAAGTTTAAAAGTATGTGACTAAAGCAGGAGCCCACACATCATCAAATCAGTGCTTACCTCCTGCCATTTGGCCAGGTTTAACTTCAGCTTCACAGAGACTGCTGATGATCAAGAGCATAGTTTGATGCTTTAATGTGACAATTTGATTTGCGTTGATCGTTACAGTCTCGTATAGCCACGAGCACAACTGTAGTCTCTTTTTAAATTACACACATCTAGCTCACGTGGACACACAGTCACCTGAACCCCACTCTTTAAAACATGGATGAACAGAGAAACCAAGATTCAGACCGGGCTATTAAGAGTAATGATGAGTAAAATAACTTTCATGCAGGGTTTCTTTATGGGACACATCTTGAACTGCTTTCATGGGATGGAAACATAATCATCTTTAATGAATTTCACACATAATTATTATTTCTAATTCAGGAGGAAATGGACTCATTAAATCATTACTTTTACAAATGAAAGACTGTAAAGGAGTTAATGAAGGTGTAGGAGGGATGTTTATTTGACTTTTTTATGACACTGGACTGGATTAAATGTGATTTATTCTGTCTGATGGCTGATGTAAATCAAACACTTTTGCTAACGTAATTTACTTTAGTTATGGATTGTTTGACAAAATAATTTTTCTGAAGCTAGCGACCAGATTTCAAAGCACTCATCAGAGGGGCTCACTGTCAGACGACCCTCAGTAGCCTGACAACAGTGGTGTTGTAGGTATTATATGGTACTCAGGGACATGTGGAGGAAAATATGGGATGGAGGATCCACAGTAAAGCTGCCACCACTGTGTCACACAGGGAACAGGAAAACACCAGGGGATGGACCCAAGTGTAGACAACAGACGCAGAGCACCGACTGTCAGGGATAATGATGAACACAAAGACAAAGGCACGAGGAGGGCAGGTGAAATCAAAACACCCCAGAGATCATAATCTAAGCACACTGGAAACACTAGGAACACATGGAAAAACACTGTGACACTAAGCACAATGAATGATGATGAACTGGCAAGGAACGGAAGGAAAGACATGGTGTCTGTACCAGGGAGGGAAGGCAGAACCAGAAACAGGTGAAACTGATCTGCAAACGAGACACAGGTGATGATGAGGCCAGATCTGACACGTGGGTTGATCCAGTGTGTGCACAGTGGCAGCCACCTGGTCACCTCTCTGCAACATCTCCAGGAAGGGATAAAGAGGCAGGCTAACTCGACGGTAAAAGACTGATACTGATTTCATCCACGCATTTGACAGTCACTTGTGGTTCTGGGCACATGTTCTTTGTACGTGTTCACTGTTTTTTGTACTCACATGATAGACTGGATGAAGTTATTTATCACGTAGTCATAACTAATGGGACTCTTACATTACAGACTCTTTTCAGACGTGACGTCACTCCTGTCCTCGGCTCACATCAAATACAACCAGATTCTTCTCTCATGAGTCGGGGTTGGTAACTACACTACATATGTTCACTTGCTGTCAGCCCACTCATTTGATCTCATAAGGAGCTGATGTTCTGCACTGCAGAACATCAACAGGTAAAACCACCCCAAATTATACAAAGTGTAAACAAATGAACCACACACCAAAAAGCATTTTTGCCAGTCCAGTTAAAGAGAAGTATCTGTTTGTCAGAACAGACCTGGCAAACACTTTCTAACATGAAATGAAGAGATACGTTAAAACTCAGACTGGACCGATCAGGTTTGGGTAACAGACACAATCAGGTTTGGCGCTGAACTAATTCTAGTCACATGACCACCATGAAAGGCAGGTAAAATAGAAATATATAATAAAAATGCAAATATAATTAAAGTTAATGGTATAATAGATTCATTATGGCTCAGGCCATCTCCACCAGTGGATAAAAATAATGTGTGAGGTCAGTCCATCCCGTGATGTAACTGGGTCAGAGACACAGAGCTACTGTGGCATGCTCTGACAGAAGAGGTAATAGAAATGTGCAGCAGGGACAAGTAATAAATCAGTAATCTCATGGAGACAGGAGATAATTAGTCAGCGCTGGTGATGGTGAGTGTTGGTGAAAGGGAGGCAGCAGAATGAGAAGGAGGAAATAATTATCTCATTAGAGTATTTCCATTATGCCAGATGCTGGCTGCTCCTCCTCTCACCATTGTGATTAGGTTTCAGCTCAGCAGGGTCTGAGAAAGAGAATATCAGCGTCATCATCTTTGTGTCAGCTGTTAACACCCATTACCTCAGTGATGGAATTCTATCGGCAATAACAAATGAGGGAAATCAAAATTATTTTGCTGAGATGAAATTGTGTGTGTGTGTGCGCATGGGCGTGTGGCTGGGTGTGTGCTTTAAGGGCCTCCCTTAAAGGATTAGTATTGGGTTCAAACTTAATCTTTCCAAGGTCAAAAACAAACCTTTCTGTAGATATTCATCATTGTCCATATCTAAAACAGCAGGGCCAGCGCAGACTGGAGATACAAGTGATTTAGGCAGCAACGGTCTTTGTGAAGGTAATTATTCACATGCTACCAGAGGATTCCTCAAAAGGGTGAAAACTCAGACCATATAGATCATCAAGATGTTCATTATGTAAAGAATAATACATGAATAAATAATAAATGCATATTTATATTAATAAAGCCACGTTATTAAAGGTGGTCTGTAAGGCTTCTAAATTAAGCACATTGTGACAATGGCAAGTGTTTCTTTCACTCTGTCAGTCTGTCTGACACCCTGATGATGAGAAACACTGCAAGAATATTTAAAAATCTGCTATTCTCACACACACACACACACCATCACCTTCACTGTCTAGCTACAAACATCTGTTATCACCCCCGTTCTGCCCCTTCGCTGCCCCTACTGTTCATATCCATATTGCTGCTCTGAGGCCGTGCACAAGCAACGCTTCATCAGATGCAGGATGCACGAAACAAGCACCAACAGCATCCACAGCAAATGTTTCTCAGATCTCATGTGCTTTCACTGATGTGGACTGAACAGCTCCATCAGTGAACAGTGTCCCTTCAGAGCCAAACAACATGGCAAAGCTGAGAACAGCTCAGCTTTATGCAAATGTTCAGGAAGGTAATGCCGGTCAGTGTCTGAACTGTTTCAAGATTTCATGCAACTTTAAAAACTCATACAAACACAGCTCTGTACTCTGCACTGTGGAAACACACTGTATGAACTCCCACGTCAGAACAGACCCATCCAGTCGGAGCTGAGTGTGTGTATTATCACATGCTCGACAGTATTAGCTTCATGAGAGGCCTGAGACTGCTCACTGCTGTGTGTGTGTGTGAATGCAGCATAGAGCCTCAGCTTCAGCCGGCCTTTGGGAGACAATCAAACGTCATATGATTGTATTTCCTATGCTGTTATTTGTATATTTTATTATTAGAAGAAATATTTAAAATCCTGTAAACAAGGAGACTGCAAAACTTAAGACTTTGAATAAAGATGAAAACAATGATACAAGGAGGTGGTGCCAGATAGAGAAGAGGAGTGTAAGATCATTGCCAAGGTGGCAAGAGTGAGGTGGAAGAGGGCAACAAGAAGGAAGACGAGAAGACACAGAGGAAGACAAGCCTGGACTACAGTCAGCTGGGACACTGCTGCTGCTCTCCTGCACACACAAGACTTACACTCTTCTGGGATAAAGTGAGGACGTTTGGAAGGAGCTCAGACTGAAACCACTTCTGTTCATTACTGAAAATAGGCACTGATGTGGTAAATGATTAAGATGTTCCTTTGGGAGATATTCTGAGGGGAAGTCTTAGAGTCTGAACACGCTAGAGGAAGTTCATATCTCACCTGGGAAAACCGGGGGATACCCCAGAATGTGTGAAGGATGAGGTCGTGGAGAAGGACACGTCTTCTCTCCAAGGCAGCTCCTGCGATGAGCTGAAACTGATTTAGCAGCAGGAAGTGGGTGGATTCTATTTGGAATTGAGGGACACCATGACAGTGAACTGACACACAGGTGCCAGTGTCGTCCTTTGTCCTATGTGTGTGTGTATGTGTGAAATTTGTTTAGTGGTGTTAAGTGAACCTTATTATCACAGTAAATCAATGAGCAAGAGAACTCTGTGCCCATCTCTCGTGTGTGTGTGTGTGTGTGTGTGTGTGTGTGTGTGTGTGTGTGTGTGTGTGTGTGTGTTAATTATGCACCGAGCCTGGGGAAGTTCCTGCATTTTGATTGGGGAGGTAAATAAACAGGAAAGCATCATGAAGCTTAAAGGCACTCTCTTCTCGCCTGTATTGATCTCAGTGCGGAGATCTCCAGGGGCTTTATTACTGCCAGATGAATGGAGACACACAAAGGAGGCGGGGGAGGGGGGGCAGTGGTACCCCCCCGAGGTGAGATAGGAGGATCTGTCATTTTAGAAGTACAGCATTCTTAACCCAAATGCACGGCATGTGTCACACCTGTGAGGGAAGATGAAACACGGCAGTGTTTCAGCTCACTGTCAGATCTTTTGTCAACACGTGTCAGGCCTCTGACGCTGCGTGCTGCTGTGACGAGCATGCTACTGACTGCGCTGAGCTTCCACTGCTGCTAGGTGTGCACGAGCATTGCGCGTTTTAGAATCAGATGCAGCACAGGCTCCTGTGCCAGACACTATGTCCTGTGTCTATGCATACTCATGCTAACCTGGCAACTATCACTTAATCAGAACGTCAGAATACCTTTGACTCCAACACTGAAGGATGCCAAAATCATAAATATTCCAAGTCATATATGGGAATTTTCACAAAGCGTGGGTAGATCAATGCCCAAAGTATCACTGCTACTGATACATCCAGTTTACTGTAAGTGATATGAAACAATACTATACAATATGATATGATAATATATAACCCAGAACACCAGCAAAGAGAAAACATACAACATACAATATGACATGATATCCATGCATAATGTATGGGATAGATATCAGTATTGATTGAACACATGCAGATGATGTTACAGTGAGACATGTCCTGTGACATGAGGGTAGGCTTGGATGGTGATACAGTATACGTATGTATGAAAATAGCAACAGTGTCTGTTTCATTACCAGTGTAAAACAATCCACTGTGCAATGTGCACATATATTTCTATAATACACACCTGAAGCATGTTTGATCAGCACCACTGTCTGCGTGGATGGAGATGTAAAGTGGCATCTGAGCATCCTCTAGTGCATCCAACAAGCTCAGTGACAGACTGGCGGCCTGTCCTGGGTGTACCTGACCTCCTGCTCAATGTCTGCTGGGACAGGTTCCAGCACCCCCGTGACCCCAACAGGGATGAAGCAATTACAGAAAATGGATAGATGGATGAATCCGAGGAGGCTGTTGCCCCCGCCCCCAAAACACTGTCCAATAACTGTGCGACTGTGCTGACAGCTGGGATCAGATTTGTCACTTTCTCCTCAGTGTATGTAATCAGTCCGGATGACTGACTGCACTGATTGCCATCATTTATTCAGTAGTAGCAGGTCATCCCAGTCAAACGTCACTTTGCAATTTAATTTTTATTTTTTTCCAATGTTGTCAGGAACTGTTGAGTATAAGTCAAGTTCAATTTTGAGAGTGGATATAAATCCAAAAGCCAAAGTTAGGATTTCTCCTGAATTTGCTCCCACACGATGCCCGGAGTGCGGGCAAGCACCGTTGTTAAATGAGCAGCGGCCCGTATTGATCTCAGGTGTTACCAATTAGACTATCAGTCAGCTCATTAGCCTGTGTATCTTAACATGCTGGTAGCACACATAATCCCTCATCCACACAGGCACAAAAATCAATCCAGCAAATGGGATGTTGATGGATTTTTCAGCTCAGACTCTCCAGCCTCAGGTGCTCAGCGAAGAGCCGTGCCTCTGATGCTTGTTGCTGAAGCTCTTTGGAGGCTTAGTGTGGGAACAAATGAATTCTACTGTGGTCCAGAAAATACGAAGTGTTAATAACCGTGGTCAAAAGTAGCTACGCACAGTCACTCAGGAACTGTACTTAAGTACTATTTGAAGTATTTGATTGAGAAATGTCATTTCATGTTGTTTTATACTTGTACCCCAGACATTTCAGAGGGAAGTACTCTGAGTTTTACTTACCACTACTTTTGTCTGCCTTAGTTACTAATTACTTTAACATGCAAAGCATATACTCTGTTTATGAAACATGATGTCTAGATAAATTCAACTTTGTGAAGTTGTTCAAACTAGTCCAACCTTAAGTAACAACAAAATGGAACTGAAGTCAAACTTAGGGAACTCACTGTTCCTGTTTTATGCTGCTTTACTCTTTTACTCCAAGTGTAGCACACTGCTCATCTGGCAGCTGTGGTTGCTAGTTACTTTAAGATACTTCAGATTAAGGATTTCTAAATGATAACTTTATGAAGCCCAACACATCGTTATAGATTAAACCATTTCATGATAAAATATAAAAATCAGTGGGGTGTGTTGTTGTCACGCTTCTGTTAACCCCCCAGCTTTGGTGAGTGTCAGGGAGGGGTGTAATTCTTTTTCAAACCTCAGCATTTCTATTGCACAGTGTATGTGAACTTACCCATTAGCGACAAGCTAACCTAGCATGAGAGTGTGTGACGACTCTGTCTCAGCACATTACTGCAAAACCAGAAGTCCAGCTGACTTCACTTCACACCCTACTGGGCTACATCAACTACTGTATTCCCTGTTGTACTTTATTATATTATATTCCCTATTTATGTTTCATATTTAAAACATAAACGGGGAAATTGTTTCACATTCTGGTCTGTGTTCATGTTAAACGTCTACCTTGATGACTTGGTGTCACCTGGCATCTTGATCAGAACAGCGTTTCAGTTTGTCCAATACTTTGATTCATGACCGAATACTCTCACAGCGAATCCACTCAAACCCGAATCCCATCAGCCTCAGCTGTGTTTGGTGTTGGGCGCTGATGACATGCTAACGGAAACACAGTCATGTTAGATTTGTCACTGTGAGCAGGAGCGCTGCTTTGTTTCTGTAACTAAGAAAGAATCATATGAGTAAAGAATGTTTTTTTTCCATTGGAAACACCTCCAAATGTAATTCCATGCTGCCAGCTGCGGCCGGCTCTCTCTCACTCCGCTACAACTCTATTACTGTCACAGTGGAAAATAATGAAAGTCTGGTGGACTTTATAGAAGAGGCTCTCACAAACATCTCTTTAGTTTGCTGAGATCCTGCTGCGGATGTGAGACTTACCTCACACGCTCTGTATCTGTTGTGCCGTTATTGTGCTCGTTCCTCTTCGGGCTCAACACTGTCAGCAGTCGCTTGGTTTGTGTCCTACGTCTTTCAGTCAGACGGCTTTGCTGAAGACGGAGGAAGCATCGAACAAGTTCTACAAGATGAAAGAGTTTAATTTAAAGTTTACTGAATGGAAAGTTGTTGCGTAAGTGCGTGTGTTCCTGTGTAATATTACTAAAAAACAGGGTGAATGGAGAAAATGATAAGTCCAGAGAAGCTGTTTATTTTCTTTGGCTGAGGCTTGTCTGAGTGAGGAGCACAGAGAGCATGACGATCCCGAAGTGCAAAGTATTGTCAGTGTTACTCATCCGGTCTAGTTTAAAATGATTTAAATGAGCAGACAAACTGATTGATTTATGATATAATAACTCTGTACGGTACCTGGTCATTCTGATTTGATCATTTTTGTAACAGTTTGGTCAATAATTTTAACTTTGAGTGAAAAAACCAGATCAGTGTGGGTGGGTGTGGAAGGAGCGAGGACAACTGCTCAGCAAATAAAACAATGAAATGAAAAATGTACCATTTTTAAATTCTTACTGAAGTCCTGAGGTTGTGTTTAGCTCGGCCCATGAACCGGGTTATCCTCTCACCTGCCGAGCTCTGCTCTTCAGAGAGATGCAATGAGTTTGGCTCACAATGATCATTTTCTGATATTGTTGCTGCCTCTGCTGGCCGGTGTGACCTGCTCATCTTTTTTAGTTGAGTGAAGCAAGAGAAGTGAAGCAGTTCAGTTCTATAACGGGCGCTTGACCAGATGAATACTGACTACTTGTTGCAGCTGTGATGTTGCTAGTGCCTTGACAGAGTGATCTTGATCCATCTGTTTTTGCACAGCCTCTTTTATTAGGAGCTGCTTCATGCATGTATTTATTCATTTGGCTGCAGACAAAGTAGCAACCAACTTTAACTTTGCTCACTAAAGTGCCCTGAGATGACTTTTGTTGTGAATTGGCGCTATATGAATAAAACTGAATTGAATTGGTTCCCAGTAACACACGATATTTCTAATTAACCGTTCTCTGTCATGGTTTAGTTAAGTCAGTCATGTTTTGTGCTGTCCAGTGTTCGTCTGGTCTCGTGCTTCCTGTTTTATTTTGAAAGTATTAACTTCCCTCTCGTTTCAGGTGACTTGCCCTTCCTCGTGTGCTTCCCACCAGTGTGATTGTCTTCCCTGCCCTGATTGTCTCCACCCGTTCCCCTGATCCCAATGTGTATATATTGTCCGCGTTTCCCTTGTCTTGTGTCAATTCGTCTCGTCAAGTGATGCTGACAGCTTGCTCCCTATCCATGCCCATGAGCCAAGCCTTCGTAAAGTATTTTGTTAAGTCATCGGTTCTGTTAGAGATATTTTCTGTTGATACTTTGTTCATTACCGTTTTCCTCTAAAAGAGTGATTTTTAGTTTCCTCGAAAGAGAGATGTGTGTTAGCTTTTTCTTCATCCTCGTTAGAGTGAATTTTAGTTTGTACTTTCGCCTCCTAGATGGAGTGAATTCCTGTATTTTTAATAAAATATTGTGCTTTTGAAAACCTTGATTCGAGTCGTGCGTTTGGGTTCAGTGTCCAGTCTTGTTATTCTCACAGTTTTAAAAACCAATGAATGCAGACTGGATGCTGCCTCACGACACCTATAATGAATTCAGTTTCAGCTCATGGTGCTGTCAGTCATTACGACAGTCTCACTGTCTGGGACCACATGCACGAAGGTCAGCTGCACTGTCTTCTTTTAAAAGCAAACTCACATTTCAAGTGTTTGTTTCATAGATAAAACATATTTTAGAATAAGTAACAGTATTAAATGTTATTATCCACTTTGAATATTAACAACAATTATAATATGTGCTCTTTCTACATTTTTGTTCTAACATTCCTATTCTTTAAATGTTTTTATAGGAGTAATATAAGAGTGTACTTGCTCTAATATGCTTTTTATATTTAATTACACTTAGCTGCATGTTATATGGCACTGGGTTGTATAAAAGAACTTGACAGACTGATTGTGTCTCCGTTCATCCATCCATTTCCTGTAACTGCTTGCAGGGGTTGCAGGGGTGCTGGAGCCTATCCCTGCAGTCATCGGGCAGGAGGCGGGGTGCACCCAGGACAGGTCGCCAGTCTGTTGCTGAGCTGCCACATAGAGGCAGACAAACTCACTCGCTGTCACATTCACTCCTATGGTCAATTTAAAGTTCCCAATTCAGTCATCATGCATGTTGGGTGGTGGGAGGAAGCAGGTGGACACAGAGGGAACCCACACACAGACCCTGGGACCTCACTGTGTCTCTCTAAGTGCCATCTTCTTAATTCTGTGTGTGTGTGTGTGTGTGTGTGTGTGCGCACCATGGAGAAAGACACAGTGCTGCTGTGGTTTGATTATGAGATGAGACAGAACTGAGAGAATAGTGTATCAGCAGCTCTTTTGGCTGCTGATGGGTGCAGGCTGACAGATGCCACATGCTGTGTGATCAGACTGGGCGAGTGACACTCACAGATGCTTCAGTTGCCTCCTCTGGAGTGCTGCTGAGAGCTCTGGGACTGCCGCTATTGTCCTCATACGCTTTCATTGTCTCTTTAAGAAAGCATGAACCTTCAGACATAGGATTCCTCTAAGTGCTCCTGTATGTAGGCTGACTATGTTCAGCACACGGTACTGGTTTCAGCATCCCATAATGGTTCGATTGGTGTTCCACTGTGACAAGAATAGGACTGTGGAAGTGCTTCTGATGAGTCTAATTCAGAGACATGAGCAGCCTTAGTTTAAATTCATTTGATGATCATTATAAATACTTCACAGTGCACATTCTGCCTGTAAAATTCCAGCGGCTCACACTGCACAGTTTTCATTTTTACATGAAAACTACACTGTTAGTGTTGTGTGTGCTGACACACAGGGAACGGGGAACATTAGGGGTAGGAGCCAAATGCACACCCTGGGCTGAGGCAAAGTTCAAAATGGTTTAATACACAAAGAGAAAAGCTTACTGGAGGCTGAGAGAGCCAGAAACACAGTCCAAACAATCCAAATGAAATCCAAGGAAAACACAAAGCAACTGCTGGCAATACAGACAAGAGGCACACAATAAGTCAAGGATCCAACTAGAGACAAAGGGGATGTGGAGAGAGGAGAATGAGACACAGGTGAAACCAATCAACAAATGAGACACAGGTGATAATGATACAGGTAGGGACAGGACACAAATGATCAAACAGAACTGAAACCATGAAAATCCGATTGTTGAACCAAAGTGGCAGACTTTTTTGATGTGATTAAGGTGCGAGAGGAAAAGTCAGGATAGGGTGCCAACAACAGAGGCTCTCAGCTGGAGGGGCTGAAATTGAGAATGAGATACTAAAAAGAGTGAAAAGACAAAAGTCAAGCCCAGTTTTCCAGAAATTCCTCAATGATCAATGTTTGTTTGGGTTCTTTTCCCAACAAATCTACCCAACCAATCAGATCTGCAAACATGATTTCACTACCAGATGCTGGTAAATTTATCAGTGCTGATTGGTTAAATCTAATAAGCACAAACATTTTGTAACAGCAAGCTCTTCTGGATTCCTCTCTTAAAGAGCTGTTTAACGTCCTAATGAGAGAATATTACACTTTCACTTTCGATTCATCTGAAAAATGTGCGTCTGAGCTGAACAACAGGGTGATTAGCCATCTAATTTCCTGTTATTACATGCGAGCCCAAGTGTCAGGAACTGCCACTCACAGGGGGGATATCTTAGATTCATACAGGATGTGATGAATCCAAATTAGACGCTGTATTTTATGAGCATCTGTAAAGAAAAATGCACGGCACGCTGCAGATCAGGTCACGTGACCGTTGTTGCTGTGGAAATTTGCCAAGTCTTTAGATTAGTTATGTCCCGCTGTCTCCTGGGATCAAAGAAATGACTCCCGGTGGGAAGCAGACTTCTTTTCAGCAGATACACCAAGACGGGAACTGAATGTGTCCACATATATGCAATCATAACAGTTATATTGCTGTAACACAGATACCTGTATTCTCCCAACACTGCACTATGAACTAGATCTTAAGGATGTGAATTCATTTACAGCCTGAAAGGCCCTGTTCCACTACATGTTGAAACTTGGCTGCCATCACCACACTCAATGTATCCAAGTAACATTCTGTAAACAGCCTCAAGGTCCTGAAAAGACCTCTCATCAGGTCAAAGTGAGCACTTCAGAGGCTTGGAATGTTTGAATGAGGAGCGACGCCTCTAACATTGTTGTCCGTTTACAGTGGTCAAACCAAAGCCAGGGTTTCTGACATCATTCTGACAGCATGTGGCCACCTGCTAATCCTGCGAGTTACTGCGGCAGGAAATTGTGTGCTGCTCAAGTGGCAGCAGGGTGAGCTGGGGCCATCACATAGCTGCTAACTGTGTCAGAGGTGGAGGTGGAACAGTTTGCAGGGGCCAGATTTGTGACCACTGTGGCTGCACAGAGACCTACACTGAAACCTCACCGGTGGCATGGCAACGTGCACTGTGGCCCAAAATATAGAGTAATTAATATTAATATGACACATTTGAACCTGATGTTGTTCGTTACGATCAAGTAGAGCTCTGACTCTGAAAAGCGAGTCCTTGTCTCATTTTTCATATATACCGCAGATAATAAAGCTCACTCACACACCTATGATGTCAGGACCAGTAACAGCAGGCAGACAGCAGCGGACATCTGGGTCTTTTAATAATCCACAATAATAATTTACCTTTCAGTGAACTGCAGCTATATTCTGACATACGAATACTGTTAATATCGTACAACAGCTGCAGTTTTCAGGAAGCAGCTCACAGGCTGGTTTTTGCAGAGTTTTTTTTAAGGCTACTTCTTCACAGAGGACGGTGTCTGAACATCAGATCATTAGTTTTAGCATAAAATTTCGATCAAAAAGAAAATTTATGCCGGTTGCTTCAAACAAATGAGCCTGAACACCAATAATGTTGTGAATATCAATAATGGTGCGAGAATCACTTTGGGTTCTGCAGAAGCGTCAGTGCTGATGTCTCCAGAGCTATGTGACAAGGTAAAATCAAAGGCTTTTCAGGCTACTCCTATGAAGGCATGGGAAAGTCCTGCTCTGCAGTGCTTTGGCTTGAATTTTACTTATGGGAAGAAGAAAAAGTCATAGGGAGCTAAAGCCGGCAGCAGGGTGGGGAGATTGTTTTGGTGTGGTCACAAAACTTGTTGTGTTTTCTTGATGGAGTCCTCAAGATCTCAGACTCAGTCTCAGTCGTTCTCTGTCTAACGCCCCCCCCGACTGAAATTTGACAGCTGTACAGTGACAGTGAGTACATCTTATGTCACTCCCCCGGGATAAACGTCATGTTGTCTGCTCATCTGAGCCAGCTTTAACAGGACTGAAAATGAGATACAACAGTGGGAAAGCAGACAAATGGCTGAGTTGAATCTGGAAGGATTAGACTGTCACCATTTGTTACATTACATTTTCAGCATTGCTGTCACTCTATTCTGTTTGTTGTACATCCTTCTGCTGGTGTTGTGATTCTACACCCCAGCATGAATGCTGCATTGTGAGCGCAGCCCCGGTCTCTGATGTGAAGCTTCAGCAGCCTCCCCTCTGTGGGTCCAGCATCTCAATTAGATCCCAGCTATAATGCAATCACCCCAGCTGTAATGGGCAATATTGCCTTGCATAACTCACTCATAACTCATTTGCAGAATTAATTGCTGCATTAGATGCTGGGTGTCCCCAGTGGCAAGTGAGCTCCACCGATAAGAGATTTCATTAAGTTCACTTGTTTACAACACATTCCATCAGCAGCGGTGCTGTTACTCAGGATGAAAAGAGAGCCTGCCATTGTCACAACACAAGGTCCCGGGTATAGAAGGAGGAGCAATCAAGACCAGTCCAGTCCAAACTGTCAGGTCCTGTCAAGACTGAGACAAGGCCAGACCTAAAGGGGTTTGAGACAAGAGCGGAGCAAACTGAATGCTCAATGACTCAAACAAGAGATCAAACAACAAGTAAACAATATTCACATCTTGACAAATATTCCATAGACAGGAATTTAACACTGAATGTTCAAGCAGCTGAAACTTTGCAGCATGCTCGTCTCTGTTTAGCATTTGGTAAGAAGAACAGCAATAATGCACAAACATTAAGCCAATCATGAAGTATGCACATTTATGTAGATGTACTGTAATTAGGAAGAAAGGTGCATTTAGAATGAGGCTATGCATTTATGGCATGCACTATAAACTGATTAACTCCAGATCTTTCAGTTATGTTTCATCTATGTTCCTTTTTGTCCTGCCTCTAAACACAATCATGTGCTTCAGGATAAAACAAACGTTGCATCTTTATCTGAGTTTGTTCTGGTTTGACAAGTGTGAATTCAGATTACACAGATTCTGACTATATATTCTGACTCTGTAGAATTTGTTTTCCACCAATCTTATTTGATCAAAACTAAAATATATAATATATAGAACTACTGGATGGATTGCTGTATAACTTCTTTACAGATGTTTATGTTGTGTGACATTAGTGATTTCCAATACTTACGAGACTGATCAGTCTCATCTTCCTCAGCTGTGTTTGTTTGATGCTAATTGAATATCACTTACCTAAGCAAGATTACAAAGTACAGAAGTACATGCAACCATACAACAATACTTTATAAAAAAAACAAAATAGAGCAACTGAATTTTACAGTTAAAATCAGACATTAGACTTAAGCAAAGACAAAGAAACACACTGGTGAGCCAAGCTCTTCAAGCATTCTACAGACCAGGGGTTCTTATAGCTGAAGCCCTGCGGTGTCACAGTCTTGACTCAACTTCATGTCTTTGTCTGCATCGGGGCAAAGACAGGAAATCAGCTTGAACTCTAACGTAGATACAGACAGGATGTTAGTTGAGTCTCCGGTCTGGTGTGTTCAGAGGCACGACATCTTCAAGATGCATATTTCCTTCAGGGCTGGCTCACAGAAACACTTGGAGGAACCTGCCAGGCATGTCCCCAGGTAGAAGGATGCTCAAGCTCTTTGGGATGAGGATCAACCAGGAAACCGGATGGTTCTGTGCTAGCCAACTGGAAAACTTGCCGATGGCTAGCACTCTGGTTGTCAGTTGACTCGGGAGCTGGAGCTGGGAGCTTGAGCTGGGAGCAACTCATAAACCCAAACTTAATCAACTACAGAGCAGGCTGGGAACTGTCTGCCTATAGGCTAGCAGGAGAGTTACAGGGTGAATCCAGGTAGGGCTGGAAGCAGAGCGTCCTCATGGAGGTTTATTTCTCTGTTAACTAAGATAGGGGTGTCTGATGACTAAAACCCTTTATCCAATTAAAAGTTGCAATTAAAATGACCAAGATCCAGGAAATGTATTGTCTAATAAGGCCTAAGGCAGGGGAAAATCCCAGTTTAAAACAGTGCCTTTTGGTGGATAGACTCAGTGCCAGAACACATGAATTGAACTAAGAAGTATTATATTAATCCCCCTGGGCAAAATTCAGTTTTTACACACTGTTGCTATATTTAATCACACTCAGACTTGCACACATAGGAACTAGAGACATGCACTGGTCAGAGCTGTCAGAGGGATGGGACGGCCACATGGTCCTGCCTTCAAAGAGTTAAGGGGTAGGAGTCGTGCTCAAGGCCACCTCGGCTGTGCTCAGGAGATGAACTGGCACTTCTCCAGCTACCTGTCACAGTCTGTGTATTGCTGCGTGCTTCTCTAAGCCAAGTCCCAACAGACTTCTGTTGCCATTAGATGATGATCATAGTAAAATGATGACAGCACGTTAATGATTTTAAATCAGTGATACTAAATATGCTATATATGTCTTGATCTGTCCACTAACATTAACCCTTACAATGAACTTGCATTAGTGCACTGTTCTTTTTAGACTTTTACGCCAATTTTAAATGCATGTTTGGAATGTTTGGCACTCAGTGTAGTACGGTCAGGGGGTGCATTGATAACTGAAGTCGGGAAGCTACTAATATGAAGTTTTGTGTCAAACTAGAGCCAAAAGCATTGATACTAGAAGATCACATGTAGATAAATTAGGATGATTCTGACCCCCACTAATCATTAATGTTGGATATGAACCACATTTTGTGATATCAGCCACCTCTAAACTGCTGCTGTCTATCTGTATTTGTCTTGGTGCACATTTGAGCTCCCACTCCTGCTCCTGCTGTGCTGTACATATGAAACAGAGGGGGCTTCTGCTGGTGAGGAGAACCTCCAGGGACAGCCCACCAAGTGTGCTTGCTTAAGCTTAATGCAAACTTCCTGCCACATAGTTATACAGACTCTAAAGCTCTGATCTTACGCAAACACAGATCCTGCTTCTCAGGTACAAACACAGCACTTCTCCATCTTCTACTCCCTGCTCGGGGGACATGATAGTAAAAACAGTGGCAGTGATCCAACACAGTGTCTGATGATTCTGGCTGCAAACACATGACTTATTTTCAAAGTGTTACATTATTTATCTCTCCCCTTCTCAAAGGTAATAGCCGGGAGAGCATGCATAATTCAGTTTAAATCAGGACTTAGATTACTGTCATATGAAAGCGCTTTAATATGGTTAATGTGACTGCCTCATCATTTTCCTCATCGCTCCCGGAGGAGTCTGTCACCAAGGCGAGTGAAATGCTGTAAACATGCTAGCTGTGGTGTCATTTCCTTTTTTATATAAGCAGCATTATTTTGACATTCCTGGTCAGAATCTATGAGCCTCAGCTGTTCATCCAAATCAAAAATAACTGCCTTCCTATTAGACACATTTTGCTTACTTCTAACAGTTTATCTTATATTTTATATATTTGTTTTTTTCCCGTGAGAATTTGGCTCATCTTACCCTGACACCTTATTTTGGGTGCACCCCCCTGCTGGCCTCTGTTTACAGCAGCTTCAGGATGTTGGCAGGGTCTGCAGGGGAACTGTTTCACAGCACGGAGCATGAAAAGCCTTGTCGTTGAGTACCCTGCTGGATAGCTGTTAACTGAAACAGAAATGTGGGAACAAATCAATTTCCTGTTAGCTTTCCCTAACTGTCTCCCAGCTACATTTGGAATAGATTTCAGAAATCCTTTCTTTACCCTAAATGGCCTACAGTCCTGTCAACAGATTATCTAGTTCTACATGTTCCTGTGTGAGCTCTCAGATCACCCAGCGCTGATTACTCGCCTCACACTGACTCACTGTCAAATAGAACAGCAAAACAATCATCAAAGACTTTACACCTAGACTGATGCAGAGACTAAAGGCAATTTCACGCCCACGTCATCTAATCCAGACTTTTGGACTTTGTAGTTTAATCTGAACCAAAAGCAGTGGTCAGGTTTAACAAGAAGCTCCTACGCACACGCTTCCAGACCATGCTACGTTTAGGAATAGCAGGCAAAGTTATTATGGCACGTCGTATAATCTCACAGTATGACTGCCAACTCTCACCTTCATGAGACACTGCTTGATTCAGTGTAAACGCATGCATCTTCGGGGGTCCCATAACCTGACATATACAAGTACGGAGAAAATGAAGTGACGAGCCATTAGTCGGGGAACACAGTTAGGGGCAGATATAATGAGGTGCGTGTTGTAGGTTCTGCAGACACGAGCCACCAAATTATACAGTATTCAGGTTTCAACAGAGTTTGCATGTTGTTGCCTCAACCAGCTGCTGTTTGCAGTGCAGGCTGAGAAGTTAGTCTCCTAAGGAAACTAAGAAATGACCCAGAACCTCCCACACAACATCCCCATTCCTTCCTGGTGACGGTTTGGCTTCAGCTTTGAGTCCAGCAGACGACCTGTGCTGCACGTTGTTCTATCTCTCTCTCTTATCATCTGACAGCTCATGTTTTATTGATCCCTGATAGACATTCAACTAACCGAACGTGTTCGTGTAGTTCAAGCTTAACTCCACACGAGCTTTAAGTCTGTACAGGGTGTGTGTTCTCCATCCTCTCACCCCTGGAAAAACATTCATCTTTTTTTTTCTTTTCTCATTTTTCTTGAGACTGAGTCACTTCCCCGCACACACCCACCACTTTGTTCCACTGTCAACTTGTTTTTCCTGTCGAAGAGGCCTGGGTTTTATCGTGCACCACCTTTTCTTTTATTCACGTGTACATTCAATATTGTCTTTCTATCCCATTAATAACAGAATTGGAATATATTTGTGCTTCATTAGCTCATTGATTAGAATGTCAGATTAGAGCCTCAATGACTCTGGCCTTTCGTTTTCTGTCTGCGCTCATTGGGACAGATTCTTGCTCTGAGCTGACCTTTTAAGTGCTGCTTCACTCACAGCTGCAGTCAGCGGGCAATCTGATCCACTGCTTGTGTAATGAATTGGAGTTGTTGAAGTACACTGGACATTATTTTTATGCAAACCGCTGATAATGATAACACAAGGTCATCTCAGCTTTTCGCCGGTTGTTTGGGATCAGGTCCAGCCCTCGTGATGGTGAAAAAGGTTGGTGATTCTGAAAATTGACGGCTGGATTCCAGTTTGACGCAGATCTCTGCAGCAGTGACAGGATGGATTTGTGTTTTAGAAGTTTGGAAATGGTAGCAACCCCAGCTTTTTTTTATAGAATACCTGTAAGAAGCTTCAGTGCCTTGACTTTTTGACATGAACTGATCACATCCTCTACGCCGAGAGCGCAATATTAAGCAAATTTCCGAGGTCTCAGCTTCACTTTGCCTGTTTTTGGCTGAAGGTGTGGACAAATATATTGACTTCAGGCCAAATGTTATGGCTGATCAGAGGCTGTTATACCCGCTCGTAACCCAAGCTGGTTGGACTTTTAAATGAAAATGCAAAGGTTTTGAAAGGTAGAGATTACGCTGTACACACATGAACCAGAAAAACCTCCCACCAAAGATTAGATTTGTCACTGAAGACACTGAAGGACATGTGATCCTCGTCATTTACTATTCTTTTATCTGATCTTCTTTTGCATCCAGCTCACTTAGACTTCCTCTCTCCTTCATCCTTGTTTCACCGTTTCTTATTATATGCTATCATCTTGTCCCCTACCCTGTCTGCCTTGAATGACTTTGTGCATATGATGCTGCAGTAGGGGAAAGACTTCCTGGTTGATCCCCAGCTGGGATCAGAGACGGGCAGTGTCCCGCTGATGTGACAGGGAGTCCACAGGCCACAGATATTTTAATTAGAGAGCAAGTCTGAATACAAGAGACGAGAATATGTTATCAATTATTCATTCAAGATCCGTCCTTCGAAACTCTGCACTCCCATAATGTTCAAACGGGTACCCCCCCCACACACACGCACACATATGCACTGTGTTTCCCAAAGGAAATCAGCAAACTCACTAAAACGCGTGGTGTGCGCACGGTCACATTAACTTTCATGTACCATACCCACAGGATACTGACTTCTAGACAGACATATAGTCTGAAGCTGCCTCACGTTGTGCCTTTCACTGCAGCTTCTCTGATGCTGAGCTGTTATGTTGTGATTTTCATACATCAGAAAGTGAGATTCAGGGAGGAACACCTCTACACTTCTGTGTCCTTCTGATGCAGGATTTCTAGTTGCTTTGATTGTGGAGGTACACATGACTTTACTGTATTCAGCTTTATCAAATGCTCAGGTTGTGAGTCTACCTGTCTGTCACACAGGGAGTGTGTGCAGTTCTTTGTTCTCTCTCCCCTTGGACTCTTTTGGTTAAAGTGGAACATTATAGATCTCTCTCTGTCATGTATCTGTTAGACAGATAGATCTAGAACCCCAAAGTGAATCCACAGGAGCTGATGATCATTCCCTGGATGCGGTGGGGGATATGGTAACCATTGATAGCCAATTGATGAGGAATTGGTGAAGAATTGTCATGTCAGGGAGAACCAGATAATATTTGGCCTCCCAGCTGATTGAGGGCCGCTTTGTGTTCCAGACCCAGACAGAAGTCTGGGAAACCACCCCTCTGGGTCAGTGTATCGACCAGTTCCAAGAAAAGACTTGGAACTGGTTAATCTCAGAGGAGTCTGCTTACACTTATACTTAATTTATAAAGTATACAAAAGAGCAGTCAGTCCTGTATACTGTGTAAGGTAGATCACTTTGTCCTTGTGTTGTGTCAGAGGGTTTAAATAAGCAACAATTGTAACCACGTTGTGTAGACTGTGTGTGAAATGAAGCAGGGTGTGTGTGTGATGAGTGAGTGTGTCGTTGAGCACTGCTTGCGTCAGTGAGCTTTTCTTTCTTCATATATTTATTTTTGAATGTTTGACTTCATTCCTCATTGTGAGCCCTGACTGTTTTCACCTGTGTTGCCCAGGAGCAGCGGCACAGAGCAGGTCTGATCAGCCTACTGATGGTGTCGAGCTGAGTCGGGCCCAGAACTGATTTAGAGATAATTGCACGACAGAAGATGAAAAACGTCTTATGAATAATTATGTGTGAGTTGATGCTTTATCATTGTTTGGCCTGAATCATGTTAGGCCCAGGAACACGAGTTAACTGAAACGTCTCATCATGCCACACGCAGACATTCCAGCCGATCAATGAGAAGGATCTCTTTCTTTGACCTCGTAAACAATGCATGCTGGCTAATATGCTAATCCTTTATGGCATAATGAGTTGAGTGAACCCTCGGCATTACATTAATTTAACTAATAATTCTAATTGAAAAGACTTCACAACAAGAGATATTTAAATTTTAAGTGGTGTGAACATAAAAATGAGAAGTTCCATTAACTAGAACACGAATGGAATTTACAGTGAGTGGAGAGGCATTAGAGACTTTCTCACTCTGCAAACACGTCACACAGACTTCCTTTTCTGTCTCCCAGTCTTTTGTTGTTGTTCAAGGTTTGTTCATTTAAAAGAGAACAAATAACTTTTCTTACTTTGATGCAACCAAGTTGTAGTTTTTAATGCATATATAAAGTATATGTATAGTTGTCATATACAATGACTGCATTACTGCACAACCTGTTTACATTAGAGTTTATACATTAATCACTGTCCATCTGTCCAACAAAATATTCTTTTTCATTCTACAATATAATATGTCCCATATATCATATTTATTTACTGTGGATATAAAAAGTCACGCAATGGTATAAATTGGCAGGGTCTGGGAACGTACAGACAGAAATAACAAAAGCCTGATTGCACACTTATGCACGTTGTTTTACTATTTCCATTGTTCCTAATAATATGTTTTTCCTCTGGATTTTTGTTTGTTATAAAATCAAACCTGTTATTTCTGTCTTTACTTGTTAAAAACCTGCAATTTCATTAGGGTGTGTAAAATTTTGACATCCACTGTCACACTATATTTTTCCCTCTGCACCTATTTATGTCTTTAATAACGTAGGGGGAGGGTGCCCAGGAACTTGGAATTTCACAACTTTAATTGTGGTAAATATGACAATATATGACGTCGCCTGATCCCAGTGAGCTCTCTTCAACTGGATCTCAGTAACCAGGATAATCCTGCCTGCTGTGAATTATGTATCAGGAGATGTGAAATTTAGAGTGTGTGTGCGTGCGCGTGTGTGTGTGTGTGTATAAAGATGAAAGAATCCAGGAATCCAGCACTCGTGACATTAAGGCTGTGCAATCATGCAGCTGTTGCATGCAAAATGTACGATGTTGTCTAAAGCAATCAGGCGTCCTATCAGGTGGTGAGGTAGCGGAATACTGATGAGCTGTCTGAGGGGAAGAGAAGCCACTGATAACTCTGGCTCAAGTGATGAGGATGGGGGAGTGTGTAAGTGCATTGGCAGTCATTACATATTTACTTGTAAAAGGAACCTACGAGGAGATGGCAGGCAAATCACACACACAAACACACACGCAGTTGAACTTCATATCCCATTGACACTGGATGTGCACTGTTTGCATCCAGCTGTCAAGCAATTTTATGCTGAGTTATTAAATGTCACAAAAATTAAACACTTGTGACATTCAGATGTACCAACTAATGATAGGTGGTGGCTGTTAACTGTAGATGAAAAGGCAAAGCAATCAACACAGTGGAAAGGCAAGTTCTGTTTGGGGTTTTGGTTCTTCTTCTTTACAGCTGTAGAAGATTTTTATAGTTTTGACTCCATCTCTCTCTGATAGCACCTTATTCCGCAGCTCTGGTGCTGTGGTCTGGCGATAAGACAAAGCTTTTCATATTTTGCTGATTACAAGAAGACTGGAGAAGACTTATGGAGACTCATATTCACAACAGAAGAGGCAGAAACATCCTAACTTAGAGTCACTCGTGCCAAGCTCTCTACCTGTGTGTTTAGTATTCTGAGTGCCCAGCTTGAAGGTGTTTGCATTTTGTTCCTCAGAAATTACTGAAGTGAAGCCACTTTAGCTTTAGCTTCATTAGCGTGGTGTCAGTCTCACAGTCAAAATTGAGTTTTGCACATTAGCACAGCCTAATCAAAAGCATCGATAATTGTCAGACAGTTTGACATTATGTTGAATAACCAGTGACTGGTAGGACCAAAAGTCACCAGGCAGCAGCAACCTGCCTAACCAATCCTCTTTCATTTACTCGCATTTATTAATACATCTGTTTCATTCTCAAGACATGTTGCAGTTCCAGCCAGTCTCCACCATGTGCAAGGGCACACATGCTATCCAGTTACTGGTTCTCTAATGAGCTGCTGCCTTAGTAAATTATGTGATAATTGCACACAGACTGCAAGTTCAAATTGATTGAGCTCTTTCATTTGTGTCAATCCAGGAGCGAATTAGTTGATTGGCATGACAGGAAAGCAGAGTGTTGTGTGTTGATGTGCTCTTCTCATTGTTGCAGTTTCAAGGATTTCATAGCTGTGGCTTTTGTCACAAACTATGTTCAGAACAAACAAGAAACCCTTAATTAATAGCAAAACCCCTCATCTCATCCGAGTCTGGGACCTATACCAGCATAAGAAGATGAGGACGAGATGAAACAGAAACTACACTGTGACGTTATTCACCAAGTGCACCACATTTCAGTCGTTACACCTCAACTGTTTTTATACCTTGTGCCCCCTGATGCATTATGGTGCAGATTCATTTTTCCAGTGTGTTAGACTGCTGCACTGTGGGCCAACAGCAGCTAAGCTAAGCTAAGCTACCTCTATGCTGCTGGAGTGGGTAAAGTGTGGAAGTTCATAAGTTCTCCTACATTAATATCCAGACACAGAATACCTCTTAAGTGTTTGTCCTAATTGAAGTCCTTCTCTGTGTTACAGCAGAAACATTACATCCTTATAAATGTTGTCTTGCTTCTGAGCCCACGTACAGCATCTCTGAATCTGTTTGTGAGTGCTAAGTACGTGTGTGTGTGTGTGTATGTGTGTCCTCCTCTGACAATATAAAGTTTTCCCTGGGATGTAATTAATTAGTAGCGGGTATTGTAATAATGTCAACATCTAAGTGCTTTATTCCATGCATTATAATCAGCTTTATTATCCCAGCTCTATTCCCAATTCAATTTTACTCCTGGCTTCCCCCATCAGCAGCTCAGGGCCCCACACAACGGCAGGATAAACGATTCTGCTTTGTGCCCCGCCACTTCCTCATCAGGCGATAAGATTGCGCTGATTAAAGAGATTACTTCTGCCTGACATGTCAATAAATCAGCTTTATGGTTTGTGTTGAGACTGCAGTGCAGCACAGAGATCCTCTGAGTGATGGTATCATTTGGTTGTAGCTGTTTTTGGTTCCTAGTGCAAACTTTATGAGGCAAGGAACCACCATGAGAGGATTACTGTGTGGCTGTCAGGCCTGAGGAGGCGTGCTTATTCACTCTCTACATCTATTTGCCTCTACTACCTATATGTAATGTCATATTGCAATATCAGTAACTATCATTATATAGTGAATGTCCTGCAGAGTAAATTGTAAACTCATAACCAGACAGAAACATGCGTTTTTGGCCCAGTCATGTAGCAAATCAAATACCTGACAAATCCAGGCACTTCATTCAGGCTGAGGGGGATGATGATAGTTTTCCAGAAATCTGATCTCAAACTGAACAAACCTCTTCCATCAGCGGAGTCATGAGGATTTATTATGTAATGACGGTGAGCACTTGCACCAGATTTCACAGAGATTATTCACCACAGAAGCTAGAATGGTGGACTCACTGTCTGACGCTGCCATCAATAAAGGCTCCCTGCTACTTCGAATATACTGAATGCATTGTCCAAGATGCTGTCAAAGAAATATGAACAGATTTTTAAATGCAGAACTGCAGGAGCCAGTCACTCCACCTGACATTAATCAGTGCTGCTTACGCATGAACTTCTTCTACTTCAAAACTTCTCTGCCGGCAAGTCAGAGGCAATAATATCCACTGAACCTCTGAATAAACCATTTCTAACCAACACACACACACACACACACACACACACACACACACACCTGGACATGTGCATTGGTGAACTACTTATCTGTGAGTAGACACTAAATACAGAATGAGACTTTCCAGTAAACATGAGCTGTCTCGGTCTATAGAAATTATATTAGAGCCGCACTGAATCATCCCACTGCCATCTGAAATACTGTGGGGGCTCTATTCTTTAGGCTCAAGCATCACGTGTGTGTGTGTGTGTGTGTGTGTGTGTGTGTGTGTGTGTGTGTATGTATGTGTAATTTATATATATATATATATATATATACTCACTCACTTCTTTTCACACACCCTGCTGCTAAACCCAATCTCCAGGCAGAGGCGGCTTCAGACAGCCAAAGAACATTAGCACATGTGAGAATACATCACAGACAGGCAGACAGGGGCTTCAGCTGCTAAATACAAATATCAGCAGCTTTTACCAATAAGGTTTGGTGTGTTGGGGATATTGAGGTGGTTTGGGATGTGCACCCTGAGTAACAAGTAGCTGAACGGATGTCTGGGCTTGAGGTGCTCTCAGGTCTCAGCTGGTCAGTGATAAGAACAGCAGGAAAAGGTTTATACTCCAGAAGCTGGTGTGAAGACATAAAAACAGGAAGCAACGTCCACACAGGCCATTAAACATGGATCTACCTACCAAATATTAAAAGCACAAACGGGATGGAAGAAAGACTCAGAGTATTAGGGAAGACATCAAACAGCAGGGAAGGCTCTGTGTTGCAAGGTGGAGAGGTGCTCCGCAGACTGAAGGATGGGACTGCATTATCAAACAGCATTGCATGATGGGTGTTTTTACCCTGGTACTTCAGGTGCAGCCGAGGAGCTATTGTGCCTAACTTGTAATGGTTTTGAGTTGTAGATAGTCATTTTCTCAAAAGCCTCCGCTGCCATTCTCATCCCATCCCATTCAGCCAACTCTGCAGTAACCCATTTCCCTCCAGTCAGAGTCACCTACCACACACTTGCTTGCCAGTGTTGCAAATACCAACCCACTCCCACTCACACTCTGCCAGACCATCTTTGCTTTGCTAATTTTTGTTTTTGCGTGTGCATTTGTATTTGAGTTTACATTACCTGTTTGTCTGCTTACCTTCCTTACCTTACCTTCATCATTTCTGTCTTAGGGCAAACAAATGTGGATGAGATATCCCCGCTGTTCATTGTTACGATCATCAGCTGCATTCACCTGTCACACAGACAATATTTGCTCAAAGTGCTGCAGAGGGCGTGTTTGTAACAGTTGTTCAGTCGAAAGAAGAGACAGTAAAGCTCAGTGTGGAGCAGGAGCTGTGACGGACAGGCCATTTGTTGAGCCACCATGACATTGCAGCTGGTTTTCACAGATGCTGAAACCTCTCTTCGATAATGCAGCTCAGTTTTATTTTTACTGAACTCTACCCAGGGATGAAAAGGGGACAACGGCTAATGTCTTTAGGACGATCTGAATGGCAAAGTGTCGTGACAGCTCTGACACATGCAGGGACACTGGAGCATCACCTGCTATGTGTGGAAATTCCTTTTCAGTGCTCACTGAACACATATGTAATATGCGGCACAAACAGGTAGCTCATTATCATGTAGTCCTTTGTTCAAGGTCAGGTTCAGGGATAAACAAGGACAATGTAATGAGAAGTCCCATAAACAATATTGTTCAGTGTTACTGCAAAATATATTCCATTATCTAATTAATTAGCCTCTCTCTACCTCTTTGTACTTTGTATGTGTGTATGCTTAGTTGATCTGCACCCTCCAATTAGCTTTACATTCTGTACATACATGAATGCACCGTTCCATTGAATGCACTACCCTGCTGTTGAATCTTGTACACATGCAGTTAAGGCACATCAGTGTGATGTCTGTGCTGTGGCACACACTCACACACTTGATGGGATTATTATTTAGCGCATTCTTGTTGTTTGTGTGGTGTGTGCTGTGCTGCAGAGACTGGAGTTGTTTGGTTACCAACCACTGTCACATGACATCATTGGCTCTGGACATGCACTGTGCACGCCTCCGAGTCTGAAAGGTCCAGTTTTTGATTTGGATTAAGCCACAGGTCTGGCTAATGATGCAGGATGACATCACTACAACTGACCAGTGAGGATGAGTTACATGTCAGTCCATAATAACTTCATTTACACTCATTTTTAACGCATATAGCTTATAGTTTTAATAGGCAGGTGTCTCTATGGTGACATGGTGGTTCATGTTGTATCATTGTAATCAACTGTAATTACAAGCAGCTGACTGGACTGACTGGTGTGTCACTGATGTGCTGACTGAGTGTGTGACTGGCAGGCTGACTGATTGACTGCTTTTAGCTGTCTACAGCTAGCCTACTTTTCACACACACACACGCACAAACATACACACACACTCACACACACACTGTTTTCCCCTCACTTTTGAGTGAGATTGATGTACAGGGTGTCTTTGTCTGGCATGTTGGCTCAATTCAAACTCTGGTTGGCTGAGTCTGGGAATGGATGTATGTCTGAGTCAGTGCATCTGTGTGTGTGCATGAGTGTGTGTGTGTGTGTGTGTGTGTGTGTGTGTGTGTGTATTTTAGCCTTTCCTCACCACATAATGGTGGGTGTTTTGGTTTTAGAGCTGGCATGGTTTGGGTTAGGACCAGATTCTGTGAATGGCGAGGTGTTATTTCACAGAGGCAGTGGGAATGAATATAAGTCAATACATTGTCCTCACAGGTATAAAATGCACTGAGTGTGATAGTATGGACATTACTCATGATGTCCATGCTTCAGTGGGAATGAGTGCTGCACAAGCAGAGCTGAGGAAGAGTTCTCTGCTCTCTGTCCACCACTGACTGATGGCCTGCCTCAGACTCACTCTCTACCCCTCTACCCCTCACAAAGTAAATTATTTATAAGCATCACAGACAAAAGGTGCAGACTGTCGGTGCCACATAAAAAGTGCAAAACTAAAAACACACAAAGAAATGCATACACATATGCATAACATATGTACACTATAAAACACATATGCAATAAAATACACAATAAAAGCATAAAATATATGCTACAATATAAAGAACAGTTTCCATGTTTGTAGGCATTGTGTAGCTGAACCACAGCACGTTATGATTCCCCACTTATTTTACCCCCCTCAGGCTGCATCATTACATCACATTACAACACGGACTGAAAGAAGAAGAAGAAGAAGAGAAAAAAGAGAGAGACAGAGAAGCAAGAGACCAGCAGGTGATGAAGAAGTATGTGTGTGTGTGTCTCATAACTTTGTTTCTCTTTTCACTGATAATTGAAAGATTAGATGACTTCCTTCTGGCATAAATAACATGCATTGGCAATGAACCAGAACTCATTTGGTAATAATGACTAATTTTAAAGTCATAATCCTCTTAATTGTCAAACAAATTGTTTTACATCACATGCAGCCTTGATTTGCTGCTTTCGGAGTTTTAGGCTGTTACACATGGTTGACAGTTCACTGCTTTGAGGGGACTGGGGAGCTGCTGTAATCAAGCCAAAACATTCAGTCTGGATGAATCTGTTCCAAACAACCATATCACACCATGTAAATTGTTAATCTGTCTTTCAACAATTTACCATCTTCCCAGCAACAACTAACTACATTGAGATTATCCAGTCTGGACTTTGGACCGGCCACAACACTAAGACTGCTCTTATCAAGGCTGCATTAATCTCAGCACAGAATCAGGTGAAGTCTCTCACCTTGTGTTTTTGACCTGGTTGATTAGAATTCATTAATTCACAGAATATAGACAGACTTGGGCGTAACATATACAGTATGTTAATAAAGACTCAAACACTGGTTTGAGTCATCTTATGTGATTGATTCTGTATCTTCAGGACAGAGTCTTCCCCAGCAGTTTGTAGACTTCTGCAATGGCCTGTTCTTGGGCTTCTGCTATTCAATCTTGACATACTGTCATGGTTTTGAGTTGAGTTTTTCTTGTTTTGTTATTTCCTGTTTTATTTTGAAAAGTTTTTCCCTTGTGTGTTTCTGTGTACTTGTTTCCTGTCCTTGATTAGCTCATTGATCTCACCTGTGTCTCGTCCTGCCCTCCCCTGTCTATTTAAGTTGTGTCATTGCCTTTGTTTTGTGTTGGTTCATTTGCTAAGTTAGTGTCCATGTTTTTGCTATGTTAGTGTCCATGCGCTTTCCTTATTCCTTGAGATTTTGGATCTCTGTTTCTTTCTGGATCGTGTTTTTTTGGATTACTGAGTACCATGCCATCTCTGGACTGCTTACCTGGATTTCGACCCTGCCTGCCTTGACCATCCGTAAGTCTAAGCCCTGAAATAAACTGTTTAAATATCAGTGCATTAAAGACATTAGTAGGTGGGTGTTCCAGACCCTCCCTCAATTAAAGGAGGATAAAGCTGTACATTACAGGCCAAATGAAGAAATCTCCATAGTGTGTCCTTCATGAGTAAAACTTGAAACTAGAACAGGAATTATCCTGGATCAGGATCAGGTCATTACAGATAATAACAAAACAGCCATCAGCCACCTCAGAAACACTGGAACTGGAAGAGACTTGCTGTCAAAATGTGGTCTAGAGAAACTTGTGCAGGCTTTTATCAGTTCGCTGGTCTGTCAAAGACAACCATCAGACAGTTTCAGTATATAACTACAATTCTCTGATCAGCACACTGCCTCACAGTTTCTCAACACAGGACACGACACCCTTTATTCTTTGAGCAATAAGATGGATTAGGCCCCTGGACAGTTGCTTGGTTGGTAACACAGCCTCTTACCCATGTATCAGTAGCACAATGGAACCCTGTAAGGACACACATTGGTTCATTCTGTTGAAGCATCTTCAGTGCTGGTGGCCCTTCAGTCGTTGCTGATTGAACATATGAGCACTTTCACGCAATTAAGCAGTTTAATTAGAAGTCAGAAGATGCTTTAATGCTAACACATTAGAAGGCGCCTAGGAAGCGCCAGGTTTATGCACAACTGCAGAAGTGCCGGCAGAATGTTTCATCAGCCTGACAGCCAGTGGTTACGACTGACAGGCCGCATCCCATATTTCTTCATGGCATGGAAAATGAGCACAGAGGGGGCTCGTACTGCAGCTATTAGTTTTATAAGATACAGGGAACAGGTGTTCATTTACCACTGCGTAAGAGATTGTGCCACTGAAAAGGGAACCGCTATGTGTTGCACTGTTTCGGGGTCTGTAATGGTCACTTCATCAACTCGAGGCTATAGAGTCTCAATTAAAATCAGAGCGCAGTCTCATACCCTGGAGCCACATGCTGTGCCATCTGTCCTTCAGTTTTAGGAAATGCTGATAAACTGGTGACCAAAACGAGGCAGGTAATAACTCCTTATGATCCCTTCTGTGTCTCAGCTCCTCAAGGTCTACAAACCATGTCCTGACCTTCAGCCTGTGACTGCACCTACTGTCACACTCTGCGACTCAGACCTCTGGTGTTGTTGGTGACTAATGATAACTAATTCTGGTTAGTGTTTGCAAAAACAACCTGCCAGACCACAAGCGGACGCATTGTCAACCGATCCAGCGAGACATAAGTGCAACATGTAGCGTGATGACTTTCTCATCAGTCCACTTTCTATTGATTTTCTGCTTTAGAAGGAAGCAAATCAAGCTGTGAACACAACACTGATGGGGTTCTGAGATTCTGTTTCTGGTTGTTTTCCATTTTATTTTGTAGTTGTCTTTGCCTTGTGTCTTCGTTCTTGGTTATTGTGTTAATTGGATCATTCGTCTCACCTGTGCCTTGTTCGCTTTCCCTCCCTAGTCGGTGTATTTTTTTCATTCCCATTGTTCCTCAACAAAAATGGGCTTAACATTCCAATCTATCTCCAAGTGTTTGTGTTTGTTTTGGATTTACAGACCTTGTATTTTGCCTACTTTCAGACTGATTTCTGGTTTTCACCCCTACACCAATGCCCATTAGTCCCTGACCTTCATCAGCTGTAAAAACGACAGTACTGTAGACGCAGGTGAAAATAAATGGTGTTTCACTGTGGAAAGAGAAACGGAAGGTTGCAGAGAGCTAAGTATAACGTGACTGCTGTGGTATTACATCTTCCTGAGCTTCTGTGTTAAAACCTGTCTGTTTTCTATTTATGATCCTGTATCCATGACCAGAAGACATGAAGTGAGGACTGAGACTGAGGGGATGCTCAGTTTGATTTGCTGTGGTGAGCGCAGTCTGTGTGATGGCTTTGTTGATTGTTTGCCTTCTATTGGTGAAGACAGTCATGCAGATTCAGATCAGTACGATCAGTCTCAGTCCTTAGGTCAAACATTGTCCCTCAACCATCCTGACTTCCTGTTGTCCTAAAGGCAAGCTCACCGCACGCACGCCCGCACACATGGACTTTGCCTGGCTCATTCAGGCTGTCACTCTGACCACAGAATTACCTGTGACAGGGAGCACCTGAGTGGAACTCTAATGGGTCAGCCACCTGGAGCTATGTGTATGAGTGTGTGTGTGTGTGTGTGTGTGCGCACGTGCCTGTGGATGCACTGTAGCGTGAAAGTTAGCATTTCAAACTAGATTTTCCATCAAAGGAGAGAGAAGTCAAGACATGTGAGGGCAGAAGGAGCAATCCTCTCTGGCTTTGTCTTCTGTGGAGATTCCAGTGTTTTGGATGCAATAAAATATATTTGCTTATGTATTTTTTTAAGGTGTGGCTGAAGTGCAGTAGTTAAACATAATAACATTATGTTAAAGTTCAATAGACTCAGCTTTTGCTTGAGTTCCATTAGTCAAATAAAGTTCAGTCAGTCATCCTGGAGATGGCTTATTGGCCATCATGTAGGTTACAAACAAATCAAATGAAAGGCTAATGATACCTCTCTCATATGTTAGTTTCCATTTCATATCACATATAACTTATAGATCATAAACAATTACACCAGTTGTTGCTAGTGAGCCATTACTATTCCATAAACCCTTCAATTGTAAAAGCTATTAACCAGCTCAAATCAAATTCTGCTCAGTATTCATTCAGCGGCGTCTCCCTCCGCCCCTGAGCTGCTGAAGAGCTCAGATGATAATATAATCATGTCTTGTAAAACCGTGCATACACACTCTAACAAGTACAGTTTTAGTTTTCACATAGTTTGTGTGTGTGTAACATTGCTGCAGGCTGTCAGGTGCACAGCGCACCAAAGACACAGTGCAGGCTGCCGCACACACTCTGCTTTCTCCCGTCGCCTCACCCGGCACCTCTTCACCACCTGCACATTTGCATTGTGTAAATGAGCAAAGTCTGAACACGAAGTCAGTGACGGCTCTAACATAGTCATTGCACTTTTAATCCATATTATGAGCCCTAATCATAACACAGGCCAAGTTCAGCAGAACAAAACGTTGATAATTAAATTGTGTTCACCTGTTCCAGAGCTGGGACCACGATTGTTATCGTTTCCTCAGGTGTGATACAGCTACTCAGGCTGTAGTTATCATAAAATGCTGCTGTGACACTCGTGTAATTCTGCATGACAGATGCATAGGCACTGCTGTAAGGGAACAAGTATTCAGAGACCACCAACACTTCCTGGCCCATGGTGCTGACTGGCTAATAAGCTGACTTAGGTTCCCTAGAGCCATGCCCTTGGATCTAACCACTTAAACTGGGTCCAGCTTTAGACAGACTGACCCAAAGGAACCATGCTATCTCTAAAAATATAAGTACCACTCTGGGTTTCCGGCAACCGGCGGTTTACAGTGCAGACTAGTCCTCAGGAATGTGTTTGATATGATATGAGGTTTACCGTTCTGGCTGAAGCCTATTGTCAAATTCAGCCTTTTGCTCTTCCTCTCTGTCACCATGATTCACCATGAAGACGCACTGATCAGCAGACCCATTTATATGCTTTAACGTTCATTAGGTGCTTTGCATTGACATTTAAGGTTGAATATGAGTGTGTAGAGGGCAGGATCTGAGGCTGATCCACATGCTCACTTTTTCAGGTGGACTGTGATTCCAACATTGTCTGCCATTGTGCATATGCGTGGTTTTATGAATCTCATTATTTTTTTGGTGCACAGCGTTTTTGCTTTTGTGCACATGTACACTGTTACTATGGATCCTATGCACTGTATGAACCAGTGGTGATCACATGGTTGTTTGGTCAGCTTTGGTCATTGACCCCCACCCACCACTGCCACCACCCCGTTTGCATATGGGGACACTGACTCCTGCAGTCAATTGAGAAGACAATCACTGTGTAATATGTAAATTACAACATGAATGGGTGAAAACTGTCATTTTATTTGCAACTTAGTGGACTTTCTGCTTTCTTTGCAGCTGTGGTAGATATAGATGTGTTTTTTTTTCTTTGTTCTTCATGCAAACCTCCGTGGGCCTTGGGGAATTCAGCTCGTCACCCATAAGACGTTCCATGTCACCCCTTGATAGCAGACTTGGCACTGTTTTTCTGTTGCTGTGACTTTTCTTTTGCTTTTGCGTTAGATCTGATTTGATTCAGACTTTTCCTACTCAAGGGTTTGCTTCGCTGGATGTCAGTGAGGATGAGGGTGGTTATCTTTTCTACCCCATCTCTGTTCTGTTTGTGGTTCATGCCAGGAGAAAGGCTGGAGCACCCAGACTGAAGTTCTCACCTTGAGCTTCTTCATCTTGGGTTAGTTGTGCTCACTTGTCAGGGGCTGGTGGTGCTGGCCTCTCCGGCGCAGGTGGTGCTGGCTCCTTCAGGACAGATGGAGGTGGCTCCACAGTGGTTGGTAAAGAATATCTGTCGGGCTTTAAGTTCCAGATACCCAGGTACCTGAAGCCTGCTGTTGTGTGGGATGGTTAAGCAGATGGAAGCCCTGGTAGATCATAAGTGGTCAGTGTTTTTCAAGGATTTCCCATCATCCAGTGGTCCACAGTGGGCTGAAAACACTGTGATCCAGGGGCTTGAGCTCATGGGAGCAGTACCCCTGGCCCTGCAATTCTCCCTGCCTTCCAGCAACACCACCCTGATCATTGCAGCTATATTTTCTGATCTGATTCCATTCCAGGCGTTCTTTCACTTTGTCCCCTATGATTTTTCTTTGGAAAAATTCCACAAAAGCAAAAGTGAAAGACAGATAATGTTTTCTTTCAAAGACTCGGCTTGTTTTTTAATGACAGAACAGAGTTCCCCTTCTGCTGGCGGAGATAGAGAGGAAAATAACAGGAATGATAGCGGCTGTCAATCATGTTGCATGCTTGCCGTTTATCATGCTGTCAGAGCCCAGCTATGACGCTGATGTCTGTGAAAGACAGCAGGTGGATTTGGACAAAAACACACACATACACACACGCCTGAGCAGAGAAAACACAGACATACACACACCCCGTCTTTTATTAAACACAATACAAGCAAAATACAGGAGCTCCTCTTTGTTTTAAACTGTTGCACTCATGCACAGGCCTTATTGTTAAAGCATCTCCCTCCATCTGTCTATCCTGTGATGAAGCTTCAGTCCCCACTTCACACAGAGAGCAAGTCAGGACTGTGAGCTTTAACTATACACTAATTATCAAGAGGGGCAGCTTGATGTGTCTGTGAATCCATGTTGTGTTTCGCTGAATGCAGAGACAAAATGTTTACAACACACACATTCACACACACAGAGCAAAAAACCAAATGTAATTATTTAACTAAAGGTAGGGAGCACTGTAGGAAGATGAGCAAACTACCAGCACAGCCCGCTGTCTGATCTGTGTGACAAGTTAAGTGAAATATACTGTTACTTAGCAATACATGTCAACCCAAAACCCAGTGAAACATCACAACACTGAGCCCTGATGTCCAAACTAACAATAGGTTCCAGGTTTTACTGCCTATGCTTATCACTGATTATCACTTATACATGTGAACCAGTGTTTCTCTGTATGGCTGCTCTACAAATGACCAGTAAAGAGGTCAAGTAAGAAGTAACCAACAGTAAATAAGTAGTAAGAGTAGCAATGGACACTGGGGCAGGTACAGAAATGATATTTTTCTGCTTTAACAGCAAAGTAAAACATCACCGAAGTGACATCACAGAGCTGAACACACACACACAGCAGCTGCACCAACAAACACACATATCAAAGCAGGAGACAAGTGCAGTCCCCACACACAACCTGGCATCATTAGGCAACACAGTGGTTGTTGATGTTCCACTGTGGTTGGTGCATTCACCTGTCTGAATGGCATTCTGGGAGCCCTGTGGAGCTCAACATGCTCCTAGGCTCATTACCTCTGCTCCACTATAACCAGTCCACCCAGCCTGTGTGTCCCACTTTAACTAGTCAACACCAGTACACACACCAGCAGCCTTAGTCAGACAGTATTTATTGATGTGACCTAGCTCATGAAGGGAATCTCTGCTGATAGAAGACAAAGGCTTGTATGTTACATCCATCTGCACAGAGGGGTGCACAGTCAAGAATGGGCATTTTCATCTCATCTTACTCTGAGTCACATCATAGATATGAGTCAAAAAACATAATGGCTGATGCACAGACTTACCAGTGGAGCTGAATGATATGGAGCTGAATGATAAAGAGCATGTTTGGATAAAGGAAAAATCCCTTTCTATCACAATGTTTGGGCAGTCCTTAGTAATGCATTCAGAGTCTGAAATCTGAATGTAGAAAGCATGATCGTTGCAGCACCATGGACATCACTTATAAGCATTTCAACTACATAATAACATTAATGGTACTCCAAGTAAACACTTTATTGGCTACTGTAGCAGATGTGCCCAGAGAGCCGCCTACCTCAGGCAGTTAGCTCAACTATACTCATATTCTAATATGAATATAGCTAATACATTTCTCTCTGTAGCCTCTGATTGTTGAGAAAACAAAGAAGGCTAACTTACAAGTCTGAGGTTGAGGTGCTGTGTCAGCTGCTTGCTGTGGCTTCACCCAGAGGTGCTAAACATAATAATCACTCCAGTTAACAAAGAAAATAACCTTTTCATTCATTAAGTCACATGTTATGCTAAAACTCTCTGTGGATCAGGGGGATCTATGAGACACATTTACATTATTTCCACATTGTCAGAAATATTTTGTTCCTACAGAGTTAAAGGCATTAGTGTCTGGGTTGTAGAATGACCAGTCTACAAATGTGTGAATAACACATTTCTGCTAGTAGGCCTGGTTCACCTGCATTCAGCGTCTCAGGAATCGAGTCCATTTACACTCTGGTTGGACTGATCTGACCACTGGATAAAGACGCAAAGGATAAAGGAAGAGAAACACCAAGGGAGACTGCAATTGCTCTGGCTGTGGGAACTGTGCATCCATTAGTAATCAGATATTGAATTTGTAGGGTAAAGACTCCAAACTATCAAAGTGAACCCATCCTTGTTTCCTCTCTCCTCACATCTTTTCTTTAATCTCTCCTCATGACATCAGTGGGGGCAACTAACATTGAAGGAAACGATACAAGTGAGAAAAACATGGATTCAGTTCAGGTCATTGAGATGTACCCATGGTGCATCTGCCAGCAACCTCACCCTTAAATGCCCACAGTAAAGACAAAAGTGAAATCTACATGACATCTCACCTGATGAATAAAACATGTCTTCTCATACTTTCACTCTGTTCCTATTATCACTCTCTCACCTACAAATATAACCAACAGCTGTGAAGGTATCGAGTTCACACACCATCTTGATGGAAGACAGAATTAAAGTCACTAAGTGGAGCTGGAGGAACGTGGTTTGAAGGAAACTATATGTCGCCAACATACAGATATCTGGCAATAAGTGGATATTCAGGGATTTCTGTTCTGTAAGACCTGTGATGCCTACATCAGCTTCCTCCAAACACAGTAAACATGGTGTTCAGGTGTCCAGCATTAGGGTTAAGTACTGCATTTGGAGCTTAGAATGGGACTAAGTCAGCACTGTAGCATGTAGAGGGCCCAGCCTGTATCAACCGACCGCAGCCTGCGTGAGATAAATGCTGAGGTTGGCAGTGGGAATGTTTTTCCTGATACTGCGTATTTGCTGCAGGACTATGAGTCAGATAACTAACTCCTCCACCCACAATATTCCACTGGATTCCAAACTTCACTAACTCTCTCCCACCCATCTGCACAGGACTGCGGCATGTTCACTGCTCCTAGTTTAAAAGGAAACACACAGCAGAGTGGAGGTCAGCGTGAACTGATTGTGTGCAAACAAGAATAACAAATTAAAGTTTCAAAGTCAAAACAGGTTCGTCTTTGCTGGGAATAAATGAAAATATGAAATATGACATATTTCTTGCACATGTGATTCATATTTCAATGTTCCATATACTTATTCTAACAGACTGAGAAGGAGTTACAGCATATTGGTTGTTCAAAAGTCTGTCGCAACAGTGCTGTAGGTCACTGAAGTCGATTGATTCCGCAGACCTTCATTAAAGCTGCTCTAATCAATATTTGTATATTAAGAATGGAGCAAATGTGAAAGAAGTCAGTGGTAATGATGAACCCACAGAGAGTTATCACCCACGCCGCCTCTGCTCCAGCTCTGCAGAGCGTTTCACCTCGTCTGGTTTTACAACCCAAAACTTCCCCGTTTTAGTTCTCATTAAATTTTGTCAAGTTGAATCTAAAGGGACCAGATTCGCAGCTCGAGTCTGACTGGAATCAGATTGATTAGACTCATATCCACACATCAGGTGATCTCAAAGCCCTGGCTGAGATTCTTCATATGATGTACTTGAGTAATTTAACCCCATGATCAATCAATAATCAATCATCAGAAGCAGAGGAGATGTTCTACCACTCTCTCCACGGGATGAGTAATACTCCCTCTGAGTGTCACTTGAAGGTACTGTGTTGGGTTTTCCTGTAAACAAACTGTTCATTCTGTCAGACTGTTACGGTGTGTTTCTCACTGAAACTTGTTCCTGGCAGGTGGAGGAGAAAACCTCCATATGGCCTACATGTAATGACAAAGAGCCTGGCGTGTTTTCTGCAGTTTTTGTGTTCAATGTCCATGTGTTCCTCTCTTCAATATTTGAAAACAACACGGCAGACAGCTTGCCATGGCTTCCTCTTACTCTGGTCTCCCATATTCTGTTCAGAGTGTAGGACTATGTACAACTGTGCTCCAGCTGTCCATCACCTGAGCCCATCACCTGTCCTGTCATCATTAGTCTTTAGCAACTCTCTCACAGCTGGAGGTGCTATAAAAAATCATCTGAGACTGTTTGTGGATGCAGAGCAGCCAGGTGAGTATGCAGCAGCTGGAGCAGTAACTGTTGTTAGTCAGTTTACTGGGTTAGACTGCAAAATCACGTGCAGGACCAGAGTTGCAGGCAGATATGAGAAACTTGCATGCGTGCGTCTGTGTGATGCTGTCTCTGCAAAGCCTGCAGTGTCAAAGACAGAAGTTTGGGGACAGGATTACATGCTGGTTGTTTTCTCCAACATTCACTTGTGCTTTGTGAATTCATCCCCCACAGTCAGACTTTTGGTGTCCTTTCAGAGGCACCATGATGATTCTTTCATTCTCCACGATCATTCAATCGAACACACAGAGTTCTTTGAATGCACAATACGACTGACACACCCCGCCATCCTGTCTGTGCATTTGGTGACTAATTCCTCTTCTCTAAAACACGATGAAAGCAGAAGGGTCGCTTTTTCGACACAGTGAGGAGCTCCAGAGCGCACATCGTAACAGCACCTTCATGAAGTGATCAAAACGCTGCAGGACTGCTGGGAGTAAGAGAGATAAGGACAGATACAACAGTGCATCAGTAATATGTAATATGAATGTTATGATTAGCTGTAGAATTTGTGCCATTTACCATCTGATTGCAAGTTAAGTAGAATCACAAATGTAAACCCAGTTCTAATTTTTAACTCATTGTCTATCTGTTTACAATCACACAGATGCACGGTGGGTCATAAAAATCCCAAACAACACAGCTGAGTGTGAGGGACAGAACAGGACAGAGAGAGAGAGAAGTATCTGTCTGCACAAATCAATATCTGGTTAATCAAGTGCTTCATGTTAGTCCATGTATCTCACCACAGTGTTCAGCATTCATATTGAGAGAAATATACACCCCTGTGATGCATTCTGCAGTGCAGGTTCCTGCACATAACTATGCATAGAAAGAATATGCACTATGGTAAACTGTTAGCTCAGATGTTGTGTGTGTGTGTGTGTGTGTGTGTGTGTGTGTGTGTGTGTGTGTGTGTGCGTGTGCACTTTGCATCTCATAACAACTAGGAGACAGATTCCTGTAGGTACTGGCGGCTATTCCTGCTGTGATCTGATTGGAAGCCTCCTCTTTGGTGGATCGTACTGCTCCTATCTATCTGATCAAAGCTCCTGCTATAATTACACAACCACATAAATACCATACTGTCTGCTGAAAGTGATGGAGACAATATGACAACTATAGACAATATGCTGCCTCTAAAACCATACATTACCCCTTACCCCTTGTTACTCCTGTTCTACCCATGCAGTTAAAGAGGGCCATTGGAGCCCTTATCTGGTCTTGAAATGTTTCCTGGAAAAGGGTTCCAGAGCTGCACATTGCTGGTTTAGAATCAAGATGTCAGGAGCCTGTGGTGAGTTTATCACATCCAGCATGACCAAAACTTTGTGGCCAACATTTTTAGATGCAAAGTAGAATGAGCCTGAGGCAAAGAAGAAAAAGCATAGATACAAACTCTGCAGTGAATATGAAAAGTCACACATTGGACGTGTAGAAAGTTATCCAAAAGGCTTCTTCAGTTCTGAGGAATGAACTGAAGAAGCCTCTTGGATGTAGCTCATTCCACCTGCTTTCAACAGGATTGACTGGTCCGTTGCAACACTTTGATTTTCTTTTTCCTTTTCTGGTCCCCTTTCATGTCTGCTTCTGGTCATTATCTCGTTGGAGTGTGAAATCCAAAAAGTTAAACTTTTGTCTCGTCAGACCAAGGCACATTTTCCTACCTGGTTTGGGGTCACTGAATGCATCTTTTGGCAAAATCCAGATGGACTTGGATGTTGTTTTTGCCACCCAGCCCCACAGCCCAGACATGTGCAGAATACAGGAGATGGTTGTCACATGCAGGGGTTGACCAGCACCTGCCAGAAATTCCTTTAGTGTCAGTGGCACAGAGGTGGTCCGCTGCTGTTGATTACTTGTGTAAAACATCGGGAGGAACAGCGCTGTCCTACTAAGGTGGTGGCCCAGATGTTCAGCCAAGGGCATGTAATTTCCTGTCTACCAGCATAAGTAGTGTATGTTTAGATGTACAGGAGGTAATTAGCTGTTGCAATGAGGAAATCAAAATGAACTAGGTTGATAGCAGCCTTGTATGCAGCAGTAGTCTGCACATGCAGCATGCGAGAGGACATCAGTCTCTAGGTGTATGCAGGCAGCAAATGTGGCTGAGCAGCCTGGATGTGCCACTCGTCAGCTTTTATATATCCCCAGCCAATAGCGCAATAGAGGAGCAGGAACAATAGCTGAGGCCCACAGAGCCCGAGCACCAACACAGCTCAGGTTAACACATTCATCAGTGTGGGGGAATGTAAAAGTATGCACAGTTGATTGTATTTTGAAAAGTCAGGGGATATGTCCCTCTGTCCCCAGTGGCAATGAAGAATACCCTGGTTTAACACATGAATGCAAGGACAGCCACGGGTCAGGTCTCCATGGTGCTTCATGTTGTGCAGTGCAGGCTGTAAGAGGAGCTCCTCCAGCTAGGAAAGGAAGAGGCAGAACCACACATGAGGGTGTTAAAAAAGAGGGAGGAATATCAAAGCACACAAAGGGAGGTTACAGGAACAAGTACTCTCCACTCCAACCAAAGCACTGAGTCCATGTCACAGATGACAACACTCAGCATTAATATGAACGAAGAGGAGAGCTGTCCTGCTGCTGGAGCCACTGGAGCGAGGTCACCCCTGGTCACTGTAGCAGTAGCAGTGACAAACTGTCCTCTGTACTCTGCAGTGCAGTGCATAACCACTCAGCTGACTCTGTGTATGTGTGTGTGTGAATGAGTAAGGTATGTAAATATTTCAATACAATAAAAAGCCTTCATTACAAACTATAGACCAATGACAAATTAAAGGAAAACCCTGAATAAATGAGTGCATCCACACAAGTGCTCTGCATGGTACAATTAAGTGATTAACATCCAGTCATGCTGTGTGGCATATATGAAAATAATGAGCAGGGCCAGGTGATTTGGATTTTGTACCAAGATGGCTTGAAGAAAAGATCTGAGTGACTTTGAAAGAGAGTTCATCATCAGGGCACAGATGGCAGGAGCTTCTGTCACCAACACTGCTTACCTTGTGTTTCGATAGGAGCAGAGAGTAAAATGACGTGCATTTGGATGTATGAGAGAGACTCAGAGACAATAAAGAGCGTTTTCAAATGATGTTTGACAGCTGCTCGTGCATTAGTACGATATATAGGGCAAACCAGAGGAGCAGCTCTTTCTCAGGTGACTGTCAGTGAAGGATGTGCTCAGACTGTGTCAGCAAGAACAACCTGCCAACAGTTTCACAGAGAGGGGCATTACAGTAGGGTTGCATTGCACAGTCGCCACACTGCAAAGATCCAGGCACTTTGGGAACCACTGGACTGAACTGTCTCACTACTAAAAACAAAAGTTACACTCCAGAGAAATGAATCCAGTCTCATGTGTCATTGCTCTGTATGCATGCTAAACAATGCAGCATACCTTACCTTATATATGTTTTACTTTGTAAATATTATCATTGGAGTGATCTCCAATAAAATGTCATAGTTGTATGCAGATGATATATAGTTATACCCATGGATTAAACCTGATGAAACCTGTGCATGGAAAACTTGCTCGCTCATGGTCAGAACTGTTGGGTGTAATTAATATTAAGATTTTGGTAGAAAACCACCTCTGTCGTCAGTGTATGAATGTGAGTGAATGGGTCAAAGTTAAGAAGTAGTGTAAAGCAATTTTAGTGGTTGAAAGACAGACAGGGAGCTAAATAAAAGCAGTGAAAACAAACACAATGTGTTTTGTATGTACACCTTTTCAACTGCACAGTCTGCACAAGCCAATGTTAGAGTGGTGTCAGTGTTGAGAGGCATGCACCCTCACAAAAACACACACACACACAGTGTGTGAGTTGTCTTAAGTGTGACTGCAGCCTTCTGCTGTCTTCATGATGACAGCAGCAGTGCGTTTGGCCTGACAGCTCGCTGCTGCCACGACTGATCAAAGCGTAGGGAGATATACATACATATACGAGGTTGTCACACGCACACACACTCACTACATATGCACAAAGAATTCAAAGACACAAGGGGAAACGTATGCAGCACACATGTACAGTGCATATTTCATCTGCAGGGACACAGATTTGCATCCATATCCTCACAGAACCACAGCAGAGAGCTGTCATAACAAGCTTATTGGCTTAAACTTCAAAGAACTGTGGAACGATATCAAATGACCATTGTCTGAATCTGAGTGTAAAATGAAAACATAGACCATTATTTCAGGCACTACTACTTAAATTAGCTAAATGGCAACAACTGGCACAGTGATGCATTGCTCTCTGCACGCTGTGTACACATTGTATGTGATCTTCTTCTCCTCTCAGCTGTTCTCTTCAGGGGTCGCCACGGTGAATCATCTGCTTCCATCTCGCCCTATCCTCTGTGTCCTCTTCCCTCACACCAACTACCTTCATGTCCTCCTACATCCATAAACCTCCTCTTTGGTTTTCCTCTAGACCTCTAGAGATTTGCAAGGGTTTCTTGCTCTTGGAACAGATGAGTGGGTGGTAATCCCCTGTGATGTCCTCTGGTTGCACTGCATCAACTCTCTGTGAATTACTGAGCTAACCAGCAATGAGTTATAAAGCTATGTTTTGTAATATTACATTAATCAGCTGCCCTGCTGAAATGCAAGTCTTGTCTCATATGTGGTCTGATAAACAGTAAATGTATCAAGTTCAGCCCCACAAATAGCTCGTCTGACCTAAATCAGTGAATAAATGATAAAGTTTGCACAGTTTTCTTGTCAAGTGTGGAGAAGCCACTTGCTGTTTGTCTGCAGGTAGGTACTGTTGGAATAAAACAGCAAACCCTGTATGTGCAGGTCACGCCTGCCAGGCTGATATAGTAGTTGTTTTTGACTTTGTGGCCATCGGTAAACATTCATTTCTTAAATAAAAATAGCCAAAAACAAAGCTTGGCATAAGTTTTTAACATAATGTAATTACAGCCTGCTCGGTTTCAGTTGTGATTACCATATTTACTGACTGAAATGCCTGTAATCAGTGGACACTCCAGTGTATGATGTGTAAAGCCACAGCAGTAAAAGCCTCTTTAATATGGTTTTCTGTCCACAGAAAGAAACTACACTTTTAATTTGAAGTGCAAACAGGAAGTGTTTATTTCCAAAAAAAAAGCAGTGTTGACATGTTCCTGACATGATCTGAGCAGATATATGAAAGGTTCCCTGTTTGACATTTCAGATCATTTCACTGTCTGTTTTGCTGGGAACCACGCGGCTGCATCATGGTGCAGACGCAGATTCACAGATGGATATTTGTGAATCATCCTTTGCAAAAAATAGTTAAAAACATATTAGTTAAATAACTTGAATTATAAATAACTTGACATTTGTGAATATCAATACCAATCACAGCCTGTTACATCACAGGTACCCACACAGCCACAAACTCATGTTGCATTCAGACAGAAAGCAAAACAAAATCCAGACGCAGCGTGACCTCATACAAATTCAATGGAAAGGAGTGAGTGGGCGTAAATAGATGTGAATTTGCCCAAGGCAGCAAACAACCTCAGCTAAAAGTTTGCACTCATCCTGAGGCTTAAGGATTCAGCTCATATACATACAGACGAGAGGAAAAGGAGAAGAGGAGACAACAGAGAGAACGATCAAACTGAGCTGCTCATGAGCCCCAACTTCCAACGCTGCACACGTTTATTGCTATCCACTCCACACTGTGCTTCCAGTCAGTCAGCGTCACTGCCGTCCACACACCCGTCCTCCCGAAACCTCTCCTCAAAGCTGGTGAGAGCAACTTCTACTGAGGAAAAGCGAGAACGAGCCTGAGCAGGTGTCTCAGCTGCTTCCATGTCAGATGTAACACATCCACTCCTTTCATAGTCAGTGCTGCTGACTATAGAGGCTGCGTACCAGATGGTGTGTTACTGTACTCAAGCAAACACATGCAAGTTTTCTGTTTTTTTTGTCTGTTTACCTCTGTTTGATGCAGTGACTAATACAGTGAGAGTGTGTGTGTGTGTGTGTGTGACGTAATGTGGGTGCTGCGTAATGTTCCTGTTGAATACGCAGAGGCTAATATTTCACATCCTGCTTCTTCAATTCAATTTAATTCTGGAGCCAAATCATAATTCAATTTCAATTCAATTCAATTCAATTTTAGCGCCAATTCACAACAAAAAGTCATCTCAGGGCACTTTACAAACAGAGCAGGTCTAGACCACACTCATTACTGTTAGTTACACCCAACAGTTCCACCATGAGCAAGCACTTGGCAACAGTGGCAAGGAAAAACTTCCTTTTAACAGGCAGAAACCTTGGACAGATCCTGGCTCTAGGTGGACGGCCATCTGCCTTGACCGGTTGGGGGGGGGGAGAGAGAGAGAGAGAGAGAGAGAGAGAGAGAGAGAGAGAGAGAGAGAGAGAGAGAGAGAGAGAGAGAGAGAGAGAGGAGAGAGAGAACAATATAGAATAATGACAGCAAATGACAGCAGAGGACACGGGGCAGGTCGGTGGAGCCACAGGTCAGATGTTCAGCTCTGGAGCCACAGGTGTCTGTAGAGAGGTACAGAGAGAGAGAGACCAGAGAGAAACAAGCACAGCACTAGGGGAGAGAGGACACAGAGCTAATGGAGTTTAAGGAGAGAGAGGGAAGAGGAGGAGTGTGGAGACAATCATGGGATGTCCCCCAGCAGCCTCGGCCTATAGCAGCATAACTAGGGGATGGCATGGATGGTGTAGTTCAGATGGTAACTAGAGCTAGCTGTAGGCTTTGTCGAACAAGAAGGTTTTAAGTTTTACTTTAAAAGTAGAGAGGGTGTCTGCCTCTCGGACCCAGACTGGCAGCTGGTTCCACAAGAGAGGAGCCTGATAGCTAAAGGCTCGGCCTCCCATTCTACTTTTGGAGATTCTGGGAACCACAAGCAAACCTGCACTCTGGGAGCGAAGTGATCTGTTGGGTTGATAGGGACTTAGCATCTCATTGAGGTACAATGGAGCTTGGCCATTAAGGGCCTTGTAGGTAAGAAGAAGGACTTTAAAATCTATTCTGGACTTTACAGGGAGCCAATGAAGAGAAGCTAAAACTGGAGAAATATGATCTCTCTTGCTAATTCCCACCAGAACCCTCGCAGCAGCGTTTTGGATGAGCTGGAGGCCTCGCAGTGAGCTAGTCGGACAAGTTATCTCATAAGAGAAGTTATCTCAGGGCACTTTACATAATGAGGAAGTCTACACCCCGCAGTTTGCAGCCGTAGAGCCTCAGGTGTGGCCTTTTTGACCAATCCAAAGTCGAGGCTTGTATCTAAAGGTGACCATGCTTTTGCAGTCTGGACCCCCCAGCTTTGGGGCAACATGCCTGAGGAATCTCTTCCTAACACCAGATTTATCGACTTGCTTTTATGCAGAAATGTCTTTAATTTATTTTATTTAATTTATTGCTTTTATTCTTTTTATTTGTATGTATTTGCACTTATATTTGGATTGTGTGTGTCTTGTCTACTTGTTGCAACTTCATATTTGCTTTGCTTTTTCCTGCTTGAGCATTTTCTAAGCTCTGCTTTTTAAAAGGGCTATATTCATAAAGTTATTATTGTTGTTATCATTATATATTGGTTCTACAGTGAAAGCAAATCAAACAAAGAGTTTCCAGCCCAGCTAGCAGCCATAGGAGGCTGCAGGTTACACACCAGAGCTTTGAGCTAACATTAGCTAATTAACACCAATCACAAAGTGCTGAGGCTGATGGGAAAGCCATTAGTTTGGGCAGGAATGATATTAATATTGATGCTGGGGATCAACAGAGCAACACTGAAGTCATTAGGGTTCATCCTGAGGGGGACATGAACCCCTGCTGCTCAATCTAATAGTTGTTGAGACATTTCAGTGTGAACGAAACAGACTGAAAAACAACAGAAAAGCCGCTAATGGTGTGCGTTTATTGTCTGAGATGACCAGAGATGATGCAGTGATATAGAAAGTTAAAGACAGCAAGCTGCTAGCTAACAGCACTGACAGGGACCGATGTCACAGAGGAGACACTTTGGAACTGGTCTGCAGAGATATTACAAAACTGCTAATGTGGAAAATGTGGACAACACTGAAAACAGCTAATTCTGAGTTTGGATCATATCTAAAAATAATAATAATAATAATAAAGCCTGGAGCGAATACGCTTCAGGATACACAAGTGCAGCCTTTTTACTTCTTCTTTACTTCTGCTGAGAAATGTGAGAGGAGGTATTTAATTAATTTTAATCAATAAATAATTAGTTAGATTTTACTCGCTGCATAATAAATGTTTATGCATAAATGAAGCTCGCCGCCAGTCCACCACATTTCTCATTGTTACAACATGTGCATGTTCATCAGGATGGGCAGTGTAATTGCTAATCAGACATTAACATAACAGTGCCTGAGGGGAGCGTTGACCCTGTGATACTACTCATGGATGAGTTTGATGAACAAGTTTGCCTAATTAAGAATGTGATGATTTATAGCTGTGACAACACGACAGAGACATATTTACATTCATGCATACAGGGGGACAAACAGAGGGTCAATCCTGCAGCACCCAGTGGTGGTCCCGCTCTCTCTTAGATAAAGTACAACATGAATTTAAAAAAAAAGATTCACTTCTGCCTTAAAATCAGTTTTCTTATTGACTTATTTTTATGTTTATTTCAGCTTTTGTGAAAGTTTCATTAGATTGAAGTTAAGCAATGTTGTAACGTGATAAACCCGGAATCTTAATAATCTGTTACTTCAGCTAAGCTTGCTGGACCTTTTTCACAGTCTCAGCGGTACCTTAAGCACAGTACGCTGTTCTATTTTAACACGGGGCTGTTGTCAGTCTGAATCCCTGCCAAACCCAGAGTCCCAGAGAAAAAACAGCACTTCCCTGCTGAAAAACACTGTAACTACCTGGCACCAGATTTATCAAAAACTAACACCATGCAGTGTCAGCCATCGACAACTGCTGCTCCCTGCTGGAGGCTCTCTGGCTGCTATCCAGCTGGAATCCAGTCTCCAGTCGTTTCAGCCTCTGAGAATCCCCCCCATCTCCTCCTGTGCCTAGGTTGAACACACCCATTCAAGTGTCACTCATTCAGTTGCAGGGTGTCACCATCAGAGGGTGTTTCCTTCACAAAAACACAAATATACCAGTGGGACAGTCACAGCACCTCGTGTTTCTGTGCTTAGGTCATGGTTTGGGCTCGTTCAGACGGCCAACCCGTATCCATGTTTTTGTTTTTGCATATCCAGTTTGTTAGTTATCCGGATTATAGTTATAAAGTACATTAAAATGCAAAAAAACAAAAGTGAAATGCTATTTTACTAATTAAACCCAGGCCATATATGGAGATAGTTTGAAATGTTATTGCAATCAGATGCGTGTCTGTCCACGCACCCTGGCTGCTCAGATCCTGAGAAGAGTGAGAACTGAGAGTCTCCAGGAGGTTAGCCTTTGGCTGGCCGCAGGCTCATTCGACCATATGTCAAGCTTGAGACTGGGAGTTTGGTGTTTTACAACCAGGACTATTTTCTCATGTTTTGGTGTCTGATGATTTCTGGGGAGAACGATTTCTGAAGACTGGTCCAGTGTTGATCAGCAACACAACTGCATCCCGTCAGTGTACGTCCAAGAAAAATGTTTTGTCAGTGACAGACTCAGATTGTCTGTTATCACTGGCCTTCAGGCTCTGGGAAAACTAGTTTAACATTACTGGAAAATGATAAAAATGATAGAAAATGAATTGAAGATACTTGCAACAGCTGTAAAGAGCAAAAACAACATTCGCTACTGCTAGCAAAACACACACATGGGAATATTCCCATGCATGCACACACTGGGATTACAGCAGGTGGGATGCAGATGTTTTCAGACTGCACCCATGAAGAGCAAAAGCTGTACCTGATTTAACTTTGGGGCTGAGGATCAAGTGTCATGGAGCCAAATTCGGTGAGTACTATGGGTGGGCAGAGTTTGTTGTGTTTTCAGTACAGTTCAGGTCATTTGCACCCCGCCTCAGCACACTGCAGCAGAGCACAGTGTTGACAGTCTGACCCTGGGGGATGAATTCACTGTGCACAAACGCTGGAGAACACAACCAGCACGTCCTCCTGATCTGAAGCGCCGACTTCTCTCTTTGACACTGCAGCGTCTCCACTGCTCAGGCTGCTGTTTGCTCTCCGGGTTTCACTCAGGGATGATACTGCACACGGAGCTCGGCGCTGACAAAGATACCGGGGCCTCGTCCTGGAGAAAAGGTACAAACATGTATTATTAACAGAGCCACATCATCATGAATGTAAAACACATACTGAGCCATCAGGACGGGACATGATACTGTTGTGTTAAGCATTAACTGTTCACTGAAACCCCCCATCCCCGGTTCAAGCCCAAGCCTGGACCCAAGCCTGCTTATTTATTATATATGCATTGTTTGGTTCAGTGTCAAAATGCGAAGTGACTCTCTGCATTCCATGTTTGTGTTGTTGTAGTGTATGCTCTGCTCTGCACTCTCCTTGACTGAATTAATTCTTGGATGAGCTTTTCCCTCCATCCTCACATTAAAATCAACCGTAAATCAACATTTAAACGCTGATATTTAAAAAAGCAGTGACAGTATCTAATGTACGTCCCTATAACGTGTATCGATCGGTTCCAGCTCTTCACTGAAGTTAGTCTACGTGTCGGCAACACTGGGATATTAAAATCCTGTTTACAGCTGCACTGTTTCATCATCACTTTCATCCTGACACTAGCAGAAGCTCTGTGCATGCTGCGCTGCTGGAGTGCATTTAATATTTTCAAGGGGTCTCAGTATTTACGCCTCAGCCTTGAATTCAAATAAAGACAAAATGATATTTTACTGAAATGAGTTTATGGATATACAACAGTCCATTAAAGTCGGATGAATGAGGATCACTTTCATCTGTGACAAGAGAGCCAACCTGGAACGAACATGATGCGTTTGGTTCTGTGGGAATAATGTGTTTCACATGAAGCTAAAAGTGCTATTTGGCCACTTTTGTAGCATTTTCCTGATTTCTGTCTGTGTGAGGAAGTTCATTACTTATTTCAGATGCTCCCTCTCTCTCACCACAGGACTGACAAGTTGACTTAGGACTTATGTGCATCTAGAGTTAATACATTAAACATCAAACACTGGGGGCTTCTCTGCTTTCCTGAACTGTAGCAGAGGTTTTCTGGTTTGCAGGGTGGACTGAGAAACAGCCTGGGCCTCATACCCATCCTGCACCTGCACAACCATCACATACAGCCCAGTTAGAGGGGAGCAACGCTGAGAGGTCGAACACATGACCCCAACAATCAACCAATGACACTGTCTGAGTCTGAAATGAGACTCTGCCATTCTCTCCCTCCCACATGCTGACTTGTGACTTCCTGCTGCCAGTGGAGATATCAGCTGTTCACATCAGCTGGCCTCATCTATCCAATAGCAGAGAGATACATAGCTCCTCATCATCAGCCAGGCTGGCAGAACTATTTATTATGTGACGAATAACAACAACATCTTGCTCTGTCTGGTATCGCCTCTCTCTCTCTCTCTCTGTAGTTAAGGAAATCATAATGGAACAGAAACAATACAGAAACACAAAAAGGCTGAACAAGGCAGAGAAATGGTGTTCCCGGTTTGAACTTGTTCATTCTGACCTGACCTGAACCCATTACCTTTGTACAAGCAGGTTTTTGACATTCAAATGAATCCTGCCATAAGTCCAAATTCAGCTCAGAGGGAAAAGGTCTAGACACTTGTGCTCTGCCTTCTTTATTGTGCAGTAGTCCTTCTGTTTGTTCTGTCAGTCCCGCTGAAGGCCCGAGGAGAGCTGCAGGAGACGATGCAGACCGTCACCTGAATCCACATGCGCTCAGCTGACGGCAGCAGAGCCGGATCAGCTGCCAGTCGACTTTACTCTGTAGCAGCTTCTTATGGTATGGACTTTGTATTTGTCCATGATGCAGCGTCCACATGCTAACGATGTAACAGCAGTGCTTTTACTGGTTTCATGAGACAGTGCTTTAGTTTAACTGGGAGGAATAAACATGTAGATCAGAGTGTCCATTCTTCATTCTTTTTACAACACAACTGATCTTATTATTGTCTTTCACCTCACCTGTCCTCTCACATGATGCTACTCAGCCAATCAAACCTGTGCATTTAGATACACTTTAACTCATAGAATTGGTCTCTGAGTTTTTTGTGCCATTAAGATTAGAACTGCAGCTCCTTTGAAATGCAAACACTCAAAATGTAGTAATTCTCATTCATTTATCAGTGAAACAGCAGTTCATAACCAATTACATAACAAATGGAATAGAGAAATAGAATCAGTGCCACACTGCAATGAAAATATCATGATCACTGTGTGAAAAACCTGAATGCTCATTTTCTCTAAAATGATAAATAACAGGCTCACTCGTGCTCGTCTGAATATCAGCATCTTTCCTGCTGAAACTCTGATACTTTGTTTGGGACTGTGCAGAGAGAGACACTGTCTCATTCAGAGAGACACGAATCTGACCAGTTTCAAAAAGAATTTAATGCTATTCATCCTGTCAGGCAGCTGAGCAGGTCTCTGTGAATCAGATCATGATTCCTGTGACTCGTCCCACTCCCAGCTGGTGTCCTGGTGCTTGACTCAGAGGAGAAAGAGGCCTTTCACTGTTGCGTAGGCTTCTTTCTGTTTGAGCGTCCTCCTTTTTATATGCCGATAAATGAATGGATGTTGTTTAGAGGTTGTAACAGGTTGTATTTCAGACTCACTGCTGTCTCTTATTCATTGTTGTGCATCTTAACATGGCATCTTTTGTGAAGCTGCCTCCATGCAGTGTTCGGAGGATTACTGAGGGCCAGCGGAACTGATGTATGCAACTGGAAATGACCAACAAATGCAAACTTCTGACCCGGAATATGAGCCATTGTGTGCAGTCAAACAGGGTCGGGGCTGTCAGATAGAGTCATAAACAAGCCTCTCCATCCTCTCCATGCCTATTAAACTAACAGGGATAGTTGGAGATGCTCATATTGTTTATGTCTACCTGTCTTTAGGAACACACACACTCACACACACGCTTTGAAAGTATTGCAGCGGGAACACTTTTTACATGTAGGTATACAGTCTGTACTGCTAATTAATGTCTGACATGCACTACACGCTTCGAGACATATCAGGGATTAGCCTCTGTCCTCATGATGACACTATAATAATTACATGTCTGTGTTGTAGTAGACTGCGTGTGTCCTGGTCCAGGAAAGAGCAGGTGTTAAGCTGAGAGAGTGTCCAGTTCATCCTCAGGACAAATCTATTTAGAGCACAGTTCACATACAGGACACATACACAGGACACATACACAGGATGCAAACACAGGGTGGTGCACTAAAAACAACTGAGTGAAACAAAGTGAGAGCATCTGGAAAAATTAAAAACTTAATTTATCTCAATACAGACAAATCAAAGAAAAGAAAGCAAAGTACAATCCAATGTACATGACATAATAATACATATTGTCTTCAAGATGTTGATGGTGTTCTGTCCTGGTGCAGCTGGTGCAGTGGCTTCAATGTCAGGTATTGCTACTACTATGATGATGAAGTCATATTCATGTTAAATGTTGTCGTACTAACTAAAGATCTCTTAAGACCACCGCGCTCTTCAGCCCGCCAGCCGTCAGCAAACCTGCAGTGAATGGCCTGGGCTGCTGAGGCGTGAGGGCGCAGCATCAAGCTGCCACTGCTTTCAATACATTTCCTCATTTCCCCAACGTGAGAAACTGTTGAGCCGGTCGAGTATAATGACAACAAACTGAGCTGAATGAAAAGAGCTTTGTGAAAGTGCTAAAATGCCTCAGTCTGAGCCATTAAGGCATCCGAGCACATTATCAGAGGTTCTTCACAATGAGTCACTTCAGATACAATCTTGGCTGCCATATTTAAATAAAAAAAACATTTTCAGTCATATTGCTTTTCTTCCCTATCTGCTGTTACTGCAGTGAATCTGTATTTCTCTGCACACACACACACAGACACACAACATACACACAGCAGGTGCCTTACATCTCACCGTTACACGTCTCACAGGACAAGTGACAGTGGCAGGCACATAGATCTATTAATAATACAAACCCAAAATGAGCCCAGTGCATAGTGTGTTCACGTGTGTGTGTGTGTGTGTGTGCTGCTTGAAAGGAGCTGCATACATGTTGGGGTATGGGGACTAAATGGGTTTATTAATCTCACGACATCACACACACACACACACACGGTTACAATCAAGACACACACTGAGACTGCACCGCTGCAAACAGGCGACAGGAAAGGATTTCAAGCCATCAGGGCTTGACAGTAACCACCAGGTGAATGCCCGGCTCTGATTGGCTGTCCAGGAGATATACTTTCTACTGTTGCTAGCCAGCTTGTCTACCCAGCACAAGCTGTGTCGTGCTTTCATGCAAGAACGGTTTCAGCTTTGTTCCTGAGGTTCTTCCTGAAAAACAGCTTCTGCTTGTGTAAGAAATAAACAAATTTCACAAACAAATATAAACTTTTGAGCTTTTGGTGAGGTGTCCTTAAGCTTAAAGCTAATCGAACCATCTCAGGTTTTAGTTTCATACCTAATAAACACAGATGACAGAGGTATTGATCTTCTCATCAACTCTCAGCAAGGCAAAGAATGTGAGTGCATTGACCAAAATGTCAGATTATGTAAAACAGAGTAATGGCTGAGAATGTAAAGGCATGAGAGCGTGTCACTGAAGGCTGGTTCAGTCTGTCCAATCAGACCATGTTTGACTCAGAGATGGAGATCCATATGTGGGTTGGAGGCCAGATCATGTTAGAATGAAGTGTCATATCGGCTTCAGAGTGGACGTAGTTTTAATCCCAGGGAGAGGAGTTTAGGCATATACCAAGTTCTAAAACATAAAAAAATCATTTTTACTACATATGAAATCACAGGCAGCACTGGTTTATTTCACTTGGTTCATATTTAAGTATATTTTTGTCAACCACTTCTATCAGTTATGATAACATGCACTCAACAAGAAACTGCAGTGATGTCCCAGATCTCAGAAAATGACTTGATAATTATAATCACATTATGTCTGACTGCAAAAGTGCTATGATAATATAATATGGCTGTACAAAAACGTTTTCATGAACGTGTCAGTCTTTCAGAATTATACCTGCAGAAGACGATGTAGGCTGCTAAGCTAATGCTTAAGGCAACAACAATAAGGCAGATACCTCATTGCTGCTGCTGATATATGTTCCCACATGTACCATGCTGCTGATATTGGACCTGTCCAGACTGACCTGTAAGCAAACACAGTTAACTGTAACTGTAATGAGTCGTGTTTTTGTTGATATGGGAATTATGATGTACATGCAGCATCATCATCACGGTGTGTATACGTGTGAGGCGTACATTACCTGAATTACTTGCGTGTTGGATAATAATTACTGTCATACTGTCAAGCATGGGTTTGGCCTTTTCCCTTCATTACCACTGGTTTAGACGCCTCTATAGTCCATAATATTGTTAAATGTACATGAAATGTTCTGAAAGTTCTTTGGATTGTGGAAATAGCTTTCTGTTGAGTAAAAGGTCAGAACAAGAGAGCCGAGCATTTGCAGCATTTGTAGTGGAACAGAAATTATATCTGAGGTTGTCAGACTCGGAGGATGTTGGCAAAGTTCCACTTGTGTGACACTCCAGAGACGCTGTAGGATGCACGACTGATGTCATTCATATTGTATAACTTCCCTTTAATGTGCGGTGGTTACTGTATGTATTATTATCTATATAGCAACCATTATGATGAAGTATACATACCGTACAAAGCAAACTGAGTGACAGTACTGTGGTTATTTTCATTTATTAATTATAACATTATATACAGGCTGTAAATAGATTTACAGAGCACATATCCAACATATTTCCCTACCTCCGGTTTAGCTGGTGCACCGCCCTGTAGTCAGGTTTCAGTCAGAGCATTTCCAAAGACGTGGGCCAGAAACATCCACATGCACATCAGACCCACTGGTCTGACCCACAAATCACACGTTGGCGCGCACATTTCCCGCATCCACAGTGTAAACCCATGTTATTTGTTCGCCATAGAGTTAGACTGGATTATTAATATGTGTACTAGCACTAATCAGGATCACTGATCAAATCTCAAGTGTTCTTAATTACACGAGAACCGTGATTATACTTTTGACAAGCGTGGGGAATACAATGGAATATTTTTAATGCACGGAAGCTCATTAAAACTAGAAATACAGTATGTCAGTGGGTGAATTGTGTGGGAATAAGAGCACGGTGGAAGGAGAGTGTATCAGTATTCATACCTGTGTCTTTGTATTTAGCTTGTGTGTATGAATCATATGCAGAACCTGTCTTTGACTCCCATCTCGTGTGAATCTCCAGTCCTCTGGAGGAGAGCCAAATGAGATCAACTGCAGAGGAATTCCTTTGCTTCCGGAGACACAAACGCATCAATTACAGCCCACCCTGGCCGTCTCTCTGATCCCTGCCGTCCGTCCCTCTTCCCCTCAACTCACAGCGCTCCTTCGCTCCTCTCTGTCATCTTCGTCTGTCCGTCATTTCCACAAGAGGAACCACGGGGAATTAGGCAAACATATGCAAAATGCTCAAACGCATGTGCGCAACCCACGGTTTTCTATTAAAGCCAGCTTTAAATATGTAAATTAAACATGTAAATATGGGGGTGGGCAGGCATCTTTGCATGTTGAAATACGGCCCTCGAGACTATGTGCACACTTTCATCTTCAGTTTAAACCCCTTAGCATTGTGTGTGTGTTTGTTTACGTGCACATACATGAATCTGTGCATTCCACACATTCATGCTTTACACATTAAATAAACATTTGGTACACTTATAGGCATCATTATGCAATTAGAAATAATCAGTCACCCTCATGTCATTTTGCTCACAGTTTGCATTGGCATTCGAGACAGCCGTGATCCCTGATGGCCTCCATTCTTCACAGGAGAAATATTAGCACAGCTAGAGATTGGCAGCTGAAAATGTTAGCATGCCCTTCATAACGCTCGGCCTGATATTACCACGGCTGCTGATTGAGAAACCACACTCGTATCCAATTACATAGGCATATATTTCTACACATCCTGCGCTAATAAAGGCCCTGGATTCATGACTGCTTATTCTCAAGGGGCCGTCACACACGCACACATACACACATTGTGACAAGAGTTAATACAGCTGTATGTTATAATAACATTAGCCGAGTCAGAGAACTGATGGAAAGGTATTTGGATTGAGAAAGAAGCAGGAAGCAACACTTTGCAGTTTGGCCAATCAAATTAATGTCTACCCTCAAACTCAGGCTGATGATACAATTCACCTCAGCGTTATTTATGGAAAGCTTTTACACATGCAGTAGGTGTAGATGTGGTTATGAATGTGCACGTGTCACAACAAAAATCAAAATGCTGCTCAATTGTCCCAGCAACATTTTTACCAATCTCAAGCAGTCCTGTAATTTCAACTCCGCACAGTGTCAATGTTTATGCAGAACTGCACAGTTTATCTCATTTCTGCAGGAAATGTCAGTTATGATGGAGCATGGAAGACTAAGGGTGGAGGATGGAGGGGTACCTGACCCGATGATCGGGCATCCTGTTCTCCATTGGTGCCAGCTGAAGCACTGACGGCGCTTGTAGAGCGAGAGCAGTGATGACAGAGCGGTGGGAGGGAAGATCTTGTAATTAAGAGAAAACAGGTGTTGCACCATATTCTGTGACCCATTCGATTATGGGACTTGATGAGGACTCTTAGCCATATTGCCACTGAAAACTGTTTTATCTCACTTAGCTGATGTAAAACAACAGGTTCCAGGAAGGAAAAAAGAAACTCATTCACTTCATTTGTAAGTCAGAGCCTCTCTCAGCTGTACATCCCCCAGCTTTATATACCTCAGTATGGATTGTTGTTTCAAAAAACAACCTAATATTGTTATGTATGCAATATTTATGGTTTTAAGGGGCCTATAACAAACACCAGTGTGCCCAATTAAAACAGCTGACAGGAAAAAACCCTTTAAACTAATTAAACATTTTAGCCAATACTAAATACGAAGCTCCTGGAGGGTCCTGGGTGAGGGTGGGTGACCGAGCTGGCTAGGTGAGCGAGTGAAAGGTAGTAAAACAACATATTGGGTTATTTGTCATTTGCTGTGACAGTGATCCCAGCAGTATGCACCTCCAGGGCACCCCAACATCCATTCAACAGCAGAGGCTCATCTTCTATCAGAGCCCTCGCCCTGCTCATATTTCACCCATACATCGTTGTGATGTATCAGCATCTGTTCTCTTCCTCTGAAGGGATGGTGCGTTTCCCTCACCGTTCACTACACTCTGTATGATAATGCTTGCTGCCCAAAGCCACATGCAGGCGCAGCACAGTACTGCCACTGCTGTGTTAACTGCACTGTCAACAGCAACCACTCTCAAGTTCTTGTAGATACTGCTTGTTGCCTTAATACATTTTTGGTAACCCTTGATTGATTTGTAAGTATCTGAATCAACACACTGAGCACGTTTCACCTGATTAACTTTAAATCAACCACCCAGCACCATAAAAGTGGTAATGACTCATTATTATTAATTACTTAATCATTCATATTTTTGATTTAACGTACAGTGATACATCAAATTGACATAATACTTAATAGTTACTGAGGAGTCTCTCATTACCTTCTTCATGGTTTAAATACTTATTTATAATATTTTGATATTAAATAAGGCTTGTTCCTCATCAGTTATACTACTTTGCGTTTAAAGTCCTTTTGTCAGTCCTCCTCCTCGATTTTACCTGCTTTGTTTCTAAAGCTGCCTTATCTCTTCAACACCAGTGCGCTGACAGGTGCTAACATCTGGAATTCAATCAGCATGAACCTCATTTAGCCAAGAAGCTAATTTTAACTGTGAAACTTCAGAACGGTTTAAGAAACCTGCAGCTAAAACAGCACCAAGGACAGCAAGGGGAGGAATGTGTGGATCCATGACATTTGACAACAGTCCATTCAGTAACAGTTTAACATTACACAGTTCTGCTAACATTAATGCAAGCTCTGCAGGAAGCCACCCCAGGAGCTGTGTTTTTGCTGTTACAGCAGCAGCGTTGGAGAAAATGCAAAAGTAACAACAGCAGGTGGTGCTGCTGCAGCTCAAAGGCAATACTGTCTGTCAAATGCTAAATAACCTTTGCACCTGAAGCATGGAGGTGTTTCTTTTCCAGTTTGTTCTGGGTTTGTTGGTCAACAGCTCACTTCCTCTTTGTTGAGTGCTGATGTGAAGAGCACGTCATCATTAGGGCTCATCTCATCATCATTGTCATGTTGTTGAGCTCGACTGCCTTCTACCGTCTTCTGCAGTCAGCAGCAGCTGGATATCATAATCCTGCAGCTTCTCCTTCTCTTACCACACAGAGATGTGATGGTCTGACCTGTACTTGATTCAGCTGTTACTGCCAGCCAGGTCAAAGACATGCAGGACTGTGGACAGATGGTCCATTCCTCTGTGTGGCTTGACATCAGGCGATAGCTCAAATCAGCTCAACTCATGTTTTTGTTGCACTCATCCACAGCAGCTGGGGCACAACAACACAGAGCTTATCTTTCGCTTACTATCAAATGCAGCTGCACCACATCTTGTTCCCACTGAAACTAGAGGCCATCACTGGTGCATTGTTGTCTTGCCACTTTATCACAACAGCCTCTGATGGTTTTCAGCAACAGGCACCAGTATAACTGCCTGGAGTGGTCTCCCTCCAGAGGTGGGCACATGTCACATGTCTGCTCATTTATGTACTGTAGGTAGTGATCTGAAGGTCTCTTAGTGGCTGTGGCCAGTTTTCCTACTGACAACTCTCCTCCACGACAGGGGTTAAACTAACTTATACAGAGAGCAGAGGTACAGCGTAATGCTAACAACCCTGATTGTGTTCTGTACATATTGTATTTGTATAACTGACAAAAGACAGCTGAGAGACTAGGCGACAAGGCAGGAACATGAGGAGAAGAAGACCTGACAATGAGCGGGGGGAACACACACTAAATACACTAAGGAGGGAAGGTAAACAAGACACAGGTGAACTCAATCAGAGTGAGGCAAACAATGACAAATGGTGGGATGGCACACAAAGACAGGAAGTTAACAAATACACATGAGGAAATACTACAAAGGATGAAAATGAATGTCTGAGAATGGAAAGAAGATAAGGACTCACTTTATGACGCTCACAACTGGGCTCCAACAACCCTGAACAAGTTACCAGCTAAAGGAGCAACAGATCTATGTTTCCACTACACAGGCAGCCCTCTCCTGACTGACATGCCCCGGGGAATCAGACCATGGGTGGACAGCAGCATGTTGACTAGTTGAGTGTGATATGTCTGGGAGTGATGGGAAGGCAACGTGAACAGGGATAAAGCAGGGGTAAACAGAGTGGGACTGGAATAGTGGGCACCGTGGCTCAAAGCAAACGATGCAGTGTGAACAATGGTGTTTGCTTTGAGTGGGAGATAAGAAGAAGGAGGAGAACGGGGTGACGCTTAACAGCAGAGTGGGTACGATGAGAGAGTAATCAGAGTAATCTGCAGTGCTGACAGAGATTTTTATAATACAATATTAATTTCATCTCAACACAAATGATTCAAATACAGTACGATAATAATAGATGACATCTTTTCATACAACTGCTAAAAGTGGCTAGCAAACACCACATTCTGCACTCTGTGCATCCATACAAACATTAGCCATCCAACACAGCATCAAAACAAAGCAGTGCTCATATTGTAAAATAGTTTTCTCTGTATAATATAAGAACTTTTGCCAAATTAAGCACCCAGGTGAGCACACATTGACCTCACACTCATTGACAACGAGACATTTTAAAGCTTCCTTCCTTTGCTTTTATGGAAATAATCTCATCTTCCTCCTGTGTGTAAATAACCAAAGTCGGCTGCGCTTCCTTCTCCGCTGTATAAATAACTCCTCGATTTAAGGGCTCAGACTATCAGTCGCTCTCCGTCCCTCCTCCTGCTGGTGGTTAATAAAGATATGAAGGGTGCTGGTTATTTATCCGCTCTGTATTCCGATATTTATGTCTCCGAAAAGCTGTTTGGGATGTATATCAGATGCTGGAGGTGGGGGTTTGTGGTGTATTGGGAGTAAATGTTTATGCGTGGTAGCGATCATACGCCGCTGTAAACATGTATTTTGATGAGATGGAGTGGTAAAAATAAACGTGGAGGAAATGAAATGTTTGAAGTACAGCCACCCTAAAGTGCCAAAAAACTGGTTTACAAAATGAAATATGATTCCTTTCACACCAGCTGACTCAGGCGTGCACAGTTCCTGACCCTCTTTGGTCTTTCATATTTATATTAACTGAGGGAAATTCTGTGATTTCGCATCATGTTATTGGCTCACAGTTAAGGTTAAGCTTTGACACAAAACATTATCATGGTCAATTATATGTATTAATTAATTAGGTATGACATATGACCAGATTAATCCACCTATAGGTTTTATTAACTAGTCTGAATCAATCCCTTTTAGACCAACATGTGTGCTCATAGTTTCTACGGATTCTAAAGATTTTGAAGTTACTGCTGTGAAAACTGAAAAATGAATGTGTGTGTTTTTGTTCCCTGAAACGCAGTGTTTGTATGGCCTGGTGTGTTCAAAGGAAATCAAATGACAAATGGAGGAGAAGCGTGTGTGTGTGTGTGTGTGTGTGTGTGTATGTATGTGTGTGTGTGTGAGCGGACTTCACGCAGTGTTGTCATGTTTTACAGCAGAGACTCGGTGATTCTCCTTTGATCATCTTCAGGAGGGAGCATGTCTTACTGAGAGAGGCAGAGTTCTGGTCTACCTCAGTCAGGCTGATTCGTGTAACAGTGTGTGTGTGTATGTGTAACGGCAACACTACATTACAAATGACATGGAATTCACCCTCAAGCACAACTGTACTAATCCTGTGGCATTATGTTTGCCTTTGCCAACACACCCATTCTCTCTCTCTCTTTCTCTCACACACTCACACACATTTTTGGTATTGTTAGTGAATAAGTAAACCTGCTCGCTGTCTAGCAATTATTCAACCAATTTCAGTGTCTATGAAAATGAACGCACTCTTATGAAACTGCAGTTCAGCTGCAGCGTTGGATAGATTCGTGGGCAGCCATGTTGGTTTCTTTGGCAACTGCACAGCAGCAGCTGACCTTAATCTGGTTTAACTCCGGATCACTTTCATTGATGGCACTTGACACTTATGATATGCGCCTACAGGCAGGATTTGAATGGGACTGGTTAACTCTGAACACAGCTAGAGGTTGAATCCTGACAGGCTGTGCAGACTTATGCAATCAGGGTGTTTTTTTAATGTTACTAATAATCAACTGTTTGTTTGTGTCTCTAGATTATTGTTTGTTATAAAATCACATTAAAGATGGAATGAGGCTGATGTTTACATTGTTATTCAGACTTTAAATTTAAAAACCTGCTGTTCTTTAAGGGTGTGCAGACTTTTTATACCCACTGTATGCTGCTCTCAGAACAATGTTCGCTGAAATAACCAAATGTTGTAGGCCGGTCATTTAGTGGTGGTGTCATCCAGACACACACACTTCTTTTCTTCTCCATTGACTCCAACATCATTAGCTGATCTGACACCCTCTCTCTCACTCTGAATTAGCAACTAAGCACCGAACAGCTGTCTCCTGTTGGAAATCCATTTGTGAAGTGACAGTGTCAGATCAGATCAGTTTGATCAGGGTTAGATATAAAATTGTGACTTGAGAGCCCAGTTAACTCAGGCGTAAAGAGCAGGTGTGCTGATTGTCAGAAACAGGCAAAGGTCAGTGTGAGGTATGCTTTGGGATCAGAGAAATAGGCAAAAGACTAAAAGACATGCAGGCAAAGGTGAAGGCTGGGGCTCTACAGATCAGGCCCACTGGATGTCCTGGTGGTGATGTATATACTGCAAGGCTAATTTGGAAGTGGGAACAGGTGTACAGGTGGGTGGGAGGGATCAGGTGATGGGGAGCGGTGTGAACACTGGCAGCTGAGAGCGTAGTATGAAGGAAAGGCAAAACAGGCAGATCTCTAGTGTCAGAGGTGTGATCTATCTATAAAGACAGCATGCACAGACAGAGACTGATGAAGAGGAATGCATCCTGGATGCATCATTACACACACACACATAAATGCCTCTCTACCTCCTGCATTTGAATTGCTAATAGCCCTGATTACAACAGCTTTGCATCGCAGAAATCATTGGAGTATTGACGGGAATAGTTGGCAGCCCTGCCAACCCATCATCTGTTTGCAGTTGGTGCACACCCTCAGAAACAAACCTCACGTGTCTTGGTTGTCACAAGCACACAGGAGGGGCAGTGTGGAGATGGTGCTGTTGCTAGAAAAGAGAAGGTGACCTCGACGATCATCTTCTCTCTGAGGCATCCCGCCACACTTTTCATATATATGTAAAGCTTCCACCTGTTTCATTCACCTGGGATTCCCCTGTTTTCTTAACACCCTGACACAGACTGATCCTCAGGGAGAGCTTGGAGGATGGAGTGTCCCAAGAAGTGTTTCCAGTCCAGACACTGTCCTGTTTATGTAAATGACCAAGAGTGAGTTAGAAGGGTCAACTGGCATGGATTACATATATTATTTAAAATATGTATATGCACCTGAAAATAAGCATAGTAGTGTAGTAGAATATGAACTGGTTCAGATGGCTGCGATCTACAACCCGACCACTAGATACCACTAAATCCTACACACTGCTCCTTTATGGGGAACATCTATTCTTCTATTCTATTTCATCCTGGACCCTGTTTTTCAGTGCTTTGGTGTCTGGATGACGACTGAAAACAACAGTTTCTGAAATCGGTCAAGTAGTAATTGAATCATCCACCAGGAAACAGTGTCTAACACAAGGCAACTACACCCCTTCAATGTGTGTACACTAAAAGTGTTTGTCACTAATAGGCCACTGTTATCAGCATCATGAAACATGCTTTCCTTTAGATAATAGCATTAGCTCCAGCAGCTCTCTCCAGTCTTGAGCGGCACGTTTCTTTAGGAAGTTGTGCTTTGGTTCAGGGTTTCTTCTCTTCTCTGGCTGCCAGTAGTCATCCCGGTTACACTGCTCCCTGCAGAGCTGATGGGCAGCAGCGACAGAACAAAACAGTCCATATGCAGCTATGAACCGTTTTGTCTCTGATCTGAGCTCAGATTTCTGTCCCCATCATGATGCAGGGCGATTTTAATTACAATCCAAACCTGCCACTGTCATTCACACATGAAAACAATGGAAAATGAGGTCTGTGATGAAAAGTAATTTCCAGCCACAGCCACAACTGCTACTGAAGGTTTGTGTTTCAGCATATATGAAAGGTAGCAGCATCTAAGCCATTTTAAGAATGTGTACTGTGGAAGTGTGTCCACTGAATCACACACTGTTGAACTGCTCTAGACGCTCTAACAACACTCTGGAAACATTACAAAAATCCTTGGCACGGTGAATGTTGGAGAAAAGTGTTGACAGTGTTATTACGTACATGACTTCTCTACTTCAGTCTCATGTCCACAGGCCACAGCTGTATATTTTCATTTTCATAATTTGAAGAAGAACAAACTTTATAATGAGCAAATCTGAGCGCAGTGAACACAACGCTGTTTCTGCTGCCAAGGCAGAGTAGATTAGCGGTGGAGAAGTGCAGATAGTGTAAATGTGAAAATACAAAGGCTTATCTCTGCCCCGTCTTTAGGGCACAGTGGGGACACTTTTCACAGCTACAATACTGCGTTATCACAGTCTATAAAAAGTTTTTGCATTCACTGGGTTGACTCATGTTCCCAAGAGCTGCGGTGATGGAGTGTGAGAGTAAAAGCTGAAGCAGACTGTCATGAATCCTGTGAAGATATTTCAGAACAATTAATAACACAACAGTAAATTCTTCAAACCACTATGGGAAGAAAAATGATTCTACAGGCCTGATCTGAGGGCAGAAAAGAGCAAAGTGCAACTGTCGTTAGCAGTTTCAGACCAACAGCGGTCGTTTTCACGTTGTATGTAAGAGCTAAGAGCTCAGAGCAGCAGTGTGTGCTGGTCTTTAAATGAGGTGTGGTTATCTTGAGGCTGTCACAGCAACATTCAATTCATTATTTAATTATTTAATTATTAATCCAGAGAAATAGAGCACTGCCAAAACAGCTCCTCTCTAACTCAGCTGTCTTTAAGCAGGAGAACAGCTAAATGGAGTCACCTTAGCTCCCTCCAAACACCTCCATGAGGAAAGATTGCTAACTTATCTCTTTCTGTTTCTGTTTTGCTTGGTTAATTGACAAAAATGAAAATGAGCTTGCTATTGCTATTGATGGCTTTTATTATTTTTTTATGTGTGTCTGTTCGTTCAGGCTATAATGTGTGAGCTGCTGTAAGACATCAGAGGTTTTGAAACTTAAGTTAAAAGAGAATTTCTGCATTTGCACTGAATGTTTGCAACGTAAGCTGTAGTGTATTTCATACATTCGGCTACTAATTGAGCACTTTTATACTATTGCAGGACAATGTTAAAACTGTGTGTCGCAGCCTGGTTAGCACTGCCACGGTTCAAGCTGACTTTACTGGCTGATCTTGAGAGAGACACAGTCAGTTTCCACAGAGTAGAGCATAATTGTTTTGGTGTAGCTTATAACTGACACATACACTCCAACACACTGCTAGAATTCAAATTGAGTTATGTACAATTTGAGCTAATTTGAAGAGTTTAAGGTGTCCTCCTATTCTCCTGGTTCATCTTGTTTTGCTTTGTATATTTTGCTGTCAACAGCTGTTGTGTGCTGCATGACACTCAACCATGAAACTGTGCAAATGGCCACTTGGAGTTCAAATCACAAGTGCTCTTCTAGGACAACTGGCCTGGTGTCTAATCAGCGTCCTCACCTCCTCGAAGCACCGAGCGCCGTACTTCTGAGGGCCCCTCCTACCTGACTCATGTTAACTGCATGTGAACCATGTGCACTGTCACATGGACGCCTCAGTCCTCCCGCCTTGAAGCTGTCTGCTCCATCTCATAGTCCAAGAATAAGCAGCCCTGTGCAGGGCTGTGGGTGTAAACAACCAGAAGTTTTTCTATCGAACTTAAGTGAATATCAGGATTATCATCAATAAAAAAATTATAAAATGACAAACAAACAAGTGAAATAAACACTGATCTTTGCCTCTGCTGCCTGGTAATTAGCCCACACACTATTAGGTAATTAGCTTTGGCTATGTATTGTGACAGAAGCTAATAGGATACGGCTACAGCGTCCCTTAAGAAAATATAAAAAATAAATAAAACCTATACTCTTGTGTGGCTCCACCAGATTTCCATACATTTTCTAAGACGACTTATTGTTAATATTTAATGAACATAATTTACTTAGAAAATGTGCATTAATTTTGCCCTGTATGCCAAGCCAATCAACACCGGGAATTTAATATTTATCCTCATATTAGCTCAAGATATATTTTGTTAAACCGTTGAACTGCAGTGACGAGCAACTGGCCCAGCTCTCTTTGTTTTCTGTTCCCTTTTGCTCAGATTGGAACGTGGTTATCTTTTCCGAGCCGCAGTTCACTCACAGCGCTGCTGTATGTCTTACAGCATGAGCGAGCGTGTCCAGTGTCAGTATGTGCCATACATGTAAAATCCACCTCTGTGTGTTGTCTGTGCGGCAGCAGTTGGAGCGCTGCTAATGGATCTGTTGTGCAGACACACTGACAGTTTAGCCTGAGGGCTAATTACAACGGCGCAGGCATGATTGGAAAATGAAATTCTGAATAATTCCTTCAGCCCTGACAAGAGCTGCTGTTTTCATCAGGCCACACATAGTAGGAATGCACCTACATGTGTGTGTTTGTGTGTGGGAGTGTGTGCATGTGGCAGCATGGCTGAAAGTATGGACATGAAAACGTGCATATACCTTTTCCCTGCAATGTATGATGGGATAAGGGTGAAACACTAGTGCTGCATGATTATAGTGTATTTTTGAGCCTTCGTGTGTCTCTTGACTCTGCTCTGTGAGTGTGTGTGTGTGTGTGTGTGTATGTGTGTGTTCTTACCTGGCTGTGAGAGTGTGAATTAGGATCCCGATATAGTTCAGGCTCATTAAAAGTTTCCGCTGTTGCTGGCAGACTCCTGTTTTTCCCATTCAGTTCTCAGTCAGGCATGGAGAGCTGTGTCTGCGGGAAAAAGTACGATAATACTCTGATTATGATGATGACGATCGGTGTCCTCAGCACCCACAGCCCTACTGTTTTTTAAAATATTGTCATCTAATCAGGAACTGATTTAGACCTGGGATGATGATTGCACTGAGCTGCAGTTTGAGCGTGATAGCGGAAAACTTCTGTGTGCTTCAGATTCATGCATGTAAATGTTCCCTTTCCCGTGTGTGCGTTACAGGAGCCACCTCAGAGCGCTGAAGGAAGGCAAAATAATGAGTGATTTCTCACAGTCCGGTAGGGATACAGTACAGTTGCCATGGTAACACTGCTCCTACTCAGGTGAATTGAATCTTGATTGCAATCTAAATCGCGACTGTTATTGTGCTTTCATAGTGTGCTTAGTGGAAAAAGTCAGGCAGCAGGCAGAGATAAAGCAGCCCAGCTGAGAAAGAGAGAGGAGAAACGTGTTGTTAGAGGAAGATGTCGAAAGAAGCATTGATTGCAAAGTTCATATGATCCAGAGGTTCTATCTGGAAGCCTCAAGTCTGTCAAATGCACATTGCTGGGATCTCACGTGCTTTTGCAGGACAGGGGCAAACTAGTCGAAGACCTACGACCTATGTTAGGTCCCTTTCCTCAGTTTAAAACTGACCAATCACCAACTGGCAACCCCTGTGCCTCAGTTATTCATATAGAGAGCAGAGGCCTGCCTGTCTGAGATGCTTTCTTTAACTTCCTCAGTGTTGCATTCACTCTCAACAAACTGCACTGACATCAGAAACACGCAAGAGAAAAGATAGGCAGCCAATCACAGGTCCCACATTCCCCATGCGGTGTCTCAGGTGCCGCCGCAGCCTTAAGGCACCCTGACATGTGAAAATGAGTGCACGTCATCTCCGGCACAGCGCTGAGGTCTAAATCAAGCTTTAAGATAATCAGCATGTAAACACTGATTGTTCTGTGGCTGCTCTGCTCCGGTGGATAATAAGGGCTTTATTCTGCAGTGCACAGACATGCACACACACACACACACACACACACACACACACACACACACGCACACACACACACACACACACACATAGCGGTTTACAGAAAGGAGCAACAAGTGGGTTCTGAACTCTGTTTAAAGTTTTATTGTTCATTAGAGATTCTAAAGTTACTGATCAATGTGCAAAGAAAAGAAGTTCTTGGTGGACAAACTTTGGTCTACGTTGGACTGGGTGCCTTCACTCTGCCAGGCATCTGTCGCAGCCTGTGTGATGACCGGGTGGTGCCCACAGCTGACGTCACTCCAAACTGCAGATTGCTTCGGGGTGTGTGTACATTTGGTACAAGGACATTTTTGTATGTATTAGGATTATATGGACACAGCTCCTTTTCGGAATGGCTCTAAGCTCATAAAGTCTCTCAGCCATGAGAGCAGATGAATCTCATGTGAAGATTAAAATGTTATTAAAAAGACATCAGCTCTACACGGCGTCGTTAAGTTAGAACCCAGACGAGTTATAGGAAAAGGATTCTTGCTCCGCCAAAGCAAAAAGAAGTCTATAAATGCCAACGGAGGAAAGACGGGAGGATTGCAGCAATAAGAGAGGAAAGACAACAGAGAGGCTGGAGGGAAGGCGGGGGGGTGGTGGGGGAGCCGAGGTGAGAGTGAGTGTGGGACACCGTAGATGATCAGAGCTGGCCTCCCACTGGGGCTGTTAACCAGACGACAACAGAAGCAGCCAATTACAGAGAAATCACACACTTAGCATCGCAGCCATGCCTTGCTGCAGGATCAGGGTAAGGGTGGGGGCGAGGGTGTCGTCTAACTTTGTCTTCTGCTTTGGGCTCATCTCATGCTCATGAATGATTCATCAATCCCCACCAATCATTTCCATTTTGATTCATCTTCAGCCCCACTCTCAGCCAAAAATACCCTAATATTATTTTACTTCATTTTACAGAGTCATGCCGAGTTGCTGTAGTAATGGTTTCAATGATATTTGGAGGCTATTTAAATCAATCTTATCTTCAACCAGCCGTCAGTGTGGCGCCACAGACACAGACTCGGAGCTGCTATCAGTTTAAATGCTTTGCTATGAAGCATCAGGCTTCGCTAAATCTGTTAGACGTTATTAATTACCTGCTTACTAATGCAATCACTAACATGAGATTAAATTAGTCCAACAGAGCATAATCTCATTACTTTCAGACACCATTACAATTATAATACCAAATATAGCTGCAGTCAGTTGTAAGAGTCTGAGCTTAATGCATCACGCCGACTGAACGGGATTTAAAAGAGAGATGTACAACTTCTTTTATACTTTACTTTTGAGTCTGGAGGACAGTCCTGTTGACTTCCTGACACATGTTGGACAAGCCTAAACCAGGAGTATATGTCATACTGAGCTTTTTAAAACAATAGTACCCGCTGAGTGAGTTGTGTTATTCTCAGTTTTTAGTTTTGAGTGGATTAATCATAAATTCATTTTCGAATAATGAGAAATAACTTGAAACTGTGAGCAAATGTGGCAGCTCCAGCAGAACTGAAAGTGAGTAGGTGCTGAACACAGAGTCTTAAAAACACTTGTGAAACACTCTTTGATAGTGATTAAGCCCAGTTGTAAGAATCCCCCCCCAGTTCGGACTTTAACATAAAAATGTTCTAAAATGTATTAAATCATGAGAAATTAAATAACATCTAAATGAATGTTTTGTCATAGCTTAGGCTGGCGATGATGCTCACCGTTGCCGGTTGTTACAGATACGAAAGGAACTTGTCAGCAAATGCGATTTTTGATTACTCAGCAGTCAGAAACAGTTGTTGTCATAGCAAGTGGACAAAATGTGTGGAACTGTAAAGTCACAGATATGCTGACACAGTCCTCAGCTTGGTCTGAGCTGGCCAAACGTTACTACCTACTACTATCTGTAACACTAACACTGCTGCTGAGTACTTTCTGTTGACAGATATCAGTCATGACTCATTCACTTGCTGTATCCATCCTTTAGATACAGCATGGCCTGATGTCAGCAGATACAGTCTGATTGCACTAACACAGCCAGACCGTCTCTCTCTGACACGGTTTGATCAACCAATGAGAGCCGTCCATGACTTTGCGCAGGGATAACATCCCACAAAGTGAAAACTCAAATCCTTTAAGTGTTTATATGTTTCATTTATATACGCTTGATTCAATGCATCTAATACATACTTAAGGCACTGTGAGATTGCCATAAAGATAAGTGATGGTGAGCTTTTTAAATTTCATTTTAATTAAATATAGCAAATCATTTTGCAATATGTTTCAGTCTTATTTATTATTTATTGTCCTCTTTATTGCTAAACTATATGAGGTGCTGTCGAAAATGTCTGATTCGATTGTTCCTGAATGCAGCATGGCCGAGTAATGAGCACCCAGCAGGCGGGAGCAATAACCAGTGTGAGTCAGTACAGGGAGTCACATCCACACATCATGGTGGAACCTGTGTTACTAGTGTTTGCGTGACCAATGGCAGATGTGTATTCACGATCCTCTCATAGGCATCAATGTCAAACCCAAGCCTGATGGAGGAGGGCAGGCTTTACAGCTATGACTTCAGGCACCAGGAACATGTTCATTGCTTTCTTGGTCATCCACAGGGTTGTGCAGCAGGAATTGGTCTCCCACAGTGTTAATGTTAATAGCCAGGTGTCTGGTAAACAACTTTACTAATGACTGCAACTGTGGAGTGAAGGCACTTGTGCAGGCAAATGGAAACTGTCTGTCCTGAATGCATTCAAGGTCTAAACGCAAGATCTGGATTTTGTAAATAAATAAAAATACCAGAAAAGTTATCTTGTTTTGTTCTTCTATTAGTAAGTAGACACAACAGGGTCATTATTATTCTAAATGACATTTTCATAAGGCAGAGGCAGCCCATCAGTGTCACAGTGTATGGGATAAAAATAGAGCACCATACCATTTGTCTCGGCGCAAGAACCTGGGCTGTGTTGGCTTTTCTGAATATTTCATCTGTCTATAGCTCCTCAAGCAGGTCAGTGCTGCAGATACTAAACACGCCGACCAATTGGAATCAAATACATGCGTTATCCTAACAGCATAAAACACTGTAGACACCAGCAGAGATCCTACGCCTGATCCTGAAACACGAGGTCAAAATGACATCGGTGTCACTCGTTTAAAGCCCATGCAAAGCATTTATCCTGTGTCTGTATCACAAGGCCAGCTCTATTTCTGAAGTGGGCTTATTTACAGGAGAGTGACTAAAGTTGTGCCCACCAAGGCCAAAACAACAGTCTGCCAACATTAACTACTTTCCCTCCAAAACAAAACGCCCATGAAACATACAACAACATAAATAGGTCATTTCACACAACATGGTATAACTGCCAGCGCTGAACGGACAGCTACTATGCATAAGCATCTCATTGTGGACCAGACAGACAAGCCCAATTCTAGACAAATGTGTCTGCACTCTGATTACCTTGAGAACACAAGTGTGCTAAATTAAGAATAACATCATTGCCTGAGTATTGAACACAAGAAATGGCCTGTTTTAGTGATTAAAGACAAGTACGGCTGCCGCTCTGAGCTGCACCGGCACATAAACATGCTGCCTAACACTGGCTTCAGTCTCTTATTCCTACATTTGAAACCGTAATATATTCTCCAGTGCATTGTTCATGACAAAAAAAAAAACCAGATAAATACCAATTACCCCCTAATGTGGCACTTTTTGCTGCTATCTTAAACTCCCATTCAGTGATGTATGTGGTGATGCACTATTTGAAAATGTTTGTCTTTCTCCAGAATCAGAACCAGGTCATGCAGATTCTCATGAAAGTCAACCTCAGCTGAAATAATCTAATGAGTGGATAAATCACAAGTAAACTCCAAATGTGTCTTGTCAACTCTTTTCCAACTCTTAAACCAATGGTGAATCAGCTTCGGGCAGGAGCTCATACACTTTGAGATCAGCAGATCTCAGCACATTTCAAACCATCACTGCGATTCTAAGTAGAATACACCTGCCGCTGGTTAGCCCACATGGCAACATTGGCATGCGAGTGGATTCAGCCACCTCTATTTCAGCCAGACTCTTAAATGTTGAGAGAGTGTGAGGATCTCTCTTATTAAATCTGGGAACTAACCTCAAATCACTCATTATTAGGTCTTCCCGGGATGCTGCTTGAAACAGGGGGATTATCAGTAAGCAGAACATCAGCTGCAAGATTCTCGCCTCTAATCAAAGAGAGTTTCTGTTTTTCTGCAGTTCAAGTTTTGCCTGTTTGGTTCTTTGCATATCCAGCGATAACACTTTCTTCGTCTCAATACCCGGCCACGTTTTTTCCATTTCCTTCTCGGCATGCTCACCCAGAGCAGCTCTCCCTGCTGTTCAAAAGGCAAACCAGCTCCAGATTAATGACAGAGGTGGGTCCCCGGTGACCTACAGAGGAAGGTAAATGACAGATGAATGACTTTCAAATTTGCTCTTCTCATCATCAGAATCAACACTGTATAGTTATTAACTTTCAGTAACTGACCCTATGTGCACTGATCGAAAAACCCTTCAAATGGTGCATCCAATCATGTTTTTACAACTTCACACAACTTCAACTTTACAACTTCTGTTCTTTACAAATACTCATAACCACACTGGAGAACAATGTCCAAAGACCCACCGGTGTGCACAAATGGCAGTAGCTGTCTGACTACATACCCAAGGATCTATCTTCATAACCCTCAGGATCTCTTGGTATGGCAGTGAGTACTTGTGCATGAGCAGCCCAAAGGCCCAAGACAGGTCACCAGAAAACAGAAAACTCTAAAACCACAGATGGAAAGAGGAAAAGAGGAAAACCAAACTAATTGCTGTATCACAACACTAACAGCCTGTGTGGTGAAACCCAAACTGGATAGCGTTACACGATGCTGCTATCTGTCTACCAGCTTAACCACCCCTGTCAGTTATTCACACACACAGGTGGATCACTTACCCTCCCATGTTTCAGTGAATAACCTCAGCTGAAGACAGCAGCTGAAAACCAGCTTCCTCAGCCACAAACGCGAAGGAAACTACACTGAAATATGCCCAAACTACATCTCCCAGAGTGCAACAAACTCGCCATATAAGGCTCACTGTGCAAGAGCAACAAGAGGGAATGTGTGATGAGGCAGGGTCAGACTCACAGTCTTCTTTATGGACGGACAGAATTCCAACACTAGAGTCAAAAGGGCATGTTCAGTGTTTCATAGCAATCTCCTGATGAAAGGCTTACCCCACACACGGCCAATTAAACTGTAGAGGCAGAGAGGAAAAGAAAAACACTTAACAATACAGAATCAAGTCAGTAAATGACAGTAATACTGATAATAAGATGTGAATGTAACTTGGCACATGTTAAACAGTAAGCTAACACCATAAAGATATTTTTTCCTTTGTCATCTTGTGTGTTCACAGCTTGTTCCCCTGCCCCCTGAGTTGAATGAGATGAGATGAATTCAGCTTAAATCAATCCAAACTGGTAATACAGCTTTATAGCCAGTATACACCTTCATTTATCATCGACCTCCTCCCGACGAAAGTTTCTCCAGTGTGCTTTTATTTTTTTAATTCAACCGCCTCATGTCCAACTTTCCTCACACGCTGACGCTGGTTCGTCTTCATCTCTGCCACCGAACATGCCCTTTTGACTCTGGAGTTGAAATACTGTCTGTCCATAAGCAAGAATGTTCGCCTGACCCTCCCTCGTCCCTCCCTCAGCCAGAGCTGCTATGTTGATCAAAGCATCGCAGTGCTGCATACAAATACACTCACAGTCTGGCAAAGCAGCACACGCTCGCACAAGCAGGGAAAAATCAACAAAATGTCAAAAGTGCAGTGGCAGCCCTGACTGTCATGGAGGTGTATTTCAGTGTGTGGAGGTAGTGCCAGATTTCCCAGGGTACGGGAGGGGGCTGAGGATGATGAAGAGAAGCAGCTCTGAATAAAACATTACATTTACTGGGATAGTTTTCTTTGCGTGGAGAAGACTTCTTGCTTTTCTCCTTCTGCAGGGAGCCATGTGAGCAGAGCAGAGAACCGCGCTCCAGTTTCTAGCCTTTTTAAACATTAAGACAACTTCTGCTTTTAAAATGCTGTTTAAACATTGATAACAAGCGTCCTGGGGAAATCAATGGCTGAGTGATATTAACCTAATTCTAACAGAAACCCTCTTTGGGAAACTCCTTCTGTTCTCCAACTCTCCCACACAAGTCAAACTCCAGGCTTCTTGCCGATATCACAATTGCATGTTTTCAAGGCTGAGTAAAAGTTTTGAGTCCGTGAAACAGAATAGAGGTGTTTGATGTGAGAGATTCGGCTGAGTGAATTCAGAGCTGCTCGTCTCTGACAGAGCTGTTGTTGTAGAGCCTCGCTCTCCTCTCTTGCTGAGGCCACAGTGGTAATGAAGCCTAATACTGAGCCAGGATCTGCAGCGCTCAGATGACCCCGCTGTGCAGCATATGGTAGCCCTCTCTGTGGCCCTGGTGGCCACTGGCCTGTGGCGGCATGTCACTAGTTGAACTGGAAGGAACAGTCATGAGGGAATTCTGGGTTTGAGCTGCTGCAGATCAGGCTGCCTTTGTTCTAATGTAAAGCATTGCTTTTGTTTTCTGTACCATGTGCTTCTGAGAGACGACTTAAATGGGTCAGGCAACACTCAGTGTTTTATTCTCAAGTCTGAATGAAATGCAAATGTGATGCACATGCTCAGGCACTGTTTCTCTCTTTAAAAAATGTATCATGATATCACATCAGACCACGATTTCTATGAATTTTCCATACCTGCTTATTTGTTCGGTGTCGGAGGACTGCAGTCTGTCTCCTGCACTGTGGAAGAGGCCTGCATGTTTTTCAAACCAGGTAAAAATCACAGTATTAGTAGAAGAGCCCCGGGCAAACACAGGGAGGATATGCTAACTCAAAACACAGAAACTTTGATCGCACAAACGTAATCTCTCACACCTGAGAACACGATGACATCGCTGCAAAGAAATCCAACAGGTGAGGAAACATGACGTGGGTTCACCCATAAAGGTGAACTAAAGCTGCAAATGCTTGTTGAAGGTGTAACACTTGCAGAGAGAGAGTGTCACAGAGTCCAAAATAGAGGAAGCTATCGTAGCATATGAGCTTTGTTGCATGATCCATTTTCATTGCATTTAACATTCTCGTCCTTGTCGGTTTATAAAGTGCTTAGCGTAAGGTAAGTATAATGCTCTGCAAACATAAGGGTTTGCAGCAGTGTGAGAAGACACAGCCAGCAACAAGGTCTAAAACCTCAGGCGACAGGTGAATTTAGCTGTGCCACCTCTTGGTGTGACCAGGCCCCAAGAGTCCACGGTGATGCTAGCTGTGAGACTGTACTTAGACACAGCACTGCTTTGAGTTGAAATGCTAACAGGCTCACAATAACAGTGTCGCAGATGTTTAGTGCAAACCATCCTAGTTTAGCACCTTTGCTAACATTTGTTAATTAGCAGAGAACACACAAAGTACAGCTGTCATTGGTTCTGCAGGCCCAAAATGTTACACAAATTAAAAATAATAACCGCATGATTGCATTAGATGAAAAGTTGAACTCAGCCAGAGGGAGGCATGAATGTCCAAACCATCATTATTCCACAGTTGAGAGATTACAGCCATGTATCTAGTACCGCTAAAAACTTTTATCATAGCAGTGACAGATTGTAGAAAGCTTATGTGACACATTAAATAACCTGTTTAGCTGTTTAGCTATGATGACTTGTAATTCTCCTTCTGTCTCATTATTACTCACGCCCATGTTCCCTACTCATACAGTCTACTTAGAGTATCAGGATTATCAGAATTACTGGTTGCACTGTTATTTTCTCCTCCATGTGGTATTTGCTGCAGATATGATCCAGCCCCCCACCCATTTGGATTCCATTTGGATCTATTCATTTTATCGCTTATGTAGCAGAAAACAGTATCAGCATGACCATGGAGGATTTTTCTGTCTTCATTCAAACCACTCCTGTGAGACAGGCCTTTTATCTGCTGCTGGTGCAGTTTTAAAGTATCTGTGTCTCTGTACAGGCCCCTGAATGCTAACTCCCATCCTGTATCGCCTCAGCCCAGCCTGCTGGAACAGCTTTGCGTGGCAGCCGGTCCTGACTGATTGCGCTGCTTGTTAGTCTGTCTTTGATCATTAGGCAGAGCAATGTCACCGCCTTTAGTGTCATCAATTATAATTTGGCTTGTGTCACTTTGATCTCAACAAATATTATCCCAGTTTTTTAAGGCGTTGTTGGGCCACGTGCTGCTGACTTCCAGCTTCCTTTATTAGATGCAAGCCTTGTGATGAATAATTTACCTGAGTGGATTTTTCTCCTGCATGTTCTATCTGCTGAAGCTCAGACGACACAGCCCACAGCCAGGAAGTTTAGAGAGACTGAGAGAGTGAGCGGGTAATATATAAATAGCTCATCACATCCTTTGGTGATGGCACCTACATCTGTCCAGTCCATATGGCGCTGTTAGTCAGCTCAGAGTCTAATTTCCACTGAGTCAGTATAATTCAGTGTACATTTTCTAGTTCAGGAGGTCTGGTCAGAACGTTACTAGTTCCATATTCTCTATCAATATTCTGCTTACTGTCATGTATGGTATGTACGATGGTGTGATTAGACTAAGCTGTTTGAAAATTATCATTACGATCAGTCCAGGACAGTGTCAGATATGTGGGTAGAACAGGCGGATTTATGGAAAAGGACATGCAGTTATACGAAGTGAGCGCTGTGGCACTCACCCCCATTCTGAAGTGCTTTGAGAAACTGGTTCTCCAGTCTATCAAAACACAGGATCTATCACCAGCCTGCATTCAGAGCCAACAGGAGGATGCCATCTCCACCGCCCTCCTCTCAGCTCTCACATATCTCTAAAATAGCAACACCTGCATGAGAATGCTGATGTCAGCTCAGCATTTAACACACTTACTCTCTTAAAACTGGTTGGTAAGTTCAGCATTTTGGAACTGTGGCATCACACTTCACACTGTGCAGTTGGGTTTTGGACCTCCTCACAACATGACCACAAACAGTTTTTATTGGCTCTGGCACCTTCTCCTCACTCATTCTGAATACCAGCTATAACACAGATATGTGCTTTGACCTCTCTTGTTCACACTGTACACCCATGACTGCACCCCCACACACATAGAGAACATGGAGAAACGTTTGTGGGTGATCAGCAAACAACAGTGGGACAAATCGGCTATCTTGCAGAGTGGTGAATGGAGAACAGCTCAGGGCTAAATGTCAGCAAGCAGCTGATCATTCATTATAGAAAAAGGGTGGAAAGGACACACACCTCTATCACCATCAGTGAAGCTGAGGTGGAGCTGGGAATCAGCATCACCGAGGACAGTCAAACACATCACACATGACCAACCTGGTGAAGACAGTTCAGCCAGCTATGCTTTAAGTATTTACTTTACAGGGCAAAATTGCAGTGCGGGTTCATTGGATGTGCAGGGCACAGGGCAGCAGGGTTCTGCACTGGTTAATTAAAACTGCCCAGAACATCATTGGCACCCATCTACTGAGCATCAGAGATATCAGTCAGATGAAGGATCTATCATGGAGATGTCTTAGCTTCTTTTTTTTTTGTAAAATCATCAATCAGCTCCATGGCTTTGCTGACATCGAGCAGTTGCTTGTTCTCTGTGCACCAGTCTCCACGATGAATGATTTCCTTCCAATATCAATTCCCATTGTGGTTTGTAAGCCATTGGATGATGGTGTTGTCTGCAAACTTCACAAAGGTTCTCTCCTCATCAGGCATTATAGTCATGGGTGTACAGCATGGACAAAAAGGGGGTGACCACACAGGAGGTTCCAGTAGCAGTTCCCAATCCGCTTGTCATGACGAGGAACAAGGCCGGCTAGAATAAATACTGATGAATTCAAGGTTTAAATTCATGGCATTAACAGAAGGGAGCCGATGGACTTTCTTTAGCAGTCAACCGACCTCAGCCTCACTGAATATTTATGAAGACACACGAATGAGGAAGCCAAGCACTCTGTGACATCACAAGGAGCTCTTTGGAACGTTGTCAAATCACTGTGGGATAACACAGGTCATCAGATTTTATACAACTCTGAGGCGTGTATGCCAGCCTGAGTGCAGACTGTCATTAAAACCAAAGTGTTTCTGAAATTCATGCGCATTCGTCAAAGATTCAAGCTTTTATCCAAACTGCCAATAAAGAACAGCATTACACATAAAACTAAAAACTGGAATCTGTCTACAGCGTGCCATTAAAGTAATAATTACTTTTGTGCACCAAAAAGTTATCCAGCAGCAAAAAGCAGCACAGTTTCTATGCATGTTCATTTATATTTATGTATTCAAGTCCTTTGAATAAGAAAGTATGCTTTTATCACTTTAAGGTACAAGGTGTCATGTTACAGCAGTGGAAGCCCTTCAGGGACAAATCTGTACCTTTTGAAAGGGGATGTCTTCCTGTAGCAAAGCATTAAAGTTGCTTTTATTCATTTCGGGGACATAATTGTTCCTTTAGAGGTAAAAAGTAAAACACATAAAGATAAACTGTGCCAAAGGGAAACCATGTGCATCTGTGCTGGGTCATTACCCACCGTGTTGTTAACGATATACTAACATGATTTGTCATGATGAAGAGGCGGCTGAGGAGCCCAGCCCGAAGGCCAAGCTCGTAAGACCAGTCAGTTTATATTGCAACCCTCATCTGTGGTTGTGAGTCTGGGTAGGGGGCATTAGACTGGGGTCAAAGTTGCCATAGCCTGATACTTGAAAAATGAAAAATCGATTTCCTTTGCTAACACAGCTACAAACAACACACTCTTTGTCCTTCACGAACATCTGACAGTGGCCCTGTCAGAGTTTAGCCTAGACCTGTAATACCAACCAGAGTAGCACTTCTGGTGTTCAGAACTGGCTCTGTAGCACAGCACTGTCTGAAATGTGCCAGAAGGAGCAATTATAGCCTCACAGTACAGTTCACAACTTCTTTTTTCTTCTGCTTGTAACGGTCACGCACAGCTGTTACTTTCCACGACGACACTGTTTGATACTGTTTTTGTTTCTGCTGAGAATTGTTAAGGTCAGTGTCTGCTGGTGGATTTCAGCTGAAGACTTCTTCATCGATTCCTCAATGATTATTGTGCCGTTTCCTTGGTAGTCTCGGGTATCATAGGAAACAAATGTTGACAGCTGCATGAAAAGAACCCTTCCCCTTTTTGCAAAAACCTGCCTGAACTTTTTGTCTAGACCCTGTCAGGCTCCTGAAGTCTGTTACGAAGGACAGAAAAAGGCCTTTATGTTTGCTGCTGGCTGGAATGTGCTTCAGTCTAATAAAACATTTCTTGCACAATGTTCTTGCACAATGTTGAAGAAACAGTTCAGCATTTGTGAAAACAGAGAGACACTGGACATCAACCTCAGCACCACATGTTTAAGAGAACAGTATTTTTCCGTGTTTGAGCGTCAAAAACTGTTTTTCCCGTGCAGTCATTGGGATGACAAAACAAAAATGAGGGTTATATAAAAAGTCAACACACCCTTATGAAACAGATAATACTCCAGAGCAAAAAGCAGTTGTTAGGCTGCACACCCAAATCCTTTGTGGAAGCACCTTTCATTCCGATAATATGAATATGTGTCTGCTTTGCAAAAATCGATTTTTATCTTAGTTTTCTACTGCAAATTGTGTCAAGCAGCTGCGTGTATGGCTTTCTTTAGGTCATTCCGTGTATTTTACTTTTAAATTAAAGATGGAACTTGGCCGACATTTGCATTGCTGTTATTTCTGTCTTCAAAAAGCATCTTTATGCACTGCTTTTAGGCCAGGATGCTACAGCAAAATAGATTTGTGATCTCAGTGAAGGAGTTCATTTAATTTTCATTTATTTTATATATAGTAAGTATAGTATCATTAGGATCAGGGTGACGTAAGTTATGGTAATGTTTTGGAAAACACAAAGAAAAATATTTAAATTAGCCTTGTTTAAATCTGTTAATCATACCCACACAGATCGGATTATTAATACATGTTTGTGTGTATGTTTATGTGCGTGTGTGTGGGTGTTTGTGCTCGTGCATTGGGGCTTCATGAGAAGATGATGTGGACCGAGTGAGCAGCAAAGTGTGCCTGTGGGATTTCTGTTTCGGTTTCTTCTTCCACATTACAGCATTAAAGCCCAGCTACCTCCTGACCCACACACACCACATGCACATAACAAACATCTGAGCCTGTATTCGACTATATGCAGAATCAGACACTTCAGTCACATAATGTCACGCAGGGCTGTGAAATGTGCCCTGCAGCTAGCGATCTGCGTAAGAAGCTCTTGAGTAACTTGACTGGGTTGGCAGCAGTGTACTTTAGAACTTTGTTTCATGGCTCGAGCTGAGACTTCTTGTTTTTACACCTCATAAATATGGAGGAACAGTTGGTGTAATAGGCCCTGAGGTAAAACTGCGGCTGACTTTTAAGAGTGCAAGTTGTTTAGGTGTGAAGACAAGCTGAATCCGAGGGGACCCGCCAAGATGGCACAACCAGCACTTGTTAAAAAGATGCATGATTATGCATTCCTTCTTTGCTGGGAGTAATCTGAGCGTTTAAACAGACAGTCTGCGCATTAGATGAGCTCCTCTTGACAGCGTTAGTTATTGTTGACTGAGACACTGTAGTCAGGCTTTTGTTTTACTCGGCGATAGTCAGTCCAGGAGGACATGTTCAATGATCATGGAGGAAATGCCTTCTTAAGCTGGTAGGAGATAATGGGAGGTTTAGCTGCTGTCAACTGAGAGACAGACCATGGGATACAGTACGTACAGAGAGAGTTTGTGCAGAGTTCAATCAGTCAGTGCACATTTTACATCTGTTGTCAAATAATACTGCTTTCCATATGTACTCAGCATGCATTCAACACAGAGGCAGCAGTCAGTTTAGGCCAGTGTCACTTTAAAATTCAGATAGCAAATGATGCATGCTTGTAGCTGAATCATGATCATGATCACCATGGCAAAACAAGCTGCTGTCCTGATTTCAAAATATCATGTGCAATGTTATGGTGGTGCCATGACGGTGGGAGGATCATGCTCTGAGGCTGCTCCTCGTAGCCTAATTTCTGACTGATTCATGATTGTTAAACAACAATGAGATTTACTGGAATGGTGTTAAGCAAGAGAGCTGACGTCAAGAATTTACACTGATGCAAAACATGTATGTGATATTTGTCTGTGCTGCTAATGATTTATCAGCCAAACAGGAACATTTGGCACTGGACAGGTGTAAAGAATGACTCGGTAAAACTCTACGGACAGACTTCTGCATAAAAAGAGAAGCACAGCCAGTGTTTTCCTTCTCTGATTACTTCTCAACCCCTGCATGTGCTAAGACTTAATAATAAGCTCTGTGTACCAGCTGCATAAAATGGCACTCACTAAGTTGTGTACTGTAGTTGAGTTCCCCGAACTTCACCCTGTAGCATGGAAATGCTCACATGCAGACACCCACTCACATTCAAGACTGCTGGCTGAAGGAGGCAGGGGACTGGGGGAAGCAGCCATCTACCAGGAAGAGGTTTTAATCACATTCACACAATGTCAGAGATGGAGAGGCTGGATGTGAGTGGGTGTCTGCTGAGCAACGCGACACATTGTTAGCGCTTCTATCACAAACGCACCCTCTCTCATTAGACAAAACACACTCATCTGCAGCCTTTTCCTGCAGATCTATATTGGAAATAAGTGCTAGGGTTTGTTTTTCCACCCACATGCAATATACTTTTCTCCTGCATTAAGACAGACTAAACTGTTTTTTTTTTCAGTTTCAGGGCTAATTTCAGCTTGAAACAAATTTGTGCTTTTCTATTTTTAAGCAGGTGATAGATATGGGTATGGGGTGTGGGGGTAACAGTGGATCAGCACCTGCATTATTCCATTTCCTCCCTGTAATGGATGAGACAGTGTGAGAAGATTAAAAATGTCTGCTTCACAGTGGATTGCAAACCCATGAGTGAATAACACTCTGTTATCTGTGTTTCATGTAGTTAAGTGAGAAATACTTTTTCATCTTTAACTGTCAGTTTTTAACTACTACTAACTAGTAGTAGTACTAGGCTAACAGTCCTACAAACATGTAAATAAACCTTGTGTAAATCCAGAGTTTTAGCCAACTACAGATCGATATCTAACTTTCCCTTTTCTCTAAGATCTTTGGACTTTCAGTCAGGATTCAGAGTGTTTCATAGCTCAGAGACAGCAAGATACAAATAACTTTCTAACTGCATCAGACAAAAGACTTGTCTCTGTACTTGTCTTGTTAGATCTTAGCGCTGCATTCGACCGCTGACCATCACATCCTACTGCAGAGATGGGAACGTTTAATTGGGTTTAAAGAAACTGCACTAGACTGGTTTAGGTCTTAATGATCAGACAGAGCCTGGTTTGCACATGTCCACAACAACAAATCCTCCATGCACACCAGCGCTAATCACAGAGTTCCACAGGGTTATATGCTTGAACCAAAACGTTTGTTACAATGCAGACGATACACAATTATACCTATTGATTGAGCCAGATGAAAGTAGCCAGTTAGCTGAACTTCAAGCTTGCCTTAAAGACCTGGATGACCTACATATTCCCTGCTGCTAAACTCACACAAAACTGACGTTATTGGACTTGGCCCCAAGCAGTCTCGAAACACATTACCTAGACACATACTCACTTTAGAAGGTGTTGCTTTAGTGACCTGTGCCACTGTCAGGAACCTGGGTGTTATCTTTGATCAGGACATGTCTTTTAACTCCCCCATAAAACCCACCACTAGAACTGCCTTTTTTCACCTACGTAACATCGCAAAAATCAGGAGCATTCGCTGTCATCACTTGCTGTCGCCATGTGCTTGATCATGGTAGGAATTCTCGGGTGTAATTAATATAGAAGGAGTGTTAAAGTAGTAGCAAGTAAAATGATTTTAGAATCTATCCTTTGACACACATGACAGCAGTGCAGTGATTTAATGGCTGGTGTAATGTGCTCCACTTGCTTGGTGTTAGTGAGGACTCTTGAAACAGCATTTAGGAGGAGCTGCAGCTGTTTGATTGATTTTTTACTAAGACCTGTGAAAATACCTGTGTTTTTCTGTATCTTGTTGAGACAGAAATCCTTTCATTTGTGCTATGTTGCAAAGGCATTAAAAGGCTGACTTTGTTATTGTCTTTATGCGGCTGTTGAAATTTAGGTTCGGAGTCTAACACAAAGATCTCTGGCTAAATTAGATGGTTTTAATGTCACTGATTCAAGATGAGCACCGGCCTGTAAGCTTTGTTCTTTGGGGCCAAAAACAATTATTTCTGTATTCAGTTGCAGAAAATTGTGTTTATCCATTAAAGTGATGTAGTGACACTGTTATGTAGACTTGTGTTTTCCAAAAACCTTCTGACTTCCTGTTCTCTTGAGATGTGAGTCAGCGCTACACAGACTTATGAAAATGCAGGTTTTTGAAAGGTAAAGACAGAAATAACAACAACGTAAATGTCAGCCTTGTTCCATCTTTAATGTGATTGTGATGAAAGAGGAAAAACTAATTTCATTATTGAAAACATTAGACATTTAAAAACTACATCTTGCATAGGTGCACAGAAAGGTGCAATCTGTACATGTGCTAGATATGCAGCATTGATGATGGGCATGGAAAACGACCGCTCTGTCATCTGGAAACCACCACTGACAGACACCACTTTGTGCCGGGTGCAGGGTAGAGCCCTTCATCTGGATGAACGTTCAGTTCTCACTTTTGTTTGTCGGAGCAAAGTGGCTGAAGATTTGTGTGATTGGAATGGCTGGCCGTGGCGTTCACGCTCCACTGAGCACGTAAAAAGAATTTTGTACTTACGTACCAACAGCTATAAGCGTTTTACATTGCCTGGGCACACTATAATAATCTTTTGTGGTTGTTAATGTTCCTTTTTTCAACATTTCAACATATTTCTTGCGCTGACTGAAAAAGAAATCTTCTATAAGGACGAGACAGCGAAGAATTAGTCAAAATCTGAATCTACAGCAAAAGTTTCAGAACTATTTGTGACTTCTTGTCAGCACAGTGTGGATCAACACGTTAACACATACTGCAAACATGTTTGGTTCAATAGTAGTGATTTGAACGTGTGTAAGCACAGCTGATTAATGCTCAGCCTCTGCAACACATCGACTGTTCTCAAGGGTGACAGTTAACCCACAAGCAATGATTTTCCACAGGTTTATTGATCAGCTGTGAGGGTTTGTGCAGATTTCTGTGTGCGTGCAAGAAGCTATAATCATCCAACTCGAGTTGTTTTTGTTGTGATATATGCGGATGTTTTTCTCGCAGACAGAATGTTGTTTTTCTATTTCATCATGCTACAGAGTTCAAAGCATCATTCATGTTGATGGATAAAGAAAACATTTTTCAAAAGGACGGAACAAGTTGCTGAAATGTATGTAAGGAACTGCATTAGTCCTCTTTCTCTGTTCAGCCTGCATAGCCTGAATGCAAGAGAAGATCACTGTGTGTCCTTGCACATTGTTTCTCTTGTGTACAGCCACCTCAAGAACGCTGGCTTTGTCAATTGCACATTTACAAAAATCTTGACATTCCTCTCAGAGAAACGTCTGTTTGTGTTTTTATGTGTTTTTCAGTATGATCGATCGCTGGTTTGTGCTTCAGGATTGCTTTCATTGTGCAAAAAGTCAGTAAGGTTGGACACTGTCGTGGACTGTTTACAGGTAAAAGAGTATTCGGGCAGAGTCATAGGATCAGCAGGTTTTAAGGACCTAATGGGACAGCTATGTTGAATACTACCTCAGCTCATGTGACTGAACAAATCCAAGAATATCTACCTTCAGACAAAGTCTCACTTCTGTAACACCATGTGCAAGAGGTGCCTCCACACTTGACAGGAAAACTTAGAATCCTTAAACAAGCTCAGATGACAATCCAACAGTGGTATCAGCAGATGCTAGCGGCTGTGGGTTAAGAAAGGTGCTTCTGAGGATTGCTGGAAACCCACTCACAGTCATTACCTACATGCTATACACACATAGAAATGAGTGCATGGCAATGCATGGAACACGTTCCATGGATCTTTTCAAAGCGATAACCGATCACAAGCCACTGGTCCTTTGATCAATACCGGAGATGTTGACACAGTACTAATTAGGTGCCAAAGCTTACTCCTGAGGTTGATGAAGTTCAGTGACACAGTATGTACCTGGGAATACACTGATGGTGGCTCACAGGTTGAGTCCAGCAGTCAGCACCACGGACAGCGACGCAGGATCGGGAGCCACATAGTCTGACAGTGAGCTCCAAGCTGGAGTGAAACAAGGAAGAATTAAATGGCCAGACCACATCTCTGCACACCTCCAGCACTCAGCAAGAGACTCATAGCACTACAGAGGTGAGCTGTGCGAAAACTCATGGTTACATGTCAGCAGAGACTGTAGAGATCTGATCTGAACAACCATCAAACCCATCCCCTTATCATCCACTTAAATAGAGAACAAAGAATTATGCAGTCATGTCAGACTTTTACTGCTTTTATCTTAAGATGCTGGAATAACATGTCACTGTAAGGCCACTGTGACTGTGGTCATCCACTAATCAAAAGGTTGGTGGTTCTCTGGAATGCATGTTGCTAGATACCAGACCACAAATGGCTCCTAAAGACTGTGCTGTCGGTGTGTGAATGTATTAGTCACTCCCTCTAATGAGCACTTTGCATGACAGCCCCTGCCGACAGTGTGTGACCTGTGTGGAACAGGTGAATGCTGGCATGTTGTGTAAAGCTTTTAAGTGGTCTGAAGACTAGAAGGTGCAGCATAAGTACAGTGGCTGAGACTACCTCTGCCAGGTGTCTGATCCCTGAGATGATCTGCTCAGATAAAGGACCACAGAGTGCAAAAAGAACCCAAAACTATCTGCTGCCTGCACTTTTGACTTTACAAGCCACGCCCCCAACATCGAGATCAGCCAGACCTGTGACCCGTCCAACATGGGACATGGGCTCTTCCACCGCTGGTGAGCAAGGTCTTGGTCTGTCTAATAGAAGACAGATTGATAGATGTTAAGAAGTAATGGAAGACTTGCAAAGTGCACACATGTTGAATACTGCCTCACCTTGAGTCCCACTCAGCTTCTTAATAAAAGCTGAAAAACAATGGCTCCAGTTATTTGACAGACGCAGCAAAGCAACAGTGTTCTCAACCCCCCCACCTCCCGTGTTCATCTTTTGTAACAGTGTAAGTTTCTGTTGAAAAGAATACACTTTGCTCTACTTCAAGGTCTCAGCGCTTTTTATTCACATTGCTTGCAGCGCAGTGTGGGGTGAATTGGGCTAAACATGCAAGGAGCATAACAGAGGTACAATCTGTAAACCTGTGTGTTTGGGTCATTACATATGTCTTTGTATCTGTGTTTGGGCTATTGCTGGATGAGGGGGTAGCTTGTAAGATACAGTCCTGCCTCTGCAGGTTGTCTATATAATAGAAAGAGGTTCAGATGGTGAAAGACGAGAAAGGTACTGACAAAACCAGGCCATAATGGCTCATTGGGTCTGGTGGCTTTTTTGTAAATACACTTTTTTTGTCAAAAATGTCAATTGTGCATACAATGAGAAGGGGTCCAGATGAGAATCTATTATTTATATATCGATTTATCAATTTAAAATGTAATGAAGGCATTGAGAGATATCACAGAGAAGCTCTGGTGGTCTTTTAGTATGCAGTCTTGACAGAGGTTCTCCCGAAGTCCAGCTTCTCCTTCACAGTGCAGGATTCACCATCTGATTTGTGAGGTAAAAATAACACCCATGGAGCATCAGTTAGCTTTATTCCACACTGCACAGCTAATATGGTGACAAGTGATGAAAAGTCTCCCTATTACTGCATATATTACTGCAAAGGTGTTCACGTCTTTCATGTGTTCAGAGGGTCTTATCTGTGCATACATGAATAATGGGTCTAAAATCAGATTCATGGCCAGGAACTCGTGCAACTTTATCGTTTCCTCATGGCGTATTAACTGTACGTGCAGAAGAATATCAAACTCTATAGAATTCTGTCAAGACCACAGTTAAACACACACCATTTAAAACGAAAAGATGTCACTCAGGTAGACCATGTAACACACACACACACACACACATGGCTCAAACCCTGACACATTGTCTGCGGTAACTCTGCTTTGCTGAAACATCCCAAACTTCTCATTCACCTGTTTTTAATAGCTTTGGACAACAGTGGAGCTCCACGACTGTGATACATGCACCGTACTTGTCAGGGGACGCATTCATTGTAGCATCTGCTGTGCTGATTTTGATTTGACATCACCAAACCGATCCTTCAAAAGCACATTTATCCATTAAACTATACTGTAGGTCTACTTGCAGCCCTTATTATGTTATAACTGGAGAAATTACTGTTGGAGACCACGTTATAAGGTCACCAAGTTGTTCACCATTATGTTCATATAAGGACAACGCTGTTCATAAAGACGTCAGATGTGATTTTTGAAATGTAGTTAGTCCACACACTAGCAGGGATTTGATTAGAACTTGTCTAAAGGCAGAACATAAAGCAGCCTACCCAGCCGATGTTGACAGTATACTTAAACCACACTTCACATGTGCGCACTTGCAAACTGCACACCATGATTCCTGAAAGGTAACTGCCGCAGTTCTGGCACGTCTATATATTGACTCATCAGCTTTGGGAACACAGTACAAAAGCTGGATTTAATTTGGATGTAGGAGGGATGTGTGGTGTATGGGATGAGTGTGGATGGGATGAATGGAGCCTGATGTTGTGATTTGGACTGATAAGAAAGCTGGGACTTTATCCAGAAATCTTTCCCAGCACAGCTTTAAACTGTGCTGTGATGTGAAAGGTGTGTGTGTGTGTGTGTGTGTGTGTGTGTGTGTGTGTGTGTGTGTGTGTGTGTGTGGCTGTATTGAAGTAGGCATCAGTCACAGAGTGTGTGTGCATGTTGTGTGAGTGTATGTGGTATCAGGCGTGCAGCCAGCAGGCTACTGAAGTGGAAAGCTTTCAGCCTGGTCACTAAGTGGGGTTGCAGCCCAGCACTGATCACTGCACTCCTCCATCCTCCACTTCACACACTCCTCTCATCTCTCTTTTCCTCTTTACTGTCTTCCTCCTTTCTCTCCATGACCTAGCTCTTCCTTCCTATTCTCTCAGCTGCTGTTTTATATTGTCTATCTGTCCATCTCTCCCCTAGCTTTGTTTTCTCTTTATCTCAAACATCCTCTCCCCCATCTCTCCTGTCCTTTCCATTTCTCCAGCCTTCACTCTTAAAGCCTTTTTCTTCCCTATCGTTCCATTTTCCCTCAGGCGTCTCTTTCTCTTCATCTCACCGCGTCTATTTTCTCTCCATCGCTCTGCTTCTCTGTGTTTCCCACTCGTCTCTACTCACTCTGTAATGTCCCTCTCATCTGCATTCGTTCCTTCAGCTGCAAAGAAACACACTGTATCACTGAATTTAATGCAACTGAAGTCATTATTTGAACAATACTGCATATATACATTTATATTCTATAAAGGACATTTTATAAATAAACACATATATGGATTGTTTGCATGCAACTAAGAGCAGGTATCAGTCTTTGGTGAAGTGCTAATTCACGGCCAGTCTAAATCAAAGGCTGCCTTGTTCTACTGGTTTAAAAGAGACACAAGCGAAAAGCTTGGAGGGCTGGGATGTGTCGTCCTACAGCGCAGGTCTCACACTGTTAATTAGAATTCCAGGTGCGTTTACGGGGAAATGTAATTGTAGCTGCATTAGATGTGATTCATTTGTAGACATCCAAACGGATTCCAATTATTTGCAGAATGACATTTTTTTATGCCGTATGAAAAGAAACAAAATCAAAACAGTCACAAATTCAATGTTTTGGAATTTATTATAGTTTACAATAGTGTGACAGTGCCAAATATAACGTGCTGTGAGTCTGTGTCATTAAAACTAACTGCAGACACCGACAGCAGAACGTGGTTTACAGCATGTGACCAGCACATGTATGTGCTCTCACAATCAGTCGCTGCTGCTTCTGTGAACCTGTGTTTTTCAGTTTTTGGCAAATGAAGAGCTGTCCCGATCCTTCTCTTCCTTCTCAAAGTGGACTCAGATCCTGTCATGTCGAATATCTTCATATCTCTCAAGTTCATGTTTTATAGTTTGCTCCCTCTCCCTGCACTTATCTCTTCTTTTCTCTCTCTCTCTCTCTCCCGCCTCTGTCTTCTTGATTACTCGTTGCTCTCCTCCCGACTCCTATCTGCCAACTTGAATTAGACCACGGGCTCGGCTGATGGGCTGGTTTATACACCCTGATGGAGTGTGTCTGTGTGTGTGTGTGCGTGTGTGTGTGTGTGTGTATGCAGTGACATATGGCATAGAGGATGCTTAAGGCAGGGAAAGGTTCCGTCACTTACTGTTTCCCACTTTTATGAGAAAAGTGCAACAAAAAAACAAATAGAGACACCAAACAAAGGCCAACACATGCAAACAGTAAGTAAACAGGAATGTCTGAGACAGTCGAGATGTTGGGATGAGCAGACCAACAGACAGACCACTGGATACCATCACCATCCATAGAGCCATGCTAGTCTTCACTATTCATGCTAGTTTATCCAACAGGTATATCAATCTGGATAGAGGTGGTAGCGCAGCAAAACCACAAGACTGACCAACAGACAGATCAACAGACAGGTTAAAACATCACCCATAATGCCATGCTGCACACATGGCAAATGACAGATTCTGAAACAACAGCAGACAACCATATACAGTTTGCATATTAGACAAAACTGTGCGTGCTAATGCTGAATCTGAACACAGTGGCAGCTAGCTGTCTTAATTTCAGATTTTAACATCTTTCCTAACGTGTGGGTGGATCATAACTCATCTCAGGTCTAAAGTGAATCTGCACTTTCACCTGTGCTGCTAAGCAATAAGCTAACTGACAAAATGAACCCCCGCCACAGACTGTGGCTTTAAATGGTGGAGGCAACCCTCAGAAACATACGGTTCAAAGTGTGAGCTTCACTGACACATACAATGCCATGAAGTCATGTCCTCCAACATCAAACAGCTACTGGTGGGTTTACTGTGAAAACTGTGCTCAGTCCAATCTGGATAAACCTTATGTTTCTCAAATGAAACTGGAGAGCCATACAATAAACTGAATTACAGTCCCTGGCTGGTGTGCCAGTAAAAGGTTGTGAGTCCAGTCCACTGCATCCATACTCTAACGTCAATCTGTAGGAACCATGATCAGTAAAACAGGTGAACATGTTTTATACAGGTGAGAAGTTGTCTCTCCACAGTTTACCAGCGAAGGCATCATGATAGCAACAGGATATTGACCTAACACGTGAACTAACTCACCATCTAAAGGTGCTCGTCAAAGTCCTGCCTCCCCTCTTCTAAAGCTGAAGTACACACACACACATACACACACACAATGTTAATCCATCAACAGCAGCTGGTTACCTGAAACACACCACTACAACAATCTTCTATAGCTCAACGCTACAGCAGACAACAGGCAGCTCTAGCTGTGAAAGCTGATTGTGTTCCTAAAACATGCAGCACAAGGACGGGGCTCAAAGTCGTTGTTATACTTTCTATTTTTAATAGAGCCAGAAGCAGGCAGCCCGCATCTTGCTGAATAATATTTCAGGCGTCAGTTTGGCTCGTGCTTCATCTTCGTCCTTGGTTCAGGTTCTGAAAATTCACCCCTGATGTTAAAAACAAGCTCATTTAATGAACTTAATGCATTGAAAAATATACTTTTTACTTGTTTTGGTCTTTTTTGTGCAAGAACAACCGTCCCCTGGGGTGACTTATATGTCTCAGAACAAAATGAATTTCAGTACGTTCTTTGAGGGTTTGTGTCCATGGTTACTACTGAAGTGCTTATGTGACAGTAGAGAACAGGGCTAAAGACAAAAATAGGTTCCTTCCATCGACTGATGAGTTTAAATGTGGTTAGGGTTTTGAAGATAAATTGATATTTTTATTAAAAAACCAACTGAAAGCCAGCCCAGTAGTTATTTATTCTTGAAAATTTGTAAACAAAGCATTTTTCTTGTCCTACTAATAAAATATGCTTCCAAGAGTCTTGTAGTTTTGTCTTCATCTATCAACATCACTGCAGTACAGTTCCGTGTACAGAGAGCAGAAGCTCTTCTCAGCCCTGAAGGATTTAGTGGATTTACTCTTTAGAATATTAATATCAATACAAATGATTGTTTTTTACAAACAAATGCACATACTGGTAAAAGTATTCAGTGGTAAACGCTGTAATATACTTTGTAGAGTTGGGCACTCACACAATCCCTAACATTCCTAGTAGACCTGCCTGCCAAGGGCCTCACGATATCCTCTTTGTTGGTGGGTCACCATTACGTGTTTTTGCTTTATAAGAGACCTTTGATCAGCTTTAAATCCTATTTTTTGTGCACCCCATGTTGGTTGGACGTTGGTTGCTTTTACCTCTATATTTGAAGCAGATGATGGATTTTAGTCATCGGACATCTGGATATTGAGTTATCAGAGAAATAGGCTGAGCAAACGTTAGCAGCAGCTTGTCTGGCAGCCTCTCCAGAACGTCAGTGCAGCACACGCTGCGCCTATGGTTGTTGTTTTGAGAGAGACACCAGGTAGCAAACTACATATTGCATTGTAAGAATTGCACTTATTATTATAATTTCTCTACAACTCTACAGTTTCATTTGATGTATGCTTTTATCCAAAGCGACGTACTTATTATAGAACAAGTACAACACAAGCAGCAAGATCTAGGAGGAAACAACGAGGACGAGTGCTAAGAAATGTTTTATATCTATTTGTTGTTTTGATTTGGTGCTACACAGATTGCCTGATAATAATAATGTGCTTTTGTATGATTTTGATTGCAGGACATTTATCTTTCATGGAGTGCGCAGAGGACCTCAGAAGTTCTTCCACCGCTGTTTTTGTGTAAGACACACTTGAAGGAGCAAGAGCGGGCAGATCATCCAGCTCATTGAGTCCAGGTGGCTTCACTGCAGGCTGCCTCCAGTTTATTGTGTCTGGCGTTCAGTGCAGCCCCCGATCGTTTCAGCATAAGCATCAATAATGTGAAAGTTGGATTAACTTCATATTTCATATATCTCATCCTATCTCTATGTGGACTTAGTAGTTAATTGAATTATGACTATTATTATTCCATATTTCATTGATATTTTTTCTTTTTTTGGCAGAGTAGGCTTGTATAAATTGATGGTGTCGCCAGCAGCACGGTCTGTCTCACATCTCTTTATCCCTACACATTTGTTTACCACAGTTCATCACTGGAGCCCCATAATACTATTACACAGTCACCGGGAGACATTTGATGCCACTGGAATATCTTTACAAGTTGGCCTAGTTTATCAGGGAGCCCAGTGGGGTTACATTGCTAAATGGTTAACCAGCCTTAAGAGATGAAAAGGCCATGACTAATCTTGCCTCCAGGCAAGGTGCATTTATCTGTGGAGAGGAGCCTGGAAATCGTTGCAACAGTCTAGTCTGTGTGTGCTCACCAAGTGGCTAAGCATGCCATGTTGGACAAAGTGTCTGAGCTTGAACTGAACCAATGTATGGACAGATATTTTTAGTGAGTCTACACTTTGCCTCAGTGGAAGGTATTATGCTGCGGACCCAGCCAAATACACCAGCCATAGAAAGCTTTACTTAATGTACTGTATGGTCTATCTCTTCTGTAAGTGGCCAGAGCACTTAAACTTGATCTGACACTGAATAGCTTCTAATGGGGTCCGGGGTATTGCTGCACCGTTAAACCCACATCCACAGCGGCTCTCATCTGAAGACAGCACACAGGAAAACTCCTCCAGCGGCTGCTCAGCCTTCAGTCTGGAGCCGTGCAATAAAGATGGTTAGGTCAGAGTGTGTTAGCCTCCCAGTCGGACCTGTCGTGTCCTGACAGCTTTTAAGGGTCACACATTTATGACATTTTAAGAGCTGCTTGGAATTCAATACCAATTTAAAAACCAAAAGTACACTGGCAAATCTTTCTGTGACAGCAGTCATAAAATACATGAGCGGATTTAAGGGACCACCACAGTAATCAAATCTCAAATAGCACACACCCGCGCACGCATACACACCCTCGGAGATTTAAAGGGACACGATGTCCAGCTTTTAGCAGCTTGGGCCCAGTAAAGTTCTGGATCCTGACGAAGACACTGTCCATGCACCTCGCCCCAAATCAACAATTCAGATTTGTCCTCACATTAGAGCCCTGCAGTCCCCTGTTCCCTCCGGAGACAAACCCTGTCCTTTACTTAAGCTAAGCAGTTCAAAGATAAGCTTAAGCTCAATAATAATATTAATAATATTATATTAATAATAATAACAATAATAGTAATTCTTTTCCTATCAATTTTGCCAGAAGACATGAGCACAGACAAACAATGAACTGTCTGTGCACTCTGAAAGCAGTGTTTTTTCAGAAGCTGAGATGCTTCCGTTGCTATGATTGGAACCTATGCGATGATTCATTTTGTCAACAAACACCGAGGTGAAAAATGTCATCCCGTCAGTTATGTGGTGCAGATGTGGATCCTCGGAGAAGCAGTATTCACCTCTCCACTGATGGTGTTGTTGGTCCGTGTGATATTTGTTCCACCCCTCCTTCGCTGTGTCGAGAACTCTCAGCGCCCAGGAAAAACATCACAGCGGCAGCACTCAGAGCACCTCATCACACTCCTGCTGTTTATAGCACAATGTAAATACACGGCGCTCCCACGGCAAACAATTCAAGAGCAAAATTATCCTTTGGTTGACACGCACCCTCAGTGTGTTTGGGTTCAGTCGGCGAGAGCCAGTGTGTGGGATCTAATAACACAAGCCTGGTCACCCTTTGTCATCAAGTGTGACCGAGGAGCGACCCTCAGGGCTGCATCTCCATCTTAATGGTTGTGGGGGACGAAAACAGTAGATACAACAGTCTGCACACAATGTACCTGGACACATGATAGTAAAGCCCACTAAGCAAGCTAGCTGCTTCTACATAAATGGAGCTAAAGCCAGGAGGTGATCAGGTTGACTTAGAAACACTGGAAACAGGAGGAAACAGCAGGCCAGTGTCTGTCAACAATCTGCCTAGCAACATCATTTCACAGGAGAATTTACTTACAAAATGTAAAACACATGTAATCAGGTAGCCCTTAAGGGAGCTCTACACACACACACGGATGCAGACTGTACCCTTACACATGTGATGAGTACGATACTCGAGGCTGCAATAAAGAGGGCATTGTATTAAATAAAGTTGTATTATGATCTTTGAGATTTGTTCCTCCTTACACAAACAATTCCTGGATGCAGCTCCACAGAAGAAGAAGCTTTGAGAAGATGTAAAGCTTTGATTATTCCACGATCTGTCCTTCATCCTTCCAACCATCATCAAGCAGTTCAGCTGTATTAAAACTCCAAAAAGAACGACTCGATGGCTCAGGGATTTTATTGAAGCCATACACGACTTTAACAGATTCTCTTCCTGGTTAAACAACATTTCCCAGAATAACAACTCGATAACTTCATCGTATCTGTGTGGCCAGATGTTTCCTAACGTGCCCCTAAAACAGTTCAGGTCGCTCTGACCTGGCACACAGAGTAACCACATGTTCCCATGGAAGCTTATCCAGCAGTGATCATATCACTTCATTGTGTCCCAACATGTTGCTGTACTACCCCAGGCCTCTCAGGCCCACACACAGAAACAGGACACACTTCTCGCCACCACACTGGCTTACCAGTTTAGACTCCTACAGCATTGCTGAATTCTTTATTGACATTTTTCTAATTCTTTCCCTTTCTTCCTTGGTACCTGTATTACCCACAATGCATTTGGACCACTAATGACTAGGTAGGAATGATGTTTTCCACTAGTAGTGGCTAATGAGTAGTGTACCACAGAGGTGTGGTGAGCCAGCTTCTTTCTTACCTTTCATTTTCACTATAATCGTGGGTCCGTCTGTTTTCAGACTGAACCAATTCTGACTCAAGTAACATCGCCTGAGGCCATTTATCAGATTCCACTCAGCTTGCTCTGGTGCAAAAAAATGCTTTATCCAAATTTGTCACATATGCAGTAGTCTTAGAAACACACTCTGATGTGAAAAATCACTCAGTTCACATCTAGAGGCACACATGTGCACGTGATGGCTGCTTTATGAATCCACTTGAGGATGCAAGTGACCATAAGCTTCCACATGCGCATGAACAGTAGGGGGAGTGTATGGCCAGTGGTGGCTTGTGCCTGTAGGAAGTGGGGGTTGATGATATAGGAAGTGACTGGCTCAACATTTGAGAATACTGGTAGGTCATGACTGACAGCCTGGGCATGCTGGTGACTGAATCGGGCGGGTGTATGGGTGGGATCTTGATACTCTGGTTCCACTTCCCAATCACTGCTGCACAGACCTGACACTAGATGATGTCACCAGCACAGGATGGAATAAAAATGTGGGATACTTCAGTTTCAGGTTTGTGGAGGAAGTGGGAGGAAGAAATCATCTGCTGTGGTGCCACTTTAACCTTTTCTGTTGTGATCTAAAACCTAAAGATAAGAGGAAACTAAGCTAAACTAAAACTGACTCATAATTCATTTTAACGACATTCATTTTTTACACAAAACATATCTAGAGGTTCTAAACTGCCTCAGATTCCAGTTTTTTTCTCTTTAGTGGAAAAAATACATTCTCAGTGCAGCTGGTTGTCCTTTGCCTTCTCCATGATGAACATCTATTTTCAGTACAGAGTGCTGAAATCGAGGAGCCTAGTTGTAATGCATTTTAAGAGCATGACTCATCCTTCTCAATGACATCTTTCATGCTGTTGCGTGCTATTTCCAAGTTTTCAATCAAGATAACACGTGACTGCAGTAAAATGTGCAAAGGTGGATTTTGTCCACTGTACCTAAACAGTTCCGTGTCCTGTATCTTCAAGGTGATTTTTCCTGTCACTGATGTTTCTTTTCATCCTTCTCCCATGGGTCCTTGTATTACAGTTCTTAAGATATATTTTCTGTTTTCCCCTGTAGGCAGAGGTTCAGCCTTAGGGATTCACAGGCCTCAGCACTTGCTTAGAATATCACAGTATTTTGAAGCAAAATATCCATGCCCCATGACAAATAGTCCCACATCAGAGTGATTCTCTCTTTCCTCGGGCTCATCGTTCACCAAACATGAGCCTTCTTTCAGACCATCGCAGTTTCACTATGCAGATTATCCCTCGAGGCCATTCCTTTGTTTCTTGGCTGTTGGTTTTGCCTAAATTGGTTAGTCTCTAATTTGCATGACACCACTGTTTCAGATGAAAAATGCCACTATGAAGTGCATTAGTGATCAACTCTGAGCAACTTGTAGAATGTCATTGTTCTCTTCTTCTGTTATACTTTCATTGAGACATCCTATTTGACATGGCCCGTCTGAGGTCTGGGGGTCCTGTTACTGAATGGGGTTGACCTGCCCCCTGCTCCCCTGCCATGTCCCATGTCCTCTTCAGAGGTCTCATCCAACCTTTAGGCATAAAGTATTCAGTATTATTCAGTTCTACAGAAAGAAGGATGCATATTTTAAAGGAAGTAAAGAGAAGGAAGTAAAAACTTTCTTCACTGCAAGCCTCAGGTTCACCAGCTGCTGCGTCAGACCTGGTCCCAGTAGTACTCTTAACTTAAAAAGTGTTTAGGAAAAAGGTTATTTCTTGACTCTTCACACAACCAACAGGAGAGCCATTCTTGCTGGTCTCAGATCAGACAGGTGCTGGTGATTGAAGCAGAGGAATGTTAAGAGTAAAACTTTGAATGAAGCGGTGGTTGTACAGTTTAAGTCAGCAAAGAAATCCTATAGCTTCCCAACACCAAAGTTAAGTTCCCACATTTTGCTTACAAACTGCTGAGTAAAGTGAAGGGATCTTACAGCATCATCACCAGTATGAAACTTTGATTTAATAGAGAACAAAGTCTCCACTACGTTTCCTAATCCCAGTCTAGAAAGTGAGGTCAGCTAGCCAAGGAACACCAATGCAATTTCAGTTTATATCTCATGGTGCCAAATCATAACAGAGGTTGTCTCAGGGAAGTTAACAAACAGAGCAGGTTCAGACTAACCTCTTCACCATGAGCAAACACTTGACAGCAGTATGACAGCAGTAACAGGCAGTAACCTTGGGCAGAGCCTGGATCAGGGTGGGCGGCCATCTGCCTTGACCAGTTGGGGATAAAACAAGAGAGAGAGAGACGGAGAAAGAAAGAGAGAGAGAGCACACAGCAGCACAGTACAAGTTCTACATTAGAATGGAATGAGAGAGTAATTGCAATAGCTGGAAGTAATAGGATTACTTTTACTACTCATAATAAATTGTCACTGTGGCAGGATTGAGGGGGCAGTTTGTGGTCTGCGATCACAGATTCAGACTCTATGGCTCCAGAATACCCGCAGAAAGCAACAGGAAGAGAGAGGAGAGAAACAAGAAAACTCAAACTTCAGGAGAGAGATGATATGTTTGTAATAAGGAGGGGTTCAGATGGAGAGGAGAGAGGAGGAGAGGGGACCTCAGTGCATCATGGGAGGCCTCGCTACAGTCTAAGCCTGAAGCAGCATGACTAACGATAAGCTTTATCATAGAGGAAGGTTTTAAGACAACTCTGAAGCATCAGAGGGTGTCCACCCCTTGAACCCAGACTGGGAGCTGGTTCCACAGGAGAGGGGCTTGGTAGCTGATGGCTCTGCCTCCCATTGTAAGTCACACAAGGGGAAACACTCTGGGAAGTGTGTTCAAACAGAGGGTTAGGACTGTAAACTGACTGTATGTTTTGACTGTTCTGTAATAGAACAGAATGTTAATCTCAATATATCACATTTATTGTTGTAACATTGTTCTTTTGTTGTTTTTTTGGTCAAGTTCCTCTTAAAAAAGATCTAAAAATCTTTTGATCTAAAAAGTCAGGAGCAGCAGAATCACATGTATAATGTCTTTCTCTTTGTATATTGTGCTTTGTGTTCCAGCCATTCCCAGAGTTTTCTTGTGTTCTTTGTGTTCACGTCTTCCAGTTTTTATATTTATGTGGGTTTTTGGGGGGACTTCCCCTGTTTAATGGACTTTGGATCTTGTTTGCATCTGTTGGACTGCCTCCCTGGTACTGACCCTTGCCTGTCTCAGCCACCTGTAAGCCTCTTTACTAAAATCATTGAACAGCCAGTGCTCTGTGTCCGCTGCCTGCATTTGGGTCCATCCTCTTGTGTTTCTCTGTGAGGCACATTCATGGACTCTGGGGCTCTAGCTGTCAGCTGAAGCATCAAACTAATCATTAAAGTCACATGTCACCAGTCATCAGGATGATTGATTTCACTGGTGAGTTATCCTTCCTAAGCATTGTGCCCTGCTCAGACTGGTTGCTTCTCTGGTATGTTAGTATAATAGATGCTTTCAAATTGGTGCCAACATGTTAAGTGGATTAAAGTGGAACTGAAAAATGATTTCACAATGTGATTAACGTTTGGCTGGAGAAGTGTCCTTACCATGTCTAATCATGTATCAAAGATGGCTTTGCTGGGTTTTGTTAAATAATGTTAGTGCACCATCTGTGCTCTGGTTAGATGAAGGCTGAGGGTCATTACTGGACAAATGAAAGAGTTCTGCCAACTGAGTGCTCCCCTGTCATTAGAACAGCTGACCTGTCCATCTACATGATATATTACAGTAAAACAAAGCCTGTCTTCATGTTCTTCATGTGTTTTTCAAAGGTTATGAAGCTAATCATCTTTGTATTCGGTCATATAATTGAGCTCATGTGACTTGATCTTCTACACCAATGGCTGCACGTCCAAAGACTGGTTGGTGCCACCCTGCCCGTCATTCTGGACCTGGACTGTTACATGTGCTGACAGAGGAAACAGGGAACACTAGGGGTAGGACCCAAATGCAGACACTGGACAAAGGGCTGACAGTTCAAAAAGGTTTGTTTTACAAGAGAAACGGAAAGTGTAGTAGGTTTGAGGTGAACAGAAACAAATAATCCAAAGAAAATGCCAAAACATAAATCCATAAAACACAGGATGGATGGATCCACGGAGACAGGAGGTAAACAGAAGGTGACGATGTGACACAGAACAAAGGGAGTGCCAAACAATATATAGACAGGCATTACAGAGTACTGTAGGTGAAACCAGGAGCAAGAACAGTTTCTTTTCACGCGTCACCACTCTCCCGAACAATGTAACCCATTTAAATTCCTGTGAAACAATACCTAACACTATATGATATGAGATATCCATAATTCTTTGCATGCCATGCAAACAAGAATCAACAAAACAACACAAATTCACACCATGATCCTTAATTCACTTTCCAAAAAAAGAAAACTGACAAATGTCAAAAGTAATAAGTGACTGAAGTCTAAATTCTGGTCCCACACACCACTGGTGCACATTTAAAGAGCTGGCACCAACTGAGCGTTTGACATGTCGCTGTGAAGGAGAAGCAGCAGGAAATTGAAGCTGCCAGTGAATATGAAGGCTCAAAGTTTGATGTGTGTAGCTGCAGAAATGTCTCAGAACACACAAACGTCACGAGATTGGGGGGGAACCAGCAGGGCCAACTGGACCAAAGGGAGAGGGAGGGTACAACAGGAACAAAGCAGGACCTCTAATTTGATCAATGCAAAGACTAATTTCAACACTGAAAGAATAAACCCTGGAAACTAAAAGGAACCGAGGAACGTGCACAGCAAGTGTCTTTGTCTCACTGGGAGAGCGGCTTCCATTTCAGCTCCGCTTTTAAAGCCAGGCTCCCCCTGCAGGGTGGTGATGTCCAACCGATGTCACTGGAGTCTTTTTCCAACACTGCAGAAGATATTTAACATCTCTATTCACAGACCTCACTTCTTCTCTTATTTAACCAGTCAGGGACTTCTCTCCACTGTCTATGGCTCTCACTCAAAGCGCTCTGGTTCTATTGAAGATGGCAGACACACACGTCACAAACAGATTAAATTAAAATTAAAACAGCTGATCACTGTCATTTTCATCAAATGTTACTCAAATAGCACGAAATGGTGCATTTCAGGGGACTTGGTGGCGAATTAATCCACATTTGGCGCTCGTGTGAGTATTTGGGGCAACGGGATAGTGTGTGTGTGTGTGTGTGTGTGTGTGTGTGTGTGTGTGTGTGTGTGTGTGTACGTATTGGTGATAAAGGAACATCTCAGCCAATGTGTCACTGAGGTGCTTTTAATAGTTCTTGGACACCAGTGGTGCTCTATGGCACTGAGGAAGAACGTCCATCAGGCTGTGATACACACACAATACTTATTAGCAGGATACACACTTCAATTCACTGTTTTCACTTATTTCATGGATATGCTGACAAAGAGAAGAATAGGGAACAACTCCAGATCTTTCCTTTGATATACTGACAATAATACCACAAAAGCCTGAGTGGCAGACACACAACAGTCAGCACGTGACACCCTGCATTCACATGGAAAAACACGCAAACCTGCTGAAACTGCTATTAGCTTTTGTGCTACGACAGCACCGAAACCCTTAATCTTTAACTCACACTGTATTTGGCAAATGAAATGCATTGAATTTAACTCAAGTGGTATAATATTAAACACGTGCACTCCCAGCTAGCAGCTTTCATCAGGTCTAATGAATTCAAGCACGCAGTGATGAAGATTGCAAATGTGTGTGGAAATGTAAAGCAGACACGGTGTCCTTGTATCAACACAAAACCGAGTTCTTTGGATAATGTATTAGTTGGACACCTTTAGTCCTGCTCACAGCTCAGTGTGCAAGCTTCGCTTGCCTTAGATGCAGGAGCTGGTACAGGTGACCGCCTGCAGGTCACCTCACACTCAGGGGTTAAATTGGGGTGTTTAATGTAATTGGGGTCTGTGGTGCTGCAAAAGCTGATTGATTCCATCTGCCAAACTGTAAATGAAGTATAATAAGGTGAGACAAACTCTTGCTTTTAACACTAGCGGGGGTTTGGCTTTTAACCCTGCACCACATTTACATTGGAACAGTCTGGTTATACTCTACATTCTGATGGCAGCACACAAAACTACAGATGACAGATAAATCTTTTGTAATCTTTTGTATCTGTATCAAATGCAGGGATGCTGTCATTACCACTTTTAATTCAACGTAATATGAAAAGCCAATCCCAGCACCTGAGGGAAGTCCTTCTGGCCAGGCATTTGGTCTTTATGGGAGGTCCCGATAATCAAAAATTAATGCAACAAGCGATTCATATTGAATCAGGTTCAACGTGATATAAGTTTACATGTAAAACTATGAAATTATACGTTTAGTTAATGTATATTTTAATGATGACACAATACAGCACTCTATTACTTTTTAGAATGGCAAAATATGCTTCAGTCATGCGGACTTACCCTGCCGTTGACCCGCATGATTCATGCACAAACAGTCCGAGGTTCAACTCAGTGATTGGTGCAACAGAGTCACTAAGACAGTTGCATCATCACCACACATCAAAGAGGGGAGACTATGACAGTGTGCAGCTCAGAGACATTTCATTCTACTCTCATATATATATATATATATATATATATATATATATATATATATATATATATATATATATATATATATATATATATATATATATATATATATATATATATATATATATATATATATATATATATATATATATATATATATAATATATATATATATATATATTACACAGTGATACAGATACAGTGGCATGCAAACATTTGGGCACCACTGGTCAAAATTTCTGTTAATGTGAACTGTTAAGCAAGTGGAAGATGAAATGATCTCCAAAAGGCATGAAGTCAAACATGAAACACTCTTTTGCAATATTGTACGTAATATCAGTGTATTATTTTTGTTTTCTCTAAGAAGATAGCAAAGTGTTTTCAGGTATCGATTTCCTCAGTTCCAAATGTAATTAAGAAATGGCAGTTAACAGGAACAGTGGAGGTCAAGATAAGGTCTGGAAGACAAAGAAAAATATCAGAGAGAACTGCTCGTTGACTGCAAAAGACCTCCAGGAAGATTTGGCAGACTCTGGAGTTGTGGTACACTGTTCAACTGTTCAGTGACACCTGCACAAATATGGCCTTCATGGAAGAGTCATCAGAAGAAAACCTCTCCTGCGTCCTCACCACAATTTTGCAAAAGAACATTTAGACAAGCCTGGTGCATTTTGGAAATAACTCCTGTGGACCAATGAGATTAAAATAGAACTCTGGCCGCAATGAGCAAAGGTATGTTTGGAGAACAAAGGGCACAGAATTTCATGAAAAGAACACCAGTCCAACTGTTAAGCACGGGGGTGGATCGATCATGCTTTGGGGTTGCCCTATTTCACTGGTTGAGGGAAGTAAAAAAGCTGAAGTTGAAAAGAGGATGGCTTCTACAAATGGATGATGTTCTAAACACACCTCAAAATCCACGATGGACCACCTCAAGAGGCGCAGGCTTAAGGTTTAGCCATGGCCCTCACAGTCTCCTGACCTAAACATCATTGAAAATCTGTGGATAGACCTCAAAAGAGCAGTGCACACAAGACAGCCCAGGAATCTCACAGAACTGGAAGACTTTTGTAAGGAAGAATGGGAAAAAATCCCTCAACCAAGAAAGACTCTTGGCTGGCTACAAAAAGCGTTTACAAGCTGTGATACTTGCCAGAGGGGGTGCTACTAGGCACTAATTATGCGGGGTGCCCAAACTTTTGCTGCGGGCCCTTCTCCTTTCCTGTTATTTTGAAAATGTAAAAGATAAAAATAAAAAAATGATTTTGTTTAAAATATAAAGGGAATGTATGCCTTTATGCCTTTTGGAGATCATTTCATGTTCCAATTGCTTAACAGTTCACATTAACACAGTGCCCAGACTTTTGCATGCCACTGTATGTGTCTTTCACCAAGATGAGGGTTGGGGAAAGGGCTGCTAACAGATGTACTATGCCATCTGGTTCTAAAATAACTTAGCCGCTCATGGAGAAATGGTGACCGAGGCCCCGGCATGTGCTGGTGCAGCAGGAGCAGGAGATCATGGTAGAGATGGCACGTTGGGGGGGCTGCACTTGTCCCTTCTGCAGTTGCTAGTTTTGTAGCCTGGTGATAAGGTGAAGGCCACTGCTGCAGCAAAGCCTCATACTGACTTTAACAAACCCTGCAAAACTCTGGAGAGGTCAACCCACTCACACTGTAACACAAAGCTCCAAACCCGTCTAAACATCACCCGCAGCGGATGCACATGGACCATATCATCAGAAACAGTCCTGATTCTTTCCCACCCTGATTCCACAATAAAAACCTCATGTAATCTATTACATTTAGCCAGTCCGACTTCCCAGATGGATGCCTGTCCTCGTCAATAGTCTTTTTAATTGGTACGACATACACAGATTGTCTCTGTGAAAAATAGGAGTGTGAAAGGTTAATAAACTAAAATTAATTGAAGCTTTGTTGCTATGAGAGGCAAAACAGACACTGGCAACAGCTTCTGTTTCATTAATTAATGTTACAGATAGGAAAAAGTCAAATGAGCCTGTGCGACCTAACCACTGCGTCATTTGAATTGAACTGATTTTCTCCTCAAACAATGTAGACCCATGTTATCTACGGCTACAAACGCAACATATTTAGTCAATACGTGGCATGTTAGGACTGAGAAACGTGGAAAATATCTGCATATATATATCGATGAAGATGTGTGGAGTAAAGAGTTGCAGTAAATGTTCCTGAACTGATGGATTTCATGTAGCATAAGGAGGAGGACAATGATGCAGAGCACTCTTCAGGTTCCTGACTCAGTCTTGATTCAGGTTAACCACCAAGATTCACCTGCTTTTCAGCAGTGATCACACCGGCCATGGCCAGGTGCACAGTGGAACCTGCTCTCCAGCCTTAGCAGACATTTAATGCCACTTCTAATCTGAAGACAGATGACTGAGACACCGGAATCTGATGGGATTATTGCATTACTAAATGAAGTCATGCTACTATAAACTGATTTAACTTGTACATGCAGTAATGAGTAACAGGCCCTCTCATGCTTACCTCAGGCACACACCTACATAACTAATTTCACTGACTTGTCGCGTAGTATTGTGTCATTTCAATAAACAGTTTTTAAAATTTAGTTCAGTTTGGATTCACATTACGCGTGTTCCCTCTGTTCTGTCTGAACCTTGAGCCCGTTCACAGCAACATGAGCAGGTCGTTGTTTTCCAACACTGTAAATATTCAACAAGGAGGAGCGAGATCCACGTGCAAATACAGAATGTGACTTCTGAGGTTAGCTGTGCTGCTGAAATATCTGTGCATAACAAAGCGTCTATACTGTACAGTACGGCTGCTATACAGCTCTGCTTCCCTGCCTCTGGATACAGTAACATACAGTGTGTAGAGGGAAAATCAGACTTAGCCTTCTCGTGACTAAATCAAGTGATGCGAATCGTACTGGCAATCACTGATCAAGTGATTAGGGCCCACTGTGGGACGTTCACATCGATGTAGGTGCACGACAACCCTGAGCAGGTGTAGGCCAAGTGTGTAAGTGTGGAGAGAATAAACATGTGTGCGCTCTGCTCAGCGTCAGTATATCAGCAGCCAAACGCTGACACTCACATGCACATTTCATATTTTATGGCAATTCTATGTGAAGTTGACCAGTAAACTGATTTTCAGTAAGCCACCTTGTTTGCTGTTAAATCAAACTCGGGTATTTGTTTGAGATCATCATGACTCAATAAACGTATTCTTGCAGTGACTGGGAGCAAACAGCGTCCCTGCTTCGCTTTATTCGGCTGCAGCGCTCCTGGAGGCCGTTAGAGGGCGCCACCATGCGCAGGGGGGCCGGCGTTGTTAGTCGGAGGCAGGCTGGAGTGCCGCTGAGCCGGGCAGCGCACACAGACACAGAAGAGGGCTGGTGGAGGGAGGAAGGCTGCTTCATGCCGCCGGGGTTTACCGGGAATTAAATATCTGACGACCAGCGCGGCACGACGGACCCTGTCGGTTCTGGAAGGAGGAATTTAAACACAACAAAATGCATCTTTTGGGGATTTGGGCGCTGATGGCGGCACTGCAGGTAAAAATATTTCCAATTTTCCACCGAGTCCGCTCCGATTGGCTGCGGCTGCAGTAGCTCCACAGCAGAACGAACTGATGCCCGTTTAGAGAAGATAGAGAGAGCCGCGCTGTGCACGCAGCGGAGGACGATGCGATTCAGATCCGAGATTCATCTCCGTGTCTGCCTCTGAGAGCTTCATTTTACTTGTGTGTGTGTGTGTGTGTGTGTGTGTGTGTGTGTGTGTGTGTGTGTGTGTGTGTTTTAATTGTCTTCCATCCCCGACGAAGTGCGGGCCGAGACAAGCAGCCCGTATCCGCACACTGGTAATAAAATGCTGCTGATCTCAGACCTGCTCCGGCTCCGCTGCACACGGAGCAATTTATCAAACAAACAAGAGAAACGCATCGGCAGCCCGATGGCTCCTCCGGCCGAGCTTCGCATCAGATGTGCTGTGTGGAGGAGTCGGAGCAGGGAAAACGGATCCGGGGGGTTCTTCTTCAGCACCATCCGTCCTCGGATGACGGGCTGCTCCGTCGCCTCTTTCAGCATCTGCGACACAATTCATGTCGCTCTCAGAGCCGAAACCCGATGCCCGACTTTAGCTGGGCTGCAAACCACTTTAGCCCGAAACAATCAAGCCCCACTGAAGATCACGAAGCGTTTTATTTCCCGCGGTGAACCCACGCCGATCTCCATTTAAAATATGGCACTTTTATGTGTCCTTACAATCGGGCATAGGCGGCAAGGTTTAACGCGTTTAATGAGTCGCCGCTGGTTCTTTATTTGGCTTCCGGTCTGTTAGCTGTGGGATCGGTGCACCTGCTTTAATATCAGAGTAGATGAGCGAGTTTCCCCGAGCTGTGCCCGCAACGATTCTACATTAACTGTGGCGATGGTGACGAACCCCTGCCACTCGGAGCGATGGCCACTCAGCATTTTGCTGCTCCGTGTCTGTGCTGGCTTCTGGCCCGCGTGCATCGTGAGATCACGAACCTTTTGTAAAAGTGGACACTGTGTTATTGAGATAAAGCGATTCATCAGCCTTAACACAGCGTCCACGCCGTTTTTGTTTTACCTTGTGGCTGGTATTAAGCGTAAAATCGGCCCGGGGGGGGGGGGGGGCGTTGTTTGGGCACCTGCTGTTCAGCCCATTCCCAGAAGTGAGGCTACAACTTTTAAAGAACCATACCAACGTTTTTTCCCGTGCTTAAATCCACTCACTGCAAATCACGCGCAGACCACAGCTCACCATTGTCTTTGTTTTTACTGGGTTACAGTCATTCCAGCTGGCACATGTGCTGGATTTAACAAAATAAAATGAAGTCGGCTTGAAATGTTACAACCTACAGCTACATCAGCCAGTTCTTACTGAACTTTAGGTCATTGTTTCAGTTTGATTGAGCCGTCCTGTTAATATATTGTCTATCAGTTGCAATTTAAACCAAACTACAGTATCCTTTGGCTAGGGTCGGTGTTAACAGTTCATTATTTGTATTAAAGCAGCAAACAGCAGTACACTAACACGCTCCTGCACCTGTATCTTCTCATGCGTGAACCTCAGAGGTTGGATGGATCTTGTAAATGCAACCCAAGCAGGTTTTAATGACACCAGAAAATGAGGTGAGCCACACTGTGTGGACAAATCAATAGGGAGGACAGTGCTGTGTCCAGGGGTCAAAGGTCAGGCCCTAAAATAAAGCCATCACCAATACCTCAGCTCCAAAACAGCAGGGTCAGCACGCTCCAGGGGCTTACCTTAAATCCCCTAAAAGCCTTTGATACATTTGCTTTTGTTGCTTCCTCGCCACAATCTGGAGCATTTTCTAAAGCCTTTGATCATGTGTTTTATGTTCATATCTGAAGGCGCCTCTCATATGCTACTGTATGTTGCTGCGGGGTGTATGGGTATCAGCTCTGGTGATGTGTTTAACGATTTAGTTAGACATAAACACGGAATGGTTCACAGAGTTGGAGATAAGGCAGTAAAAAGCCGTGAGCAGAACACTGTTTCAGTCTGTGGAGATGATCTGTTCCCAATGGCCTTAAGTTCAACCAAGAGGAAGAGGAAGTGGACACTGGAAGTGAACACAGTTTTGACTTTTCTACAATCTAAAATTGTATAGTGACCCAAAATACCACCCTCCTTCAGACCTTAACCCACACCCACTCTTGATCTCATGAGGGGAAAGGCTGATGTGCCCTTTAAGAATCCTGTACTTCAGTGTTCTGTTGGTTGATTGGTTTATTTTGCACCAAGAGAACTAGAAGAGCTGCTCATCTCAACCTTAAATTCACTATATACCACTCACAGCACCTAGCACTTATATTATACTAATATATATAACTATATATATGCTAGAGGAGAAAAGACATACAGTCAGATGAGGTCTTTGATTGGAGTTGGACCATATGTTCAAGTCTCAAGTGCAGATTTAGCTATTAGCTAGAGCAACCTCAGGATTCTTAATGATCTGCTGTGGTTAATCAATAACACTGATTAAATCGTGCACTGACACAGTGTGTTGTGAGTGAAGCTGCCCTCATTCAGCATGGTCAGTCTGCATGACGAGTTTCTGCAGTAACGTAATGCACATGGCACCCGGCTGGCTAGTTTCTGCTGCACTGTAAATGAACAGGATTGCCATGCATGCCAAGGGTTGACCGGCTCTTCGGCCTGCACCGACCCTTCAATCAGGCTGTGGGTCACCTGGTTGAGGTGACACGTTGGAATGCGATGAGTGGATCTTGTGGGTAGATTATGTTGGCAAACACAATGAACCAACATGCCCATGCAGGAGGACTATTCATAATATAATAATAAGTTTGAGGGGCCTTGGGAAAGATGAGAGTTTCCCAGGAGAATCAAAAAAGGGAGTGTGCTGGGAGAAGGTCCTGAAGAAGCCAGAGGAGAGGGGAGTGTTGGCTGCTCTGTGAGGCTCCTCCCACAGAGAAAAAGAACAAATCTTCATGGACCAGTAAAATGTTGGACAGCGTTTTAGTCCAAATTATTGCAGTTGAGGTTGTTTTCAGCTGGTATCGTCACACTTAGCTGTGACTTTTTACACTTACCTAATATTTTCTATTGCCAGTCTGCAACAACACACTCACTGCTGTGATTGCAGCGGCGGATGGTGGAGCAGACCTCCCAGACCTGGCATGTCGTCCTGCTTTTCCCCCCACTTCGTCCTCTAAATGTCACCACTGAAGCCTGTGCAGCGTTATGCAGAGACGCAGCATCGCACCAGAGTCTCGGTATCTGTGTTTACTTCCTTCCTCCTTATGCTAATAGGGGCAGAGATGAAAGCCAGCCGCACTAAATCCCCCTCCCCCACCTCTTCCAAACATGTCAGGATGGGCAGTGAGGACGTGAGGGTTTAAAGTTTTTAGGTTAAGTGGAAGCAAATCACAGCACCCCTCTTGGCTTCATTACTTTAATCACAGAAGAACAACAACACACACTAATACACACACAGACAAACTGCAACAGATGCTTTTATGCTGCTCTGCGGAGCAGAGGAGTGGGAATGTGTGCGTGTTTGAGGGACCGGAGGTTGGGGGGGAGGTTCATGTCAGGCTGGGGCTCAAACAACAGGAGAGACAAAAGTCTAGACGCTAATTATCATCAAAATTAATTGACCCAGTTGTGTGCTGCTCCTCCTGCTGATTAATAATGCTCTCCTGGTTTGGACTGGTGCTGAACTGGATTTTATTTTCCCTCTGACGCGCAGCACTTTTCTTTTGCTCCACAACAAACCCCATTAAGAAAACGTGGAAAACGAAACCCACTGAGCTGTGCTAATCGCTCCTGTTTCCCATGTTTATATTCAGCCTTCACAATGGCAGCGGCCCAAACCAGTGTCAGTCAGTTCATGCGTCTTCACTCACAGGGGCCGGCTTTGTGAAAAAGAAGAATGTCAGTCTTGCAAACTTGCTACATTAATGTCTTTACATTTACCCAGTTTATAGATCTAGTTTTGAAATATCGTGAAAGCAAAAAGGAGGAGTCATTAAAAAGTCACAAAAACACCAACGTCAGTAGTTTGTGAGGGCAGCGGTCTAAAACTCAGATTTTTAATTCCCTTCCATCTCTCTGCTCCTCCCTCTCCAGGTCGCCGTCCTGGGTGGAGAGGCCAACCGTTCGTTGTCAAGCAAGCAGGGGTCGTTGCCATGCACAAGGGGCTTTACTCAGAAGGAATACATCATCGAAATGGACCAAGAGTTGGCAAAGGGACAGGCTGTCTTCAACGGTCAGTACGCACACACATGCACACACACACACACACTGACTTGGAGCGGGGACTGCTCCAGTGATAATCCCCTGCTGTTGGGTGGGGGTTGTTTAAGAGTCCTGCTGATATTTGAACCATATTGGACCTTGAAGAGGACTGACCTCTTCAAGTGAGGAGAAGAATGTGGTCTAATCTGTGTTTGTCTGATCACCGTGGTGCGAATATTGTGATGAAAACACAACTTTGAGGGAGGACGTGGGCTTGTTTTGATTGTTTTGCGAAGGAACGATGACTGTTTCCCTTGTTAGAGGAAGTGTTAGATGTTAGGGCGGCCTCTGTGCTATTATACACAGTTCTTGGAGATTGTCTTCTGCTCCAGGCCACAAAAAAGATGAAGCTATTAATTACTGGTTAAAGCATTGTTATTGCTGCTTGTGGGATGAAGAGCCCAGTGAAGCTTTGAGAAGTTCAGCACTGGCTTTAATATCACTAAGACTGAGATTAAGCCAGGGTCTGAGCAGGAAGTGCAAGCTTGTGTCTTTATGGTGAAGGACTTTGATGAGCTGAAGAGTGTTTACCCGGCTCGTCTTCAGCCTGCACCAAGTAGCGCTCTCTGGTTCTACTGTGGGAAAGGTGTTGAATCTGTAATGATCTATGGGAATTCAAAGTTCACGGGTGCATAAGTGCAGCAAGGTTTGTCCTGTGTTCCTCTGCCTCCTCAGCAAACTGACTAATGTTCTTTGTGAAAGCATGGGAGGAAGCTGGAGCCACGAGCAGACGATCTGACACCAAACCATCTCAGAGGCCAAGCGTGGAAGCACGTTAGACACGAAAGATGGAAAAATCTTCAGTTGAGCGGAGGCTGCGCGCTTCCTTTCAGAAGTGCAACTGCTTACAGTAGCGTTACCATGGCAACCAATCTGAAGTCAACCGTTGGTTAATCACTCCTGTGAAGCGCCATAAAGGATTGTAACCATGTCGATTGCACAAAGTGGTCTAGGAGCAGGCTGCACTGGCTGATTTGAATGAATCAGAGGATGTATCTTTGGATATGAAACACTCGGCCCTTTGTTGGCCTGAAACGTGCCTTAACAAAGCTCCTCCAGCCGCCTTAGTCAGGTTTTAACTTGCTCTGCAGGTCGTTGTAGCAAGCGACGCAGTTGTTGAGACGTTGAATCGCTAAAATTACGCTAAAAACAAACTCGTATGGCAACAAATATGAGAGGTCAGAGGATCAGATTCCTAAAGGTGTTCCAAAGCTTTAGGAATCTTTAATCATCAAACGAGTCGACATGCTGCGGGTCATACAAGCCCCTGACTGTCCTGAGCCTGTAAAATTAAGAATATACTGTATTTATATGAACTTATGATCTCTCAGTTCCAAAACGTGTCTGCAGACCTTTGCAGAGCCATGTAGGTCAAAGCCCGCTCTGCAGTAATATGTTAACGTGAGCTCTGAGGCCTGCTGTTGTTTACCCAGTGAACCAGGATCAATCAGCATGATATTTCTCTATGCTGCGTGTGTCAGAGGGGCCGCAGTGATCAGTATCATTGACTCTGCCTCAGGGTATCAGCGGCGGGCTGGTCAATAAGCAGTGTACATTCGCAGAGGCCGGAATAGTCGAGCACTGCTGAGCATGAACGGCGGCTTAAAAGAGGTGTTTCGTGTCGGGGACGATGCTGATCTGGGTACACTTCTCCAGAACCAGAGCTTTAGATTTCAGTGAGTTTGTGTCCTGTTTCTCCAGTGTAGTGTCACAGTATAAAGAAAACTCCACGTATTGATTTAACAGCGATGTAGAGGGACAGTGGAGGAGGTTTAAAACATGTTCCCCAGAGGGCAGGCGTCCCCCCGGGGAACCCGTTTCTCAGCCTTTTGTCTATGAGTGTGGGTTGATTGATGTTTCTCCACATGAATGTAGATGCTTCGAAATGAGCATGTGACTGTTTCAGGATCAGTAAATGGAACGTGTTGGTAGTGTGTTTGGATGTCCTGGGTGATAGTTCAGCTTCACTCTGCCCTCAGGGTGGTGTCAGGGCGTTTGGACTGGACTGTCGCCAGTTTGAACCCCTGGACTGTATGAACGGCTCTCACCGTCTCCTGCTGAGATGCTCTTCGCGTGTGCTTGCAGTGCAGTTCCCAGAGAGGACGCGTGAAGCAGTTTTTCCCCGAGGAGGTCAGAAAACGTCCCTCTGCTGCTCTGAGATCTGTTTTTGTGATTTTTAACTGCGAATGTACGGAATGGAGCTGGAGCACAAACAGACTGTCTAACTGCATCCAAGCGCCAGGCAAAAACCCAACAATAACTCTGAGAGTGTGTGTGTGTGCGTGTGTGTGTGTGTGTGTGATCACGTGTTGGTGTGCTTCAGTGGACTTGTATGGGCTCTGTGAAGTGTAACAAGGCAACAGTGACTGAAGCTGACAGAGCGGCTAGAGAAACAAGAGGAGAGAGTGTTTTAGTGTGTTTGTCTCTGGTGATGCTCGCGGTGCGTGTGTGTGTCAGTGTGTGTCAGTGTGTGTAGGTGAGGTAGGTTAGGAGACAAATTACAAGGTCGTGTTGTTTATACAGTGCCACAAATACTAATTGCTTCATCTCATGAAGCCCGGCCGCTGAGGAGGTGGAGAGAGAGAGATGTGTGTGTTGTTGTCATCGTCTCCCTGACGATCTGACTTCCCACATCTCACACTGTCCGCCATCAACACTTCAAGCCTCTTCAAAGAAAATGCTTATGTCACCCGTGTGAAGGCAAACGCTCTTAATAAGGCATCCTGCGAAATGATGGAGGAGGCCGGGACAAACAGCTCCGCTCTGTGTTTGCTGTGCCATCACGCCACGTCGCTTACATAATATACATCGTTGAGTTGACACTTCCGTACTTGAATAATTGAAAATATTTTAAAATATTCATTTAGGCGAAAACAACAGCAGCAGTGCCGTGTTGCCATGACACCAGCTCAGCAGCACCCCTGCATTAGGGTTCTTTTGCCTCTCACTATCATTAGTCCATTCACCTTTTACAGCAGCTTCGAGTCATGTTTTCCTTTTAAACATGTAGTCTGTAACATCCCCATGTTCAAAAGTCTTAAATCTACTAGAACTATATTATAATTTAGTTAAATTATGAAACTAACCATACTCCAATGCTCAAACATTATGTGATTTTAACCCAATTAACACTGTGTTTTAAGGTGGAACTGCTTTATTCAGTGCTTTTATGGGTCTGAATAAGCTGAGATCTCTGATCGACATGAAGACAACATTTCCCATCAACCCACGCTGCTCCGTGACATCATCGAGCTGCGTCCTTTGTCAGCGTTTTGATTGAGGGAGGCTCTCTCAGGTGTGCGTCGGGTTAGTCTTCCAGGTTCCGGTTGAAGCCTCATGAGGCTGAAGCGTTTATCACATGAGCCTTCTTGCTCTCAGAGAACATGTTTCAGTTGAGCTAGTCCTGTTCCACCTGTAGTTCCCATGTTACCGTGGCAAAACAACAACACCCCGACTACGTCAAGGCCAGCGCGCGTCGATACAACAGAGACACACTCCTAACGCTGAGTCGAGCCAAGTGTCACGACATTTGATTTCAGATGTGTTTGCTCTATAGTTGCAACAGCACTTGAACTTGAGCTTCAGTTAGCTCCGGCCAGACACTCAGCTAATTGTATGTCTGTTAGCCGGCGTTGTGATGGGCTGACCTGGACAGATGGCAGGCTGAAGGAAACGGGCGTCTGCAGATGTCCCAGCATGAGGTCAGTTATTAGAGAAAATGAGCAGAAGTCGCCTTTTATCTGTGTTTCCTTTGCAGTCTGGAAGCTCTCCTTTCAAATCAAACTTGATTTTCTCTTCCTCTCCATAATTACACACACACAGTAAGACTGAACCGTGGATCTGGACCATTTTGCTTAGTTTCTAGCAGGTTATGAGGGACCCATTGAACTGCTTGGAGATCATCTGAGGACTGGCGGAGGGTGTCTTTGCTGGGTTACAATCTGATGGCTCTGGGTGCTGTTAATTATTTAATTGGAGCAGAGGAAGGCTGAATTATTAATGAGAGGATGGAGGGAAGAGACATAATTATAAACAGACAGACAGACAGAGTGTCTGGGGGAAGGGTTGTGAAAGAAAGGAGGTTAGAGGAGCTGACGAGCAGCAGACACTCGGTCAGACTCACAGAGACAGACGGGGAGGAAACAGGAAGTAGAACTGAAGGTTTACAGGTACAGTCTGTTGATTTAAATTTAGACATCAGGCCTTCTCACTGTTTTATTTTCAGTTCAACAGAAATTAAAGCTGCTCTTTATCTGTCTCGTTCTCATTTCAGTTAGCCTATCCGGTCCAACTTCTGTAGATCAGCTCCTGACTTTGGTTAATGACAGGGAGCATCAAGGAATTAGGACTTGGTTTTTAACAAAGTTTCAGATTTTATTTAGCCGAGTTGTTAAAAGCTGCTCGTGTTGGAGAAGCGTGATTTAAATAAGTATTTTTCTTATACTTCTGAATGAGAGTTGTGTAATCTCAGTGAAGAGACTGAGGTTTTGAATCGATGCCAGCATTCAGCTGACAGCCAGGTCTGTCAGAGCGGACAGGCTCTGGTCCTACTGACTGATATGAGATCAGCTTTGAAGCTGATCTTGTACCAGGGAAGAAAATGATGAAACAAAAAAATAAATATTGAAGTATTCAACATTTACAGGAAACTGTCCAAAAACAGGCGGCGCTGACTCAGGTTTCCGTTTCTGTGGAAAGGAAACCAAAATAAATTTTGGGAATGGAAAGTTGATTCAGCTGCTGTTTGAGTCAGAGGACGGCCCCTGCCTGTTTCAAGTGACCTTTATCCTGTGAAGCAATACATGCACACGGCTACACACTGTTTGCTTTAAGAGCCGTGGTGGAGGCATGTGTGGGTCCCCTTCCTGTGTCATCCTGTATGCGGTGTGTGTGTGTGTGTGTGCATTCTGATGCTGCGTCTGCATGCGTGCGCAGTATCTCTGTTTGTGTGTGTGTGTGTGTGTGTGGGAGGGTGAGTGAGGCTGAGGTCAGTGGCTATCTTGTACTTCCTGTGGAGTGCGGAGGGGCCGACTGCTCTGACCTTCCCATTTTCCCATCCATCCTTCCTATTAAGGCAGCGAGTGTTAGTCAGCGATACGGCCCCGTGCATGCGGCTGCTGGTCATCGCTGCCGTACATAGCCATGGAAACCCCCATCCCACGAGCCGGCAGACACTGAGCACATTCATCTCCCCACATCCTCCCTCTGAAATCCCCCCTCTTTCTTGTTTTTCCCCCGTTCTTTTCCTGTCTCTTTCTCTTCTCTTGTCATGCAGGGGATTGCCCTACTTTATTCTAGCCTCATATATCACTGTCTCCCCTCGCTGCCAGATTGGGAAAGGGCGGTCGAGATATAGAATGAGCGCTCTCTCTCTCTCTCTCTCTTTCCCCTCCCTCTCCACCTGAATCACTGCCTCTCTGCTTTCTTCCCTCTCAATTGATTCTTCTTATGCCCTTGTTTTGTCTCTTAGGGGCTTGTTAACGTCTCAGCAATGGGATGTTCATTGCTCTTACATGCTTTCACTTGTAAATGCAATGTAGTGTTTGTTACTTGAATTTTGCAGTGGAGAGTGCTCAATTTGTACTCATTTAAAGTCGAGGATGACACGACGGAATGGCTTCGGTCCGACACGTTGTCGCTACGTCGGCAGCGTTTTCCGATGGCGACTCTCAGCAGCTGTGAGGTGTGAGGCGGCAGCGTGGAGTAAAGCTTACTGTGACCAGAAAGCTGGGGTTGGTCACCAGCATCTCTGCCGTCATGCTAACGTGTTAGCATTGGAACGTTTCAGCCGTGTAGTCTCTGCTGCTCTTGTGTGGCCAGCTCACTCCGGCATCAGCGGCCTGCCACGCCTCGGAACACTCTGCTCACGCTCAGCGAGTGTGCACGGGTAGGCAGGTATGTAGGATGACGGGCAGAGTCATCACCAGGTCAGAGTTCAGGCCCGGGGTGACCTGGACTGATGCAACAGACTGTGGTTCTCTCACCGTCATGGCGTGTACCTCTTGCAAGCAAATGAAATTTAGAGATTGAATAGAGCTGTATGTACAGCAGCGCAGCAGCTCACTGAGGTGCATTAATGGGCTCAGGGGCTCGTTTTTCATTCTTTCATTCTCCTAAAACAGTCTAACAGTTTAACATAAGCGCTTGGGATGCTCATTAAAACTGTTGAAAAGTGACCAGCACCGTGCTTTTAATGTACTTTGAGGTGAAATGTGATCCGTAGTCGTCATTTGTTAACGTTAAACAACCTTTTACTTCAGATTTAGCATTTCTTTTTTTATACCAGGCAATCTGAGGGGAGAGCTCATTGCAAATGCCTCTGAGTCACAGAGTCGGTTAAATTACTAAATGTAATAACGGGGGCCGCTGACAGCGAAGTGGGAGGCTTCTGTCAGCACCAATCAGGAGCAGTCGCCACTTATTTCTGTGTTATTGGTCAGCGAGGAGGGAGGGGAGGGCACGTTCTGTCACGGCCAATCACAGTTTCATTCATGTCCTCGCTGGCTAATACGGGCCCATCCTCTCCCATCATCATCATTATGACCATCAATAACAACACATGCAGCTAGTGACCAGACATACACGAACCACAGACTCTGTGAAACCACAGCATCATGACTACACCTGGGTGTGATGTCATGAGCGTGATGTCATGAGCGTCAGCAGGGTGTGGCTGAATATCAGTATAGACTACAGCCCAGCACGTGCACTGATGTAATGCTGATGTAGTCCGTACAGTCAAAGTGCCGAAGTGTCCCTGAGCAAGGCGCTTCCTCAGTTTCCTCTGGTGTTAACGGGTGAATGCTGACCTGTAGTGCAAAGTGCTTTGATTGGTCAGAAGACTCGAATAGTTTCATTATATATTAGAAAAATGTTTCCATGTTAGTGCATATATCAAGAATATATGCTGAAACTGGTATGAGATGGAAATGGTACCGATCTCTATGTATGTATGTACATCTAATATGCTAATACACATTGGCTCAACTGAGATCAGCTGTGGTGCACAAGTCTGGTCTTTGTCTTGACGTCTCAACATGTCCTTAAGCTAGTCTCAGGCGCTGGATGCATCCTTCAGGGCTGAGTCCAACTCTTTCCTTGTGAGACATTTGCAAAGCAAATTTTTGCATTTGCCTTGTTTGTATCCATGTTTACGAGCTAGCAGGCTTCCTCTCCGCTGCCTACGCGGCACGTTGCTTTGTGCGTTAACACCTGTCACTCATTGGAACAATGTACAACCGTTGGCAGGGCCGTGTGGAGTGTCACCTGCGTGCGTGTGTGCGCGTGTGTTTTTGATGAACGACACAAGCACTCGCTGAGAAAGAAGCTGCTCCGTAGTACCAGAGGTCACAAACTCCAACAGGAACTGTAAAATTCACATTTGCAGCAGATGAATGAAGACATAAATGTACCATACCTGCTGTTATATTAGCATAATATAGCAATGCTGTTGTATTAAAAAGTGTAAATGTTACTAAAGGTGATAATAGAAGCTTATAAATGAAGGAGTGTTTTTCTTGTGGATCAGAACCTTCCCCTCAGGGATTGTGTCTTCCCTGTGGTGTCCGGAGCTGGACCGCTGGAATGCGGCGGTTGTAATTACAGGGCGGCAGGCAGGAATTACTGACGTCCCACTCTCACACGCAGCCGCTTCATACGCCGCTTCACGCTCGTCGCCACGCTCCTTCCGAAAGATTGATATCGCAGCTAAAATGTCAAGATTTAGGAGGAACACAATTAATGACTTGAGCTGGAGCGCGGTGAAATTACAGAGTCCAGGTCTAAACGAGCGAAACGCCTCCCCCCTGACTTCGCTGCATCCACTTGGCTGCTTAAAATCACGGTGTGGAGTGTGAATGAGTGGTCGGTCAAGGTCAGTGGAGCAGGTCGTGGATGAGGTGCGGCTGGAAGAGTGTGTGCATACGTGTGTGTGTGTGTGTGTGTGTGGAGGGGTGTGACCACTGTTTCCATGCAGCTGTTATTTCAGCGGCAGGTGTTCCGTGTTTAGCTCGGTCGCTGGTATCACACTTTGAAATGAACCACTGTGGAACTGCCCTAAGAGATGAGAGCGTGGTGGAGACCTTTCTCATTAGCCATGTTGCATCTGGCCAAGTGAAGAAGAAGAACCTGTTGAAACTGCAGCCAGATGTTCCTGCGGGAGCCGGTGGAGACCAAAGCAGAGCTAAAAGGCACAGACTCTTGTGCTCTGTGTGTCGGTCAGGTGGACACAGAGACTGACAGAGTGAATGTCGGTCTGGGTCAGCGTGGCAGACCGTAGCTGCTTTTCCTTCCCACGTCACAGACCGCTGCATTTGTCAGATTAACAGATCCCAAATGATAAATGCCTCTTTTTCCTCCCTCAAGTAAACATTTTTGCTGATGTCGACAGAAACGAGATGCTCTTCCCCTCTGGGCTTCTAATTCTATTCATCATAATTCCCATAAAAATACTCAAAAACCCAGACAGAGACAGTTACGGACCACAGGCTGACCACACAGTGCAGACAGAAAGAGGCCCACTTTCTCCAGAACTCGCTTCGCGTGTTTGTGTGAGTGTGTGTTGTGTGTGTGTGTGTGTGTTTATGTGGAGGCAGAGATCCTGGGTCTGGTTCTCATTATAACGTCTGTATATTGAACTGACAAAACCCAGGCAGTGCCACTCTCCGCTCCACAGATATGGCTGGAATGTGTGTGTGTGTGTGTGTGTGTGTGTGTGTGTGTGTGTGTGTGTGTGTGAGTTAGTGTGTACTCCCACGGGTGCTCTTCCAGTTGTGGTTGTTCATGTTCCACTAAATCCTGTCCTCCCATTTGTCTTTCTCTGCTCCCCGCCCATCTCCCTCTCCATCTCTGTCTCTCAGCCATTTTCTGTTAAATGAATGATGGCTGCATGCCTGACCTCACATCTGACTAATGAATGTGTGTGTGTGAGCGAGCGTGTGCGCGCACGTATGAGCGCCGGAGCCCGGGGTTGTGTGTACCTCAGTGTTAGTATGAAGGGAAAATACAGTTTATCTGAGATTTCATGTTCTATACTTACAGAATTGAGCTACTTTCCTACAGCTTAAACACATGTTTAATGGAATTATGGGATTGCAGTGTCGCTGACTGATGACCCGACAGCTGTGTGCTCTGAATTCATATAGCATATCATTAATATTAACATATTAATTTATATATAACTGAAAATAAAATAAAATCCACTGTAACCATGAGCAGTCCAGTTCATAGATATGCAGCATTGTATATACCAGACACCCAGACCAACTATACTTTTGTATGAAAAGTGCAACATTTTGATTTCCTATCCATTTTTTTTCCTTTTATTCTTTTTTTAAAGCTCCGTCGTTGCATTGTGGTACGGTCCAGCTCCTTCTGGACCCTCCTTCTCATTCCTAATTTGCTGAAACTCTGCGGGCAGCTGCGCGTTTCGGCGCTCGTCTCTCACCAACATATATTTCAGGTGACTGAAGCTTCCACGGGTGATAGATGAGCAACTGAATTTTGCACATTAAGGGCTGCCATGAGCTCATCCATCAGAGGACCAACTGTTAGTGCTGTGCTCTCCCTCTGAGGCTCTAATTCTTTGTCTCCTACAGAGATGACCAGGGTCAGACAAAGGGCCAGAGCACAGTCCCTGATACAGAGTTCATCTGTATACATCTTTGAATGCACTTAAATGCATCGTTTGAAGTTGATATCGGGTAGTGTGGCACACAGGAGTCAGTGAAAGTCTTATGTCAGTCAGGGAGAGACGGATCAACCAGTTTATATAACACAAGGCAAGGTTTTGGATTGTGCCCGAATCATAAATATGATGTCACTGATAAAGTTTCCTGCTGAATCTTATTTTTATAATAAAACTGTGAGAGCTGGGATGTTGGGACGGGAAGAATATCGCAACCGGCCACAATAAACTGGAAGATGAGCCTGCGGTCTGCAGGTAAACCCCGCTAAGTGCTGCTTTCGCCGACCTCATTGTTAATGTTACTGCAGTCAGCTTTCGGTGACACGCTGCAGAGTGGCGCTCCCTCCGCCAAGTTCACTCCTCTGTCAGGACGCCTCGGACTGCAAGATCACACTGTACCAACAGCCACTTAACAGAGAAAACAAGGAACAAAGAAGGTTTGTTGAACTCGAGTATTTGAGAAAGCACAACTCAGGATCCACTTACTAACCTTTGCTTTTGCTTTCTACCACATCTCAAGGTCTTCATGGGTGACTTTGTGGCAGGGTGAGTGAACAATAAAAGCCTGTGCAGACATCATTCATGGAGCACTCTTCGATGCAGCTAAAGGCTCCGAAGCCTCGCCAGTGAGAGTAAATATGTAAAGTCTGGCTCAGTCGACCGGAGGATCAGGCTGATTTCACCCCAATTCATCCCTCCTGACAATGAGAGGAGACAGCTGGTCTGGATCCTTGGTCATTACCCGATCATCCAGTCATGTGACAGCTTTACAGATCTAACCTTAAGCCTCCTGATCAGCCTGCTGACTCATCAGGACCACCCTGATCATTTCAAACGTGTTTGTGTTGAGGATTAAAAGCCTTGATGTCTGTTTTTCTGAGCAGGGCCAATGAGAGAGAAGCGTGGTTGTATCCATGGATACAAGTCAGCCCGTGCTGACCAGAGAACCACTGTTTCACCGGGCTTGTAGTTATCTGCTTTGTCTTCACAGCAGAGCATCACGACAGCGAGTTGTTGTACCGCGTCGCTCTCCCTGTGAGAGTGCGTGAGATCACTTGAGGCGGGTGAGATCATGTGAGGTGGTTCATTCAGTGCTCCCTCAGGTACAATGACCTTATGTATGACCTGGGAAGATTCTCCTGGTGTGTGTGATTTCAGATTTCATAAATGTACCCCTCCTGTAGTCTGAGTCAGGCCTTAGATCTTTTTCATTGTTTCTATGGTTACCTGCAGTTTAATGTTCTCGCTGCACTGGTTTACTTCAGGAGCTTAACCATTGGCTCTTTGGTCTTTGAGTAGTTCTTATGTGGGGCTCTAATGGGCACGTGCCAGCCGGTGATGGGCCATCTGCATAACCGAATGTGTGATTGCGTTTACTCCGTTGCAATGAACACTGGTTCGTTTGGCTGCCTTGTTTGTCCCTTTTGTGAGGAACATCAGGTTTGTTTCTTGTAAAACCTAAGCGTCTGTGTAGAAGACGGCGGCACCGAGGAAACACACACTCCCCGACGCTTCACTGACTCACATCACAGCTCGCCGTTGTTTACAGTTCTGCTACGTCGCATCTCGACACCTGAAATTTCAGGTGATGCCCGGCAGTGGTTATCACATTCAAAACAGGTTTTCCTGACTGGGCTGCTGCAGGAGGATCTAAGGCGGATGCAGATGCGTGTAATAGGCAGTAGCTAACAGTTGATATCGCTGTCCCTACAGACGGTAGCTGCTCTGGCAGACTCGATATTCCTCACGACAGAAGAGTTTCATGCTAAAAGAGTGGAGGTACATGTCACCAAAATGTGTTTTCAGAGGCAGGACAATGTTCCAACCCACCAGCAGACAGTCTTCTGAAAAGAGTTTTAAATTTGATTTCTACTTTTGACAGCAAAAAGTTTTTAATTGAGTCTGTAGTTTGGTGCTAAAACCATTGTTTGGCTAATTTAACTTGATGGTGATTTACAGAAAATTCAAAAGTAATAAAAGCAATAAAAGTATTCTGCAACTTTCTATTTCATGCATTTTTAATAGAATTTTGGGGGGATTTTGCTCAATTCTGATTACCTCACACTGTGAATACTGATGTTTTATGGTTTCTGACAGTTCTTTTCATCAATCTTTCCATTATTTTCTCCATAAACTCTCTGTTTAATCAGTAAAAGATGACAGAGAAGTCATAAAGTTGCAATAAAACATCCATGACAGTTTGTTTCATCAGACCAACAGGCTAAACCCCAAAGATGTTCGGTCCCATAGTCCACATCAGCTGGTGCTGCTCCTTAGGTCAGGAAGAAATGCGTCGCCTCAAAGAACGTCACTTTGCAGTGAACTGAAGTGAGGGAAATGAAATTGTCCTTGCATACAAAGACTGTTAGCGGAAACTGTTTTGCCATTTCTGCATGAAAGAAGATTAATCAGTAAACGAAATTGGCACATTAATTTAGTGTTGAGTGACCCATGAATGAGTCGGCTCAGAATAATTGCTTCAGCTCCGGCTCGTGACAGTGACTGCTGAAAGTTGCCAAGTTCTCAAAGCAAGCAAATGTCCCGTTTGCTTAGTAGAATGACTTGACTGAGTCACGTCTATTGTTTTTGGTACTTCTTGTTTCTTGCCCTTTCACTGACGTCACCTTAGACAAAGAGGTATTGTTGTGTCTCCCCGCGTGTTGCTGCTCTTGCATGGTTGTGCTTCAGATTTCACTTTAGGTGCCCGGGATGAAGGCGTTGGGATGAAGTGCACTAAACGTCACGATCAGTTAGCGGTATGACTTCATGTGATGTAGGGCGCTGGAGGCAGAGAGGGGAACGGAAGGAGACAAACTCCATCAGTCGTCTGTGATGTGTTTATTCAGGTCTAGATGTGTTTAGAGTCAGGCAGGTCTGTCTCTGCGCTGTGACTGACAGCCGCTCTGTCCGTCTGCGCCCGCCGGCCTCCGGGCTCATAATACCATTTACCCATCTGTGTGTGTCTTTGTGTAGCGCGGTGAGTGTGCTCCCTTGTAAACCCCTGAGATCTGTGTGTGTGTGTGTGTGTGTGTGTGTGTGTGTGATATCGTGTGTAAGTGAGTGTGTTTCTGTCTAATAGTGGGGTAATATAATCAGCGGGGCCTGTCACGGTCTATTAGGGCTCTGCCTCCATCATCCTAGTCATTGTCCTGCCTCCGAAGACATGTCAGCATCAGCACACACACACACACACGCATTTCCACACAGATGTACTCTGCACATTAGATATGAGGATTGTATAGCACAGTACGGACGTGTGCATAGTATCTGTTTAAACAAAGAGAGTGTGAGCTTCTTCAAGATATGGATACAGTTCTTCAGCTTGGGTGAAGAAGGCTATATAAACTATAGAAATGCTATTATACGTTAGCTGATAAGCGTTTATTGCTAACATGGCGCTCCATGTCATACATGTAAAAGTCCTTGCAGCAGAGTCCATGCACTCTGCTGGTCTGTCGGTGAATATGTTTCTCAGTAACTTCCGTTATATCTCTGGGGCATTTACTGTTACATAGCGGCCACAACCATTTATCTGCAATGTGCTTAAATCTTCCAGTTACCTCTGGTTATAATGTAGGAGGCTCCTGATGCAAAGCTAATATCTCTGAAATCTTAACTTTGCATGAACTAACAACGTCTCCGTGGTGCGGTTGGCCATGTGTCTGTGGAGTTAGCGTGTCACACTTACAAGAAACTTAACAATAATTTCACATGGGGTGGGAGGGATCTGGGAGGAGGGGGTCAGAGTTCAGAACTACAACCGAGGCTCATCAAGGTTTGTTCTTTAATCTGGGACGACAGCCTCCCCCGGCTCTCCACCAAAACACACTCCCAGCCAGCGACAGGCTGCGTCTGTGTGTGTGTGGGTGTGTGGGTAGGTCAGTATGTGGGTGGCTGTGTGTTTGATTCACACCACATAATCATGCGGCTTTCCCCTCATTATATTTCTCCAGTTTGTTCTGCTTTAACCCTTCCCTGAACTCCCGCGAGAGATTCGTGCTGAGTTACACTTTGAGCAGCGCACAGCAGTATCTTAGTTTGCAAACGGCCAACGTTTGTTACTAACGGCCTGAAACAAAGAGGTGTTCTGCAGTGTGGAGGTAACGATTAGAGTAACTGTATCAAATGGTCCTACAGGACAGACAGAAAACAATCTCCACCACTCCAAACATTTAGAGGTCTAAGCAAGACGCGTCTCTCAAAAAGTCCTTTTAAAGTATTTCTTGTTGTTCCAAGAACCTCAGCTACACAAAGTGAAATAGATCTTCCTCTGGTTACTTGAAGGGACACCCAGGACCTGTTGACATCAAGTCGAGTCCACTCTCGGCCCATCTTTCCTTTTCTGTGTCATCTGTGATCAGGCCCGCCACAGCTGTGTCATCAGCAAACCTAATTATGGCGTTGGAAGGGAAAGTGGCGACGCCGCTGTGTGTACGTGCAAGGAGTGCAGCAGCTCAAAACACAGTGTTGGATGAGGGTGGAAGAGGTTTGTCTGTGCACCCAGGCCACCAGGGGTCCACCTGTGAGGAAATCAAGGATCTGTATTCACAGAGCCGTTGAATCCCAGGTCTCTGGTGTTTGTGATGAGCCCAGGGGCAAATACGGTGTCAAACTCTGAGCTGAAACTCACATAGCCAGTCTTGTCCAGCTGACATAGGGTGGCGTGAGCCAAAGAGCATTCAGGACAATGGACAAACTGCATTAGGACCATTGTGCAGGTCAGTGAGGAGCAGATGGAATCCACGTTTTCTACGTTGAGGTCTAAACGGCCCGAGGACAATTCACATTGAGAACTGGGATCAACAACAAGACAGGGAGGATCATGGGAGATCGCCTCTGAAATACGAGAGAAGAGCTGCAGCGCTGGCCGGTCTGCCTCCGCTATATTGGTCAACTTGGCATCTGCCCTGCATGTTGTAAAATTATTATCTGCTCCAACCTGAGATTTGTCAGTGTCACAGATACGCTGTGTCAGATCCACTCATTCTACCCACCCAGGAATAGCAGCAGAGAGAGACGTCTAATCCAGCAGACACGTCGCCTTGATTTGATGCGATGCGCTGCTCTCACATGGGATTCATGCTGGTGCAAGTTCTGCACAAAGTATCCAATACCCAAATATTTTGTCCCGGTGTCCGGACAGGCGGGGTGTGGTCCCATCTCTGGGGGAGGGGAGGGGCCCGGCTCAGGGGGGAGATTATGGGATTGTGGGTGAGGAAGGGGGGTGGTCGGACGGTTGTTGATTTTGAGATGATGCAATTTCAGAGCGTTCATTGCATCTGTAATCCGTGGTATATGGCAGGAAACAGCCCTCACACACATTATTTGTGTGAAGTCTGTGTGTGTGTGTGTGTGTGTGTGTGCGCGCATCGGATCAATCAGGACAGTGCGACAGCTGTCCTATGAGGATTAGCTGTGTGTGTCTATACTGTGCATGTCCTGCCGTTCTGAGCCGGGCCTGCTCCTCGTATACAGACACAACAACAGGCCGACTCTCTAATCTTGCCCTCCAGATTTCAGTCATAATTACTTACACGCACTCGCTCGAAGGTTTGCCCTAAACCTTTAGTCTTACAGTCTCAAGTCTAGCTCTAAAGTGTGACTCATGACCTGTCATTAAACTAAACTATAGCCCCAAACATAGAAAAAGGCTCCAGTGAAAACAGGAAGACAGCGTTTCTATAGCGGTCCAATGAGGTGGAGAGCTCTTTAAATGTATGTTTCAGCGATGTTGGACGGCTTTAAAGATGAGGTTGAGTCTTTTTTTGTCCGAGGCTATATTCACGGCATCTCTTTGTGCAAAGCATTAGGCTTTGCGGCCTCTGTTGTTAAATCTGCTGTGGGACTTCTTCCGTCGAGGAGCCCGTGCAAAATGCGGAGTGCTCAGTGTGACCTGCCGCGCTGCAGACTGGTGGAAACATATTTTCTTTAGATTCCTTAAGTGCTGGGCAGGAAGCACTGATGAATGTGAAGGCACCTGGGGTGTTTGCTCCTGATGCACATGCTTCCGGCTGTCAGCGTGACACACTAATGCAGGGGTTTCCAACCTTTCTGGCTCGCGACCCCTTTGAAAGGAAGCAAAGTCTACTTGCTGGTCCTCCTCCCAGCTTTCAGGTGTCTGAGTTGTCAGAGAAACCTTTACCTCCAGGTTTCCTCACCTGGCTGATTTACTGAGCACTTTCTTGCTCTGCTTCCCCATTGTGTTTGTCATTTCACAACCCCTGACGTTTGACTGTGACCCCCCTCAATAAACTGAATTTCCACATTTCCTGCGTTTTAAAAACACATAATTAGGTGTAAGTGCTGTTTAGGTAGTGTTGCATTCACTTCACACCAACAACCCAACAGAAACCCAACCTGCAGCAACACTGTCTGACTGCTGAGCGGATTATTGGCTCATTAACGGTTTGTTGAAGATGAGTGACCTCAGTCTTCTCGAGCCCCAATCCAAGAGTTTCGGAGTTGATATTAGAGCTGAAGGCAGTGTGTCACAGTAACCTACATTTAGAAATAATCTGCTTTACCAGACTGTTCGCTTTGATTTAAGCCATGCCAGCAGAAACTACACCGTGCATCAGATCAAATGGAAATTGTGCCCAAAGACGACCGGTGATGTAAGTTAGTATAAAGCCTGCTCTGATATTCAGCTCATTCAGACGAGAGCTCAACATGACTTCGATCTTTCCAGACTCATGATAAATGAACAGAGTAACCTGCAATTTGACACTTTCCAGTGAATCACTAATTGTATCCAAATCAATGGCGCATTTGATTTAGTTCCGTCTAAACTGAAGATGGATTGTAATGAATTATGAATTATGTCCCTCAGCAGAATCTAAATGGAAGTAATGGGGTGTTAGAGTGTATTCCAAATGAGCCACTCCTTGTTTGTACAATGCTTGATGAAGACAGCACGTGGTTGCCGATGGAACCTGGATAAGACGCAACTGGACGGAGGTGGAGATGAAGGGTTTACTCTCAGCTACAGTTCAGGATATTGTCTTGCTCCTCTGGCAGTGAGAGTAATTACACAAACGCATGTCGTCAACATGTTTGCGCCTCTGTCCTCTCCTCCGTGCTCCCAGGTGCTCCGGTCTAATCTGTCGCTGCTGCTGCTCCTTTCTTCAGCTGTAGTGAACCAATCATCGCCGGTTGATAATAAGACACACCACTGCCCGGGGCTCGATCACAGGGATGTTCCAGCGGGCAGCGGATATAAAAACGTATTAATTACATCCCAAACTGTAATGTTACTGTTAAAAAAAGAATACGTCAAATCTGGAAAAGAGCTGGAACGAACCTGATTCAGAGCGACATTCAACAGGTTTGCACTGACTGGGGCATCACGCTGGCGTCTGCAGACAGCAGATGCGGGCGAGGCTCAGCTAGATCTGATGGGGTGACGTCATTCTGTAAACTGTCGGCAGTAGGAGTGGTTTAATGGTGGGTTTGATAAAACTGTTGTTCATTAATTGTAAATCAGTTCTGCCGTAGGACGTTCAGGACCTGTAGGACGTTCAGGCACTGCAGGAGATCTGATCTCAGCCGCAGTCATGGCCCGCAGTCGTCTGCATCTGCCTTAATACACATGAACGGACAGCAGGGATCAAATCAGCCGTCCCTGTCAGCCGCCGTGTGCTATATTACTCCCGAGGTAAACGTGACAATTAATCGTGAAATGGATTTCAGGTCACATCGCCCATCTTTAACATCGACTGCCTAAAGGAACCCGGGCCTCGGATACTGTCACACTCCGTTTATCGCCGTGATGAATCCCGAGGTCTCAGCCCCTTCCAGCACTGCGATCGATTTCCCCCAGAAACTGGACTGGTGTCATCTACTCCTCCAGGGTCATACTCAGTGCACAACACACAGCCTTCAAACCTTTTGCGTCATATAAGCTGACGTAAACATACGTAAACATCTCAGGTGTTTTCCTCGCCGGTGTCTTTGCTGCACGCTGCGATGTGGCTGCAGCCCAGAGGAGTAGATGTGCGCACTTGGATGAAAGGTTTATTTTACACAAAAATGATTTTAGTCTGCAGATTGGCACTCTGTATCCGGAGCCATGGAGACATTCAGGAGGTGGTGATGGAGGATTTTGAGGGGGAGCGGAGGAGCAGGAGGAGGGAGCAGACCTGTGAATAGCTTCATTAACGCGGAGGAGATGGGTTCATTAACACCCAGCAGCCCTGCCGAAAAGGAGAGCCCCACTGGTAGACTGTGGGGGAACAAGGCATACTGCGCGCGCCTGTGTGTGTGTGTGTGTGTGTGTGTGTGTGTGTGTGTGTGTTGGCAGGTGCAGGAGGTGATAATTGGTAGTAGTCTCATGTTTGCTCAGGCACAGATCTAAAAGTGGAGATCTTCACTGTCTCATTGGCTTTGAGATCCCAGATTCCCCCGTGGCTGTCTGTGGCTCTCTTTGTCTCTGCGCTCCTTTCTTTCATTTCTTTCCGCCTTTTTTCTCTCCGCCTCTCTTTTGCTCTCCCGTGTCCGAGCCTCTTCTGCTCTCCGATGGCGACGAGACAGACTTGCGTGCCGAATATTAACTGGCGTCAGACTCAAAGTGCCGATAGTTGACGATTCAATGAGTCTGTGGACAGCAAGGCCTTTACATGTGTATCTCTAACAGTTTTACACTCAGGAGGTTATGATCTTCACTGTTTTCTGTCCATTAGTGGACGCCCAGCTCTTATATCATATGTTTGTGTGTTTTATATCGCAGCAGTTGTTGGTCGACAGATGAGACGACGTCGTCTTGGATTCTTGAAAGTCGTGATTTCACTTTCTTTTTATAGACAGTTATTGAAAATGAACATGGTTGCAGCCTAGTTGAATTCTAATGCAGTAGAAGGTTAAGTCTAGTTTATCTGAAAAAGAAATAGATAATGAGTTTGAAGAAACACTGCATGCAAACTTTGCGTAGGTCTGACTCCCAAATTGCTTTTTTATCGTTTTATGGCATTTGCACTGATTTGAGTGTGGAACATGCAGCATCCCAAGACGAGCGTCAGGATCACGATGGGGCCAGTCCAGACAGACTCCAGACAGTTTCTTTGTCAGGAACTGAGCAGGAACAGAGCTCCAGACTAAGATTTGCCTACTGATAAATAATTTGGTGATAAATTGACAATTTACAGAAATAACAATATCCATTTGTTTCAGTTCATCCAGCTTCTTCAGACTCTGCTGAAGTGTCAGCTCTCTCCTTAGCGCTGCCTGACTCCAGCCTCTCAGGTGGGCAGGTTATTCTCAGGGCTGCGTCCCTATTGGCTAATGAGTCTTTGAGTGACAGCTCAGCGCCCCAGATGTCGTTCAGTACAGCAAGCCTCTGCTTCGGTTTTGGTGGAAGCAGCGATAATTGCATGCACGTTAATAATCTTGCAGGAACCCAGCAAAGTGAGATAGCTGCGAGCGAGCGAACGCACGTTGCTGCTGTTTACGGAGTCTGTGTCAGAAGTGCAAACAAAGTCAGGCAGCGTAATCCGGAGAGCAGGCAGCGGAACCACAAAGTCGACAGTGCGGTCAGGAGTGTGTCGAGTGCGAGAGGAGCAGGGGGAGCTGTAAACAAAAGCAATTGATTACACAGTTGCAGTTTGACAGTTATTCTGCTTCTTCACATTTTATTCTCCATCAAAGTCTGAGCGACACAGAGACGCTTTGTTTGCTTGTATTGACACAAATCTGACTCCATACACGTCGCCGCTCTCCCCAGACAATCCATAGTGTTTGTTCCCAAGCGCCTCCTCAATCAGCGACGAGAGGCGGGGCGGGTGGATCAGCCTCAACATGGCTGCTGTGTGCTCCTCTAAGCCACTCAGCTAATCTGTCAGTCTGTTTGCATGTCTAATGTGTCTGCGTGCATGCGCGCGCGCGCGTGTGTGTGTGGTGTGATTAGAGGCAGATCAATGCAGGGATTGATTAGAGCCTTGACAAACATAACATTGAGAACTTATCATGAGTGGATGTAAGCGCTGAATGTTGCAAGATGCTTCGCCTGGTCTCAGGTTGCAGACAGTGGGAATGAGCCAGGCCTTCCACGCCTCCATCGGAGCCAGTGTAAGGGACCGACGAACCAAACCACTGCTGCCTTTGATGTGGATGACGAAGCTCTGAAGGCCAAAACATCTCCAGTCTAGAACAGAACAGAAGCCAGTGCTTCAGATACTTCAGATATTATTCATCCTCAGAGTGACTGGCTTGCTTCTGTTGCGCTGTTATAAATGGGCAGTTTCTGGAATCACTCTAATAAAAATGAATTGGAAACATATTTGTGACCATGGGTCCAGTGGCCGGGCTGATTTCTCCGGGGGCTGTTTTGTGGTTCCTTACTGGCGCTGCTGCAATTAGATAAAGCAGCATAATGAAGTAAATCTCATTTAGCCGTGAGACTCCACCAAGACAATCAGCAGTTGTCGCAGATCTGCGCTGCAGATATCGATTGTCTGTCCGGCACTGTAGGAATAACAGATGGGAGCTCTGGTTAAGATGAGGCTTTCCTTAAACCACTTCACTATGTACTCCGCCTGTGAGCTCGAGCGCTCCTCATCCCACTCCGTGTGTGTGAGTGCATGTCTGTGTTCGCCTGTGTGTGTGTGTGTGTGTGTGTGTGTGTTAAATGGAAAATCCACCGTAAAGCAGATTTATATCACATTCATAAAGCAGATTTATATCTCTGAGCTAGTCAGCGATTCGGTGTGATTGTGGTAATTTATGTCGACGCGACCGCAACGCACCGCGGAGAGATACAAAACGAAATGATGTGATACAATACGATGTAGCATTCAACAAACATGCCAGAGATATGACACAATGCACACGGCAGGATTAACCTCTACTGAACCCCCATCACATGTATTTGTATTGCATATGGCGGCTTCAATATATGGCCAATCAGGTCACACGTAGTGAAATAAGACTGAGTGTCTGTTTGGTTGGAGTATTTTAGTTAAATCACAGCAGTAACGCAGGAATTAAAGCTCCACGTTGACAGACAGCCCCTCTAACAGCCTTATTACCCCATTAAAACAAGGTTTAGGCTTTATAGTACAGGTAAATGGTGGTTATACAGTCATGGTTTGGTTCCGGCACCTTAAACACTCGGTTTAGCTGAGGAAAAGACCACAGTTAAACAGAGTTAAAATTAATTGTGAGGTGAAGTTGTAGGCTGCAGGATGACGCACTTAACTCACAACCCCTGTATTTCCTGGATCCAATAAACATGCACCACAATGATTAAATCCAGTGCATGGTCCAGCAGGTAATAAATGCACATTTAGCACGTTGCACATATAGTGATATAAGAAATGACAGTATGACTGGGCACATGATTTAGTATGATGACACAATATGGTAAGATACAGCCATACAATGCACTGAAATCAGACATAGGGAATTATACGTGTTGTCAGTGTGTTACATGAGCGATTGGTCCCAGTGCCAGTCGGCAGTAATCACAGCAACAGGAGTCATTTAGCTCTCTGGAGAACGAGATGCCCAGCAGCACCAGTACGCTCCCCTGAACAGGAACCAGGTATGACGCAGGCTTTCTGGTCTTCTGACCGCTCAAAGTGATTTTACACCACAGGTCGGCATTCACCTGTGGAAACTGAGGAAACTAACTCGTTCAAACACCCAAAGAACAGCCACAGGGAGCAGTTTAGCATTCAGTGTCTTGCCCAAGGACACTTCAGTATGCAGCCCAGAGGAACCGGGGATTGAACCGCCTCCGTTCTGAATGCTGGATGATCCGCCCTACCTCTGAGAAGGCACAAGGCATTTCTGCTCAGTCGTCTCTGGGCTGTTACAACATGAAGAAACCTATATAAACTGTACATTTCCTATTTAAGGCATATGGGACACATGACTGAAAATCTTCCATTTAGCTGCGCCAAAGAGAAACCATCCCTGTAGCCAGTCACATACAGTTTCTGAAATGATTAAAAATGTATGAATAGCAGCACCAGAAAACATCCCAGCTTCTTTGTAAAGCTGCCTGCGTGCTGGACAACAGCCAAGTGTGTTTAAGGAGAGATCTCTCCCTTCAACACGTATCCAAGTGCATTAGGGCTGCCAGCTGTGGGGCAGGAAGGCCTGGTGTGTCAGTAAATGGATGGACCTGTGAACAGCAGGTGATGATAGTGGTCGAGCCGTGGTCTCTGAGAGGCGCAAGCTCTTATTGCCAGTGATTCATCTATCAGCCCCGCGCTGTCTTCGCGTGGTAATACCCTGACAGTGTGTGATGCAGGTGTAGGACTGCACAGCTCTGACTCCTTTTGTCTGACGACCAGCTCAGCATTCACTGCCAGTGTGTGTGTGTGTGTGTGTGTGTGTGTTTATTAGCAACATATTGGTCTTTCAGGGCCGTGGCTGATTGATTCTGCATGCTTCCCACTGTTATCTCTCGCAGGAGGGGTGGGGGCGGGCGATGCAGCTCCACCCACTGAGGCCAGAGGAAGTCACTGGCTTTCAGAAAAAGGGGCAGTTGCCAAGGAAAAGCAGGGTGGCTAAGAAACCATGTGCATTCACTAGTGAGGGAGTACAGATTGTGACAGAGAGGTTTCAGATACTGGGTGGGGGAACACAGCATTGTTCATCTTTGAGGTCATCTCTAATGCAGTATCTGAAATATCAGAAATCAGAATTAAGACAAAACGAATGGGAACTCAAGTAGATGTGAAGCGCTGGTACAGAATTTAAAACACAAGACGACTCCCACACTGATTGTAGAGTTATTAGAAGCTGTAATGAGCTGTGTGTGTGCTGCACGTCAGCTCATAGGTAACACGTACTGGGAGTCAGCACGAACTGCCAGTCCATCTCCATCATATGTGAACCTTCTGCTAAGCAGCCTTATTGTCAGGACTTATGGAACAGGCAGTAACACATGTGAGCTATGCTTTCTGAAGCAGTCCAAGTGAAAATTATATATATTATATTATATTATAATTATGACTAATAGTTGAAAACTGTGAGCCCAGGGTGATGCCTTTCATGTAAAATGTCTTATTTTTCCGTTAACATCGATGCGAAGCGGAGGGAAGCAGCAAAATGTCACGTGTGAAGTTGGAGCTGGGGAATGTTTGACATTTTGCTTGAAACTTCAAAATAACTTCAATTATCAAATCGCTGATTAATTTTCTAATACAGTGCTGTCCTGTGGCTGTACTGGAAGCAGTTCATATTCACATTAGTCCTCATGACCATGCACAGCAAGTGTATTTGTCGGTGTAAAGCCCAGTTCAGACAAAGCATTTGTGAGGAAACTAAAGAGTGTTACGGCGGTGTCCTTGGCCGATGATGTCACCTGTATCTCTGCTTGTGAAGCCATGAGTGGTTAGTTTTTAAAAATAAGCCACATGACCTATATCGACAGCCAACCAGCTCATGGTTAGTTACCGTCGGCAACCCGTTTTCTGTTCAGACCCAATGAACGGTTCCAAATTCTCAATTTCTCTTTTGGGCTTTTCATCACTACTAGGAATGCATCTACAGCAAGTAACTCAACTGGTGTAGAGGGTTGTTGCTATGGAAACGTTGCACCATCTCATCTAGCTGCACGCGTGTAAACTGGCTAGTTTTCAGAGTGTTGCACGTTACAAAAGATGCAAGTTTCAGCCCATCTCAACTGAAGGTTTCATGTTCTGCACGCATCAACAACCGAGCTGAAACTTAACAGAAATGAGTTAAATACATTTTGGAGTTTAATTATGAGAGGGAATTATCTGAAAGCTTTGATATATGTACCCTCCTATAATCATACAGACGTGTTTGAGAAGAAAAATACACCGTACAAGTCAAGGTAAATAAACCCAAATCTAAAGGATTTAGTGTTTAGATATTAATGCAGTTTCCCCTCACACGGCCAATTCTGCAAACACACAGCCATCAGATACCCTGAGAGGAAACAACGCTAATTAAAATGATAAACTAAAGCAGCAGTTCTCAAGCATAATGACCAGGATGACATTTAAAACCACATCCCAGTTTCTCACAGCTCACCATGCAGTATACATCCGTCAGTTTAATCCCATCTAAACGGACTAAACCACCTCTGCCACTGAGGAAACCGGCACACGGTGTACTAAATGTCACTCTGTAATGTCTTTGATAAGTCGTCGTTCCAAATGACACGGCAGGACCTGGCAGGAGCCCCTTAATTTAATTTAAATTCATGAAATATTATTCTCTCTATACCCTCCGTCTGCATGGGCTGGGCTGACAGAGAGAAGAAGGAAGTTGGCCTCTGGCTTCGCTCCTAGACAGAGTTTATCTAGCAACACCCAGCTGTCACGGCGAGACGCGCACACACACATGCGCGCATTAAGAATGCCGGGAGCCTCAAAGTTCAGCAGTGTTTGGGAGCGTTTAGCTGATGGAAAATTGTTTCGGAAGATTCACTAGTGAGGCTTTAATCCTGTTTGGCTCTCTTTGTTGTCTTTTAATCTTCGCTCGAGTGTGTGCATCTGCGTATGTGCGCGTGAGTGTGTACGTGCGGCTTCACACGTGCCTTCATGTGTGTGCGTTCATTTATGTAAACGCGTGTGTCCTTTTAGCTCCACGCCATGCCACAGGATTGTGTTTAGCCTGCTTTACCTTTCACAACTTAACACTGAGTCTAAATATGGGCCTGTGTGTGCTGATGATGCCACGCGGCTCACACACTGACCCGCAGCGTGTTTACCGGTTCATGTGTCTGGTTGATGAGCAGTCGCGGCGCTCCTCGCGGCGAATCTGTCAGATTAGACGGGATAAATCCCATCAGGTCAAAGTCTACGTCCGTTCTACTGTAATCACATCAAGTTGACCCTCGCAGTGTGCCGCAGACACAAGATCAACACACTGTTTGCTCTACTCTCATGGCCCGAGAGTCCAACAGCATCACCATTCTGACATTAATCATCAACATTACTAAAAAAAAGCAATATTAATGCAATATAATTAATACAGCAGACTTTTATCGTATAAGTACACAGCACAGATATTGTTTGGTTGTTCCACCATATTTTTTTGTTTGCAACATTCATGATCACCTGAGGTTGAATCATATTCGGTGATCCTCATTTAGCCAATTAGCAAGAGTTAGCATGCTCACATACTGAAATAAGATGGTGAACACGATACATGCTAAACATTAGCTTTAACAGTTTAACTTTTAGCATCTATATTAGCATTCAACTGTGCAGAACTGAAGCCGGGCCAAGCTGCTAGTAAACTAACTACTGTGTGAAACAGTGGTATCTTCCTGTTTGAGCCAGGACCCTTCAGGATTATTAGGCTGGTGTCACCACAGACACTCGAGGTTGAGAGGCAGGGCTCTGTGTTCTAAGTCACTTTCATTTGTGGATGCAGTCAGGTTACATGGGCTAACCAGTGTATGTTAAGAACCGCTTCAAAGACAGTCTGACAGTTCAGCTTTTGAGTCAGAGCCACTGGAAGACCACCAGTCAACTCAACTCATTAGCACTTAGCATCGTCTTCATGCAGGAGAATTCGAAGTTCAGTATCAGAAGCATAAATACCATTACTTTGTTAACACTTGCAGGCAATGTTTTGCTTTTTAGTCAGGTCACTTGAGTTTGCGTTTTACTATCAATTTTCCCGAGCAGCGGAATCGTCCCAGCATGCTGTGCAGGTGTTGAGTCTGTATAACATGGAACGACTCGGTCCTCACCTGCCCTGAGGCACCACTGGCCATTCAAACTCTTTGATTAGTTGGGCTGTCAGTGGAGACTTTTGCCTTTAATGTGATTTCTAAGGCCTTTATCCCGAGTAACAGTCGGAGGAAAACAGTGTGCTCTTATCAATTTAGAGGCAAGAAGAAGTTATTATTGAATGTTGGTGCCTTTAACACTCGTATCAGTTGTTGTCATCTTTTGTTCTGCCCTGCCTTCTGTCCCTGCACCCTGTAAACACTTGTGTCGTCCTTATCGTGATATAAGGCTTGTAGTGTGGAGATCTATGTGTGTGTGTGTCCGCTGGGCTTTTCAGAGTGGATCTACTGTTATGAGCTCTTTTTTCCCCAGCAAGGATATTGATCAGATCCCGGTAGTCCATTGATCAAGCTGCACTTGTGTGGCACGTTCAGGATTGGGAGGAGTTCCTGGGAAATACTCCGTCACCGAGGGGCTCAATCAAACCGTGCCCCATTTTCTTGATTGCCTTCATTTCATTTTCCTTCCTCTCCTGGTCGTTTGTCTCAAAATGTAACTTGCACGCTTGTGAACAGTTGATAACAGCTTTATAAATGACCAACCATTAGCCACCAAGCATAATGAATATGGAATAAAATACTGATGAATGCCATAATCTGCCTCTGGTTATTAGTATATATGTTGGCAGAGATGTAAACCCTTCCCTCCTGGGGTTTCTATCTGAACAGACGTTTGATGGCCACAGGCTATACAACACACAGCATTTAGAAATCTACAACCTGCAACCTCCAGAGATGAAATCACATTGGATAGTTATCTAACATTTATCAGAATGGTTTGTAACTTGGCGCCAAGATCCAGACATTAAAACTACGTGCAGGAATATGCAAATAACACTAACTCCATGTCCCAGTTTCACACGTCAGCCCACGCTCCTTCTAAGCAGGTTTTCACTATAGAGAGCATCCACTCTGGAGACGTGTTAAATGAAGTATACTCAGAGCAGACAGTGTGCATGCTAAAAGTGGCCGATTATCTGAGCTGAGGAACATCCTATAAGGTACCTCCACGTGTCCTGCATTATTCAGCTGATGCAAACTGTGATGCAGAACGTGACCCGAGGAGGCAACGACAGAAAACCAAAACAGTCGAGGAGACAAGGTCCATTCAGTGGCTCCTCTTGAGCTTCAGACCATGTCACATGATGGGTCTACCCAGTTATCATGGAATTGATGGTCAAATACATTCAATAAATGGCAGTAAAAGAGCAGGAGGAACATATAGATACAAAAGGAACCTCCATGAAAACTGAGCTGGTTAATCAGCCCAGGCTTGGAGGACAAGGCAAGCTTTCTTATCCAGCTGTCCTTGTAGGTTACAGCTCCCCGATCAGTCGATGTTGAGTTTCACGTCACCCTGGTTGTTTATCTCACTGCATGTCATGTTGTTTTGTCTGAATACGAGAGGTGGAAGTGGTAACCACTCACTGCTGCCCAGCAACATCTGAAAGCCCTATGTTTAATTCTGCCCCAGTTCCCTCTATATCATGGATGGGGGGGCTGTTAAACCAGGCAGTTCTAACATGGTGTAGGAGCATGAGTGTTTCTGAACATGGCCATGGATAATAGATGAGCATTTACACTGAGCTGGCAGAGACCATCAGAAAGAGCGTAAGATGCTCCAGCTGCAGGGAGCTTTTCCTTCTTTATGGCAGTCCATGATGGTTGTAGGGACCAGAGGCACAAACGTGAGGTCAGGACCCAAAGGGGGGTTGTTTGATCTGCAGTCTGTGTGTGTTATTGATATTAGTTTGATAGATTTTTGGTATATATAGTAATCACCATTAAAATGGGACAGTTGTTGAACATGAAGATCCCTTTACTTGTCCTGGCGTACTATTTTCTGTCTTCTCTAGGACGCAAGTCTGAGATATTAGACCCGATGATGTCAAACTGGGGACAAAGAGAGAAAGAAAGAATGAACTGGGTATTTCTAAGGTAGGGAGAGTCTGATGAAAAGACTCCCATGAGGTGCATTATGGGAAAAGCTGGAGCCGGTGTTTTTTGTAGATTAAGACATACTGGATACAGAAACTTCTCCAAACCTCAGGCTCTCTGCTTTTATTTAGACCGCTCTCTTTCAAATCCTGCAGCCGTGTGGGAATGCAGCTCCTAATTGTGAGAGCCCCCTGAAGTGTTTGCTAAAGTTTTAGAATCCATCCTGCAAAAATCATCATCTTCAGGCCAAGTTGTCTACTTTATACACATTGATATAATGTATTTTTGTGTATTGCATACATGGATAACATTTTACCCCCAACTGATGATGATGGATTGTAGAAAACAGGAGGCACAGACTCACAGGCCTGTCTGCATCAGTGGCGCTGAGGTGGCGCAGGTGATCAGTTTTAGACACGACAAAGAACCTGCCACACATCTTCACGCTGGTAAAGAAAGCTCCACAATGGCTGTATCTCTGTAGGAACCTGAAGGGGAGCAATAGAAGTCCTCCTGATTGACATTACCAAGAGACATGGTTTGTGCACGGTCCCGACACAGGAGGGCTCTGCAGCATCCAGAACATCATTTGGATCCATCTACCGAGCATTAGTGATATCAGAGAGATGCTGCAGAGCCCAAAGGACACTAAAAACCCTGCCACTATGTTGCAAGCCATACAGCAGTGTTGTGCTGCGCAGCAGTACCACCACACTCCAGGCAGTTTTTATCCTCAGGCTGTGAGATTCCTCCGCTCATCCTGAGCTCCACCATGAACAATTAGTTCTCTAGCGCAGCATAAAGAGACTACAACTTTGTGCGAGCCTGTGTTGGAGGATGATGAATAAAGGAACCTTGAACCTCTGTGAGGATCCCAGAAGAGCATATTTGTTAGAATGATGTTTGGTCCATCAAACGCTTGGATATCATACACAAAGAATATCTTAGCACTTATGGGCGGCTTCTGAGCTAATCAGGCAGTTGTTGGGACAGCCTTCATGAACTTGAAGATGGAAAACAAAGAAGCGTATGCACAGCAAAGACTTTCACAAACAAGTTGTCAATTGAAATAAAGCCAAAATTGACAGTTTTTAATATGAAATACCACGTATGGGACCAAACAATAATCCTGCCAATCCTCACTTTGAAGTGATAATAGTGACCTCATGACGCCGCTGTCACAGAGGAGGACAGTCATTAGACCGTCAAGACAAAAGTGTCCCTGTATTAAATTCAGTCTGATGCACTTTATTCTGAGGGATAGGACGCGGTTTGATATATTTTACTGCAGAGCACTGCAATGTCAGAGCCTCTCAAACTGTTTTTTGGCTCGTGTTGCCTTAAAACAAAGTGACTTCCATCCTGTCAAGGCGTGCATATGGTGAACAGCTCAACCAGAAAATGATTTTGCCTTTTCAGCTTGTTGGATTTGATTCATCATCACAGGAGGCCTGGAGGCTGAAAGTCTTTAATAATTCACAAGAAAATAAAAAAAATGGACATGATATGAATTTCTAAAGAAGACACGAGTTGTTGTTCTATCCTGCGACATTATCTGGCAGAGGGCTCAGGGCTCGATGTGAATAGGGCTGGTTTCAGCAAAGACTCTCTGTTTTCTGTTATCCAGGGTGCGTTGAGTGCTGAGGAACCTCCGGCAGCTGATACAGTTGGGTCAGATATAAAGGTACTGAACATGGGCTGTAAACACACTTCAGGATGAGCCTTGTTCATGTCTGAATAAAGCATAGAGGAATTAATAGATTTAATAGCAATAAGAGACAAGAGTGAGGCTTCCTGTTGAAATCAGTGCGTAAATCAACAGGATTTTGATGCTTTCAGATGGTTTGGATTTTATCTTTGCGTTTCCTTACCAGATCAGAATCTTAATATCTTGATCAGCCAGGAAATCGGAATTTCCACGCATGGCAGGGTAGTTCTGTTGGATGCTGGTTAAACACAGTGCGAAGCGGTGGGAGAGAATCAGACACAAGGTCTAGGCTGCAGAGAGACCTCCAGTCATTTAGTTATCAATTTAACCACCAAGAGAGACCTGTGCATTTCAGGTTTGTTGAAAATATCCAGTCATGTGACCACAAGCTTCAAATCCATGACTGTAAAGTCAAAATATCAATAAACATGCAGTTATTGGCAGCGAATGTAGAAAATAAAGAGTGCTGCAGCTTGACTCTGCATATTTCTGGGCATCAATACACACACACTCTCACACACACACCATACATTCAGAGAATCACAACAGCTCTCGTTACTTTTCCACACACACCCTCTCTCAGTTATCCTGCCTGTCCGTCTCGCGTCCCGTCTCTCTTTTCCGTCTCCCAAGTGCTGTTTCCACCCAGCCATCGTTCTAAATCAACTTTTACACCACCGCTAAAAATAAAATAAGAGAGGTGAATAAATTTGCATCCTGAATGTGACACGACAGCCGTTAAAGACGTGGGTGTCGTCCTTTAGTTTCACACGACGTGAATATTTTTCATGTCATCCAGCTGGTGCTGGGCAGGGTTGGGTTGGGCTCCACTTTGGACTGCAGAATATCTGCTTGTGCCTCTGTCCGATCGGTCGATACGGCACTTTAGTCCAGGCTGAAATATCTCAACAAATATGAGATGCCATAAAATCTCGCGCAGACATTAACGGTGTACGGACGATTCAAAGAGTCGCCAGTCTGACTTGTTTTTTACTAATGAATGTGCAGTACACCCCTGAACTGTGAGCCAGCAGCTGTATTTAATTCATGGAAGACCATAATGACCTTGATAACACGGCAACGTGAACCTCTTCCACTGTGAAACAACACTGAACAGTTGTGGGTGGACTGTTTTTCCCATAGGTCACCCAGTCTGCAGGAAATCTGACTAACTGTCGAAACATGACGAATATCCCGGTGGTTATCTGTTTATTCACAAATCAAGACATCAGCCGTTTATGTCTTAATAGATTAATCTATTGTCTTGAACTTCACAGATGACTTGGTTAATTGGTGAAGTGGAATTGTTTATTCCAAAATGATTCTCTGAGACTTCTCTGCCAGCTTCGCAACGTTTTGCATCGCTGTGGAAATCTTATCAAATCGCGCGTTTCCATCCGTCCTGTTCAGGTTTAATATGCCATCACTTGTCAAAGGGACTGCTTGGATAAGAACCAACGCTGCATCCTTCATCCCCCCCCCAGCTGAGGTGGTAGAAGCCATTCTGGATGCGCTGGCTTGTTGGTAATGCGCCGACTGTGATGAGCTGACATTTGCCGTTGACAGCTTTGTTCTGCATGGACGTGCCGTGTCTGCTCAAATCACACCGCGGACAAACTTGCGATGATTTCCGGTGAAATGCAGTCACGGCGCTGGGTCCCTGCCGCCCCGGGCGTCGCAAAAGCCATTTCCTCTCCAAAGGTAGGCTCTACTTGGCAAACAAATAAAGAGGAGAAAATTGCAGGCAGAGAAAACCCCGCTGCTCCTGCTGAAAGCTGGTCCCAGCTCTGCCCGTTTATGGTTTTACTTCTGCAAATCCCGCCTCAGCTTTGGGATTTACAGGCAGGCTAAACTCTCTCTGGCCAGGTCCATCGATCTTTCCTCTAATGCTCATCTAAAAGCAAGTCAGGTATTACATGACTTTTTTCTTCAATCTGTTACTTGAGCATTTGTTTTTCTTTTCTTCTCCAACCTCTTAAAAGTCCTTTTAGCCCTTAAGTTTTCCCTTAAGCAGCAGGGGAGGGAAAAACTCTTTTTCTGGACAGCTCCGCATAGATACTATGTTTGTTTCCTGATGGGCAACGAATTCAAACCCGATGTCTTTGAGGATCAGCTGAACCTATTCTGGATGTCTTGGTGCATCGTTTTCCAAAAATACAGTCTGACACATTTGATATTTGAATACATGAGTATACATGAGGTTAACGCGATAAGCAATTCAGCCAGAGGTTCCACACAACGTTCTCCACATGTCCCACCGTATTGGGCCAACAACGGCCTCTTGCAGTCTATTGCATCTTTTAATATTCATTCTCCTTCCTTCCTTCCTTCCTTCCTCCCTTCTTTTTGCCATGTGTGGTATATGTGGTGGCTTTTTTTTACATCTTTAAATAAAACAATGACAGCATGTAAAGATGGTGCAGCTGTTGAGTTCAGCAGGCACCCTGCGAACCGGCTGCTGGGTGTATTTAGACGTCTAACCTTTTCAAAATCCGGCGCGCACACGCAGCACATCTCGCAGGTGATTGATGGTTCTGCCGCTCAGTCTGACGTCTGTCTCTGTCTTCCTCTCTCTCAGTGAGCTTCGTGGACTGCGGCGGAGGGAAGGTGTGGTTCGAGGTTGGAGATCCCTCAGATTTCAGGGTGAGTGACGAGGGTGTGGTCCACGCCCTGCGGCACCTCAGCCTAGCGGGAAAGGGAAAAGTCGTGGTGGTGGTCTACGCTCGAGACCTGCAGTCCAAACACGTCTGGAAGACCAGAGTGCACCTCCACGCAGGATCTCAGGTAACACGGCGGCTGAGGCAGCGAGCTCAGCATGACACACACACACAGTGCACAGGCAGGAACCTGCTGAGCTCTCTGTGGTTCCATCACTTCCCACCATAACAAATATGCATATTATTTATGTGCAGCTAAAGAAATGGCATCTTCCTGTGTTTTTGGTTTGTTACTGACGTTTATTAATTGCTAAACTACGACTGTATTGTTAATGTCTCTAACTTGACGCACCCAACGTTGTTAAATGAAGACAGGTGCGTCGACGCAGAAATAGAAAAAGCGTCTGCGAGTGAAACGTGAGGATTTGTTATGTTTGTTCACTGTTGATCAGAGTAAACATGATTTAAAGATTTCAATTAAAGTCTTGCGGCGGCATTGTGCTGCATTGAAATCGCTTTAATATCGGCCGTTGCATAACTGTGGTGCACGCACTGGGGCTGCACACTCCACCTGGCTCTGCGTCGGAGGATGCCAGTGTGTATGTAGAGGGAACTGTAATATTCGACAAGCAGAATCATTAACCAGTCCGGGCTGATGGGCTGTTATTCCCCCCCAAGGCGTCAGTAATGTTGGATGAACTGTGGACAGATATAAAATCAGCTTTTCCAGCCCAGCAGACGTCTGAGGTTGGCCAAGTGCTGATTGCAGAGACAAAGTGAGTCAAACAGCCATCTGTTAGTTTGTTTCATGTACAACAGCGATAATAAGGCCCTCTGCATGTATTTAGACAAGACACTGGCCTTGATTGGCTGTTCTTCTAAACACAGCCCAGAAATAGCCGGCTGCCATATGCTTTAGCAGCTCTCGGTGTCGCTCGCTGCGGTCGGTGAGGAGGAGAATCACAGAGAGTGAAAGAGGCTGTCAACGATCCCTCATAAGGAAAACTCAGGAGGAGCAGCCGTGGTCGTTAACAGCCAGCCATTCGCCGGGGGGGCAGTGTCAGCACTGTGCCCTCCAGCTGAGAGGCAGGACCAGGCGCATTATCAAATGCTACTGAAGAGCAAGACAAACAGGTGTCACACGTACGATCAGACAGGTCACTTATATAAAGTCAATGAGTCTCTGTCCTCTGTGCTGGAAACTTAGATTCTCTGAAATACAGAATCTACCTCAGCTTGTTCTCACACTTCTAATTTTCCAATGCATGAATATGGAGCACGGAGAGAAACGGGCTAGGGTCTGGCTCCACCGGTGACGAAGGACATTTAATCACATTTTTGTTTCAGGCCACACTGTTCTCAGATCTGCTTTGTCTGAATTTGCTGTTGATACAAACTAAAACTTGCCTCCTGTCTACATTTTCTCTTGATTATATTATATATTATACATATTTCTATATAATTGCATTCTTGCAAAGAAGCAGTCATGTTATGTTTACCTTATTCACCTTATTAAGTTATTTTTTGTCATTCAGAAAATAATTTCAATTCTTCTGCTCTGTTATTTATTCCCGATTGCTCCTCCCACTGTAGCTCATCACTTCCTACACTGATGTTTCATTTTAAAAGATCCAGAGTTATTCCTTTTCCTGGTCAGCTTCCTTTTAAAACATCATGCACCTTGCATCTTGCTTAATCATATATGTCCCATCATATATGTTGAGTGAGTATCACATGACTCTTGTGGTACCAGTGGCATAAATAAAACTCTCTAATTTACCAGTTGACACAGCAGAGAAATACAGATCAACTCATCAATACAAGATCAGTGTTTGGATATGCACTGAAAAAGTCAGTGATCAAAATGACCTGAAAACCCCCGTCAGCACCTCTGCAGCCAGGGGCTCAGCTCCACACGAGCAGGAGGTGAGTTGTGGGAGGGGGAGGAAATGAGAAGCTCTTCCATTTCCTTATCATCCTCTGTGAATCCTGCAGTGAAGCTGCTCGCTGACCAGTCACGCAGATCTGTGGTTGCACAGGACGGGCACATGCATCCGCACACATACACGGCCACACGCACGTACACACACGCAGTGACAGGTGGTGGTCATTTATCAGACGGACTATAATGAGAGCATTAATCCAAGCCTCTGGAATGAGGTCAGAAATACCCTGAGTCACCAGGCCTTCCCAGCAGGCTGGCTGCAGCTCAGCCCTGCTCTGTGTGTGTGTGTGTGTGTGTGTGTGCATGTGTGCGCCCATGCTTGTGTTTGTGTGCCTGTGAGTGCGCGTATGTCCGTGTGTGTGTAGCCCCGGTGCACAATGCTTGTTTACTGTCTCTGCAGGTAAAGCCCAGTGATGCAACACTGACTCAGCGGGTACCAGAGATCTTGTTTCCATGGCGCAGCGTGGTTGTCGGGGGTGATGGCACTCTGAGGCGGGTGAAGAGGGACTGGGTCATTCCGCCTATCAACGTCCCTGAGAACTCACGAGGACAGTTCCCCGAGGACCTAGTCAGAGTAAGACAAACACACACACACACACACACACACAAGCAGGCACATCTTACAGTAGCTGTGGGGACCTTCTACTGACTCGCCCTAAAGCAAGGAAATAAGCATAACAGTTATATAGCACATTCATTCAAAGAGAATACAATGAACTTCAAACAAAAGCATTCACATGCAACACTATCTGTAATTAAAACTATCAAATGCAAAAGAGAAAACAAAAGAAAGCCAGTGAAAAGCACAGGAAACGGGGGGATGTTGTTGTTCTGCTCTCAAATGTTAACAGAGGCAGACCTAATGCAGTCTGACAGAGTATTCCAGCAGCTGGGAGCATAATAACTAGCAAAAGCACGTCGGCTACACCGAGTTTCTATTTAACCCTTGTAGCATCCAAACGGCGCCTGGCAGACGACCTCCGAGGTCCGACGAGCCGGTCAGAGGTGTGTGTGTGTACCGCGGAGCAAAGCGACGCAGGGCTTTTAAAACAAGATGTAAAAATGTAAAACCAAGTCTGGAGTTGACTGGAGGCTGGCGCAGACATCAGAGAACTGATGTAACATAATGACATTTTCTCCTCTTAAAACTCAGGAAGCAGCGTCCTGAGTGAACCGCGGTCGCCCCGCAGTCTTCGGAGGTCGTGCAGAGAGCGCTGCAATACGCAGCTGGGGATAAAAAGCACAGAGAAGTGTGCACCCACCTGCGAGAAGAAGCCTCTTTCTTTATGGGCTGTTTTTAAGTTGCTGACATAGCCTGAAAAGTAGGATCATCATTAGCGTCACGCGCAGGCTTCTGGTGGTCTGCTGCTCTACACCGACCTGGAAAATCATTAGAAACGTATTTTCTGCAACAGAAGCCTGGAAGCAAACACAGGGAATCTGTTTTACTGGTGATTCCACCAATTATTCATGCCTTTACTGCACTCAGCTGGTGATTTAATGTGACAGCTTCCAATGGGAGCGGGAATGTTTAGTCGCGCAATTAAGTACGTTGTGTTTTTGAGGGATGTGAAACAGCAGCAGACGAGGAGCCCGGGGGGGTATAACGTCTAACTCCTGAGGTGCTTCACAGATGCAGAAATGTGTTTTCTGTGTGGAGGGTAGACACAGTGTCACCCAAATGAGCATGACCTCCTCTCGGGCTCTGCAGCTAGGAAGGTGTGTGTGCGCGTCGCAGCTACGCAGGTGGTTTTTAAGTCTTTATTAACCTTGATGACAGGAAATGATGAGAGACAGACGCAGCAAAGGTCGCTCATCCTGTTTCTCAACCTTTAAGATGCAGAGGAGCCCCAGTTTGTGAACGCCAGTACATTTGTTAGATTAACTGTTCCCAGACCTCCAGAGAGGAACGAAAACAGATCTGTTATCTCTGTAGCAGTCAGAGCAATGCTGCATTAAGATCCTTGAATATGAGCATCAAATATCTATGTTCTGGACAAACTAACTGTTGATTAACTGTATCTAACTGTATCATTCTTAGCAGCCATCGTTACTTTAGCGAGACCTTACATGGCGGTTTTATCTTCAGGACAAGGTGCAAGCTGTCACAGACTATCAGGCAGTTCTGTCCCTCTGAGTACAAACAATGTGCTTTCTCGATAATTAGTGATTATTTAATGTCTCTGCTGTTCCGCACGATGACATTAGTGTGATGAGAAGTGGTTCCAGAGTTGCAGTTAAACCAGAAATGGCTGTTAGTTAAACACATGCTTGATGCGGATTCTCTTTTTGTGCTCGTGTGCATCGCGGCCTGCCTCCGCGATGGCGCCTCTCTCTTCCGTTGTTTTGATCACACGGACAGGACGCGGGATATTAATGGCGCACCAGGCGTGGCGGTTTATTTTGACTTCAGCTCGGATCAGATTTTCCCTAGTTATGCAGCGGCAGCCTCAAGCCTTTGCTGAGTGTTGCCGGCGCGAGCCTAAAGTCATCCTGACATCCGAGACACATCCAGGTCAAACTCAAAGTTAAGCTTCACTCGTATATTATGTTATTTCTACCTTTAAACAGGCAAAGAGAGAAACATCGCCCAAAATACACTGACAGCAGCAGACGCAGCGGATTGAAATGTTTATTTTGTGCAGACGTTGGCGCATGGGATGTGCTTTTTATCAATTACTCTCGTTTCCCAGCTCTTTTCCTGCGTAAAGCAAATAAACCAAGTCATCCTCTGACTTTTCCGTTTCCCTCTCTTCCTCTGCCCGCCTCAGATCCGATCAGACCGGGATAAGAACCGGATGCTGCGCTACAGTGTGACGGGCCCCGGGGCCGACCAGCCTCCCACCGGCATCTTCATCATCAACCCGATCTCAGGCCAGCTGTCCGTCACCAAGCCCCTGGACAGAGAGCACATCTCAAACTTCCACGTAAGGCTCTCCACACTGCGACAGCGAGGGTCAGCGGCAGAGTGAGCGCTTCAGCCCGGGTCCCTGCACACTTGGACCTTTACAAGACAACACGTTTGTCTGTTTTCAGCTGTTCCTGCTGTTAACTCATCTGCTGCTTGAACCCAAAACACGATGGCAAGAACACGAAATTGCACTGGAAGATGATAGAATCCAATTTCCAATCTCTTATCAAATCTGTTGTTTCTCTTGGTTTTTATTGTTATTGCTAAAGAGCAAATGCTGAAATATTAAGATAGCATGTGTCTCTTTCTAAGTGCTGCTTCTGGGGGGTTGAAATGCTAAATTTCACTGATGACAGATAAAGAATGTATGAAACGAGACTGTTTGTCAGTGGGCGTGTTCACCGCACGCAGGCCTCTGCTGGAGACCTTAGATGTGAGTGCACTGTGTGTGTAGCAGCACCAACGGAGTGACGGCCTTCTTCGCATCATCACGAGTCACTGAAAGCGATTTCAGTGGCTCGATTGTCGCCAGATCTTTTTTTTTGGAGCATGTTTCCCCAGGCCCCAGCTCTCAGCTGCAGATTTTTAACATGTATCAGCCTCAGTCCAGGCTCTCCTGTCTCACTGATCTCAAGTCAGTCTTTACATTCAAGCAATTTTCACTGCAGCCCCTCAAATGTTGCGGAAGTTAAACCAAAACGGGCTTGATAAGGCATTTGAAACCGGATTCAGATCACATGAGATCCAAGCACAGTCCCTGTTTACACAAAAACATTTCAGCGACTTACCTCCGGCTTCTCGTGACGGCTGAATCCGCTCCCGGTCTGCCCCGCCGCCACGGCTGCTTGTCACCCCCTCCTGTTTTCGGTTTCATCTTTGCCGTCACCCTCTGCTGGATATATTCTCTCTCATGCGCCGAGATGAAGAGGAAACCCTTTAAAAAAAAGACTCTCGGTGTTTGCTCGCTATATCTAATACAGTCACATACACCTCCGAGAGCCGAGTCTAACCTTTTGATCTGTAGGAATGCGCGCACACACAACTCACACAGGGGAGTGGAAATCTGGAGTCGCAGCAGGGTGATTTGCATTTAAGCTGTCTCATGAATATTCATGTGATTGGATGTAGTTGTCAGAGCTGGGAGCTGGGATTGGCCGGCATGTTTATTCATGAGGGAGGCTTTGGCTCTTTGAGAGCCTCATACAGATGCTTCAGACGCTGTAAAGGAACGGCTTATCGAGGGTCCAAGGCCAATCAATACTCATATTCAGCAACTTTGACCATTTTATGCTAAGTACACAAATTACGCAGACCTGCTGCTTTAATTGCGAACATCAAAGACTGTTCTGAAAAGAAAAAATAGATTATTGATTTTAAAAGCGACTTTATGTTCACTGAAGTTTTCAACAAAGCTGGAAATCTTTTGTTCAGAGTCGTGTTTTCGTTGCTGTTTAAAGATCTTCTGCACTTTCTCCTCAATACCCATAACCATTTGATATTCCATATTTAGGCTTTAATACTGACATGCCCGGCTGACTATGCAACACATGCAGTTGTCGCATAGGCATGCAAAAAGAGCCAACGGAGAGCTGATAGTTAATAGAGGCTTGTTCACAGAGACCGGCTGCAGGAATGAAAAGGTGGTTGCGTGGGGTGTGCAGGCGTACGCAGTCAGGGTGCTGCAATCAGTGTGTGCATGTGTGTGAGTGGGTGAATTCAGACTTGTAGTGGGAAGAAGACTTGAAACGTGCTGCACGTTCAGTCCATTTACCATTTACTGTTTAGTTGAACACGTGATTAAGGAAGAGTGCTCGACAGTTGTCTCAAAATGGCCTTAACTCAGCTGCTTAACCTGATGGTGTGTGTGTGTGTGTGTGTGTGTGTGTGTGTGTGTGTGTGTGTGTGGGCATACAGTTGCGAGCCCACGCTGTGGACCTGAATGGGAATCAGGTGGAAAACCCCATCGACATCGTCATTAACGTCATCGACCAGAACGACAACAGACCAGAGTTCACACACACCATCTTCAATGGCTCTGTACCGGAGGGATCCAAGCCTGGTACCAACACACACACCTACACACTCATGTACACACACACACACACATGGCTGACATATCTGTGTTGACTTGTTGTGCGTTTCCCCGCAGGATCCTTCGTGATGACGGTGACTGCAGTGGACAAGGATGATCCAAAGACTGCCAATGGGATGCTGCGATACAAGATCCTGTCCCAGAATCCCCAGAGCCCCTCCTCCAACATATTCACCATTAACAACAAGACGGGTGACATCATCACTGTGGCAGCAGGGCTCGATCGGGAGGTGTGTGTGCCTGTGTGTGTGTGTGTGTGTGTGTGTGTGTGTGTGTGTGTGGGTGTGAGGCCCGTCCCCGTGCCCATATGGTGCAGCTGCTTCTTCGCCCGTGAATGTGTGTCTAGCCTGCAGTCGAGCGACAGCTTGCAGCTTCCTTCCTCGTCTCACATCGGCCGATGCTACAGAATGTTCCGTCTCTCCTGACCTCCTGCGCGCCAGCGTGCCACGATTATGTTCTTAAGGATTTGTTAATCAGGTGGAACTCATTCAACCCCGCCTCTTCCCTTTTTATTAAAGTTCGTCGTGAAAGTTTCGGGAAGATGTGAGACATCTTTACACTCAGGGCGCAGATTGTCTGCACGTCTGGGTTTTCATTAAAACGGCTCCCACTAATCCTCAGAGGTTCATACGACTCGGCTCCTTTCGACAAAATACACTTGAGGTTCTGCAGATGAGCATGAATGAGCAGGTTTTGCTCAGTTGTCATGGCGATCAGTTGTTCAAACGTGTAAATCTAAATGTGGGACTTTGGTTACCTGACAGTGGGCAGTCATGGTAAATGTTAAGTTATGTTCCAGCTAGTTATTAGTTGAACTAGGTCATTTGTGAGCTTTCATGCTGACTTTGGTCTTATTTCTAACTTTGGGCTCTGATAACATTCAACAGTGTCATTAATGAGGCTGGAAACACAAGTGCTCAGACACTGAAGAACTCCATGTTACTCCTGTGTACCGGGTACTGTCCGGTTCTCGAGCTGCAGCCCGTCATCACCTGATCACCAGCAGACGGAGTTTTCGTCAATCAGCGCGGAAACTTTTCTGAAGCTTTCTGCTCGGCGTTGCTTTGAATCATGAGCCTGGCATTTCATTTCTGTTTCGGTTCTGAATATTAAGCAGTCGCAGATAAGAGGGCCCGAAGCCAAAAGTGCTCCGAATAATTAAAAATGCGAATGGCTTCTTCTCAGCGACCACCGAGCAAACTTTAGACCCTGTGATGAAGTCTTGAAACGGTGACCTTAAACAATCCTTAAACTACGCTGCTTGTAATTACTGTCTCAAAGTAAATCCCAATCTATAATATGGGAAGAGGAAGCATTAAATTCCATCTGGGCCGGTCTGTTTTGAAACGTGAATGTGTCGGATCTACGTTTTCTTTTTTTTTTAAAATTTAAATTACAGTGTTTTCCTTTCAACATTATTAAAAAGGTAATTAAATTTGTGTAAGGGGTGTGTAGAGCCCTTGTTAAATCTAGCAGTCATTAGCTCTCTGAACACATTGTTAAGCAGTGCTGATTGAGTCATCAGCTATAATGGTGCTTTGACAGGAAGACATTCCACTTTTGTCAAATGACTCTAATTAGATTTATATCTCGCTCAGATCTGCGCTGCAATATTCCAACAATGACTTGTTTAATATACGTTTGACATTTAACCAAAATCTAATGGAGCAGCGTTTCTCAGCCGTGGTCCTGGATCCCACATGTTCTAGGTGTTTCCCCTCGTCCAACACAAATCAGTCTTTATCAGGCTTCTGCAGGAAGTGGGGACAAGCTGTGGGCAGCGAGTACCCAGGACCAGGACCGAGACACGTCTATCTAGAGAATCTAGGTCCATATGTCTAAGTGTTGACCCTCTTTGTTCTCTGTGTGTTTGCAGAAAGTCACACAGTACACGCTGATCATCCAGGCTACAGACATGGAGGGAAACCCCACCTACGGCCTGTCCAACACCGCCACCACTGTCATCAGGATTACAGACGTCAATGACAATCCCCCTGAGTTCACCACGGACACAGTAGGTTCACACACACCCTTCTCACGCACGCACATCAGCTCTAAAGCACGAGCAGAGGCGAGGCGCTGCTCTTCCAAACGGCACTGAAGTCCCCCGTGTTTTTATTGGTAGTGGCAGATGGCGGAGGATTGAAAAGCCAATGAAACGTCCAATATGTTTAACTTCCTCAGTAGCGCTGAACAGGTTGGGCAGGAAGCAGCAGTGTTTGTGGGAAAGTGGTTTTATTTTGGGAAACCGGAGCTTTTAGCTCTCGTGTGAGGCAGAAGCATTCATCTTCACTCCGCTCTCATTTGTTTGCTGTCATTTTAACAAAGACCTAATGCTTTCTTGTTTAAGTTCTCACCGACCAATTGGAGTTAACCTCCCTGCAGAGGGTTAACCGGTCCGTCTGTTTGTCCCCCTCGGTCAGTTTTTCGGGGAGGTGCACGAGAACAGGGTCAATGTGATCGTCGCTAACCTGACCGTGACGGATAAAGACCAGCCTCACACTCAAGCCTGGAGCGCCGTGTACCGCATCATCGCTGGAGACCCCACCGGGCGCTTCTCCATCCCCACCGACCCCACCACCAACGAGGGCCTGCTCACCGTGGTCAAGGTGAGATCCGGCCTCCACGGCGCAGCAACACACACACGTCCAGCTCGTCCATCCTGCTCCTGCGGGATCACCCGTGCTCTCTGTGCAAACAGCAAATAAAACCAGAGTGTTGTTCCTCTTTGCCTCCTGCATAGTTAATGTGGAAGAACTGGGAATGAATGTGTTGAGTGAAGCACAGCAGGGGCTGAGTGTGTTTGTAACAACTGCAATTCAACACGACGCCATTTTCCAGTGACGCTAATCTTCCAACGTGATCTCACTATGAATATTCATGACGCCGGCTAACTTAATAGACTGTGTCTGAAGACATCACTCACACTCTCACTTTATGAAAAATGATCTTCTTATCTTCTGTAGTTTGGGGGGGGGGTGGATCTTAAGTTTGTTGCTGAGTGAGAGAGGAAGCGGGGGTAGTTGGAAAGTGAACTGGGAGCTTGAGCGGAGGCTGTTTCCACATGGTCCTAGTGCACGCAGGGTCTCCTTTTCTGTCTTTAAGACAAAACATGAAGTGGTCCAAAGCTGCTTTCAGTGCAGTGACACGTCCCATGTGTCCCCGCTGTGAATTACAGCCCAGCTCATCCCTCCTCCTTCCGTCCAGCCCATAGATTTCGAGCTGACCCGCTCTTTCATGCTGACGGTGGAGGCCGAGAACGAGGTGGCGCTGGCCCGCGGCATCCACCCGCCGCGTCAGTCCACGGCGACCGTCTCTGTGCGAGTCCTGGACATCAACGAGAGCCCGGAGTTCAGCCCCAATCCGAAGTCTATCAAACTGGAGGAGGGTCTGCCCGCCGGGTCTCTGCTCAGCACCTTCACTGCTCAGGACCCGGACCGCTTCATGAGACAAACTGTCCGGTAAGACGCACACTGCATGCTTTCACTGTGAGACAGTGAGTTCACAGAGGTTCATATATATATTATTTCAGTGCATAATGTAACTGATAACATGTGAGCAGGCTTAAATAGAGAGCTGGATGTGTCTTTTCACTGTCTTTTCACAGGAGGAACCTTTGAATATCTTTATGTATTTTCATCTTTAAGATTAGCTTTGCATTCATTAGTTCAGCCGTGTCAATGACATTAGCCAGGCATGACTCAGAGGAGACGAGGACATCAGCGTGTGTTTGATGCAGCCTTGGACTCAGTTACAGTATACTGTTTGTACAATGCACATCTTTCTGTAGCCGGAATGCTGCGATGTGAATTCTCTGCGAGTGAAAGAGCGGTCAGAGTGCAGTCCTGACTCCCAGGCACGGGGGCACCAGCGAGCCTCTGCAGTGTCTAGAATCCTAGAACCCTAGAACATTCGATCGCATGTTTTAATGTTGCGCTTTATGAAAAAGGACGATGTTTTTCACGTGGAACTTCAAACTTTTTTTCAAAATAAACAAAGTTTAAAAGCTTCAGAGTGAGAAGAACATTTCTCACTCGGAGATCAAAGAGTCCGAGCTGCCCATTACCTGACTGAGGTTACTGCACGTACCTGCTCATCTGTCATACCCACAGTATCATCGGCTGACAAACCTGCCGAGATGAGCTGTTTTGTCTTTTGATCACAAACATATTGAAACATGTCTCATGACACCCATCGCCTCGATCATCGACACGCGCACGGGCCTGTGACCCGCAGGTTTACATGACAACCCAGAGCAGAGACGGCCTCCAATCAGATTTGCCGTCCAGTGAAAACAGATTAATACTAATTTAACTCGTGCTTATTTATATATGAGTAAATCCATTTTGTGATGATTTCACATGGTTATGTATCATAAAAACAACCGTGCCCTAATGAGGAGTTTTGATTTTTATCTTTCTTTGTTGAGATTCCCCTTCATTGACCACGTTCAACAACGCAATTTAATATTCGCAGCAGGATGAACGTTTGCCTCCTCAATTAGCGCGGGCGCCACGCTGTTCTCCGCCAAAGCCCCGTCTTGAGATTAAAGCCGATGCGGCGGCTGGATTGTTTTTCTAAAAACACCTCGTCCGGATGAAATGCATGTCTCTCCAGATCCCGCAGCACCGAGCTAACAGCTCAACAGCAAGCAGAGCGGAGTGCTGAGAGCCTGCAGGACTGCTGCCTCCCGTCCCCATCCGTCTTTCTTTTACATCCCACTATTTGTTTCTAAATGTAGTGCTCAAGTCTTTGTAGCCTAGCAACAGCCAATGGTGGACGCACACTGCATTCACAAAAACATGCAAGCACACACACACATGCACACACACGCTCACACCAGCGAATGCATTGTGTGCTGCGGAGCGGTACAGCATTTTGGTTTTCTGATTTTCCCTTTCTGTCGCTTTGTGTTCCGTCACCGGCCGCCGCTCCTGCATTTATTCATAACTTTGCCGTTCTTACTTTTTATCCCACCAATTAAAACGATACCAAACGGACGCTGTTCCCTCCTCACGGGTGGCTCACGGTGGCTTTTTTGGCAGCGCCGCCTGCTTTTGTTTACTCTCCACTTTATCCACATCGTTTTCTCCGCGAGCCCCGTTTTCAACACGACCTGTGCTGTTGCAATGCAGATGCAGGAGCACAAGTGAATTGTTAGATGAGTACATTTGGTCAGCGTTCTTCAGTCTTTTTATGGGTTGTTTTAAAGTCCAGAAGGCATAAAACATAGCAAATTTCCACCGGCACATATATTTTTTGATGTAATTTCCAAATCTGTTAACGGTGGAGTCATCTCCAGCGCAAATAAATGAATGTGATGTGGTTGCTCCGTGAGAGTGCTGCAGCCTCTGTATATCAGCCCCGCAGTAGCTGCTTGGCCCGCAGCCAGAGAGGCAGATAAAGAAGCCTCTCTGTGGCGGTTTCTCATGCTTGTCTCTCTCTCTGGCTGAATCCAGGTACTCCAAGATGTACGATCCTGCCAACTGGCTGGAGATTGACCCGGTTAATGGTCGGATTTCCACCATCGCCATCCTCGACCGAGAGTCTCCCTACGTCAAGAACAACCTCTACAACGTTACCTTCATGGCCTCCGATAACGGTGAGACGAGGCCGGCGCCGGTGCCCTGCAGTAACCCCGTCCCCTCACACACAGAGGTGGATTGTGTTCACTGCGCTTGGGTTCTCTTATCTCTCAGTAATTGCGGTGGTGCTGATGTTACAGTACAGTGTGTGTCTCAGTCCAGCTTCTGCAGACGTCTTCAGGGTTGGGGAAGTTACAGCATTAACATTAGTGAAACTGCAGCTCGTCTTCAGGGAGCAACACTTGGACACTGCTGGTTACAAAGCAGGAAAAGTACCTCAGCATCAGTTATTTCACAGCTACTGTTAATAAATAAGGAAATGAGCTCATTAATTAAGGCGCCGTCATTATATCTAAATTATGAAAACAAACTATTTGCAAGGCTTTTGTCCCTGAAAGAGAAAACAGAGTAAAGTGACGTGGCGTTGAGTGTTGCTCAGCGCCAGAGACGGACGTGATTTTGAAAATAGTTGCGCTTCCTCAACAGTTCCGGGAACGAGTCAGCGCGTAGCGACCTCAGCACCACATCCATATTTTCCTCTAAGCTACGTAAAGTGTTTAGATTCATCTTGGGTCGAATTGTGCGTGTTTCCTGTGCTCTCCTCTGTAAATACCACGCCCTGTAACGGCTTCAGCGAAATAATCAAAAAAGATGATTTCTTGACTTTTTTTTAAATCCGGCTTCTAAAACCAGAGCTTTAATTCCAGCGAGGGGCAGGATGTTACATCAGCGTGTCAGCCAGGCGGTGCTGTGCACGTCATCTGAAAGAAAAATCACATTCCCCGTCTCCTGTCTCTCGGTTGAGGACATCCCGGGTGGAAACAGTAAATGCAGTCATGGTCTGGCTGCAGAGAAAGCAGACAACAGATTGTTCTGTCCAACCTTTAACTACATTTCACCTCTTTACTCCTGTAATCAAATGTCCTGATCGGGGAGGTTTGGAGGACAACACTGACAGTCTTTTGCACACAGTGCTCCTATTGATTTCTAATGGGGATGTTTCTCTGCCTGTTTAGTTCATGATTCCCAAAGTATTGCTCTTGTTCCACCACAACTGTGCTTTATAACCATGGAAAAGAGGATTCTCTGTTCAAAGTGGAAAATTGTTCTAGAGGAATGTCATTCAGCAGCGGCTCCATCAATCCTCCTCACACAGAGACCCCGCTGTGCTCCGGGCTTCCTGCTAACTGCCCGTCTTAGCGCATTCTTTGCCCGTCGAGCACACGCGCGCCATGAGGAGCTCACTGACAAACAGGCTGCGCTCGGACAAAAGGGTGAACGCACACCAGCTTGTGCGAGAGGTTACATGTCTGCAGGTTTTCTAGCGGCCACCGTATGTTCGCCGGTCAGCAGCTGTTACAGAGCATACTGTAGTTTGTCCTGCGGCCGCGAGGAACGCGTTTTTGATTTTCCAAAGGACATGCATTCGTTTCAGATTACCAATGTCGTGGCCTTCTCGTTAAAGATATGCATAGCTGAAGGGATGTGCGGACGAAGAGGAAAAGTCAGTGCAGCCGACCTTCGTCCGTCTCTACTTCCTTTACCTGCGCCTCACTTGTGGCCTCTGTCCAGGGACCACAGGCTGTAATTAGCTTTTAGCTCAATTGGGTGCAAATGTTTTGTGCATTGTCACACATAAAGAATAAAGTCAAGGGTTAAATTCAGAATGTTTAATGTTTTCCATCTGTGCGTCCAGGTATCCCGCCTGCCAGCGGGACCGGCACGCTTCAGATATACCTGCTTGACATAAATGACAACGCGCCTCACGTGTTCCCGCCCGAGGTGGAAATGTGTGAGAAGCCAGATCCCAACGCCATCAACATCACAGCCAGCGACCCCGACCTGACCCCTAACGCCGGACCCTTCGCCTTCGAGCTGGCCAGCCGTCCAGCAGACGTACGGCGCAACTGGACCCTGGGTCGCCTCAATGGTCAGTTTGGGAAAATGTGTCTGAGCGTTAGTCTTGATAGGTCTGTTCATTCATACGTCCACCCTCTCTCTTTGTGTTACTGCTTCAAGGGGAAACACATGATTTCGCTCATTACGTGCTGTAACTCCAGGCCCAAGTCAATAATTTCACCCAGTGTCTCTTGAGGCTTGGGACTGGGGCCGAGTCAGACTTAAATCACAGAAATGAGCCATTTGAAGTTTGATTTTGCAGCGGCTGCAGGGAGGCTGATGTGTCCTGCTTTTTCCAGAATATATGGTAACAATAAACACTGAAGGACTCAGCCCACCGTATTTAGATCCATGCAGTTCAGCATTTACAGACCTGAAAGTCTTTGATCGTTGGCTTTGGTCAAATATTCCAAACTCAAAGTCCAGTTTCTTTTTCTCTATCTGTTGCTATTTGCATCGTAGGCGAGTATGCCCAGCTTCGCCTGCGGATCAGCTCCCTGGCCAGCGGAATCTACGAGGTTCCCATCATGATCACAGACTCTGGCAACCTGCCCATGTCCAACACGTCCTACCTGAGGGTCAAGGTCTGCCAGTGTGATCACCATGGAGACTGTGTGGACATGGAGCGAATCATCGCCGCTGGGCTGGGCACCGGAGCCATCATTGCCATCCTCATTTGCATCATTATACTATTAGGTGAGCCTCACACACACACACACACACACACACAGACAAAGCAGAATATGGAGCTTAAAAGAAAAACTGAATTCAGATTGAACTGAAAGAAGCTCCTCAAACATAACAACACCTTAATTTTCCACAGTAGAAAACATAAACATATTTTTATGAAATGTGTTTTTTATATTTTCTGCTCACACACATTGAAAGGAGGATGTGAATGAGTGATTTGTGCATCGTTTTAAAGCCAGCGTCTGAAGCTGTCGACCTTTCTGTGAAACCACCTCTCCAGTTGACTGGGCCGGAGCCTGATTTAAAGCAACAGAAACGCCCTTTACAGCACCGGTCCTGTGGATCGTTAGCCACACCAGTCTGTCCACAAACACTGGTTCAGTTCTAACCTCAGCCACACCCGCGGGTGGGCTATCAGCACGCAGGCAGATCATGTTTACTGCCATCAGCTAACATGGACATGCTAACACGCTAGAGCTAAGCTGGTGCACATGGCAAACATTATATCTGCCGAACATGTGTATGTTAGCATGTCAGCATTGAGCTCAGTGGACATACTCATGAATGAATCTCAAATGAATCTCAAATGATCTCTGGGGTTGTAGTGAAACTGCCTTATGTGACCTAGCACTGAGCTGGGTAGGGGGCTTTGTGGTTAGGGCTGCACTATGGGCAGTGGTCCAGCTTTGCTCCAGAGCCCCGGCTACTGTAAAATATGTTACTTCATCAATATTTGCATTTAAAGGCATAATGTCTCCTCAATGAGCCATCTCTTCTGCTCATGTCTCGAGAGCTGCTACAGCGCCACCATCCGGGGCTTTGCAAAACCTGTGGCTCTTTGATTCATGGGCGATCAGCTGGTAAAGAGGGGAGAGAAGAAAAGAGAAGAGACAGCAGGAGTAATAGGCTGCTGGCCCCTGGGCCTGGTCACCTAAACACCCAGGAGTTAATTTAAGGCTCAGCATGTGGCACATTGACCACGTTATGGAATGAGGCCAATTCTGGAGCCGGGCACAAGCGGCGGTCTTGTTATTTTAAATAGACTAGATGTGTTATCTCACTGAAAGGCTGCGAGGCTGCAAGCAGCCAGCCTTCCACGGCGGTATCACAGAGAAATGTTACTAATGGTGACAAGCCATTTTTCAAATCGCCTCTCTAGGGTTTAAATTGTCCTCACTTAGAATTTCACTCAGTGCCCTAATGTCTTTTGGCCCTCGCAGGTGCAGCTGTGCTGGTTTACCAACACATGCACATGAACATCCTGAGCTCCCCTGTCTTATAAATCCACCTGGATTAATACGATCAAAAGCAGAGAAGGATTCACATCAAGTTTTAAAACCCTCCAGTTGCCTCAGAAGGAGAGTTGTGTGTCTCTGCTGTTCCTGCAAGTGCTGGTTTGTAAGACTTGTTTGGTATTGAACCAGGAGGGTGTACACAGCAGGCTGCAGAGATAACAGAGGCTCTGAGGTGTCTGTCCTCCCCGCTGAGAAGTTTAAGAATGTAGAGATATGCTCAGCACGCATCGCTCAGTAAACTGCCATGTTCAGTGGTATTATATTATTTATATATATTTATATATATATATATATATATATATATATTTATTTTTCACTTTAATCATCTTTTAGTTTCCCCGATCCATCTTTTGAACCATGCCTGCAACCATGAATGGACTGGCACACATTACAGAAGTAATGCATGAGCTGTAAGAGGCTCTGAGAGTTAGCCTGGTTAACTTTACCTGTTCAGCTGTGAAGCAGCTAGCAGCAGAGCTAGTCTGTCAACGTGTGAGTAAGAACCGCTACAGAGACGTTCATTGATGTCAGCCGACCTGAAGTGGTTATTAAAGGAATATCTCAGCCAGGTGTCAGCATAAAAGTGTTTGTAATACACGAAATGATGAGAATAAGATTCAGCTCAGCTTTTATTCAATTTGGATGCATAGAAATACAGACGTCCCCGTCGTTGTGTCGTTGCAGTTCCATCGCGTTGAAGGCTTTCTGGTGTTTATTCCCACAGAGCCAGATGTGAACAGATGTTATCTCTGGGCCCTTCATCTAAAGCAGAGACCAAGTTCTTGTGTGTGTGTGTGTGTGTGTGTGTGTGTGTGTGTTTGCTTTTACACTAGTCAGATGGTTGGTATGTGTTGGCCACCATCAGGACCATCCTCTGTGTTTCGGTCCTGGCCAAAATATCAACTTTTATAAATACCTCAGAGTCCAACTGTCTGTCCCTGTCTGTGCAAGATTAGAGATAGTTAGCCAGGTTTGGAGCTATGCATGCTGGCTCTGTGGGTTTCATCGTTAGATGATTAGCTGGGATGCTCCGCTGCGCCATCGTTAGAGGTTACGCTTTGTATTTTCTTCTGCAGTGTTGTTTTCCCCTCTGAGCCGTCTGTGATGTTAAACAGAATCCTAATGTTTGACAGTGCTGGTGCTGCTGTTTGTGATGTGGATGAAGAGGAGGGACAAGGAGCGGCAGGCCAAGCAGCTCCTCATTGACCCGGAGGACGACGTCCGAGACAACATCCTCAAATACGATGAGGAGGGAGGTGGAGAGGAGGACCAGGTACACGCGAGCGCGCACGCACACACACACATACACACACACACACACACACACACACACACACACACTAAAAAAAGTTATGAACAAGTATAAAAAAGACAGCCTTCATACCATATAATTTTAGCAATTATAAATGTTCTATTTCATTGGCTGAGCTGGCGACAGGTTAGTGTTACATTGCCTGTGATTGGCGGTTTCAACTCGAGGTTTACCTCAGCGCCACTGACGGTGGGGAGAGAATCGCCCTCGAGCCGCATGCTGACATTTATCAGTACTAAATATATGCACATCCTTTTAACAATTCACGCTAACACTCAGCTCATTCTTTCACACGCACACTCCCACACAGTCACACACACACACACACGGTCTCCGCAGTCAACCGCAAAAGACACGCGATGTTGCCACACAGACGCGCGCTGTGCTCCTCTACCGTTTTCAATCATCTGTCCTCCAGCTAAGATTAAGTGTACTACAAAAGAGGGCCTCGAAACAGGATTAATTGCTTTCTGTTGGAGAACAATTTCCTGTGTCCCTCCACACAACTCGTCTGCTGGTGCCAAGCGCATAAGCTGCTCCGCACTTCTGCTGGGAGAGATGTTTAACCCTCGTTTACCCAGCCAGGCCACGCTGAGAGTGCAGCAGTTACGCGGTATACAAACACACACACACACACACTCCCATGGGACGGTACAGGTGAGGGGTTCATCTGCCATAATAATGTATTTAATCATTTGTCCACCACTGACAAAGGCTTGTTCCTTCATGTCACAATGACAGATGTAACATCTAAAATGATTATTACATTTAAAAGTAATGAAGTGTGTTACATTTTCAAACTAACCCCTGCAGTCAAACGCAGTGAGTACAGTCTCACTCAGCGCTGTGGCAAACCAGGTGTAAGCCATGCAGGTGATGTCTGTCCGTGCTTGTTTTAGCCTCAGGGTTTACTGCAGCTCTGTTCTGCTGAAACTGTTCAGTCCGACCATCCTGAGTCCTCCACTCGGCTCTCATACAGTCTCGCTGACCTCAACACTTCCTGTACAAGCTGAACCCCAGCCTGTACGCCAAAAGACTAGCGAACAGGTCAGTTCAGGGCACTAACTTCATCCGTGCACCAGAGTCAGACGGTAACCTCAGAGCTAGTTAGCCTGTGGATACTCTTCCTGCTGCCGGCAGAGCTTGGCGAGACTCTTTGCTGCAGTCTGATTGATAGTTAGTGCCTGTTAGCGCTTTAATTGGTTGATCCCCTGACTTTTCATCCAGCTAACTCAGCAGGTCAGAGTGTTTCCTTTTTAAATGAACTATTTAAACGTTTACTGGAGGGACAGGGACAAACTTCTGTGCAAACACTGATGCATCCGGGTATAAAATATCACGTCACTGAGCCAATTTCACACCAGAACCTCAGCTTAAGCCACGATTTGGCTGGTGCACTGTTTGTTAGCAACGGTTAACGCCTGGTAACATTCTTAATTAATGTAATGGTACACAGTAATGTGCATAGCCTCCACACGGCTGGAGACGTCTGTGCACCTCTGTGACGGTGGCAGACCTGTGTTGCTCATAACCGGGCATGTTACACTGAAACAGGGGTTAGCATGTTGTTGCCAAGAGTCCTGGCTGCTGTTCCTGCACGCAGCGTGGCTCGGTAACAAGGAACAGCTCTTTCAGCTCGCTAAACCCGTTGTGAGTATGCCACGTTATGTTGTGCGATCACAAGGCGGGGACAGTAAAGGGGACAGCAGGCAGATTTAAACTTGTGGTGTCAGTAGTTTATCAGTCGATAACACATGGAATCAGCACTCATGTTACCCTGATTCCTTCGTCATTAGTGCCACAGGAACACGCAGGCCTCGGGTGGTGCTGTGGCTCTGCTCGGCTCTGTTTGACGAGACTTTTCTCCTTTTTCTTTTTCTTTTTTCTTTTTTGTTGACGAAAGACAGCTCGACTCTTTCTTTGTCTGGATTTCAGCTTCGGATGAAAAGCAGACTCGGTTCCCGGGAACACGCTCTTGCTTTAAGCATACTAAGCATGACAACCCCCCTGCGCACACACCCACGCGTTAGACCCTTATACATAGCACTTGTTTCCTCTCTTCTAATCCGAGCCCATAACTTATACTTTTTAAACCTTTAAGGCTGATTAAAGATTATATAATGCTGTCCTGGAACAGAATAGTGAATATCAGCAAAGGCTTCTGATTGGTGGAGGTTAAAACAATGTAAAGTAAGATCCTATGACTCCTCAATCACGTATCAGCACTATAGAAATAAAGACGGTCATTAGCTGTTTCAGTCAGACCTCAGGACTCGTGCTGTTGCCAGCTGCAGAGGCTCGAAAGACAGCCAGTCGCGTGTTCTGGAGACATCGAGTTTCAAATGAATGCAAATGTTCTCTGACATGTGGGAGAAGCAGTCAGGAGTGTTTGTTTTGATTCCAGTGTAGATACAGAACCAATATGCCAATCAAACAACGGGCTTTTGTGTCACAGTTGCGCAGGAAGTGTACAGTTTCATTTAGCACACATTACAGAGAAAGTATAGACAGACAATTCTTCTTACCTGTGCTGAAATGGGTTTCGGTCCTGCCACAGATTGTGTTTAATCATTAGGTAGGGAGTTAGTAAGTTAGTAGTAAGACCAAAATTTGAGTTTTGAACTTTAATGTTTTATCACATCAATTACAGTTTTGAATACATTCTTCTGTTTTTATGTCTGGAATAGAGCCCATAGAGCCCCATAAGGACTGAGCCTTTAATACATGGTACACTCCGCCTCGCCGCCCGGCATTGGAACACATTCTGATCATTACACAATAACGTTTGTAAATTGCCCCGAAATATGAAATTCAGTTTTGCAGCAATTTGAGTTTAGTTAGGTCATCCATCACAGCAAGCCCTGGAATTGCTTTTTATTGTTATAGATAAATTGTTACAAATTATTTTGAGCTCTTGAACAACGAACTGTGATATAATTGAAAAATATTTAGCCGCTAACAACTTCCTGGAACAAAATCATTTTTATCAATTAAATCGTCTACACAATGCTCTGAAAAGCGGTGAGGAATACTGAAAAATATCCACAATTTCCTGGAGCCAACACATGTATACGTATTGTTTGAGTTCTTTAAATAGAGTCCTCGAAGAAGTGAACATGGCCCTGAGAGGATGTTCTTGTAAGTATAGACGTACAAGAAGACGCATGCAGCATTTCCCCCCCCCCCCCCCCCAGGTTATTGCCGGGCTCTCAGCCGCTCTTCAGTGAAAAGTATTCTGTTGGTCGACCATTACTGGGAACAAAGCCCAAGGTCAGTCCACAGCGTGCTGTTATTGTCCTGAAAAGGCTGCTTCAGTCGATTTCCCTGGAGACCGGCGAGCACGGAATGGTTTCTGGATGGTTGCTGCAGTGACTCAGACAATAGCATTCAACATGAAGAGATCAGAGGCTGTGACACACACTTCCCCTCTGCCCGCTGACTGGGCTGATGTTGTGTAAGAGAAGGTGAAAGAAACTGTGTTTCTCTAAGTGGATGCTAATTAGATAGTCGGGTTCACTCCTCCCTTAGGATGGATGATGTAGGAGAAATGGTAGACGTTGCATCAGAGCTTCAGTCATTCAGATTCTCAGTACATCAGCTGCTAAATACAGCTGGAACATAAAGGTAGTTACTGTACGTGTGCTCTTCCAGGTCAGTCCTGATGCACATCCAGCTTTAATGAATCATTATTATACCCAGGCCTATATATACCTATACATTCAGCAGTAGACTTGATGGGGTTTGGCAAAATAAAGTTAATCCAAGAACTCCTTTGTCTCATTTAGCCTGAATTGTAAATTTATAGTAGTCCAACTATTCTGTCACATGACGTCGTCTCTTTGGAAGTAGAGGTGTTTTAGGACGATCCAGAGGCCGCCATCTCCGTGCACGGCGGTTTGCAAGTTTATGTGAATCCACGAAGCAACCGCATTTGCCTTTACACATAATATTGTACGTGTTGTAAATGTCGCCTGGTGTTTTGCAGGTTGTTTTAATGCAACATCATTACTGCCAAACAATGGATCTATCGCAGCCTTTGCATCATCACTTGTTTGGTCAAATCTCGTAATGTTTTAGGCGAAATAAGCAATTCTCCCATTCGTTCACAGCATCAACCAGACCAGCTCATCTTCCATCACAGTTATTTATGTGATGCTTATGTGTTGTTAGGGACAGGACAGAACTACTTGACTCACGCACAACCGCATGAAGGTAGATAGAAATGATTACCCCCGGTTTGGTCCGCTGCTTCAGAGCGAATCATCTTCACATTTCCAGCAATCACATAGGAAATGAAATGGGGTAGAGTTATTTCACAGCAGGGGGTGAGACAAAAGTGTTCTCTGAAAGCTTTTGTTACAAACAAAATCCATTTATGATTTAAGTTTGGTCTGCTTCCACTTCAGAGTAGTCACCTTGTGCAGCGACACACCGCTCCCGCTGCCTCTGCCATGTTTGGATCACCGGGTTAATTTGTAGAAGAAGAAGAAGCTGTGGTCACCATATCTAAATAAAGACGTCTATATGCTGTCTGCCATGGTGGAGAACTGAAGAACCACCTGTCACGGTTCAGGTGGTTTGTACCAGATTTCCACTATCTGATGCCTCCACTGACAGTCTGACTCTTGGGGAGGAAGTCAGAGTGCACCTGAACTTAAGACTCTTTATCCAGCGCCATTGTCATGGCAACCTTTAATTTGGATTTGTATTCAGTGGAATTAATTGGGTAATACTGGCACACATAAATGCTTTTGATTTGACCTGCTGGAATACCAATGTTTGTTGGTGTGGTGTTGTCTTGCTGTGTTTAGGACTATGACCTGAGTCAGCTGCAGCAGCCTGACGCCCTGGAGCCGGAGTGTGTCAAGGTGGGCATTCGACGTCTGGATGAGAGGCCCCTGCATCATGACCACCAGTACCCCCTCCGCTCTGCTGCCCCTCACCCTGGAGACATAGGAGACTTCATCCATGAGGTACGACATTACACAGGGCCTCTTCGCGTTTGACAGATGTGGGATTCCCCCAAATCTCACAATGTCTTTTACCAATTTAAACCCCAGCAGCAAGGTCTTTGTTGGAAATGTCAGTGTTCTTGTCTGAACCACCAGTGTGACCACAGCAGAGGAGGGTGTCCCATCCTTGCAAACTGCTACTCAATCTGTTTGCCCAGATTAAATCCTGGTGTCAGGCACACGCTCCTCTCAGCACACAGGAAGTGATGAATCACAACTCGAGTGAAATACAAACTGTTCCGTTCGACAGCAGTAAGCATACGCTGTGTCCAGAAAAAGCTGGATTTGCCAACGTTAGATCTTTTGCTTCACTCATCCCTTTTCTATCCTTTGGTATAAAGCATCAAAGACCGTCCGGGATGTGCGCAGTTTACCTCATCACCTTACAGGATTTGCAGGATATTGAAGTTCAAACATTTTCTTTTTTTTTTTTTTTACCAGTTTCTATTTGGAGCTGCTGGAATGGGAGCTAACCCACTGCAACATGCAAACACTTTGATTACTGTTAATTAAACAGAGCGCCTACTTTCAAACTGGAAGGTACACACAGAAATTCCCATTGAAAATAATCCAGATTTAAAATGGATTTATTCTAGGCTCAGCTGTACAGTCTGTTCCCCTGGTATATCAACAATACATATACAAACAGCGATGTATCAGTGATCTGTCGCAATGTCTGGTTGGCAGAACGTGCACACTAGCAGCCAGCGCTAGTTTAGGAACCAGACATACTGTAGCAAGAGAGAGCGCGGGGCTGAGGAGCACGGAGGCCAGTGTCTGTGCAGCTCTTAATTAGCTTTGCTAATGGTCAGGATTAGCTGGCCTCAGACATGGCCACATCCTGGCTACCTAATTGGAGGTAAATCCATTGAGTTTAGTTAATCCCACAGACTGGCTCCAGGCCATCCTCAGCTCCTTAAAAGTTTGGGGTCTGGGGAGTTCTGTCGCCGCGGGCTTGGCTTTCTGACTACATGAGTGCGAATGAGTGTGAAGGGTTGGTTTCCTTCCTGGGGAGCAGCCTCATCGATGCGTGAACAGGTCAGTGCTGACATGTAAAGTGGTCAGAAGACTAGAAGGACACTGTGCAAGTACAGACCATTGACTGTTTCCTGTCCTTGTTGCACATAGCTGAGCATTCTATGCTAATGTTGATACAAAGTGCGTGCCGACAGAGAAAAACCCAACTGATGTGACACCTTACACCTTTCATTACATATCCAATAAGGCATATTGGCAACATTCGGATGTTGACCAGCTAGTCTGTTGTCGGTGTGATGGCTCGACACAGGTAAAGCACAATGAAAACATCTGCCTGCTGCTGCTGCTGCCGGAAGTCACCAAAACAATTGGCCGACGGGTGCTAAAGCGCTCTGTTAGCAGAACAAAAGATCCGTGCGTGGCAAAAGCAGCTGGCACTTCCTCGTGCGCAATGAAAGCTAGTGGGCTTTGACACCTCTGCAGGAGCGAGCAGCACAATGACGGCATCATGAGTTCAGAAGTTCCTGTTGAACACCTTTTCTACTTCATATTGACAATGAATATGATTAGAGTCCTGGAGCCGCACCACTCTTTGTTGTTTTTGTGAGCAGAGATTTAGTAGAGACTTGTGAGATTTCTTTTTGATCCTCAAACTGTTCCAGGTTCAGGTGAGAAACCAGGGAAGGAGAAAGGAACCAATGCTGCTCTTTAACAAACAGGATAGGAACGGTAGCTCGTGTGTTAACGCTATATGTGCTGTACACCCACCTGACCACCCAGACTGTGGCGTAACAGACAACCTCTGGCGGATAACCTGCACCTGGCTAAGGCCCGCTGCCTCCATGAAGGCCTTCTGTTTGTCTCTGTAGTATTGGCACAGTGACTGTCGAGCTGCACGCACCCTGTCCTCAAAGGAATTCATAGCGTTGCACTCAATTTTATACATGAAAGGTGACAAGGAAAGTTGTGTGAGAGAAGCTCAAAGCCTGCCTACGAACACCTCCGCACACCTGGCCAGCTACTGTGCGATGTGGTTTGTTGTCTCAGAAGTGACTGTATTCACTGATCAGTGCGTTTGTAACGTCTGTAAGTCCGGTCCTGCCCCGTCCCTGTACATGGGACCCCCGCTGAGGAGGTGAGCATACTGTATTTGAATGTATGTCACTGGGTTCCATCAGCGCCGTCCGTTTGCTGTGCCTTTAATCCTTTCTGTAAATGTTGCGCTCTCCGGATTAACACGACTCTCAGAGTTGATCAGATAGGCTGAGCCCTGTCGTCGCATCTTGAGTGAGTGGTGCCCAGGTAGTGGAGCATCTCGAACACGAAGAGTCGTCATTGACGTGTTGCTCCCTGCGCGCAGGCTGTTTTCATATTGTTTGCGCGCGCGCGCGTGTGTGTGTGTGTCTTTTGGTCGGGCTGCATAAAGACATCTGCCAAGGGGAGCTATGAATAATGAGCGGGAGCTGTCAGACATGGCGAGCTGATCTAGACAGCTTAATCCGGCAGACATGACAAGCTGATGCTTCTCACCCTGTCTCTCCCTCTCTCTCTCTCTCGCTCTCTCTCCCTCCGCCCCTCCGCTTTAATTCTCTCCTCCCATTGAGTTTCAGAGTGACAGGAGTGTCTTGAGTCAGACGACAGACGTGGCCCACAAAACATTTCCACAGCTTATCAGATTTACTGCTTTCAGTTGGAGCATTCTGAGCGGCAGCGCGGGGCAGAGTCGTCCATTTTCCCGCTGATAGGTTGAACACAGTTTTTTTAGATATTCATTTCAGATGGTAGTTTTATTCTACCACCGTGCTTTAAAGGAGTTCAGAAAAATCGTGTATGCATCTAAAAAGTGTGTGTGTGTGTGTGTGTGTGTGTGTGCGCGGTGAGTTTAAGTTCAGAGGCTGGGTAATCTGCTGAATCTCTTCTTGGAGATAGAGGCAGCATCTGTCCAGCCTGACCCAAATCCTCCTCTCTTCTACGCTCCAACATAATCCCCCCGCCCCCCCATTACCTACTGTCCATCTCCGCCCGTCCACATACACTGAAATAAACACAGCCTTTCTGCTCAACGCTCCCCCCGTCATGCTCTCCCTCACCCTGATCTTAATGTGGTGTTCAGAGAGGTTTGGCTTGTGATTGGAAAGTTCAGTCCCAGTCCCAGAAAGTGAACTTTGGAGCGGTGTGCATGGGTCAGCAAAGGTCATCAGACCAGGTTTTGGGTCTTACACTGGTCTGGTCTGTGTGAAAGCCTGAACACGGGTCTCTATAATACCCTTTTAGGTTTACTGTACAGTTACTATAGAAAATATTATAGGATTACTATAATCCTGCACTAGATATCGTCAGAGTCTTGTAGCTCTCCCAACCATAAATTCTGCTTTTCTCAGTGATTCTCTGGAGCGCAGGGTTGCTGCACTGCCATGTGGGAAATCTCTGGTGCAAACATTGTTAATGAACTGAAAGCTGACAGCTCTGTCCACAATGGTGACTGATTTAAATGAATGCATATGGAACCCCAAGGATGAAGCTGTGGTGTGAGCCTGGAATGAATGTGCAGGTTCTCCATCCAACATCAAACACAAGCTTTGTGCGCAGAGGTTTTATGAGTAACGCTACTGGCCTCCCTCAGCAGCTGCTGATAAGCCGCCATCAAGCCACAAACTGAATCCCGGCTGGTCCGCTGGTGATGTGTGGCCATTTTTAAGTAGCGCAGTTCCAGTTCAAAACAGCCAGCTGCTGGGTCTTCAGCACTTCTGCCTTCAGCTTCATCAGTGTCGTCAACCTGCAGAGACACGGGAGTAACCAAAACACCAGCCATGCCTAAATTATTAGTAATAATAATCATTTTTCTTATTTCTGCTCCTTTGTTTAATGACATGTATGCATAAAAATATCAAAATAATCAGTTGAACGTTTTGATTTTACTTGCGGCAGATGCTGAAAGTGAATTCCTACCTCTGAAAACCAACTCAGAGCTGTGTTTCTTTCATGTGTAACTTTATTAGAATGGATTTAATATGTATTAGAATGAATTCATTAGTAAGAGCCTTACTGCTAAATCATTGCTTGTAAAAAAAAAAAAAAGCGATTGAATTCATGCAGAAGGCAGCGTTTACCTCAACCTGGCATTATTCATTAACGGCAGCTAGTTAGCATGAGCTTAATAACATTAAGCTGTCGCACACATCCATCATCCTGGCCTGCAGATACTGTTCCCATTAAAGTGGTTCCATCAGCTCTACCTCTGCATTGGTTCTCTACCACAAAACTAAATCCCTCATTTCTAAAAGTTCTGGAAAGCAAAGCAGAGCCAGTTCTAGCTTTTCGGTAGATGTTAAGATAAGATGTTTGGGGGCCTATATTTTGTGAAACTATGGTGGAGGGATTCCAGACCCTCTGAGGTGATCCAGGTCCAGGCATTTAACAACCGAATGAATCAGTCTAGTCCACTTTAAGATAAAGCAGGCTCGGTCGGTGCGACGCTCCTTTTCTTTTCTCAAATTCAAAATCAGTGTTCTCAATTTGAGCCAAGAATCTGCTTCATGACATCAGTTAAATGCACATAAATGAGAAAGATCTCACAGCAGCCTTCAGGTTAGTATTTTAAAATGTTTTAAAGAATCAAAGAAAATGCCGAACATGCAAAATCTAAAAGTCACCACTTATTGATCGGTTATTAAATCGAGTGATTGATTTGAAAATAAATGAAAGAAGAAGGAAGAGAGGCCAGAAGGGCAGCTGACCCCTGGTGGCTCCTGGGGCCCACTGCAAGACCCGCTGAATTTAGCGTCCTCTTTTCATTGGATCAGATAAACAGGGGACTGAACCAGCTTGGTGTCTCTGGGAGTGCACTTATATGGTTCTCCTCATACCTCCCTCTCGCTGTAACAGTTATGTGTTTACATCTTCCCTCCCTCCATCCTTGGGCCTGTTCTGTTGGACCCTCTGCCAGCTCTCCCAGTGGCATCTTCAACCATTGCTCTACACCACTGCTCTAGCCTTGCACCACTTGCTTTATTAGTTGCATTTACAAGGTTCATATAAGTCCACCGGTCCTTAATTGGTATACACTCTATACCTGTCCTCTGCACTCAAGTATGCTACTGTTCTCGTTGCTCACCTTCCTGCCTCTGTCGTTTTTGTCCCAGGGCCTGAAGGCAGCAGACAATGACCCCACTGCCCCCCCTTACGACTCCCTGCTGGTGTTTGACTATGAAGGCAGCGGCTCCACAGCTGGCTCCCTCAGCTCCCTGCATTCCTCCTCGAGCTGCGGAGATCAGGACTACGACTACCTCGGCGACTGGGGGCCACGCTTCCGCAAGCTGGCCGACCTGTACGGCGGAGGGGATGATTAGCACCCTGAACCCCCAACCAACAGCAACCACCTCCCCACCCAACCCTTGCTCCAAGGCTCAGGTGGCGGCTGGGATTAATGAAAGAGGATATGGGGTAAAATGGGGGAATGGATGGGCACTTCTGTATTACCATGGGACAGCTTGTAAAGAGACCGGCTGCCCCTTGACAACGGTTGATGACATTAGGGACCACTCTGACTCCTGGCCTTGCGGGGCCTGGCACCGGCTAGCATTCAGGCTAATGAACATTATCATCTGAGCGTTAGCCCCTGTGCTAACAAAAGAGCAGCCAGAACAGTTCGCTCAGAGGGGGTTCTCTCTACGATGGTTAAGAGCTTCGACAGCCATGCTACAGACGCTCATATACACTTGAATCTCACAGTACAGGAGCACTGGGGTCAAACGTGCCTTTTTGTACATTCTTTTGATTGTGTTCAGTCTCGATTCTCTATGTTGCTTTAAAGCTCCGGATGTTTTGCAGCGGCAACTTGAGGAGCATTTCGCCATGATAACGTGTGTGTGTGTGTGTTTGGGTTCCACGTCATTACCGGTATGCGTGCGCGTGTGAGAGAGTGCGTGTGAGTCATTTCCACAGAGACACACTGGATGGACACTCTAAAGGGCAAAGCCTACTATGAGACGCCTTGGATGATCCTACCAGCAAAAACATGGCTCTGCTGTACGGCTCTGGGTGTTAAAGGTTTTCTTTTGCATGTGATCAGAAACAATCTCACTACCAATATATGAAAGTGTGATATCGGTGAATCAGGTTTGATCAGGTTTGATTATCTTAATGACTATCATATACACCGAGTGACTCTCTCTGCTGACCAGAAGTTTACTCACAACTTGTCGTTACATACATAAGGCAGCTTGTCTGCATATTTCATTGCATTACATTGGTATTAACGTCACTGACTGCCCGTGTTAACAAAGCTGGCCGAGATCAGAAGTTTTAATTTCCTCTCTGCTCCCCCCCGCACTGAGTTCCCCCTGCAAACCCTGATCATCCAGCGTCGCATCACGTCAGAGCTGTGATTGAATCGCAGCGAAGAATGGCTGCCTTTCAACACCATCAGGTAGTCAAGGGCAATTAGCGCCACAATGAATTTAAATAACTCCCTCACTGAATTGAGGAGGTTGCTACTAGCCTAAAATCGCATTGTAGTGCAGTTTAAATACCGTGGTTATGTCCTTGCTGTGCGGGAACTTTGAAAGGAATGAAATGTCTGTATGAAATGCCTCAAAATGACCAGTCCAACACTTCTCCTCTGATCTGCAGCAGGATGTGAAACAGAGGCAGGGAAGCCATTAACAAGCTACCTCTACCTCTGCTAACACATCTTTAGAATGACAAGCAAGTGTATCAGCAATTAAGTTGATGAAACCTCACTAATTTCGGTCATTGTAGCGGAACAGTTGCATCTGTTGCAGCTTTTCTTCATTGCTGTTTTTTAATCCGAGCCATGTGAAGATATTTTTGCTTTGGTAGCAGGAAGTTCCATAAAACAGTTGTTAGGACAGGTTATTTGGACATTGTATGTAGATTATCCATGCTCCCTGGAGGATGAATCTAAATGTGAAAGGTGCCACAAAAATATTTTAGGTGCAGGAATCACACTGATGTTATGCTACACATAGCTACCATTTGTGTTCACAAAGCTCCAATGGTCCTTTGTTGTTCTTCACATTTCAGTAAACACGTTGAACAAACTGGAAATGACAGATGTGTTTAAACAGCAGCTAAGGTTATTATCATAAAAGATCAGTTCCAGAGAACAGTGGCAGCAACAGTTCCCTTCCATCACAATGCAGCAAGCTGCACTCTCTCTGTCCTCGCAGCAGGTGATTACTGCACATTATTTACACAGCGTAACACATACGGGATGCATGTGTGAGCTGGCTCTCATTAAAAGCAGAAGAAAAATGGAGAGAACCGAGTTTTAAGAATCAACTAGCCGATCAACCGAGAGAGAACTTAAGAAGCCAGCTGGCTAGCTTGCATTAACTAACTAATGATAGTGGTAAGGGTTTTCTTTTCCAATAATCACTCAAATGTTCTCCATATTGATAAATATGGCACTGATCTTAGATCAGCTATTGAAATCCAGCTTCGCCTTTAGTTATCATTGTATTCATATTTGTTAATTAAGTGGAAAGTTAAAAAGAATTCAGTCATTAATAATTGCATGATGAGCAGTGTTAATATTTTAAACAGCCACGCTCAGAAAAATACTCATTTTAATCTAATCAACGCTCTTAAGCCTGAATTGTTCTGGTACAACATTTGCTGCAGTGCTTAAAAATCAGTTTTGTCCAGTTCTCTTCTGCTGCGCCTGAGCGCTGTCTTTGTTCCCTGCGTGTGAACATATCATATGTAAAGGTCCATTTGCATTTAATAAATGAACACTTGATGCATCATATCTGCAGACCTTCAGCTCCTGCATCCTGTTCACCAGAAACATCTCCACCAGAAACCACTTGTTTAGTTGTCATCATTACTCTACTAGTCTTAATTTGGAGATGACTCCAATCACAATACAGACCCCCACTCTGAGGATAAGAAAGACTCCATAAGTCTTTCCCTATGAAAGATCAAATCTTTCCATTGATGTAAATCCCTCGTGTGCGTGTGTGTTCATGGGCAGTTCATTCTGTTAAGCAGTCACATACTCACGCTCTGCTGTCGGGGTTTTCAGATTCTCTGTGATGCTTGACGTGCTGCAGACAGTCTTTGCTTCTCATTCTGGTTTTCTGTGACGCCGTCATTCCCGGCCAGCTCGCCAATTCTTAATTCTGAGTTCACTGCCGTGAAGTTTTCAGGCACCTCCATGCTCCTCGGGGGGGGTGGAGTCCGTTGAACTTTAAAACCCCACTGTCACATTCAGGACCAGTGGAACAGTGGAAAGACTCATCATTGTGAGTTTCTGGTAGCGGGAGGCACACGTGGGCCCGACCCAGAGCTGTGCAGAAGAGCTGCATATTTTTGCCAGTGTGGTGTTTCAAAGCTAGCGAGAAGACGTGTACAGTAATGCTAGACTTTAGATAGATACCTTCTGTTTTTTGTTTTGCTTTTATCACAATGTAACTTATGCAGCTGATTGCTAATAAAGGGAGACATCAGTCCTTGTTTTGTAGCAAAAGTACTTCTTGATACTCTGCTGTGGTGGATTAAATACAAAAAAGGCAACGTTTCTTCTGTCTGCTGATGATTTGCCTTAGTGTTCTCTGGTACTCTCCAACTGGCTACTCACTGTAAACTGAAATGTGTACAGATTGTATTTTTTTTCTCTCTTGTTGTTCTTTTGGCTGTGGTCTCTGAAAAATGACATGCTAATATCCTGAATCCTTGTATATGTGTAATTTGGATTACAAATTAAAACGTTTTTGCATGTTTTTATCTTTTCATTATGGGAAAACCGTATTTTTCAAATCTTTCACCTTAGTGTTCATTACCAATCTCTCTCACACACACTTACTTGGAAATTTGAGGGCAGCATTAAGTAACTTTCGGCAACTTATAGGCAACAGAACACACTTTATAAACTGGAATATTCCATTAAATCATCATGTTATGGCTAACATGTTAGCAGAGAGTCTCACAGAGCTACATTATCACTCAGTCATAGTCATATTTGTGTCCCCCTAATGAATCCTGATCCACTCTTCTCTCTCTTTTAGCTCTCTTTATGCTCTCAACCAGCTCCTCGGGGAAATCTCTGGGTTTATAGATGCTAACTGCTCGGCCATGTTCCCCAGCTGCTTTCTAACTGTGCCTGTCTGCCGGTTGGTTCAATACAGTGGCTGTATCAAAGCTTCATCGCTGCAAACAGTTTTCTGCTGCATGATGGAAATCCAGTTGCAGGCCAGGAAAAATTAGCTAAGAGGCTGAAAAGTTTCACGGAGCTGCTGGGAAACTGCAGAGATCGTGATAAACATCCATGGATTATACATATACATATCGCATCATCATTTGGGTTGTTTCCCCTTTAACTGTCCAAAGCTGCATATTGGCTCTGAACTTTTCTGGAAAGCTGTTTCATATTTAGCATTGATCATCATTTAGTGATCATCACACACGGAACACAGCATACGCAGTATACGCAGTATGATTTATCATTCCTTATGATAACCTGATGCTTCCCTCCATCCATGCACAGCTTCCAATAGTCAGGCAGGGGTAAATGAAGCTGAATCTGATGTACTGTATGCAAGTGTATACAACTGATAGTAAGACATGACATAAAAAAATCCATACAATACAGAAATGCTAATCATAACTTTAGTCAACATGATGATGGATTGAATCAATAATAATTCATTTACAGAATGTACAGCATTCAAACACAACCTGTGCACACTCGAACCATGATGGAGAAGCTAAGCCGGGTTGTTCAGGTCTGTGTCGTTTCAGTGGTAGAAGTGCAGCATTTATGTGCCTGGAAACATGGCTGACATGGCCCCTGGTTTCTCTAATGAAGGATACAGGCAATCCTCCTCAAATGTGTGAATTAGTACATATCTTGCTATTAAGATGGCATAATTACCTCATATATGTTCTCAGTTTGTCAGTAGTGTCATGCAAAACTTCTCTAGTTGTCCACTAGTTGACTGTACATGTGTGAAACACAGTAGCTGAAGCTGTTAGCTGTTGTCCATCACAGTTTTGCTTTGGTATAAGTGGTATTTACTTGTTTGCAGAGACTGACAGGCTTATATTTTTAAATGTTTAATATTTCATTACTCCATGTCTGCGTGAGGCTAGACTGGCTCAGCCAGGCCTTCGGGTCTTTGATGGCCTACATCCTTCAGAGCTCCCAGCGTCTGAATTTGGAAACAGTTTACATTGCCTGTAGGTGCAACTGTGTCCATGTGTGTTAGCACCAGCTAAAGCCCCAGTCTGTCCCTAATGCAGCACTCTTTGGAATCAGCTGCAGTTCTCCTGACCAGGATGAGTTGTTTCAGAAAATGTATATATTCACCTTAGGTTTGCTAGATGGACAACTTTGCTTTAAGCTGGTTTCATATCAATGATTTCACCCTTTTTAGAACTTTGCACGAGTGACGGATTCCCATATACAGTAAATGACAGTTTGAGATCAGATCCTAAATGGGTTAATTCTAGTTTTTGTTATTACTGACAGGTCCCAGTACAGTTTCTACCAGTGTAGTTCTCAGCAGCATCTTGTTTCTCTGTGCCAGCTTTAAATCCTCTTTTTCCTCCTCTGGCCTTTTATCTCCAAACTAACATATAACACACAGAGTGCCTGTGGTTTCCGGGCCGTCAGCAGTATCTTTCCCCAGCAGCAGCAGCCATCCACACAGGCACAACAGCAGTGATGAAGGCAGAGAAAACAGGAAAAACCCAGTGCCTCTCCCGAGATCACACGCAATTAGACAAACACATTCTGTCTGCTGCACTGCTCTGTGTGTGTCGGTTCATCTGAGCACACCGTGTGTCTGCCTGTATGCTGAACCTTTACAGATGCATCAGAACCAATGCACCATCAGCTGCAGAGACAATTTGTACTGTAAGGTATGTGGAAAAGTAAGCAGTGTGATCAGATTAATCTCCAAATGAAGTCAGTGTGACAGTGGTCTATTCAGGTAAACAATAATAATGATTTAATAATAAAGTCATCATCAGTGTGCTTTGTCAATGGAAGCCCGCTTCACTTAGAAATCTGCATGCCGTATTTTGTATAGTTAGTAAGTTTCCAACATGAGGTCAGTCCTAATGAGAACAGACTGTCCCCATGTCATACTGTGTAAGTCACATTAGCTGCCATGCTAACCCCACACATGATGTTTGCTTTTTCCAAAAACAAGCATTGGCCCAGCAACATGTGGGTGCAACAGTGAACCTTATGCACATGCGTAGATATCTACTCTATAAACTGTATGTCAGTGTGACACAGCTGACCAGTGAATACATTTTAAACTCATTAATGGTTAATTTGCTGCATTAGTAAATTCAGAATTCAGCTGTGTAATGGATGTGTTAAATTGTGTGCTGGAAGTATACCCTGAAATCTGTGAGACTTAAATGTAAAAAGTAAAAAAAAATATATCACACTGCAGTGATTATGTAACAGTGGTGACACTCTATGCTTGCACCAAAATCCACAAAGCAAGTATAGATCATTGATTTGCTTCTTCTTTCTTTTGCTTGTGGTGACAACATAAATACAATCTCTATGTCAGTCCCATATAAATCTAAATTACATCCCTTTAATTAATATTAATGTGAAACATCATTTAATGGAAGGATGATTACATGTATTGACAGTCCTTTTTGATATACATTGCAAAGTTATCAGCACCAGATGACTGAGAACAAAAGGTGCAGACGGTCTCATGTGTGAACGACACCTGTAAGGATCTGAAAAAGGAAATCCAATCATTAGAGGTGTAATAACTGCTTTCCCACTCCATTACCTCTGCTGTGGGAGAGCTGCAAAGGTGTCATTTCATGCCCAAAATCGACTGCTGTAATGCAGTTTTATATAATAGTTTTACATCACTATGTAAAGTTATTAGGCTGTAGGGGATATTGCTCCATCTATTAGACACTACAACGCTGGACTGCTGGTGATGCAGACAGCAGATTGTTCTCTATTGTCCGGCTCTCCCAGACTCCATCTGAAACTGTGGCATTATATTTTTAGATGCCTCTGGACAGACAGTGCTGTGCTGTCTAGACCTGAAGTTGGTTTAGATCTGCAGTGTTGCAGCATTGCAGGGTATTGTTGTGCTTTCACCTGCACACACACTCACATACGTGCAAACATAGTGAATATCAGTGAAACACTGTTACCTGGAGCTCTTACCTCTTATTTATTACGCTTCATATTTATTTTAATTTACTTAATATTGGATCACACTTTTTGCTGTGATTCTCTGGTATTCTCTGCTCTAGAAAGACAGCTATTGTGACAACTGGCAACACTGCTGTGGGCCAAATGGAAGCTAGTGGGCAGAGTGATACTCTTCTGAAGATGAACCAACTTTATGGCAATCTCATGCCTGTGGGTAAATGTGGAACTGCTATTGCAAGAAGAGAGAAAGCCAGAAGAGCATCCTCAGGGGACCACAAATACCCACGGATAATGCCATCACACCCCTGCCTTGACCAAAGTGTGGGACGAAGAGAGAGAACAAACTGACTGAGTACCAGCCTTACAACCCCTCTGCTATTAAATCCCCCCAAAAAGCAATCTGTCTATTTAAGTGCTACCCTTGAAGTGTGATCTTGGTTTAAGTGAAATGAATAACCCATCATTTGTTCACTGCTTCGCCAGTGCAGCCGATCTGGCCAAGACAGTCTCAATTATTTGATATTTCAAGTTAATTAAATCAATCCCAAAAAGAAATTCATTTCCTTTTTTACTCCAACTCTCATTTAAAGGTCACATATATAATGAATGCATCTCCAATATCTTGTCTCTATCTCTAACCATAACAGGGAAAAGCAGCTGATAAGATTTTATTGATAGGAGTGCCATTATCTATATTCCTCATCTGTCTTGTTTCCTCACTGATTCCTGATCAGTTTTCTCTGGTGAAAAGAGCACCCATCCTACTGTTTCATCAAAGTCACACTGAACCACATTTTAGAAACAGAGTATGCGTGCATGTGCCTGCGTGTCATAGGATATTCACCCTCAGTAATGCATGCTCTGTGAAAAGCAATGGTACTGCATAGAGTGTCAAAAGCATGTCATTCCAGGCATTTAATGTCTCATGTCCCATGTTGTGAAGAAAGATGTCTCAGTGTATTGCTGGTATTAAAACCCTTATTTGTAGCCATTGTTGTACAAGTACCTGAGTTTGACATTATTATTATTTTGCACTGTGCAACCATCAAAAAACATGCCAGCAATGACAAAAGGAACTTATGAACTCGGGGGCATTTCTAACAGTTCCGATGGACTGGACCATGTGCAGCTGGATCTTGAACCAGTTCTCATCCCTTTTTACAACAGAGCAGACCAGTGGTTAGAAGCGGCATAGAAAACATCTTGTCTCCCTGTATCCTCATCTACCAATCCCTCCTCACTCTTGGCCTGTAATACCTATCTGTGGTATTCTTGGTTCAGAACCTTCAGTGTAACAGCTACCACCCTTTGGAGCTCCCTCCCAGCAGAGATCCACAATGTTACATATATATTTAAAACATTTCTAAAAGCATTATTGCCATAAACTGGGAGGAGAAATTGGAAGGACAGCACATCTGAGGGGCAGTCCTGACTAACTGGTACAAAATGTAGATGACAACAACCCCAACCTGACCAGAACAGACACTGCAATTCACAGGGAATCAACACTTGCCACAAACAATTTAACACCTTGTTGTTTGTAAAGACAAGATCAGGAGGTGATGTTGTGGAGGTTTGTGCAGCTCAGCTGACTCCACTGGTTAATACACTCAGTTTGTGAAAGGTGATGGTGGCATCTGGAAGAAAGCTAAACTCTTCAGAAATGAGAAGTGAATTAAGGTCCATGTCTTGTCACGGAGCATGCAGGTGAAAAGTACATAGCAACAGTTCAGCTGTTTCTTTATCTCTTGCTAACTTGGGCAGAGGAATGATTGATGAGGGACAGGCAGAGGTGGGATGAGCCTGGTGAGCTCATGACAGGCAGCAATAAAGCATGGCCAGAGGACTGTCGCAACAAGTGGACTTACAAGATGAGATGAGCTGGGACAAAAAGGCTATCACCTGGATAACAAATGAGACAGAGATTGTTTGGTATTATGTGTGCCCCCAGAAGATAAATACATTTACATACAGCAACTAAAAGGTGCCTTTTTCAATCTAAGTGCCTTGAGTCTATGGTCTGCAAATAACAGCAGAGTGAAAACAGGTTGAGGGATTGCCCAGGGTCACGTGATAAGGTGAGTGCCATGCAAGTGATGGTGATTGATGTCTGCAAGGTTGGGGAGAGAGAACATTTGGAAACACAGACAGTGTAACTTGGTGCTGGTGGAGCATGGTGAGTAAACTGCAGTAGCTGGTTGGACTTGTGCTTTTGTAAAGCAGTAGCAGAAGGTGGGGTAGAAGGAGAGTGTTTTGACTCCATGAGGGCATTGGGGATATTGTAACCAGTGTTTGTGAATGTCACCGGTGTGTGGGTCAAGACTATGTTTATTGTCCAGTGTGATTCCAACATCTCTGAAGCTCTCAACCTGCTCGGTCATCCCATCAGTGCGTGAATGAGAGAATTATTGATATAGTTTCCTCGCTCATGCATGTTTCAACGTCATTTTAAGCACATTTTAGACTCTCAACAATCTGAAACAGGTTCATCAAATCACAGTAAGCTTTAAAGTCACAGTTCCAATTTAGATCACCTACATTCTCATTAAAATTCTATCCTGAAACATGCTGCCTAAAGAGTGTAGAGACCACTGACAGCAGAGGGTGACCCTCAGTGACCTACACGTTAAATGGCAAGTTTTGGAGACCTCAAGATGGAAAGTTAAAAACTGCTGACTCATTGATACAAAACTGAGCACATTTGTGTGAAACTTACTTACTGCAACAATCCTGCTCCTTCTGTGTCTGTCAGTCTGTCCTACAAACATATGTGGGGTGACCCTGAGCTGCTGGGGCTTCTTTAATCATCTGATGATGGATGTTGTGGAATCAAAGTTTAGGAAGTTGGTTCTATTTGTAATGTGGAAGCAATAAAAGAAAATAGTTCAGGTTGTTTTCTGTCCTGGTCTGCTTGTTAACACATTGATGAAATGATGGCAAAACAATGTCCAGTCTTCAACTACTGAACTTACCAGTAATAAACTGTGGGAACGCTGGATATCTGGCTATTATACAATTACCCCCTTCAGCCAAATGCTTTGCAACTACCCTGTTTTAACACTTGTCAGAAATATATACAGCTCTTTGTGTGTATACGTAATACCTTTACGATACAAATACAGAGTCAGCATCTGCATGTTTGAAGTGCAGATCTGACTGTAGATGTAGAACTCCATCATCCTTTTTCTTCACCCAACTACCACATTCTATCTGCCCAGGAAACCGTGAAGTTGTTGAGGATGACATCAGCATCTGAGACAAACTCACTGAGAGAGGTCTTCAGAATGATAATGCATGCGTCCATGAAATCCACCTTGCATTTGACAGAATAATGGTGGGAAGAGGGCAGACAACTCTATCTGGATCAGTTCTTGGTGGAAATGTTCCCATGAACCTCTGTCAGGAGCATTACACTGTTAGTTGCTGTTGTTTGAGAGTCACAAAGATGAGGGTCGTGTGGGTTGTTGGAAAGTGGGCAGTGGGCAGTGACACAATCAAATGTTGAAATACTTAAAAAAACAAAAAACAAAACATAAAATGAATTTATATACTTTATATGCTTAACTCTGCAGATCTGTGGTTGGTCCAGACCATGAACAGTTGCTCAGTCTCCTTGAATAAATGTTGCACTCTTCTGGAGCTAGCTTGACAGCTGTCAGTTTATGATTGCCAATGTTGTAGTTTCCTTCACTGGTAACAGTTTAAGGCAGAAGAACATGCAGGAATGAAGCTCCTAGCCCAGGGTGGATGGCTGGAAACCTACCTTTAATGAGTTAGGATAGTCCAGGAAGGAGCATTCTTTTTGCTTTGTGCAGAAAGAAGAGTTATGCTACAAGACTTATGGATAAGTAGGTGTGCAGATGGACAGGGGAAGTGATGGGTAATGGTGAGAACACAGGAGTTACTGCAAGGCAGGTAGCAGCAGTGGAATCTGACACGACAGGTGTTAATACATTGCTGGTTTTCCAAGTTGACAAGGAAATTGCAGGACTAGGAACAGTGTGAGAGAGCAATGCCTAATGCCATAGCTAGATATAGGTATCCCAGCCTCATAGAGAAGAGAAAGGAAGAGAACAAAAAGTTCAAACATCAAAGAAACCTTTTATGTGATCCTGGAAATCTCCTCTATGGCTCATGAAGGTCCCTGGACCTCACTTTTATGAACGTATGCATTACAGTATCCAAGCCTGCACCTCTTTGTGACGTCTGTCTTACATCTGTGTAAACCTGTTGTTTGTATTTCCCATGTCATTCCCTGTATACATAATAGCATCTGAAGGTTTTACAGCACAGATAGGGTCTAAATAAACCTCCCCGCTCTGAGTGCTTGCTCTCTCCACAGAGAAAACAGAATGAACTCTTAAAGCAATGAACATAAATCACAGCTTCTATCTTAATCCGTCTTTTTCTCTTCTCTGCATGCATGTGTGCGCGTGTTCAGGTTTGATTGATATGTGTTGTTGAAAACAGATGCTAATGTTTTTTAAGCGAAACAGCTGGTACATGATATTTCTTGCATATGATATTCAATATCTTTTGTATGAACAAGGAGGTGCTTTGTAGCTTGATTTTCAAATGCGGGCATTGACTGCAGTACTACTCGGGTTATTAAGTACCAAATGAGCTGTGTCCCACTGCTGCTTGTCTAACTGATATCCTGGTTTTAAATGAATTACGTGGATTATTTCTTTTTTCCTGTTAACACTGGGATCCTCCATTATTGCACTTCTCTTTCCCTGACTCCCAAGTTTTGGGGAGTTGGTTCTGAACAGAAACTGCCTAATGCTGCAACTTTTTCCTGCAGTTCTATATCGTTCAGCTTTCTGTTTTTCATGTTGAACCCATCCAAATGTGATTTCCCCAGAGCACCGTTCTCCTTCAGGGCACTGAAGGAGCATTTAGGCCATCATCAAAGAGTAGAGCTCAAATTACACATCTGTGTGTGCGTCACAACAAAGCTGTAAGAGCAATGGACATTATGTGGCCTCATAGTGAGATGACAAAAATTTACTAAAAGACTAAAAGTCTGTGCCAACTACATATTTGACATGTCAGACAGTGAATTGGAGTTTGGAGCACATCTGACCTTAAATCCAGTCTAAGAAACTTCTGCCATGCCGCTGTGGCAATAAGCATAATAATACAGCATAATGGTGAAATGGTTAGAATAAGATTGATTCAGATGGTTGATATTATGCTGAATGTAAAACTCCAGGTGGTGGCTGGATAGTTTAATACAAAGACTGAGAAAAGGGCGAGGTAGCCAGCCTGGCTCAGTCTTAAGGTAAGGAAGCTCTACGGCTCACTATTACAATGGAATATCTTGTCTAACAACAAAAATGCATGGTCATGAGAAGAAGCCATTGGGAACCTGGCTCCACCTCATAAGAAATGAAGAACATGTGGTCTTGAAAATATTTAAAGTATGCACGATTTGCCATGCATTACCATTTTCCTGTAGCTTTATCATGGAAATTAGGCTATTATTGATGTATGATTCATGCACAAGGGTGATTCATAACTAATTCACTTCAGTCATCAGTCACCATGGCAGTGCAATATCAGAAACAACACTCATCTTAAAAAGACAAGAAACAAAAAGCTTTTGTGTTTGAAGCTAAGGGCTATTCACAGTAACTGTATAATTCACTGTTAGCACTGTATTGTATGTGACAGGTGTTGATGAGGACTCAGTCCTTTGTAGGCAGCCTGGCACTCTTTGTTCTTGAGTCAACACTCATTTGTGTGTTTTCAGGCTGTTCTAGTTGACCTATCTGTGCCTTATTTGTGCTTCCTTTAACTTTGCTGTCCTTAGCTAGCACTAGCACCCAACATCATGTACAAAAACAGACTGGGTTGTCTGTAAAAGACGAGAACAGCCTAGACGGGATTGTGAAGGTGTGCTCCAAAATGATTGGTGTTCAGCTACCTGTCTCTAAAATAACTGAGTAATGTTAAAGGTGTTGATCAAAGTGAGCAGCACTCCTTATGAATAATTAAACTTCTCTATCTAGGTGTCCATTATCATAAGGCTGGTATTGTAATCTAAACAATGATCATTCCCTAATCTGTTCCAAACAGTCTTATTAAAGCTAAACAAACTTTAAACATCTAGACGGCAGATCAGTGTATGCTCTGATATGCTTTTAGTAATGGTTCCAGCTGTGACTGTATGAGACCTTCCATCATATGTGCAGCAGATTTGCAGAAGCTTCCCAGATGCAGCTCTCCTCTCTGCAGTGGATACACCCCGGTCTGTTTTTTGACCAAAGCCACATTAAGCTGCAGAGAGCAGATGAGCTGGGCAGGAAGTCAGTGACAGGAACACTACACAGCATCTTGTTAGTTTTCAAAATAAAACGATCCATGGGGTCTTATCAAAGACAAGTCACCAAATCAACAAAATCTGACAAAGTCGATAAAATCTGGATGGGAAATGCTCCACATCACATCATAGAGCCATGCCAGGTGGAATCTAGTATTTACTTTATTGATCTAGTCTGAAGAACTGCACACTACCTGCACAGTATCACAGAGCAGAGAGACAAAGAAATATAAGCATATTTCTAGATTCTGAGTGTGAGACAGGACTCCAAAATGAGTTGCAGGTTCTGACTCTGCAAATAAAATGTATTGATAGGGTTCATTTGCATGCTAATGCTACAGAGAACTGGTACCCTTTCCTTTAAACTCTGATGGGGGGACTAGTCATGCTGCCTTGTGTTTCCACATAACATTTACCCCTCCTGCCCATTAGAGAGTCTGCTCACCATATTCCCATGTTAACAATGTTAGCACATTATCAGTCTGAACTTTTTTAAGCTGACAAATAGCAGAGTGTTCCTGAGTGGCAGCTTTTCTCAGACTGCAGTCACTTTTGTGGGTTCTCCTCCAGGGAGTGTTTAACCTTCTTTACTCGTTATTATGTAGCATGACAGCTGCAGGAGCTGTAAAGAAGACAGCCCGCTTGTTAAATTTTCTGATGATACTGCACTGTCGTCGCTCCCCCCCTGCACCCAAAACACCAACACTGTGCTCCTCCTGCTCACGTAAAGTGTTGTAATTATCATTTGACTCTTGTGAGGTACAGTCAGCTGATGTGACTGAGATGCTGATAGTGAGGCCGGCAGAGAGTGTCCTTAAAAAGACTCTTTTAAAGTACAGTTATTTTGGTCCTTGACCTTTTTCTTGATCTGCTGGTTTCATGACTATTTGGCAGCATAAAAAGCCTGAGCATCTTAATAATCATCTGCTCTGGGATTATTGAGTTGACACACAGATGTTGGATCTTTTCATGACCAGCAAAATCTCGAGAAAAGTGATGTTCACACAACCAGGGTGCATCGTCCTGGGTGCATTCTGGCCTCCAACAAGGCACTGATATGTTAAACTTGCTAAACTCCAGGTATTTTACTCCCTCTGTGACTGCCTACCTCATGCAAACCTTCATCTTTGCTGGTTTTCCCTCACAGCAAAGTTCTATGTTGTGATTTTTAATCCTGAAAACACTCAAATCAATGCTATACCCATGAGCTTTAGCCATAACTTCAGTGGTTTACTTCATAACTCCATGAACATTCCAAATCTGTTGAAATCAGACATGTCCTCTTCCTCTGCTCCCATTTCCTGGCGATTAAACGTTGATCTCTTACCATTAATATGCTGTTGACACCCAGCATAACAATGGGTGTCACTGTCTCCTCTCAGTGTACTTCCCACTGAAACCTGGTGACTCTTTTAAATTGCACTGAAGATGTAAAATGCTGGCATGGCAAATGCTTTCCCCCAATTCAGCAATGGTAAAACTGCTGCTCCGCTGACAGCTAATGTAAAATCCCATGTTAAAATCAGCTCAGATCACTCAGAAACTGTTTTCATGCTTTTACTTCCTTGTGTCTCCACTGCTTGTAACTCCCTACGTGCAGGAATCGGGCAGTCTGCACTCTCTCGCCAGCAGCTGGAGCAAAGTGCAACAGAAAGTCTCCTCACAGGAAGAGAGACCGTATCTCACCTCTTCTGGCCTCTCTTCACTGTTTACCAGTCAAATTGACTTTAAAATTCCTTTATCTGTCTTTAAACCACTACATTGACTGGCTCTTCCCCTGTTCCCCTTGCAGACCCCTCAGATATTCTGACCAGTCACTTCTCTCCATTCCCCGCACTAAGCTAAAAACCAAGGGGGACAGAGGCTTTTCAGTGATTGGCCCTGAACGACGAACAGCTTGAGTCTGATGATTCGATCTTCCTCCTCCACTCACATTTTTAAAACCCGCTTTAGGACACATCTCTTCTCTTTAGCCTTCTGACTGAGGTCACGGGGGCCTTAAACACACACTGTTTTATAAGTTAATTTATTTATTTTCTATGCTATTGAGTAGCTGGTCGTAATTTCATTATTGATTTCTCTGCCCTGTAAAGCACTTCGAGTGGTCAACACTTGTTGGTTTTAAATGTACTCTATAAATAAAGTGACTTGTCTTGGCTTACTGCTACAGTCTGGATTCAGAATACTTTGTTGTTGTAGTTAGGAACTAACTTGCTGAAGTCATGTAAAACTGACCCAGGATCCAAAAGTGGAAGTGATCTAATCAGCTGAATGAGTTGGCGAGCTGTTGGCAGAGGATGGTGCTTTTACAGAAGAACCGTGGGATTAGTGGCCATCACCTCTTCTTCATCATAAAGATAAGTTGCTTCATAACTCATAACTCTGTTGACTAATGTTTACATAGTTACCGATTTAAACATTTACCTGCCAGCGTAATTTATTTGTAGTGGTGCTTGTGTCCATCTGATGAATGTAAGTCAGCTCTGATCTGACTTTATCACAGCTTGTTCTCTCAAGGTTCATCACTAATGCATGGTTACAGGCTTGGGCATTCATCACAGGAACAACACATCGAATGCAATTGTGTTGATTTTTCCACGGAACAATCACCCTGGAGCCATATATTAGTGAATGTGTGTGTGTGTGTGTGTGTGTGTGTGTGTGCGTGGGTGGGAGTGTGAGACATTGTGTATACATGCATGTTGGAGGGCAGTCTCCTGTCCTGGAGATAAATGTTTGACCCTTGGCACCTCTCGGCTCACCTCCCACTCACAGCAGGGCAGGAGCTCCTCGCTCTCTATGCAAAGTAAAGAAAAGTCATTCAGGAGGAGATGAAACAGACGCTTCATCTCATCACTGCTTCTCTGCTGCCTGTGAAGTAGGAGGCTGATAACGGGACGTGCAGGGGCTGCTGTTTGGGATTTGGGACACTCTCTCCTCTCTCCACTATCTAGAAGAAGGTTTAAGAAACATACTCATTAGCATGCTAAGCTGGAAGTCCGTCCGCAGCCACTATACTTCAATAATCCTATCTAAAAAGGAAAAAATCCCTTCCAGCTCATTCCATTTCTTTTCCTGGCACTTCACTCCTCTGCGATGGTCACTACCTGACCTTTTCTCTTTCAACACGTTTCTGAGGTAGCATGTAATGTTGGTGACCTGCTGAAGAATATCACCTCCCTCAGCTTGCCTCGATAAGAGAACGTGAGATTAAAATGCCTCGCCTCAGTCACATCATAGACGCAAGCATTTCATCTTTACAGTTTTCTATGGAAAGTGAATCAGCAGAGCAATATTTATTGCTGTCATGTTCATCTGTCTCAACGCTTGCTACAAAATGTCCATTGTACGCAAGAAATATGAAACTTTGCCATAAAGTCGACTGAGGACTCATTGAGTTAGATGCAAACTGTTGTGTAGCAAGTATGGATTCAAATAAGACAGGAATGCTATGTGATGTCGCAGGTGAGCTAAGCTTTGAGGTGACAAAGAGAAGGTGCATGTCCTCAGCACAGAACAGCAGGCCACAGTCAAAATAAGAAGTTGCAAATGGTTCATCTCATCCCAGAAACAGCCTGTAAGCTGTTTGGTTGCACAGTATCTTTACTTTGTGGTCTACAGTAGAGGCCCGTGACATGTTAGGGTCAGCAAGTCTATACTGGTGAGGAAAACAGTATGGACAAGGAAACAATGATGAACTTAATAAGCCTGACCTGACTTGGTGAGCTATTAAGTGGCCTCTAGTTTCACAGAGTGTTACAGAGCTACGTGCTGGTGCTAAGATAAGCAGTGTTCTGCGCTGTTAGCTGGTGCTAACAGGACTGAAAAGGTGGAGTTAATTAAAAATAATGAGCCGCGCATGTCGTCCCTCTACCGGCCATCTCAGCTGCTGATCAGTCACTGTTTTGACATTGTGGCTTCATCCACATTGCTTTAGCATGCCTTACTCTGATAATGCACAGGTTTTCTTGGAGCAACTCAACAGTGACTTCAGGATATTTTTAGAACTGGTAATAAATCCCATTGACTGTAAAGGCTTTGCACATATAGAGAGAGTCCACCAGTGAATGGAAGATTCCATTAAGGGCCCTACACATCCATTAACATATTTAGTGACTTTAGTGGCTCACTCTATGTGCTGCTGTGCTCCTTGTTACACCGCGGCAATAGCAGACTGGGTGCAGGTGGCATATTGTACAAGGCAGCAGGTACGGTGTTGTATCCCTACCTGGAGGAGATGGTGAAGATGCATTGGTTACTTTTAATTTCATGTGTCCACAGCTTTTGGGTGGCGGCACTTGTGTTCAGCCACCACCAGCTGAGTGAATTATGTTTATTAGTCTAGGATGCTGTTGGTCATGGAGTGTATTAACACAGTATGTTGTTTAGCTGCTGCACAGGTTGTAGATTGAAATCAGCATTAGTGACATATGCCAAATAGAAATGTTAGCTGTACAGGTGAAGTGCCCAATAGCACGTGGAATACAGTCTGAATACTGTACTTACACTGTTTCCTGCTTCCTGCTGCATGGACATGATATCAATTGAAATGCGCATGGGTACATCTGATCTGTCTGCTGAATGACTAACTAATCACGTCTCTCATTTTCCACTGTGTAACATGTATCTCAGTAAAAGCAGCTCAGCTAAACTTCCAACACAGGAGCTTTGCATCTCATTAGTGGGCCAAAACACAGGCCTGTCTTAGTGGATAATTAAGAAAGGAGATTCTCACAGTCACTTGGCCTGCTAATGATTTTTAAAGACTTATGCTGGCTCGCACTTCTTCATCCCGTCTCCTGCTCTTAAAAGGTTTGCTGCAGCAGAAAACTTTGATGAAAAAAACGCTAAACTCATCTGCAGCCAGCTCTAATTCATACTTGGCTAGCTGTCTGTTTCTGCCGACTTTAACACTCGCTTTCTTTTCTCTCTGCCAGCCGCCACAGCACCTCACTCCCACACAGCGACCATGAAGCAGCAATTAGCAGCACCTCTGCCTGTAATTGGCTCAAATAGCTCTGCTGGCCTATATTCCTGGCTCATAAAATGGACAAAAACCCATCACACACATACAAACACACACACAAACACCCATAGACACAAAGACAGGATTTCCTAATGTGTAGTGTTGCCATCTGGTCTTATCTTTAAAATGTGATTGAGAATTCGAGTTTTACTAAATAACAGTATCTGATAATCATAGTTATTAAAAGTTAATGTAATAGTGGTTTCACTGTCACTTTAAAGTGCATGCTTTTCAATGACCATATCCTCCTTATTGCTCTGCATATACACAAAGCATACATACTGCATTGTTTGAGGAATATTTGATGAAGGTCCTCTGCAATGTGCTGTACACGCTCTCCATTGAAAAGACTGATATCAACCTCATATCTCTGTGTTCCCTTTCAATGCGGGAATAAAGGAAACTTGTCAAGTGAGCAGCTTTATTATTTATTACTTTATGGCTTGAAAGAAATGGGGAAAAAAAATGAAACAGTTTGTTCCTGTCTAGTTTGTATTTCATGGCTAAACAGCTTGAAATGTCAACTTTCCAAATGCCCACTCCGCTCACAGTGCTGCAGCCAGCTCTATCTCCTAACAGAAAGGCTCTGATTGGAACCCTGGCTGCAGCGCGCTGCTGTGACACACGCTGACCTCTTTCACCTTTTTAAGCTTCAAGTCTATTTTTCAACCTAAAAAATGGACCTGGAGTACACGGGCACCGCTAAAACTCTATGGAAACTAATTTCACACTTGGTTACACACATACCTTTGGAACAATAGTGTGATGAAGTGCACAAGTATTCTCAGACATGAAGCAACAGCTTTGAAACATTATGTGTTGATGAGGCGTTGATGAATTTGTACTGTGGTATTTTGCAATTTTTATCTGGACATTGATATTAATATATAGTAGCACTTTACAAGGGGTGGCTGTGGTTCAGAGGTGGAGGGAGTTGTCTATCCATCAGAAGATTGGTGGTTTGATTCCCTGCTCCTCCAGGCTGCATGCTGAAGTGTCCCTGGGCAAGACACTGAATCCCAAATTACTCCAGATGGCTGTTGCCTGGGTGTGTGAATAAGTGAATAAATGCAATCTTGTAGTTTAAAGCGCTTTGAGTTGTTGAAAGACTAGAAAGGCACTGTATAGGTGCAGGCCATTTACTATTCATAGTCATATATGTGTATATAAATGAATAGATTTGGAATTTAGAACATCTCATCCTTTTTCTTCCCTATTGTTTGATACTGTACAGCGCAGTAGAGCAGAGTGTGGGAGGGAATGTGAGCAGGAACAAAGAGTGAGCGCTCACTGCAGAATCCTGTGCAGTGGATGTATGGAGACTGCAGGCTTTGCAGATGCTGCTGAGTATGACTGATACGTTTCCTTCCCATTTTCATTATTGGTAATAAGGATCATTTTCATCCCGTTGCAGATTTAGTCGTCTGGCAAAGATTCCTTTAGTCCCATTTACAAAAGTGCTTCACTGCTCCATGCAAACTCTGAATGTTGTCTTTTGATTTTTGACCATTCTAGTAGCAGAGGCAAATCCCAACTACAGCTCAAACTGATATGAACTTGGGTCTGAACATTTCTGCTGGGAAGATGCTTAACTTTGTGTTGACTTGACTTTTTGTCAAGTTTTACCATCAGGTCTAAAATTCACCTTAATTAACTCATTGGCTCATGACAGCTGAAGGCTAGGTTTTCAGGAGAATAGATGTTTTCAGGTTTTCGGAGGATGAATCCAGACCTTTCCTTTGCTGCAGTTGGGCCAACATTAGGCTGGTTTTCAGGGGTCCATGTGGCTCCTAGCAACCAAAACCTGACTGCCCCAAAGGGTGGTGCTGTATGTCAATTTGTCAGTAAGTCTAACACTCAGATGGATCTAAATGAACTCTATGAACATGTGGTGTGTCATCATCCCAGGAGAGAAATGTGTTCTTTGAGGCAGACATGGAGTGAACTGCTGGAGGAAGCAATATGTGCTGCTGCTCTTTTAGACTGCAGTTAATTGGTGACGAATGCTGCTGCCAGTGTTGTGCTTTCTCTCTGTTTTGCTTTTCTTTTGCCTATTATCAGACCAATGAATCATCTGCATCTCAGGTTTGCTCTGTGGTACAAACAGATCTGAATCTCTGCTCACTGCTGGCTGTGCACGTTTGTAGGTGCAGAAGCTGTGAAAGTTACTGAAAACTCATGTAGAGAAATACCCACTCTTCATGAAACACTTCATTAATCAATGTACAAGTGTTGACTACATCCAAGTTGACAAAAAACTACATTAGTGAGATGGATATGATGCCCACCATTGGTTAATTATGGCAAGACGATCCAAAGTAAGTCCCTCTTCAGAAAAGTAAAATCATAATACGAGCACAATATTACAGTGAATCAAGAAACTGAAACTTAACGGTTTTTCAGTTCATCAGGCTTGGTATTTTGAGTTTACTGCATATCCCCAGGTGTCTTCAGAGTCCATGAGACTCCTGGAGCTTGGATTTAAACTGGGTCTGTCTTCTGATTATTGGACAGGTTTTCCAGAAGCCCTGGATTGGGTCCAAAGTATCTGACCTTTAAAGACCCCTAACTTGTTTTTTCTGCAGAACACCCACAAGCTTTCGTTGTGCTATGCTTTTCGTAGAACTTTGTTGGTGAGTTACTTGTATTATTAGCATTGTATTATTTACTCTTTACAGTTCAACTTTAGGTTTATTTGTATAGCAAATTATGAAATGCATTTGAGGTTCTTTTGATGAATAAAACATTAATTCAAGCACAAAAGAGCACAAGGGAAACAACAGAGAATGCAAGAAAATATATTTACTGTATAAAAACAGGAGTGAAGACATGATGATGCAAATAAGCTATTTAAGTAGAAACTGTGGAAGTTTTACAGCTGCTTTTAAATGTAAAATGTTTTTAAATGTCGAACCTTCTGATCCACAAGCAGGTCATTCAATGCTTCAATTGCATATTTATCTGATTCGGAATTATCCCTACGGGCCTGCAGCGAGTATAGACATCGGCTAGGCTTACGGTATAAATTGAATGTATGTCTGACATGCAGGCATTAACACCAGAGGTAGCATATTAAAACAGGTAACCAATGGGCAGGATCCATTAAGCTCCATTAAGAGAGAATTCCAGTAATCCAGTCTACTCACACAGTAGAGGGCATGTATTATACATGATTTTGTCAGAGTGTGAAAGGCTACAGCTTTTAAAGGTATTTCTTAGATTGTAAAAGATGTCGTAGCAATGCTGCTAATGGGATCTTGAAATGACCATGACTCACAGTAGCACCAAGTTATCACTTCAGGCAAGAAAAAAAAGTATGAACAGAAACACAGTCTGGATGGAAATTGGATGAAAGCCTCCATCATCGGCTCTGACTGACAGATGGTCGGCTGGCTCCAGTGCTCTCCTCTGGGATATGATTTTGCTTTTTCTGACTCTTGAAGGATTTGCCTGGACATGGCACCACTGTCTCCAAGGCAGCGCAGTATCATAATCTGTTTTGCATAGCGTACAGCAGAGAGTGACAGGAAGGATGGGAAGGAGAGGGCAATCCAGGGACAACTTTGCATTTCTTTTCATGAAAGACAAGAAGACTGTGGTGCTTTACTGCGAAGCTGAGATAAAAAAGGAAAATAGTAAAATAATACTGTTATTGTTCTTACACAAACATCAGGACGACTAAGTAATCAGTGTTGTAATGATTTTATAGGGTCTGAATGATAAAAAGACTGAATTACATAGCAAAAGCTATTCTTTATGACCTGGTGATCATCTTTACATTTAGCATCACCAAAGTCTTTTCATCCAGTGAATCATTTCTGCAGGGTGGCACGGTGGCATGGTGGCTAGCACCTCACCTCACCTCACCGCAAGAAGGTCCCAAGTTCAGTTCCTGACCAGGTCCTTTCTGTGTTGTGTTTGCATCTTCTCTCCATGTCCCTGTGGACATAGAGGAAAGCCCTTGTGTGACAACATATGCACACTAGCTACGGAGGGCTAAAGAGACTCAGGTGAAACTAATGAACAAATCAGACTTAAGTGACAATGAAAACATGCAGGAAAGCATACAAACAGGAAGCAAGTAGACAAAGACAAAAGAGGAAAAAGACATGAAACAGGAAATGACAGAATTTCAAAATAATGACCTGAACGTGTGTCAAATGTTCTGCTATATCATGAAGTTAAAACGTAATCAAGCTGGCACCTGCATGGATGGAGATCACCAGGGAGGTGAAGTTTCTGGGAACATACCATTGCTATTACCAATCTTCTGCTGTTCTATATCTTTTACAGTAAAGAAACATCTAAATATCACATTTTTAAACATGAGTTTGTTTGTTTTTTACGTTGACACAGGATGATAGCAAAGACTCAACCATCTTTTTGTTCACTGATCTGATCTTGAGCTGACCTACAATCTGTGGTTTGTTTCCATGATGTAGCAGTAGAGAGTTGTGATGTGACTCGATAATCGGACGCCTGCTTGCTGTGAGTACACAGTGTCAGTCTAATCCTGTACTGAGTAAAGTTAGATAACACCTGATCCTCCCTGCGAACAACAGTCAGACATCGGTGCGGACAATGAGCACTATTTCTTTGGTCTCCTTTAAACTTACTCTTTGCACTTCACCACACTTTACATACATGATCCTTAGTGGAATTCTGCATGGTTCAGTTCTGGGTCCTCTCTTATTTTATCTGCACATATTGCCATGGGATACATGTTCCTCTGCCTTTCAAGGTTATGCAGATGATATGCTGTTATACTTTTCAACCACAAGACATGGTTGTTTCCCTCATCCCCTCTGTTTTCATCAACAAGCACACACTCCCATCCTCCTTTAGAATACAATACTTCCTACCAGGTACTACATGGACTTATCTGTATGTTGAGCCCCATATTGTCCTTAAAGACACCTCAGATCTGTCGGTTTGGGCCTCTAGGTTCTCTGCCCTCCACCTGGCATCAGGTAAGCAAATATCTCTGTCTTTAGTCTTATATTAGAACCTGCATTCTTGGCATGGTGCTAACTAGCAGCTGGCATTATTATAATTATTCTGATTATAGGAAGCACAATTTTAACTATTAGTTCTGGGCTAATTTTATTACATGTGATCTTATTATTTAGCACAGTGTTTTTGTTTTGATTGTTAAATTTGTTTAATTTGTTTATTCTCTTGCCTTTGGAGTTTGTTTCTTGCTTAAACAGTGCTCTATAAGTGATAATAATAAATCTGCGATAATATTATGAAATGATGGCTACAACCGTGATACACTGTGTGCACCAGAGTGTGTGTAATTTGCTCAAATTGCTTAGAAAGAATTAGAATCAGCAGTGATGTAATATCATGTATTAATGATATTACTGTATTATTATTACAATATCAAATAGAACAAAAGAAGGATTTTCTTTCATTATAAAAGTAAACTTTGGCTTCACGGATGAGGCAGGCTGAGAATGGCCCCACACTCAGCACAGTATGAACGTGCCCTGTATGCAGACCCTTACCTATATACGCTTTAAAGCTTTTAAGTCCCTGAGAGATGAAGGGAGACTCCTGGCAGGTTGACTTCTCTGCTCCTTTACGCTTGACTTCATTTTAGAATCTAAAAGAAGTATTTTATCCTGGCGCAATGTGAACATCATCCCTTTCATACAGACTTTTTAACATGACTGTCTGAGTCCGCAGGCAGAGCGTGCGTGAACTCTGCTGCGTGAGGTCGTGATTCTGTCAATTTAATTACACAAGACAATGGTGAATCCCGTGGCCATCTCCTCACTGCCTGCTGCTGCTTCTGTCAGCAGGAGCAGAGCCCAGTGTCTGCCTGGACCATAGCCCTGACATTTACTAAATTCTGTGCTGGTCTGCGTCTGTGTGCGTGTGTGTGTGTGTGTGTGTGTGTCTGTGTGTGTGTGTGTGTGTGTGTGTGTGTGTGTGTGTGTGAGAGACAGAAGCGAAGCCTATTCTCCAGTCTAATGAAGGAGGTTGACAGGCTTTTTAGCTTCTGGACTCCAGAGAGGCAGGAGGCTGAACACTATGACACTAATTGCAGGTATATAGTCACTGAGTGGACCAATCAGAGCTCATTATCTGTGTATGTGTATGTTCTGTGTGTAGCAGTGTGTAGGTAGAGGCTGGTCAGGAGATTTTAATAACCAGAGCGTTTATAAAATGTATGAAAAGCAAACGTAAAGCAATTAATCTCATACATGCTAATGCTATCCAGCCGCTATTTGATTATTAAATAGAAGTTAACCACGGGCTGTGATCTAATATTATCTGGTCATTTAAAATCTAATTAACATGTTTTGAAGGTGGAGGGATCAAAAATGAGCCGAAGTTCCAGATTCAAGTGGTAGCAGGAAATCCATAAATGGGAATGAACAAAACTGAGAATCTTCCAAACAGACTTTGTGGAAGCCTTTTTTATTTGCATAGCACCATGAACTTTTAGTGGAGCGTGTGCAAATATTAAGGATTATGTACGCCGCCATGAAACACCGAATTCTGGACTCAATACTCTATGTAAAGGTGTGCAGTCTTCTTCACATCCCAACCATTAGGGCCCCTGAAATGAGACCTGTTTCCATGCACATTGGTTTCCAGGTTGTGAATCATCAAAGACAGTATCCTGTCATCAGAGCTCATTTAGTGTCTCCTATTGCATTAATAGTACGTAATAGGTGTTCCGTACTATGCAATGCTCTGTTTGTGTGTCTTTCTCTGGTGTTAATGCTCACAGTACACACACACAGTAAACACATCATTTCCACTGGATGGGTTCGTACTGAGGTATTTTGTATATAAGTTTGCAGAACACTTTGTTTTCACTTTCTCGTTCTTTCTGTCATTCTCCTGGGTTTCTTTTGTGGTCTCTCTCTCTCTCGCTGTGTACTCTTCTATCCCCTGCTTAGATAATTTGGTCAGCTGAGGGTTTTTGTTTTTTTCTTAAATAGGATTATAGATTCCACAGCAGCTTCCATCTGCAGCAGCAGCTTTTAATGTGTCAGGCTCAGCCAAGGGTAATGATGTAACAGCATGCACTCACAGGAAAACAAAAACACAATTATACACATGAATACTGTACAATCTCTGTAGATATGCCTCATATGCTCCAGAGTCTGAGTGCTGTGTGGGATATGTTGTTGCTTGTGTCAGGTAGTCCTCGTTCCTAGGCTACAGAGCTCCCTAACCAGCAGTTTAGGTAGAGTGCAATGTTAAAATAGTTGAGTTTTGAATTAGTGTGACTTGTTGAGAGAAAATCAAATCCTCCATGTAGCAGCTGTTCAAGAAGACAACTTAAAAAGCAGCATTTACTGTCAATGCTGTGCAGCCAGACATTCTTCATATTACAAGTCTTAATCCTAAAATACAATGGAGATTCCTAAATTTCCAAAGATAGCAGATATGTCAGGATGAATTTAGGGAATGTGTGTAAAGTAATGCACCATAAGAAAGCAGATTAAGATGATTTGAACAAGTTTAAAGCAACAAAAGATGAAACAAAACTGAGTGAATTTGAATGTTTTAAGCACTGATGTGTGAAAGTAAGCTGGTGTTTGGAGGCCAGGGTTTTACTTCATTTCTAAGCAGAGAAGTTTGACTGAATTCTTCCAGTCCGACATTTTTTTGTGACAATTTACAAAGATTAAACTAATTGCAAGAAAAATGGACAGAGATTGCCGCATAATTCTAGCAATTGCAGGAGCGTCATTTTTATGGGGGAACGTGCAGCGGTGCGGTGTTCAGGGTTTTCATCCTCACTGAAACCCTCAAAGCTGCTTCCACAAGCAGAGCCAGCAGGCATACAGCCTCCTGTGCACAGACTCACAGCGGACTGAGGCTCTGAATAACACAGATCCTATGGAGAGCTGCCACAGTGTGTTACAGCTGTCGTCCACCGCTGTGGATGGGAAGAGTGTCTGGCAGTTTTCTATTCACACCGGGCTCTGCCTCCTCCTCCTCATCTCCTCCTGCCTCACCTTGACTTCCTGTCAAACACAACACCTGCCAGCACTGACAGGTGCTAGAGAAGGAGAAATGTTCAGTTATTTTTTTAAAAGTTCTTGATCAACTTTGCTTTATTTGTATGAAGGACCGCTTTGGATCTACGCTGGAGTTTTCATAAACAGAGTCGCTCATTGGGTGGATGCTCAGCCTGGTTAAAGGCTTTCATCTGCAGACTCTTCTGAGATGGGAAGCCAATGCAAGAAGAAAAGATAAGAAGCGGGATCAGGACTGTAGAACAATCCACGGTCACTGTGTGAACAGTGGAGCTGCTGACACACACCCTGCACAACCAAAAGTCCAGAGATCTGCCATAGGATGCTAATGCTAATGGCTGAATGAATGAACTTAAACATTAATGAGTGTTGGTGAACAACATCTAGTTACATTTTCAGGGTAGGTGAAATGTACCAGTAGCCTAAATGCATGTCTGTTAAGTACGTGAGAATGTTTTGTCAAACTCTTACACTCTTACTCTTACAAACACTAACACTGATTCATGCTCTGTGGGAGGACATGAATCCAGATGTGTGTGTGTGTGTGTGTGTGTGTGTGCGTTCGCTAACTCCTCAGTGCAAGTCATCAACAGTCTGTGATAAAGCCCACTGACAGGTAATACAGCTGCACAGTTGTTATCAGTGGCTGTTGTCAGTTCAGATAAAATGTCAGGGAATTACATCTCAGTTAGCAAAGTACGTTGCAGCAATTCCTCTTTTTGGCTTTTCTCATCTGATTTATTACAACTTAGGTTGTTCTTATTTTCCTAGTTTAGCCAACCTATCAGTTATGATAATATTATAAATACTTGTAGTCTGAGAATAGTCTGACATCACTCAGTATCATCACTTTATCAGCACTTTTCAAAAACAGAGTTACAAATTACTTTATGATTACAAAAAGACAATAAGAGCATTTGGATAAGAAATAACAACACCGGCAATGAAGATGAAATTTAAAACACTTAATATTGATCTGACAGACACATGGATCACGTTTCATAATCCAGGAGCTCCAGTAGAAAAGCTGAGATGTGAGTCCAAATAAACACGAGCCCTTGTTCTGATGACCTGAGAGGCCTGGAGGACCTGTAAGGGATCAGCATCTCATCGATGTATGGTGGAGCCGAATTATAAAAAGTAATTAGAAGGATTTTGAACTCACCAAGTCACAAGTCAGAGAACCTCAGTGCCGGTAAAAATGTCAAAGGTCTGATTCGGTACAAAAAGCACCTGCCTAATCTAATCTAATCTAATTTTAGGATTAGGGAACACCAGTGGTCATATAAAAAAGTTTATCAGTCAACTCTGACTTAAAGTCTAGGACATAATGTACTAACTTTGTTTAATGAATATGAACATCTCCGAAGTTAGAAGCAGACGATTGTTGAGACATTTAGAACGTTTGTGATATTAGATAACAATAAAACCTACAAACCAAAATTCTCCTTTAAGACGTAAGGAGTATGTACATGAGAGGCACAGAAGGAGACAGCTGGAACCACATTAGATCTTTAATTTTCACTTTTACTCTCAGTCAACGTCCTTGTTGGAGGAAAAGGAACAAGTTCCAGGATTCAGGTCTGCAGTGAGTCGGTGAATGATGCCTCTGTTTGATTTGCTGCTCTGCAGTGAAGGGAACAGGAAGCTATGCTAATGCTAGGTGAGCTGGAACAACCATTCAGGAGTCTCAGGAGTGGCAGTGTTTTGATTGCTGCAGTGCAGAGCCACATGGTCAAATGTGCCTTTCCCACTAACCTCTTGCTAGGTGAATACAACGGTAACCACAGTAACCATACACAACCAAAACTGATAACAGCTGTTACCCGCAGGACAAAAATGAAACTATGATTTCACTGAAGTAATTGGACTTAAATGTATTTTGTATTTGTTGCCAGAAAGTAAAATACCATCACCACATTTTAACTAAATTACATTTTGTCAGAAGGCAGTATTCACATTATTCTCTTGGTTTGCAGGAGCTTGTGGAAGTCAGACTAAGAAGTAACACTAAGAACGAGAGCAGTGAGATTATGTGGGGCTGTACGGTTCTACATCTTGGATATGGTCCATTATGTTAAAATGAAGCCAAGCAGATGACTTTAAACTTGTAGCAGTGATTTGGCTTTAACATCTCAACTCTGAAGCACTACTTCAGTTGTTTTAGTCTTGACTGTGAATTATTTAGCTCAAGTATAAATAGTGAAGCACTTTCCCAGTGAGCGGGCTGTGGGGTTAAACTGCTTCTCAGTGTGAGCCTCTGAAGGTGAGGTGCAGTTTTAGCTCAGCAAACACAGACAAGACCAGGGCGCCATGCAGCTCCCCCCAAACGCCGTCAACACGGTTCTGTTGAATGATTCACACTCTTCACTGTCTGTCTACAGTAGACTAAACAGAATGTCTTGATACAACGCTGTACTTCAAACCCTGACTATAGGTTGAACATCTAGTCTCTGGCTCTACCTCACACGTCTATTAACATTTCATGTGAGGTTTTGATGTTCTTATGACCTAAACATAACCTGCCACATGTGTTTACATGAAGAGTGAGAGGTTGAACTAGTTCAGGACAGACTAAAATGTGATTGGCTGCTGGGTGCCTGTCTGTACTTCAGTACCACTGCCAGGTCATCATCTCCTATTTTCAGACATGCTCATATGTGAGCATGCATATGCTAACCGTCTACACTAGACAGTGTTATTCATCTCTTCTCTTCCATGAGTAAAGGTTAGGTCCTTGTGTATCAATATTACAACTTACTTATAAGGTGAATGGTTTTATTAAGCAACTGCACAATTACAACGCCATGTTTTAGGTTATGTTTACACTACGTATAGCATGTGCTGCAACAGGCTGCAGGACTACAGCAGCTTAACAGGTTGTCACAGCTGTAACAAAGTGCAGCTTCACAGAGCCGCTAGCATAGCTGTAAACGCCTAGTGTTGTTTGTTTCTCTGGTTTACATCTATTATTTTGAGGCCAGAGTCACATGATACCCAAAGTCTTGCTGTTGCTGGCAAAATGCAATATGTCTACACCCACATCATATGATGCAACCTGTGATGTGAAGGGATAGTGATGGAGCTGATAGAGAAGCAGGCTTGTGTTTGCAATATGTTGTCCAAATCATACATGTAAACTTTTTAAACGAGTCTTGCAGCATAATGCACTATTCTATGTAATTATTGAAAAATCCTGACTGTATAAGTCTACACACCTGCTCATAACCTCTATTCTTATGGTAACTAATGCAGCAAGCTTAACTTGCTCGATGTGGTTATGATCAAGATAAAAGATCAACTCGTATGAATGACCAACTGCTGACCAGTGTCACAAGCCCTAAGAAAGTTCTTGTTCAAGAGGTCAGGTCATCAACAGAAGTCATAAATATAAATAAATCATAACATAAATCAAAACATAAATCAATGATATTCAATCAATTGATAAAACAAGAAGTAACTCTTGATAAGTAAAACCAATGGGCCGGCGAAAATCGACAGAAGAAGAAGAAGAAGAAGGAGAAGAAGGGAAGCAACCCAGACCAGCCCACAAAGGGCCGTAGGACCTGGGTTGTTCCCTCTAACCTGAATCCACGTTCCAACTAAACCTATCCACAAAAAAGCCACTGGTGAGAAATACACAACATCACAAGTGCAATTACTCACCTATAAGTTATCCTACAAAATGACACAACTATTCATGCAAGAGCCCTCAGAGCTCTCTGCAGATTGTAGGAGGATCTTTCAGGAAGATAGGAGCGTTTGGAGCCCAGCTAAACGCTTTGGCTCCCCCTGATGAGCTTTGTATGAGAGATCTGGATTGTTCTGACTGACTGATTAGGTGAACGTCTTCAGCCAAGTGTTGCCAGTGCAACACATTGGAGCCATGCTCTTACAGTCCTGCAGTATGCATGTATTACCTTCTGTTACTTTGCTGCAAATGGCCTATGTGTGCTATACATGATGCAAGCAATGTCAAAGCCATTTCCTTGTGCTTTTATACATAATGCTATTGACCTGTACCATCCAACAGATGCTGATTGAAGCAATAAGGCTGCTATTGCTTTGAATTATGTTTTATAGTTTATTTTTATTTGCTTCCAAGTCTGTTTGACACCACTGGTGTTTCAGCTGCAATAATAAGGCTAAAATAGCCATACAGACCATAAAATGCATCAAACCAACGCTTTCATTTAACGGAAATAACAAGTGAAATTACAGTCGGACCTACTCATACCTGACTGTTGAGGGAGTAACTATTAATAATTCAATTCCCACACTTGGGGCCTTTTTTATTGTCTTTCCTTCCCAGCCTTGGCTGCAGCAGCTGTGTTGCTTTCAGTCTGGATTATATCTTTGAATTCCTCATATTTCAGATTAGAGTTTGTTCTTTTTGTTGGAAATAAGCTTCTGGACCTGTCCATGTTCGTGACTAGACATCTGGAGCTGACACCCTTTTCTATGACCATGCTCATAATTAGATAATGAAACCCTCAGTTCACTTAGCAAGTTGAAAACCACCTAGAACCACTTTGCCAGACGGTGACTGTTAGGTTCAGTGAAGTGAGGCAATGAAAAAATACCCTGGGTATGCTGATCGTGCTTCAGACAGTCCTCTGGTCCAGAGCAGGTTCAGAGTTTTGGATTAAAATTGGCTGTAAAAGCTTTGCCCCTTTACCCATCAGCTGCTTTGGAAATAACATCGCCATCATTTTTAAATCACATGGACCTTTGTTCCAGACCTGTAAGATGTTCTAGGAGGCTCGAGGAGGATCTGAAAAGCCTGGCTCAGACCTCAAGAGTTAGTTGTTCTAAAGAGTGAAGAGGTGCTGAACGAGGAACCTTTATGTCCTCATGTCACTTTATTGTTAGAAACAGAATCATAATTATCTTTATTTGATCAGTATTAATTATATTTTTTAAAGGGCACACACACACCTATATAAAATCTGAAGATATGGGACTGACTAAAGAGAAGTGCTGCAGACAGTGGAAAAGAAGTGTAATCAAAGTGAAATAATGAAACACTAAGGATAAGTAATGGTGAAGGCGATTGTCATCATTCTCGTTCTCCCTTTTAGTCTGAATGTTAAAAATGGAAAGTAATGGTAGGCACTGAAAATAACAAAAATGTCTCCTTTATATAATAGAATTAGGAAATATATAAAGCAATTGTATAACTGGAGTGGTGAGATCCCAAATGAGGCTCGTTAGTGCTGAAAAATTGATGGATCTTTAAAAGTAAGGGAATAATTCTTCCTTTGAGCAGTCCATTTAGAGATAAAGACAGGCAGAGAGTGGATGAGAGAGACGGGGAGAGGGGCAGAGAGAGCGACAGAATGAATTCAGGTGCTCTGAGGTACCTGTCATTTCTGAGTAATGTGATGAGACAGAGGGACTGGAAGATCAGGATAGGGATACTTACATTGTCACATTAAGGATTACTTTATTAGCTGCATATACGGATTCACTCAAGAATGAAAATGTAGGGGTCATCTTCTTTAAATCACACACACGTCACAACATGTAAACATACATATGTGCCAATGATAATGACGTTATTGTTTGCACATAAGGCCCAAGGTGTGGTCAGGTACAGCACCAGGTGATTTCAGGTTGGGTCGTGGTGGACTGTCAGCAACAATAACAGTCAAAGTCAAGCACTGTTATAAAGATCTCACCGCTCTGTGAAAAGGGCTGCTTCACTCAGAGGCCTGTTTGTGTGAAATGCTAATGTAGGTCATTTTTGGTATTTAAATGAATAACAAATGTTTCATGTTTCTGAGGAGGACAATCTCAGATTCCAAACAGAGATACAAATAATATTTCAGGGGGCTTTGGAAGCCATGTGTTTGATGACAGCAAGTGCACTTACATGTTGACCCCAGTGACATGAAGTTCTGATGCCATTTTGTTATTCAGTGTTTAAGTTTCTTCGCTGTCGTGAGTGGGATTTGGGGCCAAAGTGGAGCTGTATGAATGGTCGGGCGGATGGAGCCTGCAGCAGCGTAGCTGTGAGCAGTCGGGCTGTGAGGGAAACAGCACTGCAGCTTTCCACTTTACAGGCTCAGAAGACTGGCTCTGTTCACAGCTTCAGCACTTATCTCCCCTGAGCAGGTGTGTCTGTGCGTTTGAGTGTGCATGTGAGCATGCACGGATTTATCTGACTTGTTTTTCTCGACTTTCAGATGGCTGTTTGTGCATAGTGTGTGCATATGTGTGTGTGCATGCGCTTACAAATGCATGGGGGAAATTTGTGTGCGTGCTGTTTCTCCACTGCATATTTGCGCGTGTGTGCACATTTGTATGTAGATTATACATGTATTCTGTATTTGTGGATGCCCATGTGTGCATGTGTGTGTTTCTTTTGTAAACACCGTCTATATGGAAGTATTTGAGTTTGGACTGTTAAGGAGGGAGGCTGCTGATGCTCTAATCCAATCACAGCAGGAGTGAAGACGCTGAGGCAGAAACTGCAAACAAGGTGAGTGAGGAGAGAGACACATTTTCAAAAATACATCCCTCTCACCTGCTTACTCCCTTTAATGGAATTCCATCGTAATAGCCCTTGCAATGTTCCTCAGTGGACAGTGCAGCACAGTGTCAGTGAATGCTGCATCATGTGTAAGGCAGGAGAGCCCCTGGAACAACTTCCTTTAGATGCATGAATTCTCCACAATACTAACTCCCACTGCTCAGAGAAAACTGATGCTGTCATGTATTATTCTCACTATGACACACAGCTCCACCACCATGCTCCTTTCTGTTAGAAGTGAAATTGATTGATGTGGCGGATAACGGAGGAGACCCACTGGAAGCAAAACAAATGGTGCAACATCACCTCTCCCTTGTCACAGTGGGTGTGTCAACGCTCGCGGACTATCGAGTAGTTTTCTCATTAGCAAACACGGTGTAAAAAAGCAACCCACACTTTCTCTAACAATGTTCGTGTTCACTGGTTTTGTGTCTGTGATTCTGGAGGTCAGGGACGGTGAAAAGAATCCCAGAAGAAATATGTTCTCTTTGTCCTTTGCAAATCACTCTGGAGACAAACTTTGCACCCAGTCCAGAAAGTCAAAAGCCTTGCTGGTCAGTCAGCCTATTTATTAGTGCTGCCTGCCATCATTGCCTGGATCCAACAATGCCTTGTAAAGCCATCCGCTCATGTCCTTAAGAAAACAAATGGGTGTGAAGTTCAGACTGTAGTTAACTGTTACCTGTTTCATGAAAATACTGATGTGATGGGTTAAAAAATCCAGATATCTTCTGCTGCTCTCTGTCTTCTCCTTATTTGAAAGGCCAGTTCCCTCTGTGCTGCAGTCCTTGTTGCCCTCTGTTGGTCTGACAGTGGTGCAGATGCAGATGTCCTGATGCACAGAGATTAAGTTACTGCTTGTTGTGTGTGTGTGTGTGTGTGTGTGTGTGTGTGTGTGTGTGTTTGCATATAACTTTAATGCACATTTCCAATCTGCACAGTAAAGACCTGCTTCTGCTGTAGACAAACCATTCATACCATGCTCCCTCACCTCTGCATACCAGCACATCTTCAATCAGCTCAGTGTATTAACCTTAGTCACTGGCTCTCAGCTGACTCACCATCTCTGCATTTCAAGCCTCTTAATTGATGTTACAGCACTCCTTGTTCCTCGCTTAAACTGGCAGTTCTATCGGAACGGCGTATTGAAGGACGACTGAAGTCTCATATTTCACACTGAGAAGCGAGGATCAAGGAGTGAGGACCGAGCAGTGGCGAGGGATTTCTGAGGAGCAACAATCAAGGAAACATGAGCGCATATTTCACTGAGGTCTGTAATGGGCCAACCATCCCATTGGATATCACTTATCCTGACACTGCAGCTGTTTGAACTGATCTGATACATGACAATATCTCTCAGGGGTTTTCTGATTCACCATCTAGTTTAAAACCTGTGGTAATTGTAGGTTTGAACAATGAACAGACCACAAACAGTTAAAGGCAGACAGAGTCAGAACAAACGTGTACGCAACAAACATGTTTCACATGGTTTATCATCATTTTTATTCAGTCACATGTGAAGTTCGTCATTCCCAAGAATCAGTTTTTATATGACGTACGTAACTGCAGGTTCTCGTGAAGCGTGAACTAATAAATAATTTCCAGCATTCATATTCTGATTCACTCCAAAAGAGTTCACAATAACACAATATCAATAAATACAGATGCAAACATGAATGCATGTGCAGGTGTTTGTTAAACAGCTAACAGGCTACAGAGAGAAAGCCCTGCTGCTCCCCCAGTGATAACTGTGCCTTTATTGTATTAGCACAGTGCTGACACATCAAAACTCTCTACAGTTGATCCAGCTGTGGTCGGCTGCTTCTGACCTCAGAAACCGATGTTGCTTATCGTGGTGCTTCAGGGGAAAGGACGTGTTGGGTCTTGAATCACATTTCATTGTCTCCTTTCTGCTTGCATGGTTTGCAAGTGAGAGAAACATGGATGTTCCCGTGGTAGACTCATGTTCCTGGGCCACCTCTGGTCATTTTGAGCATTGTGCCTTCTTCATAAGCTGCAAAATCCTCTACTATGAGCATATCCCTTGTCATAAATGGACTGGTTATGGTTATGAGCAATGGCATGCTGGTCTCTTGCTCCATTATAATCATGCAGTGGTTCTCTACAGTAAAAGTGTGGTGATCAGTGGAGACACTCCCTAAAAGCAGCACAATGAAGGGAAGAACTGTAACATTTGTGGCATGTCATTTGTAGAAATGTGCCCCCATGTATGTATTTATCAGTTTATCAGGGATCTATTGCTCAGTGCTCTCTTTGTGGGATGGCGGTTGTGTGTGTATGTGTGTGTGTGGATCACAGTGTGTTTCTTTAAGAGATGTGTTTTATTGAAGGACTCAAAAGTCTCCCTCTTTCCTTCGCTCCCAAGCCCACTACATCACCATGGCAACCGAACCAATCAGCTTCACTGAATATGCCAGATAAATCCAACTTGAAAGACTAAGAAAATCCCTCCTTACCTCTCCTCACTCCCTCCCTCTGACTCTCATCTATCCCTCGCCCTCTCATCCTCTTTTCTCCCTTCACTCTCTCCATGCAATTTATTTTCTTTATCTCTCCCTCCCTTATCACTCCTTTACTGGCATACACATCTCACCATCCTCTCGCCATCTGCACCAGCCTTCCCTGCATGGCTCTGCCTCCTTGTATCTCATTCCCTCTCATCCTCTTTTCCTCTTCTCTCCTCGTCTGCTTCACCTCCCTCTCCATGCATTTCTCTTCCCTCTTCCTCTCACATCTCTTCCTTCATTGGATTAAAAAGACACACCCAGACATTGTGCAAAAACATCTCCCTCTCTCTGTGGCAGAGGCCCATAGTGAGATATGAGGACTGGCATGCCGCTGACACTCACCATCTGTCCCAAAGACACAGGGACCCAGTGTGAGAGAGAGAGCAAGAGAGAGAGAGAGGGAAAGGAGAAGCCTGCCCTGGCTTATAGGAAGCCGCCAAGACAGCCCTAATGATTTCTGCCTCTCAATTTGCATTCATGCTTCAAGGGCAAAACTCCTGCTCTACTTACAGTATATGAAGACAGGCTTTAAATTTGGCACTGAAACAGGAGGTTTTTATTCTCCTACACATATGGGAATCGATACGAACAAATGGAAGTTAGCATGGTGGCGGTTTCATGGTTACCATCTGTAAGAGAGTTGGCAAATGCTGGGATTTGATCACTTTTGGATGCGAATTCAACCATTGGGCGCAGGTGATTAAACATTTGATCAAACATTAAAGCTGAAATCCTTTCCACAGTCATTCCGGACAACCCAGTGTGCTTTCAGCTTATATTACTGACAATCATTTATCAGTTCATTCTGTTACTCTGTTTTTGTTTTTTACAGAAACTTCATGTGGGAATAAAAAGTACCACATGTAGCTTTTATTCTTTATTCTTCCTCCCACATAGTTTTCCAAATACATGCTCGTGCATAAGATATTCCTGGGAAGCAGCGCATGCACGTCCTTCAGTGTTTACCTTTGTACTATCATCTAATTGCAGACTTTTAACCCAATAATTCAAGGAATTGTGAAGCCAAAAGGACTTAACTGAACAAAGCACTTGTCCCCTCTGCCTTCATCCTGTTTGCGTTTCCGCCATACCTAGAAAAGAGCTACAATATCAAAATATATGGAAATATAAAAAGTCTACACACCCTTATGAAATTTAAGAATTTTTGCCTAAGGGTGTGTAGACTTTTGAAATCAAAGCTTTTGTTTCCCAATGTGCTCACTGTGCCATATGAAGCTATAGCTGGTCAGTTTAGTGGTTAATAATTAAATGAATTAAAATGATTGATTGATGAAATATGAGAAATACCTACTGTTTGCATATTTTTGTTGACTGGAATATTGTTTAGCCCTCTGCTAACCTTCAAACAACCCTAACTACTAACTTACTAACTATTACTACTACTGCATTTCCTTCGCACATGTATCTGCTAAATTAGCGAGTGACAATATCATGGAAACTAAGGCCTGTCATTGTTCTAACAAGCACATTTTGAATTGTTTCTAAGCTTCAGTTTGATCTCTTGCATTGTTTTTATCAATACCCGTCACAACTTGTGCCCATGAGGAACAGGAAACAATAGGTTACACCCAAAAGCAGAGGTCAAACACTAAGCAAGTCCAATTCAATGGTTTTAATTAGCACAAAAATATCAATACAAAAAGGCCTATGGGATAATGAGACAGGAAGAGCCAAACCACAAAAACAACCCCACGCAGGCAAACAAATCCAAAGTAGGGGTTAAGAATGAAAAATCCATGAAACATGCAAAGACACAAAGTCAAAGCCAAAGTAGAATTACCTGGGTGGACCATGTCATATTTTGAGAACAGAGGGAACTAACGGTGTTGGGCGGACGGCCAAGGGATTAGAAAACAGTAAGATCTTAGGCCTTGGGTAGATGACCCCGGTGCAGACCAGAGGCCAGGCAGGAACTGAAGGTCTTTCCAGGAAGCAGTTGCAGGGCCAGGTCTGGCTGGAAGCATGTTAACCTTCAGGACTGGAATGCTGCAGGCTTATACACATGAGCCTAATCATCTGGAAGCTTACTGCTTAAAGGCTAGCTAGCACGAGGTTAGCAGGCTAGAGCAAAGCAGATGAAGGCTGGAGGCTAGCAGGCTGACTGCTAGCAGGTAAACGCAAGCATTCTGGAGCTTATCTGACTAAAGGCTAACAGGCTGCAAACTAGCTTGCTGAGGGCTAACTGAGAGAGAGGGTCTGGGTAGTAAAATAAGAATAAGGTGTAACATTCGTCAACAAAGACCACAGTCTCCATAACAGTTGGATTACTGTATGAAATATAATTTACAGGGGTTTCCATGGTGTTTTGTCATCATTAAGTGCAGTTTGCTGTTTGACTTAGTGTTTCTGCATTATGAGGCTCTATATCCTTGAAATAAAGACATTGGGGCAGAGAATATAAATCAGCTGACATATACTGAACCAAACATCAATACTTTGTTTCAATAAGGTGTCAGAGGAAAACAAATCACACGGCATACATAAAAATTTCTAAACTGAATTAAATTAAAAGCAATGTCCTCATCTAGCTCATTGATTGCAGTGAAAAAACACAGCCTATCGTGTAAAAGATATTTTTTAAAGAGTGTGTGAGGATACTTTCATCAGATGTAGAAAGCAGGTTGAAATGTTAAAGTATCAAAAGATGGATCAGGAGGCTCAGCACTGCTGCAACTGATCCACAAGAGAGTACGAGGACGGGGAGTGGCTTTAATTACAATACAAATCAATAACAGAAGTCATGTAAATGTGAATTTGTCAGGATTGGAACCCTCTATATTAGAAAAGAAGATTACACCTTTTTATTACACATATCGAGCAAGTGTGCGGTGGAGACATTCCAGATAATAGACTGCAAATGTCGTTTGACAACCCCAGGAGACAACTCCAGGCAAGAAAGGGGTTGTGTTATATAATTGCTGATGGGGGAGGGGTGGGGTGCAGGAGAGAGGCAAACGACCAGGTAACCGGGTTAAGTCCAGAGAAACCATAAAATCCAGACCACGCAAGGAAACACAAGGAATATCGGCTACAGCACCAAGCACAGTGTACAATGGCAACAAGCAAAGGCAGTGACAATCAAAATACACACTCCAAGAAGGGGTGAGCCAAGTGGACACACATGACAGGTGTAGCCAGTTAGCCTACTGTTTCCACTGTTACACAGGTGTCAGTAGAAACAGGTGGGAAATCCCAAGTACACAAAGACACATGAGGAGCACTCTATGAAATAAAACAGGCAGACAAATAAAGTCTTCCTGCTGCTGATAGGAGCAGCATATCAGAAAACCCTTCTGTGTGTTGTTCTAGAGTGTAAGGTTCACACCTGAAGGACATCCATCAGAGTATCCAGAGGATGAACCTCCAGTATTCCGTGACTGACTGTTCCTTTTGCATAAAGTGCTGTGATAACTTTAAAGAGGCACATTTGCTTTACATACAAGGTGAACTCTCAGCGTAGTCTGTGGATAATGTTGGGATCTATCTTTCTTCTTTGACACTCTCTGGATGATGGCTAGCTAGACTGACATCTTTTGTGTTGACGGGAAAACTATGCTTCATTATCTGATTTTTCTAACGCGACCTAACTTCTATGAACCAGACATGCTCGGACTCTGCGGAGCAAGGCTCCTGTTCTTCTCATTCTACCTACTAGTCCTCTAGTCCTCACTCTCCACTATTTGTGGCTGTGTCTTTGTATCTGTGGAGTGATTTGGCCTGTAACCTCTCCTGGCGCTGAGCTCTAATTACTGACATTTCTCCTGAGAGGGGCTACTGCATTGTGGGTGTTTCAGCACCTTTCATTCCATCAGTGGGAGCACTTGGAAAGGTCACACTCCACATAACACACTGTCTAGTGAATCAATGAGCCAACCATCGCCTGGTGTGTGTATGTGTGTCTGTGTAAATTTGTGTGAGTGAAAGACGTGCATATATTTCAGTGTGTCTACGAGTTTTCTTTGAGGGGTCTCAGGTGAGCTTATGAGCACTGAAATGTTGCTTCACTGCAAATACAGCGAACAGCACTGAAATGAACACAACCTTACATACCAACTAATTTGTTTCCCAATTAGCTGACTGCTTTCCTGTCACCCTCCCCCTAGTCTCTACACCCCCTCTCTGGTGATCTGTTTTTATCCTGTTTTATTAATATTTGAGTATAAATTCTACTCTGCCAATAGGACTTCAAAGTCATCAATTATTAACAAGCTGCTTCAAATAAGTCATGGCTGTTTTTTCGTCTCAGCCCCGTGGAGCTGCAGGTTTGGCAGAGAAATGCTTACATCAAAGGAACAAGACAGTATTTAGGTCCACAGATAGATCTGATATGACTTTCATTCCAAAATTAGATACACACCTTTTAAAGAACATACCCATCCTCCCACTTTGACAGCTGCTATTGAAGTTAAATTCATACGTATGTGCTTGTAGAATAGTCAAAGTATTTGGAGACAGGTTTTTTGTTGTTGTTGTTTCTTTTTCAGATATAACTTAACAAACATCAAGCATAAAAATATTTTCAGAATGGCCATAAAGCATTTTACAACTGTTTCAACTGTCTTTCGATGAATTTCCACCAGGACTAGCAAATCCCAACTCTGGGGAGCTATTAGGTGCGATTATGAAAGCAGGAAGTTTGGTTTAATGCAAAACGTAGTTACACAATAAAGCATTCCTCTGGTCCCCAGCAGTCAGTACACTGGTGTTTTTACTGCCTTCATAGATTTAATCATAAAAAGCCCAATTCTATATGTTTGGTTTCATCAGGTAATTTCTCCTGAGTACCTTGAGCCCAGCTGAGGATTGTTAATGGTGGACGAGCTGTGTGAGTGATAAGACAGAAGAAGGTGGGATGATTTAATCAAAACAAAGCTTTTAATTGGTCACCACCAGGGATCAGATAAATGGAAATACAACATACATGCATTCTTTTTCTCCACTCATTACACACACACACACCTTGTGCACATAAAGTTTTACTCAAGGTTTTCTTTAGCTCATACGTGGCCAATTCTACAGCCACACTAGCAGCTCTGTGAAGCTGAACTATTCAACACACTATTATGCTCACACTGAGGATGCTGCATGGTGACGTTCAGCAGGTATAATGTTTACCACACTGACCATCTCAGTTTAATGTGTTGTCATGATAGCATGTGCTAATTAGCACTTAAAATAAAGTCATTAGTGCTGAAGGTACTTGGCCATAAGCTAGAGAACAGATTTTGCTCCAATACGTCAGGTATATATTGAGATATTCACATTATTGACAAAATCAGTAGTCAATGTCAATAGGATTCAGCCTCTGGGGAATATAATATAACACAATGCATAGCAACCCCTCCTGTATGCCTTAAGATATGCAATGTGGAATCAAAGCTCAAGTATAAGGACAAACCAGTCCTGCCATTCCCAGAGTCATGATGCTAACATGGCTAAAATCAAACTCAGTGCACAAAATGTTAAGGAACATTTGGCTTTCTAAAGTAACCACTATTGAAATGAAACTGTAATTAGACTTGGCTAAGATCAGAAAACGAATGAGTAATTGATTGATTGATTTTGCCACGAGATGATGATTTCTTGTCATCTGCATAATGATGTTTCTGGTCAGCTGTTTACACAAATGCATGGAGAAGCCCCATTAGTAAGTGTTTGCCCCCTTCTGAGAGGAAGTTATCACCAGTGGATAACCGTGTTGAGCAGCAGCAGTTGTAAGCAATGACACAAACACCAAAAAAAAAAAGTAACTGAAGCAACAAAGAAAGAGTGTTGATGATATATTTACTGAGGGACTTTCACATCTTCTAGTATTTGCACAGAAGAAAGTACCATATGTCGTTGCACTGTCTCTGCCTACAGCGCCGAACTGTCACTTCCCTGTTTTCCAGATCTGCTACTCACCACCTGCGCATCACTTTCCCACCCTCTTGGTAACCTGAGACTCATTTCTAAATGTCTGCACATTAAACGTGGCCTGAAAGAGGTTCTTCGTACCGCTGACCTATGCATTTGTAAATGTATGGATGGGGAAATTGTTGCAGATGGTTAAGCAGTGAATTAACAATTGACATTACAAATCCATATCCTCATTTCCTTCTCTTCGTCTTTCTCTCTGGATAAAGCATCTTATGGTAACAATACATTTCTGTTCAGTTGTCGCTGTGGTCTGAGATCTCCCAGCCGTCCCTGAGGATAGTGATGGCTGCTGTTTTGGTTGGAATTATTAAAATGAGTACTGGATACATGAGGATCTGGTTCACTGTGGGAGATGCAATTGACTGCAAGTATTGCCATAAGGTCTCCATCTGAAAATGAATTTGTTTATATAAATCGAAATCACGTGCTTTTGATTTGTGTCCAAATTTAACTCGCTCCTGACGAACACTGTGGCCCGATGGCCCGGCTCACCACATGACTCTTTAATCCTCCGTTCACAAACCCGCAGAGTGTGGAGATAATGCGCCACAAAAATGCCCTCACTGGTGCACGCTCAGTTGTGGAGCTTGCAATGGCCTTGTGGCTTATGGCACAAAGGATTGGCCTTCTTCTAATACCTATGGAACCTTATTGCCACCTTTTGCTCCCACAGCGTAACAGCCCACCGTACCTTTTCACATCTCTCTGCACAGCAAAGCAAGATGATGAGGTGCTGTGCTGGGTTCGTCTATGGTCTCAGTCATGTTTCCCTCCTTCTACAGCACTATGCTACACACACACACACACACACACACACACACACACACACACACACACTGTGGCATCTCCAGTGTGGCCTGGCCAGTGCCACTAGCAGGCTGAATGCTCTGAAGCAGAGATGCAATTTGTTTTAGAAATGAGACCACATATATTCACAATTACCAGCAAACATTCCCCTCATTACCGCATCAGGCAACACCTGTCTTCACCTTCACTCTTGTTTATATGAAAGGGAATGACCCTCTGTGTTTGGTTTGCTGCTCTCTTTCTAGGATAATCTGCAACACGGTGACCACACCTGGGACCTGTGACAAAAGCATGGCTCTCGATGTGGGTTTATGTTCTGCCATGCAGAAAAATATGTCAGCAGTGCTGGCATCTAGCACCAGAACCTCTTCAGATAGCTTCAGGACACAACTAGTGCTTGGTTGAACAAATGGAGCCATGCCACCAGCGAGTGGAGCAGCTGATCTTTGAGGCCGTGGTCTCTTTCTTGTACAGAGTGGTTATGAAACTGAAGATTCTGATTTGCACTGCCACAGTTAACACTGAAACAGGTGCTCTGCTCTGCTCACAGCACCTCCTCTGTGTATATGTTAATGCAAAAAGCATTCATTTTCCATAAAGTCCAATGTTCCAAAGTGAAATTTGAACTGAAGTCCTTTACAATGTAGACGACATCCACTGAGTGATCCAAACATGGCAGGAGCACTGGGAGTGGTGTATCACTGCACAAGGTGACAGCTTTGAAGGGGAGGCTAAATCAGGGTGATCGCACCCTGTAAATGAGCCAGCAGAGAGCCATTAGCTAACTTACGACTGTCACCAACATAACTGCTGCTGATAAAAATCACTTAAAATGTTTGGTAAATTTGCCTGAAAGCGTGACTTAAAATGCTTTTTCCCCACAGCTTCGGTACGCACACTCATGTTTTTATGACACCTGATTTTTCTATGTCTCACTCCAGAGCGCTGTGATGTGATGTCGTCAGCTCATCCCACTAGAGCACTTGGCTGATATCAGACAGAACTGTCAACTCCCTACACCCCATTTCAGTGAGCTAAACTCAGCAGAGCGGGCAGATTATTACTTATTCAAGTCCGTCTGCACCCGCTCCTTTCTGCCTCTACATCTGTTGAAACTGTGAATCACAACTGATTGGTTGCGTCAATGCAACAGCATGATTGGTTAGATATGTTTCCTATCTTGGCTGTTATAAACAGACGAGTTGCATTTAAATGGTAGGGGTGGGACGTGTGTCATACAGTTATGTGGCTTTGCAGACTTTCCTCTTCAAAATGTCTTCAAAGTGTCTTATATCTGATAAGTCTCCTGTCATTTCAAATGCAGCCACTCTCTCCTGCTCTGTAGTCACCACTTCCCCTCTTCTTCCTCACTGCTTCTTTGGTTTTGCTGCTTGTATGTGCACATTGTACAAGATTTCTTGTTATTATGGGATTCAAAAACATTTTATTTTTGATGTTTAACTGATGGTGTGCAAGTCTTACGCTGATTTTGCAGTGTATCTCACTTTGCACAATAGAACTTAATTGGGATACATGGTAATTATACTCAAAAAGACATACAAAGGAAATGTTTCTCACAAGTGATTAATTCTTGTGAGTGGCCCCATTTGGTTTAGGTGTTCTTGTGGTTTTTAAGAGCATGTGGCGAAGAATTGGTGAGGCCCCAAGGGGTTCATGGGTTCCTTTAGAAGGCCCGGGTCCCATGGGGTTCTGGGTAAGAGTCTGATGCTTATTACCGAGGCAGAGATGGCAGTTACTGTAAGAAACGTCTCTTTCTGTTGCTGTTTGTCTCTGTAGCCATCACCGTTACACTGTTGCTGTGGGAATAAAAAAATAAATGTGGAAGGAAGATGGCTGTCCTCGTTTCCTAGGACTTGGCAGTGGGAGTTCTTCAAATCCCACAGGAACAGAAACACAGATGCAGACTTCGTCTTTCTCCCGAATCTGACAGTTAAGTTTTTGTCTTAAACCAGTGGATTGGGTTTGATCTCTCTGTATTACACCATGCACGCACGCACGCACACACACACACACACACACACACACACACACACACACACACACACACACAAGCTGAGAGTGAAAAGTTTAAATCCACTGACCAAAGGGAAGAGAGAGGGTACAGAGGGTGAAGGCAACCAAACCTTTACAAAGACCAAATGAAATAACGGATGAAATCCTTAGATTAAAGAAAATCACTAGGGAATAGCTTTGATTAATTACAATGGGACAGAAATGAAGGGGGTGTTTTATTTGGTTTAACCCGTGTTTTGTTTATTTCCAAAGTTAAAATTGTACAGTTGTACATACTAATAACAATTAGTTCATAAGTTAGGAACATGATTGTTCTGTACATGATTGTTATTGACCTCGTGCCTGTGTTGACTTACTGATAAGACTCCTGCAGCGCAGCTCATCCTGTCACAGCGACTCCAGTAATTGCTTATTGGATGCAGACAAACATCTCGAGGGGCTGTGGTGTTTCAGGGCACACAGGACTGACCTGCCACATGGAGAAAGGGAGGAGTGGACGGTGCTGTAGCTAGCCAAGATCCCCACGGTCTGGACCTCAGTAACCCACCACAAGCTCCTCTTCTATTGGGTCGTTTTAGTTAATGAGTGAATGTACTGGATTGATTGTTCTGTACTGAACACACAAATGGAACCAATATCAATGATCCCATGTGAATGAATAGTTCCAAAACTTCTAGATTGTTCCTAGAAATGCTAGCATGTAGCATGTAGCGTCTCAATTAGTGGGGACCATTAAACCAGAGGTTTGTTATAAAAAGCAGGATTTGTTAATAGCCAGGCTCATTTCTTACCAGGGTGCATCACCATGGTAACTTATGCTGCAAACCTAACCTGCTCCAGGCACTTTGTGTTCGAGATGAGAGATCAGCTCACATGACGCACTATTTACCAGCCAATTTTCTTGGAAAATGACATCACTATTTATAGAAGAGTGGATCATGAGAGGAGCTCGTAGGAAGGCAAGATTGTTCAGAGACTCACAATAAGGCTAAAAGTGTCATACAATAAGAGTACAACCAGGCAGCACATTCATTTAACAGATAGCATAAAGACAATTATAGTCAGATCAAGTGTCTTAATGATGTGTGAGTGATGGATAATTAGCCTATTAGCCTACACATCCATACAACCTGTGATGTTTTCCAGCTCTAATTTCTGCATTTGGCAGCTGCGGCTAACTGTTTCGCTTGCTTGCGTGCATATAACATTATAATTTCCGCTTGTCCACGATTGCAACTGGTCATTCAAACCCCGACCCCATATAATGTGAACACACCCATGGCTTGCTCTGAAAAACCTGGATTGTGGTCAGATTGTCAAAACATTAAGTCCTGACATCTTTTCTGGAGAGGTTTTGTCCTCAACCTGGAAAGAAAACCTCAGTGCAGAGAGAACTGCATGTACAATATGGAAATGTTGCATATAATAAGTGTATAAGGAAACTACAGTCCATTAGGGGCCAGAGTAAATAATACTCAGTACATCCTGTCATTTTTATTCCTTTGCAGTGGAGGGTGGGTTTAATGAATATCATTATGTATTTTACTTATGATGATGATAGCATTATTGATATTACATTTGCTTGTTCATTAAAATGACTTCTTACTAGACTAATTTGAACAAGAAGATTCTTTTTATTTGTGAGTTTGGAGCTCAACATATCATAAAAGGTTCCTTAATGAGGGTTGGATTGCGTCACAAGCTAAAATAGGCTGTATGGTGCATCAGTTTAACTGTTAATGCTGCAGGGAATTATGGGACAGTATTATCTCCTTTCCTCTCATAAATGATGCTCCATTGTATCTTATGTCAAAGGAGAGTCGGGAAGCATTGGAGCACCTTCCCTCGGCTTTTACAGAACTCTACCAGCTTTCATCATGGCTGCTGCTGAGTACTTTAGGGTCACTTGACTCAGTTAGGAGCCTTCTGAAGTCAGCTGTGTTAGCTGATAGTCCCCATCATGTGAAGGTGTAGCATGATTGTACTTGTTAAAGAAGATGAATCCTGATAACAAAAAGATGTCCTGGCTCTGTTGAACCTGCTTCGTCGTGCAGGCCTCTGGTCTGTCTGTCGTCTCACTTGTGTGTCTTGTCTCCAGCTTCTACCACGTCACACATTTGGATGTTTTCCGGGGGGAGCATCCGTATTTGTTTATCTTTAAATAACCTGTTTATTTCCCCAGAAAGCTCTCGTTCTCCTTAGAGAATGTCGGGAGGGTGTCGGTGCACAGGGGGCGACCCACGGTCCCTTTCATCTCTGCCTTTCATTTATTATTCAGTCCCACCAGCGAGTCTGCAGCGAGAAGCTTCACCTCATCCTTATCAGGCCTGCTTCCAATAATTATAGTCCCTGTTATTACTGCACTGCTTTCTTTACTCCACGCACACACACACACACACAGACACACACACACACACACAAATTTTGATTTTGACTTTTTTTATTGCTGCTCCACACAACACTGTTTTCAAAAAGGAAAAGCAAATCAGCGAGTGGCGTATTGACTGTTTGCTTTTATTAAAAATAAGATGTGGTTGAGTCTGTCGTGAGGTATATGATGCAACTTCACTGATTATATAGGCTACGTACTCACCATGGGGAATCTGCAAAGCAGGAAAGCAAAGGTATGCAGGCAGCCAGGCAGACAGTGATGGTAATGGTGAAATGATGACACAGAGGATTAGAGGCAAAGGCAGCAAATCCAAATAGAAGCTGATGAGAATCCACAGGTTAACAGAACAGGGTGGGAATAAAGGTCCAGCTGCATATTTAAGGTTCAGACAGAAGAGGCCCGAAAGCAAACAGATGAAGCATCATTGACAATCTGGCCACTGACCGGGGTAATGGGGCTGGCAGGGTGACTGGAGAATGAGGAACAGGTGAGCGGATACATGTGGAAGTCAGGTTGCTGGGACGAGTGGGAAACCTTGCGTGCATCTGGCGCACAGATGGAGGATGGCAATAACTGCAAAGCTGGGTAGAGGTGCAGGGGTCTGTGAGAGAGTGGATGGGGCTGAGGTGAGGGACAAAGAGACAGTAGTGCCAAAACCCACCATGAGTTATTTCAGATCGTTAAGACAACAGGAGGGATGAAAGCTGAATGTATTTTGTATTATATATGCTGCCTATACTATGAGAGGGCTAAGCCATTACTGATGTGGAGTGATGTCTGTAGCTTGTGCAGCTTATGATGTATGTCCAAAGCCACCTCAGGAAGCTCTGTGTCTGACTTGAAATTGGAAGAATTCCACAAACTTAAAGCACACTTCATTTATCATAACCACAGTCTTCCCCTGGGCTAACTGGCATGCAATGGCACTTCTGAAACCTTGGCACTGAACATTAAAAGTTTTTTGTTTTTTTTTAATTGAGTGGTTTAGCAGAAGTGTGTCTTGCTGTTAGGTTGAATTAGAAACTTTCTATGTAATCAATGTGTGACCAATGATTTTACATCGAATACGCCTCTTCCAGTGAAGCCAAACTAAAACTCATTGGAACTCTATAAATTTGTGAAGTATATGAAGAAACATTGCAAACATTACGAGACTCTGGAGATTCCCTGATTTTTAGCTGCAAAAAAGCAAAACAAATCCGCTGCAGCAAGTCCTGCTGGTCCAGCACAGCAGAGGAATGAAGCGTTTGTAATGTGTGGAAGAGGGTTAACAAGAGTCTAGCATAATCCACATGATTTAGTTGAAATCAGGATATCAGAAGCTGCGCTAAGACACAGCTCATTTGTCAGTTAATAACCTGAGTGCGACTGAAGTCAGAGCTTGCATTTAGAGAGTCAAACCAGAGAACAAGCTTCCTCATTCTTCTCAGAGAGGCTTTTAAATTAGATTAATTAACCATTGCTGATCAAAGGAAATGCCCAAAGTGAAGAAATGTGTCTTATCTGTCAGTGTGAGCATGTGTGTGTGAGAGAGAGCAAGAAAAAGGGAGAAAGGCGGGGGGAGACAGTGCACCTGACTATTACTAACAGTGCAGAAACCCTGCAGAAATAGCAACACAGACAATTTAGCCTCAGTGGGAGCTGCTGACGCAGCCTGCAGCGTATGATTTTCAGCTGATTGCGAGTCACTGAGCTCTCTTTTCCAACATTGGCCTTTTGTTGTTGAGGAACTGTAGCGTACCTGTGTACCTGACCCCGTCTCTGTAGGGCCCATCGATTTTCCTCTTTTCCCAGCCGCTAACCCTTTCCCCCAAATCAATGCTCTTGAATTGCTTTTTTACCACCAAAATGTCAGGTGGTAACCGGCGGAGCATGAAGGGCAGAGAATGTTTCAGAGAATCTTTCCAGGTTGGGCTGCGCCCGATGAGGGCCAAGGCTTTCTGAGGAGGCTGACAGGAGAGAAAGGAAAGAGAGCGGAGGTGGAGCCAGCTGTCACGCTCAAAGTGTCAGAACATGCATGGGCAGGAATATGTGCACATAAACACGCTGTCACTCATTTTCTATACATTTACACAAATTAACCATCACCCAGACATCACTGCTGCACAGCAATGAAGTGATGTGAAAAGTCATAGAAGCATTCACTCTTTCTCTGTAATGTATTCAGCAAATGAAATTGATTTCTTCCTGTAAATTACCTTCATGCTTCTGTTCTATATAATGCATTATTCTAGGATTTATGCTCAGTTCAGATGTTCAGTACTCATGTTGCCAGCGTGGTGTTCAGTGCAGTGTGTGCGCTTGCGACAGCATGTGGATCCAAGGTTAATGTTATCTAATAAACCGCATGGTCAGTGATGACATTTTTAGCATTTAAAGTGACCGCTGCTATGAGTGTGTGGTTTGAAATGTCTTAGCATCACTTTCCTTTGATTTAATTGGAGTTTAACCGTGTTGGAGGTGCCAGATTCTTATTAGACCTTAAAGAATATCAATGAACATTTTGCAGATATGTTCAGTAGAGTCTGACTGACATACTAAATAAACACATCGAAACAACGTTTTCACACTGAACCAAAGCTGGTTCACGTTTCCTGAATCCTTTATTCTTTTGTAAGAACTGCAGTGTAAGTGTAAGAAGCTCACAACTGTATCAAATTAAATGCTCTCATAAATGACATTACAGTGCACTGACTCTGACAGGTATATTGTGAAAAGAGAGGACATCTGTATAATTTCAATAAAACAACACAACAATGGAGAAGCAGTATTAAGCATGCTGACTGGGGTGTATTCAACACTTGATTTAGTACTTGGCAGGGAAGCCTTGTTTGCAAAGACAGCTTCAAGATGCTTCATGCATGAAAGAAGTGCTGCCTGACTGTCTGTCTGAGGGGGGGCTAGCTGATCCTTAGTTCCTTCTGCAGATGTTCATTTCAGTGCCTTCTGGATGTTTTGGATTGTTGTCCCGCTGCAAGATCCACCCAGGTTTCATCCTCATCACCCTTTTCTCGAGACACGTCCCATTCTTTCATTTTTCATCTCCCACAAACGCCCACACTTATCTACCGACACACACATAGTGTTGTCATGTTGTTCTCAAACAGGAAATAGGGAAAAACAAGGGGTAGGACCCAAGTGCACACACTTTAATAAACACAAAATCAAAAAGCTGACAAGATGTCAAGGCAGGCAGAGGTCAAGACCAGAGATGCAGTCCAAACACAGGCAAACATATCCATGTGGGTGCAGGCAGAATAACGGTCTCACATCAGTGTGAAAAATGAAGGGAAAAGATGAGGAAAAATGGCAGGAATACTGAGCACGAGGAGTTCTGACCAACTGGCACAGACTCAAGGGAAGCTCAAGACTAAATACACAGTGGAGGAAAGGATAATTGGACACAGGTGGGAAACATACAGGACAGGAGGTTAGGAAGCTGATGCAGCAGGTGAGCCTGTTTTCAAAATAAAACACAACTGCAGCTCAAACCACGACAGCTGTGCGGTGAATTAGACAAAGCATCCGTACAGCTCAGGACAAAGGAAACTCACTCAGTCTTCAACAACAGAGGTGCAGATCGGCGTGCATGCAAGACTGCAAACACGGAGTATGTTGAATCACAGGAGAGCTGCAGACTCTTTCTGCTGCTGATGTGTTAATGGAGGTCACCCGCCGCATCGATCTGTTTGTCTCCTGCTTCTCCACTTCAGAGCTTTGAGTTGTGTGTGTGTGTGCGACAGAGACGGCGAGTGTATTTGTGTGCTTTGTTCCTTGCACGCTGTTGTGTCAGTGTGGTGTGTGTGTGTTTATTTATGAACAGGAATGCATTATACAGTAAAAACAATGGCATAAACTGCTTGATCAATGTCTCAACAAGACTAACACATGTGGCACATACAGGCTGCTGCTGCCATCATTACACTACCAACAGCAAAGAGTCATATGGTTGCATTATATTAAAAGTATAGCAATGATTATGTCACCCTGTTTTCTTATGCTCACATTCTGTCTAAAGGGTGGCACTAGTGGAAAACTGGGTGTGGCCAAATAGAGGTGCTTCATCCAGTAAATTTTGCATTCTTGCTCATAAAATTTAAATTTGTTTTGCATACAAATAGGACGTTTAGCACGATGGTCTCTAAATATATATTGTGCATTATGTCTGCAGAAATTGACCTTTTGACATTTACACCTTGTGCCTACATGTAATCTGTTTATGAACACCTCATCTACACAAAAAAGGTGGAAACACATGCAATCACACTGCAGTCAGAGCACGGACAGGCGGATCTCATCTGGAGGTGGTTTGTGGCCTCAGTTTGGAAACCTATTGTTTTACCAAACCTGCTATTACTGTCAGCTGATCTATTTTTCCATCCTTATGCAGAACTTGTACTGTGCTGCTGTATATTCTCTCTCTCTGCCAAAAAACCCAGATCCAGGTTCTGCTCAAGGTTTCTGCCTGTTAAAGAAAGTTCTTCCTTGCTGCTGTCGCCAAGTGTTTGCTCATGGTGGAACTTTGGCCTGAACCTGCTCTGTATGTAAAGTGCACTGAGATAACTTCTGTTGGGAGATGGTCCGAGAGGTCCTTGTCGATGGATTGCTGAGATGTCAAAGCATCTTCGAGCAGTACTCCAACTTATGTCACGGCTTGGTTACGAGGAGAGAAGAGGACCCAAATGCAGGCAGGGACAAGGGGCACAAGATACTTTAACAGTTTATTTAAGGGCTTAGGCTTATGAGAGGTCAAGGCAGGCAGGGTCAAAATCCAGGTAGTCAGTCTGAACATGACAGGGTAATCAAAATCCAAAAAACCAAAAAGCAGAAATCCAAACTCACAATGATCACAAGGAAAGCACATGGAAACAAGGTAGGAACATGGACTCTAACACAGCAAATGAACCAACAGAGAACAAAGGCAATGGCACAACTTAAATAGACAGGGGAGGGCAGGACAACGAGACACAGGTGAGACCAATGAGCTAATCAAGAATAGGAAACAAGTACACGAAAATACACAAGGGAAAAACTTTTCAAAATGAAACAGGAAATAACAAGAAACTCAACTCAAAACCATGACAACTTAAACACTATGTAAGAGAAAGACCTGTAAGGGTATTCAGTATTGCACAAAACAACCAGTGTTTCGTATCAGTACCAGTGACTGTTAGTGGAGCTTCAGTGGAGCAGTGTACTCTCTGGTGTAGCAGTGCTATTTCAAAGTGGACATTGCAACAAAGCTTCTTCTGTTTTGGAGTGTCCAGCTCTCTGTTCTCTTAACACTGTCTAGACCACAAGGTATCGGTCGACAGTGAAAACTTCGATCTCATGATTCACCAGAGTTGAACTGACAGGAAATATGTGTGTGGGTTTACTTTGCCTCTGCTTTTTGAGTATTAGATGGGTAGAAAGACTGACGGGTATCAAAGATCACATGGCCTGCTGTCCTCACAGTGCTTCTAACCTGTACCACCTTTAGTAACCTTTTTTACTTTAACCTGATCACAGTATAACAACCTGATTTTCCTTTTTATGGATGCCCATCTCCCAGCCCTCCGATCTACCTTTCTGCTGATGTGTCTGTAAATGAATTAAATACGACATGATAGATTGAGCGGTGTTCACCCTTAAGGAAACAGTATAGGTAAAGCTCTCTCCCTTGCTGCTAACTTCTAAGCGGTTTAATTAAAACTGTGGAAATATCAGCCCGGTTTCCCTCCGCAGAGATGCCTGGCGGGGGGTTAAAAGCACTGGAATCAAAAGCTGTCAGCCAATCACACACATCCTGCTCGGAAAACTACACACTGGATCAATTACATTATGCTGAAGTACTAATTACCACCGGCATGGGAATAATCAGCCAATTAACTCAACACAGTGTCAGAACCCCATGACGCCTTCAAGCCGAGATGGAAACAATTCATCAGCGGCCTAGCTGAGACGTTTACCTGCACACAGAAGGTCACATGATAAAGGCTGAGCAGCTGGTGTAGAAACCTCTCAGAGACCATGTCTGCAACGTTTACAGAGGTTAACCAGAGAACTGAATCATGCAAATGTCCGCTATAAATATGCAACAACCAGGCTGAAACATGCGCGCTGCCTGGAATGCTGGAGTGAACCTGGGAAACAGCACTGGCTAGCAGCAATTGCAGAATAGTCTGCTGATGCCATCTGTGATTCTCTAGAATAAAGTACTGATAGCTACTCCAGGGAAGCACAATGCATAGTAAGATCTGTAACAATATGCAACTACAGTAAGTACATTGGGTCAAAGTTGAGGAGAAAGTGGCTCTGCAGACTGCAATAAATCTATAGAGAACAGTTTCAAACTAAGCATAAACTTGATGGTTTTCTTCTTCAGACATTATGCTCAAGTTAAGATAAGATTTATTGAATGAGCCGCCCTGCAATCTGTTCAACAAATCCTTTAAATTAAATGACAAGTGCATTGATTGTAACTGTCCACCGGGCCCACATGCAGAAGTGTTCTGACTAACTTGTACAGAAAGGCTATTCATTTATCACCCATAATTCAGCCAGCCCAAAAACTGCACGCATCAATGTCAGCTCCCTCAACAATGCCAGAATATCAAATCTAATAATCAAATAATAATGAGTATGCAGTCAATACAACCAAAGGCCATTTCCATGGCGCTTCTCTAAGTGCTGCATCTGCACGCAACGATACTGACAAACACAGGAGCTTCCATGGGAGGACGGATAATCTTAGTTTAATGTAAGCAGATGATGTGCTGTAACAGACGGTTGCCTTATTTTAGGTAAATCCTATGAAGTCACCTAACAGGGATGCAGCACGGACAGCGCTTGAGAAATTAATTCTTAAGGCCAAAGACGTTCCTTAGTCTGCAGTAGATTAGGCCTATTGTGTGCCTTAAAGGCTATTAGCTGGTTATCAACACGGAGTGGGATATGAGATCCTGTAACATTTGCCATTTGTACTTATATCCTTGCTCTACTACGTTTGTAAAATCATTTATTTAAACTTTTTGTCTGTGTTTAATAGTCAGTATGGAGAGGCAGGAAGCATCAGGGGAGAGAGGGGATATGATATGCAGCAAAGGTCCCCCAGCAGGGACTTAACCTTTCAGCTGCCAGGGCGCACCAGGAACAGACTGATGATTGATCTGCCGTTGATAAGCACTTCCTGAATACATCAAAATCAAGGACTATACAATAGGCAATGACAGGCTGATAGAGAACAGACTGGGAGATGCTATATTAATGAATCATTAGGTAATGATTAGTTTATAAATATTTGTGAATTGACATTATGATCACTGCCTCTCTGGTCCTGATTAACGGTTAATCAGCATGGACCCAATATCTATTAATTACTGACACATTAATTACCCTTTTTAAAAAGATAAATCATATTGACATGTCACTAAGCTATCTCTCATTACATCATGATTATCTGACTATTCCTTAACCTTTTTGCTCATCCCAAAGTAAATCAACTCGGGAATTACTTATTACTGATTGATCAATGATCAGGTCATTCCAGATCTGTCCCTCACTTAATTTTTCCATATACGGACTGACAATTTTGTTTAGCAAATGGTGAAAAGTTACTGAAATAAAAATCAAAAAGAAATAAAAAAACAATTCAAATAAATAAAAGAACAGAAGAAAAGTCTTTTCCCTCTAGCTGGTCAGCCTAGAACTTCAAAACCAAGGAAAACCTCATCCACACATCAAATGGAACAGCCAACAGGGGCAATTCAGGGTCCTTGGCCAAGCATCTTGCTGGGGATTGAACAGCCAGTGTTGTGATTGGTGGACAACACACTTTACCCCATCTGGGTGGTCTGGGTGAATACTTGATAACCCACAATGGACAACTACCAAGAAGCCCCAGCTAAATTAAGTCAGATCTTCTCCATTCTAAGTGTGTTGGTTGGTATGAGCCTGTATATAAAGTAACCATAGCAACAGAGACGTCTGGGCCTTCCTGCCATCCATTAATTCCTGGAGCAGTCCTTCAAATGGACATTTTTGGTTTTGGTGGATTGATTGTGATAATCCTCATTAATATTCTATCATTACAATTATTATATTGATTGCAATTATCACATTTATTAGGTCTGTTTCCACCAATGAATGATTTTCCTCTAACCTTCTTAGATTAATGCATTTGAAGAGAAAGAAGAAAGAGTACTCATTACTTCAGATCATGCACTTCCCTACTTAATTTAATCTAGATTGTCATGTGAACAATATCAGGAGATCCGACAGTTAATGCCAGTGCAGGAATTAGCAGAGATCAGGTTGTTGGGTGCAGTAATGGCACTGAAATGGCATGATATTGGTATTACTTACTAAAAAAGTCCTGCGCAGAGTGTTGTCTTTTCCTTCATACCCTGTTAATCATCTATCCTGTGGATAAATCCTGACTCCCAGGTTTGGAACCATTGTCGTACACCAGGACCCCTGGCTGAGGCTCCAGCTGGTAGCAAATGAAGTTTCCTCAGTAGTCTGTTGGCAGCAGCATAGTGGCCCTCTGTCCTCGCTGCATAAACATGTACACGAGGACGATTAACCGTATGGCTGCTGGCTGAGCAGAGGCTCCTGCTGCCTTGTGGAAGCTTGTCTGTCTGCAGCGGCTTAGAAACAGCCTGTATAATTGATGTTTTCAATAATGTATAAGTCCTATTATATATGATCTAACATAAAGAGATCAATTACACTGGGGAAAACTGAGTCAATGGTGGGCAGGTCAAGAGGATTAACAGGTAAGTGACATGAACAGGCAGAAGTGACTGGACCACAACTGCAGTAATGCAGCAGTAAAGCGGTCAGTGTGTATATGCTGGAGCGAAACTCTAATTAAATTCAGTCATATTCAGTACAATTATTCCTGTTTATTCTATGCAGAATCTTGCCACCCAGATCAATAAATAATCAGAACACATAAATATTGTTCCCCCCCCCCTTTTCCTAAACTAAAAACAATCAGCTCAAAAAAACAAACAAACAAAAGAATTCATACATAATTAGTTAATAAGTACATAACTACATAAAAAGCTAAATATTTCTATTAAAAAGACGCCAAACAAAAGCACTAAAACATTTCAAAGTACATAAACCCTTTGAGGAATTGAGAGACCAGACACAGAGGGGATAAAGGACTTAGTAATGATTAGTTTTATAGGCAGGTAGATCAGAGTGGCATCCTGAAGACAGCAAAGGATTAGTGAATGCACCTGCTAAGACATGCTCAGGCAGGTTGAATACGCTGTGTGGTATCCTCGTGATCTGTTGCTCGCAGGAAGCCCAGATTCCTTCATTTGACCGATTGAGTTGTGAACACGGCATTGACATATCTCCTTTAAGGTGATATGTTGATCTCATTATGAGTCAGTATTATCATTCATTTCGATTTGTATTTGTGTCTGTCTGATGAATGGAAGTCCAATATTAATTCTCCTAGGCTCTGGGTTTGGTCTCTACCAGCTCCTGGGGGAAATATATGATGTACGTAGGTGAGGGAGCAATAAAAACATACATGTCCAACACCAAGTCTGCACTTCTCAGACCTGGTCTGGATGTTATAGAGACTGTAGAAGAAATATTCAGATATGTCATTGGCCTTGGGATGGAAAAGCAAAAAACAGCCTTTGGGTGCTGAAGACAACGCTGCAGTGGAGTGTTTTGATGTTTCATGGATTTAGATTAAACATGTTTAATCACCCGTATTTTATGAATAAACATGACTAACGTTACTCCCACTAGGGTCTCCATTATGAGTTTACCTGATCTAGCTGTGCTGCAGTTGTGCAGTAAAATTAATACAACACTAATGTTGATGTTTCAGCCCAGCCACTCCTAATATCCCATCTGATCAGCTGACCAATCACTAAACAGATTCTATTTAAAGGCTAACAGTCCATGGTATAATATGCAGCTGTGGCTCTTCACTCCCTGCTCCTCAAGAAGTCCCATGGTCCTCTGAGTCACATTAAAAGGGTTAGAAGAAGCTTAAGGATGGAAGACCATCTGATCTCCAGGTCCAGATCCAGGGGTGATGGATCACAGTTCTCACAACTGGCATTTAATTATATTTATACAAATTCATATTATATGTGTAGTGAAGACAGGATGTGACACTGGTCAGGATGAGTGTCAGCTGTGGTTTATGAGAGGCTGTGGTCATCCACTGTCACCTGTTGTGTGAGGGTAATTTGCTTGTAGCTTGCCCAGGCAGACTAGTTCAGGTGTCTCTGCGTGAAGTGAAGGTTGGAGAATTGTGTGAACAATTGCTGAGAGACCTGCTGCAGTAATGAAGGCACTGCATTATACTGTGTTGGTGAAAAGAGAAGTCAGCCTCAGAGCAAAGCTCTCAATTCACTGGTCAAACTTCATTTTGGGAGTCCTCAGGGAAGGGCCTCGAGCTTTAGATGGAGACCAAAGAATGAGGTGAGCATGCTCCGCAGGGCAGCTGGACTCACTCTGCTCGATACAGAAATACATGTTTATACATAGAGGTAAAGAAGCTTCAGATCTGTGGCTTGGAAATTCTTATTGTAGTTTATTTTGCTTGTCTTCACAGTCACACCTCCTTTTATATTTTTCATTCAACATCAAAGATAAACAGCCAAGTGACAGCTGAGGGGAAGAAGCTAGTGGATTCATTTACTGAGCATCAAAACACCTGAGCATCAAAACACCTGTAAAATGATTCACTTCTATCAGAATTTGATCCATCAGATTCAGTAAATTATCCACAAAGCTGCCCAACTGTCAGGAGTGGTTCCTCAATCAGTTTCAGGCTACAGCAAACACACTATTTTCTGCCAAAGTTCTGGGGGGACTGGTTTCACAGCAGTGCTCCTCTGGAGAAAAAGTGATATTTTATCAGTGCACATGTTTGAGAGAACCTCTGCGAGGCTGTTTGCTGATGTTGTCAGTCAGTTTATCCAAACTTTTCACTGAGTCATTTTAAAACCAAGCTGCCCAGACATTCAAAGAACCTCAGCAACACGATTCAACGTGGGAGTCCATCCATTCCAAACAGTTCCGTGGGTGTACGCATCTAAAAAAGTCTTTCAGGCTTCTGCATTCCCATATAGAGCATTCACACATGAAGTGCACACAGTCATTTAGGATGATATATTAGCAACTGTGGCCACTGAGTGAAAAAAAAAAAAAAAATATATATATATATATATATATATATATAAATATAAGTATATCCAAACTAGGACCTTCTGACTAATAATGAGACTGCTGTGTTAAATAATGCAGTCTGTGCAGGGACTTTTGCCCTCTGAATTCCAGAGGTGGTGCCTGTGCTCATAGAGAAGAGTAGGATTCACATATAATGGTATGTGAATTCTGCTATATAAATATATAAACTATGTATGTGTGTGAGTGCGTGTGTGTGCTGGACTGAGCTTGTGCTGCTGCCGTGTTAGATGTGAACTCTCCTCCCCTCCTGCGCTGGATGTGAACCCAGAGTGGGTCGAGGCTCGGTTAGCCTCGGGTACACCGCTGTCTGTTTGATGCTATTCACCTACTCACTCCGCTTTTGCATATCACACAATAACATCGCCGACTTGAGCCGCGCTTGCTTTTGTTTAAAGAGCACGGTGACATTTTTATCACAAGAAATACAAACAGTCAGCAGACAAAGACACCGTAGGAAGGTGAGAACGGGTCTGACAGAGTAAGTCAATTCGAGTATGTACATCCAAACAAAGCTGCACACACAAGATCACACGCAGCATCATTCAGAAAGATGTGTCTTTATCTCGGTATAGAGTCTTGGGAATGCATTTGTATTTTTACAAATCTTTTAATTTAATCTCTTTTTTTTATCTTGCTGTGATTTGAAGGATGTGCTTTGAGAGCTGAAATCCCTCCTCACTTTGAAAGATGGATAGCTTTAAACGTTTGTGTGAAGGTCTCCTCCAGCCTGAGGCCAGAGCTTCCAGGGCTCGCTAATTTCATAAACAGCTCTTTGATGAGTTGGTGAATATTAAAGATTTGACGCATGCTCAGGAAGCTTTGTCAGGGGGAATGGTAAAGCTCTGAAAGTGCCTTGGAACAATACTGCATTGTATGTAGCACAGATATTCAGCTGGGTCTGAACATGGACGTTTGATCTTTTCATTATTAAGATAAATGCTCCATACCTTTGGTGACTGAGCTTGGTCTGAATATGTATTTTTGTTTTGCCTAACATTGTACTGATGTTGATCGTGTTCATGTTTTTCATATTTGTTCCACATAAACATATCATTTTAAAAAATACAGAGGCCCCTGCTGCCGTTGGTAAAAGCAGTTAATCTTATGTTTAACTCTACATGTCATTTCATATTACATCCTCCTGTACCACTGCGTTAGAGTCACGCAGCCATATTTGATTGCTGTTGTCTACGTAGCTATGTAGAATGATGACGTCTCCATTATGATTCTGCATGAAGAGCTCAGATTCAGCTGTTTAGGAAACACTTTATGATAAGTGTACAAGTCATATACATAAGTAATGATTTGCACACACATGACACTGCATGTGTAATAGAGAATGCACTATCAAGCATTCCTGTTGCCCCTTCTGCCAGATATATAAATCTATTCATCAGAAAATGTTTTCTTTTAATACATATAAACTCATAAATACAGTCACATAAATCAAGCACCTTAATCATATATCAGTGAATATATGAGGTGTCTATGAGTTAACATTGCTCGAGTGATGATCTATTAATTTACCACTGATGATATTAATCCTATATACAGACTAATTTACTTTAATGTGAACTCTCACATTACATCATGCTGGTCTGCTCATTTGTTAATGGTGAGCAATCATGCTTCATCATGCATTTATTAATGCGTCGCGCTTTAGTTAGGCATGGTGAAAGTAGATGATTTGTAGCCTCCTCATGAAATGATACCGTTGTTTTCTTGAGTGAGCACAACACCGGCCTTTTTTTTGGCATTCCTGCTTTATTGATAGTGACAGCCGGAGAGAGACGGGAGAGGCAGGGGAGCAGCTAAAGGCCGGCTGTGGTTAGAACTCTACCAGGTAAGCTGCTGTTTGACCTATCACTGAGCTGCGGAGCAGAGCTCATCTGGAAATCAACAAGGTCATGCAGCTACAGTAGCGATGATTGAAATCTTCAGCCCTAAACTCACCCAGCTCACTGTGCCAGCCTCCACTTGTCATTGGATCACAAACTTCCTGGCAGACAGGAGTCAGCAGGTGAGGCTGTGGAGAATCACATCAGAACTGACACCCCCCAGGGAAATATGCTCACCACTGCTCCTCTCCATCTGCACCAACAACTGCACCTCAGGAGATCCATCTGTTAAACTCAACAACAACTCACTGGTCATCAGCATCATCTGGGACATGCGTACAGATAGGTGGTCGAACAGCTGGTCCTCTAGTGTGATCAGAACAGCTTTGAGCCCACAGTCTCAGAAATGTGGAGATGACTGGACTTTAGGAAGAAACTTCATCGCCATATTCCTGCACCATCTCAGGAAGTTCAGCATGCCTCAGCTGCTCCGATTCTTCTGAGGAATAAACCCCACATCTATCCCTGGTTTGGATTGGCCATCAAACTGGATCAGACAACAACACACAGTCAGGACTGCAGAGAAAGTCGCTGGTTCCAACCTGCCCTCCATTTATGAATCCATACCTACTGTCCCCCCTGTGGTTGGCACTACAAAGCACTGTACAACAAAGCAACCAGGCACAAGAACATGTTTCTCATCTCTCTAATGAACAGCTCTGCCAGTCACTGTGGCACCAAGACATCCACTGACCCACAGATTGTGTTTAGACAGTATATCTAATGCTATATCTGTTAAATATCTGGTGCATAGTATACTGTATGCATACACATTCACATTCATATATACCTATGTTTGTTTCTCTGACAGTTGACTTGTAGCCTGTTTTGTATTGGAGTCACATTCCTTGTGTTTGCCATGGTTTTGAGTGTGTGTTAGTCTTTTTTGGTTACTTCCTGTTTTATTTTGAAAGGTGTCATTCTGTTGTTTCTCTGTGTGCTTGTTTCCTGTTCCCACCTGTGTCATTACCACCTGTGTTAAGTTGATCTGTGTCACTTTCATTGTGTGTTGTTTCCATATGTATATTTATAGATAGATAGATAGATAGATAGATAGATAAATGTTTGATATTATATCTGTAGTGTATGTTTCTCCCTCCCTTTGTTGCCTGTTGGATCACCATCACACATGTGCCCTTGTTTCAGTCCATTTTCAAGTCTTCTCCCTGTGTTCCCTTGAACTTTTTGAGTAACGATTTCTTTGCACTCAGTCTGATTTATGGATTTTATTTTTTTATTTGACAATCATTCAAAATGTTTAATGGTCATAATTCCACTTAATGGCTCAGATCCCACGCTGATTTAATGTGTTTCTACATCTCAAACATTGGGGAGTGCAAATTTTTAGCATAACTGATACAAATGATGGTCAAAACATAAAAGAAAGTTTTAATTACAGGAGGGGTCATTTACTGTTAATGCTTACAACAACATTTACATGTGAACTGCAGCTGTCTGTGGATTCTGCAGTACATTTCCAAACACAGGCAGCGAGTGTGAGTGCACCAACAGAATCATTTACATTATTATTTTAGCCCAGGCATATTTAAATGCATGTTTTGTCCACAGGGATGCTGTGCAAACAAAGAGGCTACTGGAATGACTTCAGTTGGTGTAAGCTATTTCAAAAGCAAATGAAGTGTTACAGACAAGTCATTCTGACACCTTTGTTGTTTTTGGCAAATGTTTGGCCTTCAGGGTTTTGTCTTTATCACTATTCTGTCATAAATAGTGATGATTTTTGTTCTGCATCAGTCTGCTCTGTCCTTTTAAATGTGTATCTACAGTCAAGCCACTAAAAAAGAAGTTAAACACAGAAAGCAGAAAAGGAACAGGATACAGGACAAGACCTCTGCATTCATGTCAGTTTTGAGAACAGACTTAATGGAAGAAACAGAGATTCCCTGGTGGGAAGTCCCAAAGCTGAGGAGCCTTGACCGTTAAACCTCAGTAACCTTTAGTTATTGGCCAGGATTTAGGTCCAGCCAAGAGTCCCCTGCCTGGGGATCACTGTTTCAATTTCTGTGGAAATATAGCAGAATTAATGAAAAGGTTAATGGAAGAGTCAACAGTGACATGATAAAGGAGCTGTACAGCTTAATAAAGGAAGTTTCGTGATTTTCTCCTCATTTCGTCTAATTCTGGCTTCATCGAGCTCTTTAATGTAGAATAAAGTCTTTATTATTGCACCGTCAAAATGTCAAGTTCCTCCACAAATTCGCACAAAGTGAACTGTCACTGGTGGATTCCACTGATTTCAGCTGCCTATCACAACTTGCTTGGTAACATTATTAAAATGTTTTAAAATGACAAGGCAGACGTGTCTTTGGGTTCTGTTTAATGTGAAGCCTCGGCCTCCAGTAAATCTTTAGTGGTTACATTGTTTCTGAGAATCAGTGAGGGCTCTGCTTGGAGGAATAAAACAGAATTAGTTAAAACTTCCAGACAGTGTCGCAGTGTCTTATCGCAGCGGAGAGCAGCTAGCCACTGGCTAATGACTATCAAGCCAGCTCGTGGCCAGTGACGGTATAACTAGAAGATGAGCTGGCTCGTTGTAGAGCTGGTGTGTTTTGGGGTAAATTAACTCTCTGGTTCTGGAGGGTTCCAAATCACAGCATCTGTATGCTGACTAATGCTCAGTTTAGTTTTAACATGGCTGTGCTGAATTACTTTCAGTCCTTAGGACTAATAATTCATCGCTCAATATTAAAATACTAATTTGTTTCTTATTTTCCATTTTCAGAGATTCTGGATTCTGTTCGCAGGCAAAGTTTCTCTACGAAATGCAGGACACCTGAGTCCTGTTTGCTTCAAGCAACGCAAGATTAGCAAGAGACAATCTGTGTTTAAATATTCATATTCATAAGCACCTGTGTTTCAAATCACTTCTTTCTATTTATCAAGACAATGATCTTTCTGTAACCTAACCAAGCGTTGTGGGTGCCTAAACATAACGAACAAATGGAATGTATATGAACATAATGTAAGGTGGCAGGGTTAAAAAGTTCATTTTGCAGTGTGTCAGTTCTATATTCCGGGATATTCCCCGGGGGCCAGAGGCTAAAATTGATTTGCATGAATGCTTTATGGCAATATTCCATAGTGTTAAAAAGCACCTCCATTTATGATTATAATGTTGTTAAACAGACTGTTGTCATGCTGAACACCATCACAAGCACTGGACGTCCCTCCCACCAGCTGTCACACACCAGCCACTCAAAACTGCGGAGAGTTTCTGATGAGCTGCCGCACTTTTTAACGTGTCCCTGCGCTCTAACGGAGTCTCACGGTAGAAAGCAGAGAAAGTGGAGACAGCAAGCGTCTACGTCTCATTTCCTAATTTCCAGTAGACACACGAGCAGAAGCTGGAGTGTATGTTTTATGAGCCGATGTCAGTCAAGCAGACACCTGGAATTCCATTTGTGAGGGTTTGCTGCAGACTCCTGATATTTGCATAAAGCTGACTGGAGATCTGCTTTTGACAACACTCCCACATTGTTGCATTTGGAGATTTTGAACGTTCACAGACCCACCGCAAACTTGCAACCCCTGTCACGTGCAGATGTGTGACAGGTGGCTCTGTGGATCACTTTATACATGTAACTTCTTGTTCTTGTTTATATGCATGTTTTTGAACAGAGCTGAATGAAATCTGGTTGCGAGATCTATTAAGTTTTGTTCATAACTCCTGTGCTGTTAAGAGCAAAAAGACACTCAACACCAAATTGTTCCTAAAGTGTGTGACTCAAAACATTTATTTTGTCTTTCGGACAGAAGCGTCACGCACATAAATGTCGTGCAGTTTCACTGTCACCGTCTGTATTTTATTGTCCAGATCCTGATGAAAACAGAACATCGCAGCTTTCCTGGAGTCTGACGTGTTGTTCACATGCTACAGTCTGAGAGTGCTACACTGTGCTGCTGCACATACAGTAGAAGTCAGGTTTGTTGCTCAAAGTGTAACTCTAGACAAATGAACAGATCAGCAAACTGAAATGAAAGGTTTGGGTGCAGTGGTCAGCACGAAAGGGCCTCCTACAACAGCAGGTTTAAAGTTTTATTGAAGTCATTTTGTCCCAAACACCGATGTCATACGATGATAAACAGAGAGTCTGTTCAAAAAGAGCAAGATGAGTGCAAAACTTCTGTCCAGTGATGGCTTGGGGGGAAGCACACGGATCCTCCAGACACCTTCTGTAATCATTTTTAAAGTTTGTCAGCACAGGACAGATGAGTGGAACACTAATGAGCTCACCTTAGGTATTTAAGACATCTTGTCTGACCCAGCCTCTGCCACAGAGCTTCCTAAAGCTGCTCTCTGACATGTAACAAGGTCAGGGACACTACAGAAACTTAGGACATAGAATTTGCTTGATACTTTTAATTACAGACCTTGTTCCTGTCCAGGACTCGGAGCTCCAGACATGCTGGTTTTCTGTGCATGAGGTCATTCCCCAATCTTTCTTGACTGTGCCAGGAATTGAGGATTTGTGTCTTCTTATGTCTGCTAACTAGAAGATAAAGTAAACAGCAAGTAGATAAAGTGAAATGATGAGTACATCATTCCATTCAGACATTGTGTAGAACCACAACCACCACTGCCCCCCCCCCAGTTTGGCTAATTGAAAACAGTAGCTGATTAACATCAGTTCATTTCTTCCCAACATTTCCATTTAAAAGTTTTGTGCAGATCCGTTGATAACATGTAAAGACTTTATTAATTGACATATAATATGATAAAATGCTGTGAATGCTCTTCCATTCAACTCTGTTGGTGGAGACGACACAGTGTAATTGCTTTCTAAGAAGTGAAATGACTGTCGCCGCAAGATTCTGGACCTTGTTCTTCTCTCCTTTAAATCCCTTCAGTCACATGCCGTATACAGTCACTAAATGATCTTGAATGCAATGCAATGGTAAATGGACTGTACTTATAAAGCATCTTTCTAGTCCTCTGACCACTCACACTTACACTACATGTCTGCATTCACCCATTCATACATTCATACATTCAGCCAGCCACTCACACACCCATGGAGCAGCCATCAGGAGCAAGCCGGGGTTCAGTCTTGACCAAGGACAGCCGGGGATCAAACCACCCATCCTCTGATAGGTTGAAGACACGTCCTACTTCTGAGCCACAGACAATTCACTAATTTTACTGTTTGCGATCAGCATATTGATTTAGTAGCTTTGGAGTTCATGCTTTTGTCATTTATTAAGTATAACACATTCTTAAAAGTATGACTGTTTGTTTGCAAATGAACAAAGAGAGAGGTGGTGAGAGGGAGAACGGTAAAATGATCAGTGCTGTATGTTCTATCAAGCACTGCTGGATTGCTGGCTTTAATGAAGGCGAAATGTCACTAGCAGCTTGTGTTTCTGAGAAGAAATATGACTGATATTCATGTCTGATAGTTGGTACATCATCATACTCATGCTCACATAAGCATAACCAAGCCAAACTGACTGAATCTTTTTCTTTATGCGTTCTTAGCTGTGAAGCAGAGACAGTCACATCCAGCAGCAGACCGGTCCATCATGCATCTGCTACCAGAACTGAACGTGCAGCTGTGAGCTCACCTTCACAGACACACAGTTGTAATTTCAGCTGTACTGTATATTAATTATACAGCTAGTACAGAAATAAATCTACATCTCACCATCTGCACGTTGTGTGCATTGCCTCTGTGTGTATTTCCAATCGTGTACAAAGCATCCAATTAATACGCCCATGTAAATACACATGCATACACATATACACACATACATGCACACTTGTACGCACTTGCACACCAATGCACACACACGTAATTGCCACGCAGAGAAAAATCCCCAAATTGCAGAGGAGACATTTGCACACATTCATATTCAGGAGAGGAGGAAATGATCAGGCTGCGGAAATGTCAGAATCAATCAGCCAATCTCGGACGAGAACAGAAACCCCCATGGTCTGTGAGGCTGACAAGAATGAGAGACACTCTGTGTGTGTGTGTGTGTGCATGTGTGTCTATGAGAGAGAGAGAGAGAGAGAGAGAAAGAAACAGAGAAAAATAATTGCCTCAGCATAGTTGAAAAGACTTTTTTTATGGAAAATCACAGATAAAGCAAGAGATTGTAATTACCTTTGCTGAGTTTGAAAGTAAGAGAGAGAAACAGTGTGAGAGAGAGAAGTATAATATCAAGGCCTCGTACAGTGGCTCCTTTTCCCTTTTTCTGGTACTCTACTGCCCTCCACTGGACTCAAGAAGTCCAGACAGTGTCCCGGAAAACCCCAAAGAAGCTGTAACAGGCGACACACTGGGGTGACAAATACAAACAGAGCATAAAGACATCGTAATTCTGTGTGTTATGATGGTCACTGTCACACTGGGCTTTAAGACATGTTGGTCCAATCATAGCTTGCAGCCACTTATTGATGACCATACGATGTCATCAGTAAGTGGCTGCTAGCACAGACTTTCAGCATCAAGCATATAGACTATATTAGGCTATACCGTATAAGAGTATAACATCTGAAGCTACGTGCTTTATTTCTTCTGTTTCTCGTTCCTACTCACAGCCCCAATAACATCATTCATCTCTCACCCTGCCATCTTTTCCGCTCTGTATTCTGGTCAACGTCGTGAAGCACGACATGGAATTTGTCACTGAAAGCTGAAAAGTCTGACGCATTGCTCTTTCTGCTGGGACGTGGTGACGTGTCTCAGATGGTTGTCATCCAGAGTGATTCACTGTGAGATACCAACTGTCCATCAAACCATCAACTGTCGTGTCTGACACTCATTCTAGTTCCCTGCATCTGCTGGCTCGGCCTGTTATTGAGCTGATATTGAGCAGCCTGACTCCAGCATCACATGACCAACATCTGCTGCAGGTGTCTGGGTGTGTTTGCCTCTGCACGCTGGGAAGAGCACAACATATAAGTCATATAACCTTTTTACATGATTATAACATTAAATGTCCTGTTGTGCCGTGTGGATTGGGGCATTGTCACCCTGGATAAGACCAACTCTAGTGGGATAGAAACTGATTAGCTGTGATGCTGTTTTCAAAGTGTCTGAAACTACAGACCTGCAGTCCAGATCCAAGGCACCCACATTCATTTATTTATTTATTAATTAAGCTTAATAATAAACTTATTTTTTACTTTTATTTGTAGAATGTCAGTTCATTGTTGCAAGAATATGAAAATCACTCAATATTATAACTGAATGACTAAAATGTACCTGTATCTGACAGTGCAACCTTCTAGCTAGAACCCACAAGACTCTGATTTACCACCCCACCCTTGACACCTAAATGCCTCTTTCTAGTGTGAGGTTTAGAACTGAATCTTTCTTTCCAGAAGGCCTAGAAGGTTTCAGTGAACCGAAATTCAGTTTTAAGATATGTTTGAGTGATGTTACATGTTGGGTCATGCAGTCTGAAGTTCAGTGGAGTCCTTTCATTCTCTTCTGATCCAATGGTTTCTTGCCCAACTCCAAGATCAGACCTCCAGATGTGGTCTCCTGACAAAGTAATAAATACATTAGAACAGTCTATCCTGCTGTCCTGTCCTTTTCAACAGTGTGCTGTTTAGACCCAACATGTGCACCACAGACCTTGATATAAACCACTTTTAGAGTAGCTGCCTTGTGGCATGTGTTAGTCTTGTGTCAGCAGAGTTAAACAGAGTTAAATGTCAGTACATAATAACACATACATGTGAAGAAGGGAAACATTTTAAGGAAAGTGTTTTTTACGTAAATGCCAAAGTCCCTAAAGGGACCCTGCCACACCTCCTGCTCTAATGTCAGACCAGAACAACCCTGCAGTGGCTCAAATGCCCCTCTGTCCTGTCCCTGTGGTTAGTTCAAGGGCCACTCTATTCTGAGTTTAGGATGAAAGGAGCATTCCTCAGGGAAGAGATATCACAGCTTCCCTTTGACCCCTGTATGTGACAGAGCCTTTGAACGTCACTGTTAAGACCAGTCCCATATGATGGACATACACTGTTTCATATCTCCAGCAGAATGCCACACATCAGCCAGATGTTGCCAAAGAAAGATGGAGTTTTACATTTTGGCCAGACAGGAGGAAATCCATGTGGAAATCTGGCCAAACAGTAAAAGTAAAAACAACAGACATCAAAACATCTTCAGTAGGAGCCCCTGCTGTCTGCAGGTCTCGTCTGCATCTTCTGACGATTTATCTCTTGCTCACTCTCAGCCTCTCTGACTGACTCTCTGTCTGTGTTGCCTTTGGTCTGTTTTACAGTCTGTGTGTTCGCCGTGATACATTTCTGCAACAACACCTTTACAGTTTCTGTAAGTATCACATCCACATGCACAGCTAATTTTCAAAAGACATTAAATCAATAGATTTTGTGGGCAACACAATGCCAGCCAGATTACATTCTGTTAACATAAATAGGAAATATATATCTCATTTGTTTTACACCAAAAACATGCAGTCTTGTATGACAACATACACTTGTAGCATCTAAAGCAATATCAAATAGCACTGGATGGTCTGGTCTGAAGTCTGTGGGGACTCATAGAACAAGACACAACTCATTCAAATGACCCCCTAGTGCTGTGCTTGTTTCTCTCTGGTCTCTCTCTCTGTACCTCTCTACAGATACCTGTGGCTCCAGAGCTGAACATCTAATCTGTGGCTCCACTGACCTGCCCCGTGTCCTCTGCTGCCATTTGCTGTCATTATTCTGTATTGTACTCTCTCTCTCTCTCTCTCTCTCTCTCTCCCCCAACCGGTCAAGGCACATGGCCGTCCACCTAGAGCCAGGATCTGTCCAAGGTTTCTGCCTGTTAAAAGGAAGTTTTTCCTTGCCACTGTTGCCAAGTGCTTGCTCATGGTGGAACTGTTGGGTGTAATTAATAGTAATGAGTGTGGTCTAGACCCGCTCTGTTTGTAAAGTGCCCTGAGATGACTTTTGTTGTGAATTGGCGCTATATAAATAAAATTGAATTGAATTGAATTGAATTCGTTCACATTTCACTGACTCCAGGTCAGTGAACATAACCCAGGTAACGATTACACTGACAACAGAAAACAAACTAGTGATCTATATCATTTCTGGGGATACAGTTAGGTCATGTGAACTGACTTGACACTTCAGTTGTACTTAAGCTGCAGGATTTTTCAGGTGTCTTGTGTGTATTTGGTGGTGTGTACACTGCACTGACAGGATGAAAGTATGTCATCGATGCATCTGGTGTGCTGCCATACCAGCCTCCATACATAGGCTTTCCACCAGATGTTGGAACCTGAAATTTAACCTGTGCATCCATAAAAAGTTGAGTTTATTGCTGTCAGAAGATAGTATTCACCACTGTTTACATTAAACATGTCAAACATGTGGTGGGGGCCACTCAGAATACACTCCTGGCAGATGGTTGTCATAAGAGCTGGCTCTGTACAAAGTCATTAAAGAAACAATAAATGGTTAAACTGAGTAAATAAACCAATGTTTATGAGAAAGCCTTGTGTTATTGATCACCAATAATATCATGCTTTATTCTCTATAGACTATAATAGTCTCAGCTAATTGCATGGCAACTGGTCCAGTATACTTGACATTTAAACATCTTGCGCTGAGCCAAGGTGTCAACACTTGGATGATTCAGCTATACAAATGACTGACCTACCTCTGATGTTGATGAAAGTGGCCAACTGCTACCTCACCACATGTTCACAGCCAAGCCTATAGACAGTGTAGAACTGAAAAGTGAAGCCAACGTGCTTTCAATCATGAGCCTGCAGTCATTCTCATGACCATCAGGGGGCGACTTCATTGCAGCGGCGTTGTGGAATGTTTGCAGATTGTCCTGTGATGATTATCTAAAGCAGGTTGAAAGGGAGTAGCAGTGGTCCAGCTGAAATGGTGCACAAGCATGAGTAATCATCTCAAGGTCAGGAATTTGATGTAATGATGGAAATTAATAGCCTGGAGAAATGATCTTGTAATGCTCATTTGTGGCAGCTCCACAATCTCACACAAATACGATCACTCCTGGCTCCCAAAGCTTACTACCAGCCATATGCCAAACTCAAGGCTTCCGCAGGGTACTGCACAAACCACTTGGTGATATGGGATCTAAAGTCACTGCATTGTTTATTACAACAATGCAACAAAACATTTCTCTTTAATTCTACTTTAAATTCCTGCCTCAGGGATGAAAAGAATATATAATAATTATTACATTAGTAGTAGGAGTATTGTTGTTCAAACTGCTACTCTGTAAAACTCAGTCCAATTGGTTCATTTCACTTACTTTGTTTTATTTCTCGACTTACTTGACTAAAACGTCTAAATGTGAGGTTTTTATTCATCACAAGAGACCTGCATCAAACCAGCTCATAAATAAGAGATACTTGCAATTAAATGCAGATCCCCTTATTTAACTCAGATTAACAACCTGATCAGCCAATCAGATATCTTCTTTTGTAATTAATTGTTCAGCTTTGTCTTAACCCTTAACTATTAAAACAGACAGTGTTCATCACACTATGGAAAAGCATGGAGACACTGTTTTCTGATAAATGTAAATAGGAAACGATCGTCACTACGACGGTTATGTAACCCTACACTTTGTTTTGGATAGTGGTCCCATTATTCCACTTTTTTTTTTATGTTTCAATTAATTTTTTGTTCTCATTAACTCACTCAATTCTGCCAGCATTGTATGTCTGCAAACTAATATTGTGTAATACTTACATAACAGATCATTGGGGTGTGTGTGTGTGTGTGTGTGTGTGTGTGTGATGTGACGGGGGGGAGGGCGGCTCTGTCAGCTTGCATGAAGAAGCATAAACACTGGCAGCTTTGTGTTTCAGCAGTGTGTCAGTATTTATCCAGGGGGATTGGGGGGGGTGCTGTGGGGGGCTGCGGGGGTGCAGAGTTGTTGGCATACAGTCTGTTGTGTTTAATGGTTTGTAATCTTCTGATAACTGTGTACATGCAGTTCAGACTGGATCCTTTCTGCTCTTATTAGAGTACATCCAGACTCCACGCCGTGCTCTGTGTGACGGTGCTGACTCGCTCTTGTTGGCCCTACGTGTTAGTGAGAAAGTGAAAATCCACTTTTTAAACTAAATAAAACCATTAAATATCAAACAAGCAGGAATAGAAAGCAAAAACAGAAATTTTAAAACAGTAATTATATCAACAGCGAGCAAAGCAGCAGCTTGGAGAAGGTAGGGAACGTTACTGTGTGTCTTATTTCAGCTAAACTGGATAATAATTCCACAGTTTGGGGGTAAAGACAGCAAATGCTCATTATTTACATCATCTAGAAGAAAAGACACTTTCTAAAGATGAAACATGTTCAATATCTTCTTTAAAATCCAGACATTAAACTCCAGGTGCACCTGTACTGTAGCCTCTGGACCTCAGTTGGATACATTGTCTGTTAAAGTGTTAAAACTATGATTCCTTTGTTATGTATTCATAATTTATAGAACAGTAACTGTGACTGTTTATCGTTTCTACATGAATCATCCGATCTCATATGTATAATCAGTCCTTTATGACACTAGTGCTCAGTGCTGCTGCACAAATCTTTGAGTGTCACTTCTCTTCCGTCTCACATATGATTGGTTAGTAAACTCTGCACCAGTCAAAGGTTCCTCAAACAGCTCCCATTCACCCCTGAGTCTGCAGCATGTAGCTGTTCTACTGCTACAGCCTATTATGACCTGCACAGCGTTCTTTATCAATATAAACCACTGAACTGAGACATGGCTTTGATGCAGCTCTTTAACTGAGGTATTTGCAACAAATCCAAATAAGACAGTAGGTTCACGCAGATCACAGGTATTCACAAAGACAGTATTTTCATTCTAAGATGCATTTTAAACCTGGTGACCTGCGGAGCTCTCTCGCATTTGTCTCGGCTTCACATCGGTGGCAGTCCACCACTCTATAAGCCACACTAAACACCTGTTACACCAGAGGTCTCCCACCTTCTTTCCTTTAAGAGCTTATTTACAAAATGAAAGTGGCTATGAGCCAGTCGTGTTTCTTTGCTTTTAGTAACGTTTATTCACATAGCTGATCTGCCTCACAACCAGTATCTTACCTGTGCTGAGCCACCTGATTTCAGGCAGAACAGTCCTCCAGGACAGCTTGAAGCTCCTGTGTTCCTTGGCCTTTACTGGATCAGGGTTGATAGTCTTAACAGCAGGTGCGATGCCATGAATGAATCCCATAACGTGCACTCAAGTGTCCATTGTTACAAACACCAGCTTTTCATCAGGAAACTACTTTTTTCTATTTTGTCCTATTTATTTATTCTATTTTTTCCCACAACGTCGTCTTTCACAACAATGTAAATGCATCAGTCCAAACTCATCCTTGTCATCAAACAGCACCCTAATGAAGACAGACAGCTGGGTTTTATTGCTGGAGCGAAGTGTCTCTGGATTGAAAACCATTTGCACCTGCCACCTTCCCGTTGCAGCTGCTCCACTGCATCCATGCTGCATCATGTCCATAGACTTCACGCACATTCAGATAACTAAGACCCATCCGACCTTTGGCTCTCCATGTCCTCCATGCAATTCATTTCATCTTGACTTTGATATAAAAAGGGATTTTTCAATGTAGTAATAGAGTCACAGGGTCACATGACTTGGACGCTGTTAAAATAATGTAGATTTGTCCACTAAAATATTGACACAAAATAATACTAAAAACCAAACCCAGGTAGTTGTGTCACATGACACCAATTTAACTGAAATTTTAGTGCAAAATTTTCATAGTATGGCAGGTGAAGACTGCAGAGGCAGACCACCTCTCAGGGTCCTCGAACTAATATCACTGTGTTAAAAAAGCATAAATGACCTTCAGCCCCCATAGACCAACACTGAAACATCAGGATGTCTAATTATATTCAATGTCCAAAATGAAAAGAATCAAATCAACTTTTTATAAAGCATTTATCTACAGCCATTATTTGACTTGAGAACCACCACTGAATTCAGGCTCCAGGCAGGATTGAGCTCATTATTGGTTTTTCGTGATTGGATTCATCATTTTAAAGTGGTCCTATTATTATAAATTACAAAATAAAACCGTTTACTATTGTGGCCTGTGTGAACTACTTATATGGTATATTACCGTCTATTTTGTTCTGTTTCCCCTTCTGTTGTCATCCGGTCCCATCCAGGTCAGGCCAGGATAAACCGGAGCCTACCTTTAAACAAACAAGCGCACACACGCACAAACCCCCTATAAAAGACAGGAACATCCACCAGGCTGGTGGAGTCATGACGGAGAGCGGCGGGGCTCTGGAGCGCCTGAGGTGAGTACACGCGTAAAGACGCACAGGAGCGGAGAGTTTACAGCGCAGGGTTCAACGCTTACAGGACAGCTGAGGTCTCTTTTTCCTGTTGCTGCAACAAATCCGCTGTTTATTTGACTATGAATCGCAGCAGGACGGTGGATCACACGCATCCATTCATTGTTTCTTACTCAGGACTGTAATTTGAATTAGCGTTGGAGTTTAGAACAGTGAATGATGTAAGTGTTATCACACAAGAGTGAGGAAGCTTCGCGACAGCCAAGAAAAACCGGTGCAGTGAACTGATCACTGATCAGAGAGACACTGAGTCAGTATCCAGCAAACTACCAGTCACTGCTACAGCATCTATTAACCCTGTTACTGCTGCTGTCGCTGCTGCTGATTACTAACCTGAGCTGCTGCTATCACAACTCACGAGGAAGTAGGATTGTGTTCTCAAAGAATCCCAAAGAACAGTAAAAGTGTTACAAGAGAACAAAAATCTAGATTACACATCGGTTTGAACATAGTTTGGTTATGTTGCCTTATTTATGACTTCTGGGATACGCGCACAGTGCTGTGTGTGGACACCATTTGTTTCTGCAGATGCCTCAGCTGTATCTATTGGGGATATTTGTGATGTCTGAGCATCAGTTCCTTTCCATTTAAGCATGTGCCAGGACTAAAAAGCTGTGTTTTGAATGGAAGCCTATAACAGTGATGTTTACATATCTATAAGTAACTATGAAAAGAACCATGAGGAGGATACTCATCAGCCCTAAGGTGATGATCTCATCTGACCCTATGGATATGACTCTATGTCTGTATTGAACACATGTGGATGCAGGTTACCTGACCACCTGCACCATTGTTTACTGCCACTACTACTGTTTTACTCTTGTTACTACCAGTCCCTCTGTTGCTAGTATTCATGTGCTATACTGTGACAAATGCTGTCAGTGTTATAATAATCAAAATCATTTCTTTTTCTTTTAAACAGAGCATTTTAATAATTGTTAATGTATGTTATAAATATAGGTTTATACTTTTTAATTTGCATTTTCCAAATATATTTACAGATATAATACAAACAAAATATAAAGGGCCACCACAAAGGAAAGTTAGGGGATAAACAAAATGCACTGTACAATGAAGTTTGGAGTGTATGAGTTGCATTGTGTTTGTGCTCCCATGCATGCACTGCAAAAGTGACAAGGGGCCCGCAAAGTTGCTGAATGAAATTCTCAGACTTGTGATGGTGCAACTTTGTTCCCAGTTGAATCAGAGGACAAAGAAAGCACTATAATCTACATTTTATCGAGTCAGAGGCCCTTAATTAACAGGGCCATTAGAGGTGTGCATGTCACAGACATATGAGGACTTCCAGCATTGCAAATTGCATGGATGTAAATCATGCTGGGGTGAAGTTCCTGTGTTTTATTGCATTTACTCACAAACACGATAAAGACTGATATTTAATGTGATAATATATGTTAAGTAAAAGAATAAGTTGTTCCCCATGTTTTTACTTTATTTGTTTATGTTTGGGCCTTGATTAAGCCTCTGAGAAATGAGAAATGACTGTCTTTCTGTGCAATGTTAAATATGGGTGTTAGTTAAGCTAATTGGTCTTGATGAAGATCACTATCTGACCAAACAAGGCAGAGAGCATGAAGCTTTTATTTGTAAAAAGTTTATTTTAATCATTTGGAACTTTGTTAGAACATTCTACCTTTCTGAGGATAATGTGGTTTAGGTTAGAGGTATATTGACCGTGGCCACTGGCAGAATAAGGCTGGTTGAAACAGAAATTGGTCATATGTGTTGTAGTAAGTGAAAAAGAGCTCTGTAAGTGAGGGTCAGTGGAGAAGATGCACTCACTGCTGCCAGCAACATAATGTTACTGTATTAAGAAACTGTTTGTGAAAAGTACATATTGATTTAGAGCCGTAGAAGAAAACAACTATAATCTGATTTGATCACTGACTACACAACAAGTTTGCCTCCTATAGAAAAAACAACAGGATCCATTTGGAGGGAGGTAGTTGGGTGGATGCCAACAAATCATCACATTTTTGTTTGTTTCCTATTTCATAACCAAGACTACCTCCATTCCCTCACCATAACCACATGGTTATTATTATCATTGTTGTTATTGTACCATAGTCATATTAACCCAAGCCATCATTTTTCACCAGTGATGAGTGATGGTTTTGAAGGCACAGACAAATGGCATTGGCCCACTGATGAGTGCATCAGATTAGAAAATGCTCTGATATTACAAATAACGTATATGTTTGCTTAGTAAGCTAACACTTGCAAAAGTCCCATGATCCTGCTCTTTCAAACTTAATTTTATGTGATTGTATTTTGTTTCTCCATTTACTGTTTAAAACTCCTTTTCATACATTTATTTCATGTTCTTATTGTTTTGCTGGGCATCCTCTCATTCAGGAGGTGTTGCTTTCCCTGCCATACACCACGCTGTCAGTTCTGGCCTCCATCGTGCTGCACCCGAGACACAGCCATGACTGCCTTTAAGGGCATCTGGACTCAGGACTTCTGGCGCTGTGTGGGGGCTGAGTTCTTCGCCATGCTGCTCTTCGTCCTGCTCAGCCTTGGCTCAACCATCAACTGGGGGACTGTTGAAGAAGATCCCCATCCCCCTGACCTGGTGCTCATCTCACTATGCTTTGGCCTGAGTATTGCCACAATGGTGCAGTGCTTCGGCCATATCAGTGGTGCTCATATTAATCCGGCAGTGACAGCAGCCATGGTGGTGACCAGGAAGCTAAGTCTGGCTAAAGCACTCTTCTACCTGCTGGCCCAATGTGTAGGAGCCATAGTGGGGGCCGCCATTCTGTTCGGGGTCACCCCAGCCTCTGTTAGGGGTGGCATGGGGGTCACAATGGTACGTCTATAGTTTTAAAAAGAGATAACTTACAATTTACTACAGAGGTTATGAGATGAAGTCTGGTTTTGTTATCCAAGAAATATTAAGTGTGGAGAAGACAGACTGAAGGTTTTGCCTTTATTGAAACATCTAGTAGAAATGATACTAACAGGTAAGAGCCTTATGCTAGAAAATCTTGGAAAAACCATGATACCTGCAGCAGTGCTCCCAGCAGCATCTTGTTGGGTTAGGGCCAGCTTCAGCCCTTGTAGAGGTCACATGTGCTCAAAGATTCTGATCAAGGAGCACTTTATAGGAGTGAGCCAACTTAACATGCTCTTCCTGGACGGATACAGAAGTGAGAGGAAGTGTAGTCCTGCAGAAGGTATAGTATAGGGTCATCTGCTCTGAGGTTCTTCAGTAGGCAAACGGCAGGAAGTCCAGTGCTGGTCTAACCAGGGGCTTGGGGTAGGAAAGATCAGTTACTCAGTCTCTATCACATTGTTTGTCAGGGTCACAGATATGCCGTAATTTAAAACTTTGGAGTGCCCCTTCTTGGGTACTGGGTACCTGGGTACCACGATCCAGTGACAGGCTCAGATTAAAGCATGCTGCAGGACTTCTCGGGAAGAAGGCCCTTGATGCCACTGTGGGACAAGGGAAGCATTGGGGAAACTGCATGAGCTGGAAAATTACTTTGTGACGCATGACTGCAATTATATAATTGTGATGCAGTGATGCCCCTAATGCTCCAGTTTTGGGCTTTAAAACAGACCCTCAACACACCAGTCCCATCTCCAGACTGTCCCAGTAGTTGTCAGTTAGCTGTCATCTGCCAAGGGGAAGACCTGTGGGGTGTACACTCCTTCGACATTAACATACAATAAATAAAGTGTTTTATGGTCTCTGGTGAGGCATTCCACAAACTGTGTGCAGATTGCCAGGACACTGGCTAGAGTCACTTGGTTGAAGTTTCCAGAGGTGACTATGAAGGCACTGGCTTCATCCAAAGTTTGACTGAGTGGATGATCAAGTCTCCTTTGTGTAAAATGTAAACAGCAACAACAATATGCTAGTATTGACATAGTGGCATGTGAATACTCTTTGGGCAGGTAGCAGGGACCCACTTCTAAAAGTTCATTGTCCAGACTATGATCCTCAACAGTAATATGTCTAGGGTTCTATCATATCATATGCTGATGAGACCCTGCTGTTGTGTTTCCAAAACAGGTAAATACAAGCATCTCTGTGGGAAACGCCCTGGTTGTAGAAGTCTTCATCAGCTTTCAGTTGGTCTTCACTGTGTTTGCTACCTGTGACCACAAACGTAACAACCTGAAGGGTTCCTCTTCTTTGGCTATTGGACTGTCTGTGTGTGTTGGTCACCTGTTTGCTGTAAGTACTCAACACTTCCAACTGTTACATTTACCTTTAATAACATACTGAGTCAACTGGCTTATACTTTGACTTTCTCACTGAGTTTTGTGGTTGTGTACAAGGCCCCTCTGCTGCTTCTGTTTCTGACAGACAGCAGTCATTATTAAACCTGGAGACATGAACACATTAGCACACTGTTTGCAGTTTTCAGAGCAACACTGGTTTGACCAAATCAGTCTTTTAAATGAATGTTTTTTATTAATTCAATTGAAAAAATATAGAAACATACAGCAAGTTCTCTGGTCTCCTCACCAATTAAATACAATGTGTTATTTTTTTTTTACTTGGTTTGCACAACTTGTGGTATCTCCTGTGTGTCTTTCTCCTTGTGATTATAGTGTTGGTATAATGCTGGTACTGATTGTTCCCTCAGATTCCCTACACTGGAGCCAGTATGAACCCTGCCCGGTCCTTTGGCCCAGCCATGATCACCTGGTGTTGGGAGAATCACTGGGTAACTCGACTTTTATTATATTTTATTATCATCCAACAGATGTTTTGGGTTTTTTTTACTTTGCAAAGTTACATTTTGGTCTGGAGGCTGAGTGAGAAGGTGTCTACAGAATATGACAGCCATTTAATTTTTCCAGTTGGAGCACAACATCAAAGCTTTTTTCCAGTACCATTAGCATACATATAGTTAAGCTATGCAAAAATGGAACTTTTCCATTCTAAGGTCACGTGCTGTTTTTACAGCTGCTCTGATGGGTGTGTCAGTTATTAGAGGGTCAGGGTCCAATGCTAACCTTTGGTTTTGTCTCGGTCGTCTTGCTGCTTGGTTAAACAGCCCTCGGTTTTTTAGTTTTTGCTCAGTCACAAAGCAGGAAAGCAGAAATGCCTTTGAGCCATTTGCAACAACCAGCGGAGTCTCTGAGCCAACTTGCCTCTCTTCAGCACTTGTATCCTCACAGTCTCATTAGTATTGAGTGTCGTTGTGTGTTCTCCCAGCTTTGATGTCATTTCATGTTTCAATTTTGATCTTGGAGATTGTAGTAGTCTCATCTCCTTTGAGAAGCTTTGATATTCTTTCAGCTTCTTCCATCATTTTCACACAACACTATGGCTTTTCTCGTGGGCTTCAAAGTTATTTCATTTGACTTGCTTCTGTCTGTTTTATTTCCTGTGCCCTCTTAGCTGTGGTGTACCTGCCCTTGCAGGTATGGCATCATGAGCATGGAAGTCATTCTCTGGCTGTGATTGAACAGGATGTCACTGTTGTTGCTCGGTTTTGGTTAGTGTTAGTTAGTTCAGGACACTGTGAACTGGACTGGGACAAAGTCCATAGACACTGTGGGCAAAGTAACAGTGACATGTCCCTAGCCTGGAGAATATTCCTATTAATATATAATATTATTGTAGACACTATATCTTTTACATTTTCATTATTTTACCACATTTCCTATATAACTACTGTATATTATTTTAATTAAGTTACTTCTGTCGTCATGTCATATCAACTAGTAATATTGTTCAGTTGCAGCTTCTCTGCAGTTACTTTATAATCATATATATCTCTGCATAATACCAATATAATACCGTAACTGTCAGTCTGGGTGACCTGTTGTCTGTCACAGATGGTGATAGGCGGGACATTCATAACACAACCACATCTGGATCAACACACTCAGCCTGTCAACTCAGCTGTCAGCTCCAGTCCTTCGCCTCGTCTCATTTTCATTTTCTCTCTGTCTGTCTCTTTAGCTGCAGGCTGTAGGGATGACAATGCCAGCCGGTCGACCACTTTAAACCAGACTGAAATAGCTCCGCAATTTTGGTACAGACATACAGGCTTTCCGAAGAATAACGCTGTTGATCCGTTGTGGTTTCACCTCACAGAAGTCAAAATTCCAAATTTTCACTTCTTTGGTTTATGAAAAAATACCTGCTGGACTAACATGTCCCATTAACGCCTCCTGACATCAGCATGTTAACATTTCCACTGTGAGAGTGTTAATGTGCTGTCTTTATCTGAGCCTCAGTACAGCCTGACCTTGGTTAAGATTAAAATAGATTATTATGCTTATAACTCTATACTGTGTAATAAAAACACACTAAACTTATACACACTTTAAAAGGCCAATATGTCTAGCATGTGGATCATGAGTTCACATCGTGCAATATGGCAGTTTACATTAGGAGCATCAAGAGCTGCAGAGCTTTCATTCAGGATCAGTTTACACCTTTTGTGATTGATATGATTATGATGATGGTGATTGTTTTCAGCAGATAAATAAAATGAGGATTGTTTGGAAATTGCAAATGCAGTTTTTACAAATTACCCATAGTTATTTGCTAAAGAAACATTTTCACTTATGGAACTTCTGTTTGTGGAGAAGTAAAGTCTCAACCCAAGTATGTGAAGTCTCACATGTTCAATGTTGTGTTTATTTCCTGTGTGTGTGTGTGTGTGTTAGGTGTACTGGGTGGGTCCATTTCTCGGTGGGGTTCTTGCTGCAGCCCTGTATGAATACCTGTTCTGTCCGGACCCAGAGCTGAAGAAACATTACTCGGAAGCTTTCATCAAGACGCACTTCACTGCAACTAAACACCGGCACGACTCAGTCACAGCACAGGAGCCTTTTTTCAACGTCATGGATGTGGAGAGAGCTGAGAGGAAGGAGAAAGAGAGGGAGGTGTCAGAGGAGGTGTTGTCCTCTGTATGACTAGAAAGGAAACACACAGCTGTTGTCCAGACTGCTGGAGAACAATCCACTCTGAAGGAGACTGACCTGCTGTAGACTGACAACATACACAGGAGAAAGAAGAAGGAAAACAATTCAGAACTTTGTGAATATGTAAAAAGGTTAAGGGGAATATGGTCTAAGATGGGGCCCTGTGGGGGTTTACCAGCAATGTGGAAGAGAAAGAAAAGTGTATGTAAGCAGGTGGGAAATCTGCGGCACTGTTTCAACAAACAGATCTCAGCCCTCTGCAGTAGTTTAGTGCCAGTGGTAAAGAATATATAGACCAATTAAAAGACGCATCATAAAGCTACTTTATACATAGTATCTGTCTCAGTTTATTGAGTTACGATGTAAGCTGCCAGCAGTGCTCGTTAGGAACATCATCACGTCCTGAGGCCTTGATACCACACATATTGATCCCAATGACAACCTTCCTCTGAATCCTGTCCGAAGCTAGCCAAACCTTCAGCAGATCAGAAAACAGGTGTTTGTGTGCAGTGAGTATGAGTTAAGCTGTGAAGGTGAATGACATCATCAGATTAGAAAACACACTATGTCTGTCTAAAGGGTTTAGACAAAGGACGTATCTTGTTCATCAATTGAAGGATATGTTGGTCAGACTGTATTGTGTCATTTCTAAAACCACCCCTCTGTGATTAAAGGCAATTGCTGCTGAAAGGTGCCACAAAACCACATTCACTCAGAAGTTTCAGTTTAGAATAATATGTGTAACCTGAATGTGATGTTGGATTTATTCAAGGTGTTAACAGTGAACCTAACGTGGGGGCCCTTAAGGGTTGTCAGTTGTCCGTACAGGCCTTGGTGTCAGTAGTTCTGGGAATCGTAGGTGCTTTACTGTTGTGCTGGACGCAAAAAGGTTGATAGATATGAGAGAAACAGTGAGTGTTTGCAGCAAACATGTTTTCTGTATATATCACAATCAAAAGTTGAAGATGATAAAAGTTGATTTAATGTGCAAATATTTACAATATGCCCCCAGAAACAAATGTGTGATGACAACAAGATGCACGCATATATCTAATGTATGTCTTTTAAATGCAAGAGTGTGTGATATATAATGTTTTCATATCTTTTAAGAGTTATTAAAACGCTGTGATTTTAGCACATTATGAAATTGAATTAATTTGCACGTGTGAAGCCTGGGGGGTAAGCAAGCAATTGCAATTTTCCATTTGTTTGGCAATATATTTGAGAATGAAGTACAGAGGGGCCCATATTAGCTGCAACTTTAGTAGAAAATAGTATTTACAATACAGTTTAGAATATTAATGTAATGCAGTCTACACTACGAGAAGTCTCACAGAATATTATATCTATACCTCATAATTCAGCCTTTAATACAGAAACATATGTATTATATAGGTACACATCTAGAATACATGGAGGGTACATGTAAATGTATGTCACATATACGTTTTGATGCTGGTGAAAGACAAAGTCAGTAAAGATATGAGGTCATATATTTTTGCCTGAGATGGCTGTAACATATTTGTGTCCAGCTGAAAGTAAACTTTCTGTCAGACCATGTGACCATAAATAAATGCTATCCACATATTTTATATTTGCTTGCACCTGCACCTTTTATTTTTTTAATTCAGAGAAATGTCATGCACACATCCTGTCAGCCTCAAAGGTATTAGCATCACTAACAGAGACGTTCAAAACACATATCAAGGTCAAGATATCCTCACAATTACAAATATACACAGAGGAAGAAAAAGCAGGGATGTAATATTAGGGAAGTTTTCTTGATTGACATTAATTTTGTAATTTAGTTCGAGCTCACACACTATTCTCTACAGAGGCCATGAGTCCAAACCGTTCCAAATATTTTCTTACACTTCACAAACATACAAACATTCAAAAGGAGCTAAGTTTTGGTTTTGAGCATGGAATATTAAAATCATGACAGTTAAACAGAAAACACAGAGTTTCTGTAAAGGTTCATAGTGCTGGGTAAACATCTGAGCCAATCAACTGTTAAATCAAAGGACAGTGTGATGTTTCCCAGCATGCACTGCTGTTTGGAAGCATCAAGCCGGACAGTTATATCACAGCCTTGCATGGTGTGCTGTTAATGAAAGACTGATTCTGATGCTTGTGGTTGATAATAATGTTTTATATATATATTTTTTTTTATTTATATATATAATTTTTGCTCCAACTGATCAGCGACTGCAATAAATGAATGAAGGTTTCACTCATCATGAAACACTGAAGCAGTGTGTGCTTCTGTCAACCAGCAGATGTCACTGACAACCTGAGAAAACCAGCAGCTCTGCTTCATTGTGTGTGTGTGTGTGTGTGTGTGTGTGTGTGTGTGTGTGTGTGTATATGATGAGGGAGACGTGGAGTGCATTCTGGCTCCACACAAGGGCCTTTTATTAAATTTCAAATCCTAATTGCTCCATTCAAATTAATTGGAGATAATGAATAAAACAGTCTCATTAAAACTGAACTGCACCCACAGTGCTGAGTCGGTCTCACACAGATGCAACAGGCAGTGTTATCACTCACTGCTGCTCGGGCCTCAGAACCTTGTATGTTTCTCTCTCTTCTCTCATACACATTTGTCAGTGTCCATGCCCGAGATGCATCAGTTTACACCTTACAACCTGGTCTCCTGCAAGTTAGACTGATCCGCCATTCACTGGCAAGAGCAAATATCTGTTGACAGAAGCATGACGCTGACTGGATTGCGTTTTATTAGGTTAATGAAGAACTGGTGTTAATTAAGGCGTCTGACAAACTGAACTTTGTATGTTTATTTCACACAAACAGTTCACACACATCCAAAATGATATGTTTTACAGATTATTCAATCTAAATGACAGACTGTGGGTTCATCCTGTGCCTTGATTAATTCATTTGCCTACTGAAATTTAATTAGTGCTATTCATTCTGAACCATCTTATTGCTGCGCTGTTTTTTTACATTATTCTTGTATTTCTGGTCCATTATTTATTATATATTTATTTTTATTTTAATCTAATTACATTCTAGTCCAATTTGACATACTGTGTTTTATTATTTTATTATTCAGATGCATTTTACATTTTCTACAAATCCCAATTTATCTCTGCACTGTATTGTTGCTCCATGTTCTCAGTGGGGGTCTGTCACGCTATGGTTTATTATAGTGTTTAACTTTTCAGTTATTGTCACCTGTTAATGATAATAACTTATTTTCTGAATACATATGCACATTTGACTTGAGCAGTGAGAAATGGCTTTTTGCTGCTGTCGCTTGTTGCGCATTGACATGGTTCTCAGACATATCATCTATATTATGTGATGTTTGTTAGTCTGTTTGTGCCGGCTGAAGACTAGCTGTGCAGTGTGGTACGGATGGTCAAGACAGGCAGATTCAAAAACCAGATAATCAGTCCCAAAAGACACAGCGAACAAATCCAAAACAGGCAGTCCAGAAACAGAGTCCAGAAAACAGGCAAAATCCCAAAAATCTGAAATCCAAAATCACGAGGAACAGGAGGGATGACAAGGAAAGACACAAGGAAATCCAGAAGGCACATGGACTCAAATACACACAATGAACCGACAGAGGACAAACGAAGTGACACAACATATATAGACTAGGGCGTGCGGGCAAACGAGACACAGGTGAAACCAATGAACCAATCACAGACAGGAAAAAAGTACATGGAGACACACAAGGGAAAAACTTTTCAAAATAAAACAGGAACTAACGACCAAAACAAGGAACCTGACTCAAATCCATGACAGTTTGTCCCCATAATGTAAGTGATTGTAAGTGTCAGCGGAACTCAGTTAAAGTTCAGTGGATAAAATGAAGACAGGCTAATGTCGAAGCACATGAAAGCAAGTAAACAGACCAAGTTAAGCAGTCTTTGAAGACATTAATCAACAACTCCATCAAGACAGAGCTTTAAATTAAGTATAAGGGGAACTTTTTTGATATTGATGTTCACAGTTCAAAACATATGTGCCTGAAAAGGTTGTTAGTTGCACTGTTGGGAACTGTATTCTGTCCTCTTTTGACAAACGAGTTGGGCCATGCTAGCAACTCTGTAAAGTACACAGTGGTGCTTTGAGCTAAATGCTACCATCAGCATGATAACATCCTCACAATGACAACATGCTGATGTTATGAGGATGTAATGTTTACCATGTTCACCATTTTACTTTAGCATTTAGCATGCTAATGTTTCAAAACTGGCACTAAACACAGGGTCACAGGACTGTCATCACTTCTGCAATTATCTGATCACAAACCAAAGTATTGAAAACATTCAGAAGCTGACCTGAGGATGGTGACGCAGTCAGCAGATGGGATGATGGGAATCATGAATATCTGAACTAAATTTCCTGATGCACAGTTTCTTTGTATTCCTAGCTATTATAATGAGTTAATTTTTCACCAAAACAAATTAAATTAAATTACTACATAATGTTCTGGTGCTGAGATCCACTAAAGAATTTGATTTTCATGTGTTTAATTTAAATACATGTGTGTAAAAAAGTTTGCTAAAGAAGGTTAATCTCACACTGATTTCTGCTAGTTTAAATGTGTCCAGTACATGCTGAGTTAGTAATAGATGAATGTTGTTGTGTGCATGCAGGTCTGAAATTGTAAAAATGATTTAAACTGTTATGTCAGTATTTTTGAACTGATTATTGTCAGAAAAGCTCAGGTGCTGCTAATACACCAAAGATGGCTCTGTTCTGTGGCAGTGTCCCAGCAGCCCAGGACAGTGTGACAGTGAGCCAGTATGAGTACCAGGACCCTGAAACTGCAGTCATTCATATTGTATATACCTGTCACCTGTCAGCATACCTTTAACAGTGACATAGCATAGCATGACATAGCAACATAGCATTCTGGATCTTTAATTACTGTGAGGTGTCCTGTGTAAGACCACAGTTGCATCTATGATACAGTAATAAAAACTTTATTTGGTCATTCAGTCAGAGACCTTCGAGTTGAATAGTTCAGATCTCTGTGTATTAAATTTTGGTGGAACAATATGCAACATATGATGACCATAAGTGAAAATAAAACATAAGTAGCTGTAATGCATGCCAGGGCTTTATGTGCTGCCAAGTGTTGGAAAGACACTTTCTGAAGTCTGGGTGAAACATATGGATGATATCATTGAAAAGCAAATGATGCTATTGACTTGCATCATGGGAACTGTAGCATCCTGTTGTTTAAGAGTTTGACCAACTATGGACTAAAAGTCAGTATATCTGGACCTTTCAGGATGCCTGCTGCATCAGTTTTAGTTATTCTTTATCACAAGTCTCCCAGCTTTATGGATATGCATTACCACATGACTGCACTCTCCCTTTAAGTCAGGTATAAATAAACCTCTGCTGGGATTTTAACTTGCAAAACAGAAATAGACATTTTTAAGATTTATAGTAGTAGGTAAATAATAATTTGTATGTGTTTTTTCCTGCATTAAAAATTTGAATTAACCTTCCCTTTTAAAATATCTCCTCTCATGGAAAGACAAGAATCAATGAATATGCAAATATGCTCATTTCAAACATTTACTGCAGGTCACAGGATGTTTTTTACTTCACTGAAAAATCACTTTCTAGGACAGGTCTCCGCTGGTTGCCTGGCAACCTTACAATGATGACAAGATTCCAGGAAGTTGATGCACTTTGCCGAGAAATAGTTCCAGCCAATAAATAAAGTAAATAAAGTAAAGCCAAAGCCATTCATTTCTCTGCAAATATTTTTTATGATGAATCACCTGAAGTGTATGTGGGGTCATATGATGAGCCTGACACGAATCAATGTAATATCTGCATATTTCCTTTGTTTTTATAGCTGTTTCAAAGCACTTGCTTAAAGTTGGGAACAGACTGAAATCTTGGTTATAAGCATAGTTAGAAAGTATGTTAAACATGTTAGAAATTGGCTGTCAGTGCAGTTCATACTCCAGTTTTAACCTCATCCAACCTCCTCCTACATTCCTCTTGTGATGTACACACACACATGCACAAACACACACGTAACACTGACACTCTCTCAAATCAATCCAGTGAATTGATTATCCTCGGTTATACGTTCACTCGCATGTACAAACACGTACACATCCATACAAATACATAGCCTACTGTTAACACTGGTGCACTCACGGGCAAGCATGCACACACACACACGCTCTGATCTCCTCCGAGGTTTGTGCAGATCCTCGTCTGTTCCAGCTATTACACCTTGGTGTTAATTTCTTCAGGTTTTTGACAAGCCTCCAAGCTAAAGCTTGTTCTTTGTGTAAGTGCTTTTTCTGAACTTCTCCCTATCTCTGCAGATTAGTCAGGGAGCAAATTACCTGCCTGCACAAAAAAAGCGCAGTCCTACACATTTTGCTGTGCTTGGTGTACAGATCTCCTTTTGAAGACAGGCTATGTTATTTCCCCTAGCCCTGCAGCGGTCCTGGCATGCAAATCATCATAAAATTAAATTTAAAAAACTGCACATGTACTCCGGGTGCTCTTATCAGCGTCTGCACAAACTGCATACAAATCAGGCCAGGATCACACACCACAGCAAAGGTCTCCAAGTAAAAGGCTGGCTAATTGCTAATTGGGTCGCGAGGTCTGAAGCAGGCTCGGCTAACAAGAATTAAAATGCGGGGGCGCCTCATGCCTGTGAAGTGTCTCCGGCTTCCTGGTGACATGCCCCAGAGCAGAAACACGCTGACAAACACCACTGCCGCAGCAGGACTCTGAGAGGCTGCTACTTGTTCAGCTCTGTCTACACAGCTGCTTCATAACATCACTTAATGTCTAAAACATGTCAAATGATTTTTTTCCTTTGCAGTGACACTGACATACCAGTCATTATGTGTTTGTTGGATGTGTTTACTGTGGATGAATGCACCAGATGAGGCCCAGGCTTTGGCTCCTATCTGCAACAGCCTTTACAGAAGGATGCAAATACATTTTCATAGTGTGCTTTTCACAGCAGTCATACATCCATTCCTATACAATGTCTCCCCATTTACACCAGTGATATAAAAAAGTTTGATATGGTTGTATCTGATAGTTGATTATATAACAGCAAGCACAGGCACACTCATGCTTGCTTTGGTACTTTTAGACAGCGGTTTGCAGTCAAACCTAACAAACTGTCAAGCTGAAGATAAAAATTAACAAATTAAAAACATATTTGCCTAATGTGCATTTTGAGTTGTGCAGCCATCCAAAGCAGAGAACTGCACATTTCATGCATATTCAGACTGAAAACTATGGGGCTATTGTAAAACTGTTTACAATTGTGTAGACACATGTGTAAATGCGTACACATGCTTGTGGAGCTCTACAAACGCATCTGGAAATCTGCAAATGTATGTGTGGATTTGCTGCTGTCAGTGAGACAGAACCTGTCTCATAAGTGTAGCTGGTAGTCTCTTGCCCACAGTTACTGGCTCATGTGACAGAATGTTAAACTCTGCAGCTGGATGTTTCATATCACCAAGTGCATCATGGGAGTAGTAGTTAACCTAGAAATTTCCCTCCAAGAATCCATCACTGTCAACTCAACACTACCCAGCCCAGCTTTAAATCACTGGATGCTACTGCCTCCTGCTGGTATGGCACACAGGCGCATCTCCATCTGATGATGGAGTATAATGATGTTTATACTGTGTACCAGCCACAGCGGTAGCAGACAAACATGGGGATAATGCTGTGAAAAAGTCCCGCTTTGGTTTAGGCACAAAAAACTTGTTAGGTTGCGCAAATGATCATAGGCTGGCTTTATATATTTATGTATCTGTTAAGATACATACACTACTTACTTTATGTTAGTTATGTTATACTCGACACCACTTGCTACTTTTCTCCCGTATATTAAGTTTAGCCACTAGAGGTCGCTGCCTAGCTATTCAGCAATATGCATCATAATTAGCCAGAGTCAGAAACACCATTTTGGCCAAACGACTCTGTGATGGCGTCCCAACATCTTTTATTTACTCAGCTCAACCAGCTGCATGAAGCTGCTGAAGAGAAAATGAGATGGTGCCCTCTAGCAGCAAGGAGGATGTCAGGCGACGTTATTATAGGGTGACAAAGACCACACAGAGAGGACATGGGTGGTGGAGTCAACCAAACGTCAGACCATTCACTCCCTGGTTCTGCTGTTCACTTCCTGTTTGCCAGTGGCTTTATTTGGTAAAGACTGCTGTAAATCCAATATCATAACCGAGCAGCTTTTGCTGTAACAAAGTAACTCAAACCAGGGTAATTCCTGTAACCTACTCTGACCTAACCCTGAGCAAACCTTAACCATATTGATCACTTCAGAAGATATGCAGTGTGTGTTTTGTTGTTTATGTTGGAGGACTTGTTTTTCTATAATGTTTATGATTTTCCTCATTGTAATCACAGCTAATCCTTGGAATTTAGATAGACAGTGATTATCCATGAAGGAGATTTGCTCTCACTGCCTGTATATGTTGCACAAAGGAATATACAGAAATGCACAAAGCATTAAATATGCAGTGGTAATTGCTTAAGAAGAAAGGTGGCATCGTGCATTTGTCATGCAACACTGGGGTGGGAGTTATTGTCAGTGAAGTTATGTAAAGATATTGATGTGCTAATGATCAGTTCCTTTGTCCTGCCCATGTAGGTGCTTATCAGTGCAACGCTGTGTGAAGTGAGAACTGGAGTGTTAATAGGCTGTTACAGGGTAACTGTTGTTTAGCAAGTGCATCACTGTCATTGGAGCATGTGAAGGGTGAAGGGCTGGTTCAGTCGCATGCAGAGGGTGGAGAGGCAGAAGGTGGAGAGGCAGAAGATGGAGAGGCAGAGGGTGGAGAGGCAGAGGCTTATTTCTCTTCACTGTGTTGTGAATTAGTTCTGCCTCATTTCAATAATCCTTACTGTCTCTCCTTTGCCATTTAATGTAGTACAATGTCATAAAGATTATATGATCATCATCACCATCACCACTGTGACTGCTAGTAGACATAATAGTTTAATATGAGATCATAAGTTGATGCAGTCCAAACAGCAATGAGAGCAGTACATGGGGTGCAGACTGTATATCAAGGTCATGTTTGCCCAGGGGAGGAACCAGTGCTCTTAGCTGGGAGCAGGCATAGAGCATGATGGGATACTATATTAAGAAGCTGCTAAAATAACTGCTAATTTAACTGCACATCAGAAAGGGATGTCTGAGACACAAAGGATCAATGTGACTTGCTTCCAGAACTGGAGCCAAGATAGGGGCCCAAATGCATGCGTTTGTACAAAGATGCATGTTTGTCTGTGTTTGAGATTGTGAAAGTTCTGTTACCACTGCGTCTTGAATGTCCTCAGTGGTGGATATTGCCTCCACTGTATTGTAAGAACAATGCTAAAGTGATGTACTCATATACTTAACGGTGGGTAAACAATGGTTTTCATTTGGGAGGCTTTTCAATGTGACCAAAGTCAGGTTGGGTAAATGTAAATGATGATGTAAAGTCTAGGGCTGCTCATTTTACACTGGCATTAAGGGAATTTGTTCTCTCTTGACACAGTGGCTGACATAACAACCTCACCACATACTACGTTTAGTGACTTCTCTCCTATAACATGGAGTTTATTCAACTCATCTTATCTTATTAAGGTCATGTAATATGATTGAAATCGCTAGGTCTATTTTTAATGTAGTTAAATAGTTATACTATTTATGTTGTTGTTTTAGCTGAATATTACAATATGCACATTCAGACAAACACACATAATCCATACATAATGCATATAATAATTATATGCAAACAAATACTTAAATAGACAATGGCCTATAACTTATGCACCATTCACATAAACACATGAACACATGTGATGATGATGAGGTAGTGAACGGCAAATCTATCTCAGGTCAGTTTCTGAGTTCATTGGCTGTCTGGAGATTTGTCATATCTTTTGCCTGACGGTCTGAATTTTACATTCATATACTCATCCTGTGTTTCGCACTGAGTTAAAAGTGTAGATAATGGTGTTTGGTTGGCTCGTGGTGGTAGTGGAGGTCACACTCCTGCAGTCCTGCTATCCACCACATCACACAGTGCTCATGTTGCTGGTCCAATATGCGGTCCAATACTGCAGCCTTTTTGACAGGGAGCGCGCTTCCAAATTTACCCTCCCGCTGCGCTCGCTCCCTGTACCTTAAAAAAGCGCGTGCACGGCTGAAGGTCACTTAAACACAAAAGGCTTTCAGCGCTGCGGTCCAATATAGCGCATGCGCGCTGCCGGAGGACTGCTTCACAGACCGCAATATGGCGAGAATGCCTGCCAGCGGAGACACGGAGCAGGAGCAGATGAGCTGCCCCGAGAGGAGCAGGGATGAGGATAATGAGGAGGAAGATGAAGATGAGATCCAGGAGGTCCAGATCACCGGGGAAGAGGAGGAGGACGAAGAGTCCGATAGAGATGGTGTGGAGCTGGAGTGGGAGTCAGGAGTGCTGGACTCCAGCGGTTCCGCCGCGGAGACGCAAGCGGTCGTTATGCGGAGTATGGACCGCGGAGAGGAGGAGGGAGAGGCGGACCCCTTCAGCAGCAACATCCATGCTGGGCTGGAGTCTCACCTGGAGGGAGACCTTCAGCGGTCAGAGCGGAACAGGCTGAGCGAGAACACCCGCCTGGCTACCCGATATGCAGTGAGGATCTTCAGGGAGTACCTCAGTGAGAAAGCACAAAGTCCAGACTTTGAAACTCTGGACAAGGAGGCGCTCTGCGCTGTGCTGCGCTCCTTTTACGCGGAGGCGCGTTCCAAAAGTGGACAGTTGTACAGCAAATCGTCCCTCATCAGCATCCGCAGCTCACTGAACCGGTACCTGAACGAGCCGCCCTACTGCCGCACCTTAGACCTCACCAAGGACCCAGAGCTGCGCAGCGCTAACCTGACCCTAGCCGCGGTCATACGGCGACTGGAGGAGCAAGGCGCCGGTCCAGTGGTGCAGAAACAAGCCATCACGCGCTCGGACCTTCGGAAACTGTACGAGTCCTCTGTGTTCAACACCGACACGCCGTTCGGGCTGCTCAACAAAGTCTGGTTTGAGACCTGTATGTATTTCTGCACCAGGGGTCGGGAGAACCAAAGGGAGCTGGAGGAGGACTCGTTCGGCCTGGCCGTGGATGAGGATGGAAGAAAGTTTGTCTATTTCAAAGCTCTCGGACCGTACCACAAGTCCCGCTCCGCCGCCTGGACCAAGAAGCGTCCGGACGCAGACGAGGACACCTTGCCGCGAATGTACGAGACGGGCACGGAGCAGTGTCCGTATGCCAGCTTCGTCCGGTACGTGTCGAAACGGAACCCCCTCTGCAGGGCGTTCTTCCAGCGTCCCCGGGACCACTGCTGCGCGAGCGACGTGACGTGGTACGAGAACAAAGCCATCGGTAAGAACCTGTTGGGCACGAGGATGCAGATGTTGTCGCGCGCTGCCAAGCTCTCCAAGACCTACACCAACCACTGCATCGGTGCCGTCTCCATAGCAACGCTCAACAGCATCGTGGGCGCCGCGAGCTCCAGACCGACGACGACGCTTTACGTTGCCTCGGAAACGGTCAACGGTCATACGCAGTCCCACCTCCAGCTCGTGATCCCGTACCTCCGCCGGATAACCGAAGCTGCGGAACTGAAGCCGCAGCGGACAACGACAGCAACGACATCAACAACAGTGAATACATCGGCAATAACAACAGCCAGTAGAGTCAGCGCTGAGGAGGACCCGGGGGCTCCTTACGCCAAGAGGTTGTGCGTGCGCCCCGGGACACGCGCGGAGTCGCCCGCGGAGCGAAAAGAACCGGTGCATGCCAGAGCCAAGGAGTCTCATATTAATACACAACCCGCCGTCCAGTCCCCGGTTGCTGTGCCCACACAGGTAACAGAGGACATGTGGTAGTGTATCATCCTCAGTAGCTCGTGTGTTAACAGCTCGTGCGTAAAATCCGCCGCGGGCAAGGCAAGATATAGCCGGTCTGTGCATCAGCTCTGCGTGAGTGCTGTATGAGCAACGCACCGTGCAGATAATCGCCATCCATACCAATAAGGTCCAGTCTCTTGTCCTTTAAGGAGGACATAGCATATTCGTTATAAATAAAGTGCAGATTGCATGTTGCAGCCTGCAGCACAGTGTGCAGTGAAAGAGATGAAGTGGACTGTTATCACTATTGTGTGCATTAGTTTACCCATGTTTGGTTGTAAACTGCAGATGAGTATAGGCTCAGCCATATGTCCTGATCATAAATACTGGAGATGATGAAGTCACTTATAAACATGGATGACAGTGACAGTGACTTTTTCAGACTTAAAGCAGCCATTAAAAAGTTGCAATACTCACCTACAAATCTTGAGTAAAGTAACTTTAAAGTTGCACTACTTAGATATTGGAATTGGAATTTATATTTTGACAGTGGTTGTGTAATGTGATCGTACTGAATTTTCACCCACAGTTCCCTTATCTCTATGAACCCTTGTAGCCTCTTTCAGCGCAGTGTTTCGGATTCATGCCCCTTAACCTTCCTGCTTCGACCTGCGCTCACAGCACTCACGAACCAGGTGTCAGCCACAGCAGCAGGTGTTTTCAGTGAAATAGCTCAGACTGTACTTTATGCTGCCTGCTGAGCAACACACAGACAGATAGTAGCTAGCTGAACATAGGGGAACATTTAGCAACTGCTTGTTAATGAGGCGATAATGACTTTTTAATCACAAACTCAATAAATTTAGCGGAGGGCAGAACTGTGCTGGGTGGGCAGTTCAGTGCAGTTTAAAACTGTCCTCACTCAGCCCACCTTTTGACAGATCAATTTATAGACTTGAGGTCTGACCTTGCAAGGCCTAGATCTCAACAGAACACAAGGTGACCAGGTTTGTGTGGAGCAGTTTGGAACAGAATTAAAGAAAACTGCCCAACAGTGTGGGAGAGAGCTGAGTGAGGGCCCAGGGGACCTTTGTTCCCAACCTGTCAGGCACTGGCCTCCTACCAGGCTGCCAATTGCTTCTTTCTGAGCTTAATGCTTTGCCTCTTGCCAGACACCTGGCATTGTAAAGTAGCCTACAAGGCAATCTGGAATAGCTGGTGCTCTGACAGAGCAAAGTCAGATCTATGTGCCTGGCAGGCTGTCCTTGTATTTCTTTGCTTCCTGTCAGGCTTGTGGCATTATCTGGCAGTCCCGAGGCTATCACTCTGAATCATCAGCACTCCTCTAAGACTTTACCTCGTGGGTCAGGCTTGCCGGCGAGCTCACAGCATGGCTCAGGGTACACTGCAGCTCACTGCACAGGAGAGCTAGCCTGGAGACACAATGTATGACCAGTGCACAGCGGTTTTATAAGTCTGACAAGTATGGAACCAAAAACAAAATCCTACATCAGTGGTGTCTTTTCATTTGCTTATGTGTAAACACATTATCACCTATTGAAGTTGTTCTTGTTGCTTCTATACATCCGGCAGACATGAATCAATAATAGCATTTACTTAGGTTCGACTCTGACCACTTGACTGTAATGATGAAGATGAATGTAAGACCACAATTCACTTGATTCATAGAGCTAAAAAGATGGTGGTTGATTGTAGAAATTAAAACATAGAGCTGTTTTGTTTCCTTTAACTCCTGAGGGAACTGTCTCTTTAGCTGCTAAATGCTCTGTCTCTGGCTGTATCTGTCTGCTGGCTGGTGCAGAGCAGGTAGTGTACTGTGGGTTCATCAGAGCCTTTTCATCAAGCCGCTCCATGCTGCTGGGTTGACACGAGCAGCGAGACCGTTAAAGTGTAAAAGTCTCACATTTTATCGACTACTCTGCCCACTCCGCCCTCCTCCCTGTGTGGACTTTGCTGTGGCTGCAGATGTTGCGGGGCGTTTGGTGAAATGACTGAGAGGACGCTGCCTTTCCTCACGTGACTTTGAGCCCCCCTTTGAGCACACTGGTGTAATGATGATGTAGCCATTTAAATTGTGCACTTATGCAGCCTCCACATTAAAACACCAACTGATGCAGGAGGGTTCAGTCAGCTGCCTCTGCTTGAGGCTTGTGTCAAGGATCTCTCAGATAAGTAGAATCATTTCTACAGGATGGGATTTACTGGACTTTAAATGGCTGGCCTACTGCCTCTATTTCCACCGCTGCTCACACTACTACTATGACTTTAAATACGGTGCCACCACTACTTTGTCTGTGTGCGTTTGTGTGTTTTGTGTCCAGGACAGCCGTGGCAGCAGCAGCAGCAGTATGTCAAGTCAGCAGCTGGTCTCTGTGTCTCCTTTGGGCTCCGCTGGCATCCCCACACCAGCCAAGCTCACCAAAACCAACGCGCCCGTCCACATTGATGTAGGAGGACACATGTACACCAGCAGCCTGGGCACCCTCACCAAGTACCCTGAGTCACGGTGAGTGTCACTCTCCCGCTGTGAAAAAACTCCTGCAAACGCCTCATTTCACACCTTTATGTTTGCCAAAAAGTCAGAGAGCCACTGTTTAAATTTCACCTGACAACATTTTAATGTATAAACTAAGTTATGATTATTTTCCTGCCTTTGCCTGTGACTCATCTGTCAGTCCCTGTCAGTGAGGTCCAACTCACCTCCGCTGTCTCTCTTTACTCATGACTCTGCTCATGCTCATCTTGGGCCCCATATGATCTTTTATTTTGTCTTTGCTGGGCCCTCCTGCTGCTTTAAATACTATAATAACTCTGACAACATGTACTGTGTACTAAAGCAGGTCTAAATGACTTTGGAAAAAATAACTCATCCTTCCTCTCATAATTAAAAAAATGGATTTACTCATTATGAAACAACCCTTTGCTTTTTTCAAACCAGTTGGGTTTTGCTGCTGCAGTTGGTCTGGTTTGACTAGTGATTGATACCAACTGTTTACTGGCTCTCTTTCGTGACTCTTCTTTGGCTTTTTCTACTGTTACACTACATTTCACAGATGAGAGTTTTAATGGTTTTATCTAGTGGATGTCTTTGCTGTTTCCTGTTTGTGATCTCATTCCACTTGCTCTCAGCCAGCTCTCAGCCAGCTCTCGGTCAGCTCTCGGTCAGCTCACCTAATGAAGCTGAGGAATGTTAAGAGACTCTGGGGACTGTTGAGAAATTGAATGTGCCATTATCTTGTAACTGTTAATCAGGGGAAGCTGTTCAGCAGTGTTGCCTTGTAAAGAGAGTGAGTCTCACGTTAAAGAAAGACTGCACTAAGTTTTACTTTTATCGCTAACCAGTGGAGACAATACGCCTTTTTCAACCTCTTGTGCAGAAGTGATGTAGCATAACAATGTAGCATTATGCTATACCACAGCCAGGTGTGATCACACCCATCATACCACACAGGTCAGAGCAGATCTCTGAAACTCACTTGCAGCCAGTATGAGGCTTCATCTCTCTGTAAAAGAGCTGTAAGTTCAAATAACTGAGAGCAGTTAGGGGGGGATGATTACTGCGGCCAGTGACTCTTTCAACATCCAAATGTATAAAGGCTGACATATAAATCACAGCAACTGCATTTTAACTGCACAACAACCTGGAAACAGTTGGGCAGTTTCACTCCTGATGGCAGACATGGTCAGAGTGATGATCCCCTGCTGTCAGAATACAGTAATGGATGATGGGAAATAAAGGCAGGTGCAGCATCTCTCTGTGTATTGTGTTATCTGTCATCATGTCTGAACATTCAGCTGCTGCAGTACATGTTAGGACGCCTGTGGCCAGCAGACATGACAGCCTCCCCAGCATTTGGTAAGGATGGGATGAAGAGGCCTCTCTGTCTTTGTCTGGACTGTCTCTGCAGGATCGGTCGTCTGTTCGATGGAACGGAGCCCATAGTGTTGGACAGTCTAAAGCAGCACTACTTCATCGATCGGGACGGCCCCATGTTCCGCTACATACTGAACTTCCTGCGGACCTCCAAACTCCTCATCCCTGATGACTTCAAAGTGAGTGTCTGTCTAGAGCTTTGATCAGGTACTGCCACAGTTCGTTACTGCAGCGTGTCTGAAAAGTCCCACATCACAGGAAACAAATGAACCGTGAAGCCTGTCAGTAGAAGGTTTAAACTCTTGTCACTTAGTAGAGACACTAGAGACCCTGAGAACTGTTTTAAGCAAGTATAGAGTTGCAGTCATCCTGAACAGTCCCAGTGTTGTACTGTTGTATGTAATTCATATGATTCCTTTACTGTAATAACTTTCTATATAGTTCCATATATTCCATACATGCACTCAACAATTTCTATATATTAATATATATACTAGACTGAGATAAGACAGATAGATGTGGACCTGTCATTGCTCAGGGTGTCACTATTACTGGGTCACTGTCATGTTGACTAAGGCTTAGTTTGTGGGTGTGTATTTGTGTGTTTGTGCTTGTGTGTAAATTTGCGTGTCTAGTTTCTTGTGTCTGTGTGTGTGTCTCTGACCTTGCCTCTGTGTATATGGTGTGTCTTTGCAGGAATACTCTCTTCTGTATGAAGAGGCCAGGTTCTTCCAGCTGGCTCCTCTGCAGGCTGAGCTGGAGCGCTGGAGGACTGAGCGGGAACGTGGGAGTGTGTGTCTGGAGTGTGAGTGTGTTGTGATTCACGTTGCTCCAGAGCTTGGTGAGCGGATCAGTGTGAGCGCCCAGCGGGCCGTGATCGAGGAGGTTTTTCCTGAGGTCAGAGATGCCATGTCCAATTCCCTGAACACCAGCTGGAACCAGGACTCCACACACATCATTCGCTTTCCGCTCAATGGTTACTGCCACCTCAACTCTGTCCAGGTGCAAAACACACTTTGGTTTCAAATGTCAAACCCTTTGACACCACTGTCTGTAAGGGATCAGACAGCAGAGACTTAACTCTTTTTCCAGGATCAGGATAGCTGTTAGCATTTTTATGTAGCGCCACCTTCCCTCTGCAGCCTGAGCGCCACTAGCCTAGCAGTTAGCAGAGAAGTGTAAACATTGAAGAATCAACAGGAGCTTCCTCTCAGATGCACCCACCAGTATTTAACTATTGGAGCATGGTTCCTTTTCTAATATGTGTTTTATTTCTTCAGATGCAATTTAAATTAAGCTGGTTATTAGATTAGATTACGTTGTTGGAGATGGCGTGAGAGTAAGTCGGCTAAAAACACCATGATAACCTTTCCAGGTTGGGTAAATTGACTCGTCCTAATGATCTTTGGAGCCACAACAACCCTTGAGCCACTAAGATAAACATATATGGTGAAACTGTACAATTGCTACCTTGAGCTGTAGAAGTCAAGACTACTAATGTCTTGGGAAGTGTCATTAATTACATTTCTAAGCTATGTCCAAACCCAGTAAACTACAGTAAGATAAAACTGAATGCATGTACCAAATGAAGATAGAGGTCCATCATCCCAAGAACAATCTGTATGTTCTTTAATATGCAGAACCAGTTGGATTTTACTGTTAACTGCACTTTGAGCTTGCACCATCTACCTGCAGCACTCTGATGTCCTAAAGTGCAGCAGTACAAACAGGCTTTAAGCACAGAGCTGACAGAGCTAACCATTACAGTTTGTCTGTGTGAGCACTTTGTTCTAGATGCACTTCCACAATGTTCCACTGACCAGCCCAATGGAACCTACCAATGGTGCTGCCTCAGTGTCCACTTAATGGAACTAAATTGTCTTTAAATGGACCCATGAACTCATCATCCAGCTCCACTGGAGAAACATCACATCAGGCTCAAAGGCTTCCTGTCAAATCTCATTTTGCGTTGCTCTTGTTCGTTTTGTGTGTGGCTGCAGGTGTTGGAGCGGTTACAGCAGAGAGGATTCTGGATCACATGTTCGTGTGGGGGCGGAGTCGACTCTTCTCAGTTTAGTGAATACATCTTAAGGAGGGACAGCCGGGACAGTCGACACCCCCCCAGCCTCGTCCAAATCAAACAGGAACTCGTCGACTGAACTCCAAAGAACTCAAGTTCCCATAATGCACGTAACGGCAACTGTACTGTGCAAGCATTACATCAGATTTCATGACCTGAGAACAGCGAAATAAGGCAACAAACTGACCAGACATCAATACACAGACACTTAGTGAGTTAGTGTATCTCCTGATCTTTCACTTGCAGTTGCCACGTTCATTTCCAATTGTAGGGTAAGTAGTAAATATACAGAGCCGTTGGTGTGGACACTGGCAGGGGAATTATGGGAAATATGATTCTAATGTTGAGGATCATATACACTGGCATTAACATTTCTGTTGATATGAAATGGAAGCTGGTACTGGTACTTATTATACATGTTGTTTTATACTGTGATACATTTCCTGAAAGTTTAGTTAAGGAACCAGTGATATGCTAATGTCTGTTATGGCTAATCCATTGAATGAAATACCTATGAATACTTCATCACATTGATGCAAAATCCTGTATATTGATACTGCCACAGAACAGCCCTGAGATACTATAGATCTACTGCAGTATGGATGAGTAGACACATTGCTGTTGTTTAATGGGATGGACACTGTCATGTTGCGTGATCTGAGATCAAAAGAATCACCACGTCCACACGTACAATGTAAGAACTTTGATATCATGCTGTCGTTTTCCTGAGTGGAACAGAAAAAAAGTTCCAAAAAGAGTCACTCAAAAAGTTTGAGTGATATATTAAGAAATGATATCAAGACATTCAGAATACTAAGAATTGTCTTTGAAGATACCGTTTTGTACTTTAGTGAATTACAAAGTCCTGGCACTGGGTTTTTCTGAAACTGTCAGTACTGTAGACATACAGTGGAGGAGGAAGTCTACAGACACTTATGGGAATGTAGGTTTTGAAATAAGACAGAAATAATTCTAAAGAACATTTTAAAATAAAAAAATATACATTTTTAATATAAATTGCAACAGTCTACACAATCCCCCCACTGTGTGGAAGCATTTTCCCCAACACACTTTTCCCCACGGTTTGGTTCAGATGGTCTTGGATGTTCTTTTTGCCCCCCTATACCCCACAACTCAGACATGTACAGGAGATGGTAGTCAGATTAAGGACTGACCAGCACCTGCCAGAACGTCCCGTAGCTCCTCCAGTGTTGCCGTTGGTCACTTGGTGGCCTCCCAATAAGATTTCTCCAAATCCTCTCATCAACTCTGGAGGCTCGTCCTGATCTTTGCAGCGTCTCTGTGCCATGTTTCCTCCACTTACTGATGGTTTTAACAGAGCTCCATGGTTCATCCAAAGACCATCCCTCTCCTGCATGATCAGACTTTTTGAACAATTAGATCTCACAGTTTCAACTCCAACCATTTAAGTCCATCGAACAGCCACAACTGACTTTAATCTGGGCTGAATCAGCGTCAGTTAAATTGAAGGCAGGAGTATACGATTTACCTACAGGCAGGATCTGAATGTGATTGAGCTAGAGGCTCTGTTATGAACGGGTATGTAGATTTATGCAATCAGGATGTTGTAGTTGAACTTTATTTTAAATCTTCCTAATATTTTTTCTCTGTATTTATGTACATCACAGAACAAGGCTGACATTTAAGTTATTTCTGTCTTTACAATAGAAAAACAATTTTATAAGTGTGCGTAGACCTTTCATATCCACTGTATTGATGTTTTTTGGGCATCTGAACAATCACTGCTGAAAAAGTCTCTTTATGAAATAACACAATTATGAATTACATCATTTAAATGGCTAGAATCACCAGTTTAGATGAGATGCTTCCACTTTAGTGTTCAGATAGAACTTTGCACAGACTGCTCAGCATCTCCTTTAACATGCAGGCTGTACATCAACAGCACAAAGTATTTGCCTTGCAGAGATGAGTCTAGAAATATATTACAATATTTGTCCAGCCAAGGCTACTGGTTGTATTGTACTGTATATGTTCTGTACATGTTTAATGCAACTTTGTATAAGTCGCACTGTATAAATTATGAGGCCTGAGCCTTTCTGCATGCACTGTTGCATTGTTTTGTAATATTTGCAGAGACCATCAGTTACTTTTACCTGCAGTGAGTCTGTCTGCATTTTGTAAAGTATGCATTTAGAGCACATGCACAGTTCCCTGTGACAAAAAGAACTCTTATTTATGGAAGACTTGATTTATTTTTGGCATGAAATCTTGTCAGTGTAGATACACCATGTCTGTCCTCATTCTGGTTTGCAAAATAGATTCAGAAGGCCCATGCAAATTGATTTCTTTTCCAAAAACGCTTTATGGGAAAAGCTGGGTGTTGGCCTGTAAAGAAGTATAGATCAGCAACCCAGGCCAGCACTCTTTATTTGTATCTCGTGTTTTCTTTGTTTTGCATAATTATTGTGAGATAATTTCATAAAGAATAAAAAAAATAACTCATACAGATTTTTAAAGGCCAAATGTCATGATTTTTACTTTACTAGATTACACCAAGTCTGCAGTGGTTCCCTGTGCTGCTGTGGAACTGTGCAATGTGGACGTTCAGTTAAAGGAATAGTTCAGCATCTCTAGAAATGTGCCAATTTGCCAAGAGTTCAGAAAAGATTGATATCCATGTTATATCTGTGCACTAAATATGAAGCTCTGAATAATTTAACAAATGGAATATAAAATACTCATTAGTAAAATCTTGGTGAGCTGGGCAGTGGGTTGTTTTAACAAGTCTCCTCCTTAAGTCTCAGCAAAAAAGCAAATACATGATTTTTTTTTCCAAAATGTCAAATTATGCTTATAAAATATAAACCTAGTGCACACAATGTTCCACACAAGGTTGTTCTATCTGGACAAGGCTGGGAGCACAGTGCAGAGACTTATACCATCCAGTCTCTGCTGCTGGGAGATAAATACAGGGCTATGTTGGTGAACACTCACCCTGCATCCTGGACAACAGATCACCTGGTCAACGGACAGCAGGAGGAGGGATACAGGGGTCTGGTGGATGGCTGTTGGGTGGTGCAGGTTGAGAACTTGTAGCAAAGTAAACATGGCTCATTGTGGACCTCCTAAGACCCTTGTCTACATTCAGAGGGATAATTTTAAAGGTGGTTGAAGTGCTCCCCGAACACAGGCCCCCCCTACATAAAGGATCAGAATGAGTTTGCTGCTTTGTCTTCTAGCAGTGTAAAACATCTTTTTAACTGATACCTGCATCCATTTGCACATTTAACTGATTTGCATGCCTGCTTTTGCTCTTTGCGGAGCGGGGGCGTGCACTGCTGCTGTAACATGCTACATCACCACATCACAGGCAGTGAGTTTCTACCTGTGTTAAATTACATTTGAAACTGCTTTGTCTTGTGACTTACAGCCTCAGTTACAGTTGATGGTATTCCTTCTCTCCATACTTTTGATTCCTTCTGAAGACAAATGTGTCAACAGCTGTAGAAATGTAGAAATGTATAAATATCCAAAAGCTTAACGTATTAGCATACTTGTGTTTGCCAACTTGCAAATTAGGCCGATCTCAAAGTAAGTGGAGGCTGATGGTCCTTAGTTCAGATATTTAGTCACACACCTCAGGTCAGTGTGATGATTGAAGTGCTGTAGTACCATAAATAAGTAGTAGCTGGACTAGCTGGACTGGAAGCCTACAAGCTGTATTTAAAACCTCACTGGATGGATGGAGAGACTTCTGGGGTGCTAAATTATTCAAACTGTTTGTTGAACATGTGTTCTGCAGCCTGCAACCCATTTTTTACTACGGTAACTGCACAGAGGAGCCCAGAACTGACCCTGCTTCAGACCTGGTGATGAGACTAGATGAAAGTTGTACGGTCATCAAAGTTCAAGTAATTAATGCAGCAGAGCGTGTCAGGACTATCATTCCAGTAACCGTTAAGACACTTTGTTCACCCCAGAGCTGCTGCTTTCAGGGCTAAAGACATACAGAGACGGATGAAACGTGACAAATTCTGCTTTTTTAAATGGCAAAACAATTAACAAGCAAAGTAATGAAAAACTCAGCATCCAACTAAGAACTGAACGATTACAGCTCTTTTCAGAACTTAAGCAACAAATAGCATTTTTTTTTTTTTTTTTTTACACAATCAAAACCAAAACTGTAAGTCCTGTTACAGCTGATTACAATCACTGAACCAGCACTGTCCTCCAAACAAAGACACAGAACTGAAACAAAGTGCAGTGGACTTTCTAAGGCAAGAAATAACAGACAGATTCCAAGAAAGAAAGATTCTTCTAAACGTCTGAACATAAACCACAATTCAGCCATCAACAGTAGAGAGAGTGAAGTGACAATAAGGCGATCAGAGCATGGCTTTGTAGAGAGTGAGAGAGCGGCGTAGGAAGGGGTCCTGCTCCATGCACACCAGCAGATCCCTCAGCGTGACCCGAGTCACTTTCTGAACACCTTGTCTGGGCAACAGAGTCACCTAACACACAGACACACACAGACTACAATTTTTAATAGGTCAGGAGCATAAAATGCCTCACCCTAACAAACCAAGACACCACCAGCTATGAATACATGTGATTTCCTGGGTGGGAAATGTAGTGGTTAGCACAGTAACAGTGCATGACATGTGTCACTCGCAGACTCAAATTGTTGTTTAAATTGTGTGTGAGATGTTGCCAGCTGTGAGAGTTGCTGTGTTGCAGGAAGACGTCTGTGGAGATGTGAGTGAAAGTTGGAGAGAGGAGCTGTGGTGAGTTTGCTGCTATGGGGGACAGAAATCGTAGCTCAGTGTTCTGTCTCAGATCAGATGCAAAACGGTTCATAGCTGCACAATGAACTGTGGCAACAACACATCACACAACACACAGCTCAGCTCTCACAGGCTGCCTTTGTTGCATAAGGACCTGTTGAAGTTGTGGCTAGTTGTTGCTCCAAATGGATGCTAACGCTGCTGATCATCAGTCAGTGGACTTACCATCTCCCCCCATATATCTGTTATGTGCCCAAAGTTCCACACCTGAGTCATGTAATGACAGGATGGCAATCGCAGTGACATATGAGCAGACTGCAGCAGGAGATTGTGGCATGTGGATGAATGCCCCTGAAGAGACTAGCTGGCATGCGCCGTAACACATGCCAAAGAGGGGAAAAGAATAATCGCACAAAGACAGATGTTGTTCAGCTCCAAAGACTGCTGCCATTACTCCTCCATGGTTCCTGTCATCAGTGTGTGCTCTGCCAGCTGAGGTAAAGCCTGTGAAGAAGTAGAGGAAGCCCTGTGGCTGTGAGAGGAAAGAGAGAGAGAGGAGGCTGGCAGACGGCTCCACTGGGTAATGAAGTTCAAAGGCAGTGGGAAGTGTATGCAGTTAACAGAGTGTCCTCATCTTTAAACCTACAGCCTGCAGGGCTACGACTTAAACACACAGAGAATTAAAGACTCAATGAGCTAAACTAACAGTCTCACACATGCTCACGGTGGCGAGCTGTAGGCTCCGTGCGTCTGTGCTAGCTGAGGAGGGGTCGGCCTCTATAGCAAGTCATTCTGTGGCGATCAAGCATGCCGCTTCATTTGATTTAAAACCCACTGCTGGTGCTGCGCAATCGGAGTTTCATTCTTTGTTTCACTTTGTTTCAGCTGGTTTAAGATTTCTCTGCTTGGTACAAAGTAGTGTTTACTGTGGTGCCTTTTCGATCTACCCTCCATGCGAAACACCTAAAGCTGTTTCAGGGGGTTTATTTTCAGGCAGCCTGCAAAGATGTGTCCCATTAAAAGCCTTCAAATAATTCTAATGACACAATGTTGAATTCCATTGTAGTTCTTATTAGCGAGGCATGTTTTTCCCGTTTTCCCCAAAACAGAAGACCAACCTGGCTTTCAGTCGGCTCCAGAGGTCTTTTTTTGCGAGGCCCAATGGCAGCCAGAGCTGTGAGGTTTGCCTCTCTTTGCTGCAGCTGAGCTTCTTCTATCTGTTGTAACTGGAGAGAGAAAAGCAAAGGATTGTTGAAAATATGGGGAAAATACAGTGTCACAGGTTTTTCAACACATTCTATTCTCATAACCACATTTAAAATCAACTTGAGTGAGCCTTCATACATTGGAAACTACCATGCCATCATACAAATACAAATCAAACACCAGCATCTCACTTAGAGACCACATTCATATTGGAATGAAAACACTCAATAAGAGATTGTAGGTTTATAACATCAGACTTCATCTCATCCTTATGGTCTCAGTCCAGTAATGCTACTGTCTCAATCTGGTTACACAAAAAGCACATCATAATGCAAAACTATACAACAGAGCCCATAATGGTCCATGACAACCTTCCCCTTTGACTCATCACTACACTGCAGTTTCACATTTTACTGCCCTGATGTGAATAATGCGTGAATAACCAAGATATTAAATTTTATTATCAGATCCAACACTATAACTCTCCTCCAACCCCTGCTGCACTACCTCCAGGACAAACTGCAAGACTGGGATGCGGGAGATTCATTTCTCATGCATGCACTTCAGTACTGGATTTTTATTTTTTGGAACTGTTACAACTTGAAATATATTTTGAAGTAGACTCCATATTGCAAACAGACAGGCATGTCAACACTATCTGAGTGCACACCTGCAACCACTGATTCAGCTCCCACCTACCTACCATCTTACACTTCCAATGTGTGTGTGACAGTTTAGGTTTTGTTGTTGGCTTGTTTATAATGTGGTATAATGTGTTTTTATGTGGTCCAGGACAGTTTTAACTGAGTCAGGCCAGGTAACACATATACCACATCTTAGCATTCGTAATGTTATTTTTAATCCTTTCATGTCTCATAATTAGACAATAAAATTTAACTATGAGGCTCAGCTACTCGAAGATACTGCAAGAGGAGGCGAGAACAGGAGGGTAATTATTGTAATTTGGCTGCTCACCAGCACGGTGAGCAGAGGCTGTGGCGGCGGCGGCGGCGGCGGCAGCAGCTGTAACACACGGCTCAAGGAGAACAATACTATAAGCTTCTGCTCTGAGTCAGTTTAATCTGAACACAGACACGTTGATGTTTTTGGTCCAGTGTCACCTACATAACCTGGATTATGGCTGGGCAATATGGAAGAAATCAAATATATATGTTTTAACTACAACAATTAAGTTTAGGAAACCACCACTTTACTGTGTTGAGCCTTATGATACATCATATATTACTATACCACAAATCTAACATATCATGCCTTATATCATGATATATCATTTTGATATTGTCCAGCCCAAAAGTGGGGGTATCATGTCCACTGCAAATTAACATTCATTAATCCATCTTAAAATGAAAGTCCTGAACTTGTTATTGAACCCCCGCATGTATCTTTGATGCACCTAATCAATAATTATAACATTGCATATCAATAGTTTAGCAACAGCGCTTTATTAACTTTCTAAAAGTTGTTCTTTTTTACTTTTATTCACTGTTTTAACTCCAGTCTCAATTAAAATCACCTCCAATTAGCACCACGCCCACTCAGGCTTTGAGAGTGTATGCATGTAGGTACAGACTTGGCAAACTCTACTGAGTGCATGGTGCAGTGTGTGAGTGTGTGTGGGGGTGGCAGCAGCGAGGCATGTAAATGAACTGATTTTTTTTTTTTTTTTTTTTTTTTGCTGTGGAGAAACCTTTGGGAGCGTGATGGCTGGCAGCTACACAGCAGCCTGAGAAGGAAAACAAGCCCTGCGCGCCGTTACCGCCTCCTTAAATAGCCACACTGCTACCGGTGCCTTTCATCTCCCTCACACTTCTCTCTGCCCTGCCAGCGAGAAATATTACGCACAGTTGTGCATTACTAAATGAACAATTAGCATGAAAAATAGTGGGGATTGAACAAGTTCCCAAACAACACTTCCTGGGAGTCTGTGAGAGTGATTCAGAAAGAAGAGCCCTGGTTAACAATTAACTTATGTGAGTTAGAACACCCTGCCATGAGTTTAACACAATGCTGTCTATAATAATGATGACAGGAAGTGTGGAGTTTACATTAACAGTGACTTTCCCAGCAGTTGTCATTCCTGTGCTCAATAGTAGCACAATTTATATAGATTTGACCAGACTGTTCATACTGCAGCAGATCTACTTTTACATCGTACAACATTTCAAGACTGTGGCCACTGTTGCAAAGCACTGATGCTAAAATCACCTAGCATACGGCTTTCCTGCTCACTGTTTGTCAGGTAACTGATTTGCTGCGTTAACCTCAAACAGTTGTCTCTGCATAGCTTTCAGGCTATTTCAGTGGCTGTTGTGGTTACTCAGCTCACACACTGAGTTTTTTGGTTGAGTCTCAGCATTCTCCAGAACAAAACACACACACACACACACACACACGCACCTCTTTGGCTCTTTGCTTGAGCTGCTGGTGCTCTGGATCCTCAGTGTGCGAGCGGCTCTGTGATCACAGACACATGTTGACTTATTCAGCAGCGTTTAATACTTAAACAGGGCAAAAACGAAATGGCTGCAGGTAGTCACGGTAGTTTTAAACAAAGCGCAGGTGTGACCTACAGTAGCATGTAATATACGCATTAAGCCTTATTTCAGTCAAACACAGGTGGTTCTACCTTCAGCCCGGCCTAGCTTACTCTGGCCAAGCGCAGCAGTCTCTCTCTCTCCTCTTCATCTTTTCTCTTCTTCCTCAAACCTTCCACTTCCTCCATGAAGCGAAGCTGGGAGCGCACGTCGCTCACCTTGGCGTGCCACAGGTCCTCCTGTTGCCACACAAACACAAACAGCTCATGCTACAACTACAAACATGTCTTCCATTTCTGCCCTCTGCCCTGAAGAGAGAGATGAGGATGAGCAGGAGGAAGAACTTTGGTGGGATTTCGCTGAATTTTGGATGTTTGGTCTGTTTGCATCACTTGTGTTTGCATGCAATTTGAATCTGCTGCAACTATAGAATAATATATATTAGAAGTGAAACTGAAATGGCTTTACCAACAATTCACTGTGAATCAAATGATCACAGTCTGTCTCTGGCTGCTGATTAGTGGTTCTGTGTTTTCGTGTTGTGCTGCTCCGGACAACAATCTGATTTCCCTGAAGCAGCTCTTTCACTTTGTTAAGCTGTTATGCTATGCTTCACTGTAATTGGCTCAGCTGTTCAGGAGCTGAGAGGCCATCACATTGTCAGTTCTGTGTACCAGGTCACTCACTTTGCACTGCTGCCCAAATATGATCTGAAGCAACAGGTGGAGAGGGAAACAGCTTCATCATAAATGTGCTGTGATAACGCTGCTTTGGGTCAGGGTCGGTCTGCCGTACCTTCAGGGCTGCCTTGCGATGTTCTGCAATCGCAGTAAGCTTCTCTATGAGCCCACGGAGGCACTCCTGTGTAGCATGAGAGACCACAGCCACAACCTCTGGACCCACATCGGTTATTCCCAGTCCCTGTCCTACACCAGGACACGCACACACACACCATCTCATTATGTAATGCTCAATAACTGGCCATAAAGCTCTGCCTCAGCGCGGCTCTGGTACCTGTACGGAGGATTCGGCTGAGCACGGGGTTGGGTGAGAGGAACAGCTGGTCCTGGCAGGACTGCACCACAGAGCCAACCATGGTGGTCAAGATCCGTGCATTCTCCTCTCTCAGGTTGACTCCAGCCATGGACGCCACATCATTGATGTCATCATCTTCCCTGACAAACACGCATAAATAAAAACACAGATAACTCTGCACAGAATGTGGAATGTTTATTTTGGGACCCCTCACACTTGGATTTGAGTCAAACGATAAACTGTAATCATTACTTGTAAGATCCTGAACTGTCCTTGAATGTAGATTTAGGAGCCTGAGACGGATCCTGAGTGATTGGCTGCTTCAGTGAGAAAGTTCCTAAGGAAGACAAAACATACAAAGGCATTAGTGAAGTTTTAATTGCATTTCATGTAGCAAACTCTGAGCTGGTGGACAACAAACACTACTTTAGAACCTAAGACGATCAGAGATTCCATCATCCTGTTGAAGGCCTTGACTGTCACTCTGCTGCAGGTAGTGAGACTCGCCTTCTTTTTGGCTGATTCACAGCCCAAATTCTCATCTTTGTCGTCAGTTCAAGGTTACGCTGCTGTCTATGCTTGTTTAGCTTCTCATTCCACACAGCTGCGTAGGAAGCCCTCCTTTCTCCAGCCTCAGCTGCACCTCTGCCCATCTCTCCAGCCATCATTAAGTCATTTGGAATATAATTTCATACATTCTTCATGCCAAAGTGTGTGTGTGTGTGTGTGTGTGTGTATATATATATAAAAATAAAACCACGGTTTCATGTTTAATTAGGTCGTCTATTAACGCTGTAATCAACCTTTGTGCATGCACCGTTGTCTGCCATGAACAGACCTTGTAGCAAACGTAACCCACATTTCTGACCTGAACAACCTGTGTGGGGTCTGATGGTGAGCAGGTCAAACATCCATACGCTGAGTGAGGTTGTGAAGCCCAGACTGCTGAGTTTACCGAACCGTTTGTTGTGCTGGAGAACCAGTTGGGTAACATTAACAAGGCAGAGCTCGACCAACTTGTTTTACATCATATATCAGTGATTCTGGTCAGTAAATTCGATTTTTATTTCATTATTCTGATGTAAACAGGCAATTGTAGCGTTCTTCCAAATAAAGCTTAGCTAAACTCTCTTAAAAATCAATATACTTGTCTCTGTTCTTTCTTGAACCAAGAAATACTCTAAAATGGCCTGAAAACAGTGTGTCTGTTCTATTTATTTATTCCATTTGGTTTTTAATTGAGGTCTGATTCTGAATAAAATTGTGACACCAAAAAAAAAAAAAAAAAAAAAAAAAAAAATCATTAATCTTGAGATTTGTGCCCAAATGTTCATAAACATTACCTGGGAGGTGCTTTCCAGACTGGACCACTGTGTGTTTGGGGCTTGGTCTGCTGCTCTTCGATATGTAATTTCTGGATTGGGCTAATGTCACCAGCCCAGGGGTCAGGGTCACGCCTTGGGACTGGTGGATACCCTGCATCAACAGCGATCATCAAGCCTTACTCCGAGCAAAGGAAATTACAATTAATACAGACATCTGGATGATACTGTTAAACGCGTTTCTGAAATCCAGGAGTGTCCCCTTAAAGTCAGTGCTTTGTGTCATCGTGTTAAATAGAATCAGGTAGGCTGATAGAGCTGCGTGGCAGCTGTTCTGCAGGATTCCAGCAAGTAAGGTGTATCACTCCATGGGGGACCTGCTTATAAGCAGATGTTCAGACAGATGTAAATCAGGTTTCTGTCTCCACACATTACAAAGGTTTTTCCATAGTGAAATTAATTCTGCTCATCACCTCAGTGAACATGTCGTTACCTGCTGGCCAGCACTTGAGGATTGTCCTGTGTCAGTGCTGGACTGCTTCGTGGTTGAAGACTGTGTGTTGGGGTTGCAACTGGACGTTGAAGCCTGTTGGATGAATAACTGGGGGTCTGCAGTGAGGCGACGCACTGCAGGAAGACTTTTCTGGGAGAAGCAGGAACAATTCAAATTCATTTCATTGTATTTAATTCAGTTAGCTCTCACTGTTTCTTTGGTAACTCTTTGCAACACCAAACAAGCAAATCCTGCAGCAACAGCCAACTTTAATCTGGTTTGAGTCTGAGCCACTGCCATTGAAGGCAGGTGTATATTATCTACCTGCGTGCAGGATCTAAAATGCGATTGGTTATCTTTGAGCACAGCTAGACCTCCGTCAACAAAGGGTGTGTAGACAAATGCAATTAGGGTGCTGTACTTATTTTTATTAAAAATGCTCTTTATATTAACTGTTTGTTTATTTGTGTTTATTCTACGTTTGCATTTAAGATGGAACAAGGCTGACATTTACCTGCATTTCAAGAGTATCAAGACTTTATACCCAGTGCATCTAAAATAGCCTGTAGCCTTCTAAACACTCATTTGGACAATTTAGACATTTTGAGCATTTCAATGGGAAACAGATATGTGCTGTCGTGTCTCTAGTGACCTTAAGGAATGGCACCAGGCAGGGCTGTGGAGTCGACTTCAGCTCCTGATAGAGCTGCTCTGTAAACTCCTCTGCTTCGAGCTTTCCTTCCTGCGAGTGACAAAATATACAAATACAGTAATACTTGATTTAGTAGATGATTTCATTATTCTGATCTTCTGGAGTGAAAGAGCTCCTGTGATGATGAAGAGGAGAGACATACCAACAGACTCTTGACCAGCCCTTTGACGCTGTTCGCCATGTTGACAGAGCGGGTGTCATTGGATGCCAGCTTGATCAGAGTCACTAAGAAGTTCTTGCACTTCTTCACACTTTCTAGGGTCTCCTGCTGGAGAAAGGCAATGACCAACAGTCAAACTATGCTAGCCACTGTTAGCCTCCAGGGCTGGAATGTTTCCTATTGCTTGGCGACATCATCAGATGCTCCAAGACTTGAGTCCTTTAACTTCCATCTACGTGAACAGTCTCATTAGAGACTCTAGTTCCACTAGGAAAATACTGACATGATCATGTAGATTTAGCATCTTAAATGTCAAATATGTTTGAAATTATTGGGTTGGCCCAAAGAGTCTGCAACCTTTGAGAGGTTTAAGGCTGAGTCTGTATATTACCAGATAATCTGGGCTCAACAGCTGTACTGAGCAAGGTTCCAGACCTGACAAATCAGGGATTAACCATCCCTAAACAACTTTGACCATTTTCATTATATAAATATTTTATTAGCAGTGGAAGCAAAGTACTACAAAAACTGCTTGGGGCTGGGTCAGATACCATTTTATTGTGTTTTTGTTGCTGTGCCTTCTGTAATGACAGCAAAACAATATAAATGCTACCTGTAGAGGATCCTGCGGAGGTGTTGGCTACTTTCAAATCCAGTTTCAGACTGAAACATCACTTCTCAGCAAAGTGAAATTCACGCTGAGGACACCGGTCAGAGCTGGTACTGGTGAGGCTGGTGCCTCCTGTTTGGTTTCTGTGACTGACTAAGTGCAAGACTTACTCCCTGCACATTTGGTGAAAGGCAAGTCATTTTAGATCCTGGTACAGGTTAAACACCTGAACCCTGACTTCAACATGAGAGGAATTTATTCCACGTCTGAGTAAACTTTGCTGCCAGTCATTTCAAGTAGAAAAACGCTGTAGACAAGAAGGAGAGCTATGTGTTAATGAACACACCTGAAACCTACAACTTATCAATTAACTGCTAAAAAAAAAAAAACTCAAACAAGCTATCAGCTACCTGTGCAAACTGTTATCTAGCTACTGCATCCTGTGCTGTGTGACATTTTAATCAATAATCCTCCAGTCCAAAGGGATTCAGAGCTGAGAAGCCATCTTGCCAGACTTCAGGTTATGATCTCTGAGGAACTACTGGCAACAATAGATGTGACAATGTGGACAGTGAGAAGACACTCTTTAACAATAATGGTGGCTACTTAAGGGTTTAGAGTAGCAGCTGCAATGACTTCTATCAGAGCTGGGGAGCATTTCTTCATTGAAATCCTTCATCCTGACTGACTCCAGAGAGAGTTTGATTTACCAGCTCAAACCTCTTGGTTAGAGTTGACCCATGATAGACAGAAGTGTTCTTTAACCTGCCTGGGCATTTCCACACTGTCTCCTAAGACGATTTGATCAAGGTCGTGCAGTGAAGTCCTATACCAACTCATTAAAACACATTTACAAAACCTCAAAGTGATTTAAGGTTTAAGTCACTGACCGTGACCACGACAGGAGAACTATGTGTATCTCCCTCTAGCTCATTTCCTGACAGATCTGCAGTGCTGTCTAAGAAGTAAAATGATAACATAATTATAATAAATAAAACAGTTGTTTAAAGTAACAATGACCAAACACTCATGTCCTCCTGCCAGTGGTTGTTTAATGTCGGTCTGCACTTGTACCTTGACCACAGCTGTCTTCTGGACTAGCGCTGGTTGGAAACTGGGTGGGGCAGCCATCCTGATCACTGTCACCTTCTCATTGCTTTTATTCCCAGCTGTTGCAGATACCTGGATTTGACACACGGCAGCTATTTAAAACCACAGGGGCACCAATCAGATATGATTGGTCCACTTCAGTATTAACTTAAAAGAAACACACGTACACAAGACACACAATGCACACACCTGTGGTGCCAGTATCCTGGACACTTGTCCACTGACACCTCTTGGTCCCTGTTGAGCCTGTGCCAAAGCCTGCTGGGATACCAGCATCAGCTGACCACTGTCACTCTGGATCAACATCATACCTGCCACAAATAGTCCAGAATCACTTATTACTGTTATTAATTGATGATTTATCATAAACAGACTCATAGACAAACTCAGACTCAGTATAGAACATATAAAAAAATTAAATTCACAGTGATCAAAAGTGCAAACATGAGCTAACCTCCAGGACGAACATCTAGACCACAGGCAGTGGTGGGTGCAGCTCACCTGGTGGTATCTGGATATTGGCTGCAAGTTTATGGGAAGCAGTCTGTGTTATCCTTGGAGCCACAGTCACTGGCTGTGGAGCCGCTGCCCTAATCACCACTGTCCTTCCTGGGGTTGAGACTTGCTTCATAGAGGCTGCCTGGCTCAAAGCTGGTTTTGTCACCTGTGTTTGGGCATTTGTGCCCACTCCTCCTGGGGTGGCAACCTTTGCTATCAACATGACAGAAGGAGAGGACGTCTGTAGTGTTGGGGCTGTAACTGTGGAGGAGGAAGGTTGTTGGCCCTGGCCAGCAGGGATTATCTTAGAGATAGAGTCACCCTTTATGACACGAGCAGCAGCAGGTGGGGGCTGCACAGCACCGATGGGTGTACATTTGGATGAAACCTGCAGTAACTTCACTTGAACAGGTGTGTCTGTACATGCTGCTGGGCTGCAGGACTCCTGCTTCTGGGCTTCGGTAACCGCTTTGTCTGTGGCCATGATCGCTTCTAAATGGAACAACAGGGAGATTTCATGGCATGCAGGGGCAAGAGTTTGATTCCCATCCTATAAACTGTTGAGCTACATGAACAAAAACTGTGACGCACACACATTTAGAAGTTATTGCGGTGGAAATGTCAGAGCAGAAATCATAAAGGTGAGGCCTCGTCAAAGGAGACTCATGCAGTGGCTTCATCAATTCTGGGCTCTTTAAACCTCCTAACCCCAGCAGCTGCCCATCAGCCTGCGTTACATGAAGGCTGCTCAAACACCAGCGTTAACTGTTCACTGTGGTAAGTTAGTCAGGTCAACAACCGGATTGTAAACGTGGTTCCTGTTTCTCATGTTTGCCGTTTTACTCACTAACGTTATGAGCTTCTGCTTTAAACAAGACCAGCCCTACAACAGTTCATATAAAATGAGATTTAAACGCAGTCCGAACGTTAACCTCGGTTATGATTCGCTTCGCTGCAGCTTTTGTTCTGAGTTTGGCTTCATGTTCATAAAGTTTTCTTATTTTACCCACATGGCGCCATGATTCGGTCACAACCACCGAGCACGCTGGTAGAGGTAACGCGCAGTGACGAGCTCACCTGCTCAGGTGTTCTCCTTTGGCAGCGTGGAGCCTGGATCGGCGCTGCGTTTAAGGCACTCCGTAAAGATTAGCAACGGCTGGAGACAAATAGCGATTAATCGGCTTTAAACGATTTTATGACTACAGCTGTGAGTTCGGGATGTGTGGAAGAAACATAGTGAACTGCTGGTAAAATCAAATCTAGCAATGTTTAAGTGACAGCGCTCAGAACCGAAAAAGTCTCTGAAAATAAAAAAATAACGCGCAGTATGGTTTTCTGACAAAATGCGACGGAACACGATTCATTTCATAATCATAATCAGACTCATTAGTCATATAGAATACATTTGTGATGCATTTGCAAGAACAATTCAAAACAGCTGAGTTAGCGCTCGTCAGTCATGCTCGCTAAAGTCTTGTGACAGCAGAAGTAAAACATCTGAAAACATAAATAACCAATGCTGTCAACCGTTAAATAATCAGAAACTATAATCATCAACAACAGGTTCAACATTCACAATTTCAAATTATAATATTTCAGCATATGATGATATCAGTCCAAAGTCTGGTCAGTCATAGGAGGAACCTTCCTAGAATCACTATGACAACCAGAGTTTACAGGGAGCGCTGTAAATGACAAAAGACACTTTACTTGATTTAATTGTCTACAGTGACATGACCAAGAGCAGGAACATGAAGTGAACACGTGATGAAAATGAAAAGATTGATATTGTCATTAGGTTCTTGAGTAGCTGTGCCATCAAAGTGTACTTTAGACGCGATTTGCACTGATTCTGACTTATTCAGGCACTGACTAATCTCACAAAGAGGATCTGAGCATGAAGACATCTCAGCGAGGAGGTGGAGGTGGAGGGACCAACAGGCTGTTTACTGGTGTGCCTCTGCCGCCACCTGTTGGAGGCAGCGCTGTCATACAGGGTGTAGCTTTCACCTGATTGGTAGAACTCAGCAAGGACAACTACAGGAAGTCCCAGGTCCTCATGGGGATTATAGATGATACAAACCTTTCATTATCTTTGGTCATGAAATAGTTTTTTTCAACAGGCATTTTTATGACAGTGAAATGTGTTTTCATCACTAGTAAATATAGGGGCATTTCTCTTTTCTCTGTGATTTAAACTTTTCAGCCCTGTGCCGTTAGTTATTTGCTGTCTTTAATACTGTTTAATAGTCTTTTTATTGATGTAAAGCCTATGGCAAGTTTGTACCTGGTAAAAGTGCTACACAAATAAACTTTTGTGGTGTTGCCATGTGTATTTTCCAGCTAGATCACACACACTGACTATTTAGAGACCGGCTGGTGCTTCACACGCAGTCCCTTTTGGTTTCATTTGGCAGCAAAGAAAAAACATTTCACATTCGTTTTGTATTTCGGGGACAAAGAGCTGATTCTTCTCCTTTTTGTCAAATCAAAGTTGGCATGCAGAATGTGTCAATACTGTCTGCTGCAGGACAATGTGGATCAGTGTGAATCCTCGCTCCCCACAGCACAATGGAGTAGAACACGTCCTACTTTCCAAAACAATCAGGCCCTATACACTGAGAACATGGTCAGGTGTGTTTTTATTCTTCAAACAGCTGCTGACTGCAACACTATTATTCCCTTTACGGCAAAAATGTATTAAAATGTGCGCGGGTGCTTCAGTTTGTGCGATTCATCAGACGAAAAGGGAAAAGGGAGACAGTCCAGGAGGAGACAACAGCAGACCTTTATCTCATCTTCCAGCAGGATCACCGAGGACAGGTAGACACACTTTGGATTCAGATGTAGCTGGACAACACGTTCATCTGACTCGTGACAGTGTTAACTACTGAGATCCTAATCCTACAGACCTCCACAGAAACACGGCAGTATCCATAAACAAACAAATTTAATTTCAGAGCATTAAAGTGAACATTGACATGAGCAATACAAATGATTTAATAGAGTCGTTCAATATTAAATGTTGATCTCAGCATAGTGTGAGCATTCTCTGACAGTGGTAACACACAACAGCCCATGTTAGATCATGTTAAATATTGATGAAGAAGATTATGAGTTGATACACAGCAGCTCTGAGTGAAGGATCAGAGAGAGGTGACAGGAGGCTGCAGAGTCATCGGCATGGAAGCTCACCTGACATCCAGGCCAAACTAAACCAATCAGCTCACCTCTGGTTACAGTCACTCCAGGGACAGATGCAGCACTTCATCACTGCCCTTGTTAATGATGGTGCTGGGCTACTATCGCATGTTTTGCTATTTGACTTAGCACTGATATCAGAGTGAAAACTGGCTGGACACTTTCCTGAAAGGTAACCAGGTGAAGGATATGGAGCAGTTTCTCTGTGAGTGGTTCTCCGTTGGGTTTTTCTTGTGCTCACATAAGAAAAAAAAACCCAAAGAAACATTTTTTGAGATTTAACAGCTGTGTAAGTCAGAGTTTATCTGATAAGTTCATAATATCTCTAACCCCTCGGCTCCACCGTTTCCTCTACCTGCGTCCTCCTAGCAGGTGTAAGACCAACTCCTCGTCCTCAGCCAGAGAGAGACCAGTGTCCAAGGCTGTGTGCTCGTCATCCTGCTGCCTCACTTTCTTTCTCTTGGCTTGTGAGCTGGGAGCCTGGAGCTCATTCTCTCCTTCATCGCTGCTCAAACTGCTGTGCTGCCGTTTACCTGACCATGTCTGATCCTCCTCCTCCTCCTCCTCCTCGGAGTGCACTTTGTCAGGGTCTGGCAGGGTGCTGGGGTCAAACTCGTCGTCGCTGTGATTGGCCAGGTACGCCACCACCTCATCCTCCTCTTCCTCGTCACATTTCTGTTCATGCTGCTTGCTGGCCTCCCTCCTGGCCGCCTTCGCCTTCAGCCTCATCTCCCTGTGTTTGGCCTTAACTTTGCGGCTGTACTCCTGCTTGTCAAACAGCTGGTCCTCCTGTTTCAGCCTCTCCCTGGCCTTCTCCACGTTGATACCCGAAACCTCATCTTCCTCCTCTTGCCCTTCACCGGTCACTGCCCGTTGGACCTGTGGCCACACTTGCACAGCCTCTCCCTCTTCGCTGAAGGCCACCTTGGTGTTGACTTGGAAGTTTCTCTTGAGGACTTTTTTGGCTTCTTTGAACTTTGTCTCTTTTTCTGTTTTCTTTCCGGAGCTCATGGCAGGTTCCTCCAGACCCTCCTGCCCCCCTGTCAGATTGAACACATCCTTTCTTTTGACAGTCAGCAGGTCAATTTCTCTTAGATCATCATCATCATCGTCCTCGTTGTCACCATCTGCACCCAGAACAAATGTCTTGGTCTGATCCACTTCTTTTTCATGACTGCTATCCTCGTCATCGCCTGACTCTTCAAACTCTGAGCTCTGACTCTCCTCCTGAGGCTTGTTTCCTCTCAGCTGAGCCTTGAAGCTCTTTAGCTCTTCCTCTTCTTCAGACTGCTCCTCCTCTCTGGGCCCTTCTTTCTCAGCTCTCTGTGCCTGAGCTTTATTTAAGAAGCGCACCCTGGGAGCCACAGCGAGGCCCAGAGAGAGAGCGTACTCCTGGATCTGGAGTTTGAAGACATCGAACACCTCTTTGTTCTTCATCAGGTAGACGGAGCGCAGATAGGAGACAAAACACCTCTGAGCTCTCTCCTTCTGCTCCTTCTCCTGGGCCAGGAAGGCTTCCAGCTTCTGTTGGACATTCTGCAGTTTGTCTGCGTTCACCTGGAATCAATCAGACAATGAAATGAGATGAGATCATGTATTGCATGTTAAAAGTTTCTGGGCGCTGGTAGCAGTACAGAGGAGAGCTTTGATGAAGGCACACGTGTTTTGTGAGGTCTCAACTGTTTCAACTCCAGGTACTGTAAAGACATCGTCTATTCTCGTTTCTACTAAAGTCCATTTGGTTATTTGCCAACTGGAAGGTGCTTATCTGACTGTAACCCATCAAACAGCTGTTACTTCACTTTTAAATCATGAAAATATGTTTGCTTCCATCAAGACACACTGTCGTTGGCTGTTAGTTGCTGGTAGTGTGCACTGAATCGCCTGCAAAATTAGACATTTTATTGAAACGAGGTGCTCTGTGTTGATAAAATACAAGCGATGATGGCAATCTTTTACTTTCAAACCTTTAATGCCCAGTAGATACGTCAGTAGAGGTGTATGTGCTGGCAGATAGGTATCAATGGGTAATTTTCATATTTAGACAGTTAAAACTCTCAAATATCTAATATCTGATATTGGTCAGACTTTAAATTTTGACCTTACAAGAAAATTCAGTTTCATTTTACAGCGTAAAGCCCAAATGCTGGAGCAATAAGCACAACACACTATTCCCTCATCCAGGAACATCATTTTGTCAATCTCACTTTACACTGAGTGTTACATTACACTGTACTCTGGTGTATGCCCCTGCTCATTCTGTGATGCATGAGGTCTAACCTGGATCTTATTGATGGGAACCTTCTTCTCCTGCAGCTGTGCGACCATGCCCTTCTCTTCTGTGGGAAGTAGCAGCAGTAAGGCCTCTCCTCCCTCCTTGTACCTGGCAGTCCTGCCAACCCTGTGGATGTAGGTGTCTGCATCCTCTGGACAGTCAAACTGCAGCACCCAGTTGACCGCGGGGAAGTCCAGGCCTCTGGCGGCTATGTCGGTGGCAAAGAGCACAGCATTCTGCTTCCTGAGGAAGTCGTTGTAGACCTCCACCCTCTTCATCTGCTGCTGCTTACCATGCAAAGCCAGGATGGGCATGCCAGGTCTGAGGCGGCAGAAGATCCGGAACAGGTACTGCACCTCCTTGCAGCAGGCGAAGAAGACAATGATCTTCTTTTTCAGGTGGGACCTGATGAACGAATAGAGCATGTTGACCTTCTGGTGGAGCTCACACACCACGTAGCTCTGCTCCAGGGTGGCGGGGGTGCTGAACTTGGCCTTCTCGTGAACCCACACGTATTCTGGGTCTTTGAGGCTGAGCCGGGCCAGGTCTTTGACAGACTTGGTCTGCGTGGCGGAGAACAGCAGCGTCTGCCGGGACTTAGGCAGGTTCTCCACGATGGCGTTGAGTGTATCCGCGAAGCCCATGTCAAGGATGCGGTCCGCTTCATCCAGGATCAGCATGTGGAGGTTGGAGGCATGGAAGGTGGCTGTCTCATCCATGTGCTGGAGGAGCCGACCAGGGGTGCAGATGACGATGTTGGTGTGGTGGATCCTCTCCGACTCGCCCTTGAGGTCTTTCCCACCTATGATGAGCCCCGCGGAGAACTCGTGGTTCTTGCCCACCTTACGGAGGACTTCGAATGTCTGGTATGCGAGCTCTCTAGTGGGGGATATAATGAGAGCACCGAGACCGTCCATGGAGGTCCACTGCTGGCGGTACAGACACTCCAGAACCGGGATGAGAAAGGCTAGAGTCTTTCCCGAGCCGGTCTTGGCTGCGCCGAGGACATCTTTCCCTTGCAGGGCGAAGCCGATAGTCTGTCTCTGGATCTCTGTGGGCTGTCTGTACTGAGCCTCCTGCAAACCTAACAGGGTCTTCTTTGAAATTGGGAAGTCTGAGAACTTGACAGCCTCCTTAATGTTTATGTCGCCGTACCTGCTAACGAGCCTGTCGATGTACTCCCGTTCGACCTGCCACTCAGGCTTCTTCCTCTGCGCCCTGTCTCGCTTCACTCGTGCTTTCGTCTTGTTGTATTTTTTCTTCCATTTCTCGAAGTTCTTGACGGGGTCAGCGCCGTCTTTCATCTTAGCGGGTTTCGGCTTCTTCCCGAAGGAGTTTGAGCCCTTTTTCTCCATGGTTTGAGTTACAAATGGCTGAGAAAGAGCGTTAAAACAACACCTCTTTCCACCTTCTGGTAAACAGCGTGGAGACGACTCTGTCGCGCTTAGCTTGACGTCATCACCAAGCGACACGTGATATCTATGGGGAATATTTCGTCCTGAAATTCACCTGTCAGGGAGTAATGTTACACCTTACACTACATTTTTTACATGTCTTGTTCTTATTATTAAAATCTCTGTTAATAATTTTTCATAGGTGACTATGATCTGCATCCTTCTGGTTAAACTTTCTAAAAATAATTACTTTATTAATGGATATTCAATTTAACTTCTTTAACGTCACTTTCTCTGGTTTCCCTGGCCTTCTTATATATAGTTTCCTTATTAGTTGTTTCTTTGCTCTAGATTTTTCAAGATGCCCCTCTGGATTTCGGACAGCTGTGATCATAAAGTAGAAAATATATTTACAAGAAGATCTGTTTTGTGCTTGTGGTTATCCCACAAGCACAAAACATATGAGGTGTTTTTTTACATGGTAAACCAGACACAAATCCCACTGACTCTGGTCACATGGTTATTTTAAGTTAAGTAAATATATTTGATGGAAAAAGCTAACACAAGCATCATTCTGTTACTCTTCCCTGGAAATACAACTCTCTCCGAACAGTTCCAAGCAGAAATTACCAGAATTGTCATCTCCAAATATGTTTTAATCTTTTTTTCGCTTCTGTTTTGATTGTTTTGTTTTGTTTATTTCTTAGTATGTGTACAATGACATTTAGACAACTGGTAATGAAGAAAGTAAACAACGACCATCTTTTCATTAATATATAATAATATTTTCCAATTTCATTCATGCACAAGATGACCTGATGTCTTTCTGTGAAGTTAATATTAAGACAGGGAATCTACTGCTAGAGCAAGGGCTACCTGGGAGAATGAAATCTGGGCAAAAGCCACCCTGACAAGCAGTAGCCCTAGAAATAGCTACTTATATTTAGTGCTAAGTTGCTAAATGTTAAAGACATACAAATATTCATGTCACTGCATGTTATTTTTTTTATTTATTTACTATTTTGCGACCTTACTCCTCCTGAGGTCGAGTGTCTGACATTTGATCTAAAACTATTACAGTCTCCACTCTGTATTTACTAAGTAGCTGACGTTTGCCCCTCAGAAAAAAGAAGCGGTGACACTTCCGGGTCATACGCCGCTTAAGAAAACAATTTTCACGGAAGTGTAATGTGTGAAATTTTGAAAATAAAAAGCCTAAGAACGATGACTGAGACCAAAACTTCTGGTCTAACTGATAGTTGGATCAGAGACGGTTGAGAACCTATTATAGAGCATCTTGGTTGAATAAAAACAACATTAAAATAAAAGAAATACTATTTATGAATTAACTGCATTTGTTTATCGTATAAACATGATAGGTTGTAAAACATCCCAATTAATAACAGCTTCAGAAATTACGAGTTGTAATACCACTGCAATACGGTCAATAACTAAAACAACAGTAAATAGCTAATTAACGTTACTATGACTACATTTATGTTTGTAGTCTAATTACTTACTTTAGGGAGTAATCACAATGAAGCATGAACTCAGCAATATGGAGAGTGTCTTTGAGTTTTATTTTGAAAGATTTGCCCGGAAAGTGTAGACGCTGTCACTCTGCCGAAGCTGACTGCCGTACGAGCACCTGACCAATAGACAGATGATAAACAAGTATTCGGACAGAGTATTTTGCAGAAACCCGAGTGAATCTTCGTCATCTGAGACTCGGTAGCTTCCCTGCAGTCCCTATGCTATACAAGGCATGGCAGAGAGACAGGACAATGAGGTAAAATGAGCTTTAATTCACGTGCAGGACAGGGCGCAGGGGTTGCATGGGTTGGGAGGAACAGTACACATTTTCCATTTGGGTGTTTGTCTCGACAGTTAGAGCCTGACAAAGTCTTTAAAGTGAAACATTAAGACAAGCTGTCGTCGTCGAACCGGGCTGTGTTCCCGCGAATAGAAACTTATGCTAGCTGTGTGTTAGCTCAGCAGCTAGCAACAAGAGCCAAGTTAACAGCAGCCACGAAGACGTTAGGTCCACATCTATACCAAAGTTTTCCTGTGTCTGGCCTTTCAGCACAAGGTTTACATACAACCCGCTTCCTCTTTTGATACAGTCTTCACCCTGAATTAATGACGCACTGTAATCTAGCGTTGATCTATCTAACGGTAAACACAGCTTTAGTCATCACAGTATGTCAGGTGTGTTGCTCAGTAGATCAATCTCTTGGTGAACCTGGTTACAGAGAAACCTGTGAGGTTGCTTTAAGGTTGAATAACACTGAATCCCGATGTGATGCACTGTGTATGTTGATGAAAAAAAGGTCTCATGATAAAGGTCTCAGATCCTATTTTTACATGACCAGATTTTAAAATGGACCTTGGTGTTAAAAAGCAATGTAGCGGCTCACTGATGTGCTGTTGCCACTGTGAGCCAATGTAATAATTCAGATCAGTGAGCTCAGAGTGTAGTACTGCTAATACATCTGGACTTATTGCATGCTTGCTGTCTTCAGGTGGAGGAGGCTGATCAGATCTACCTGCTGATGAAGGAGGAGTATCGGATCTCGAGGAATGTGCGTCTGGCCTGGTTCCTTGGTAAACTTAACCAAGTCATCTGGCCCGCCTCGAAGCCTGAACTGGTGGGTGAACACTGCCTTTTCCTGTTCCCACGGTGGCCCCAGCAGCACTAAGATCAGAAGGTTTCTAACGTTAGAGCACTCTTGTTTGAAGTGATGTTTGCAAATATGATCTGGAGTGGTTTTTGATTAGAGGTGTGTTGCTGGTGTTTTGCACACATCACCCCCCAGTGACAGACTGCGGCTGCCATATAGGGCTGAGTATGGTATGCTGCTGCTGTGTGTTAATGCCTTGTGATTTGTTTTCACTGGCAGATACAGCAAGTTACCTATTCCCACTGTCAAACCACGGTGTAATGGTTTACACTAAGAGGTTTGATTAAATCTTCTAATTCTATGTTGAATAGAAAATAGTAAAAGTATGTCACTTGTTCTGATGACACAAACCAACTCATACAATAATAAACTATTGTGCACCGGCATTTAGCCAACATCAGTGGTGAGACTTGTCCTGCCTCACCTAACCCAGCTAGTTTACCTGACAGTAAAGTATTACATTCATCAGATCAGTCACAGCTGCCTATAAGGACTAGTTATCCTCAAGTCTAATGTTATGGCATAAGGTGCCAGTGTTACATAGTAAGTACATGTTCTTAACATTTGAGCAGATAATTAGAAACACTGTTGTGTGTAATACACCCCAGTAATTGCACACACAAGGTAAAGAACAGTGAGTCTCTGAATCACTCAAAAGAGAAAGTCCTGATTATATCAGTGATGTCTTGTCTGGCTCTCACTTCATTTGCAGCTGACCTCAGAGAATGAATTGGACTTGCTGAGCATCTTGCCTAAAGGATGGCAGCCGGATTTCTCCCTCACCATGTGTCCCTACATGTTGATGCCCTCCACCCGGGCCACCTTCCTGGCCCGGAGGTACCGCTTCATCATCGAACTGGACCTCAGCCCATCCACAGGGATCGTGGTAAGACTGAAATTCAGCATGTTTAATTTGAGTGGCTGAAGCGGTGGGCGTGTTCTTCTCCTAGCAACAAAAAATGAAGTCATCAGATCAGATTCTGTTATTTCTGATAATATCTACATAATCAAGATATCTACATCTAAGTCCGTATCCAGATATCCAGGATATTCCAAACTTTATTTAGCTTGCTTCAAGTACACGACTCCTGCTGCATTGCTCGTGGGTTCTTCGTGCCTTGAGTGTGAATGCTGTTTCTGTCCGCAGCTACTATGTGTATCTCAAGTGTGCTGCTTAACGATGCAATCAAGACACGGTGGAATTTCAGTGTGTAGATTGTATCGATCAAAACACAATGTAACAGTGTCTCTCTCTGTACATCAGCACAAAGAACAGTAAAATCTCTGGGGACACCAGGTGCTGCTCAGCACTCATCCTGAGCTCGAGCTCTAATTATACAGTTACAGCATGGACACACAGTATCAGTGCGCAGGTTACACTGTATGCAGCACTGGGGAGGATGACTGAAATGGCAGACAGCTGTTAGCTGGGTCTTGTGAATGTGCAGGTAACCCCTGTTCTTTAGGAAGCAGACAGATTAACTGCTGGTTGTCAGCAACATTCAACTGTTCCACAACCACACAGTGACATAACAGAAGCAATGCTGAGTTTCACTTTTACTTCCCTTTGCATCTTTGCATTGATATTAATAGAAAGACAGTTAGATATGCAGAAAGGAAAATGTCATGTTGTTTGTGGTGGCACTGGCTCACAGAAACTTATTAGATGGTGAATCAATACAATGGAATCTTAAAAGAAAACATTAAAAATTTAAATAGTAGCAAATTTAAAATAAAACAGATAATGAGTTTACCATTTTAATTAAAGCATAAATGCAGAAACAAAATGGCATGTCACTGTTTTCTCTTTAATATAGGACTGAACTCAAACAGTTACTTTGGAAACAGTCCATGCCATATCATCCAAACAAAACACTGTAATGGAAAAAGGCTCATATTAAACTCACACCAGCTCTCTGTTTGTTCTGCCTGGAGTGGTGAGAAAGGCAAAGACACAGGCTTAAGGTCAGAGTTATATCATCTTGGAGGCGTGGTCTATGGAGGAGTAGCAGCCTGTGTGATGGTGCAGGTTGGATGAAGACTTGGGATTTTACAGTTATGCTGGTCATACTGTTAAATCCCTGACAAGTGTGGTCATGTGACAGTGAAGGTCCACGCAGCTGCGTGCAGATGAGCAAATGACAATAATGTTTCAGACGTCTGGACAAAACTCTGCTGAGCATAGAGATGAAGAGTTTTTCTATTTTCCATTCCACAGGACGACAGCACAGGAGAGATGATCTTTGACGAGGTGTTTCACGCCTTGTCGAGGTGCCTGGCCGGTCTGGCTCAACCATTTCAAGTCCCCGGAACAGATCGACTCTTTAAGCCCAAGATCTTTGTCACCATCCTGGCATATTCTTCAATTATAGGCCTCACCTCTCATCAGGTCAGGTTGCAGTCACTCACGTCATGTTTTCGTGTACCAGTGTTTTGCAAATTGTCCATATCCATTTTAAACACCTGCATTACCAAAATGTAGTTGTTTGTGATGTTCCAAGGATATCCTATATTTAGAAATATTTAGCTATATCACCTTGCATCTTATATGTTTATTGTTAACAAGGAGATTCATTCATGTTGTTCTTCCAACACATGGTAACGTGGTGCACCTTACACTAAGTCTGGTGTGGAGCCCTGATTTGCTCCCATGTGATCCAGAGCTGTGGCCGTTGTCGCAGTCCTCTGACAGTCCTCTGACAGCCTCGGTTCCCCCTGCAGGTTTTGGTTCAGGGCTGTCAGCTTGACAAAACGGACCTCAATGCGTTCCTGCATCACATCTATCAGCAGCTCCGAGCTGTGGAGAGCAACATCGCGCAGGTCTTACATCAGCAGCATGAACAGGTAAGCGCTCATGAACACATCATTATATTGTATTTTAAAATATCTCGTGAAGATGAGAAACAATGAATGAAACATAGTTAATGACTGTAATGTAACTCATCACATTAAAGCAAAACGTCTTATTGTGATTACGAACGGACATCAAATACCCCCAAAAGAGAGATGAACGGAGAGGAGGCAGAGAAGGATCTTAGATGAACAAACTCACCATTGCATTCATGTTTTCCTGTGTCTTTAGTCTGTGGAACCCATCCAGAGTTCAGGTCTCCATAGCAACACCCTGGATGAGCAGCCCTACAGAAAGCAGGCCATTTCCATGGTGTCAGCTGACATGGGTCTGGTCAGTATGGTTCGTCAGGGCATCCTGGCCCTTCAGTTGCTGCCCCCAAACTCCAGTGCAGGTAAGTTCATCTGAAGTTCTCCAGTTCTGATCTAATGTCTGGATCAGGCCTTTCTCACCGAGCAGCTGAACCATTTCCCAGAACCTCCTTAAAGAATATAATAACCAGGCCCACAGCTGCTGCAGCTGCTGCATCCTGAATCAGGTTATGCTCACTTGTTTGCACATTAAAAATGTCTAGTTTGCACATAAAGGCATATATATGTACATGAATCCAGGTAAACATAGACATACTCCTAATAACATAAAGCAAGATAAACAGAACCGTATTGACATTAAAACAATAAGTGATGGAAATATGACTATAACACTAAGTAAGGGAAGAGAAATATGTATAACACAATGATTACACTGGGGAACACAATTTTTGTTGAGTTAGGTCTGACAGCTGTTTTTAACTAATTTTGGGTAGCGAAATCCAAAACTGATTCCTTGCTTTTCTAGCACGCCAAGCTTTTGAACTATAGGATCCCTTGTTTTTCTTAAACATATGGTAGAAAAATACTGTACTTAACAGATATGTGCTTGTTTTATAAAAAATTTTGAAATATTGACATACAATGAAATATGAAAGAAACAGGCATGACTGCAATGTTTAACAGTATTATGTTTTACAAAGGATAAGGGTACTGTAATTATAATTGTGTAAGTAGTTAAGGTAAAAATTCACGCTATAGCTCTCTTTTCTGAGTGTTCAACTTGAGAACTATCGATTTACGCTCAAACAATAGTCAGCCATCATATGTACACTACTACTACTTTTACTACTACAGCTAATCAGTGAATTTGCTTTATCTGAGGGTAAGTCAGGAGAAGAAACTTGACGTATAGAAAAAAAACTGACTGTAATTTTTTGGAATCAGTATTAATTTTAGTTTTAATCAGCATAAAAATCTAACTCAACAGAATTTTTTTTTTTCAAATTGTTCCCCAGTGTAATTTGTCACTAAGAGTCAACACTGTCATTTTGAAGTTACCAGTGTCTGTAAACAATGATGATGCACGACTGATAATGTGTAAAAGTTGGACTCATGAAACACAGCTGTCAGCATCCAAAGGAAAATATTTAGAAGATGATGCTCAGAGCTGCTCTGGTAGAATCTCAGTAAGTGACTGAATTAGTTTGGATATATATATATATGACAGTTCCTGGTTAACAGTGAGTGGCTTCATCTGTTTTGACACCATTAACTACATTATGACCAGGCTCAGCATGCTCCTCAAGAAACTGGTCCACTTTATGAGTCATCCAGCCACTTCTAGAGGGATTTCACCCTGCACCAGGGTCACACTGGAACTCCCTCTGTGTGCAGCCTACTAACTCTGTTTTTGAGCGTCATCCTGTCATGATGAATTGTGACTCTGGGAACAACTTAACACACTCTCAGACCACTATGTCAGGACTCTGTTGTTGTCTCTTTTACAGTGATTCTTTATCACACTTTTGCAAAACCTTGTGTTTCAGGTATCATCATCATCACAGATGGGGGTAACAGTCCCTGATGTAGTTGCAGGAAACCCTGCTGAACCAGCTCAGGAGCGAACCATTGCTCGCTCTTTGTGCAGGTAGTTACGCTGACACCTGGATGTTTGTAGTCTGATTGTCTAGTTTGTTCCTCTTATACTTTACTTCTTCCAATGGAATGTATGAACAAGACACTGCATTGTCAGCAGTTTCAACTCTATGCTTATATATGTCGTTCTTGCACCAACATATCACTGCATCATAACCATGATACTTGCTAAACGAGAAATGATTCCTGCTCTTCTTTAAACTGTGTTTATCGTTTCCAGTCGGCGGGCTGCATTCTCATTTACTGCAGCTGGCTACATCCTCAACGGAGCTGATGAAGTTCATCTCATTAGCCACCTTTTTGGTTCGTACTCTGCCCAGCTGCCCCGGCGGACCTCAGCAGCTAGAGATGAATGCTCACTACAAGGCCTTTCTAATCTATTCCTGAAGACCCCTGAATCTATGAACTCAGAGCATTTCTCTATGTGAGTTTGTTTATTGTTTATCACTTTTAATGACACATGCTGCATCTGCATCAAGTGGATTTAAAATACTGCAAGGCAATAAAGATATACTGAAATCCTTTGATTTGTTGCTGTGAAGGAATTCTTCAGAAAGGTTTAATCCTGCCATACAGTGTAGGTTTACTGGTGATGATGATTATGATGGTTAAATAATGGAATATGAAGCAACTTACATTCTGACTGCTTCACTGTTTTGTAGTTTCCCCTAACACAAACTATTCAATGAACACCTGGTGTCAGCCAGTGGTAACCCCGGGCCAAGTCAGGAGAGGAGGACAAGAAGCACACAGAGAAAGAAGTCCATGCTCACTTGATCAGTGTGGTGCTCCAAAGTGCTGAGAGAGGGCTACACCATCAGAGAGATCAGCCTCACTAAAGGTAGACATCTTGCTAAAAGTCTCAGATATTTCTGAAACAGGTCAGTAAATACAGTGCAGCGTGAGGCCTCTGCCCTGTGGAGAATGAAGCTCCTGGTTTCCTGCAGGTGGGACTCTAGCTGGAGGTGAAGCAGTTTTATGGAAACACAACATGCACATTGGAGTACTTCTGGCAGCCGCCCCGCTGGATCCTCCAAGAGAACAACCAGGGTGGAGGACAATGGAGGGAAGTTTATATCCCTGCATGACATCAGCTGCACACAAAGCGAAACCAATCACTAGCCCTGCATCAAGACCTCAAGGTCATCCGGACGCTTCTGGAACACACTGCAGAGGTACACCCGTCAGGAGAAGATGATCTCCACCATCATGTAGAGCAGGGGTGTCAAACTCATTTTAGGTCAGGGGCCACATGGAGGAAAATCTATTCCCAAGTGGGCCGGACCGGTAAAATCATGGCATAATAACTTAAAAATAACGACAACTTCAGATTTGTTTTGTTTACTTTTGTCCAAAATATACAAGTAATATTTCCTGAACACATCACAACAATGCTCTTTACAAAAACACTTCAAATTAGTTGGAAATTTGGAGGAAAAAAAATGGCAATTTCAAGAACACACAATGCCTCAGTGATTGGAAACTTAAACTTCGCCTCATATCGCATCTACCATCTACTCTATCTAATAAAGGCATACAACTTTAAATCACAGCCCATCTGGGATTAAACAAAATACTCTGGCTAACTTGCTAATTGCTATTATACACCCAGTGGACACATTTAGAACAGCTGTTTTTCACTGAAAAATCGCAGCTAATTTAAACTTCAAATCATCTCGCTGGTCATTAAACCCGCTTATGGCCTGATCTGGCCCGCGGGCCGTAAATTTGACACCCCTGATGTAGAGCATCAAATAACGAGGATTCACTGGATAGGGATTATTCTCTGTTCCCTTAATGCTGGATGTGTTGTGTGTCTTTGCAGCATCAACCAGACCGATCAGATGCTGGTGCACCTTCAGTCTTTTAATTCAGTCCCTGAGAACTATACGATTCCTGAGAGCACCAAAAACGGAGTTCCACTGTTCTACATCCCTCCCGGCTCCACCACTCCGGTACTGTGCAGACCTGTTTACTGATCACACTAACCAATTGACATCTGGGTGTTGTGCTGCAGGAGAACTCTACTCATGTAGCATTATTTTAATCTACGGTTAGCTTTTTTTAATGAAAACAGTATGTCTTCTGTACACTTAATGTAGTGACATTAGAGATGTTATTTGTGGCCCCACAGCATCTTTTCTTTGTCATTAAATTCCATACTTGTGCATCCCCTGCAGCCAAAGAAAATCATTGGCTTTTAGCAGGGTACAGCTTCTCCTGAAGGCTGCTGAAGCAGCTTGCACAATGGCGGTCTCTGTGCTGCCCTGCATCAAGGCAGTGCACAGACTGAGATACATTACAGAAGCTTGTAGTTTGATTTGTTTGTTATAAGATTGCAGCAGATCGAGTTCGACTCTGTTGGGCTTGGACTGACTGTAGCAGTCTGTCCTCTCCGAGACTCATGTTAACTTCCAAAGACTTGGACCAGCTTTTAAAACCTTTTAAGTATAGATTTAAAACTTGTTTTGTGTGTTTTTGCAGGATTTGTTGACAGTAAGACAAATGAAGATAACCCATCTTTATCCTCCCTCAGCTGAATGATCTCCTGTTTTTCCAGGTCCTGTCCTTGCAGCACAGTGGATCCAAAGACTCCTCTCAGTCTCAGTTTGCTTCCTACTGGAAGCCCATCCTCTCCATGGACGCCAACTTCTGGCAGAGATGGCTGCACATGCATCGCATTACTATAATCCTCGAACATGACATGTAAGGCATATATAATTTAGAATAATTATTAAAAAGTATTGAAAAGGCTCAGACTATAGGTAACATAAGCTAAACTAGATAGAAGATGTGTGTCTGAATAAAGATAAAGGTAAAAGAATAGGTTCATATTTAGATCCATGTGGTGTTTAGTGTCCTTATATTTGGGTCTGTCTTCACCTGATCACTTGTGTCCCCCCCAGGCCTGTCCCCAAACACCTGCACACAGCTGGGAACAACGGACGTTACAGCACCATTCAGTGCCGCATCTCCCACTCCGCCCTCACATCACTGCTGAGGGACTGGAGCAGCTTTGTGCTGGTGGAGGGTTACTCATACGTTAAACTCATATACAGGTGAGGAGAGGAACAGCTGTTTGGTCATGTGATGTCAGTACTTGTGGATGGGAGCAGCCGGTAGATGATACTCATGCCAGTATTTAGCGTCTTTAGTCCGGATTATTTACACTATCAAAGTAAATGCTCCTGAACCTGAAAGAGTCCCCACGCAGCATGGTGGAGCACTGTCCTGAGGTCAGTGGTTTCCAGCCCAGAGGCAGGATCGCAATATGAATCTGGGGCAACAAAATGGTCAAGATTTAGGTAGAGTCAGGATCTTCGGTGTATAGTTTGTCTCCCACTTTGTCTTCCGTTCACCCACTGTGTCTCTGCAGTTCTTCTGACCAGCCTCCCACGTCCTTCTACCTGGTCCGACTCATCTCCAAGACGCCCTGCATGGTGCTGCGTCTGGGCTTCCCTATTGGGACACCAGCCCATATCAGAAACAAGGTACTGAGGGTCACACGAGCAGCGGGTTGTACAGTCCAAACCCACTTATTGTGACCGATGAACAATTATTGGTCATCAACTTCACTTTGAAGCACTGCACGGTGTATAGGCTCACTGGAACATCAAATGTCTAAATGCTGAGGTGTACTCTGTGGAAATCTGTTCATGTTTGTCACCAGATTGTGGATGAGCTGCGGGAGCAGATCCTCAAACTTCGCTTCCCTCATCGCGTTCAGAACAAAGAGGCGACACCCAAAACCAAAAGGAAAGCTGTTGGCCATCCTTCGCCATCCAAATCCCCCTCCATCCCTGCTCCCAAACCTGCACTGTCAGACAGGCCCTGCGTGGTGGTGCTCAACAAGCCTCTGGAGAAGCTGCTCATAAGGTCAGTGTCTGTGATAGCAGCTCAGCATAACTGCACAGCGTGTAACCAAATAATATGTCGGCCATCGGTCTCTTGCTAAATGAGTAGGGCTGTGATGTCTGATAGAGGACAGCTCTGTGTTTGCAGGTATGAGAAGCTGCCGTTGGACTTCAGGACTCCCTTCATTTTCTCCATGGAGAACTTCCCCCAGCCCTCCAACAGCACCGTCCCGCTCAGCATGGCGGCCAACCGCACAGCTTCCTCCACCCTGGCCTCTCTGTCCCGTTACTTCTTGCACCAGCGCTGGGTGTGGGCTGTGCAGAGCAGCCAAGGACTGACTGTGGCCATGCAGGCTGTGGCCCACATCCTGTCCATGCTTTCTGAGTGAGTCCATGTTCTTTATCTGTCCAACGACATGTATTTAACATCCATGTTCGAGTAGTATTTCAAAGTAGCTTAGAACACATCTGCCATCATCATCAGAAAACAGTTTACTTTCATACTATAGCCTCACCTATTGATCTTTTATGCCCAGAGTGATATTGATATTTAAGAGTTTTAAACATGTAAGAGGCCATAAAGATGACATATGATGACTTATATTGACAGTGTGTGCTAGAACAGGTTGTAGGAACCACCAATGCATAAACTGAAAATTATGAGTGAATCCAAATTGTGTTTATTTTGTGCAAAGGGTTATACTGCAGTAATTTTGGTTCTTTTTGCACAATCTTGGTAATTGGTGTATTCAGTTCACGGGGATATGGGTGTGGATATTTCAATTGCCAATATAGTCACCTGTTCACCTGCGTGGGCATGAATGAGGAAGAGAGTGAGTGGGACAGGGTAATTTTTGTTGACAGCATTTCTTCACGTCTATGCGTTTCTACGCAAACCTTGGCAGTTTTAGCAGTTTTCCGCTTTGAATGTTGTTATGTATCACAGTACTGAGTGTGTTTTCCTATTCCTTATATTGGATTGATTATTTTTTGAAAGCATTCAATGCATATTTTGGATCTCAGTGATTGGTTTTTGGTAGCGCGTCACACAGTAGCCTCAAGGCCCAAATTCAGCCTCTTTGTAACATTTAAGTTTGGGTCATTCCTACATTTTGTCACCAGAAAACAGCATAATAGGAAACATAAAACAGATGGTTCCAAAAACCAAATAAAAGTATGACAATGTAAGCACACATTAGATCAGATTAGATTAGATAACACTGGGGAACACAATTTTTGTTGAGTTAGGTCTGACAGCTGTTTTTAACTAATTTTTGGGTGCGAAATCCAAAACTGATCTCAGTTTTTCTCTAGCACGTCAAGTTTTTGAACTATAGGATCCCTGTTTTCTTAAAACATATGAAAAATACTGTACTTAACAGATATGTGCTTGTTTTATAAAAAATTTTGAAATATTGACATACAATGAAATATGAAAGAAACAGGCATGACTGCAATGTTTAACAGTATTATGTTTTTACAAAGGATATGGGTACTGTAATTATAATTGTGTGCAAGTAGTTAAGGTAAAAATTTACGTTTATAGCTCTTTCTGGAGTGTTCAACTTGAGAACTATCGCATTTGATGCTCCAACAATAGTCAGCCATCATATGTACACTACTACTACTACAGCTAATCAGTGGAATTTTGCTTATCTGGAGGGTAAGCTGTGGAGAAGAAACTTGACGTGCTAGAAAAAAACTGACTGCAATTTTGGAATCAGCATGCTAATTTTAGTTTTAATCAGCATAAAAATCTAACTCAACAGAAATTTTTTTTCAAATTGTTCCCCAGTGTAATACTTTATTTATCCCACAGTGGGGAAATGTAGATGTTGCAGCAGCTCAAGGACTGAGGAAAGAACAAAAAATACTCAAGGAGAAAAACCCTAACCCAAATCACATGCAAACAACGTAACGCAAAACTTTTGTAGTTAATTACCTGGAACTAAATACTCTTTTAACAAGAAATGATAAGCACGAGTACAAGACAGCTATTAAACATTTTCTCCAACACTGTCAAGTTGCATTTAAGGCTATAAATGTACAGTATGTTCTGACTATGTCCTGTCCAGTGAATTCCCTGCAGTTTAATGTACCCCTTAAGAGAGCACGCCGCTACTCTGGCCTTCATACCTTCTGTTTTCAGATTATTAATCACGCACAGATACCATGTTAAATACTCTGTTGTATTCTTTTACATTCTGTTATTTTAATCAGTATGATATTATTTTCTTATATGAATTTACTGCTGCTTGTTGTTTCTTTGAATACTTATATTCCTGTTGTATTGTTGCCTCTGACATATAAGTACAGCTGCAGTTGTGTGTTTAGACTGCGTAAAAGAATTGCCCTTCTTGGGATCAATGAAGTTTTCTGAATTAACCTGGACTGTTCAGTGTAGTGAAACATAGAGCTCTTATGTTAAACATTATTAAGGCCATATAAATACAGTTGATTTTGTTTATTTGTTTTATTTGTACTTTGAAGTGTCCAATTAATTAAAGCTGCACGTGTTTCGCGTGGGGGAGAAACCGAAGCACTCGGGGTAAACCCAACGCTCACACGGCTAGAGCATGCACTCTGCACGCAGAAAGTCTCTGATGTTATGGTGATAACCACTGCACCACCGTGCTGCCTTTTCCAAGTGACATTTTAGTATCACTGTGAAAAGGCATGTGGAGGTTGCAGGGGGTGTTGGAAGTCAGGTTGGTGAGTAGATGTAGAGGGGTAACAGGGGACCTCTGAGGATTGAGGTGAAGTCTCTGAGGATTGAGGTGAAGTCTCCGAGGTTCGAGGTGAAGTCTCCGAGGTTCGTTTGAAGACCTTGCGGAATCTTTTCCAGACAGAAGGTTTTTTTGGTTTGTTTTTGGTCTCGTGCAGCTTTTGCTCGAGAGCCACCATTCTGTCATCAAGGCAGGTCGTGGGGATTGGCTGCTGGAGTGCTTGTTGTTGTTGCTCAATGCACTCCTGCAGATGGATTATCTCGTTTTCCCACTGGAGTTTTTCGGTGTTAAACTTCGCCTCTGCCTGGGCCAGTGCAGCCACCAATTTGGAGTTTTCTTCCCTCAGTTGGGCCAGGGAATTCTCCACCTCTCTGTTATGGTCCTTTTCCTGTTGTACAACATCCTCCAGCTCTGCAAGTTTTCGAAGAACATCTTTTTCCCTGCTCTCCTGGTATAAAATTTTGTGCTGAAGGATCTTGTGTCTGGTCTCATGTTGGATGTCCCCCTCTGTAATCTGATCTTTCTGAGCGTGAAGCATTTTTTTAAGATGCTCCACCTCAGCGAGCAAAGCCACCTGCTCACTTTCCAGAGCCATGATTTCTTTGTCCTTTGTTTCCATGAAGTCCAGCTCAGAAACATGAGTCATCTTAACCCCTGTTTGCTCATAGAAAGACTCCACTGGATTGCTGGCCTTGATTTTTGGCGCCAGCTGTAAGGTCGTGTCAGGTCCTGTATTTCTTGCCTGGTCAGTGTGTTTAGGGGCCACATCAGGCTGTTGTTTCTTAGTGGCCACACCTATCTGGGGTACAGGGGGGGTGAGATTGATCTCCATTGGTTCCTCGGGGGCAAGAGCCACCTGGGGCCCCCAGGTCATTTCGACCTCCATTGGTTCCTTGGGGTCAAGAGCCACCTGGGATCCAAGGGGGGTCAGATTGATGTCTATCGGTTCCTCGGGGTCAAGAGCCACCTGGGATCCAAGGGGGGTCAGATTGACCTCCATTGGTTCCTCGGGGTCAAGATCCACCTGGGATTTAAGGGGGGTCAGATTGACCTCCATTGGTTCCTCAGGGTCAAGAGCCACCTGGGGTCCTAGGGGGGTCAGATCGACCTCCATCGGTTCCTCGGGGTCAACAGCTGCCTGCGCTTCCACAGTCACAGCCATTTGTTCTTTGGGGGAGACTGCTACCTGTAGTTGGACAGGTGTTACGTCAGGCTGTGGCTCCACAGTCCCCTGAGGTTCAGTCTGTTCTAGGTTATGGGTAAGGTCAGATGTTTGATCTTCCATAACCATTGCTGACTCCTCAGACTCTTTGAGTTTTGCACTCTCCTCCATTTTAACCTTTGTGTCCGCAGACACATCAGGCTTTGTCTCTTCATGGAGATCAGCAATGATTTTATTAAAGGAATTGCCCCTGTGGATATTTAGGCATAATTGTACGTTCCTTCCTTTTTTTCTTTGTTTTTTGCCCCCTGTCCTGTGGATCATGTCAGCCTCTGAGATCTTAGCAGTCTGAGTTGGAAGCATTTCCTTTGTGTGCTCCAACTCAGAGAGCAAAGGCACCTTCTGTGGTTCTCCTGGTGCCACGATAGTTTGTGGCATATTTGATCCAACAGATGTCTTTGTTTCCTGGTGTGCCTCAGCTGGCTGTGGTTCTTCAGGAGCCACAGCCACCTGTGGCTCTTCAGGTACCATATCAGGCTCTGGAACTTCAGCTTGTGGTTTCAGGTCGCGGTTTTCCGCCTGAGTGAGCAAAGGCACCTGCTGTTGTTCTTCTTGTGCACCGCTTTCTTGTGGTGCTTCCAACGCAGCAGCTGTGTTGGGTACTTCTGGGTCCACAGGTAGCTCTGTAGGGGCCACAGCTACCTGTGGTTCCTTGAGTAACATGTCAGGCTCCAGTGCCTCAGTTGCTGGAGTTGGTTTTGGAACCCTTTGTGGGTTTCTTTTCACCACATTCACCACTGGCTGCTCTTTTTTCAGCTGGGGATACTCAGCCACATCGAGTTCTTGGCAATAGATGGTGTTGCTTCCACTTGGTTTCAGCCATGGGTTTACTGGCTGGGGCATTTTCTTTTCTATTGCTCTAGGCTTCTGAGAAGCCTCAGCCTGTGGTGGTTTGATGACTCCAGCTGCCTGTGGTTTCTTGGGTCTCACAGCTACTTTTGGTCTCCCAGGAGCTGTTGCTGGCTTCACAGACTGCTCAGATTTAGTAGCCTTCTCTGTTTTCTTCTTCAAGTCTGCAGACAATGCAGGCTTGTTCTGTGTATAGACACTGGGATTGTTCTTAAAGGCACTGTTTGTGTAACATTTTGTTGTGTATTTTTTATTTTGCTGTTTTCCACTTGCCTCCATCTCAAAATTGTTTCTGTATGTTCTGGGATGAGGCCTTATCTCAAACGTCACTGTCTTCTTCTGATGAAGACCCTTGTTCAGGCCTTTGATTTGTCTTGCCTGGTCAGCGGACTGTGGCTCTTCTGGTGGCATGTTAGGCTGTGGTTCTTTAGGTCTAACAGCCACCAGTGGTTCTTTGTGGTCTGCAGCCACCTGTGGTTCTTGGTGGGCCACAGCCACATGTGGATCCAAGGGGATCACAGTCACAGCCATTTGTTCCTTGGTGGAGACTGCTACCTGTAGTTGGTCAGGTATTATGTCAGGCTGTGGCTCCACAGTCCCCTGAGGTTCAGTCTGTTCTAGGTTTAGGGTAAGGTCAGATGTTTGTTCTGAGATCTTAGCAGTCTGAGTCTCAGGGAGCAAAGGCACCTGCTGTGGTTCTCCTGGTGCCACGATAGCTTGTGGCGTATTTGATCCAACAGATGTCTTTGTTTCCTGGTGTGGTTCTTCAGGAGCCACAGCGGCCTGTAGTTCCTGGGGTGCCTCAGCTGGCTGTGGTTCTTCAGGAGCCACAGCCACCTGTGGCTCTTCAGGGACCATATCAGGCTCTTTTTTCAGATGGGGATACTCAGCCTCATCCAGGTCTCTGCAATAGATGGTTTCCTTTTCTCCCTGGAGGTGGTTTCCACCTGATTTCAGCCAAGGGTTGACTGGCTGGGGCTTCTTCTCAGGTGCAACATCTACCTGTGGTTCTTCAGAAGCCACATTTACCTGTGGTTCTTCAGAAGCCACATTTACCTGTGGTTCTTCAGGAGCCACATTTACCTGTGGTTCTTCAGGAGCCACAGCCGCCTGAGTTACCCCAGCCACCATGTCCGGCCTGTTCAGCCGATTTAAGCCAGGAATTTTGAGAAAGGCACTGCCTCTCTGAATGTTGTTTGTTATGCGCTTATTCCTGCCTTTTTTGCGTTGTTTTTGTTCACTCCTATCCATCTCAAAAATGTTTTTTCACGCTCGGGTGTGTTTGTGTCTTGTGACTTTTTTGTCTGACTGTTGTGACTGTTGGATATAGAGGTATCCTCTATATATAAACTTGTTCAAGGAGAGATCAAAGGTAAACAAGGTCAAATTCCAAGTGACGTCATCAGAAAGATCAAAGTCATAGAATGATGTCATACCAGAGATCAAAGGTAAACAAGGTCAAATTCCAAATGATGTCATCAGAAAGATCAAAGTCATAGAATGATGTCATACCAGAGATCAAAGGTAAACAAGGTCAAATTCCAAGTGATGTCATCAGAGAGATCAAAGTCATAGAATGTCATACCAGAGATCAGGTAAACAAGGTCAAAGGTCAAAGGATCACAGGGGCCTATGCACAAATTATAATTCATCGCAAATGATCTTGTCTGCTTCTTAAGTTTTGTAATTTCCAACACGAAGGCATCATCATGTTTATGAAGGCTCTATAATTAATGCACTGAAATTAATAGAATAAATTATATATTAAAATGGGAAAAAATTTATAAAATTGTTGGCATGGTGGTTTTGTTATTTGCGACAATAGCGTGGTGAGTGCTGTGCTGTCCAGTCACTGCTGTGGGAATACATGGCACTATTTATTCTGCAGCTTTTAAATGCGGATTTGCATTATGTTACATTTAACTGAGACAAGGCATTACATATTATAAGAACAGGTTGTTCTATGTTGTGTTCCATTATCAATGATGCATTTCAACAGAATGTAAGGTCAGTGACATCAGTAAAGTCTGAGGTTTCTTTCAGATATGACCTGATGTTTGTCTGTTTGTTTTATTAATTCTCATTTGTCGCTTGTCTTAGACGCAGCAACCGCCTTGATTCGATGTGGAATTTGTTTCCTGATTGTCTCTCTTGATATCTGTGCAGGATCCGCACATCAGAAGGCTTTCACTTTGCTGCCAGCGGAGAGGGGATTGTTAACATGGTGATTGAGTTGCCAATGAGGGTAAAGAACACCAAATTATTCGGAACAAGAAATACTCAAGTTTTTTATTTGCACCATCTGGTTTTATCTTTTATGTTGTATTTATATTGTCTTTGTGGCATCGCAAGTAATCCTAACTGTTAGCACTGATTTCAATCTCCCCAGGGCATGTCAGGGGACACGGACAGAGAGAGTCACTCCTGTATTGTTCAGTACATCCTGTTTCCACCTCACTCCACATCTACTAAGGACAGGTAAGACCAGGCAGTAACACTCGGTAGTGAGCGTTGGGTCTTGAGTTTTTCCCTCTGTGTGCTGACGTACAACAACCTGTGCAGCAAAGATGCGTCCGTCTTCTTCATGCTTGTCCCCGTGTATACAGCCATTTTCATGTCACCATTCTCCATACAGTAGCTAGGTTGCTAGCTGACAACGTTGCTCAGCTCCTTCTTAACTCCTCCGACAAGGTGGTGATTGCTCAGCTGTTTCTCCAGGCAGCAGAAACAGACACCAGTGAGGAAAACATCACACTAGTGTTTGTGTGGCTGAGCGGATCAGGGATGAGGACAGGGTTTCAGAGGTCTGGGGCCTGCTGAGGCTAGCAGCTACCATAAAATATTGCTGAAAAAAGAGATCCCAAAATTCTGCAAATTGTGCATCAAGGAGGTCCAGCAGTCTGCGGGTTTTGATTCCAAACAAGGACTCCACTCACTCATTCACAGTTCTTCAAGACGCTCCTCTGCAGCGATGGGTTGGATGAAAATCTGCAGACTGCTGTCCACTCCTGTTCTTCACATAGTAGCTTCATGGTCTGCATACCTTGGCACTCATGAATGTTGGCCCCGAATCATCATTTCCTTGGTTACTTGACATCATGAGGTATTTTTTGTTGGGGGTTTTGACAGACTGTTGTCTTTAATTGTTCATCACACCAGCTTCTCCACTGATGATGACAACGACACTGAGGTGGAGGCTGTGGACGTGGACACAGAGCTGAACCTTGTGACAGAGTGCTGGGTGGAACCCCAGTGCGGCACAGTGATGAACTGCATGGATCAGCACCGCCACTTCCAGGGCCTCAAGTACCAGGAGATCCCTCAAGCAGTGTGTATAACCAGCTCATACAGCAGCCAGTCTCAGACAGTCATCCATCCACTCATTCATTAGGAAATGGAGGTAGTAGGGTTATCAGTACATAAGCCTATTTAAAGCATTAGTGACCTTGTGTCTTTGTGTAGATCTTCCCACGGGATCTGGCCTGTATGTCCACCATGATGACCTTTGAGTATTTGAGCCAGCTGTGTCAGAATAAAGACCAGGTCTGTTTGCTGCCACCTGAGCTCAAGGATGTCAGAGGTAAGTCTTCCACAGACTGATTTCCACTTGCTTCCTATTTCTATTTTTTAGTTGCCATAAACTACTGTGTGTGGAAGGCATCACTTCCTGCACAGAGGCTAGGATGAGGTATGTAATACCAGGTAAAATCACTGAGGACAGGAGGAGGGTCTTGTACTATGCATGATCAATTTCCTGTGTGCAGGAGAAACCCTGGCGTCGGAGGACAGCATCCACATGGTTCCGTTCCAGTTTGACCTCATTCAGCTGCTTCCGAAGTGCCAGCAGGTTGAGCTGTTCTTCCTCACATTCAGCACAGGTAGTGTGCTCATACTGTCACCTTCACTGTTTACTGCAACGATGACAGTAAAACGCATCCATCAGGAAATGAATTCGTTAACCAACAGTAATGTTCTTCCCCTGGTTGGTTGCAGCAGTGGAGCAGGAGGAGCAGGTTCACAGCTCCCCTTGTCTGCCCAATGAGCTCCTGCTCAGCCTCTTCCACGGCAGCCTCGAGCAGGAGCTCAGCGACAGAGAAATCCCGTTAGCTGACAGCGACCACGTCACCTTCATGCACCACATCTTAGAGCGAGACCGAGACGGCCATGTCGCTCCTTTCTCCTTACCTGTCATCAAAGGTCAGCGCATGTTCCTTCGTCTCATCTGGGCTGTCATTCTGGTCAGCGTGTATGAAACATTTACTTCAGCATGATCAGAACTACAGAGCCTTTAGTTGACATGCACCATCTGCTGTCCAGTTTGATCAGTTTTTTCAGTAAAGGGTTAATGCGCTATATTAAGGATGGAAACACTCCCACCAAAGCACAACTGTTTAACTACCATGACTAATTATCATGACTTTCCATGAATGTAATAGAACCTTCTTCACATTAATACATGAAACAGGCAGAATGTCACGTTTCCACCACGTTTCATTTCATGTCAGTTTTCTTAAAATTGGGTTTAGATTTGTGCCGTGTTGGGTCGGAGCTCAGGTGACGGCTTTTCTGATCTGTCATTACTCGATCACTGTTTCTGCCTCACGTGTTTGTGTTTTGCCAGAGGAGTGTGTGAAGCCTCCAGACAGACAGGACACCATGACGTCTTTCCACACCACTGGAAGCAACAAAGAGGTGATGGGATCCACCAGCACTTTGCAGGTAAACCCATCAATACAATAACACCAGCGCATGTCACGTTCAAGTGTGAAAGTGAAATCTGCACTCGGGGCTGTGACAGGAACTACATGGAAATGTAAGACTATCAATGAGTCCTTACAGGTCTAATCGTGTGTTTCCTCTGTCTGGGGAAGAGTTTCAGTAATGCAGACCTTGTGGATGAAGAGCCTCTGCTGGGGGAGAGGAGCTGCTCTACACCCCAGTGGAGGTGCTATGCCAAGTACATCAGCTCCCAGCAGATCCTCCTCACCTTCCTCCCAGCATCCTTCACAGGTGCACCCTGAATTCAGTTTATTATAATCAAACACATTTCAAACACATTGTCATAATGCGAAAGTGTGTGGGGATAATCTGTTTATTTTGCAGATGTTCTAATGTTAATGGCGTCCGGCCTGGAGATGGAGCCTCAGAGTAACGTCAGCACGCAGGAGGACGACACTCTGACTCCCAGCAACAAATCGCAGGCTGACTCCCTGTCCGGCTCCACCAGTGGGCTGGAAAGGTCTGAGTCTGGCCTCAGTCTGGCCAGTAAACTGCGAAGGAGCTCCAGCAGCGGACACTTCACTGCCAGGTCCCCGGTGCTCTCACCGCAGTCCGAGGGCCACACTGGGCCTGCTGACTCCCTGATCCCAGACCAGGACAGCTGGGACAGCAGAGTGTCTGAGACAGAGACTGGCACCCCAGGCTCAGGTCTGTCTAATGCTCTTTTACAGGATTGGTGTCAAAGCTCAATGAGTGTAGTCCAGTCAAATATGGGTTAAAAAGGCCAAAATTAAGCAACGCCGTGCATTTGCTTCTGCTTTTTTAACTTTCCAGATGCGGGAGAAAAAGAGGGAGTCCAGTTCTCTGAACCACAAAAGGCGGATTTCCACATCAGCTTCATCCGGCAGGCGTCTCAGCAGAGTACCAGCGACGGCAACCAATTAAAGTGTCCGGTCTACGTCTACAACTGCTCCCTGGAGCATCTTAAGGAGCAACTGGTACACCCCAACTCCAGCCGCCAACCCAGGGACATCTTCTTCAGGTACTGTGCTCATGTGCTGAAGACGGAGGCTAAATATTGAGAGAAAGAAAACTGGTGAACAGTAATCTGGGTATTAGGTTTAAGATTTTAATCGATACAAGCTGATCCACTTTGCAGACGGCACATGTCTTTCAAACAGCAGGCCTGTCCCGCAGCACAGCCATATCCTATGAACTGATCTTTGCGGTGAGGGTTCTCTGTTAATGCTAACTATTACCATTTCCCACTGGGAAGACCTAAGTTTTAATAAACAATGTACTTTATTATTTTCCTCTAACTGAATTATCTCCACACCAAGGTTTGACATAAGTGACCCATGAATTTGATCAGAAGACAGTTGCAGCCCAGTTGTGTGTCTCTGATTGTCTTGTCACACGTGAGAATAGAGCTCAAGATGCTGAGTCCTGGGAGATGAGTCAGCAGATAAAGTTCAGGTAGCAGTGCTTGATTCTGTTTCTCCGCTCTCCTTCCCTCTCCGCTGAGGCGCTGCTCAGCTTTCACAGGACACCTCTGAGAAGCCAGGACGTGCTTGTTTTCCGTAGAGTGGGAGAGTGTTGCTTGCTAATCCTACAGGCTGCAAAGCCATCTTCCCTTCGCAGGCCTTCCCTGTGCTTCCTCCTCAGGCTTGTGTTGCTCCATACCACGCAGTAGGTGCAGTGCTGCCACGTGAGTCACGCACAGTTTTCCGCTAGAAAATTCAGGTGTAATTACTGAAACAATTAGTCATCATCACCAGGAGATCAGGAAAACACATGCACAAAGATATCAGCAGAGTCTGCAACTCCCCTCAGCTCTGCAAAGCATTACAGCATCAGAGCAGCTTTATAAGATGATAGTTTGTCAGATATTTAGTTTTCAGGCCGTTCTTCTTCTTCCAAGTGGCCAGGAACAGCAAGGAATATTAGTTCTGTCACCCAGTTTTCCAAAATGAAAACAACAGCGAATAAACACCGACACCTGGAGCACCATCGCACCGCAGCACACTGTCTTTGAAGCCGAGGGCACAGAGGGATCTTCCCCCTCTCATCGTGGGAACTGTTTTGCTTCCTCGCAGATCAGCCTGTTAACGTCAGTTCTTCACTGGCACATGTGGGCGAAGGCCCATGTCTGCAGAGACTGGAGGGTGTCACCAGACTGACTAAAGACTTTACACTGTAATGCAAATGTAAAACAAAAGATCAAGAAGAAGAAGATAATAAAACAGTGAATATGATTGGCAGGCGCCGCAGGCACAGAGTAAATGGAAAATCCAAAAATAACATTTTTAATCTTTAAATTAATGTTGCAATTTTATGTTGAAATTCAAATTTATATTAAGAGAAACATTTAGTATTTTTTATGTTCTTGGCAGTAAAATATTAATATAAGAATTCAGTTTAACTATTACATTGTAAAATACTGAACAATTACTGAAGTAGCTTTCTTCTGGTGGCACGCTTTGGACTCCAAACACCTGTACCTGTTGCTGTTTGTGATAAAGATGTCGCACAACATGATGAGCTTAGATTGATTCAGCTTCAGAAGTGAAGTGCATGAAGCACTAAGACCAGACCACTGCCCCCGGCCGCAGCTTTGCAATGTGTGTGTGTTGCAGCAGTTTGTCTCCAGTGACCTTTCGGCACCAGGCGCCCAATGAAAGCAGTAACATCTGAACATGGACAAAAACACATTGCTGCAAATGCAACACCTCTGGTGATCAGAGTCCTGTTTTCACCTCTTTCATGTTTCTCTCTCCCTTTTGTCCTGATAAGTGATTTTCTCCAAATACAATGCTTCCAGCGCATGCTGTGGGGGGCGTCAGCCGGCCCTGCACAGGCTTTTTGGCTCCTTTGACTTTGCTTTCATAATGGAGAGCTCGGCTAAACCCACCAAAATGCTTATGCAACATTGCAGGGGAAGATTTCTCCATTTTGAACTGGCCTTGACGTGCCAGTCCTACATTAGCCCCATCAGTCCTACATTAAGCGCCACTGAGCATGTGTATTTCCTGTCTCTGTGACAGGTCACTGTCTCAGGACCGCAGCAGTCCGTCACCATGGACCGACCTCCTGGCTCAGCCTCACAAACACAAGGAGCTGGCCAACTACTGCAGCCTGCTGCAGGAGCATTACCACCAGAGCTTCGTCAGAGGTGACCTCTCTCCACCAGCATCCACTCACAAGGCGTCATGTTTACCCCAAATCACTAGCAACGAACCAATTATATCACTCGCGCACTTTTCTCACACTGTGTCTAACACAGCATCAGTCATGTAATTGCACACTGATTGCAGTTAATCACTGTGTTGCTCAGGTGTGTACCGCAGCCTGCAGCAGTCCTACAGCATCAGCTCGCAGGATGTCCTCATGGCCATGGACTACTGTGAGGAGTCTCTGCAGGAGATCGACGTCACCTCTTTTCTCCATGCACTCTGTGGACACATCCGGGTCTTTAGGGAACATGGTGAGGCCTCGGGGAATCCCAAACGTTCAAGGACCCCTGCCACTTTTATCATTGGAGAGGTTGAGGAGGACAAATCGTACAGGGCTGCCATTACCTCCTCATCCAGGTAAGGACTGCATATGACAGTGTTTACATATAAGTACAAACACAACCAACATTTACAATGTCATAGTTTATTACATAGTAGGTTAGTTTTCAGATTATGTACTCTGTTCCTAAACGCAGCATGGCCTGATAACAGGTGGGCAGCAGCTGCTAGCTAGAACTGTTGTGAGTCAGTTAACTGAGTTACACTGTGCAATCAAACGTCATGCCTGGGATCAGCTCCCTGTGACCCAGAGACCATTAATTAATGTTGGCATACCTCTGGTCATAGTGTTGAAATGGAGGATGCCAGTGAAGCTGAATCCAGATGGAAGTCCTCGGCTCCTACGTCTCCACTGATCCTGGATGAGTCCAAGACAGCCAAGATCCCAGAGTTCCCCCTAACACTGCTTCAGACCCAGCCCAAGTGTGAGGTGTATCCTGACCTGCACAAAATAATACAGGTAGCCTGAAATCTTTTAACTTCATCTTGTGAACTGTTGTTCCTTTTAGACATAGACTCTCCTCTGAGTTATTGGTTAGCACATGAGCTAATAAGCTAATTCAGATTTGAATTTAATCTTTTACCAGGATAAGTTCACAGAGATCGTGTCTCAGTACTTCAAAGCTGTCCCCTCCAATCCACACTACTTCTTCTACTGCCCATCATCATCCAAGAAAGAGGTGAGTCAACAAAGCACAAACAAAACAACTTGTAGTCCTTTAACCCAAATGCTAAATAATGTGTAAATGTAAAAACCAATTGAATTGTATGTGTTAGCTCTAATATGCTGTTGATTGGAATTGAGGAACCTTTGCAGTGTGGTTTGTCCCCTCAGGAGGACTCGGAGGACGGTGAGATCGGGAGGAGACCCAGTGAGGAGCTGGTGTCGGAGGCGGAGCCAGCAACCGAGGATGGTGAAGATGGTAAAATGAAGGATTAGGTTCTAATATACGCTCCTGTTAGTTTAGGACACAGTGATACATATTGCTTAAGTCTGACAACACGTTCACAGTCAGTTCACAGATTGATGCACAGTCAGGATTTCTCTGCATGGAGCTTCACTAGGCAGTGACTGACTGAAAAACCAGAGAAGAGCATGACCTGATTTCAGAATTTCATGTTTACTAAAGAGTATTTCAGGTTATCTTTGTTTTATGGTAAATGGCATAATGTGGTTGAATGAGCTCAGAGACACTGAACTATGCTTCCTTCACTCTCTTGTCTGCAGAAAACATGTTGGGCTGCTGCATTATGACGGAGAGCGACACCGATTTGGTGGTGGAGTACGAGGAGCATCCAGCTGCCGCCTCCCACGGAGAGAGTGAAGACCAGTCCCTGTCAGACTCCAACACTGTCAACCAGGACCAGGACTCCTTCAGCATCCTGGAGGGAGACTCCCTGCTGGAGGCTGAGGGGCCACAGCTGGACATGCCCCCACTGTTTGTTCACGTCACGTGTTCGGTCAATATGAAAAGCTGCCATGGCTCCATGCCAGTACAGACACTGCCTACCTGCCTTGGTGAGTACAGACACTTGTCAGGAACCGGGTGTTACAGTGTTCATACAGAGAGGTTGTTTTCATTGCAGTGCTGATTTCTGTTTCGTGGTTGCAGGTGAGATTATCTCCTGCCTGGAGAATGCTGAGGCCTTACAGTTGGTGGATTTGAACGAGCTCTCAGTCACATTAGATATTTTTGTTCTGACACTGCCCCTGGAGATTGAAGTCATGGCTGATTTCCATCACAACAGGTGAGTCAAAGCTGGAGCAAAAGAGAGAAAAGAAGATCACCCAAAGGTTGCTTCATGCTGCAAGTGTTGATTCTAAAACCTGTGATTCTGTTGCAGAGTTAAAGCTAATCTGTGGAGTTTACTTGTAAATAAACAAATGGCACCAAATTGCAGTGTGTAAATCCAGAGTAGTGGAGTTCTGTACTGTGGCACCATCAAGCTGTCGTGTCAACACACTTAATGCCAGCGGACGAGTTTAACCGGGAGGAAGAGTTGTCCTAGAGCTGTGCACCCCTCAGCCCTGATCCTCAGAATCAGTGTGGATGGTGAGACCATGGTGCAGCTGTCTGCTCTCCTCTCTGTGTGCAGGTACACCTCAGAGAGCAGTGTGTCCCTGAATCGTTCACCAGGACAGCCCTCGTCCTATCGCTCTGATGAGGAGCTGATGGCTGTGTTGGACAATCTGAGGGGAGCCGGCGCTGATGGGTCAGTTTGGTGAACACAGATGCTTGTTTGACAGGCCGACACTGAGCTGGGCTCGATCTGACTCACCCTGAGTGTGTCAGGCAACTCAGTTTTGTGTTTTTCTAATATATGTCTCATCTTCCATCAGTGTCTCTGGTGATCCCTTATCCAAACTCCCAGTTCCTCAAAAGCTTGCAATTCTGGCCACAATGGATGAGGTGAGACTTATTCTATTCAAAGCAGCAACGCAACATTACAATAACTAATAAATTCAGCATCTGGAAGAGTCCTTTCACTCAATAGCTTTACCTGCATATCGATGCCTTTCTCCAAATATATAACACAGTGATATTTATTATTTTTGGAAATAGACACAAACATTTCCACCTGTGCACAAAACAGAATGAAAGTAACTGCTCGGTTACCATGGCATTCATGCTCCTATAAGCTGTCCTTCAGTACCACCCACAGGAAATAGGTCACATTTACACACAAAACTGGTATTAAAATCAATCGGCGGGACAGGATGTTTAAACTTTTAGTACAAAATTTCCTTTCAGTGTTTTTTTCTTGGACTTTGTTTTAAGTTGCAGATGCATCTTTGCGATGAATGATGTTTTATGAGCTGACAGCGACCTTAAGTGTTACCCTTACTGTACACACAGTGGCACACGACGGTGAGCTTCTCTTGGTGTCGCTCTCTGCTTGTTTCAGATCCGGTGGCTGCTGGAGGACGAGATCGTCTCTGCTCTGCGCCACTCTCGGGTCATCAGCTCGGCCACGCTGCTCAAAGTAGCAGAGCATGTTTTGCGCTCCAGCGGCCGACCACACTGCCACTGTGAAGACGTCCCACTTCTGTTTGTCTTTGGGCCCGAGCAGTCTCTGGAAAAATTCAGAGAGGCAAGGACACACACACACACAGAAAATGAAGGATGCAGCTAAAGCTAACTTTGTTGACAGAGTTAGGATGTGTGATTATGATCATGTGATGTCTGACCCTGCAGGAGTTTCGGAGAATATCGTTCTCTGGCTACGTGTTGAATGGACAACAGGAGAGTTTCTACTACATGTCCCTGAGCAGACTGCACCCTCAGAGGATCCACGCCACCAAGAGGCTGTCTGAGAGCACTGCGGACCCACAGCAACACACCAACCCCTGCAGTGCTGCAGCTCAGGTGGAGGACGTGGTGCTGGAGAGCGAAACGGAGGCTCCGGCCGCAGAGGCAGACAGCGAGGTCAGATATGTCATTTCACAGGGATGTGCTGAGTAATAGTAGCTTAGCATAGAGTAAAACCAGGTGAGGTATGTACTGATGCACCTGAACCTGATTCTGGCTGACAGAGCACATTTGTATTTAGTTACTTAACATTCATGTTCTTTGTGATTCGTGTGTGTGTGTCTGGTTCTAAGCAGTGTGAGTGCAGTGTGTTAAAGTTGAGCTACAGTAGATGAAGCATGTTTATGAGAAATTACGCTCACTTGAACTGCGTTCACCCACAGAGTGAAGACAAGAAGTCCATCGGTGTTGCTGCTGCTGACGCTCCCAGTGACGCAACTGCAGAAGCCACTGAGCCAATCAGAGCCCCGAAGCCCGAGGCACATGACACTGTCTCTCAGAGTTCGGTTAGCATGGTGGGGGACAGAGGTCAGCACAGTACCCCCCAGCCTGAGCGCTGCACAGAGGCCGCGTCACCTCCCAAGACGCCGTCCAGTGTCAGCCTGGCTGAGTCCATGCAGTCAGCTTCTCACAGTGAGTCCGACAGTCGCTCTGCGAACTGCACCATCTCTGCAATGAGCTCCCGAGGGGGCTCTATCACATGCATTATCAGAGTTAATATATCAACCAGTGGATTACAATGTCTGCAGGATGGTAATCAGGACAAGTGATCGCACTTTACAGGAGGCAGAAACATTTGTACAACTGTCTTGTTAAGTGATCAGTCAATTAATCACATAGTCAAACATGGGGACATTAATCAACACTAATATATCATAATTATGTATAATAATATTGAGAAATGACTAACTGTCATTTAAGGTTCAGAGTCATTTATCAAAGAAAAAAGTCAAATTCGGTTCCGCTGTTTTCTTCCAGTGCCCTGAATCATGGCTTTCAGGCTGTTGGTCGATGAATCGGGCTGTTTTAGGATCACCTTTGCCTTCGAGACACTGCAACAAACAGATCTCACTCCATTATTAGCACACAACTGAAAATAGCCATCAGTTGTAGCTCTGCCTTTGGAATTGATTGGATTTGTGTTATAATGGATGAAGAGGAATGTACATTAAGGCAGGGCCCTGCAACATTACCTAGTGACAGAGCATATACTTATGAATATAGAAGCCTGTCTCCGGCTTATAATTACCAGTTCACGTTATTGATTGCGTCAGCGGTTTGCAGTGTCCTCTGCTGTGTTTTCACTCACTGCTGCTACAGCGTGTTAACAGTCGTTAACAGGGTCTCTCCTGGCTCAGAAGTGCCGTTTGGGAGTGGCTTTGGACAGCTGTAAGCGTGACAGAAACTTGTGCATTTTCCTGTTATTTCTGACCATTTGACAAACAAAGATGTCTTTCAAGCTTAAGAAATGAAACCCCATTTAACGGAACTAGAATACTGAGTAATTCCAACAGTCGGAGGGTGAGTGGGAGCAGTGGGTTCAACTCAAACTGCTCTTTTTATTCATTTCTTCTCATTTTGCCACTGGTCATTTGTTTTGGCAGCAGCAAAACTTCCTCGAGTGGACATCAAAAATTCCACTATGCAGGAAAAACTCTGATGAGACACGATTGGCTCTTCTAAGTTCCACTGTCAGTCTGCTGACAAAGAGCTGGCCAGTTAATCTAACTGAGACTCACATCATGTTCTCTATCCACTGTAATTTCAGTCATGTCTAATGAAAGCTTGGACTCTGCCTTTATGCTGTTGTCTTGAGTGTATAACCAGTCACAGTGTGCTGTGTCGAGTCAGCAGTGTTCCACCTGTGGTCAGTTTCAGTGATGTAATTAGTCACAAGTGTCCAGTCTCACTCTGACAGTCCAAAAATACTGTTCTGTGGAGGAACAGCAGCTGCAGAGAGGTGGAGATGAGAGCAGAGAGGATGTCATGTTGGTGGTGAGTCAACACGCTACGGGACGGTTGGAACATGGCAGAGGCGTGCTGGTCGGAGCAGCGACGATTAGCAGTAAACCAGGAGCCTGACCGGGAAGGTTCAGGATGAGCCGCAGCTTTCCGATGGCAGTTTAGTTTAGCTGCAGCTGAGCGAAGTGGTGAGGGTTAACTCTGAGGTCAACACAGACAATGTCACCATGAAACATGCCACTGACAAAAAACATTTATTCACATCTATTCAGGATGATTTCCACCTGCTTCAGGTAAAAACAGCCAAAACTGTTCTTCAGCTCTCATGTTAAATATGTTTGAGGACGGAACATCTTGAATCCAATAAGATATAATTCACTGATGGTAATCGAGGCAAATGTAACAGCTGATTTCAGTGATCATCCAGCCTGATTACCATTCACAAGATAAGAGTCTCAGAGTGTGAGTGTTCTGTCTGCACTGTCACTTACATCAAGAGCTACCCACTTACTTTTTGTCACTGTTACATTCTCCATCTGATAAATGTTAGTTCAAGTGTGTATCAGATGGGTAACTAACATTTTAATAAAACCTCACATATAAGTAAGTAAGGGCTTCATAGATGGTGGTAACAAAGGTATGTACCTGTAGAGCACAGGAAGACGAGGTGAAGTGGTGATGAATTTCATTTTCTCATGTGTTCTTGGAGAGTTTAATAAGGCAGCACTGAGTTAAGACAAATACAAGAGATAAAATAATCCATCATTGATGCCACCGTGGGGAAACCTGCAGTGTTACAGCAGCAAAGGGATGGCACAGCAGCATAACAAAGCAGTGTATAATAAATAAGAAGACAGAGCCAGTGGTTGCCCTCACATTAGTGCACATACTGTTGGAGATGTTGATATTGCACAGTTGATTGTAACACTGCACCTGAGCCAGGTGGAGTTTGCAGGTGTGGCACATATCTGACTGTTCCTGCTCCGCAGCATGACGGTAACAGGCTGCACCAACTGATGTTTACATGAGCCGGTCACCCCCTGCTTTCCCGCTGCCTTTGTTTCAAAACTGATTTCCATCTCCTCAGGCTCTGAAGCTCTGTGTGATCATGCCAGAGCTCATCCCTGATCCGGGCTTTGATTAGTGTCTGTGACCCCGCTGACGCCGAATCTCTTTCCTCAGGCTGCGGCAAACTCAGGCCAAGTCGAGTGCAGAGTGTGGTCTCCAGCCAGGGCAGTCTGGACTCAGACATGCAGGGTAAGTGCTGGATGAATCACAGTGTTGACCAGTGGATGAGTGTGAGCTGGATTTGAAGAATGAAGTGGTGTGTTTGAAATCCTCTGACTCATTCCTCACCAGCTCCTTACCGTTTCCACAGCCCCCTCCACATGGACTGTGCAGCAAATCTGCACCAACATGACTATAAAAATATAATATTATTGAAAATACTTTGCACATAAATAATAAATAACTTGTGTCAACAATAATATATTACCACAGGCATTATATACTACACTATGCATTATGTATCTGTGCATATCAGAAATATAAATGATGATTCTGAAATGACTATATGACAAACACTCCCTATCTAATACGGCTTTACTCCCACTCATGCACTCCTGTCCCAGTGTAAGGATGTGTAACCTGGTGACTGATGTAATCAAACCTAACACAAGTCATCTTGTATTTATTCTAGCAGTGACAAAGCACCCGATGATATCAGCTGACCCAGCTTTGAACCTGAATGTGTGTAAAAACACTTCTTTCAGTTCTTTTGCAGCCTGGACTCAGACTGGCTGAAGCTTGGTACCACAGCAGCTGCTGTGGCTCCAGTAGTAATAGTCAGCTTTGCTCTGATAAACAGCTCCGGCTTGTGGACAATGAACATCATTGCATCTTCCCTTAACCTCCTGACTGCCAGGAAAAAAAAAATTGTCCAATACATTTTTTTTAAATTCCCCAATCTTTGTAAGGTACCAAAGCTGCATCCCTTCACATTTGGTGTCATTGAAAAGCCCTAAATGTCCTCTGTAGATAGCAAAAGGAGTTAATTCAGTAGTATAAAGTGGGTGGGAGATATTCAGGTTTAAAAATGTCCTCCACAGAGGACAAATTTGAACTACTGGTAGTCAGGAGGATAAAAGTCATTACATGAAGTAAAATGACATGCAATTGATGTTTTTTGATTTCAACAAGTTGGATACAATACTTATAAGTGTTTACTATAACAGAGGAATCAGATAGAGCACATGTAATCCTGCAAGTCCTAAACTGAACATTCAGATAATGACAGCTACTAATTTCTACATGATTTTATTAAAAGCTGAGTATGAGAATAACATTCAGTCAAGGGCAGGAGGACTCTGTAACAAGCTTTAAGAGGTAAAATAGTATGAAGTAATTAACCCAGAGACACAGGAAGTGAATATTGTCCCACGATCTCACTGACCAATATATCAGTCAGGCTCTAATTATTATATTATTTACACACAATGTGAAATCCTGACAATAAACCTTGTGGAGCACCATCGTGTGGAAAGCTGCATTCCTAAACCATTACCAACAGTTTGAATGACGTGACCCACGTGGACAGATCATCCTGCGGACAGACTGTTGTCGGTTAACAAGCTTTACAAGCCTGACATGATTAGATGATGTGCGTGATGTCATCACAATGTTGCACCTTTGTTGTTTTCCCTCTGCGTTTGAAGGTTATGATGGCGGCAGCAGTGACTCTGAGTGTGAGAGCCCCATCTTGGATGAGCAGGAGTGCCAGTCGCCGCTGATGCCCGACTTCTGGCTGATTGTTCAGATCCACCAGGACAGAGTGAAGGTCTACTCCCACTCCAGGTCTGACCCCCCCCCCAGGAAATGCACGCTACATCTTGATCACAGCTGTGATGGCAAGTTCTACATTCCCATGTGTTTTTGTAGGTGCTTCACAGAAGGAAAAGAGGTCAGCGCTGAGGAGCTGGAGAAGAAGGAAGAGGATCAGGAGCTGCCCGAGTACTTACAGCTGCATCAGATGGTGGTCAGGAAGATCGGTGAAATCTGCAGAATAGTCAATCAGGTAGCTGCTGCAGCTCTCAAAAAACGACATCACACATCGTTCCTAAAAACTTTCCTACAAATGTTTTAGAGACTTGTGAAAGGAGGTGATGCTGCCGTCTCCTGACAGAATCAAAAGAAGAAGGGGGACAGGAGAAACACAAGTTGTGCACATAATGAACATGAGCAATAGGCCGGACTTACCCATAAACCTTTGCATAGTTCCTCTTTCTGTAGATTGAGTGGGGTTTCCTTCTTATTGAACTGTCATATCTCACTTGTTAAAGGATCAAACCTTGCGTTTTCAGGTTTGTAGCTGCTCTCACTCATTGTCCCAGACATGATTTCCTGTTGTAGCAGCTGTAGATCAACTCTGTAGTTGCTTGTGAAATGCCTCCTGTGCCTGCTGCTCAGCATCTGCTGTGTATCTGTGTGTACGTGTAGCGTATGCTGCTGCAGGACCTACATGACAGCCACGTGTGTAACTCCCTGCTGGTGGCTGAGAGTGAGGAAGACATCTGGAAGAACGAGTCTCTCTACAGGCAGAGGCTCAACACCACTGATGGTGAGTCAGAAGATGCAGACGGTTTGGCTTAATTGTTTGGGTTTTGTAGACTTCCTTTTTCTGCTTTGATGTCACTCTGTATACACATTAACTTGTGTATGTTTGATCCTGACCGCACAGATTACAACACAGACGAGAGCTACCAGGCCAGAGATTACCTGGCAGCCACCATGCAGTTCATCCCTGGACATTTTGCCTGCGATGTGGTGTGGAGCACAATCATCCACATTCACCCACGCCTCAAGATGGGACCCAACATGGGCGTATCCAGGGGTGAGTGGTAGACCTGCACAGACACTTGGAATAATAGCCTATAAGAGTCCTCACTGCTGCAGCGGTGCTGGTTAGTGGACAGCATTTAGAACAGTCACTTTGCACTGTGCAACATCATGTGTAACTGTGTTTAGCTGACACACATGTTCCTTGTCTCCCTGTCTTAGCAATCCAGGCCCTGCGCTCTGTGCTCAACTCTTTCTGTGTGGTCAACAGGAAGAACATGTTTGTTTACCAGGAGCGTACAACTAAATCAGTCTTCTACCTCAGGTTGGCCTTCAAGAGCACTATTAAAATTTTCTTCTTGTCTTCACTACATTTCTAACTGTCTCTGCTAAGATTTATTCAATATGTTTAGCACTTTCACCCCCAGATTCAGTAACTTCAGGAACTTATAAACCATCCTTTACATGTACAAGCAGTGGGAGGACTGTTAACAACAGCGCCCACCTGCAACCTTTATCGTCAAAGGGCAACAACGAGTTTTGGGGATTTTTCCATCAGTGTGCTTGAAGGAAAAACCCACCCACAGATGTTCATAAGGCAGCAGCGTAGTAGAAAGCAAATCAGACTTGCTGGAAATTGAACTGCTGTCAAACACGGCACTGCTAGGAGCTTCCATATCACATTTTTATCTGTGAGACTGGAGGGAGCACCTCCGTGTCCTTCACAAGTCATGTCGCAACGTCAACATGAGTGGGCTCATTCTGATTCAGCTACAGAGCGAGGACCATGCTCGCTCTTCATACTGATGTGCAGCACACAATATGTTTATCACACTTAGACTGCTTCCAACAGCAGCTGCATGTGATGGAAACACTGTTTGCATACCCTCAGACTGTCTATCTGCCCCAGGTTTAATGGAAGCACACCTCGTTTCTTGATTGTATTTACATTATATCTAAGTGGCTGAAGCCCTTTGGTCGTGTTGCATCATGAACCTGCAGGGTCGTGTCTCCTGTGGCACATCGTGTCCTTATTCCTGAAGGTCTCATCTTGATCTGCCAAGGCTTTGACTGGTCACCTCGGCTGAAAGTGCCAAATAAATGAACGAATGAGTCTCAGCCATTTAATCTTGTTTCGGTCTCTGAGCTCACTGCTGCTCTGCACCGTCCTGCTTAAAGTTCTCTATAGATTTGTTTGTGGGAGCAGTTCTGCTCATTTGTTTAACAGGTGTCACTTTGTGTCCGTGAGGCTTGCGGCTTTGTCTTTTAAATGTCAGTTTGGTTTTCAAAGTTGTCTTTATGAAACAGCTCAGCAGTGGAGTCGACTCAGGCTTTTCTAACTGAATTCTGTGCTCATCCACTCCAGTATAAATCCAGTCTGCGAGGATTAATATTAAACACAAAGCTGGTCAAAGACATGACAAACAAACAAACTGGGAAATAGTTGCACTGGGATCTGTTTTAATATTAGTGCATGACTACCACACAGCGATATCGTACGTGTTCTTTGTTAATCTCTCCAGACTTTGTGAAACGTCACTAACAGGGAAATACTCAGACGTGGATGGAAACCTCCACATGACCCGCTCCATTGGGCTCGCCAGGAGTCAAGAGCCTCTGCCTTCTGATGACATTACGGTAAGTGGTCATTTGAGTTTCCATGGCAACATACCGTCAGGATACACAGTAAAACAGGTATCAAAAGGAATGCCACAGCCATAAAGTGTATATTAGGGATAGGGATGAACCTTCAACAGGCAGAACAGAAAACACTTGACCAAGCTCTTCCACCACCAAGCAACTGTAGCAACACAGTGGGCTACAACAGCTATGGTGTCCTAAGAACATCAACAATGTTTGTGTAATCATTCTCACTGCAAGACGTTGGAGACAGTCCTGTTGAAGTAAACCAATTCACAGCAACTGCTGCCAATTTTAATATTTAAGGGCAAGTTTATTGGCACATAAGAAAAATATATTTATAAAGCCACAAATTCATAATATCCTGTGCTTTCTATACTTTTAATAGCCTTTTTGGATGCAGTGTGTATCTCAGGTACAGAGGATTACAAGCAGGTTTTAGTTTGGTGGCTGTAATTCTAATCCCCGTGCTACTCTGCGGCTTATCTGATGCGCTGAAGTGGAAATTAAATCGTGACCTGCCAGTTCCAGGATGTAGGCGATAAGACGGGAAACCAAGGCATTTTCCTCCTCCATCCCACTCACATTCATCCCAGCAAGGGGGGTGATGGACAGTTCTGAAAGCCCTTACATAGGGCAGCAGACGTAATGTCAACATACTCCCACATATCTGCAGACTATCCTGGGCCTGTGGAGCGACGGGGACTGGGTTACTGTGTAAATGCTAACATGAGGTGCATTTAATTGAACTGAAACGTTCACCCACTATTCATACATGCAGTTCACAAGTATAACAGTTCACTGGAGAGTAAGCTGGAGGTAGGACACAATGTCTGATCACATGTAGATAAGATCAGGGTCCTCTGTCCCTGCACACGCTTCACAAAAAGATGAAACTACAATGACTAATTATACATAAAAGCTGTTTGTCGAAGGTCAGTTCGTGAAATTATTCTCAGTGTGTCGACATCTCTGTTGTCTCCTATTCAGGGCTCCAGGTCTTCTCTGGACAGCTCTCGGCCGGTTGGACAAGTAGATAAGCACATACTGCTGCTGGTGCACGGAGTGGGAAATGCAGGTAAGAGCTGAGACGTTTTCAGGCCTGATAATGATTCAGATATGAATGGTAGGATGGTGAAGCAGTGAACACAAAGCTCTCTGTGTGAGCTGTAAACAGTAGAGTCAGTAGATCAGGTGTTAAAGCCATGAAGAGACTTCTAGACAAGACCAACTTGGATCTAGTGAAATGACTTTGGAGCAGGAGCAACATGAGCTGTTTGTTGTTCCACTCAGAACTCTGACAGCAGCATTCTGTACAAACCGCAGATGATCTATGGACTTGTTAGGCAGACCTGAGCGCGGCACATTGCAGTAGTTAAGCTAAGCAGTGTTTCAAGGAGAAACAAAAGAGATTAATGTCCTTTTATTTGTTTGTTACACTAGACTCAAATATATTAAAGAGTATTTAACGATCAGTAACAACCGCCTCGAGGTTTCACCAATTCAAGTCGGGGAGTCAGTCACTCATGGCTGTAAAGAAGATTCAATTGATTAGGATCATTAACTATATAGAATGGAGGGTCAGCAAAGCAGCAAAAGGGGATAATAACCTTTAGTGGAATTCAAGTATAAGAACTTGGGTGGAGCCACTGTGACATCACCCAGAGTCTCTGAAGAGCAGTGGGCGTGTGAGCGTGTGGTGGATCTGGACAGCTCCGCCTTAGCAGTGCGTGACCTCGCCTAACTTAGGGCCAGTTCAAAAGTGAGCAAGGAGGTGGTGCATGGGTGAAGCTGAGATGGGGCTGAAACATGCCCGACAGCTAGTTGATAGCTGTCACTCAAAGGAGCCCTGCCCCTTAATTAATGATGAATGGGAGACCAAAAGGTTTTAAACACATGTACCCCTGCTGGACAGTTAGCATTTTAATATGGAGGTCTATGGGGATTGACTTGCTTTTCAAGCCTCATGTGGTCATCCAAGGAACTACAGGTTTGGCCACTGACGCTGCTGTTTGGCAAAGACTAAAATGAAGTTGACTGGAAAGAAATTAGACTTGTTGCACTTCATGCAAAGTCTCTATGCAGAGCATACAGTGCTTTAAGATTTTACCCACGATTCCAAACTATAAAGCTATAAACTGGGGTGTTGAAATGAAAATGAAATCCACATATAATCAAAGCCCTGCTGTGATCATTTCAAAGACTGACCTTTCAGCATGGTATTTCCGTGGTCACCTCCATCTGTGGATGATTTGTAGGCAAACATTGCTCTGTCCCAGCTCTCCATGGCTGCAGAGAAGGGAGAAAGAAGAGTGAGGCGGATCATGCAGAAACGGCAAAACAGTTCTCAGTAACTCCCTAACTGCCTTCGGCTAATCGTGTTGCTACCGGCGTTATGGGATGAGGCATTTTGGAGCTGGATGGCAGTCAACACAAATGAAGGCTTGAAGCGGCGTTCGGCACTCCTCAGTGGAACGAGCCGGTGACTGATGCTGCTCCGCTGCACTGACAGCTTGGTGACAAGGGGGTGGAAAGCAGCCAGAGCTGGAGACGGTTTTGCTAACATCCTTCGCCGCTCTTCTGCTCTCAACGATGCGTCTCGGTCCGCTGACAGAGCCGCCATTTGTTATGTACCAAATTAGATTCAAATGAGATACAACAGTATGCAGTTTATTAAATGAAAGTCATTGTGCTTGTGTTTTAACTAACTGATGTAAATGGAAATAACACTGCACTGCACCTCTTTCTCATCTGTTGAAAGCAGCTGTGCGTGTACACTGAATGTAATGAAGACAACTGTTGGTCTGTGGTTCTCCTCAGTGCAGTGCTGTTAATGGACACATCATCAGGATTTAGCCCTTACTCACAGGGACTGAGATAAAGCTGGTCTTAAAATCCGTTGTTTCACGCTGAAGCCAGTAGCAGCGTTTGAGCATGCAGAGGAAGAAGCGGATGAAAACCAGAAACATCTTCTGGTTCATCTCTCTGTTCTCTCTGACTTCCCTTCTCTAAAAGAGGTAGAGTCCCTGCAGTGCACCGACTTGCCGCAGCAGGCTGCTGTTCCTGTCTTGTCGGCCTTGGTGGCACTGTTGTACTGGGAATATTTCCCTGTCTTAGACAAACAGGGATTACATCAGCGCTTTCTCTGAAGCACAACTTATTAAAGTCTTCGTCTGTTCGCTCCAGTCACTGTACGTTGAGCTCAGTCTTTCTTGCAGCATCGGTGGATGGCTGTATTGTAAACATTGTTTTTGTAAAGTGCTCCCATATGAATCTTTTGTCATTGTAAAAACAAAAACTGAAATCAGAAGAATGCACAGCAGCTAATATTTCATCCCTCTGCAACTTGTGTAGTCTGTATAATCACATAGCATGCTTCAACACAGTGTGCGGGCTGTTTTTCATTGTTAAGCACGAAAGCTGACTGTTAACCTGGCTTCAGCAGGCAGCATCCATGATTTGAACATACAAGATGCAAAAGCTTCTGCCTCCCTCTCTGTTGCCCTGTCACTCTGCTAAGCTGCCACACTCACAAGCTCCAACGTCAGCAGTGGCGGTCAGTTGCCCGGTGAAAGCTCATGCCTCATTTGGCCCGCTCTCCACGACGCGAGCCTTGCCAAGGCTCTGGTCCCTCTTACTGCAACTCGTCTTCTCAGAGATGTCCCTCCAGTGCTCTGTGTGCCGGGGGGGGGGCATATTATTGGACTGTCACAGTGATCCAGTAATATGGGAAGGGAAATTGGACATGCTCAGCTTTGCGTTACCAAAAGCCGCACGGTTAGTATGGCGCACGCACTTGCAAACACACACCCGAGTGTCCTCCCTCAAAAGTTATTCCCCGCTGTTTGTCATCATGCCTCTTTGGTACTCGTCGATACGAGCGCTACGACATCGAACATAATGAGCCCAAAGCTCTGTGTGGCGCCGGGACGTGTTCATGCTGTTTTGGGTAAGGCAAGTTTTGAAAATGTCTCACAAATTGCAGGATTTTCTGTCACTGAATCAGGCTTCCACCCTCTGAACAGACACGCAGGAGCATCTGTATTTATAGGAGAGCCAGCTGGAAGGCTCTCTGATGTCCGTTTGCTCACATCGTGCAGAACTTCCAGCAGCATCTTACCTCGTTTTCTCAGTGGACGGTGTTTGATCTACGGATATGGATCATAGATAGTCATCATAGTTACATCACGTGATGACATCTGAGCTATCTCCATGACAACAGAGCATTTTAAATCTTTTTCCTCAATTTACCAAAATATTTTTAAAAGATAGTGACTGCTTTATGTTATTGGTGGCACTTACCGGAGGCCAAAGGGGTTTTCATTTTGCCAGACAGCGAATCTACCTTGGCCTGAAGCTCGCACAGGAGTAACGCCTCTTCATTTTTCTGCACCTGTTCTTCAAAATGCAGTTGAATGCAATGGGAACAAGCTGCTGATAAGACAGAGTAACACCACCAAGATGAGAGGTCTGGCATTTTTTCCAGTGCTTTGCAGTTTTAACATCCTAAAATAAAGACTAACTATCATGTGATCATATATGATATTTGATTCCAGAGTTGAAAGTACAGTGGATAAATAGAATGTATACATCTCCGGATGAAATTGCATTTATTTTTACATTTACAAGAGCTCTACTGCACCGTTCAGAGGCATCTCAGGGAAAAGGCTCCGCAAAACCGCCCAAACTGTGCGCAGGTGTTTTGTTCCGTTTTGTTTGTTGTAGAGGCACGAACGTAACAATCTGATTGCACAGTGAAGGTCAACTTCTGGCAGACAACCACAGCGGTGACATGTGCAAAGGGGATGTATGACCTCACTGACAAGCAACCAAACTCAAGTGTTAACAGAGTGCATCTTGATTGACGTTACATACTTCTCTGGGTTTGAAAATTGTTGCGTGAGTTCACAACAACAACTCCAACAAGCTGTTCGTTTGAAGCACACTGAGATCTTTTAATCACTAAACCACAATCCCGTGTGTAATGCATTGAAACTCGACGTATTTGCAACGTGAGGGACACAGAGATGTTTCTCACTTCACGTTCAGGTCCTGAGATCACAGATGAGCTGGTCAAGGTGCTGCGCAAACGCCTGGATGAGACCACCCTGGACATCATCACCGTTATGCTTGTCAGGAACTGCAAGCTGACACCGGCTGATGTGGAGGTGAGCTGCTCTTTTACACACTTCTATATAGAGGAAATTAACATGTAGAAATGTTTTAAATGTCATTTTTTGTCTTTGTGTTTATTTCTGGATGCTCTGTAGTAGAAGGTGTTTACACTTTCATTACATTTATTCTCAGTGGGGCAGTTAGAAAACCCTTAGATACACTCACTCTACTGAAAATGACTTTGGATTGAAGCCTTCACCGACTGTTGTCTGGTCAGTTCATCCAGCCATCGGGATCTCCTGCCACTGAGGTGATGAACTTCAGCCTCCCTCAGTACTGCCTTCCCTGGCTGCCCGCTGTGGCTCACTACCTCAGGCAGAACCTCCTCATCTTCCTGCATGTGCCCAAGTACACCGACAGCAACACAGCACACCACTTCAAGGTAAAACGCAGGCAACATGTAGCGGAATGTGTTGAGTGTGATGTTCTTGTTAATGACCTTTTCAACTTTTCATAAATTGCTGGGAAAGAAAAGTAAAATTCCTGATAGCAAACCTTTCACTGTGGTACAGACAAAGACTGGGACTTGTCTCAAATAGGCAGCGACAGACAACAGCAGGGCCAGCTCAGTTTGTGTTACCACTAGCAAGCTAACTGTTAACTCTGCAGCCTGGAACATGGGAAGGCTGCTCAGTCCTGAATCCAGAGACTGGCTGGCTCTGTTGTGGTTCCTCCAGCTCTGTGCTTCATCCTTGGTCAACAGTGCAGATTAACATGTCAAACACCAAGATGAACTGGTGATACTGGGAGAAGTAGTTTTGCATTTTGGACAATTTTGTTTTCACCGTCCAACAAAGAGTTAGCACCACTCTCATATCATCTATAGAGCTGGTGTCAGGAATTGGCTTATCTCAGCTGTGGGGTACAGTTAGGCTGGTTCTGTCTGAAGTTCAGAAATAAAGCTGCACCTCTGAAGCTCATTCATTATATCTCGGTTTAATATATTTACACGTACACATTTAAACAATGGTGTGGTTTTACTATGCTAAGCAAAAAGCATTACTCTCGCTCTCCTACTGCTGTAACATTTTGTGATTTCTTTTTGTAATGGAATAGAGTGAACATCGAACAATCTGTGGACTGTTTGTTCAACAGCTATCAAAATCACTCGTGGAAAGAGGGTTTGTGATATCTCTAAGTCACACGTAATCCTACAAACTGTGCCTGCATCTTAGCGGCAGTGAAAAAGTATTGGTAATAAAAAGCCAAAGTAAACAATCGGCCTGACTTTTCCAAGTCCTCCGACTACTTTGAATGATTTGTTGACTTGAAATAAGTCATTGCTACTTGCAAATCAAAAATGTCCCCCCCTCTGATAGATGACATTTTGACATATGCAAGTGCACTACAAACAGCTCTGTTTAAAGTGATCTGGATTAAAAATGAATAAATCCTCGATATGGGAGGCTCACAGCGCTGCGGAACTGGCAGAGACTAAAATCATTTTGACAAGTCTCATTGTGATGTTTGAAATAAATGCTGACTTGTGTGGTTTGAGCATCCTGGGGCTGATTTGCTCTCCTGTTCTGTCTGCAGCACTACTTCCATTTGAGCAGTGACTTGGCTGACGGTGATATCTACCTTTACAATAAACCTGGAGGCCAAGGGACAGGAGGCAAAGGTAATCACATCCTCCCGGACTGGTGTGCCCTCGGTGCCACCAGGCCTCAGTCAAAGACAAATATCAATACACTATTTCCACGACTGCTTTGGCCTGAGTGTAAGCAGAGCCTGATCATTAGTTGACCCTGCCTCCCGTTTGAAAATCAGTCTTTCATCAGTGGTGGAGCCCAAACATTCTCTGGCATTTGCTGCTCCTCTCTGTTTTGTATAATTGTAATCCTGGAGTTAAACTTAACCCGAACCACTGGTATCAGGTTCTTGCATTTTGCCAGTTTCTGCTGTTTTGGATAAACAGGAATGCCATTAACAAGGCAAAACAAAGCCAACGGTGTTATCTAATGTGCTGTTTAGAAGGCGTGTGTGTGACAGGCAGCAGCAGAATAAGTGATGCATGTGCAGCAAATCCATGGACATGACATGAAAGTTTATACCTGAGAGGAAGACAGGGCAGGGCTGTTGTGCCAAAGAACTTACTCATCAATCTGTTTTCCCCACACCTCAACCCTCGACTCTCAAGACACACAGACAGAGTTAACGCATGTTCAGACAAACTGTAACTTTACAACCTTCTCTCCTAATTCTCCCTAGGATAACTATTGGTCATCCTAGTTAATGCAGGTGTAAGTGGATGGTTACTGTTGTTGCATATGCTGCGGTCGTGAGCGGTGTCCAGGTTTAGGCTGTGTCCACGTCTGAACCTGTTTGAAAAGACTACATTATTACTGTGTAATGAGCACAGGAAGTGGAACTTGGGTGTTGATGCTCAGGCGCTGGTGTTCTTATCGAACCTGGATGCATCCTCTCTCTTTCCTTGAGTCTTTGTTTTGACTCCACCACCTTCTCTATACTGATACATTCTCTTTCTTTTGCTTCACAACGTCGATGTTTTGAGGAATTGGCCTTGTTGTCTCAGAGCAACTAATTGATTGGAAAGTTTGCTTTCGCCTCAGGCTTTGGCTACGTTGCGCAGGTTTTCATTGGCTCCTCTCCTCTATTGTTCAGCGGCTGATTTGGTAGCAGTATCATATCACAGGATATGCTGACAGTTCCCTTTCCTATTTATAACTCCCCACATTCAATTCAGAACACGCTTTCCTCTGATGTCTGGCACAAACTACTACCCTCTCCTTCTCTTCACTATGCTCACAGCGCTAATTTCTCTGACGAGCATCAGCACTATTGTTTTCCCGAGGTGGCCTCCTCCGTCTCCTTCTTCTCGCTGCACACCAGACCTCACCACACGTGTTCCTCCATTGGTTGATGTCGGCCCTTTTATTTTCAGGAATGTGGTTGCATTTAGATTGCCAAACTAATTTGCTCTCTTGCCAGAGATGACCTGGCTGTGGCAGGAGGAGCGTCTTAGCTGTCTCGTTCTTTAGATGTGCTTCTTTGACATCTGCAAAACAACACACAAGGGTTGCTCCTGTCTGCAGAGGCATGGCGTGTGACTGTAGCAGGAGCGCCGGCGGCTGCTGCCCGGGGTTACCACACGCACACTGTGGTCTCTCACTCATGAATGCGATGTGGATAATCAGTGCAGTATGTAATTTCACACTTGTGTGGAAATTGGTTTACTTGGTGTTAACAGCGCCTTGTCTAATTGCATGCTTTTATACAAAACAAGATTAAATGATGTTCGGCTTGGCTCGCCGCTGAGTGACTTTCCCTCTCCACATACATTTCCCTTACAGTCAGAAGTGATCCCATGCCATTTCATATTGAAATACGTATTAATATGCTCCCGTCGTCCAGTGGCATTTGAAGGCAGTTAAAGGGGCGTGCTGCTGCTGGAGTCAGCTTTGTGTCTGAAAATTCACCCTGGTCAATGAAAATGTGGCAACACTGAGCAGCTCCAACCAAAGGGCACCTAATTATGGATGTGAGTGATGAGTGTACTGAATTAAAACCCTCATTTATGATAACTAATAACTGTAATAACTATTTTTGTTATCTCCCCGCGTTGCCATTTGCACTTAACACGTGTCTCGTAATGGCAGTGCTGCATTTTCATTTGCAGATGCCTTATCGCGGTGGGTTGTTTAACGCAGGGGTTGGTCCATTAAGCAAAAAGCAGAGAAAGCATATCCGATCAGGCTGCTGTTTACTGTCAGTGCAGCGAAGAATCATTAGGCGAAGATGTCACGTGACTTGGACTCGAGTCAAACGCAGAAATAAAACTCCAATTTTAAACACATTCCAGTGTTTGTCATGCTCTGACTGTTTTCCGCTTTGATATTGAAGCAACAACTCAGCTCAGCTCAGCTGCCAACTTAAGTTACAGAAGTGTTTTCCAGCAGCGGCGTACTCGTCTTTAGCCTCTCTTTAAAACGACCTCTCTGCAGCTGTTGGACTGTAAACACGGAGGCCGACGTGAAACGCTTGCTCCTGCGTTCTGTACTCATTCCATATGCTGCCTAACTGCTTTATAATTGCTGTGTGGAGAAGCTCTGACTCATCTCATTAGTTTTAGCAGCTGCAGTACAATATGCTTAAGTTATATGATCTCACCTCATCTCTGCCCCGCGTGTGAAATAACTCAGTCAGTGTCAGACAGCTGAAGCAGTGTTTGGGCAAACCAAGAGGTGCCCAGACTCTCACCTGTGCTTCCTATCTGCTAATTAATGAGGTGTTTTCCAATGGCTCCACTCAATGGTGCAGTTAATATGTCAGCTGAATCCCAGCGGATATTCTGGAATTGTGACGGATGACCGCGTGTTCCGCGTGTTTGTGTGTGACGCTATCACACACAAACACACCTCTCTCCCAGCCGGTGTGGATGAATTGTTCCAAGAACTGAATGAGCCTCTGCTACGAGAAGCAAAACGGGGTGGTGACTTAGATTGGTAGAGTTATATGATAAAACAGCACAACCGCACCCTGTCAATGTACTAAAGGTCAACACAGCAAATTTAGCTAATAGCATTAGCTCCAGCCCGTCTCCAGCAGCTCTCTCCAGTCTTGAGCGGCATGTTTCTTCAGGAAGTTGTGCTTTGGTTCAGGGTTTCTTCTCTTCTCTGGCTGCCAGTAGTCATCCCGGTTACACTGCTCCCTGCAGAGCTGATGGGCAGCAGTGACAGTGTGTGGACAGGAGCGTTAGCGTCCATTTGGAGGAACAGCTAGCCACGACTTAAGCACCTGTAAGAGCTGAGCTGTGGCGTGTTGTTGCCACAGTTCAGAAATGTGATTCTGATCTTTTAGATACACTAAGCAACAATTTCAGTCCTCCACAACAACAAAGAGTCTGTCAGTGACACAACAAACATTTTTACTGGACTCCATCGACAGGGGGTAGATGTTCTATATTGTGCATTGTAGCCTGTTTCCTGGCTAACAGTTAATCCATACTCAGATGCCAGAGCATGGAGGAATTAGGGTCCAGGTTGAAAAATAGTATTTGCAGTCCAGTTTTTAAAGTGCTGCAGCTGACAAGCTAATCGGCCATCTAGCCTGCAGACTGATGTTAGCTTCTGGTGGATGATTGTTGGGTAGCTCATGATCGGCTGTGGTTCATCGGTTGAACTTCAGTTCACATCTGAATGGACAAATACTTACTCAGAAAACTAAAGACATCCTTTGACACGACTACATGTAGACTTGTCCAACGCTATATCACAAAAGTCACACTGCAGGCTGGTCCCACAAAGACGGCTGCCATTTTCACCACAGTTGATTAGTTAATATGTGGCGTTGCTGTCTCTTGGCAGAAAGGAGTATGTCATCATTTAATCACACCGCTGTGTGGGACTGGTAGAAAACCACAGCACATGTGGGGATGCTCCCAACAATGCAAATAAACTCCACATACAAAGGTCCATAAAGATTTAAACCCATGACCTTCCTGCTGGGAGACTCTTCGACTGCCAGCCGTGCTTTTTTTTTCACTTGGGAGTCGATAAAAGATAGTGGTGCATCCCTAACGCTGTTCTCTGGGTGTCTCTAATGTTCACCCAGGTACCATGTCGGAGCTGGTTCAGCAACTCTTTCCGCCCTCTCAGTTTAAAGGTACCTCCTGTTGTCTTCTTGTGTCCCTTTTGCAACCTTCACACCCATCATGTTGACTGAAGCTCATGCTGCCGCTGGCCCTGTGTGCTCTGCTCCTGGCCTTTTTTCTTCATGGCATTTCTTTGCAGTGCTGTACCTTCTTTAGTTAAGGCTTCCCTCACCATATGAGTTTTTATTAAAACCTGTATTCATCTTTGAGTCGCCTGTAGATGTGGCATGGACCTCTGAGGTGCATGAAGTGTGGTGTCCTGGGTGTGTGTTTGATCCTTGCTGTTAAGGTAAATTTGTCCTGAATTGCCTTTTGCCACTCTGACTGCTGCCTCAAAGACTCCAACACAACCACAAGATATATTTTAATAATACTGAAAATGCACCTGCTATGCAGAACTATTTTTATATGACTGTACTTCCTTCTTAGGACATGTAGGACCCTATTTTAGGGCTCTCCAAAAAAATCTAAATGTGTTTTAGTTCCAGCTATATTTTAATTGTATCGTGAAGTCTTCACAGACATCCAAGTTCCTAGTTTCACTGTGGGGTAACATCTCTTGTAAGGAGTACCTGTTGCATAGTGGAAGTAGAGGCACAAACAGGTGAGAGGTTCAATAAAGTAAGGTGGACACTGGGCCGTAGACATTGTGGTATGAACAGACATCTAAAAACCATGCTGCAATTTCACCTAACTGCCACAAACTGAATATTTGCAGAGGCACAGCGATGCTGGAATAATGTTCAAGATGCAAAATTTTAGTTATTATTATTAAAATATTATTTAACTTCTTGAACATGAAGGATTTGCATTGTATGAAAACCTTCTCCATCAGTTCATTAGATCCCTTCAGCTCTCTGAAGGCAGTAGGACACATATATTGATAAATCAGAAACCTAGGTGCCATGACACATGATGGTGCACTATGTTCATTTTGTCCAATCACATGCAAATGGCAGCAGGCTGCCACACAATTATCCCATAACATTCTACACACTCCGGACTGGTTGGGTATAAGGTATAACTTCACTAAAGCCCATTAATCCTGCGCGTCGTTGCCTACCTTCTCTGCAGTTTTTCAGCATTTCATCTTTATTCTTGAAATACGTAAGTCATCTCAAAATCATGCAATAACATCTATGTGGCATTTTAAGACCTAACGTGACCATTTACAGTGTGAAATTAAGTCAAATAAAGATTAAAATTGTGTCTGACATGGTATAATATCAACAGGTTATTCAAATCATTTTTTAAACTATTGAAATAATAATCTCCTTTTACTAAGCTGCTTCCCTGTGATTGGCTCAGATGTTTCAGATCAGTGACCACACCCTACAATATATATTTCACTTCACTCAGCCCCTTTGTACTTTGAACCACTGCACAAACATGAAAATTAGCAGATTAGTGCTTTGAGTCGGAGCGCTGAAGATCAACTTGTCTGCACTTGTTTTGGGGCTTGTACGTTTCAAATGGAAATTTTCTTAATAAATGACATTACTCATGTGCAGCATCATTCAAGAGCTTCAGTGAGCGCTTCAGCATTGATTCTTTTTGGGTCAGGCAGCAGTTGATCATTTCTTTTTAACTGTCTCAGTGCTGGAAGGTGCCAACCTTAAGTTCCATATTTAAATATTATTCATATTAAGTTCCATCACTTTTAGTCTTCCCATAAAGGCTGTGTTGTAGCTATCATCAGCCTGATTTCCCTGCTTGACATCCCCTCTCATAAGCAACCAGTTATTAAGAAAGCATGGGCTGTGTGGACTGTACTCGGCTGTATTCACTCTGACTGAACACAGCAGAAGCTGAAACTCTTAAGGAACGTCAGTGTCATCAGCCGTCACTGTAAGAAAATAAATGAAAAAGTCACACCAAATTGTCCAATTTCAGGTGCAAATTCTCTTGAACGCTACATTGTTGCTTGAATTCGGTTTGAGCTGTTTTATACACATAAATTAGCGGCACCGATAAGTGTCTCGGCAGAGCCCGGGGCATGTTGCCTGACTCCTCACCACGAAAGAGCAAAATGCTCAGGAGTCACTGAGATCAGTGGGTTTGTTCGTTTTACAGTCCACCCCATTCTCTACACCTGACCTAACATAACTCAAAGCTGCCTTTAAATTCTGCTCTCACCCAAGCAAAAGAGCACATCCTCGGTGGTTTTATCCGGCCTTATATCTGCATTCAATCAGCTTAGGCTAACCGACATTTGTTGGTCCCACCTGCTTCTGACAGGCAGAGCCATCTGAAAGCCACGAGCCGCTCAGGTGTCTGGTCCCCTTCCCTGCTTATCTAGCTCCGCAACCCCTCTGCCATCCAAAGAGGGGATGAAACATACCTTTACACAACCTGAGCGTGTACCTGCATCGAGCAAGGATTCAGCTGCTTCGTCAGAACTCGGTGGTCCATTCACTGCTTTTTATCCAGCTCCACTGTTGTCATAAATAGCCACTCATTACCCCTGCCCTGCAGAATAAAGCAATTACTGCCATGACTCTTTTGATTTGGCTGAGCGCAACCAACAGCAGCAGATGTATGACTCATCAGCGGTTGCAACATCACCGCGACATCCTCGCTGTGCCCTCCTGCCCAGGGGTCGGCAAACTTTTCTAATTCTAATACAAAGATGAAGATGACCGGTGTGTCGGTGACATCCTGTCATGCCTGCGCAAATGATTTTCAATGGATTATTGAATACGTTAATACCGACCATAGAGTTCTAGAGCTATTATTTAAATAGGATGCCTTATCTCGGCCATTCATTCACACAGCACACACACAGAATCCATGTAGGCTGAAGTAAATTAATCTTGGTTTACCAATTAGAGCGCGCTCTGTCCCTGTCTTCGGCCTCTCAGACACTCTATATCTGCTCTTTGTGTTGAGCTGTCAGCTGAGTATAAGATGTGGGATGTCATCAGTGGCCACACATGTATCCACTGCCACACTGAGCACCATTCCGCGCTATTTAAAGAATGCTCCTTTCACCAGTTCTTGTGGGCAGAGGCAAGTCTTTAATCCTGGACATGGTGGAATTTTGATTTGATCCATCACAGGAAACCTCTGCCGTGTGGAGGAAAGCCTATTATTTGTATTCTTCATCAGTTTTGGTTTCCCATATTTAGCAGGACACTAGCAACACACACTCTGCACTTACAGAGGTAAACAGCGTTTTAATTGTGCTGCTTTATTTAGCATATTCTGACACTGCCCTCCTGACTGACTCCGCTCTGTCTGACTCATCTTTGATGTTTTTCTTAGTTTCCAAATCAAGCGTCACTCCTAACACCCCTGCATTTCAGCAAAATGCACATGTGGCCGAGTCCCGACTTTCATGATCATGCTGGCTTAATCAGTTATAGCATGTATCTTAATTAGTTTCTTGTAGTCACGCCATCTATGCGTAATTTAACACAGACGTGACACAAAACTTCAGTTTAGTATTTGTCTCCGTCACGTGCCGCTGACAAAGGCTTTGCATGCCCACATTGGCTGTCAGTCACTGATGCATTTGCTGACCTGAAAATGTCTTAACAGCATTTTTCAGGCTATCTTAAATTAAGTGTTAGGCTCCTTAACGTTTGTTTGCAATTCACTTCACTTAACTGAACACACATTTTAATTAATTGTAATTTGTATGGCTTTTTATGCTAATTTAACTCAATTATATTCTCTCAATAGCATCTTGTAGTGCAAGGAGGAAGCTTCCCCGTCTTTGTAAACAGATAATGGTGCCGTCATTTTGCTGTTTATAGTATATAGAATACATTTTAGCGAACTATAAATGACAATAATTAAACTGTTATCATAAATTGACATTTTTCCCTTTGTGTCTTGTTGATTAGCATTTCAGACAAGCATATGTGTCCTAGACCCTGTGGTAAAGCATGTAAACAGCTGTAACACAGTAAGGAACCAAAGATCATTTCCTAGCTGCACAAATGGATATTTGCCTAATAACCCCAGGGCTATATGAAAATCGCTTCTTCTCTCAAGGGTGATCTCGATGGAAAGTAAATAATCTGGGACTCAGAAGGTCAGAGAAAGTGAAAACCTAATGAGCTGACTGTACGAGGCTGTTGGTCATTTCCATGCATTCCCCTGCCCTTTCAGGTATCGCCTGCATCGCCCTCTCGTTTGTGGACTCGAACGGTCGCCCCCTTCAGGTTCCAGCTCAGGACTGTGTCGGACTGCAGAGATCAGAGCACTGCACCATCCCCCTCCACCCGGACCATTTTGATGAGCTAACCAACGTGGGGAAAGTGTACTCCATCAACACCAGCTCAGTCACAGGTAAGCGCAACTCTGAGCAGTTGCAGCCACACTTAATTTGGCCTGCACTGTGATGTTGCTGCTGCTGGCTCCTGCAGCGGCAGTGATTAGGGTTAGATAGAAGGAAAGGCCAAATCAAATGTATATGAAAAGAGAAAATGAAACGCAGCAAATAAATGGCCTGTCCAGGGAAGATGTGATTCTTTTTAATCTACAGTCCTACGGTATGAAGCTAAATACTCTGGCCAAGTTGGTGAAGGTTTTCGGTTTACTGATGACACGAGGGTCCAGGGGTTTTTAATCACCAGATATTCCAATTGTTCAACTGAAAATGTTTTTTAATGAATGCAATCAGACCATACATTACTCTTAGCCCCTCCATGGCTGTCAGCAGACTGGGTCATAAACCCTGCTCCATCCATGTCATCAGATCTGACACAGAGCAAACTTAAAGATTAAAAAACCCATCACATAATTTCCTAAAGTTTCTTAATATTAGGTGGTTTGGTTGTTTAGGTCAGTTTGGTTTTAATTGGTTATTAGATGCTTTAGAAGGTGGTGTGATGTCATGATTGACAGTTTGTGCGTGTGTGTGAGTGAGTGTGAATGATCACTCCGCCTGCAGCTCTCTGTTCTCCGGCTCCAAATGATGTCACCAATATTTCAGCTTCATTTTGTGCAGTGGGAGAGAGTGGAGGCACAGTCGCGGGGTCGCACTGTTAGGTCATCGGTATGCCTCTGGGGTCAGATCGCAGCGTCAGTCAGCCCTCGTCCAGATGTGTTCTGGGAGATCTCATTCTGATTGCACTGTGCTCTGTGTGCATTTCCACATTAGATACTCAGACAGACGTCACATGTTAGCAGGTGGCATTCGGGTCTTAACGTGTCCAAGCCCAAGCTGAGACAGTCACATCTTCAAGGTTATGTTTATACAACTGGCAAAGTTACAAATCCACAGGAGAGCTTCTGCAGCTGTTTAAATAGGCTGAGTACAGTTAACTAACACGAGTCAACAGAGTGTGTGTGTGTGTGTGAAATGTTCTCTTTAGAATAACAAACTCATTTCAGAACAGAGAGTGAGCTCTATTTTGCTGCATCTCACATTGTTCTTCATCATTTTCAGAATCATGTCGCATTGGATTTGAATATGTTACAAGGTTACAGCAAGTGCCAGGAGTCATATTGTTGTATAAACTGCACTAATTTAAAAATGAATTAATTACAGTCATAAACGTCAAACTACGTCACGGGTAACAGTCCGGCTATTAAATCTAAAGTCTAAATATTAAATAGCCCGAAAATTGAAGGAGTAAATCTTCCTGATTAATGGACACAACTGTGCATAATATAAAGACATTTTAGTTCCCGGAGGCTAAATTTGTCAATGTGACACTGCATCACGGGGCCATAAATCAAAATTAAACCTTAGTTTTGGGGCCTTATTAATATATAAATGTGTTTATAAATTGTTAGTCGTACTCTGTTGGTTGAACAGGGGAAAGCACAACAAGACTCCAGCTGTTCGGTTTGGCCATTAAAAATAGAGCCATCCTCAACTGCTGGGCCCAAATCATTAAAACTTCACCGTGCAGTGACAGTTATAATACATAATTCCCCCATCTGTGCACTTGTATATTTTTTGAAGATATGCTAATGAAAGGTTACGCAAACTCTTAAAAGAGTGCCTGATGTGGAATTTTGATGAAAGCGGCGCGTGTGGAGGGAGCAGCAGAGACACAGAGTGACAGGTCGCAGAGCTACAGCTGGAACTAACTGTGTGCTGCGTGATTTCAAGTGTTTACAGTAGAGAATAACACTGTGAGCTCTGTTTTTAAATGTCAATGTATCACAATCAGAATAATTCTGATGCTCCTTAAGGAAATGATGCCACAGTGGAGATGATAAATGGTCTTAATGTCATATCAGGGTTAATGTTAATGTTAACTACATTTCCCATAAACCCTGCTGCTTACTTGTGCAAACTGTTTGCTGGTTCCTGTGTCTCTTTCCCCAGAATTCCAACCCAAACCCTTTTAAACCTGCTGCCTTCATTTTCCAGGAATATGAATATGAATCTCTGGCTACAGCTCTGACTGTTTGTCTTCTTCCAGAGCCACAACTCTATGTGCGGTTTGACATCTGGGAACAAGGCAATGTCAGCCCCTTACAGCTGAGTGATAAACTGCAGGGGGCGCTGCGCCACGCACTGTGCGACGTCGTCATGGAGCTGAGAGTGTTGCCGAATCCCCTTTGTCTGGGGGTATTCTGCCCAGCAACCAAAGCCCAGAGAGAGGAGGCTAAAGGTGAGGTCATGCCCACATGGTTACATTGTTTCTCAGTTTTCAGTGGAGTTTGTGTCATCGTCGCATGCCGACTAAAAATATGATGTTTGTAGTGGATCGGCCAGTTTCACTCACAGATGATCAGCAACCAGTGGCTAGAAGCAATGTGTGTCCCTGCCATACAGCCCTCAGTCATTAGTTTAGATGCATCGCTGTGGTAAAACCAGCTGTATATTCATTTGTTGCATTACTTCTCACAGACTGACCTTTTGTGGTGTACTATTGTATCAGCAGTTACTGTGGAATGTGTCTGTGTCAGGCGTTCAGGTGTAAGAGCCCCAGGTCTGATCGATCACGTGTTTCCAGTTTAAACAGACTCAAAATGTGCATCACTTCACCTTAAACTTGATATCTCTGTGTCTCCAGGACTGCTGATCCCACTGCCTGAGGTGAAAGAAGTGAAGGACAGCATCAGGCAGCGCAGCGGCTCTCGGGTCTTTAAAACCAGCCCCTCTCCCATCACCTTAACCCAAGCTGGTGGGAGCACCTCGGTGACAGGGACCAGCACGCCAGAGTCCACCACGCCCACCAGCAAGAGTACTCGCCGGAGCTTCTGGGACATACTGGTCAGGTTCTCCATAGGTGGAAGGTTTTCATCATATGAGTCTGCTCTTTGCAGCCAAAGCACTGGCGACATGTGCATTTATTACAACACTCATGGACATGGTGAAAGCTTATTGCACCAGTTTGTAAAACACTGAACCCACGGGGAGGTGACAGGCTGAGATGTTCAGGGCTATCTGCAGCTCCAGGCAGCGGCAGCTAGCGTTCTTGTCTTTCAGTCTGCTGACTACTAATAGTTTTTAGCCGTGTCATGTAAGTTACTGAGTTAGTTACAGTTGCTCAACACCTCTCTCAAAATAATGGAATTACTTTATCAGTCCTGCGTATGAAAGTAACTACAGGGAGTAACTTTGTGTTACTGTGTTACTTGTAGCACTTTCAGAAGTCTGCTTTAATTCTCTGATTAATGCACACAGTTGTATTATTTAGTGTTGCTGTGAAACAGTGTGAGTTAGACTGTACTCATCATCACTGGAGTCACTGCTCACCACCAGACAGCAGTAACAGCTTCCATTCCCTGCTGTGAGCTCCACCTGTATTATCTTGGCTTTGGTCAAGGAATGCCTTCACAATGGTAAATGGACTGTACATATATAGCGCCTTTCCAGTCTTCCAACCACTCAAACTGCTTTATGCTACATGCAGGCATTCAGTCGCCATTCACACACCGATGGCTCATGGGAAAGGAATCAAACGTTCCCACTTTGACATGCAGCTTAGAGGAGCAGGCCAATCCTCTGGTTAGCAGATGTTACAAAAAAACTATAATTTGATGAACTTAAGTGTCTTTATTCTGTTAGAAACATTCAATAATTATGATAAAATCTAACATTAGATTGTAAACAGGGAGATCTACTGCCTTTGTTTGCTGTCCTCTGCAGCTGTCCACTGTTTCCACACAATACAAGAGAAACAGGTGGCAAACCCATTCAAAGATGTAATTGCAGTCAGTGCCTTTCTGTCCCAACACTGCTTTTGAGGCACATCTGGATCTGTGTCCTGGTTACAGTTTAGACTTTATAACTCTGACGAGCCTCGGAGTGTTATTGGGTTGTTCCTGCACAGCTTATATTGGATATTTGGAACTTATATGTGCTCCCGTTCATCCTCGCAGAGTAAGCCGGACTCATCAGAGCTCGGGAGCCCGAAGACAACTGATGACATAGTCCAAGAAAAAGGAGAGGAGGGCCGAGCTGGACGGCGACGGCACAAGACAGAGAACGTGAAGCAGCAGTGGAGCCAGGACAAAGCTATGGCCGTGGAGCTGGAGCAGGCCCAGAGGTGGGGTGTGACTGAAACTCATCACTGCATTGTATTAATGTATTAGCAATGAATAATCAAGTAAAATCACGAAAGGTCACTCGGGCAAAAATAAAGTCATGTTAAAAGGAATTCCAGATTCGATGCTAATATTATTCATTGCTGAAAGGGCAAATGGGTCCATGGGGACACACGAGGAATGCTCCTGGACCCTCCAAGCCTCTGAATGGGTGGGACTCTGTTCCTACTGACTCGGCTGTCAATCAAACGTGCACAAAGACGCGCTTGGTAAACAAACCTGTGTTGGTGACTGTGGCTTAAAAGCCAAGGGCAGAGACATTTGTTAGCACTGGTGAGGAGAAAACACTCTGCCATTCTGCATTAAAGTCACTAATTAGGGGCCGAGGAGCAGAGCTGCTGGTCCTTTTGTTTTCCCAGATGCTTCTTCTTCTCCTCGTCCTTCTTCTGCTTTAAAAATTATGTTTGTAACATTTAAATTAATAATACTACTTTATAAACTGATAAGATATCAGTTGTTTATGGCGTGTTACACTGCCCCCAAGTGGCAATCAATCAACAGCAGATTCTGGGAATGCTGCGGCTTCAGCTACCTCATGGGACTGCTAACAGCGCTGCAGGTTAGCAGTGACTCCCTCAGCCCTCTATCCTGAAACCTGTGAGTCAGCAGGGCCAAAGATGTCAGCCCCTGCACAGTAAATCGCCATGTTAATGACAAGTGCAATCAACACGTGTTTAACCCAGCACCTCTTGTCTCTTAGTGCTACAGGACCTGTAAATATCTCCTAATGCATTCTGGGTGTTTTTTGGCTGCATAGGAGGCAGGTGTCCCAGTTGGAGGAAGGAGACGTGGGCACACTACACTCCATCTACCAGGTTACCTGCCAGCCGTGGATTACATTCATGGCTAAACTTGGTAGGAACTGTTTGCCTCTCCCGTATTTTCTGCATGAATTGGTCAAAATGCTCAGAAAGAGAGTTTTTACACTGTGTGAGCTGAAGTGCCTCTCACTCTTACTTCTGACCTGTGTGCTGGTAAACAGGCTGCCCTTCCATTCAGCAGTGCACAGCTGAAGTAGCGTCGCACTTCCTTCTGCCGTCCATCTTGGCAGAGATTGTCAATTTGGTCAGTTCTCTGGCCAGTGATACATCAGTGAAGGCGTTCGAAAGGAGGAGGTGAGTTGTTTGTGCTCAGTATGAAGTGATGGGTCATTTGGATCTCTCCTCCAAACAGTTATTACAGCCTGAGTCCTGAATGGCAACACTGCTCCTGCCTTTCTGAGTGTCAAACTGACACGTACTGTACTGACACTGTTACAAACTGTTTTATTCCCGTTGCTGCGGGGTTTTAATGGTCTCGCCTTGTTTACTGACTTCAGCTGATACTGGAGCTGCCTATAAGCATCACAGAAATGCAAACTACATACAGCAATCACAGGCCTTTGAGCATCCATTCCAGTTTGATTGTTATTACTGCTTCCAGTTCAAATGACACTTCGGTTTCCTTCACTGCTCGTACTTCACCGCATTATGTCTGATTCCCTATTCACATCAACTGCTGCCTCACCTGCTTTCATCTCTAACGCGTCAAATAACTGTTTTATGTCTCATGGTGAAGACTCTCCGTCAGTAAACAAAACCACACAACACAGTCTTTTCACTTGTCAACGATAGCAAGCAAATAGCTTATATGCTAAAGCTTTACAGTATGAAAATGATGAAAAATGGTGAAATGTGAGTCATTGACAGGGAACAGGTGAGCAAGGAATGAGAGACAAATGCAGTACACCTCACCGACTCACCGCTGCAGCGCTGTTATTTGTCATTGATTCAGCAAAACGCAGGTTAGCCGACGGGCAGAGCTCGCCCTCAGTTCACTGTTAAAGCGCTGCCGGTCCATCCTGCGGCACCAGGAATCTCACAGAGCCTTTCAAAGCGATTCGCCGGTGTCTGAGGGAAAACAAAGGGAATATTTGCAATCATGATGACGGATCCTCACCCTGACGCTCACTGTCAAATACAATTTCAACTGATTTTACTGCTCAGACTTCGAGCTGCTTTCACCTTTTAATAACCAACTGACAGTTCACCTGCTTTCAGCCATCAGCCGGTTAAATCAGTCTGTTTCTAGTCTCTAATTACATTTAGCGACTGAGCTGGCAGGATTAGAAGACGTTCATGCTACTGTTTCTGAAAACATCACTCTGTTACTTCACATATATGTATGTTAAATATGTATAAAATGAAAAACACGTCATAATATTACTTGATTAACTGCATTTTATGATGTTCATTGACCCCAAATGTCACTGAACATAAAACTTGATGAAGAGAACAGCTTCTGACATTGCCGCGAGCAACCGTGCTCTTTAACCAACAGGGGTTCAGACATGGAGTGAGCCAGTCTACCTGCACCTACTCACAGCTTCAGCCGTTGAATAAACTGCGTTTGAACTGACACATTTTAACTGCTTCAGAGGGCAAATACTATTATATGCAATTACTGTAGATTAACTAATCACAAAGCTTGCAATTAATTCAACAATTAACTCAATTGTTTGACAGCCCTTGTGAGTGTGAACTAGAAATGGTTTATGGCTATACAAAAACTGCAGCAGCAATAAGAATAATGCTTTTAATAATAATATGACGACTACTACTTCTACTCATGGCGTTTTCTCTGTTTCGTAAACCCTCCAGCTGCCCCCCGTCTGGAGACGTATTTGTGCCTTTCCCTCTTGCCCAGAACCTCAGCCAGCCTCCGGGAGCGTCAAGGAGCTTCATTCTTATTGGCCGCAACTTCCATCAGTGGCACTGTAGCACAGAGCAAGGTAACTACATGGTCTGTGAGCAGTCACCTTAGTCCTCGGTGTTCATCCTCTACAGTGTGTCAGACAGGATTTGAAACACTCACTCACTTCTGTTTAGAGGAGTCTTAGGAAGGAACTGGAGACTACTTCGTAACAAACTGCAACAACAAAGTAATGTAAACTTCTAGATATGAATCAACAGGGTCTGTTCTCACAGTGTTTAAATGTATCCACTAATGTCAATGACTCACTGTGGAATAAAGTGAACCAGTAGATAGAGAGGTGCACCTGGTAGATGTAACATTAATGGTGTGACTCTGCCGTCACCACGTGATTCTGCAGGTGCAATGACTGCAGCCATGATAAACTTCCACACCACTGTGCGCTAATTGCTTAAACTTGTGTATCTATCACTGCAGCTGGGCTTTGTGGATTGTGCTTGAGCGCTGCCCATTGCGTTTTTTCTAATGCAGTGCTCTTTTTCTGGTCTTCAGAACACGAACCATTGCTCAAAAGCTAAAATCCAAGAGGGGAGGTCATTACAGTTTCAGTTATTCAATACATTCCACAAACGACACATTTCAACCTTCATATTGTTTTTCTACAATGCTTTCTGGGACCTGCAGCTCGCTGTTGACTTTGTGTTGTTGGAAATGCCCCAGCCTGCAGTCTGTTTTAGAATATTCCTTGTTGACAACAATACATCTATAGCACAAGGCAATTATGACGGATACAGATAATAAAATACAATAACATGGACAACAGTAGTACTTAATGTTGTAGCATGTAGAGGCTTATATTCACGTATGAAGTGTGTAGAGACTCAGTAGCATGTTGCTAATACCTGTTTTAACATTGTGTGTCGTGTAGAGGACCGAGCATGAGTGTCTTGTGTCGAAGCTTCCAACGCGCTCTCCTGGCTGCAGCTCTTTGACTCTGTGTTCCTCTGTCCATGCCAGCAGCTACCTAACATATCCGTGTTACTTTGCAAATGTCTGCTTACATCGGTTCGTGTTGAGCTGTGTGTTTCACTGTCCATGCCGCCTTGCTGTTTGTACCATCTCTGTTTGCCTGCAGAAGACAGTTCAGATGAGGAAAACACCCCAGTGCTAAATAGGTTCACACGTAAGTTGGCCTTTCAGCTTAACACCTTAATGCTGATGGGATGTTTTAAATGTTTCTATGTTTAGTACTCTTCGTGGAATATATGAATTAAAGTGGATATTAAAACACTCTTATGATATTGCAGATTTTTGTAATGTGAAGACAGAGATGAGCTGCGCTTTGTGTTACGTGCCAGTGTGAAAACAGGGCGTGATGAGTTTAAATTTAAAAGACAATGAAAATTAAATCATTTTATAAAATAAGAAAATGAAACAGACACTGACAAGACAATAAAAACAACACTCTATAAATCAGAGTGTAGTTTGAGTGTTCAGTACTTAAATAACCAACCCCAAAGCTGCTGGTAAACTAAAAGGATCCATAGGACCTGAGGACATTAAACCTTGTGGAACTAACTGACCTGTCTCTGGTATTGGCATTACCTCATTGTTATTTCCTGCTTCCTTCCCGCTAAGACTTGATATCCACAGCGTGTGGAGGAATACTGGAATCTAAAAGTCTCCCCCACATGTTACTGTGGGATAATAAAAAGAATAAACCCTTTCTTCCCTTCTACTGATCATGTGCAGCACATTTTTCTCCTGGACTCTCTGCACCAGCGTCACCACCTCCTGTAATAAGTAAAACTTTCAGCCATTTCTCTGCAAAACCTTGGAAACCTCTCAGAGAATCCTGGGTAATTCAGCGGGCTTAGCCCTGCTGAGCCGCTCCCCATTAAATGTACAGATGAAAATGAATTCCTCGTATGAAGTCGATCTCACAGTGATGGGCCACAGTGCTGTCCATTGACTGTCAGCCCATAGTTATGTAAAGAATAAATGTAAGAGCGACAGTCAGCAGGGAGCCATGTTAGACGACTTGCCACGGCGTGCTGCCTGGCTTTGATTCATATTGCTTTTCCGTTTCACTGAGTTTCTCTCTCCTCTGCCCAGCTCATAAGGGCTTCCAGCGCTTCGAGGCCCTGGAGCAGAGTGATTGGTTCAGTCCCAGCCAGGCCGGAGCAGGACTGGCTCCCCGCCAGAGGTTCCTCTTCATCAGCATCCTGGACAAAAAGGTGACCTGGCAACTTGTGAATATCCCTCAGGCCAACAAGACAGAGTTCTTCTAAACTCTCTGACCGCTGACAATGCTTCTGTCCTCACTGCATCCTTTGGTTCACGGCCAAAATAGGTCTCAGTTATCTCTTCTAGTATGTTTCAGAGCAGATACTTACTTGTCCAGGTTTTGACCAATGAGATCCCTGCTTTGAACTCCACTGAGGATGAATATATTAAAGAGCAGACAGAGAAACAGCGCTGGCTCAGTCATAGTTTTAACCAGGTGCAGTGGTTGGATAATGGAAACACGTTTGCTTTTAAATGTACCTCCACTTTGACACAAACAGTGTCTAAATGTCACTTTTGATTTCACATAAGATATAATCTAACTGTACCCTGATCAGTGGAAAGACTTGTGAACTGTGCGGGCTCACGATTTAACCTCAGCAATGTTTTTTATCATTTGTAGTTTTTATTCAGTCTCTTGCTGATTTCATTTAGAAAATATGATTCCATGCTCATGCAGTCTTCGCACGCGATTTCCGCGCGGCAGAGTGAGAATGTATATTTAAACAATTTGTCAGCAGCGTGTCTCTCCATATACAATGTTCCAGTTACTCTGAACTGTCCATAGACCTCGGTGCTTGCTGTTGTCGGCGGAGCTACCGCCCTCTAAAGAAACTGTGCCTGTGAAAATGACAGTGGGCTCAGTGGAGATTGTTTGTGTAAATACAATCAAAGCATCCCTTTAAACATAGGATTCAGATATAAAATCCTTTATAGTGACATGTATTTAATGTGAAACTGACTGGATTCAATTGGTAAAACATAGTTGTAATGTTTATGGCCATTTAGAATGCACTCACAGTGGGAGGGCTTTACTCGAAAAATTGATTTGTGCCTCTCTTGTGGGGAACGCAATGACTTTTAAGAATGAATGAAACATAATTAAAAGTGTAGTTGTGCTGTCTCTTATGTCATATTGCGCCCACTGCTTCAGGTGACTCTGTACAGCTACAACTGGTCTGTGGACCTGGGCGCCTCTCTGAATCGCGAACTCGTCCGCCTCGTGAAGTGGCAGAACGCGAGGGCCCATGTTGTCCACTGTCTGCTCAACCAGAAGATGGGCCTCTTCCATCACTACTGCTTCTCTGATGCACCCATCCACGAAATGGACTCCAAGCAGGTAAAGGCACCAACAGGTCTGAACCAGCTCAGTGGCCATTATTTGTCTCTTCAGTCCACAAACGGTCAGTGGGCTCATCTGCTTGCTTACTCCTGCAACACTGACTTGGAGCTTTTTAAATGAGCAGTTGTGCTGTGTCACTGACAGCTCCTGCACACTCCACAGAAAGAAGAGATAACTAGCATTAGCTGTTGCAGGTCAAGATGTGATGACAGCAAATGATCAGGCTGTCAGAGCTCACAGGACAAAGCTCTGTTACTTCAGCGCTGCAGATGTTAGCCCCCAGCTTTAGTCCTGATGTGCTGTTAGGTGGTAGGTGCACAGATGACAGATGAGGCTGTGCTGGCCACAGCTGACAGCATGTACGTGTGGACTGTGTATTGTGTTTTTATTAAATGAGTCAGCATTAATACAAAAGTAACCACTGAACATGAAAAAGGCTCCAATTTAGACTATTAGACTACTTTTACAGGCATGCCGACACGCTTCAAATTAGTCAGTACAGAGCAGCCTTAATGCCCTCTGCTGCTACCAGCAGCCAGTACACCTGCGTACGGCGTGGTGAGGAGCTGAGGAAGAGAATGGGCTGTTAGCTCAGGTAGAATCAGCCTGAAGTCAGTACAGCATCTGGATTTACACCGTCACGGAAAGTATCAGGTCCCGGGGCCGACTTCACACAGCTGTGATGATGTTGGAACCTGTTACACTAAGCAGCTTGCGGCTCTCGTGGTATTTATCTGTTTCACTGGTGATGTTTGTACGCTCAGTGATGGAGGCAGGGTTTCCTACCTGCACACGTTTCTACCGATAGCCCGATACAGCATTTCTGACACGGTGGTGACACTGTTGCCCTGGGTCGTGGTGTCTTCATTCAGCAAGGACGTCTCTATCATTTCACTCTCTGGTGCACATAGCGATTCCATGTTTTGTATCCATTTTACTTGCTTTGACAAAGCACATTGTACTGGCTGATGTGCTTCCAAAAGCCTAAAGCATCTATGTAGGCGAACTGCAATAACCACAATTCCTTGCGTAGGCCCATATGACCCTTTCTTTAAGGTAGAGGGAGATTTTATTTCATGACAGGAGTTTGGATTCGGATCTGGAAAAATGAAGAAAGATGAGACTTAAAAATTGTCAGTGACCCAGATTTTATTATATTTATTATAAATATATATAAGTGCTGAGGACATTGCATCATGTGTATGTGTCTGTTAAAACAATCCACTTTAAACCTATATGTAATAATGCCTGTTGATGGTCATTTACGAGGTGCACACACATTTACAATCAGAGAAAACAGGCAAGCTGTCACCATTGTCTTAGTCATTTCTCAGAGTGACTCTCACTCAGTGCTTCAGCCTATGATTTGCCATCACATTGCTGTGGAACAGTGTATCAGCACAAAGAACGTGCAGAAGCTGTTTGTAACAGCTGAGAGTTACGTTGTGCGACCACCAGCAGGACCAGAGTTACAGGCCTTTGTGTGACCACTTGCAGTGGCTCTGCAGGTTTCTCTTGCGTTTGTGTGGTACACCATGGATTCATCCCATAGGGTCTGAGTCCTACTGTGCTGTTCTGAAGGTCTGAACTGTGCACAGTGGCTCTTTGGTTCTCCATTTCTCCATCATGGCACAGCACATTTTCTTTTCTCCAAAGTGAAACTTGAACGCAGGCGTTGATGCTTTGGCACAGTGGAGGAGGTCCAGAGGACATCCAGCGAACATTACAGACGGTGCTTTGTGAAGATACATAACAGAACTTCCAGCGACCCACGAGTGGCAGGAGCACTTTATCATTGCATTAGAGGAGGAGAGGTCAGATTCATATCAAGTTTGTTTTTGCTTTTCATAGTCACACATCCACCTTGTACATTAGCTGCATTAAGCTCAGGTCAGGCGTGGCACTTTGTATAAAGGTCATCTTCACTTTGCCTTCGTCCATAGAGCGGTGATCATCAGATGACATGTAATCCACAACAGGGCACTAGTTCAGGGTCCTGGACTTGTTAGAATCCTGTTCAAAATGTCGATGGAACTTTCTTTATTCATGGAACCACCCAGAAGTTTTGGTTGTACTTGGGTTTCCATGGTGCATCTGTGCTCCTTCACAAATTTGCCTGTGGTCCCAGTAGAGTGCAGTGTAAAGCCTTGCTTTTAAATGTTATTGGGAGAAACTTTGAGGAGCGCTGGTCTGCGCAGAATCCATTTCTTCATTCACATAAAATTGAATTCAGATTGAATCAATTCCAGATGAAGACATTGATTCACTGACATTCAGTATAAATGCTGGGAGGCAAGAGCTGTCACTAACTCCCCTCCCATACGCCTGTCACCTGCAGCTCCGTCAGAGCTTGTTGCTCCTGGTGGTTTTCTGTTTTGAGTATCTCAGCAGAACTGCTGGACCTCCTCTATTAAATATGGAGCGGCAGATCAATATGCAACTGACAGCCTCTGCGGCACAAACCAAAACAAGATTTCTCAGCCATGTGACGGAGCATTTTTATTCTTCTTGATTATTACTCCTCTGTACTTCATGGCTTTATACATTGTCGTGATCATATCCTGGAAATACAGCCCTGTCACATCAATGGCCTTGTTTCTCAAACTGAAACACTTAACTACCTCAGTGCAATTTAATCCTTGTCAGTTTCCATTTATCCTCCTGGATTATTTATGACCCGCTCTGGTATAAAGAGGTCTGAATAAGGAAGTTTTCTCAGTCTAGTTGTTAAAGTGTGCTGCCAGTTACAAAACTGTTTGCTAAGCATATTTATCATCCCAACTTCCTTCACACTCCTACCCCTGTTCTCCTCCACCTTCGCAACATGAGTCAGCTGTCATATCAACTTTTACTGTTCTCACTGGTGAGAAAGAGGAAAGTTTCCCACTGAGACCAGTGATTTTCATTTCTGCAGCCACTGGACAGAAGCCTGTGTGGTCTCAGTACTTGCATGTACATGACATTTGGCAGTCAGGGCAGGTGTTGACAGTAGGGACAAGGGAACAGAGTCCAGAGTCCAGTCTTGAAACAAGCTGGGAACATGTGGGTTGTGAGAACACATGAGTAACCGTCTTCCATCCTACAGCAACTGCTGTTAAAGTAAAATTGCAGAATATTTTGTCATCATTATTGACATCCAAGTCCAAGGCCACTCAGCTGCAGGTTTTCTTATCACAGTGGGGAATAAGCTTTCAGAAAGCTCCTTTAAAACCAGGAATCCTCCTCATTGTTGCCTTCCATGGGATAGTACGCCAATTCAAATAACACATCCATTAATACATGTCATCTGTTGTTTTGTTTATGCTGTCACACTGCAAGTTGCACCAAACTCAAAGTGGTAATGGGGGAAAAAATGACTTTACAATTGGATCAATATCAGTATAATTAGCTCCAGAGCTCCCTGAGCGACTCTAGAGGGCTGCTGTGATCTGCCTTTGGTTCAACAGTCCACATGTCAGGGTAAATTTGGGGAAGTTGTTAAACGTTAAACTGGGTTGGTTTTCCAGTGAGGCACAGTGCAGCCATAAAGCTCATGTCTGTGGTAATGTCATTAAATGAATTATTGTTTGGTAAGGTACACCTTTGAAAGCGTAACATCAGCTGACACGATGCTGGACTGTTTCTGTTTCTCCAAGGGCACCTGCTTTTTTGTTTCATGTATTTCCAGCAGCACAAAGTGCAGACAGGCTGGTGACAACATGATGATGATTACCGCAAAATCAATTTGTGTTTAATCAAATCACTGCACAGGTGACCTTTGGCCAGCTAGTTTTCCAGCATAGGAATAGCATAAAGAATGCACAAACTGGGAGGAAGTGGGGGTAGATGGGTTAATAGAGACCCCCTTGCAGGTCAGTCTCGCCATTGGGAGCATTGGCATAAAACATGCAGTGCAGTTGAGTTAAATTAAAAAGGTTGGAAATGACAGAAAAATGTCACGTAAAGTGTTGCTCCTGTGTTGCAGCGTGAAACAGGCTGCAGCAGAGATTTATTCAAGCAGCATTTACAGCAAAGAGAGAGACCGCATGCCCTTTCAGCTTCCCGCCCTACGGCCAATCGCAAAACAAGCACAAAGAATGGAAAGAACCAAACTTTTCCTTTCCCTTCAATGGCCCGTCGCTTCATAACTGCATTACTAATGAGTCCGGACAGAAGGCAGAGTCAGAGCAGCAGAAAATTTGCCTGAACAGAGCTTCATCTGTCATGGTCCTGATGAGAAGCAGAGGGAGCACCAGTGCACAGTTTGACCCTCCAGCCTGTGGGCATGCTGCAGCCAGCTCTGCCACACTCGGGCATCTGGGCCCTGAGCTGCTCCGCTGAACAAACTCGCCCGAAAGTTCCTCTGAACAGCCACCAGGGCACACGAACAGTGCTCTGGAAATTGAAATATCCGATAATAACAATACCCATCAACATTAATGTACAGTACAGTGAATATACCACATACAGTGCAATCAGAACAAAACATAAGGGCTCTTCAGTACTGTGTATATGACCCCCTCTGGCCTGTTGTCATTGCCGGGGCAGGAGCTGCAGCATCCGAGTGTTAAAGCTGACCATGCAGACATTAATGCTTGAAGCACCCTCAGTTGAATGCTGACAGGATCTGGGCTCATCCCTAAAGTTTACAGGGGACGAAGGTTGCCAGGTCATTGATATCATCTTAGTCAAATATTCCTCAAGCACATCTTGGATGATCCTTTCACTCTGACAGGGAGCGTCATGATTTGACAGTACCCATCCTCTTTGCATCTGATGAATCAGCCGTTCTTTTTTCCGTCCTTTCAGTCTTTTAGGGGTTTTTTTGTTGTTTTTTTTTAAATTGTTTTTCTTCCTAAATTTCCATTTGTCTGTTCCAGGATCCCAACCCATTCCTGAGCCCCTCCATGGAGCCCGATGCTTTGCTACGCAGCGCCGTTCCTCCGTTGCCCAGTAAAGAGCAGGGCAGGCTGAGTAGCTCTGGTCGAAGTCTCGCTCCGCTTCACTTCCCGTCCGAGCTGCTTCCCTTTGACGAGGCTCTGAGGGACGTCTGCACCATCCGGCCCTTGATGGACGGTGATGTGGTGGCCCGACATGGTGGCCAGCTGTTGGATATCAAAGCTGCTGAGCGAAGAGGTTAATGTTCCTATTTATATCATTCCTGTCCATCGATTCTGTCAAACTCCATGCTGGACAGCAAAGGTCATCTCTGACTTCATGTTGACAGAACTGGAGAAGCAGATGAAGATAGAGAACCTGTTTGTGACGTGGCAGCAGAGGTCAGCGCAGTCTAACATGCCCATTTCAGTAAGTACCTCAGGACATGCTTTTGAGAACCATATGCAGGCATAACTAAAATATCTGGAACTTCAACACAGTGTTGTAACAGTTGAAGTATGTGATCACACTGCTGGGCCAACAGATGTTATTTATTCCCCTCATGTACAGAGTTAATGTTTTGAGCAGTTGTTTCAGTTAAGAGGCAAAGATGGAGACAGCTGCTGCAGAAGTGTTCAGCAGAGGGACAGTGAGTGGCTTCATTATTTAGAAAAACTACTGTAAGTACTACAACTCCGACAACTCAAAGAGAAATGACTGACTGAGTGCTGCTTTAAAAGAGGTTCATACAATGCCAAAACAAAATGCAAGATGTCTTTTATTGAGCACGAGACTCTGTTAACGGCAGAAATAATAAAGTTCCAAACATATTTCAGAGAAAAAAAAATCTAAACGAAAAAACACTGTGATTGTATCAGTCTGCACCAAACATATCTTTAAGAATTAAGAAAGAAAAAGTTTAAGCTTTGTCTCATCCCATAGAATGCATTTTCCACATTTTTTGGGGGGGTCACTGAATGCCCCTTTTGATCGATCTCACTGTTAACTCAGCTGCTAACTCTTCGTGGCCCGTGGTTCTCCCAGTATCAGAATCACTTTCCTATCACAAAAACCCGTGCAGACGTGTGCAATCAACAACATTTTTGTTGTTTCAAACATCTGCAAAAGGTGTGTAAACTTTTAATATCCACTGTATGTGGTTCTAAAGTGCAGGCTGAATTGCAACCGTGCACTTGTGCAACAGCATCAGAGATATTGAAACCTGGCGTGGTGTTGTGCTTCTCTCATGGGGTTCCTTAAGAAAGATGACAGGTTTGAAATGGTATTAGTTATTGGACACATTAAGGAACACAATGTGAATGATCTAACAACAAATCAGAGCTGACCGCCGAGTCAAAATTGAGTATTAAATTCCTGTAGTGTGAAAGTTGGCTAATATCAAATATAGCTAATTGGACTTGACAAAACCGGGGGGGGCTGGTGCCTTTCACTGCTTTATGGCTTTGAGGAGCTACAATTACAGTTCACTCCTCAGGGAAATCATTTAGTATTGCCTTCTTTCAAAGTGGAGAATATCCGAGCTAATTAAAAAGGTTCCCGTCTGCCACAGTGACATCTCCAGAGAGGTTACGCGGTGGCATTAAATTTAAGAATATGATATTTCAACAGACATCCACAGAGCACTCTAACTCAAGAACATACAAGAGGAGGTCTGCAACCTGACCTGAGTCCAGCAGGGCCCACACTCATTTCACTGACTTTTGATTTTAAACTGATTTTCACACCACTGCAAGAACTGAATGTTAGATGTGATCTGACTGCATCACAGTCAGACTTAGAACTATATGTCAAGCCCCTGTACTCACTGCATTGCTTTTGAATGTTCATCTGCCAAGTCTGACTACAATGAGCCAAGGTACGGAACCACATGGACTGTTACTCACCTCTCTCAGAGTCAACGCTCTGGATTGCCACCATCTTAATTCTAAGCAATAGTAACCACGGGTGTGTCAACAGGGGACAGATTTGGAGACACTGAAGCAGTCGTCCAGGCTGGTCCACTACTGCGCCACCCCTCTGCTGTTTGACCCCATCTTCCGTAAGCAGATCCACGAGGAACAGGTCATTCAGCCTCCAGTGAAGGTATGTTTGCTGTCCAGCTCAGAGTCAGATGTGGGATTTTGATAATAAAGAGCTGATATTTAAACGTTTAAATGTAAAACGGGTCCTTTTGGCTGCCGCTGGCACATTGGCAGTGATGTCACATTAAGGTGTGGTTACCATGGCAAAACATTATTAAAATAAAACAGCAAGAGGGTGCAGAGAAGAACATGTTTACCTTGTAGTTAAATAAATTCATCTGAACCAGCTCATCCATCTAGACATTCACCCATTCATTCATTCACTCATCCATCTACCCATCTATTTAACCTGGGTTCAGATTGTAAAGTTGCCAGGTTAGTTTTCCTCCAGCCATCACCATGACAACGTCCATATCCCCACCATCTCCGCACTAGTCCACTTGAGCTAAATTGACTCCTTCATTTGAGACAGAAACTCAAGCTCTGTTGATAACAGCCCTGGTGTCTGCTACGTCCCAGCCTGTCTAATGAGCCGGGGCAGATTTCAGCATCCTCTCCTGTGTTCTTGCGAGAGCCAGGAGCCGATCCACCACTGACACCAAATGCAAAACCAATATTCCCTGCTGCTACTGCTGCTCCTCATTAAAACACTTCCACCAGTGAGCCATGGGTGATTTTTTTGATGGTGAAGATGTTAATGGACATGCAATGCGTTTGCTACCAAGTGAGCAGAGCTTCATTACAGCTTCACTAGTGCCATTCTTCAGTCAAAACAGGTTTAATCAACCACATGCTCTGTCAGTTTGAATCACTGCAGTGGGGATAGTATTAAGAGCAGCGGCCACAGTGAGCTTAAACGAGCTGCAGGTGACAGACTCTTCCTGTAGTTTGTGACCGGCACACCTTGACCAAGACATCAGGGAAACGAGCTTGAGCTTGCTGTGAGGTGCAGAGGAACAATCACTCTGCTCAGTGCTCAGAGCAGTGAGAAGAGCTGGTTAGAACCTTAACAAGTGAAATGAGAGTGACTCTACATGGCCTCCCTGAACTCCTCCTGCCCCTCAGTCTGAGTTTCTCTGAATGCAGAAACTGCTTTCCTACTTGCTGCCAATGGAGCAGTTAATTCTGGAGTCTGAATTAGCCAAGCCTGTAAAGGCCTCCCTCTGTGGCTTGAAGGCCCCTTCCATCCCTGGTGTCCACCACCATGTTTTAGTCTTAGTGTTGTTTTTTTGTCAGACCTCTGTTCTATAAATTATCATATATGTGCACCAGAAACGGCACCGCTCCAGCGACTCCACGGCATCCGGACGGGACCGAAGCTACAGCACTGACTCCGCTGACATGCTGCCCAGCCGTCTGAAGGAAGAACCCTGGCTGCTTGAGATTTCCAGCACCTTCCTCCAGCAGTACGTCCAGTACCTGCAGAGTATGGGCTTCATTCTGGTCCAGGTCCGGCCCCAGTCTCCGGCTCGCAGGTCTGTTTGTTTTCTGCTTTCATTTGTTAATGAATGTCTGCATATGACCATTGCTTGTTTCTGTTTTTCCTGTTAAGCATTTGTTATTATGATTCATGAGGATTCCTCCTTGCTCACATTGGCTTGATTGCATGTGAAACCATTCTTCAATTCAGGTCCAGTCTGGCACAGCAGATCCTAAAGGCAGCAGACAGAGCAGATGGAATTTATCTCATATTTAGGTGTTACACTGTTTTTTTAAAATCATGTGCTCCTCTTTTTCTGTTGAAGGAGATGAACTGGCTCACCATTCATTTGTAAATGGGGGGGGGCAGTGTTTCACAGCATCACTGATGTTCTTCTGTATCCATCTACTCATTTTTTTGTGCTAAACTTCAAACTGAATCACTCTGCTTCTGCCTCCACCACTCCCTTATTCTTCTCTCTTCCTCCATCGTGAGCAGCATTCGTCCATTAGTCATCATGCGCATGTGTTTTGATCCTCATCTGACCTCTGACTTCCCAGCATTGCTGCCCCATGGGTGATATAACCAGAGCAGATGCAGGGCAGATGCCCGTCCTGCCTGCCTGTCACTTTCGAGGCTCAGACAGTGTGACTCTCTCTGAATTATGTCTTACGGGTGCGCTCTGTGCTGTCGGTGGTCCATTAGCCCTTGAGCCCAGACCTCTTTGGTTTAAGCAGACCCAAACTGACCCTGTCCTCCAACCAACTCCCATCTCTTACAGCATTGCCCGGGCTCGTGCTGCCATGCTGAGCTCTATGTCATCAGAGGGAAGGATGTCGTTTTCTTATGTAAAGCAGAAGAGTGAGGACAGCCCTAAGGTTAGTGTTCATCCCATGTTTATCTGCAAACACACTCACACTCAAGTGTTGAGCCAGGCTATGCTGTAATTGCAGTTGTCCAACTTTTCACCAGAAACAATTCCTCTATTAATTAAATGTTTTATTTCCCATTTTCTAGCCCTCTCACCTGCACACAAACCAAAACCCATGTCTGAATGTAGTAGGAAGCGTTAAGTTAAACACAGTTACTGTATGCACACTGTAATAACATTTAAAAGCCTACCTGCAGCAGTGTGAAGCAGCAGACTGCTGCTCTGCCTGCAGAGGGAGAGCGGCCACTCACTCTGACTGAAGTGCTACCATAAGGACATGGTTTGAGTAGGAGGCAGAGCGTAAAGACTGAAGGCAGTGCTGTGAGTCAAAACTAAAAGCTGGACAGCGGAGATTAAAAGGCCTCTTGTCACAGTTTTCCCACTTTTGACCTCATGCATTGTAAACTGGTACACTGCTGTTCACTGTAGTGACTGCAGTGCTCACTCCCCTTCGAGCCATTCAGGAAACACTTTTTTTTGCCAGGTAACCTTTTCATTGCTGCTTACATCAGTGAAAAGTGGTTTGAATTGGAAGTTCTTTTCCTTTGTGGCACACAGAGAACGCATTCAGCATCTCACAAGGCTGCCCCCAAACCCGGTTCAGGACAGGAACTAGTTCCAAATTGGCATATTAAATAGTTCAAATAGTTTTTCTTAGTTTAGTTTGGCTCTAATTTATGGCAGAAGCACATGTTAACAATGAAACTGAATGTGCTGTGTTGCATGTGACACAAATTTTAGAACACTCTGCGAGCCACGTCTCCCGTTCCCAAACCAGCCTTTCATTTGCTAAAATGTATCAATGTATTCCTTGTTAATTACGCAATTTTGTAAAATAATCAAATCAATATTTTTAAAGTAACCAGTATGGAATGTTGATAGGATTAGTAGTTTCAATAAAATCCAGGCAACACCCAGCACAGAACATCAGCAGCACATTTGTGCCTTTGCCTTCAGACTCCACTCTGAGATTGTTTCCTAAATGAACTTTGCAGACCACAGCGTCAGGCACTACTGCATATCACCTCCAGAGGGCGCTGCCAGGGGGGATCGTGTTGATGGAACTGGCTTTTCAGGTAAGTTGTGGATTATAATGAGCCTCGTAATGGGCTACGCAACTCTCATCTGAGCTAAATGTGTTGAGATTAAAATTTATATTTTTCTCTGAAACAAAAGGCTTGAGGTTACTGTGGCACCAGGTGAAAGGTCAGGTGATCACAAAAGTTGTTTTGATGTTTCATTCAGGACTAAATGTGAACAGACTGACTGACACTGCCCTGTTGTCCCAGAGCCACACTGCTAGCAAGGCTATAAAAGTATAATGTATGCTCACAGAGAGATTATATTTCCATGTGTTGACACTACACTATGCAGCCTTATTATTTCCAGGCAAACATCACTCTGCTACCAGAGTTTACTGCACCAGCTTCCCTTTGGCTTCATCAAGCAGTCAGCTGCACCCAACCAATGATTTTATTAGAAATAACCGTGTGCTCTCCTTGTGCCCTCTCCTTATTTCTGCCAGGGATGTTACTTCTGTGTGAAGCAGTACGCGCTGGAGTGTTCTCGCATTCCCATGGGCCAGACAGTCAACTCCCAGGTAAAAGAAACCTGCACAACACAAAATCAGTGCCCAGCAGTAAATTAAAAAGAAAATCAGCTGCAATGAAAAATGATTCGAGTGTCTCAGGAGTGCAGGTGCACTGATTTGCTTTCATAGCTGTGGGTGTACATTTGGATCCAGGGGTCCTGATCTGGGTTCAGTCTAATGATTAAGCTGGCTTTGTTTTGTTGTTTTTAACAAACTTCTTGAAAGGACTGAAACAGTGTGATAGACCTTCTCTCAGCACGGCATTCCCTCCACTGTCAGTGGATCTCAGCCCCAAGCCCATTGGCTCCTGTTGATTGGCGTCATTCACAGGCTCAGTAATGATGAACCTTCATACTACCTTCATGTATGTGCAGCAGCGTTTGGTGCAACAGGACTGGTACTGACAAGGGAGTTATAAAGGATACAGGTGGGAGGGTGTGTTGATTGAGTTTACCGTTCACCGGTCATATGACCGGTCTCAGGGCGCTGGGACAGCTGAGCAGTGAAGCATGACGACGGCAAGTCAACAAATGGAAAAGTGGCTTTCCTCAGGAAATCACATTCACTGCCTTTCAACGCATTTAACTAAGCAGGTTACTAAAGGCTTTCTGCAGTAATCTGATTTCTTAACTGCTGCGGAAACGAGCAGTGTGTTTATCCACTGCGGGGTATCGACAGTGGAAGACACGGACTTCAGATGGGGAGAGTAAACAGTGAAGGAGCCGGATCTTAAATTGTGACACAGCAGTGTTTGTGTGAACGCAGGGTTAACTGGCTCCAGTAATCGGACACATATGAAGGCAGAACACCTAGTTACAACCAGCCAGTCCGGTGTGGCTCCAATCAGAGGCTGCAGGTTTGTCAACATATCCATCCTGCTGCCTTTATATGGCTGCAGAGACTTTATTATAACATTAGAACTTTTAGAACATGAAAAGCAGCGATCGCAGCCAAATGCTTAGTGCTGGCTCACGGAGTCTTGCCGCAGTGTTTAAGCCCCACTTTCACTCAAAATACAACATGAAGGCAAAATGCTCGATATCGTCATAAACAAGTTGAAGCATTCCACAGTAAATATGTTTCATTGCAGTTAATTTTGATCTTCACCAGGATAATTCTGTTTACTGAACACCTCTTTGTCGATGATGAGCGCACCATGAAGCTGCGATGGCAGCCGTACAGCACACATTTCCCTGAGCTCGTTCCTCACGTCTCCAGGGTTCAGCTGATTGACTTGTCTTCCTCGGTCTCTCCCTCTCTCACGCTCCCACTCCTATTCTCCGTATATTAAAGCTGAACTGGGGCCAGGCTGGCGGGAGTATGAAGTGTAAATATTTGAAGTGACTGCTTTGCATGTCTGTGAGTGTCTGGGGGCCCTCTTTAAACGATCTATTGCACATGGTCTAAGGTTCCAGGCACACAAGCATTTAGGGCTTATCAAGCTCCACTTTGCTGTTTAAACAGTGCATGATGTGGATGCAAAGTTAGACACGAATGGGTTGTGGATAGTCTCTAAATAAATCATATGGCGTTTTGTTGTAACATGACTTAAGCCAGTTTAAGTGTCATCTCCCATTCTCTTTGAGGTGTACTCATGTTGTGAGCCATGTGCAGGTTACATTATAGTTTTCTGTTGCCTCAGGATGGCAGTGCACCAACAATGTGCCTGTTCACACCTCATTTCAACACTAACACACCCATTGGCCGACAGACTGGTGCAAAAACACTACACACTGCGGGCTCTGGCCATTAAAATGATGGAAACTAACATGAGTGTTGTGTTGTGTTGCTGTGCGATGCTGTGTGCAAGACGTTTCTCACAGGGGAGCATTTTTGTGTTTTGTAGTTTTTCTCCTGCCATATCTTCCCAGCACATAGAGGTACCATTCTACCAGTGTTGTTGTTAGTGTGTTACCTGGAGGTTGTGTTTGACGCAGATTTTGATGTTTGCTTTATGCTGAAGTTTGAGCTCCATGGCGACAGTGCACAAATTTGCATGGGAAGGTAGGCAGACATAACCCGGTACACTTACGCACAACGGTTTTAGCTAGCAGCTACTGCTACTTCCTTGTTACCCAGCCGTGCCGCTTTGAGGAACAGCAGACATCGCTGAAAACACTCTGATGGCACCTTGTATCGCACACGTTGCCATCACAGGTGCAGCCCTCTAAATCTAACCCACCTTATTGTTCATCAGCTCCTTCATTTGAACACTGTTGGTCTGATTCAAAACTATTAATCTGATCACCTTAAACTCTTGATCTAATATGAAGGAACGTTTAACATGTAGAGTGCAACTCAGGCAATGTGGAAGGATCCGTTAGAGAGAAGATGTATCACTCAGTTATGCCTTCAGAAAGCCAGTCCACTCTCTGTTGCACAATTCTTTTATGTCATAGACAAACCCTGGCCAACACACAGCAAAAGACACACACCAGCCAAGTTTTAATTTACTCATGTAATGAAGATCCACTGTGTAGGATTAAGTGGTTAAGCAGTGAAAGGGACAGTCAGTGCCAGCTAAGATGAGCAGCTATTGGCTAAATGTTTTGTCCAGTCTTCTTTGTTTCCAATACAAGAGCACAGCAACACATTTGTTATCACTGGAACTTCGTTTTGCCCAAGCAGGTGTCAGGACAGAGTCAGTCACAGTGGACCAAATACATTTACACTCACTCCCTCTAAATTTCATCCGCACATGCAGTGAAATGTTTGTAGCGTGTGGCCTGGCTCCCATTAAAAAGAGCTCACACTGGAAGAAACATTACAGCAGAGCTCGGTCCCTGTTGCAGACACGCAGGGGTGTTGCTGTCACAAATGGTTTAGCTTCTGTTACTGGTTTTTGTACCTAGAGACATTGTGTCTCCAACCAGATGTCCTCAGATGTCACTCACACAGCCTGTTGATCCATCCACTCACTGACCACCTCCATGCAAATGCTGAGTCTCTGTTTCCCACCAGTTTTTGCCTTTGCTCCTGAAGGCAAAAGTGATTTGGCCCATGAGGTCTTTGTCAGTTTAAGATGAACATGTGTTTTTATATGGATTTGTACAACTGACTGACGCCAGGGAGTCTTCAAGTGGCAGATAAGTACAGATCTTGAAAAGAATGTATTCATTTGAAAACACTTTGGAAATTTAACTAACAGCTGTCCTCTGACCTCAGCTTTTATCCATTCCTGGCACTTAGATGTATATTCCGGTATTGCTTTGGTTCAGACCCTTTCAAATCATAACTGCCTGTGTAGATGAAACCCTGACGCTCTCCGAGAGCGATTCTTCATCTGGAAAGCAAATAACTTTGCCTCAGTACTTTCACCGCCCAGGTTGTTATTCACACCGTGTCACTCTTCAGACTTCATTGGGTTCTCCAATCCATACTGTTTCACGCATTCCAAGAGATGAATTGCTGCAAGAAAGAAAGGAGTATTGTGCAACGGACATAGAAGCAAAGCTGTGTGCTCTCTGAGAAGGTGAACTCTGGTATGTTAAAGCTAAAGGTTTCCTGCTGTGTTGTTTCTTCACTCAAACTAGATTTATTTTACTTCCTGTTTTAGATGTTGAGGATTAAGATAATTGGGCAGATTTTAGTAATAGAGGAAAAACAGGTCCAAACATGAAACACAGCTTCACCTGGGAGTCTCTCCTGACGTATGAGCCACCGCCTTTAGCCGCAGCTAGCTGCTTAAAACCACAACAGGTGGTGCGACGTTTTTAGAGATGGCCAAATTTTCACTTGCGTATTTCAGCGATCCGTGGTGTCAGTTGCAAGGGGTGAAGCAAACCTGTGCACATTTGTAGCATCATGTCCAGCATTGGGAAGCTTTTCTCCAACCAGCCCAGACAACCCAGACAACTAGCATGTTAGCAGTTAGCTTCACTGGTTCAGTAGTTCAAAATTTTACAGAACCTGCACACAACATGTATACACTACGTATATGGACTTAACACACAGACAGAACTTCCATGCAAAGAAACGTCTCCTGCAGTTTCCTTATTAGCTTTGCCAGTGGTCACTGTGTCACCAAACGTCTGAAGATGCTCAGAATAACGTCACCTTGCATCTTCACAGAACAACCTGTTTCCATCATCTTCCACATTTGGAAACTGCTGGTTTTGACCTCTTTTCTTAATATTTATGTAACTTGTAGAAGAAATGTGGCTCTAAATCAACTTTCCTGTACCTTAAAACATATAATATAATGTTAAAGATGGCTCACAGGAAGTGCAACTCAACAGTGTGTTCTGTACAAGCTGAGACATCTGTGGTCTGCCAGTTTCTCACATCTGTGATTATGCATTTTTGAAAGATTTTAGTTCCTCGCAGACATAACTCAGATCTCATCTGCCAACACCCCACAGGTTAATTTCCTGTTTTCAGCCCTGCGTCTGTATCAGGTGAACATCATTCACTGTTTCCATTCCTTCTCACTGGGGGCTGATCCATTTTCAGATTTGAGGACTTTGATGTCATGGCACTTGTTGTCAAAATGTCTACAAAGTGATGGAAGAGGTCGTCTGTTGTGAAGGAGATGGCAGCTTTGTGCACAGCAGGTGGCGAAAGGGTTTAAGTGGTGAGGAAGGCAGGCAGGATGCTGTTGTGTCCTCAAATACAGTGAATATAAAAAGTCTGCACACCCTGATTCATTTCCAGAAATTACAGCGTAACAACAATTTCACTTGTTCCATGTGACCTTATGTACTCTTAAGAAGAGTTGGTTAAAGTTATGTGTAGTGTAGATATGCCACCTCAATAGGATGTGCAGACTTGTGCTGTAGTTGTTCTTAATAATTGACTGTTTCCCTCACAGGACTTTTGTTTATTATAAAATCATATCATGTCATTTATGTCTTTATAATTGAAAAACCCACAAAGTGTGTGCAGACTTTTTGCATCTTTTTGCAGTAGTACTGAGTGTCACGGCTCACTGCCTCAAAGGCATTTTGTCTGTCCACATGCTTGAGAGCACGTTGGAGGCAGTTGTTCTATAAAAGCTCTTGTGTTACATTTAAAACAGTGTGGACTAATGATGAGCGACCTTTTCCACAGAACACATGTTGACATGTCACAGCAGGAAGAGCAGGTATGACTAATGAAACGATGGATGGTTGAATTCCATTTCACTGCTGCAGGTTCAGGCCGCTGCGCTGTTCATGCTCCTCACTGTCACACTGTCATGGTTTACTGAGTTCACTTGAACAGAATGGAGCCGGTGTTAAGATGAGTGACGCGTGTACTTCTCCTGCTGTGACAAGTCAGGATGTCTGCTGGAAAATAGTATTAGTATAGTCTGTAGTATATAGAAGTATAGAAGGGTCGTAATGTCTGCAAACCTACAGTGATATCTGTTTGCTTTGTGATTTAAATTAACAGCTTTGTCAAAGGGATTATACTTTCTCCTATTTTAGGATGTACAGAGCCTTACATAAGACCTTAATGGTGCAATGAGACTTTGATCCGAAATGTCAAAGGTAGACTTCATTGAAACATCGTTCTGCAGAACATCCACCGATCTTGCCCACCTTGGAACTGTATTGATCCTACGCATTGTCTGTGTTGCTAGTCTGAAGATGTACCTGAAGCATCCCCACTGAATTTGTGGCTCCTTTGCAGCAGCATTCATATTGGAAACAGTGTCTACTCTCAGAATCAGGCCTCTGTCTCCACCTTGAAATACAGTTTCATAAAACACACACAGGAAGTGTTGCATTCACAAACACAGGCACACACAACTACTGTAAATACTGTGCTGAGAGCAGTGACTGGTGGTTTTGGTGGTCAATGTCTTAACCACTCAAAAAGTCAAGTCAGTCCACATTTGGTGAGTGTGACGACATCAGGCATGATCTCCCTGCACAGATCCCTGCAGTTCTCATGTGTGTATGTAAGGTGTGTTTCATTGCATTTTAGTAGCAGTGGGAAAGGTTTCCATCCATCTGTGTGTGTGTCTGTGTGTCTGCCTAGTCCCACCTCATGTCATCTCTCCATCAGGGCAGCCTCCTCAACAAACCTCGTTGCAAGCCGTTCCCAGAAGCCACCCCAGTATCTGACTGTGCGGTATGTCCCAGCCATTCTCCAGGGAGGGGTGTCTCACTACAATCAGGCTCCACCCCTCCCCGCCACTCTGCTTGCTGCCATCAGTCCTGGTCTCTTCCTTTCCAAATCTACGTGTCTATGTCATTGTCTCCTTGGGAATGAATGGGTTTCAGTGTTTAATGGAGTGTGCTCTCATACCAGAGCAGAGTGGAAGCTGCACCATACAACTGGACTGTGATGCAAAGACCACGGTTAACTGGATGTGGAATATCAAGGACCGTGTAAAATATCCGCTCTCTCTGCGGTTCAGGCCTGAGTTGAGCTCCGCTGTGATTTCCTTTTCCTGCTTGACTTTCAACAGGCTGTGTGTGTCCGTGCTTGCTGGTTTGGGTGTCGCGGGTGTTTCAGCTTGTGATTTTCGTAGTGTCTGTGCAACCACTATCACGCCCTCCGCCCTTTCTCCGATAATCTTCCTATATTTCCTCTTGCATCTTTGGTAGGCGGGGGGGGGGGGGGGGGCTCGGACTTTCCTCCAGGCCTACTTCTGCTCTCAGTTCCAGCATCACTGTGGGTTCAGAGGGTCAATAATTAAACAACACGGGGCTGAAAACCGCTGCTGCTTGCTCGCTGCGGATGATCATCCGGACAGACTGTAAAATCAGGCTGGATTTCCAGGCGCTGGATTGGTTCTAAACCCTTTTTTAAATAATGATGATTAGTTTGTCAATGACTCTGCGCGGCTTCCCAGGGTGCGAGCTTAAATTACACAAAAGTACCGTGAACATCAGTGATTAGGTTTAATAAAAAAGATGGAGGAGACCGAGGGCTGTAGCTAATAGTCGCTCCATTCTATAATTAAACTTGTACATATGGGCGGTGGTTTACTGGCTGATTGGCTAAATGTTAGTGAACAGGTATCATATCAGAATTAACACATTTCACATAATCACATTTCAAAACGCAGTTTCACTTTTAAATATACGTATTAACATCATTTTCAAACATTTCACATGCGACACAGACAGTTAAACAAGGATTCACAACCATGTAAAACAGCATTTCACACATACAACACACAAATATTTCAAATGAATTAGGTACAAAATAATGCAAAATATAAAACGAAAAAAGTGACAACTCAGCATTGATATGAGTGCCAGCTGCAGTCTTCACATAAATACAACCACAAAATAAAAGAACTGATTTCTAAGAAAGACCTAGAAAGATTAACGCGTCAGTTTCAGCGTCTTAAATCACTGCAGCAGCTGCCTGTGTGTAAGCAACAAGAAACATGACTTCCATTGTGTTTGTCTGTGTTTAAATAACATGTTGAAATATTTATTTTTGCAGCGCACCAAAAGTGAAATATCAGCGGACGTCACAGTTATCACCGTCTGCTCTCCTGACTGCTCTTGGCATTTTTTTTTCGATCAGCTTGCATTGTGTGTTCGAGCCCGGATGATTGCAGACGTCCCGGCAGCGTAGCCGCTGTCATTAACTCCGCTCACACTGAGTGAGGCTGACAGGAGATGAGCCGCAGCCCCACGTCTCACCCTAACAATTTGTCTCTGTCAAATGTACACAGTGTGTTCAATTAGCTGGAACATGAACCATTCGGGATCACAGGTTAGGAAATAATAAATGTTAGCCTGATAGTCAAGAGGACACACACAGGAAATGTACTACCTCTGAGCTAAAGAGATGTCTGTAGTCCCAGTGGCTTCCCGGCTCCATAGATAGCGGGCTAAGAGGTCACATTTAATTTGTCTGCCAGACAGCGGGAACACCACCTGGGAGAGAAAAGTTAATGTTCATCTTTTCATTCCTCCGTGCCAGAAGAATATTCCTCTTTCTTATCTCCACAATGGGGGCGGCGCCGATGGTGAACGTCACCTGCCCTTTTGCTGCTTTCTGAACAAAGCAAAGGTGTTGAAAGGTTCCAGACACAAAGATACAGAAGATTCAGACAGTTTCCCTAAAGAGTGCAGTCTCATTTCTCTTGCCTCTTAGATTCTGTAAATCTCATTAGTATATGATCCAGGCGAACAATCCAGATGAAAGCAGATGCAGCAGTAGCATTTAGCTCCCCTGTAAACTCCTGTTGTGCTGTAATTAACTGCGCACCGTAGCCTCTCATTGCAGCCATTTGCATTTGCAATTAATGCTTTTGCCAGCCCTCTTTTTGATGTTGAGTTTAATTAATAAGATGCTATTATGAATCTGATCGGTATCAAAGTTGCTCACAAAAGGCTCTCACCAAGGAGCCATGGGAGTCACAGAGCAGCAGGGGTTTAAGGTGCGCGGCACAAAGCAGTCAGGGCTTGGAGCAGCTGGAGCGGCAGGGTAGTCCCCTTCAAATGCAAAGCAGGTTCATCAGTGGATGATTACTCAGATAACCATTCAGAGAAAGCTGCGTCTGCCAGATTTGATTCATTTTCCCGGAATGATCTGTGTAATGGAAATAGCCACCCTTGAGTTCCCTCTTCTTGATAATGTCTTTGCCCTGTCCCCTGTCTGCAAGTCATTCAGTGCTGGTAACGACTGTGTCCACCCCTCTGTTTTAGCTCTCCATGCTCTTCACTGAGGAGTGCGATAAGGTGCGGGACCTGATGCACGTTCACTCCTTCAGCTACGACTTCCACCTGCGAGTGGTTCACCAGTACTTGGTCGGCTGCCATATGACGCTACGCCAGGGCTACCAGCTGACGGACTTCCTGGATGACTTCATCTCTCATCACCCAGATATTCCCAAGTTTGGCCGCAACCATGTCTTCCAAGGTGACTTTGGTGTGAAGTAACATTTGAGGTCACCTGGTCATTCCTATTGATGTATGGAATCACAGGCAATACATAGATTATGTGGGTGTCACGATTTCCATTCTGGATAAAACTCCCCACGCTTCACTCAACGACAGACTGAAACGTTAAAACTGTGGAAAACTGTGTGTGGAAACAAATTCGACATTTTAGAATCTAAAGGCTCAAGGACAGGCCTAATATTTGGGCTTTTATTTGTAAAAGGTTTGTACTTTGTGATTCTATAGATCAAGTTTGTTTCACGAAGTGGAACGGAAACATCAGTTCAGCAGTGCTTTTCCTCTCCCACACACGATTTGGTGCAAAGCTTCTCATAAGGGTTTTAGAACATGCCATACATGGTCATCAACTTTGGGCACAGACAAACACACACTAATGAATCAGTTCATTTTAACCCTGCTGTTGCTATATATGCTTATTTCACCGCAGTGATGAGTGTGAGTGTAGCTGTTCACCTCTGTCAGCCATCTCCTCCAGCTGTCTCTACAGCTCACTGCTGGCCAAAGGAGAACCCCTTCGATAAAAATCCTGAGTGAATCTTTCAAATTGTTTCACCGCCACATAAACAGATGAGTTAAATCCCAGCTGCTCCCATTTGTTTTGTTGTTTGCATCATGTATTTGTGTATCACCCCGGCCTTAGCCTCACCATGAGGTGGGATGAAAGATATGAAGGCCTCTGAAGCTCTGCAGGGGGAGAACGGGGATATCGTGCGATTGTTTGTCAGTCTCTGATCCTTGTGTTCATCAGGGAGCTTCTCCATCTCCACCGGGATGATCACAGCTCATCAGCTGTACAATTACATCACTGACCATGCCAGCACCTACGGCATGAAGCCGCTTCGCATGTCCAAGGCTACGGTCACCACTGACAACAAGAAAGGGACGCCTGACCTGCACGAGTATGCACTAGTGGCTCTGTGGAACAGGTGAAACTACAGTCGGGGCACAGTCGACGTACTCTCTTTACATAATGGCTTCATTTCAACGTTCTCGTTCTCCTCGTCCCTCTTACTTCAGCTCGGGATCGTACAAGGACCTGGAGGGCCTGCACCACCATGATGACTTTGACGTGTCCCTGGTGGTGTGCCATAATGCTGCTCCGTTTGAGGAGCAGTCAGATGGGGAGAGGCATTTGCTGAGGTAAGGACATGAAAGAACTGATTAAAGAAAAGTTCTGCGGACAATTGACAGCCACATGGGTAATATAGTCTTATGAACATGAGTTTGATTGTTGAAGTAGCCAGTTATGACAAATCTCTAAATCTTTAAATTCATCAATCAGAATCTGTTGATGTACCTTTGTAGGTTGCGATTCTACGTGATCATGACCAGTCAGAGGGAGCTCTTCCCCCGCCTCACTGCTGACATGCGGCGTTTTAAGAAGCTACCTCAGATCCACCGTGATCCTGGCGAGATGGGAGGCCGGGTCCCCCCGGAGCGAGCAGAGAACTGCGGGTCACGTGGCGCTGAGCAGGACCTCTGGGAAGAAACATCATCTGAAGCTGCAGCTGCCTCTGCGCCGAGCGATGGCAATGAGTTTTACCCTCTAGCCGGGGGTGGACCAGAGGCTCAGGGGCTGCTTTACCCCTCGCCTCTATTCCCTCTGCTCAACAACGAGGTGGCATCAGCCCGCAGACAGATCCAGGCCAGCGTGGAGCAGGCCATGGGTCACTGCCGCAGGGATAACCTGTGGAGGAGGCTGTTCCACGGCGAGCACCTCGCCCTGGACAAACTGAAGTTGACCAAGCTGTCGTTCAGTGAGCTGGAGGAGCTGCTGGAGGCCGTGCAGAGCCGCTCTGTGGGGGAGATCGACCCACAACTGGTAAGATTTCCTGTTTTTTAAGTCTAACTATCACCAAAACTATCCATATAAAGGCCTGGTAAATAATAATATGGACATGAGTTTGTACAACTTCGTTTGGACCATCATTTCTATCTATATAAAAACATTGTGTGGGTTAAATGCTCAGTCTTTGGAGCATGATGGTGAAATCTTTAAAAAGAGGCTGGCTGGGGAGTAATCTTGGTTTTTGTTCTTGAAACCTTTATGTTAGCCTCAGTACTTAGCTATGAAGTCCTGGATCCCAAGTCAAGAGCAGCAAGTCCTAAAGGAAGTCCTACACTAAATCTCTGCCTGCTGCCAAATGCACTTTTATCTCCATCTCGCAGCCAGCACGTGATTGGCTGCTGCTGGGTTGATTCAAAATACGCCCGTTGTCAAGAAGAGTCAATTTGTCACACGCCATTGTCTTGTGGCTTAGAGGAATTTGAAGTCATTTGTGTCAGCATGCTGAGGTCCAAGTGACGTCACGAGTTGTTGGTGTTGCACATGTTTAAACAAAGACGAGTTATACAAGGTGCCAGTGTTGTAGAACTGGCCCAGTATGCGTGAGCTGCTAACTATATCGTTATATCGCTATAACTGCAGCTCAGCTCACATGCATTTACACATCACCACCACCCCTCTCCCTGGATTTGATGACAGTGACGTCCTTTTCTTGAAATCTTCTTCCAAGTCGCCGTAATGACACAGAGGAGGAGGTCCAGAGGAGATTCAGCACATGTCACAGATGGTACTATGTCACAGATGGTGCTTTATGGAGTTACAGCAGGACTTCCAGGGAGCAAACAGTTTTACACTGATCAGCTGTAATATTTGGCTCTAACCCAGTGTATTTAATGCGGAGTAGGATGAAACATCATCTTCATATGTGGTTTATGATGAAAGACAGTCATCTTGTTGTAAAATCCGGTATACAACAGTGTGTGATGTGTCACTGCAGGACTGTTTCCTGACCATGAGCCCAGCCTGGTACCAGAGTCTCATCAAAGTCCTCCTGAACCGCTTCCCCCAGAGCTGCAGGCACTTCGACGACAATGGCATCCAGTATCTGGTGAGAAGATGCTACTTGACACTGATGATGCTTCAGTTCTCTTCAGAGCAAATGAGGCATGGTCAGAAACACTGATGTGCATCTCCTGTTTGCTTTTAATGTTTTGCACTTTGAACGTTTGCACGTGAAGGTTTGCAAAGTGTCACTTCTGCAAGTCACCATAAAACGTTTGACAGTCATTTAGTTGAAAGAATAAAGCCAGTTTGAAAATGAGAGCTTTGTGTTTAAAAATCAGATTATTTTTACCCTGAGTGGACTCATTATGGGATGTATCAGAGTTCATGGCGCCCCTCGATCATTTTGAAAATGAAAAATCTTAATTCAACAAAATCTTTTGATCGTTCCAGCGACACATCTGGTCTCACTTCTGTCTTTTCCCTGTCGTTTCACTTTTTAATGGAATGATTTAGTAGTGATTCAGTTTTTCTGGCTGGTCCAACTGATTCATTGTACGTCACGTCACTATGGTGTGGTGCTTGTTTCTGATAACAACCACAGTGTTCTAGTAACTACAAGGAGTCTCTCCACTACCGCTGAGGCTCATGGGCAGGAAACCAATCAAATCACCCCCGCTGTACATCACCACACAATAGTGGTTTAGTACTTTTTCTGCTCCATCAAGCAACTGTTTGTTTCCATTGGATCTGAAAACCTATTACCTCTGTACAGTCACCCTTGAAACTCCAGTTGTTACAGGACATCACAGTGAACATTTAGTTACATGACTGTATGATTGTCAAGCAGGTAAACTAGTAGATATGATCCTTTAGAACAGGAATCATTGTGTCAGGAGTAACAGTGGATGTTCGCCTTTCATCTGCAAATTCCACAAATAGACCGTGATCGGTTATCTCTCAGCGCTCCACGTCAGCAGGATCCTACTGAAGACGTAACCAGACACCTCACAGATACATGGTTTCATCTGTAGTTTCACGAGACAGGTAGTCTTTGTAGAGTTTAATCATTCAGTGTTCAAACCATAGGAGATGGTGCGTGTGGAGGTTCTTCCACTCTCACCAAGGTGCTTGCTCACGCTGGGAATAGTTAGGTACTGTCTGTGGTCAAACCTCTGTAATGATTGGGTGCTAAACAAATAAACTTGAATTCTTAGTGGTGGATGAAGCCACATTCGGCGTTCTAGCAAGTGTCTGAAACAGCAGGACACTGAAGTAGAACAATAATGGAGTTCTATAGCACTTCTCAGTATGATACATTCATTGTTGGTTTGGATCTGCACAATGGATTCTAGGGCCAAAGTTATTTTATTTAATAAATAATAATTAATCACTCGACTCACCCCATTAATATTCCCTGTATAACCAAGAGTTGAAACATAAGCTTAAATCACACAGGGCTTCAGATATCTAGGAGGCTCTGTTGTTTCTGTGTTGAGGAACATCTGACCAAAAACGTTCAAACAGGAATTAAAGGGAAGCAATAGCTGCGGGGCTCTGAGCTCTGCACACTTTGCTTCTATTTTATCCATATCCTACCATCTGTGTTTTAAAATATGACCTTTTCCTTGTCCACCAAAAAGGTTTCTCTATGTTTGATATAATAAAGAGGATCAGGAGGAAGAAGAAGACAGCTTCACCTTTAAAAATCCCCATCTAATCTATATCCATGTCCATCTCCACCCAACTTGTTTCAGGCTGTTCTTAACCAGAAGTTCACTGATTGCTTTGTTTTGGTCTTCCTGGACAACCAAGCTGGAAAAACAGTGAGTTATTATCCTGATATTATTTTTTTTGTTGTATCATCGCCGTGCAAACATCGGAGTAATTTTGCTTTTCTGCTTCCTTCCTCCCACAGAGTCTAAAGGTTGTGTTTCGGGAACCGCTGCCGTTGCAGCCGCAGGCCAGCAGCAGTCCTCCTCCACAGCTGGTGTCCATGTACCATCACCTGGAGTCTGTCATCAACACAGCCTGCTACAACCTCTGGACAGGACTGTTATAGAGCTGATCAGATCTAGATTTACCTCAACTCTGCCCCAAACCAGTAAAAACAATTTAGGCTAATAATTCCATGGCTCTGAAGTGGTGTGTAGGAAACATCCATCAGAATCTGTCCAGCAAACCCCTAATACACCTGCTTTTATCAGTTCATGTGCATTCTAACCACCCCACATAATAATACTTTGGAGTGTTGGTTCAGGGAAGAAACTAACACTACACTTCCACAATGGAACAACCGCTTCAGACCGCTGATCCCTGATCTGTCTCACAGTGGAACATTTTAAATTTTCTAGGTCCGCAGAATGCAGCCGGAGCACGAACAGACGCTGCCCATACTGCAGCTGCGTGTCGGTGTGTATGTTTCGTTAAAGAGTTAAATGTTCCCACAGTACCTGATACTGGCATTGTTCTCTGAAACCATATGAAGGGCAAAATCTGTATTAGAACTGCCCACATGGAGCTCACTGAGCCAGGCTAACTTGGGAGGAAATTCAGTGCATGACCAGTGTTTTAAAGTTGAGGAGCAGCGCCTTCACTAATGCAGTGGCTACGCATCTGAGAAACCTAATGAGTGCAGAGCTGTTACAGTAGGCTGGCCACGCAGTCAACCTGTCTGCACTTCAACGCTCACGCGGCAACGGATCGGGTGACCAGACACAGTGTGATCGTTAGCGCAGACCCACCAGTTGCTTTTGTCCTTTGACAGTTCCAATAAAGTTCAAAGTTTAAATAAAGAGAAAAAAAAATCGGTTTTACTTTAAACAAGCTCTCTAAAGTTAATAGAGGATCTCTTGATAGTAGCCAGGTGGGAAATCAGACCGTGGAACTGCTCAAACTGCAGACAGCAGATCAGATATTCTGACCTGCCAGAAACCCAGCCAATCATTAAAGAGCCACGCAGTGGATGGTGGAGGGGAACGATCCGGTGTCATGACTGCCAACTCAACACCAAACGCTGACCCATCAGAAACTCAACCATATTCAGAACTTAGTCGGGCTGACTAACTGGGGTTAAAACTGGTCTTCAACTCAGTGCAGTCTGCCTGGCTTTAGAAGGCAGAGGCAATTGCTTTGACCATTACCTCCAGGCTTCATTGTTAAAGAGCATCAGGATCTGTTCATTCAGCTCAGCAGGTGACGGATTGACGGTATTGTGGGGAAAACTGTAGAAGCTGGATAAAGTAGAAGTGGCTACATCAGGAGGGCAGCATCGCCCCCCACCTCCACCGCAACATTCTTAAAGTACCATGTCCAATATATGATGAGGGCAGTGAGTCTCTGTGTTCTACAGGATGATTAAATATGCAGCTTGTGTTATCAAACCAAAACCCACATTTTGCACAGTCCTCAGTCTCAACAGATCCAGACTCCACTTGCAACTGGGGGGGGGGGGGGTTACAAAGTCTGGACAAGACACCCACATGGGTCAGGACCTCTGGGTTTTCAGAGATCAGTTCTCTCCGATTGACTGAGCTTGTACACTAAAAGTGTAAAGTAAATGAGATGTGTCTTTGGTGTCGCGCCCTGAGCAAAATAATTCCAGGTTGGTTGAATAGGACCTGGGAGAGGGTCCTGGAGGACTCTGACACCCATTCTGTTGACTGAAGAAGACACTGCTGTGTTGCTTGATGTTTAATCGCAGTTTGGATTTAATGAATCTGAAATGCAAGGCACCTCAGTCATCAGAAACCAGTGAACACATCTGGCTTTATAATTGCACAAGTTTCATATTCCACAACTTCATTAACGGGTCTGAGTCATGTTGGATCATGTGCCTTCTTCTAACCTTTTGCTAGCTCTTCATACCACATCAGTGTTTTGTACGAGTGAGAGTCAGCTGAGCTGTCGGACGCAGACTGGAAGGCTTTTTATGTTCCATTTTCAAAAGTGTCAGCCGTTACTCATTCGAACCCTACTGCCATATCTGGTGCCCTGAAGTGCCTTTCTCCGTTCAGTTTCTCCTTTTTTTTTAATTTCCCAAACGTGTGAAGTGATACTGCTGTCATTCCATCAGCTCTGCATCAAATGTTTGGAAACACACCCTCCTGTTGTTATGCAGTGAAAGTGCCTCAGTCGGTTTGGAGAATGTGACAGAAATTGTCTTTTATACAAAAGAGAAATGGGTCATATTAACTTTGCTGATTTGCATAATAGCATGCCACATGTCATCAATGCCGAGTGTTTCCAAAGCATGTTCAGGGTGATGAGTCTGACTCGCGTTGTGTATTCTGAAACACTGCAGCTGGTAATCATACCTCAATTTACGAGAGGGCAGAAGCCAGCCTGATACAAGAGTGACATCACAACAAACACGAAGGCTTGGTAGTCACTGCAGTACCTTCATTAATGACGCACTCAGCAGCCTTAGATTTCCACACGCTGTCGCTGGAGGGAAGCCAAATCCACGTCTTTGAGGACGTGAAGGAAGAAGCGATGAGCAGATGCAGCGTTCTCACTGTTCCGCAGCTCAGTCGGAATGTTGAACACTGGATATTCATCATGCAAAATGTGAACCGGAATGAGTTAGCCCTTAGCATCTGACTGTAATATAAAAACTGCACTGTCTCTAACTGTATAATGTATATTATGTATATACAGAACACTTTATACAGTATGTGAAATGCTAAATAAAGCAGCAGGATGAATGAGAAAGTGTTGAGTTGTTTTTACATTAACAAGAGCAAAATAGCATGCTGGAGCAATCTGAGATGGAGTCTGTTTACAACTAACAGCAGGACTTAGAATAGGATTAATCACCTCAACTGGAGCCACAGACATGCAGTTGCCGGGGATCACTCAGCTGGGTCACGACCAAGTTCAGCCACACACACGTCACAGATAATGTAGGCAAATCATTTATCAATGACTGACGACAGAACACTGGCAAGTTAAAGAAATGATCACAAACTTTAATATATTGATCACAAATGATTCTGCTCAGTAAAAAGTTTCATATTAGTGCATGGAAAAATAGGTTATATAATAAAATCAGTTTACTGTAAAATGAACCATAGTTGGGCAAAGACCAACCGGTCATCTGTCATTTAAACACTACAATGCACAGGATGAAATGCAACATCTACACGACTCATCTGGAAAATCAGAATTGTATTGTGTGTGCTTGGATTACAGCAGTGAATTAAATCGGAGTTTCAGAGCTGATGTGAAATTTAAAGAGAAACTCCACATGTGTGTGTTTCCACACGGAGCACTGAAAACACCCCAACCGTCCTGAAAAGCGCTAATTAACCAGAATAACTGCAGTCGTGTTCTGTATATACTGTACTTAACGCTGAGCTTAATCCTGCGTGGCTTTATACAGCAAGGCTGTTTAATGAGTGAGACGACTGCTTTGACCATCAGAGGATCAGGATCTGTCCACTGAGCTCAGCAGGTGACCGACCCATCGCATTGTAAGTGTTGTCAGAAAACATCATTCAGTGCCGACCTCTGTAATGGGTGTAGTAGATGGGCAAGTATGTAAACAATCAAGTTCACATCCTATCCATAAGTAAGTGCGCAGGGTCTAAGCAGGCTACAGAGACAGAGACTCTGGGAGCCAAAGATACAGCTCTGGTCTCCACTGCAAACAAAGACATGAACCCTGGGCCAAATACCACTTACTGCATCTCCCGTACAGTACATACACTGTTGAATAGTATTTGATAGAGGTTAACAAGTGTAACATGCCTGCCATCAGCTGAGCACTGGAGTCTCAGCTTTCACTTGCTGAGGGTGCAGTAACCTTTGAGCCAACCCAGACCTTCCTTTGTGGAGCCTGAAGTGGACAGAGATTATAATTAACATGGATTTTGTTAAATAATATTAACGATCAATCAGACAGAGGGAGGGCTCACCTAGTGGCTTGTATTCACAGCCTACGTATCCCTGGTAGCCCAGGTTTTCCAGCGTGTTGAACAGGTAGCTGTAGCTGAGCTCTCCGGGACTATCAGGCTCGTTCCTGTTTGGAACCTGAGCGATCTGAACATGACCTGAGGAAGACGGCAAAACGCTTCTGAGACTGCTGGACTGCTGTTGTGTTTTGTACAACACCTCACACACTGCACTTCTTTATGGTTCTAGCTACTGAGTGTGTGAGTCAGTTGAATGGATGACTTGGTTTCTTTCTGATGTGTAACATCAGTGTAAGATTTACATGCTGGCATACAGTGTAAAGCACACTGAGCGGTCAGAAGACTGTTCATTATTTCCCATGAGTTGATAGAGACCAACCACCACTTGATCCATATGAAGTTTATAAAGTCTGTAGTATAATACATGGTTATATTCTTTTCATTGAGTGTTTCCACTTTAAAAGCGCAGTATGCTGCACCCATAAACAATGGTAGAGAACACACACTTCAGCATCTCTAATTCAAAGTGGTTGAAAGTGCTGGGACCTCAGCTAATTAACATCTTTACAGCCTGGAAGCTTCTTCTATCCGTTAAGACCATATAGTGCAGCCGTGCAGCCAAAGCCCTCCCTGCCATCTGAACACTTAATATGCTGTATTGTTCATTTGTCTGAGCGTCTGTATGTGCTTTATTTCAGAATGTACTCACCAATCATGGGGAAATACTTGTTGATGTTTTGAGTCAGGTTTCCGTCCATTATTTGCCAGTGAAAGACATCCTGCAACAGGTCAGTTATCTCATAAGTGAAGCGCGTCAAAGTATCTTCAAGCGTAGACAAACATGCAGAACACCCACCATTTGCAGCTTGATATTAGGCTTCCCCACCTTCTCCAGTATTGCAGCCGCTGCAGACACAAAAATGGAGATCAGCTTAGAAACAACTCATGGCAGGTAGCCAGACATTATGCATGGCGTACAGGAGGTGTGTTTTCCTCCTGGGAAGTTCAAGAAACAAAACAATCAACGCCGGTGTAGTTGCACTGTACAGCGCTGAATCCACTGAGCGCCACAGACAGAGCCCGGTCTGCCTCAGTCAGGGTTCATGTCAGATCAGGAGTGGAGGAACATGATGACACTTCATGGGACATGAGGCATGCAAAGTCTTCTTTTCATATTCACAAGTCTATTATCCACTCTACAGTTCAGTATCATGAAAGTCAGCCGGTGGGCCTGATACAACCCTCCACCACAAATTACAGCACCTCTGAAAGGCCCAGGCTGTGTCTGAAAGGCTCTGTGCTGTGTCAGTGGGACACAGTGACTTACCATGATGAGGAGAGTCCAGGAAATAGCTGGGATCTGTAATCCTTGTGTTGATTGGTTCAATCAAACCGGTGATTCCTTCCTGTGGGGAACAGGATACATCATCGCGCTGGTGTCGCAGAGCAATATTTGTGCTCCATTGTGAAAAATCATGAGAAGTGAAGTGAATGAATAATTCCAGGAAGCGCTGACGTTACACTGACCCAATCCCACCGATGTGAGACTTAACATACACACAGTGCAACGACTATACTCAGAGCAAAGATTAGAACTCACCTGTGTACTTGGAGACCAACAGGTTTACAGTTAAACAACTTCGCCATCTTGAACATTTATCAAAACATTACAAAACAATGTGTTCTGTTAACTCATGAGCTAAATGAATTTACTCTAACATTAGTTGTTGGCAGCTTTTCCCTGAGAATTACTTCTCATCTGTGCAGTACATTGTATTGTATATATTTTGGTATACTGAACTTGCAGTATCACTACTTCTACAGAAATATACGCTCACTACATTCGCACTGCTGAGAGCTGTAGCTATATTGGACAGAACAGGTCACTGACCTTTGAGAGGACATCAGACGCATAGTTTAGGTTTTGGACAAAGGTGGCCTCCATCTCCTTGGCAACTGCCGCTCTGTGTGCGCCCACAGGAACTCTCCCTGCCATCAGGTGGATCCTGATGAATTCATACACACATGCAAATTTGCAAAGTTATTTTATTTCTATTAGTAGCTGAATAGACTCATTCATACAAACTGCTTCTCCTTCACAGCACAAAAGCCTTGATGACATATGAACAGGTTCTTTAATGCATTATTCTGTTTGACAGCTTTACTGTAGTAAGGACAGTTACCTCAGCAGTGTTCCTTTAAATATAAAGTACACAGTTGCATACACTCACATACATACACACACAATGCACAGACACATATTTACTCCTCCCACATTTTCCAATAGGTTTCCTCCTGATGCTGAGTTACTGAGTCTGTCTGTTATGATGGTCCCTGTGTCCAGTTAAGTGATTATAGGGTCGTGACTCCTTGCCGTCTTTCATGATGTCAGGTATCAACATCCAGGAGCAACAATGTAAGCAGACAGTGGCAGTGTGTGTGTGATTCGAGAGCGACCTTTCCCCTGTGTCACATTTCCCCCTCGCAGCACCAACATCACCCCTGTGAAAGGGCGTTCTGTGCTCCTATTGGTCAAAGTTCGGAACAGGTCTGGGAAGGTGTACAACTTCCGACACTCTGGTCTTTTTGTCAGGTGCTGTGAAGTGTCCCTGACAGGGTGTCGTGGCTACGACGATGGATGGTAGCTGGTTATACAGTATTAGTCACCCTGCACTGGCTGCAGCAGCTCTGCACATCCTGTACTTAGGTACGTCACAGTTTACAGGACTGTGACTCAGGATGGTTAGGTGACCCGGGCTATCTTAGACAGTGTAAAGAGCGCCTCTACTGGACTGAGCTCTCACATGTGACCTCTGCCAATGACATGTGAGGCTGTGGAGGTCAAGAAAACACTGTGTAGGTTCTTCTTTATTCATCTGTCCCTGCAGGGAACCACAAGGTAGGCGACTGTCTGCAGACACCAGGCTGATGTCACAACGACACAATAAGCGCAGGATCGTCAGCAAACAGACTGTCCGTTCTGTCCGTGATCATTAGCTAATGCATTCTGCATGTGTAGCTGGATGAGCTGTCGTCTACATTTTAAATATAAAATGATTACAGCTCTGCAAGTGTGGCAGGTCTTTCATTGTTCAACGTGCACATGTATGCCATGTATGTTTTGTTATGTTTTTGTTGTTGTGCATTTGTTAATAGAATATTTGCAATTGCCTGATGTGACAAAATAATCAAAAATCAAGTTGAGACAAATCAATTCTGAACTTAATTAACTGAAATCAAAATCCAATCAGAGATCAGCATGAATGTCCAGCTGCTCTGAAACTGTATTACAATGTCAGGCAGGTAGGATGCCTTCAAGTTAAACTACATTATATAAGTATTATAAATCCATTTTGGCACAAGTTGTTAAAAATGCTCTGGACTGTGAATTGTTAAACTTTACTTGACCTTGTAAATGACAATGCACCTACACTGATCCACTTCAGGCCACAACACAATACCACTCCTCACAACTTAGTGCACTCTCAGGTGTCAGAACCTGAACTGAACATTTCAGAGCATGCCCCCTTTCCCTCTGTGCAAACCTAGACTGGCATGCAGTGATTTCTTTTGTGCTCCATACTTTAATATTCAGCTACAGCAACGTTTTGTTCTCTGATTCTACCTCAAAGTCCTTTACCTGTGCATTAGGCTGAAGGTGATTTTAAATAAGCTGACCAGTGCAACCACAGTCCGCTGGTATGAAACTGTGCCTCATTTCATTATTACATGCCTTTCAGAAGAAAAAGACTCAACCAACAGCTGAACTCTTGACACCTTGAGCTACATTTCTCTTGAGAACCATGCTCCCACAATCCTAAACTGGTTTTGAAGGTTAGGTTAGGTTACCTCGCAACCACAAATTTGATTACAGGTGCAGGTGAACGAAGCACGGATGGTGTCAGACCTGGTGACCTGTACAAAGACTACCACGTCTTGCTCGATGTCAGCATGAGGTTTGTAAGTGGAAACCATACAGACAGGTATCCTGTGATCTTTATTCTGCTGATGCGTCACCTTTTGCAGCCCAGAGCTCTTGCATACTTCAAAGCCAGGTCCAGGCCCTGTCTGAACTCTGCCTCTCTTCCTGGAACTGCTCCAAGACCAAGATCTCCAGCCTTTACATCTCCTGCAACGCACACATATGTCTTCTTATTACCACAACCATTAATAACTACTGCTACTAGCAGTTTGAAATGAGCAGCCTCAGTGTGAGGTCCATGCTGGTGCTGACAGGGCGCTGTTTACCCGGTGGGGTGTTGATAAGGACCATTTCCACGCCTGCAGCCTCTCTGGCCCTCTGCAGCTCCTGCAGATCGGAGTCGTAGAGCCAGGCTGCCTCCACGGCCTGAAAGCCAGCCGAGGCAGCCGCGTACATCCTCTGACTGAAGTCTGGAAGCTCCGTGAACAGCCAAGAGATGTTCGCACAGAACCTGAGCGGCGCCATCCTGGTGACTGACCGCAGAAGCCAATAACCCTGCGTTCAGTCTCACACGTGAGACTTTGACCCGGCTAACAGCTGCGGGAAGCTAGCTGTAATTAGCCACGGCTAGACCGGAACACGGACCTGTGAACCTTCAAAACAAAAGTATAGAGATCGCTCTCCATTCAGGAACCAACACTTCTGTTACACTGCTATGGCAACTATAATTACAGTTGAATATAATGAAACGAACGCACTGCCATATCTATCAAAATGTTTTAGCATTAATTACGTAGCTAACGTTACAAACCGGAAGCACATAGCTCAGGTAGCTTCTTCGCTGAATGATGTTAGCTTAGCGAAGCCGGTAAAGGATTTATAAATGTGTTTACATCCCACTTACCCACACTGTCCCTCTAGCTGTAGCCATTCTCACAATTAGGCTTTGCACATTATTGTTTTATTTTGAAAATATGAAGAGAAGTAGCACGTTTTGCGTGTCCAACATGACCATAAACGTTGTTATTGTCACATGACTGCCAGCATGCTTCCTGGCCTGTGAAAAGCGCATGCGCAGAAAGCTCCTTCACTTACCCGAAAAGTGTGCCCCCAGGAAAGAGATATGGGCACTGAAGATCTGGATATTCACACTCAGCCGTACACTGACCGATGCATGAGAAATGCTTTGAGAACATTTATTCTGCTCTTCTCTTCTTTGTAACATGCAAAGTAAAACAGCAACTGTATTCATACAGTGTTAATAATATGTTAAGGGGGTGTCCTTCAACATTCACAGTACAATAACATTAAAAATAAACAGTAACATATTTTTTTCTGTGCTAACACTCATCACCTCAGTGTGAGTTTTATGAATAGTAAACAGGACATGCAGAGTGCTGGTGTGTTTGATGTGATCTGCCTGGTGGTTGGAGGAGTGAAGTTCCAAAGTTCTAAATGCACCAGCTGATAAAGACAGTGTTTTTCACTGTAATGCAAATGTGTTAGTAAGTACTATTTACTGTTTTCTGTGATTCAGTACCCAAATTGCTTTGCATATTTAATTATAGCAGCATCCTTATTTCTACACCATGGTGCAGAAATAAGAATGTTCTAGACTATATTATGATTGCTCTGTGTTATCCTGTGCATTAGGAATGTAGGTGATGTATTAATGTCAGATGTGTCAAATACGTGAATTAAAAACACTAAATGCATAGCATTAAGTTACACAAAAACATCACAACTGATTATGAAATAATATACAGTGTATTCACAATATGCTCCGTTTCAATGTTTTTCTTTTGTTTGACAGCCTTTATGCCCTTTATCTTAAGTAACTTGTAAACATTTTAAAGGGAGACTGGAGAACACTGGAGAACAGTTTACAGGTTTGGTCAGAATCAACAAGACATAAGATCAGACAAATAAGCAGGACACCGACCGGTGAGGTCAAAGTCATTTAAATCCATAATGTCAGACATATTGACTCCATCTTGTCTGTCTGAGCTATGTCCCATCTCCGTAGCCGCCGTGTGCTAATGCAGTGCTAACATAATGCATTTGGGGATGTTGCTACAGCCTTTCAACATCTATAATTAATGGCTGAATTCACTTCTGACATAGAGTCTCTCAGTGCAGCACGCAGTGAGGAAGACTGTCACCCACACTGACATCTACACTTCATTTACAGAAGCCAGATTTAGGGGCAGTCTGGTTTATCATGCATTCTTAATGCATTTTTAGATGTTATTAAGCTGGCTGTGGTGTGTTTTTACCCTGCTATTTGCCAAAACCTTTGAACAGTCAGAAGAACGTCATGGAGAGTTTCATTTGCTGTTATTCTCCAACAACATGACAACATGTCTTAGTGTTTAACAAACCAGATAGAAAATGTGAATGAGTTGAATGTATTGATGCTGAGCTAACTCCAGCTCTGCTCCTTAACACACAAACTCAAATTTCTCATATCTCTCTTGTAAAGAAAGCAAATATTAAACTTTCTTTAGCAGAGTTTCTCTTTTGCACCAGTCACAGCCGTATATATTCTGCCTTTAAAGTTCAGCTTTGACTGTTGCGTTACCTGTCACCTCCAGCCATTTCTGCCTGCCACCGTGTCTTTTTTCAGTAGACCAGTGGAAGTTGCGTAAATCAGAAATGTTAAAGCCCTGCTCATAAATGCCCTTAATACAGCTGATGCTGATTCAATGTGGATGAAATAACTCCACTCACTCTGTTCTGGTTAAATTAATCTACAACTTCTTGTTTTAACCATGCTCCAGGTAGTGTCAGTCTTTTGATCCTCCACATTGGCCCTGACTGCATATCTCAACAACTATTTTGCATTATATTTGGTACAGATGCTGTTACCCAGACAATAAATTTGAAGTGAGTTTTCCATGTGCACCACTAGACGTTTGAATTTATCCTGTGAAATATCCTACACCTACTCGATTCCATGACGTGACTGATATTTGTGTGAAATATCCTGCCCTGCTCCTCAGATCTCTTCACTTCCTACTCTGTGTGTCTTTCCTGTCTGTGTGATTGTTGCTTTGCCCTGATTGGTTTCACCTGTGGCTCATTAACTTTCTTTCCTTGAGTGTTTCTTAATGCCATTTTGCATTGTGTACCTTTGTGTCAGGTGTTGAGTTTGATTCTTGCCTGCACCCTGTTGGATCTGTTTGCTTGGTTTGGATGGTCTAATCTGGTTTTGACCTTTGCCTTTTAGCCTTATGAGCATTTTAATTGTTTGGAAATAAATGCCTCTGGTCTGCCTCTGTTGAGTCAGTCTTGGTCCAGTTCCTTGCCCCCCTGTTACCCACTTTGCACAGTTGTGACATTCTTGTGAACCTCAGAATGAACGATTGTCACTTTGGTGATCCTCTGAGTTTTCATGTAATGTAATCATCACTTGACGTTGCAATGACCAAATGCCCACATAACTAATGATGTTCCATCAGTGTCAGCTGTGTTAATGTTAGCCTTCCAAATTTTAACATGGTAAACATCAAACCTGTTTGGCATCCCCATTTTTCTCCTGCCACTGTGTACATGTTAACATGTTAGCACTCAGCCAAAGGCAGCACTACTCTGTAATACAGTACAGTCAAACAGAGCAAACAAGCATGGTTGAATCTTAACCTTTTTTGCTAGCTGCCTTTACTTGATTCAAGCCCATTTTAGAGTTTGGACCTCAAAAGTGACTGGTCATCAAATAGTCTGAGATTCAAGAACTCTAGTATATGATTGCTTAATAATCCAAAAGCCATGCTACCAGAACAAGACGTCATGTTGTCTGCAGTAACCAACTGACTGACAAAATCATTCTGGAAGTGCCACTTCTCTGCTCGGTGTCACACACGTTACCTGCATCACAGAGAACTTACATTACATTCTTAATCTCACAGTACAGGTACAAGTATCCAGTACTGGCTACATGGCTGATCAGCATCTCCCCTGGGTGTGGACACATGTGCTCAGGCATCCACCTGTTGTTAATGGGGCCACCAGCAGGCCAGACAGCGGGGGTTTCCGTGGGAGGGCAGGAAATTGAAAAGCAGACCACTAGCCTTCATATCTCTGTACACTAACAAGCTTACAATGGTTTGACAGACCCAGACAGGATATTATATTGATTTCTTTTTTCCAGGCTGATGTTTTTACTGACAGCTACCAAATGCTGATGGATGTCTCAGCTGCTGAGGGAGGAAAAAAGGACAGTGTGGGTCACATGAGGGGAAACACTGTTGTGTGTTTCAGGAGAGCTTGTGTTCTTAGTGGTATTATTGTATTCTATTCTATTTATATAAATATATATTTAAACATATTTTATTTAAAATCTGAATCAAGATGCCACTAAAATACCCTTGATTATCCCTTAATTTAGATTGAAAAAATATTCTTTATTTTATGATTTACTTTAATTCACACATGAATCTGACACACTTTAGATAATTAGGATCTTAAAGTTTAGTGTTTTAATGTATATGAGCACTTCTTTGAAACTGATAAATTGAGCAGTTTTAAGCAATGTATGACCTCCCCTTAAATATGCAAACATGTTAAGAAACATAGTAACCATTTCTCATTTAAGAAAAAAACAAAACGTCCTCATTCCAAACCTGATGACACAAAAAGGTATCAAGCAAATTAATCTTATGTGATTTAGTAAAGTGTCATTGCTTTACACTTAAAGAGAATACAAATCAAATACCTAAATGAATTACAATCCATTTAATTAATCCCATTACCCCACTTAAAATCCAATTATAAAAACTGTTAAAAATGAATGGATTTAGTTTCAGTGGATGTGAAAATGATGACAAACATAATTAAATATTGATTTTTCTTTGTATTTTTGATAAGGACACATCACACCTGCAATAAATTGTCTCAGTACATATTCACAAAATAACACTTGCAACATTGCAACATACTTACTATGCAAGAAGTGTGTACATGTATCCAAGTCTGAGTGGTGATTAATAACTATACTTTCAGCCATTCACTCAGTGTTCCCATAACTGATTCAGCCAATCACACTGAAGCTTAGGAACTCAACAAATGATCCAAAACTTTTTAAGGGACTCTTTCAAACAAACAAACTCCAAATCTGAGCTGTATAATTCTGAGCTGTCAGACTTACAGTTTTCTTGTTTCAGAATGATGGACATGAATATAAATCTTCAGCCGTATCATATGACACAGCTGTTTCAAGAATAGCACATGAAACACCACTTTGGTTAAAAAGAAGGAAAGATGGAATGGAAGCAAGGTTGCACACACCCCTGCTGACTTTACCCATAATACAATTACTGTCAGGTGATCTGTCATTCCATCCTCCTATAGGACATGTACTGTGCTGCTGTGTGCTCTCCCTCACTCGCTCTTTCTCTCTCTCTCTCTCTCTTTCCCCCCACAAGTCAGGCACATAGCTGTCCACCTCGATCCAGGCTCTGCTCAAGGTTTCTGCTAGTTAAAGGAAGTTTCTCCTTGCCACTGTCACCAAGTGCTTGTTCATGGTGGCTTTTGTTGGATGTAACTAGCATAAACAGATTGGTCTCGACCTTCTCTGTACGTGAAGTGTCCTGAGATAACTGTCTTGATTTGACACCATACAGATAAAACTGGATTAAATTAATGTGTCACAGCTCAGGCAGGGACTTATCCTGTAGTTTTCTTTGTGTGTCTCTCTGCCTGTATGTGTGTGTGTGCGTGCATGTGTGTCGCAGTCTGCCTCCACACATCTGCCGTTGCCCCACACCTGGTCTCAACCATCTCATCACCAGCGCCATATGAACCTCAGCTTTCTTTCCACTCATGGCTAGATCATTCAGTCACCACTGTGGTTTACAAGGTGCCTTGAAGGAGTTTTCAGACGTTGCCTGCTGTTCCTAAACGCAGCACAGTTCAGTAACACGGAAGTGGCTAGCTAGAGCTGTTATGTGTAAGCATGCTGTGTTATGTCATGCTAACACAAGCTGAACCAGAGTAACAAGCCGTTATGTGGCCACCTGCACCCTTAGGTCTTCGATGCTCCCTGTGTGCATTTACACACTGTCAACATGGAGCTTCAGCAGACAGAAATCTGTGTCAAAGCTACATGTTGAGGATCATCAGCAGTCAAAACCCAGAGAGTAAACAGCAGTCTGAGCAGAGGAAAAGCTGCAGTGTCACAGAGAGAAGCTGGTGCATCAGATCTGAAGGACATGCTGGTTGTTTTGTCCTGCATTTATGGGACTGTGCTCTGTGAATTCGTCCTCAGAGGTCCAGCAGACAGCTCTAATGCACTGCGCTGAGGGAGGACATTAGCTGAAAACAACCTGAACTCTGACACATTAGAACTGGAGACTTTATGATGAGAACCGGTCAGCTTAAAGTGACCGTGTTCTGAAAACACATGTGCCCACAATAACATGATCGCTGCTCCCCACATGCCCTGCTCACCTTGAAATTCAACCTTAATACTGCTAACGGTCTTTTTCATTAACGCTAGCCAAGACTATGTGTGTGTGTGTGTGTGTGTGTGTGTGTGTGTGTGTGTGGTAGAATTTACTGGTTAGTATTGAATTGTTTGTTGAGGTCAGTTCAACATCGTTCTTACTTCAGGAGGCTTGGAACATTGGAAAAATTGGAATATTGCTGTTGTTGTGCCCCAAATAAAATAGATGGAAATAGACCAACCTCCGAATGTTTTTGTGGCTGAACCATAACCACAATTTTGCTATTTTATCATGTTTTTTTCCCCATAACCACACTCTTTTCCTACAACTACTTAGATTGTAGTTGCCATACATTGATATTGTAGTAGTGTGCTGTAAGGTGAACTTGGTTTTTGTTCTTTGTATCCCTACTTTTTAGGCATGCAGCCTTCATTTTGCCTCTAAGGGAAAAAGGATTATGTCATTATCTTATCTCAGCCTCCTGACGGTGCCTTTTACCTGAACACTGGGAGTCTACTTTTAGATTTGTTTGCAGACCCATCTTTGGTGTGCATGTTGTTTTGCAGTCCTCACCCACTGAGGCATGCCACTGTATCCTCCTCCAGAGGTCCAGAGGTCTGTTAACCATCCATTTACTGCATGCTTGAAGTTGTTGTTTCAGTTTCTCTATTCAAACTTTGATCAAACCAATATGACATCCACAGAGAGGTAGAACACTGCTTAAAGATTTTCGCTCTGAGCATGACCTGAGTCAGAGACAGTAGTAACTGAGCCCAAACTGTTCAGTGTATTCAGTGTAAGATGAAGCATTGAGTTTGTGTTACCATGTACCAAATGCTGTTACCAGGGTTATAGCCTGCCTGTTTACCCTGATTTCACATGTGGATGGCATAAATGACCATGAAAGTAAGGGGGCGTCTGCTTGAACCAAAGGAACACCAGGTTTATAGTTGTGTACTAATCTCCTTCACCTTTACGCTGTGCCTCACACAAGAATCTCAGGAACCCAACAAGAATTTCAGGCACGTCTGGGGACATGGCATTCAACTGCCAGACAGACACTGCTAAAACCTGGGATAACTCACTGTGTTCCACAGCAGAGCTCTGAGCCTGGATCCCTTCAGGCCCTAGTTGAGTAGACACACTCTTGTCTAAAAGTTTCTCTCAGAACAAAGAAGTTATTCAGTTTTTTGGTACATGAAACCTGGCTCTCTGCCATTGTCACTTTAACTTTAACTACGTAGTAATAAAAAAGTTCAAAAGTAAAAATTGTGGTAAGTGCATTGATCAGCTTGATTAGGATTGCTGCAGCAAGATGTTCCCAGTTACAGGACAGCAAGCTAACAAACGACACTAAAAACATGCTGCTAACAACACTTCGCAATCTGACATATCTCCTAGTCACTGATTTCTCATCTGACTCTCAGTCGGACTTAGGGTAAAATGTTTCCTAGCCGTCTGGATGCTAACTGCTCTTTCACCAGTCATAGCACAAGCAGCTGTGGTGGGCAGAGCGCCTGTGATGCACAGATCCAGAATCTCTCATGTAGGGAAAAAGAAATGTTATTTTTGTACTTTTCACCACTAAACTGTTGAATGAAACAGTTTGTAACAGCGTATTTTACATACTGCAGGAAACCTTAACCTTAACTGCGAGTGCAGACAAATGATGCTGCCATGCTCATTGGGGCATTCGATCAGAGGATGCTTAAATCTTGCTGTAGAAGGCATGGTTGTAGAATATGTAATTTTTTTTATTTGGCGGATATGTTGTCCACAGCCCAGTTCTGGATTGGAGATAGCATGTATCTGTGGTAGTGCATGTGCAGCACACACACAGGGATTTAAAATTTACAGCTAACGTTGGTTGTAAATATTCAGTGTGGCAATATTTGGTTTCTGGTTGAAACTGTCATTAGAGGCAGCTTTCCATTTGCAATGTGGTGCTGAACTGTCAGATAGGTGAGCTGTTTTAGGTTGCTGCTTACAGGTGTCCAGAGTCACTGCTGGCTTCATTATCTCTGAGCAAACAGCCCTGCTGACTTAGCCTAATGTATGCAAATGCTAACATGGCTGCACCTCTGACAACAGCTGATAATGGTGGTTTAGCTGCTGTTATGTCATTTACACTGGCTTCCTCTGGGTGTGAAAGAGCCCCATGAATACACTGCACTCCAAGGCAGATATGCTACTGCAAAAAACAAAAGTAAGTAGTCGCACTCTGAGAGCGTTGTGTGATCTTCATGAACTCATTTATTCACGAGTGCAAGTGTGCGAGAAATGTATTGTGCCACAGGCTTCATTACGCATGCCTTTTAATGAAATGTATTTTAAACACAAGGAACAATTACCAGTCAAACATCAAAGCCACACCAACCAACTATATCTCTGTCCATTGCATGGCGCTGAGAATAAAGTCTCTAAACATAAGCCAAAATACAACTATTTCAAAGAGTTTACTGTGCGGTCCCACAAATTGTCTACAAGTGAATCAGTGAAGTAAGTGGTTATTCAGCAGGCCTCTGTTCTGGAGAGCCACATAAGGCCAATTTCGTATTTAACCTCTCAACTGCAGATGATTCCACTGTGAGGCAGAGAAGTGTGCTTCAGCACTGAACTGCTTTTATGCAGAGTGGTGACACAACCCATCTTGTATAATCTGAATACAAAGAGGTGCATTGCATCCAAAGTATGGCTACACAAGTACATTAAATATTGTACTAAAACAGATTTTTTTAGAACCCACAGCAAAAAAACACAAGACTATCCATCACTGAGCTGAGATATGTTGTAAACAATCATCTAAGAACCACCAGTATCTAACCAGGGCTGGAAGTGTTGTCCAGCTTGAGGACAGTGCTGAGAAACATGCCATAAACATCTGTAGAACTGGGATCATTACTATGAGCAACAGCTGATTTAGTTTTAAGAAGACGTAAATGTATCTGACATAACATATGAGCATATGAAATAATTATCATGCATATATTTCTTGTTTATCATTGGTCAAATATTTCCATAGTGTGCTTCAACAAGACCCATTTTGAGTATGTGGCCACCCAGAAAAGTGCTTCTATATTAGATCAGATTAGATAATGTTTTATTTATCCTGCAGTGGGGAAACGTACATGTTGCACCAGCTCAAAGACATAAGAAAGAAAGAAAAATACTCAGCTCTTACATGTGCAACATAAACTCATGGGATGAAAAGAAAAATATTCTCGAAAATAAAAAGTTTGTAATGTACAAATACATAAATAAATAAACAAAAGCACATTCCCTGAAAATGGAAATAGTACTGCACAGTAGGGAAAAAGATCCCGGTGGCCAACTGCAAATATGTCCAAAGTATTCATACAGATTGCACTGATACACATATTAATATATACATGCCTATACACCAATGCATATGTATACACACATACTTACATATATACATATACATACAACACATACATATATAGTCATATTTGCAGTGCCTGTGTGACTGTGGTTTACTGTACTTGTGTGTTGTACAATTGAAACACAGTTGTAAAGCGAAAGAGCTGCTCAGGGCCTCCACTGTTGGGTGTAGGGGGTGGGAGCTGTTGTCCATGATGGATCTCAGCTTGGCTAACGTCCTCCTCTCCCCGACTTCCTCTATGGAGTCCAGTGGGCAGCCCAGGACAGAGCTGGCCCTCCTGACTAGTTTGTTTAGTCTCTTCCTGCCCCGGTCTGTGCTGCCCGCCACCCAGCAGACTGCAGAGCTCAGTACTGCAGAGGTGACAACAGTGTCATAAAAGGTCCGGCGTAAACGCCTGCACACTCCCAAGGACCTCAGTCTCCTCAGAAGGTGGAGGCCACTTTGGCCCTTCCTGCACAGGGCATTGGTGCTGTCAGACCAGTCCAGTTTATTGTTTATAGAACCTGTCCACAACTTCGGTGTCGGAGCCCTGGATGTTCATGGGTGTGTGATTAGGATCAGAAACATACACTGTAATTTAAATATTTCCCTTCATATCATGAAATAATGCAAAGGCATACTGAAAGAACTATTTTGAGAGTATGCTTTAAAACATGTGTGCATATTGAATTATGCCTATCATAATGAAAATGAAGATATAGTTCAAAAGTCAAAATGACAGTAAAGGGTTAATGGCAGTATTCGATAAAGAGAAACTCTGCACTGACGCTCTGTTACTTAGATTTTTCCACACACCCAGTCTCCACCATCCCTCGTGTACCAGCAAATCCCTGGAAAACACTGGTAAGAGGAAGTTAACTACCCTTATTAAATAAAGCCACAGTGAAATATATATATAATATAAATATCCTGACAGAAGCAGGTTACACTGTAAAGTGACGCAGTAAGCGCCTCTGGGGGCTCAGCGCCACATGACCCAGGAGGATTAGCATTCTGCCAGCACACCACAAACTCTGTCACACGCTGACTCGAGCAAGAGCGAGGAATCACAGTCGATTTCACAGACTGCACAGAAAAGTCTGTATGGGAAAAAGCTTGTCTTTGACCCTCCACATATCTGATTGACCAACCAACAACACCGTGATTACATGAATGCACTCACCCTTTCATAGCTGATCAAAACTAACCAATCACATTTTAAATCATTCTCATCAGCTGGCTTTTGTCGAGATAGCAGGATAATGAATATCTCCAGATATCAAGACAGTTTGGCACAAACGATTCTGGCCTCTGTCAGGAAGCTGAAGATAAAGAGGAATCTCACATTCCAACACGACAAGGACCCGAAACACACATTCAAGGAAAATCAAAGTGTTGGAATGACCCAGTCAGAGTCCAGACCTCAGTCCCACTGAAAACATGTGGAATGACCTACAGAGAGCTGAACACAGGAGATGCCCTCACAGTCTGAAGGAACATGAACTGTTCTGGGATGAAGAGTGGGATAAAATCCAAAGATGACTCATTCACCTGCTGCTGGAATAAAAAGGTGTTTTTATAAAGTGTTATTTGGATGGGAAGACTTGTGCAGTCTGGGTCTGGTAGTTTTTTTTTAATTAAAATGTTTATTTTTTATTTTTTTTCTCCAGATTTTGTTTTGGGTCACATTAAAAATGGAACAAGACTGAGATTCATACTGTTATTTCTATCTTTACAAAAACCTACAGTTTCATAAGGGCGTGAAGACTTTTTCTATCTACTGATGAGCAAATATTATTATTCTATTTTCACACATTATGAAGAATGTAGGAATTATGTAGGAAACAAAAAAGTGTTTTATATTGTAGATTCTTCAAAGTAGCCACCTTTTGCTTTGATGACAGCACACTCTTGGCGTTCTCTCAGTCAGCTTCGTGACATTACATTTTTTTGCCAGTGTTGGAAAATGAGTGCACCTATAAGTGTACCTTAAAGCTGAAAACAACCTAAAAGAAGAAGCCAGTCTGTGCAGACATGCACTGTGTTAGAGTTTGATTCAAATACTGCAGGATTTCAGCAGACAGTGATGTAAAGGCATTAGATATAACTTTACTTGAAGTGTTTCTCTGCCGTACAAAGAGAAACGCCATTTGTGTCCATAAATGAGGAGCACTGCTGGGCAGTGAGAGCCCTCTGTGTTCATGTCAGTGGAGTCTTATTTTAAAGATATCTCTATAATGGCAAGTGTGGGGGGATATTGCCTTGGTAAAGTCAAAATTGCCCCATCATCAGGTCCCAGGATGCCTTTCAGGAGGCTCATTTCAAGTGTCTCCTTACTCATTCAGTGTTTGCAAGCATGCTCTCTCTCAAAAACACTGTGCCTTACATTCACACTGTTATACACAACCCTGGGAGGAGCCCAGGACAACCACCTGCCTCTTCTGCGTCTGTGTTGCAGAAGGAGGTCAGGACAGACGGGATCAATAAAAAGTGGGACTTTTAAAGTGACAGTCAAACTTTCGCTTCCTGCTTCCTTCCAAAGTTACAGCTCATTTTGTTTTTTGACTTAAAGGACTTGCTTGGTTCAATTCAAGTTCAGTTCCCAGTAAGCCACGACCATGAGACAGTGAGCCAGCATGCACAGCGCTGAGCTCCTGAAACTGAAGCACGTAATGTGATTCAGACATCGCTCCTTTTATCATACGTGCCCGTGCTGCAGATTGAATGAAACAGATTAAATGTAGCTGGATGCTGCACACTTTAAAAGTCACGGAAAAGCATAAAGCTATCAGATTTGTAGACTTGAGTGTAAAATTATCTTTTAAGTCAGTTTAAAGGGTGCTGCCCTCAGAACAACATTGTTATGGTGCTGTGTGGTGTCATGAACTTGTAGAGGCCATAAGTGGGGATTTACACTTACAGTCTTCTTCTGACCAAACTACGACTATTTAGGTAAATGATACACATGCTGTACTTGCTGTATTCTCATTGGAATGTGACGCTTCCTGCTGATCCGCTCAAGCCATCCACTGTTTTTCTCTCAGCAAGACTTATTCAGCTTGATGACACGATTATAGAATATTTGCTCTTTTTCATGCACAGAAATTAGACTCTGTTTTTTTTCTGTTTAAATTCTTAAAGCTCTATGATTCGGAGGAATTACTTGCAACACTGGGTTTCTCTTTGAGTCTCACTTTCTTTTAAGAATGGAAGAGCTTTTGATCAGCGAACAGCAGATAGGCATTAAGTACTCCCACACAGAGACACTACAGCTTTAAACAAGAATGATAAAAGAGGGATTTCAGAGGGAGGATGCACAAGGAGTTTTGAACTCGCATTATTGAAGTTATAATATGCAGTGTCTGAAATTTGAGGTCCGTGCTCCATCTCCAAGGCATTAAGTGCAAGTGGATGTGCACATGATGGCACGTAACTGTGGTCCTGGCTGGTGTCCGCGACCTAACTCTGTATGCTAAATCCCAACAGTTGCACCCTGCAGCAAGTGCTTGCTTACTGCCAGGTCGTGATGCTTTCACAGACACCAGATAGTGTCTGAAAACATGTAAGCCACACCTCATACAGGTTCTCCATGCTCGTAACATAACAGTAACCGTACTTCTTTTAATTATCGTTCTTTATTATCTTTCCATACTATATATAGACTTTAAAAAATACTCTATGTAGCTTCTTGAATACAGCATTGTGCTCAATACAAGACAAGATGCATCATGTAAACTCTAGTACTATTACTTCTACACAGGAATACTGTAAATGTGATGCATTGGTTCCTGTTGATGAATGCGATGTTCAGATATTGGTCCCATTGATCTCATGCCTGTGTGCAGAGCTAGAGTCAGGATTTGATTGCTTTCAAGTACTGTATATCAATGTCGGCCATGCTAGTTGATTTCCCCTGCTATGCTAGGCTAATTATGCTACCATGCCCAGTGCTGTACTTCTCTGACAGGCAGTGTAAAGGACATTTAGATATTCCCTTAACTAGTCCTTCTTTTAGCTGTTTGCAGCGCTGTCTGACACCAGTCAACATTACTTTTGTATTTCATTTAAACACAAAAAGCTGGAATCAATGTGACAATAAAAAAATAGATTCTCAGTCAAGCTTTGTCAATACATTTCTTATGTTTCTCCTATAGATTTGGTTTATGCTCTACATTCATTGTACATACAGCTCACCTGCATTCGATCAGCCTTCATTCTGATTCAGACAAGAGCTTAGCTTATCTCTGAAACCTTGAAAACTCCTATTCTTCTCCTCCTAGTAAAGCAGGGATCTGATATTAGAATGACCAAGCGTGCTTAGTTTGACACATCTGTCAGAGTGGTTAATGAAAACACCACCGATTTAAATCCCTGCTCCAGACCTGCTAAAGATGCAACGATAATGAGAAAACAAATAGTCTCTGTTCTTTCCTTAATGAGATCCACGTTCTTTTCAACTAAGCTGTTGTGAAAATTCAAGTCTTTTCCTGTTTGATGTTTAAAGACTTAAGAACTGTGCCTATATGCAAAACATCCACCGCCCGAAAATGTCTCCTTATCACAGTCTGCTGCATGATGATGGCTGCTTATTACGCCGTTCAAACACTAACTTATTGACTGTACATGAAAGACACGCTGTTATCTGGAATTAACTGACTTATCTTTCACTCTGCTGTAGTGAGGTATGGGAGATTTAAGACTTTAAGGCCTAATATGAGAGAACTGTTCGGGACAAAGCCTCAGTGACACAGTGGTTCAGGTGGCTGTGACAACTTTATACACAAGACAACAAACACAAATTAGCTACATATATGTATATATATATATGTGTATATATATATATATATATATATATATATATATATATATATATACACACACACACACACACACACACACACATATATGTATGTATGTATTGTGTGTGTGTGTGTATATATATGCAGCTATACAAAGCTTTATTTCAGTGTTTTTTCAACAATGTATGATCTGTGGATTATGTTTCCTTTACATTCTACACTATACATAATTCCGTTATAATCAACATATGACAATGATTGAATCAGTTATCTGCATATTTCAGGTTTTCAATGCATTGCATGTATGCAACTTGCCGTGCACAGCCTGGGATATCACTGTCCCTATACCGTGCGCACAAAAATAAACACGCGTAATCCCTCAGTGGTAAATAGAATATGATCAAATGAGACTCCCTGGAAAAATGGTTTGTGGCACCTTCCTGAATAAATATGAGGGAAAGCAGCGTTTTCCATTTATCCTTCACAGGTGCAAAGACATTCTTTCACAGGCATAGCCAGACAGCCAGACTGGGCGATCTGTATTTCAGCAGTGGGATGTTGAGTAAACCTAAACACCTTTTTCGAATATATATAGATTTATTATTTTGTTGATTCAGAGAGGAGGTAACCGCTCAGGTGACAGCAAAACATCAAGTTCCACACCAGGCGATTGCAGACTACAGCAGGTAAAGTCTGACTCTTTGGCCCAGTGAATAACTGACTGTTAAAACTCAACATCAATTTTAGAGTCAAATAGCTCCTTAAAAAAACTCTTCAGCCATGACATGTGCTAGATCTCATGCATCAAATTCATTTACACCAGGTATGGTATTCATGCCTGCAGAGGGGGGTAAATATTTGGTAGATAAAGTGAATAATGACCCAGATTTGACAGACTGGCCATGTTTTTCACCGCTGCCTGCTTGGACTCCAGCCTAAGCCTGAGCAGCCTCACACTCTGTGTTTCTTTGAGTCCTTCCCTGGTTTCAGCTTATTTTTCACGTTATTTATTCCAATGATGTCAATGAGGAAAGGTTGCCCGACCTCAGCATGGTGTGCAACACATTTCCAGGCATTACAAACATGGACCTAGGCACTTTAATCACCTTTCTACTTTAATTAGAAGAAAAGTTATTATTTTTCCAGCTTTTGGCAAATAATTGGCTAATTATATTGATTAGTTAAACTGTGCTACATGAAACTCAAGCAGCTACGCTTGATTTCACCTGCTAATCTGACGGGTGTGCATAGGAAACCACGCTGTTGAGTTTCACAGAAGCCATAAAGCTGTTTCTGGCAGACTACAAAGTCTTGTCAGTGTGGGTCCAGTACTGCTTGTTTTTGCCACTGACAGGTTACAAGGTAAAGGTAACAAGGAATGTAATCACGGCAACTAGCCACCTACACGGTAATGACTCATTTCATTAGTCAGTGCGGATACTACAGTAGCTGTCTGTTGAGTCTCCCGTGTCATGGCTGTGGAAAAATGAGTTACAGTTGCTTTCACTCGAGCTGTCTGCACTTCCATAACTCAAACAGTGAGTAAATCATGACCCCTCTTTTGCAGCTACAGACCAAGAGAAAGGATACACCGAGCGAGAAATAATGAAACATCTCAACCAGGGCTGTTTCGCAGACGACAAAAGGCAGTCAGTCAGCTACAACAATAAATATTAACTCGGGCTCGATTGTTAGAGGAGGTGTTGGTCCCCGGCTCAGACGGAGGAAGGAAGGTTGGGTGGTTTGGTTATGAATGTGCCCTTGAACATTTACCTTTTTCAACTTGTTTCCAAAGAATATGATGCCAGGATGTTTTGTTGGACAAAGAGTACAGACCATGTCGGGTGCTGTGGTGTGCAGCATAGTGCTGAATGATGGCACAGCTTCCATGCAAAGCTCTGTACACAACACAAGTGAAAAAACAAAAGTCACAACACAGATACCAAGCCACAATATAAATGTAAAAGCAACTTTACAACTAAAAATGAAAAACTGTATAGTTTTATGCTACTGATCACTGGTCAGATCACCAATAACTGATCACAAATGCAAAAGATCACTGAGCAGGAGTGCAAGCAGCAATATAAAGCTTACAAGCATTTTCACCTAAGCACTAAAATGAATTAATTTTAATGTAAAGATTAAAATGAACACACAATCATCTGTGCTGGTCTGTTCCTCAGACATACTGCCACAGCCCAATAGGCACTGGTTCCTGTCTGAGATGAGGCACCCGGTGCTGGAAACCCCTATTTTACAGCCTGCACAGCATCACCACCCACAGTGCTGCTGCCATTAGTCCTAACAGTCTGAGACACAGACCGTACGTGATCCATTTCCCTACGACAAAATGTGCCAGAGCCGAGCAGAATGTGTCCACTCCCTGACAGGCCATGTGGGTGAGCAAATTCAATGTCTGGGTCATTTTTCTTCAACGCGCGGTCCCTTTAGTAAGACGCCCGCACCAGACGAGCCCCTTGTGTTGTTATAATGCAGAGTTTTCACACAAACACAACAGGCGCACACAAAAAAAGCAAAGAAGTATGTCCACAATGAAAAAACCTTAACCCTACATTTAATTTCTGGGCTCCTCAGTTTGGATTTGAGTTAATGTGTTTAATGAAAAGATTCTATGTTTGCTTTGCTTTGTCTTCAATATCCCTCCTCAAGTTGCCCACATATCAAAACCAAACTGACAAAGCCCTGAGTTCCAAAATGTGGAGAAAGCCACCAGCTTAGGGACGGTGCACTTACAGAAGACTTTCTACAGTATGCTCTGCACCGTTGTGTCTATTTGCTGGCAGATTATGGGTGAAAGGGTCACTGATGGCTGCCACGACTGGAATACAGTGTGCTGCCTGAGTCACGGAAGTGTAATAGTTTTTAGCGCTTTTCCAGCAGTGAACTCCAATTCATTTCTGTCCTGATAAGATGTGAGGGAACCTGGTCATATCTGGTAATTGCTTCTTCACTTCAAGCCCGGCCTTTTCAGCAGAAACCTATTGTTTCCTCGGGACATGTTCCTTAGGTGCCCGAGTGTTTATGTTCTGAAAAGATCATAAAGTTTAAAGTGCAGCAGACTTCTGTTCTTTAAAATGGTTGGAAGCCGTGGTTTTCTGCTCGGCTGCGGGGTTTGGGAGGAGGCTGTTGTTTGCTTTGTTCACACACTAAGCTTCACATTTTATTTGTGTGGTCTTCATTTTCCCCTTATTCCAGGATTGTTTCTGCAGTGTTTTAAGAAAACAAAATGACATTCAGCGTTTCATATCAAACCAAAGCAACCATTCCGACAGGGTGTCACAAAGGTCCTGAAAATCATTTTTACAAGCTGTATTTCACATTTTACTGCACAACTGCTGAATGAAGTATGTCTAATATTTCAGCAACATAAAAATCAAACCGCATAGTTAATAAAAAAAATGCTGAATTTAAACAGAAATGGTAAAGCTGAACAGAAATAGAAAAAAAGGAATGAGTCAGTGTTAAATTTACAAAGTTGATCTTGTTGGAGCGAAAATGCAAACTCCAGTCTGAAAAGATAAATGTCCCAGATGTTAAAGCAGGTATGTTTTTCTGTCATACATTTTTAATCATGAGTTATGAAGACATTCATCGTGGAGTGGATGTGACACTGGCAGGCAGATTTTAGGTACATGAGTTTTTCAGTGAATGGTTTCTAAACCTAATGTGACAGTTTATGTGCTCACAGCTTTACTGTTCAATAAGTAACTATTAGCACATGAGGAACTACCAGATTTTACTCATATTTTAGATGAGAGAATTTCAGTTTTACCCATAAATGAAGCTGTGCAGTTTCTATAATCTAAACAACCTGTTGACTGTCTGAGTATTTGGCTACTTGAGTGTCTTGCCCCATCCCATTTTGCTGAAATGTAACTGCGCTGGGACCAGAGTATCACGCTGTGATGTGACCATTTGAATTTGAGCATCTGTGATCTGGCCCATGCACATCGTCACCATGGAACTCAAACTTCTGCAGAGAGCGCAAGAAGTGTCTAACACGAGCTTCATGTAGAGGATCAGCAGCAGCTGCGCCCCAGAGAGCCAACAGCAGCCTGAGCAGTGGAGAAGCTGCAGGGTCACAGAGGGAGGTCAGTGCGTGGAGTCAGGAGGACATGCTGGTAGGGAAAGGTAAATTGGTGTTGCTCAAGCTATCCTGTGGGTAGATGTTGCTTCAGAAAGCTGTGCATGACTATCTCTCTGATGGCACCATGCGCGGCAGATCATCAGTGTATGAGTGTGTGAATGGGTTGACGCTGACACGTAATGTAAAGCACGTGGTCGGAAGATTGTCTCTGTACTCTGGACTCCGTACCCCAAAATGCTCCTGATTGCTGCACCATCATTGTGTGAATGAGTGCGGATGCTTAGTTTCCTTCCTGATGAGCGGCTCTCGTCAGCGTATGAATGAATGTCAGTGGATGAATGCTGACATGCAGTGTCAAGCACTTGAGTGGTCTTTGAGATGAGAAAGGCACGATATGAATGCATTCCATTTACCGTTTCACATTGTTGTGTGTCGCTTGGTATTTTCTTTCATGGATTATTGCATTTATTCATTGTCGCAGTCATCTCATATTTATTATTATCGACTGCTGTCTGAAGGCCAAATTGCTCTATTGGGACATTAAATCTTTAAAGCTTTACTCTACTTTACCTGCTCCAGACATCAAAAACAACAATCTCCAAAGCCACTGGAACATCTAGGAGTCAACACAAGCAGCCCAAGATGACCAGGCCCTGCCCTTGTTGTTATGTTACATTCTCAAGTCCACAATAAGGCTCTCTCATAGCAGACATAATGACTTAGCCATGACAGTTTGACAGAGAGCCAGCATGAACAACAGAACCCTGAAACTGAAGCAGCTGAGTGGGACTCAACCATCAGTCATTTTATTATCCACTCCTGTGTTTCATTACTGTGACGTGTAAACTTCACGTCAAACCCATTTTCTAAAGATCAAGTGTTGCCTTAACTTTGAATCCACCTGCATGTTCAACATGACGCATCTCCACTTGCAAGCAGTTGCAGAGTGGAAGCTTCTAACCATCAAAGCAACACTCCAACCATTCCTGGAGTTCATGTCTGTAGAGCGACTGTATTCTCTGTGTAATTTAGAGTTGGCAGTCAATAAAAGTCAATAATAAAGAGTTTACTCCGACTGACAGAGGAAAGAAAGCACAGCTCATCACTGGGTTCATTTTGTTCTGACTTTTCGAGCAGCACTGACAAATGAGCAGGCAGAGATGGTAACACAACAGAAGCAACATTTCAGCTGTGACCGTCGGGGCTGCTTTAGGGCCATGCTGACAGATCTCAAGCCAGTGAAGTGTGTGAGGCATGTCATGTTCTAGCCATGCCACAGCGCTCCTCAAGACAGAGCAAATAAGTGCATGTCCTCTGTAATGCCACAGAGCTGCCCGGCTGCAGCATTTCAGTGTGCTCTGATGTCCACGTGGCACTGAAAGGCTGTTGTGTTAGAGTGTGTTCATTAAACATTCAGCTGATTACTCTCACAACAGGCCTGCTTATGGGCAAGTGGAGGACATTCACTTTTAAACAGACTGTGTCCCTTCTCTTTGCATGTGAAATGAGATTGGGCATCCAGCTGATGGTTTGACAGTCTGTTGGCTGTGAGCGGCGCCGCCTGGGGACGGCAGGGGGAGGCCTCCGTGGTCACTGAAGCAAAGTGAACACAGCCGCAGTTGTTGGCTGTTGTGCACAGCTGTAAATTACATGTGTCACTGAGTCCTCGAAGAGAACAAGGTGTTGCTGTTGGTGGCTTCGTGGTTCAGCTGCAGCTTCCAGCAGGTGGCCCAGCTCCCACCATCAGCTGACTACAGTAACAATAACTGACATTATTAAAATGATTTGAGCGGAACAGTGACAGACTTCAAGGATTAAATCACAGCAAGGCTTTATGACTTATTTCAGCTGTGCTTCCCAAACATACAATGACAACACACTTGTAAGAAATACAACAACTTAATAACATTGACTCTCTTCTCAGCTGTCAGCTAATTAAACTTCCTAAAATAGTTCAGCTCATTAAAAAGGAATTAGTCACATAACTGATTTATTAATCCACAATAAATGTAACAATTTATTCATGGTTTTAGGAATTCATCAAGCAAAAATGCTGAATATTCTCTGGTTTAAGCTTCTCAGTCTTTTGTCTTCACTAACAGTAAAGTGAATATCTTTGGATAGTTGGTTTTAATTTAGAGTTTAAAAACATCACCTTGGACTTCAGCAGACTGTAATGGGCTAAACTGCAAAATCAAATCAGCAGCATTACTGATATTCATTAGTTGCAAGAGTAGATCAAATTTGAAACAAATTACCTATTGCTGTCATCTGCAACACACTTCAACCAAAGGGAAAAGAAGACTTGAACTCATCTCTTTTTACTGACCGTGTCCCAGCAGACCTGCGATCCACCAGGGAACCCACACCTCATCAAGCCTTCACAACCTTCACAACTGAGGGTGAAAACATCCACAGTGCTGAGAGGACTCCACCAACTGCTTTGGTGAACTGGAGGGAAGCTCTAGAGTCTCTATCATTGCTTAGATAATAAAACTGGATGTTCTAACTGTTTCACTGTGGTTCCTGTCACCAGAGAGTCAGCGACACGTTTGCCTTTCTTGCCTCACTTTAAAACACAACCAAGTTGCTTGTTGCACATTTAGCTAACCTCCCTCTGTTAGCCACCCTGTTCTGTCTTCAGTGACCTCCCACCATTACTCCCACTGCCACTCACTAACATGGCCAATGTTATCTCACTTCAGTAGCTTCTTCACCAGCACTTGCACCTACTTTGAGTCACCTCACATTGTTTGCCTTACCACCACTTGGGGCCAGATATATGGTGATGCATGCACATCAAAAAATGCACGTCATTCCCCTTTCATCAACGTGCGTTTGTATGATGTGAAACTTGCACTTCTGCTGGGGCCCACATCTGCAAACGCATGTGCTGATTTGACTTTGTGCCTCAGTGTCTATACAGCCCCAATACCACCAGCAGGCGCTGGCACCTGGTGATTTAAGTGTGATGTCTCTGAGTTGGGTGGTGGCAGAAGCTGCTTTCACACAAATAAGTTGTAATTAATTACTTGTCTTTAACAAATTAAATGAATAAATTGCCCCCATCAGTTACGTTCACAACATGCAGGTCAGGTTTCTCACAGATTTTCATTTTCACTTGTCAGTTTGCTCAGCTTAAGGTCCATGATGACAATGTGCAAAGGAAGACTTGCAGGATCTCAGATGCACAACTGCAAATGCTCGTAATGCACAGGTGAACACCAGTCTCATGGGTGGCATTGTGACACAACACTGCATACTGACTCACAACAGTAACTGAACTAGTCATTAATCTGCACCTGTTGAACGTGCATTACTTTGCTGCGCTGCCTTCAGGAACTGGTGGAATAGTTCAGGAGCTTTTTGATTACACCTTGTAATAATATATCATCATAACTGTCAATAATTTAGGAATAATTATATGATTCTTTTTATATATTTTCTATTGATATTGATATTTATTGCAAACTGTGGGGTTTGATATATGTAAAACCAAGTCCACTATATACTTTGTAAATTTTACCAAAAGAAGGGATATGCATATTTCTGTATTTGTGCTTATGCACAGTTTTTTTGTAAATCTCAGATGCATAAAAGAGTTTTATGCATCTGGCCCCAGGTAGCCAGTATTTCATTCAGCTATTCTCATCACACCACTGTGTATGGAAATATATGCAGCCCAGGTATTGTCACTCCACTTGCTGTAATACCCTGCGCCTGACTGTCCCTGCATCATGAAGAATATTTCCTGGTCCCTGGTCCCTAACTGAGCAACACTTCCAGCAGCAGCCTGCCAGAGCAGGTTATTTGAATCTGTGCGTTAGGAAGAGAAACGTTGTTACATGTATAATACTGAGCTGATGAGAGCTGCTGAAATGCTGCTGCTGCTAAACGTTTCTGTCTCTCTGCCTGTCTCTCTCCTGAGGCACACACTGCCTCTCCGCAGCACTGTCACTGATAACAAGTTGTTCCTAATTGTCCTGCTCACAGGAGCTGGACACCTCCTGCACACTGTGCAGCTTTAAATAAAATCCAACATAAGGAACCTTTGTTTTAAAAAAATCCTTAGCCTCTCCCGCTCTCTTCCTTACTTCACCATCAGCCCAAATACCTAAACATTCAGAATGAAATATGCAGTTACTTGTATCTTTGTCAAATCCACAATTTGATATTGAAACAAGAGAACAGAGCAGCATTACACCGTCAGATAATGAAGCTTTAGTGAAAGTTCAGTCAGGAAGTCATTCTCTCCCATGCTCAGGCCTGCAGTACTATAGTACTGTAATACAGCAGCATCAGTAGTTCTCATTCATTCTGCCAGTCACTCTCTCTCACACGCTGACTCATAACTTCCTATCGTTATTTCCCGGCTTCAATGGAGATATCAGCTGTCGACATCAGCTGGTGTCATCTATCCAATAGCACTCTCTCCTCTTAGAGAGCTTCAGCAGCTGTTGTGCATCCCTCCACCTCCCCATCACCACCCAGATCAGTCTCAGCGCTCATCAGCCACCACCACCACTGTCTGGCCTCTACAGTAATGTGCATAAACAGCAACAGACTGTTGCTGTTTATGCACATTACTGTAATTCTAAATCTCCCCGTAGAGTCTGAGGACCAAAGACTCATCTGATATCATCTGTCATTTCATCGTTGGCTAAGGGGCGACTGTGGCTCAGAGGTTGAGCTCATTGTCATTTAGGAGATTGGCTGTTTGATGTAGGACACTGGATGTCCCATTAGTGTCTGAATGAGTGTATGAATGATAATTACATTCAAGTTAATAATAATAATAATAATAACTTAAAGGGGTTAATAATATTACATATTATATCTGAGCTAGTTATATGGTTGTGTTGCTATTTTGCAGTAAAACAAGGGAGAAAGGGTTGGAAGGTGAAGGACAACTCCCACTTTTCTATTCAGCATGACTGCAGAGTAGTTATTAGTTATGCAATCCGTTATTAAATCACCTACACAAAAGTGTCATTTTCCAAGGTTCCCCGTGAATGAATGAACTTGTTAAGCCCGGCTGTCTGCAGAGCTCTCAGCTGCATCTAACTATGAACGCAGAGAAGCCTTTGGTTAATGGAATGCCCTCTCCTGAGACCCACAGTCTGCTGCTGTAACCTCTCCAGACCATGAGTGGGCTGCAGGCAGCATCTGCTCTTCTGTTGTTTCACCAGCCCCAAGGCCACATGCAATATGTCCAATATGTTTCATCTTCGCTGCAGTGTATTTTTAACACATTGTTTTAGAAAATCAGCATTGGGGTTTTGATGTATTATCAGTTTTTCACTGGAAGAATTGTAATTATCAGAAAAGGCAAGTTCTCAAGTCAAAACATTTACATCGACCGAGCAGCAACACATTGTGATGGAATTGATTATTTCGCTAGAAGTGTATCAAAAGAACTAGCTTCCCCAACAATGGCACCATCTTCACTGCCTCAGGTGATCTTTCCGACTCTAACATCTCAACAGAAGAACAGTACTAAATAACTACACATCGTCACACGCAAACCAAAACTGCTAAAAGATATTCCCAAATCCTAACACAAATGCCATCCTCCGAGGAGCAGCTCCGTAGCTACAAGTCAAAAACAAAACAGCATCATTTGTGTGTTTTTTTTGGCTGTTTATCTGCTCTTCCAGGGAGACATTGATTTCTGTAGATCTGTGTATGGTATGAAAACCAAAGCACACTGCTTTGCTAACAATGAGCTTGACCAAAAAAAAAAGAAAAGAACTTCCCTGAGGAGCTCCACAAACAAACAAAAACTCATGAAATGTGGGAAGTATGAATTAAACTGTTGGAGTCAGCCCTCCTTTCGGGGCTAATAGATGCTAAAATGCTTCGTAGAGCTGAGGGGAGCTGCAGAACCCTTATAAAATGCTGATTTTCTTGAAATATTAGTATTCCCTCTGAAATAAGCTGGATCCAATTACTGTAGATTTGCAACATAACATATAGGATACTGTAATCTCTTCTACTTCATCTCTATGTAAAGGTCTTCCTCGGAAAAAGTACGGCAGCATTGTTTGAGCTATTAAGTAAATGAGTTGCAGATGAACGTAAGGAGGGAGGTATTCCTCTCCTGTAACGGCCTCCTGCCATCTGTTCCCCTCTTTAATTGCTCTGGAGACCCTCACTCACCAGGTTCACCTCCATCCTTCCGCATTATGTTTGTAGAGACTGACACAACTCTCTCCGCGCAGCTTTACTCGCTGAAATGACTGGCTGAAACAATTATCTGGTTTATTAATAATTCAACATTTATGATTGTAATTAGTGGATGAGTTTAGCTCTGTGGTTGGGGATTCAGTTCCCATAGAGCCCACGTATGTACTGCACTGTTTATATCAGCAGTTTTAAAAATAGAAGGCGCTCAGGATGAAAGCCTCCCCAAACTGTTCCTGTGTGCTGCTCTCACTGCTTCTCTGCATTTGTCTTTCCCTCCTCCATCACCCGAGCATCTACTGACCCTGACCCCGCCCTCGCCCTCTCTCACCCACTTGATCTGCAGCGAGTTATAGACACAAACCACAGACTCCTCTGTGACAGACCTACAGTAAGTAAGGGTTCTCCCTGCCTCCTGTCTGATTCAGCACAGGCCTCTGGCACCTGGACTGTCCTGACCGAAAGCTTATTTCTATGATTTAAACAGCAACTCGCCGTTTTATCTGTGAGTGGGTCCCTGTGAGGTCTTTTTTCCATCCACACACGCAAAGATACATACGAGCATGCATGTGCATTTTGCTATGTACAAAGTTTCACACTGTTTCATTAATCTACAGGTAGAGATAATGCGCCTCGTGAAGTTTTAGCGTTTTCTTGCATTTTTTCCGTCCTGCGTTACTGCCGCATAAGATATTTAGAGCCCACGCACAGAGGCAGGCCCAACAGTCCCTGGCTCTGAAAGTGGAATGAACCTGTTGTTTTTGGCTGGGTTATTTTAAGGGCCCAAGCACTGAAACGGTGTGAAAGCCATACTGGAATTACTTGGATTATTTTTATTATAATTCCCCAAAAAGGCATTTTTTAAGGGGTTATGGTGCTTAAAAATGCACAAAACCACACAGAGGTCTGGGGTCGCGTGAAACAACATGATTTTCAGCACTTTACACACTGTCCAATCTGCCACAGACTTCACATGTGTAATAAGTGTCCCGCTCTGAAGACATCTACATATTCAGTGATAGTAAGAGCACCACCTAAAGAACTGCTGCAGAACATTTTTTGTACACTTTGCCACCCCAAAACTACCTCAAAACCCCTTAACACCTTAATGTGATGCATGGGCAAGGCAGTGCAGCAAATTTCAATGTCTCGCCATGAACAAAGAAACTGCTGTAATTTCACGTCACAATGTCAGGTCTGTGGCAGATTGCACATGCTCGATAAGAACCCCTAGCGTGGATACATGCATCCATCTGGCTCCATCTCACATTTTGTCTGGAGGATCTTCAGACTACAATGGTGCCATACTGTGAAGATTGTGAATTTTCCACAGGTGCCATTGCCATGCATCGTTTGACAGGAAAAGGAAGTTGTTTTTGATGGACAAGGGAATCATGACACCTAGCATCCATGTCAGTGTCACCATTGTGTCACTCTCACACCCATGAAACATCTGATATGTTTCATGGGTGTGAGAGTGACACAATGGCCACATATAGAGAGCAGCAAGCAGCCCCCACTGTACTCTTCACCTAGATCACCTGAAATTCACATATGTGGGTTGTGTCGCCTTGGCAACTCAATATCTGCCATAAAACAGTGAGTTATTCTAACTTGACTGTGCGTTGTCCTTATGTCACAAATGTGTGTGATTTTTGAAACCTTTTGGTTTGTGATCTGCTCTTAATGTAACTGAAACTAATTTGTGATTGGCGAGTGTTCCCTGGAGCTACATGACGGACACGGGATGTGACGCCTATCTCCACAACGCAGTGTCTATAACAGGTAAAAGATCTGAGCGTTGCTCAGCTGGTGTATGTTTGTGAAGCAGTGGTTTCCACCTCCCCCCGACAGCAACAGGGCTTGTCAACACTGCTTGCAGCTTTAATCACCATCAATTATCATGTCATTATTATAACTATGTAATAAATAGCAATAGCAATAAGTAGCAAATTGGCCTGCGGGTGTTTTTTTTTAAGAAATATAATAAAAATCATTGTATAGGAGATACTGAATCAGCGGGCATGTGTGCATTATGCTTGGCGTTGGTGGGCATATAATTGAAGTTTGAACAGAGCCAGGCTAACTGTTACCCCCTGCTTTAAGTCTTTATGCTAAGCTAGTTCAGCCAAATCCTTCTTCTGATGATGTACTTAAAGAACACAGTGCAAAGTACAAGGATAGGAGATGCGATGTTACCACCATGGAGGTATTCAGGACTGTCAAGAACTGAAATTTAGTTAAGCTGGTTTTTGGTCCTGTCTTGTGATTTCCTGTTTTATTTTGAAAGATCTAACTTCCCTCTCGTTTCAGGTGGCTTGCCCTTCCTCTCGTGTTTCCCGCCTGTCTGATTGTCTTCCCCGACCTGATTGTTTCCACCTGTTCCCCATTTCCTCTTGTGTATATAAGTCTGCGTCTCCCCCTGTCTTGTGCCAGTTCGTCGTGTCCTGTTAGTACCGAGAACCAGCGCTCTTGCCTGTCTTGTTATCTTGCTCATATTCTAGTTTGCCTGTAAGTTTATTTTGTCACTTTGTTTGCCTTTTTGACTTTGCCTCGATTCTGAGTGATTTTTTGTTATTTGCCTTTGTGGTTTTTGTTTTCAGTTTTTTGGCCTCGTAAGAGTGATTTTCTGTTTTTGCTTCGGCATTTCTTGACCTAGTCCTGTTCAGGAAGTTTATTTGATACTTTGTGCTTTTTCCTCTTGTAGAGTGATTTTTGGTTGTACTTTGTGAATAAACACTTTAAACTCTCCATCGAGTGTCGAGTCGTGCAATTGGGTTCTAGAACTGACCTTGTCAAGGACAATGTCATGCAGTCCTCTTAGTATGTGGATTATTGACTTGTTCGTTCATCATCATTTAGATGCCTACATATTTCTTTAATGCTTGTTGGGTTATTTTTGTACACTTAGCTTTCCTCCGCTTTATTCTCTGTTTCAATTCTTCTGGATCAAATAAAATATTCACAAAAACAGTCTGCACAACTTTTTTAAAAAGCTGTTTAATATCCCTGAAATGGAAATCAACATTGTGCAACTGCAGCTGCACCAATGAATCATGATTTAACTTTTAGTTAAGTTAGATTTATATTTTTTTTAAATCTGGAACTATGTAATTACACTCTACTATATTACCACTGTCTGTAATACAATCTAATATTATATTATGCATTGTAATTTAACGTGTGCATTTATCTGTGTCGGTATTATTTGCTATTCAATATAAATTAATCAGAAGTTTGTCCAAACACAACAGCAATCACACTTGAAAGAAAGCATATTATTGTCAATATGAGCAAGCTGATTAAATTTGCTGTTTACAGACTTCCACATTATCGTTTGGGAATGAGAAGTTTTTATTCACTTGCAAAGCTTTAATCCCATGAAGGTGTGACAGAATTCACTATGAAACAAAACATCATGACCAGTGATTACCAGGGTCAGGTCAATAACAGGCCTGTTTGCAGTATTATTTTAGGATATTGTTACATCTGCGATGTGAGTAATTAGTTGCTTAGTCAAATTACAGAAATACAAATTCAGTTCCTACAAACTTGATGCTGAAATCAGGAATAACTAGTGTTTATTTTTGATGTGGTACTGTAAATATCACTGATGCACATGTACTTTTTGTTTTGTGAGACTGTAATAATCTTAATGAGCAATGCCATGCCTTTATCCCTCAGCATGTTATGACAAGACTGTAGGAGGAGCAGAAGCAGGGAGGAAGACATTCCAGGGCTTCGACCAGCCTTGATTGATCTAACACTTTAGTTTAGCTTTTAAGGTGTGGAATGAAGAGATAAGCATGTGCGCCTGAAGGACGGCAGTACTTAGGTTAAACGCTGTCCCTGAACACATACACCCAGTGTCAAATGGGGAACTCTGCTCCGAGTCACACTGGAAAAAGTCATTTATGGTTATTGGAAAAATGTTTTCATTCAGAATAGATTACATCTGATCAGTGTTGCTGTTTTTAGCATTTAATGCAAATGTTTATTCTGAATTCAAATGACACTCTGCGCAGGCACACTAAGATTCCAGCATTAAGTTTAAGTTATTCCCTATAGTCTATTAAATGTTGTGGCCATGCAAAAATAGACATTCAGCTGAGGTTCCTCCCGCAGGGACTGTTGTTACTGATCTGGGGCTACAACACAAGTCCAGTGATTTTATGGTGTGTAAGGCTGCAAACTGTTCAAGGACATGTTCAAAGTAAAGCGATTAAAATTAGCCACTGTAATGTTTGGTGCATCGGGGGGAAGCAGATCGCTGTCTCTGAATCACTATCATATCACACGCTATTGTGTTGGCAGTAGCTTTAGGGTGGAACGCAAACAAAGGTGCTGAGCAAATTTTAGAACCTCCCCTGAGAGACAGAAGAAAAGACGACGGAGAAGAAAAGAGTTTATCGCCGCAAAGACACGTCACTCTTCATGACGGCGCTGCTGCATCATACGTGCTTCATGCAGAGATGGGAAGCTTTTCTGATCACCTCACTGTCTCTATTCGAAGATGAGAATCAAGCCAGGAACGTTTAAAGTGTAGTTCACTCTAAAATTATGATGTGCTTACAAAAACAGCTTGGGTACATAAAAAATAAAATACAATACCCTTTAAGAGGTTTTAAATAGTTACTGTGGTGGGCTGCTGTAATGTTGTGGGATAGAAACATTATTCTCTTTATTATATAAGACAGCCTATAAGGGAGCTTTCCGCAATAAAAATTTAGTATCCAGCTGTAATAATGGAAAAATTAATCATGATTCTTGAATTGAAACTCTTGTCCCTTATGAAACTGCTACCTGTAATAGAATTACAAATGCAGATATAGAAAGAAAATGATGTGTGCGGTCGGTGTGGACAGAGACACCAGGGAGAACAGGGAGGAGAGGATCCAGAGGAAGCTGAGGACTTTTCATGGAGCCTCATCTGCTTCTGGTGTATTCAGTATCCAACATGCCATTTCAGCAGGGGTTTACAGAGCACAGAGTAATGAGCAAAAATGACATGATCGATCTGCACATGAGCACCGGGGTCTCTGTGGTTACTTCACAACAATCGCACAAAACTGACTCAGTGGATCTGCAGCATCACTTTAGTGAGAGGGTTTAGATGGAAGAGATGATTGCTGGCTTTGGGTGGGTGTCAGGACAGTTAGCAGAGTAGAAGAACGCTCTTCCTTCCAGCCGTGGATTGCTGTGGACATCAAGTCTTTAGGTAAGTCATTTTTCATCACTTTCACCGTCCACTTCTGCAGATCTTCATCACTGAGCTGTATTTCTTCCGGCTGTATGACACGGACAGTGTGTGCTTCAGGTGTCAGCTCTGTGATACAGCTAGGTTCTGTTGTCCTTGAAGGTACCAGGTGCATAACAGGTGCATAACAACATAAATTAATAATGTGTTGTAGCTACTGATGAAACTTTCATATCACCCGAAAAGTCTGTTATTTTCAAAAAAACAAAGAATTAAGCTTCTAAATAAATTTGTAATAATGAATAATCCCTACACCCAGCCAGGGTTTATAAGGTAGAGGTTCATGTTTCTGTTCTTTTCAGGAATTAGCTCGTACAACTCTCTGTGTTTCTCTGCGTCTGAGATGAATGCGGCGTCCTCCTTCCTTGATGAGCAGTCTGTAGAGTGTAGTGCTTTACCGCCAGGGAGCGGTCATGTGATTTTTGTTTACAGTTGGGGCGGAGAGGGGTGGAGGAAAGGCGACGCATCAGAAGAATACTGCCTGTCACTCGGCGTTCTTGTAACGTTATTAACATAATGTAATTACAGCCTGCTCGGGGTTTCTGCTATGATTACCATATTTACTCGCTTAAATGTCTGTAATCAGTGGGAACTCTAATGTATGGAGCTGTAGAGTCACTGATTTTTCCGTAAAACATACTGCAAAGGAGACAGAACAGTGACACAATGACAGAGCTGTCAACCTTTAAGACATGTGCACCTTGCTGACACACTTCTTCTTGCTGACCTAGTGGAGGAACTTGAGATGTTGGACAGTGGACAGTGTGAGCTGTCTTGGTGTAAGTGGGCCTACCTCTGACAGTGAAGAGTCACTATTATCAGGACGCATGACGTAAAGAACGTACACTGACAGTAAATGTAAGGAATCATCTACCAATCTCTCATGGTCTTTCCTGCAAACTATACAACTATAACTATACATTCCTCCCACACTATGGATGAGGTGCAGAAATTCTGCCACCAGTATTATTATGTAAAAATTGAGAATATAAGGGATTTAGACCTGGGATCATTAGTTTTACAGACAAACTAATCATTACATCTTAAATGGACCGGAAACATGTTTCTTTTGAACTATTATGCTAAATAGCATCTCTACAATCTTTATTTTGGTGTTCTACAACTGTAACATCCAAACTATAAGCAGCTAATACTGGCAATCCTTGAGATGCTTTCAAATTTGATACCTGGGTACTTGGGTTGCAATATTGATCTCCAACAAATGTGGCATCCAACTCTTGTGGCATATACGCAATAGTGACAGGCTCTCTACTCCATTTAAGTTTCAAGGTCTACAAAAGATAGTGTCATGGTTCTGTGTTGAGTTTGTTTTGTTTCCTGTTTTATTTTGAAAAGTTTTTCCCTTGTGTGTTTCTGTCTGCTTGTTTCCTGTCTTGATTAGTTGATTGGTCTCACCTGTGTCTCGTTTGCCTGCCCCCACCTGTCTATTTAAGTTATGTCATTGCCTTTGTTCTCTGTTGGTTCGTTTGTTGTATTAGTCTCCATGTTCCTGCCTCGATTCCTTGTGGTTCCCTGCGTGTGCTTTAAGATTTTGGTTTTCTGGTTTTTGGATTTTTGGACTTTGCTTTTGTGTCACGTGTCACTGATTACCAGGTTTTCGACCCTGCCTGCCGTGACTACCCGTAAGCCTAAGCCAAAAATGAACTGTTTAAATATCGTTGGCCTCCTTGTTCGTGTCTGCATTTGGGTCCTGCTCTCTCCTGTAACCCGCCCCCTGACAGATAGTATAAAAACCCCTGGAGGCTTTCAGAACCAGACTTCAAGCTGGAGGTCACTGTTCGATAAAGCCAATAGGACCACATCATCAAATCTTTTCCATGTCCCATACACTTATTCAGTACATGTTGTCCATAGGAAGCACTTTAGTAAGACAGGTCATTCACAGCTTACATTAATCCACCTGCAGCAAAGTAACAGCAGGTAACAGTCTGCAGGGCTGTAAGTGCAATGCTCTGACGTGTCACACCAGCAACATCCGGTTAAGAGGTTGACGAAGATCAGTCAGAGCAGAATTTAGATCTCTCATCTGAAAACCATGACACACTCACCTGCTGTCCAAGCTTCTACAAAACCTTCCTTAGTTGATGTCTCATCTCTTACATCTATTTCAGAGAAGCTTAGGTGTGCATCATAAGTTACCATGGTGATACACTCCTCTAGAACTGAACCAGTGTTATAGCCATGAAAACTCAGATAAACCTAAAGTTACCTCACTAACCTCAAATTCTACTTTGTGGTTTGGCCTCTGGGCCTTCCCTAAGCTTAGAGATTTCGGTTCAGCGTCTTTGATGACAACACAGCCGAGTCATCTTCAGGCAATTTTTTCTGGCATCTTCTATGGCACTAAAGAAAAGGATGTTTCTGACTTTCCCCACTCCTTTAGAAACGTAGAATACTGGAAATATCTTAGCTCAACCTCTTGGTCTGCCAGGCAAAATTACTTCAAGGACAAATTTCCCAAGTCTTTTAATAAATGAAGCATTTCATTTACTGGAGGGAAGTTCAGCGTCTGTATATCCATCCCCGCTTCTTCTGAAAGCATGAAAGTCTGCTAATGTTTTGACCCACTGCACATATTTTTTTCATTTTCCTTGTCTTGGCAGGGATAATATTCATGCCCTTCGAGTAATGGCCCTCATTCTGAAAAATGACTTTGTCATGGGGGCTTGTATGGATGAGTTAAGGTCCCCAGACCATTAGCACTACTATTATACCACCAACATTAACTCTTCAGGGAAACAAAGGCAATTAAATTAAGATTCTCTTCTTTTGAGATGAACCACTCTATGGGCTATGAATATTAAAATTGAACTTGTTGACAAGTGATTATTCAAATGTTTCAGAAAATAACAAACTAGACCAAATTTTCTTATTAGTCTAACTTTATTAGTTTGAATCTTCATATAATGTCAAATATGCTTTTGTCTTTACTATATTTCTTATTTCTGCAACTGTTATGCTGCAGCATACACAAGGTAAATGGCAAGTGAACTGTACTTACACAGCACCTTTCTAGCCTTTGTGACCACTCTGTGCTTCACCAGCATTCACACACTGATGGCAGCTGCTACATCATAGGGAAACTAAAAAACATGTTCTCTGTTAAAATGCCAAGTAAGACCTAATATGTGAATTAAGTGAAGGCATTATTTGTCATGTTTTGAGATGCGGGTTGCACATGCTTTTGTGGAGGTGCATCTTGCAAAGGTTTTCCATCGTCTGCATCCAGGTCATTCTATTCACTGTCAGCCAGCTGACATGTGATCATAGAGAGAAACACAGAACCCTGTGCTTTAATGGGGTAAAGTAGTGAGTATGATTGACAGCGAATGTCACAACTTGTAATGCATCAATAATGTATGATAATGTATTCGTGCTGATCCCACCTGTGCCCATGGATGGGACAGGTGAGTCTGGCCATGAAAGTACCAAAAATGCACTTGGCATCCCACAATGCACTGAACAGGGAACAGTTGCCAAAGTCCACAGTATGTTCTGATCACCCAGCACTTCAGTCTTGTCTTCATCAGTAGTGGTTTTCCCTGTTTTAGCCTGTTTACGTCCATTGAAATCGTTTTGATCATTTGAGTTTCCCCAGTATTCAGCAACAACGTACACACCCACAACTCACTCCCTATATTTCCAGTCCAGTGATTTTAAATGGTTGTATGGTTTTACAAACGCTCTAACGTTTCAACAGTCCTTTTCACAGTGCTTCATTTCAAGGTATTAACTACACTTTCATGTTCCAAACAAACCAGAAAGCTGTAAAAAGTCATGCACTCTGCAGGCGAGCCACATTCACAAGCTTTAACAAACTCGCTCTGTCTGAGTCAGTTTGTGTCAGTCGTGTCTTTGTTTAAGCACGTTAAGTTAATTACAGTGTTAGAGATTTTCCAGTGCACAGATTTGACCTTGACATCAATACATGCCAAGGATACACACCCAGGAGGAAGTTTGTGAGATCAGTGCGGATCAGAATGTATACAGTATGGAGGACAAATGCTGTAAAAGAGAAATAAAAAGATGATAATCACTGTCCCCCAGCTGAGTATCCGTTCCTCTGTGGTGTAGGAGACAGGACAGCAGCATCAGATGGGGGTGAAGTGGGGCTAATGTGTAATTCAGATCTGGCTTTGACAGATTTATATTTCAGAGCCATGAAAGCCAGTATTCCTGGAGGACCTGACCAACAGAGATACTGGGCTAGAGCCACAGCACCAGAGCAGCAACACTCAGTGCCAGTACACTGCTACTGTCTCATACACACACATGCGCACACATATGCACTATTCAAGTACAGTATTATACAACGCATGATTTCATGTGATAATTAGTATCATTAGGTTCTAATCTTGCGTCACTCTGACTGCAGTGACACTCATCAGAACTTAGATCCGCTCTTGCAATACACACAAGGCTGAATCTTTCTGCATGCCTGACCCGCGCCTGCCTGTCTGAACTACTGAAGATATGTACTGACATCCAGCATCTTTAGGTCCAATAGGGATGCCTGATTATGTGGCTGGGGTGTTACAAATGTGTCACTGGGAAACAGGAAGCAAGGTGTAGGACTTAAACAGCAGAACTGGTAGACTGTAAAGCAGGCAGCGATCACAACCAGTGAAGCAGTTCTGCTTATGTAAACAGATCCAGAATCAGAGAATCAGAAGTCCTGGGAAACAAAACTATAAATCTACAAGAACATGAGGAGACATGGGAAATGGCAGGGACGCTTGGCACCAACGGAGGACATACAGCATAGACTCTGGGGAGAGAAGACTGGTGTAACACAGGTGAGACAAACAAACAAATGAAACAACGGTGAGAATGAAAACAGGCAAGAGGAAACTGAACTGAAACATGACAAGATAAAAAAATAAAAGAGGAAACACAAAAAACATTCATCATTCATTAACATTCACCCTGCATCGAGAATAGAATTCCTCCATGGGAACACCTGTAAAGCAAAATGTGACTGGAAGAAGTGATGAAATGCCACATCATCTATTTTGTTCTGGAGAACACCTCACTTTCTTCTTGTCCTCACTTGGCACAAGTCAATCAAGGAATGAAATGATCGGAGTGGCTCAGCGGTAGAGCGGGTTTACCATCTATCAGAAGGTTGACATTGGGAGTAGGCTTAACACCTTCCTCTCTGATAAAGCTTATAGCTGCTAGAGGCCCTGGACAGGTCTTCACTCATCATCATCATCTTCATCACAGGGCTGACACAACATCTATTCATGATCACATTCACACCTATGGGTCAACAATTCACCTAATTCACATGTCTGGAAACCTGCAGGATACCAACACAGAGGAGAACATGCAAAGTCACATGGCTTAGCACTCAGTCACACACTCAATAGTGGGTTTGAACCCAGAACCTTTAAGCTGTGAGGCATCCGTCCAAACCACTGAACTGCTTTACATTTTACTGGCAGGGAACCATCTTCATTAACTTACAATGCTTCCTATAACAAATCAGTTGCATATCTGTGCCAACTTTCTTCTTTAATTCTTCCATAATCCTTCCTTTTCCTGTTCTAATAGCTCCAGGGTCGGCAGTGTCACAGACCAGGATGTATGCAGTATAATTAACTCCCACCCTGAACCTCTGTACTGCAGAAACACATATTACTATTCAAAGCAAGCATGCCACACTCAGTTCAAAAAGGAATTAAGCTCGATTTCCTGCTGCTGGTGACCCAGCAGAGATTACCGTGACACTGCAGTGGCGAGATATGTGCAGTGTGCTGCTAACAGCTGCATTTCCACAGAGATTAGTTCCCCATGCTCCAGTGAACAGATACAGATACTGTTCCATCCGGGTGGTCTGTAAAGACAACAGTAAACAAAAAGGTAGGAATCAGAACAAGTCACACTTTGTTAGACTCTTAATATGTAGCACAGGTAAAACTGCGGCTCTGAAATGTCGATGTAATCTTATTAATATGAGTCGGTTTACACACGTTGTCATGACTGACTGAACAAAAGATGAATTACCTCATAGTATCTACATCTGATACGCTTTTGTACCAACAGAATAAAGTGCGTGCTGTTGATATTGCATAAGCAATAGTTAATCTTAGCGAGCTTGACCAGCATGAGCTCTGGTGAAAATACACATAACAATATAATACAAGCAGAGCACAGCAAAGCAGAACTGACATCACAGTTTCTGACCATCCATCCATCCATCCATCCAACCATCCATCCATCCATCCATCCATGATGGTTGGAATCCTTTTTTTATTTTAAATTTTGTGGAATATATTATACTTCTTGAGAACTAGGGGGTATTTTAGTCTGATAGTGGTACTAGAAGAAAGAGAACACAGTCAGTCAGTCTGTTTGGGCAGTAGTTTACACAATTTATTGAGAGCAAAATCAATCTTCCACTGTTTGCCTACACAAACAAAGATTTCACAGGCTCTGGTTATATGTTTGCTGGACACAGTTGGATCTCTAGCCTTAGATATGTGTGCTACACAGTGCTACATTTCTCCAGTGCTGCTCATAGGGCTCTGTGTGGTAGGCTTCATTCACATTGTGCTGTAAGTCAAAGATGCTTTCATGCCATCTGTCAGCGTAAGTACCTTGAGAAATGCTCTAATATGTCTAATATTAGCTGCTTTTCCCAGCGTACATCCCCTCAGTGGCTGTATCCTGGGGGAGACCATCTGGTGGCTTGTTTCAGCATTTGTACAACAGGAGGGGGGGACCACAGTCCAACACTATGCCTCTATAGTATGCATATTGAGTGTACACATATACAGCACATACATACAGTAAATATATGGATATGTTTTTATTCCATTAAGACTTTTTAAGACTATGATCAATCTTTGAGTCACATGAATTGACTGTGTGAGCAAAACTCGCAGGTTGTGGTCAACAGTAACACAGGCTGAACTACTGACCTGATGTCAGTCTACATTCTGCATTTAGGGTTGAGACTACATTCAAAAGCTGTTACATAAATAAAACATGAATTTATTAACTCAAGGTTCTGACTTGACTAGCAGCTTCCAAATAAGATTTGGATGCAGCAGTGCTTGCAGACCCAGAGACAGTGATAATGAATGGGCTTGAAGCTGCACAAAGACAGCTGCAGGACGTTTTCAGTTTACTTACGCTTTTCCTTGAATATGAGAAATATAAGTGACTGAATGAAACATATTGAGTATTGTAACAGTCTGTGGAATAGTTTACATTCTACAGCACACTCTAATTGAGTCCACACGGTGAGTTTGGAGGCAGATTGTGATATTGCGTGTGTTTTGCTGAAATACACACACCAAAATGAACACCCCCACACACATTTTGTTTTTCCTGGCAGTGTGAACAGCAGTTAAACATTTACAGAAAAGATGCTGGAAGGGTTCAGTCAAATAAAAAGTGGATAGTGTCACTTTGGAAACAGTGAAACAGCTCCAAAATAAATCTGTGGATGTGCTTATGATACTTTTTCAACCTCAGTGCTATGTTAGCGCAGTCTTCCAGTCTGTCCTGACTTTCCTACTTTGTTTGGGGCTCTCCTCTCAGTTCTAAGCCCACTGATTCCTATAAAAGACAGAAGTCCCTAAAAACACTAAACCATCACCGTTTTAAACAAGTCGGCTAGTCGGCTACAATCCAACAGCTCAAAGTAAAGCTCTAATTGAAAAGCCCAGGGCATGATAACTCACTTCTTTCTACATATTAGGCAATAAAAACATCTCACATTTAACATCAACTCCTGTAAACATAATGACAACCTGCAGATAAAATCTCAGCACACCTGCTGCCATACGATGTTCATTTGTGCCGACATATGGTCTGCTTTGGGTGGAATTAGCATCGTATTTGCATCTAATTTACATAGCACCTCGTCTGATTTCAGCGAGTTCGTTCTGCTACCTGAGAGAATCACACCTCAGCGATCAATACAGCACGAAGAATTTTATTTTAAGAGAGAATATGCATACATTTGCATGAATGACTTATATATTTATAGATACATATGCAGTGCAAAAATAGCATATCCACTATGTAGCTCAAATGGAATATTAGAAAACTATGTGACTGGACATACGTTGTCATTTATTTCTTTTTCATTTATTTCATGTGATTGATTTTCCATTTGTATCCTGTCTCTGAAAATCCATCTGCTTCAGCTTGTTATAGTGCTCATCCCACCCCAGTGTGAGAGATATGAAAAAATGAATAATGACACAATTCAGAACATCTCGAGTGAAGGTCTTTGTGGATACACCTGTTTCCTACCAGAGCTGGAGCTGGATAATTGATCTGCAACTATTTTGTAAAAGTTTTTTCAAGCAAAAACATCCACAACTTCTCAGATATGAATATTTGATGCTTCTTTTTGATGCCTTTGAAACTTTGTTCTCATCCAGAACATAAGGCCTCAGACTACAGCAGGTTTATAACGTCCTTAACAATTTGGAAATCTGGTTGCATCACACGCATAAGCTTCACAGATTTTCTCTTCTCTGGTCTCAAACAGGCACACTACAAGATTTGAGAATGTGTCACATCACTCTACAGGATAATAATAAGATTGCTGTGCCAGAGGGAGCATTGAATTAACCACCTCACATCTCACGGAGTCTCATGTGATCTCACGGGGAGACTGACGTGGTACAACAACTAGCTGTTGCAGAGGAGGTAATCAGAGTAATTTATCAAAATATTAAAGCATTTTCTTATTTTAATCTGCTGTGGTGGCTGGCGTGGTGACTCATCCGTCACAGTCTCCCTCTCTGGACTGTTCCTCCATAACAACACTGTGACCCTAAGACATTTGATGAAACAACTGATTCTCTTGGTTTTCTTGTGAGGATAGTCACTGTCTGGTTAACTACAGTGCAAATAACACATCAAAAACTACAAATCATATTAGCCAGAAGCCAAATTTAACTGCCTCGTACTTAAAATTTACAATAATTAATGTTTTAGTTATGAAAAATACATTTTTACATGCTTGTTTGGCATTTTTTTTACAAAGTGATAACCAGATACATTTACATTTGAGATCAAGCTGCACATTCTGCAAACTCCACTTTAATGCTGCACCATGTGTTTTGATGTATACTTTAACAGTCTGAAAAAACGAAATTTCCATACATTGCCTTTACCCCTACAATGCATGTTCCAGTGGGACAGAATTAGCATGTGGGTGAGATTTTAATGCATCAACTGAAGGGATGTAAAGTGATCCCAGAGCAGCCTGTGGTGCCTGCAGCACAGCCAAGCTTGCTATTTGAATACAGCAATGCTTTGTGCAGGGCAAATAGGTTCATTCATGTAGAAGCAGAAGTCGACTTTAATTGCCGCTCGCTTCTTTCCAGCAGTAACACTCGGAATTTTAGTTGACTTAATATGCATCGAGATTTTAAAGTCACAGTCAGTATTTTGTGTTTTTTTATGTCCTGATGTCATGATTGTTGTTCTTCAGATGGCTTCTTCTTCTGCTGCAACACCACACCACACCATCTCTGACTGATGTCATCATCATGTAGAATCCAGATTCTCCTTCAGTGTGTGCTCTTGTCTTACTGCAACACTTAAATGTCTTTGTGCTGATATAGATAGTTATAGGTCGCAGATTTAAAGTTAAGGGCTGAATGCTGGAAAGTTCAGTCACGTGTATTTTTCTATTTCCCAGGTAAAAATGGCACATTGGAAATATTGTACGTGTTGAGGCGAAATTTTACAGCAGTGGGCTGATGGGTAGAGGAGACAGTGCAGACTGGCAGGTGGTTTGCTGAGTGAGTGATGAACAGCAGGTGAGCCGAGGCATCGTGAGTGGAGGAGGCTGAGCAGACGTGTTGCTGCTGGAATCCACTGAGCCAACAGAACGATCTGTGAAAGAGTGGAAGGAAAACTGGGGTACTGGTGATGAGCTTGATTACATGATTGCAGGCAGGTGTGGAGTTTATCCAGGTGCCAGGTAATAGAAACTGTGTCCAGGCCACACGTACACACCTACTGGTGACACACCCAAAGAGACAAACAGGAGAGGAGGAGGCATGGGAACAACAGGGAGAACACAGTGTGTACGTCCCAAGTCTTTTAAATTGCATTTATGTTTCTCTCACAGCGTCTTGTCTCTTGAATCCAGGATGCATATAGAGACACGAGGAAACCATGTGCTGAGACAGGAAACATGGAGATGTGATTCAAGAGTCCTGAGAAGTCGTTTTCTCTGAAAAGTTACACGAAGCAACACCTGTTTCTGTTTCAGTGGCACCTGTTCACAGCTGGATCAGCAGTCAGTTGGCTTTGACAACTGTGAAAGGTTTAGAAGTGTTAGCTCTGTGCTAATAATAAAGACACGCAGTAATAAGTGTCGGAGCAGCCGTGTTCTCTCTCTATAGGCTGTTTGACGAAAACCTGCATATGGATCAGTACTGTGTACTGTGACCTGCTCAGAGGAATGATGTCTTTTTATTGTTGTTTCATTGTTTGCATCTGTATTTATTGATATTGTGTTATTGTGAACTCTTTTGGAGTGAATCAGAATATGAATACTGGAAATTACTTATTAACGTACATAAAAACTGATTCTTGGGAATGACCAAATGATGATAAATTATGTAAAACCGGTTTGTTGCTGACAGACTGACTTTCTATCTCTGCTGTTAATTGTAACCATAATAAAACCGATGAACAGACAGAAGGTCTACAGTTATCACATGTGTTTAACACCTGAGAGATGTTGTCATGTATCAGATCAGTCAATCAAATAAGAAAAACCACAGTCACAGCAAATGCAGTGACAGTCAGTGCTGAGACGAAGACAATTCTGCAAACAGAAGAACAAATGATGCTGGATGTATCTGCTAGCAAGCCTCTTCCTCTGTGCCGTGGAGCCCCATTGTTGTCTAAAAACTCATCAAAAAACACTAAAAAACACTTTCAGACTCATCAATGAGCCACACTGCTGCACTGGCTGGCAATATCAATCTCACACATGCTGTTCTGCTGCTGCACATACTCAATAGGGCACCGAAAGTAGATTCATTAGCTGCTGAGAATAGTCCCCAACAAATGCATTATTTCTTGGTTTTAGCTACGTTTGCTCTTCAGTTAGGCAGAGTGCAGAGCAGCAGCTGGAACATGGTGTGACTGCTGCTCGGAAAACAGTTTTGGTCCCTGCCACTGCAGCACGTCAGAACTATAGAGATGGTCATACGCTCTCATATCACCCCTCTAAAGTTTTTAACTGATACAGATTTTCTTAAAAATCAGTCCTCTGTGGCAGCGTGGTGTTTTTTACTACATTAAAAACTAGCAATGTAAAATTAACAATTCACTGTTAATTAAACAAGTACTGAAAGATTTAAGTCTGTTGCACTCCCGACCACATGCAGTTTGGGTGTAGTCCAAAGTTCTCTGAAGAACCTGAAAGACACATGCAACACCTCCATAACTGAGAAACTCGCACGTCTTGTGAGCAGCCTAATTGGCATTCCAAAACTAGACCAAGGAGCAGTCCATAGAGAGGACAGTTACCACCAAATGACTTGTGTTGCAGTGAAATGGAGTCTGGTGACACTGAACTCACCAGAGAGCAGCCCATCCACATCCCCTTCCCATTCCTCCAAAGCCTGCAGGGGGATATCTTATCGCATCTATTAGAATACTGCCTAACAGAGCACGGCTCTGCTTTCAAGTAATTAAAAATTAACCAGGTCACCATTCTGTCTGCTGAAAAATAGGGAAGGTTGAGAGGTTCCTTCTGTGCACTGAGATTAAAGAAAGAAAGAAAGAAAGAAGTTGACATTGGAATATCAAAAGTCAGACTTCCTGGAAAGGAAGAACGTAATAAGTAAGACATGGAGCCAATTATGATTCTAGAAAAATCTAGGGGTAGATAGGAAATTTCAAATGTAGTAGGAGAGGAGGGCGCATGAATGTACTGTGGAATATGGAAAATAGTGGTTGCCAACAGCTAATAAGGGAATGACATATTGAGATCAAGGCCGGGATGCAAATTGTCATGGAAAAACCACTTTCTAAGTCACGTTTCTTTTCGCACAGCTCGGCTGTGGAGGGCAGTCAGTCCCCTGCAGTGGCAGCACTTGTTCATTTAATGTCTGATCTCTTCAAATTAGCACCCAAAAGCCACCACGGGATGTGTACTCACATCACAGCCAAGTATTTGCTGACTTTTGCCCCCACCCCCTGTCAGGGGATGACGCCATGTTGTTTTTCTCGGCCCACTTATTCATCAATCGCTGCAAGGTTCGGTGTCAACTCATGTTAAGGGGAAGTCACTTTTATTGTGAAACACACTGGTGACTCTTTTTTGACTCACTCATCTTGCTGCGAGTGTGGACAGAGAGGGGTTTTCATTAGTCTGTCCACTATGCAAACCAAATGAGTGAGTAAACCTGGGCTGCTGGTGTACCAGGCTGAAGCATCTCAGCAGCTTCTGGACCCATGTCCTTGAGATTTTACAGAAACACAATAATGATTTTGTTGATCACCTGTCCCCTCCTGTAGCATCCACCATCAGACATAATAAAATATTAAGTGTCAAGAAATGCTCAGCATCACTTTATGTTATGTGTCATGGTTCTGAGTTGAGTTTGTTGTTTCCTGTTTTATTTTGAAAGGTTGTTTCCCTTGTGTGTTTCTGTCTACTTGCTTCCTGTTCTTGATTAGTTGATTGGTCTCACCTGTGTCTCGTTTTCCTGCCCTCCCCTGTCTATTTAAGTTATGCCATTGCCTTTGTTCTCTGTTGGTGCATTGCTAGTTTAGAGTCCATGGTCATAGAGATTTTGGATTTCTGGTTTTTGCATTTTTGTTGTTTTTTTTTTTTTTTAATTTTATTTTTTATTTTATTTATTTATTTTTTTTACCACGCCTTCTTTGGACTGACTTCCTGGGATTTTGACCCTGCCTGCCTTGACCATCCGTAAGCCTAAGCCCATTAAACTGTTAAAAGATCGTTTGTGTCCTTGTCCCTGCCTGCATCTGGGTCCTGCTCTCCCCTCGTAACCTAGCCCTGACATTATGAAGTTTATATGATGTATATAGTATAGTGTTGTATACCATCAGTTTAATATTCTAAAAGGTTCGGATCCCCAAAACAGAGTGAGATCCTCACTTGGGTTTTTTAAGACAAAGCTGTCAAGACAAAGCATATTTTATTCATTAGTAGTATTTACTAAATATCTATATAAAGTTTAAATTCAAAATTATTTTGTAATGAATGGAACTGAATATAATTTATTTAAAATGAATCTAAACAGGACTCAGGTCTCATTGGCCCACACTTGTATTGTAGTTTAAAATGACAGTTTGTATTATCACCCTACATGTTTGACATAGCTGACATAACGTCTGAGTGGCAAACGCTGGGTGTTTACACAGTGGGAAGACAGAGCATTAGTATTCTGTGGAAGTCATGTTTGTGTCCACCTGATGAAAGTAAATCTAGCATTCACTCTGACTTAAACTCTGATTTAAATCTGCACTGGCTCCTGTAAAGAATATCTATTTAGCTGCTAAATGTGCGCTCCAGCATGTTCACCAGCAGCGACACGGTGTTTCAGTGTTTTTATCAGAGCATTTTCTTAAAAACAACCACCTGCTGCTGCTGGAAGAGAGGTGTGCAGGAACATCATTATCTGTAGGTACCAGCAAAATCCTCCATCTCTGCGTTTACACAGACCAGCAGATGTGGACATGGTTTGTAACAGAAGTTATCTACTCTTTCTATTGCTCCTTTTGATTATTTAACTTTTTTACTTAATCATATTCTACTATTTTCAAGGTAACTTCCATGACTTTCTGTCTAACCTTTGCTTGGCGTGCCATTAAACTGAAGGGAGTTGTTGCAGATTCATTTCCAACCTCAGCTGATCCCCATGTAAAAATGCCAGGAGCAGGAGATGAACCCTGATCCCAAGATTTTAAAAAATAAGACTTTACGGCTGGACTGTGTCTGTCGCAGGGTGAGAATTGAGTTTGCATTATGAAGCTGGATGCATACATTATTAAATTTATAATGCATGACCCAAATATCAGCCCAAGCAGCTGGACCTCTGGTTGGCACAGCTGGACTTACCAGGCTGGATAGGTAGTATCCATCTTGGCCAGGCATTATACCCTGGAAATGGGCAAGATGCTGCATGTCTCCAGAAGGCTGTGCCTCAGTGTATGAATATATGTGAATGAGAATTAGCTCAGTGCAGTTGGCATCCTTCATTGTAGCCTGTGCCTTCAGTGTATAACTGTGTGTGTGTGTGTGTGTGAAAGTGTGTTAATGTAGACGTGTATTGTACAGCTCTTTGAGTGGTTGTAGGAGGAGAAAATTGTTATATAAACCCAAACCAGTGTAATCCATCACTTCAGGGTCCTAACCCAGCTTAAAATGACCCCGAACCACAGGTGGACTACACTGACACAGACTGTGGACAGGTATGGTCTATGTGACGACATGTGCACTGAGGTTGATCAAATTGATTCAGTCTGAACCTTGAGCGGGTTGTTAGGGCCTCTCAAAGAAAGATGAGTTCAACACCAAAGAGGTACGTCAACAACCACAGTGTCACTGAGCAGCTTGGCAGTGTGTAGGCACCACGGGGTGTGCAGAAACTTTGCATCTCTCTTTTCTTGTTTCTTGTGTTTCGTGTGTGTGTGTGTGCAGCTGCTGCTGAACTGAGTTTTGTAGTGTATTCTAGTTAACTGCAGTGGAGCTATACAGAGCAACACTGATGCATACTCAAACTGATAATCAGCATGACTGCAAACTCTCATTACATTGCTGGGTTTGGACATAAGGCCTCAGCAAGTGAATTACTTTAGCAGTTACTGGATTACTGAATTATTTTTTTATGACAACTGGCAAGAAAATTAAGTTAGAAATTAAAATATGTTGGCATTTAAAACCTATATAACCCGTAACAGTAACCTGTAAGGGTGGAGAGGTCAGTCTGATGGTTCACTGTGTCAAACGCTGATTAAATTACATTAGGGTCATAAGAAAGGCAGAGTGTGGCTCTCTCCAGGCTAACAGCAGTTTCAAGAGTGTTTGGTAAACAACCAGTTGTTGGCAAGGTATTAATGAGGTGAGTGAAAGAAGGAAGGTGATCAGGAGCTGACGAACATAAGAGAGGGTTGGGTGAAGAGGGCAGGGGGTTGTCCAAGGGAAGATAAACAAGGTTAGATAATCATTGGGGGTTTTTACAAATAAGTTCATAAAGAAGCTGTAGAGAAAAGGGGTTGTCAGTGATGTATGAGAAACAATGATTAATGATTCTTAGTTAATATTTAACCCCAAACAAAATGTTCTATAGGTTCCAGTCTTATCCGAGGTGCATTTGTTGGCTTAACCTAACCGCTGATGAGACTCAGGATGCAACCTACGGAACCCGTTCCCGAACTGAGGTTGCCTGAGGTTTGGAAAAAGCCATTGCATGTGAATAGAATCTGCAATTACAAATGGATGAAGAAAAAAACATTTATATATAAACAAAACTTCCAGAACACAATTACATTCGTCTCTCTCCTTCTTGCTACAGACAGCAACTGGAGTGATCATTTGACACTGATGACTCACGATACCTTTTGTAACATTTCCACATTAGCGTTACAATTAAATCAGTTTCAATTAAACTTTATTTTGCCACTTTGCTTGAGTCAATACAAACACAATAAAGCCTGTGATTATCAGAGTCAGTTGAAAGCACCTCAACCATATTAGCCACAGCCATTCAATTTGAGACCGGGCTTGTCGTCACTGTTGCTTTACTGAAAAGGCAGGATATTGTCAGCAAACAGACTCCGGTGCTGTGTCCCAGCGATTATGTATTTAGTTTGAAGTGAAAAATAGATTTCAGGATCATTGACTGTGTTACTTAGTAGATTTTTTTTTTTAATTTTCCAAATCATAATAATGTCCTGTGTTAATAGAGTGTGAGAGTGAAAAGGAAACAATAGTGACTCAGCAGCCTTTGAACGTAGATGAATTAGTTCCTTCTTTTTACCTTCCTGGGTCACAGAAGCAGATTATTTCTGATGCATAAGGCGAATGTCTAATAAAATGACCAGGACTGACACATTTCAGCTGATACCAGTTACAGATTTTGCTCAGGCTGTGTGTGTGACATTATTTAAAATTCATCTGAAGAATGTTTTTCTCTGCCGACAGAAGATCAGAGGGTTGATGGTGTGGGTCTGTGGGCTTTGCCTGTAGACCAATATGTTTACTTATCAAAAAACATATGTAGCATTTATGTATTTAATATTTTTAACAACACAGTATAGTAAAGATTGTTAGTTTGTAATGTTAGGTTCGCTCTTTGGTTGGTTCAGGCCCTTATTAAGGGCATTTAAAACCAATGGTTGGTTTGTACTGTACTTTCTGATATGTTACAACCTGAGGAGTGAGCTTGTAGCCTACTTAAGCATCAGTTTCTGTGTGGTCCCTAATTTGTGCCACATATCATTTAATTTCCTGCAGAATAACAGTTTGCAATGGGAAGATCGGGATTAAAATAGAAGGCCCTGTGTGAAAGTAGCTTTTCCAATGGACAGACCCAGTATGGAAGTAAACAGTAAACACCTACACATCCGTATAATACATTAGACCTACTAATGGTGTGAGCTGGCACTTGAAATCCAACAGTGAGTGGTAATACCATGGTTATGGTTGGGTCGGTACAGCACAGGTCAGACAACATTAACTGAACACAGAGGCCTCTGTCAGCATCGGTGCTTTTACATTTTGTATTCCAGAGATAAGTTTTCCTCAGTTCATGACCCCCTCAGGTCAAAAACCCCATATAACTATATTAAAAGGTGCTTGACACAGTGACAGAGAGACTGAAAGTGAGTGAAGAGGGAGAAACACAACAAATCATTTGCATTCAATCCAATATGTCACCTCAGCTCCACCTGTGAGGTTCAAATGAACATTATTTTTAAAAATAAACCCCCAATATCCATCTGTAGTCACGCCTGACAGAAATAATGGTAAAAACTACAAATATAACACCAAAGATGTGATGAACCTGAAGTATCTTTTATCTTTACAATAGCTGAAGTGTCTATGGTTCAGATGTAGAGCGAGTTGTCCACTCTTCAGTAGACTGGCCAATGATCTACAACCACATGTCGAACCGTCCTTAGTGAAGTCACTGAACCTTAAGCGACTGTCGATGCCTGGCCTGTCGGTGTGTGAATGAATGACTTAGTTTCCTTTGTTTCCTGGCAGTTGCTGTGTATTAATGGGTGCGAACTGGTGAGTGCTGGTTGATTGGAAGTCTCATATAGCAGAAATTAATGAGTTATACGTAACCCACACAGACACAGAAAATATGCAACCTCAACACAGAAAGGACCCGCTCAGGGATCAAACCTGGACCTTCTTGCTGTGGGGCGAAGTGCTTAACCACCAAACCCGTGCCTGGTTGGTCTTCTATAGTTTAATATCTGAATATAGCTGTTATCAAATGATTGTAGAAAATACTGAGTCAGCTCATACAAAACAGCAAAAACAAAGTTAGTGTATACAAATTTGGATTACTTTATTTTTACACTGTAGCGGAGTCTTCGCAGGTCCCTTGAGCAGTCTTAGAGAGCTGATCTGGCCTGAATCCACTGGGGTCTTATTATGATGCTGTTGTTACGCGCAGGAGGAAGGTTTTAATGACCTTTAGGAGCAGAGATGTTTACCACTTGTGATCTTCGCTATTAGCTGACTTGCTTGCATCTGCACTGGGCTGCACCTATGTGTAGTGAGGGTCAAAGCAGGCATTAATGGAGGGGCAGTGAAATAGTTTTGACTCAAAGCCAAAAGTTAACAGCCTGGCACCCTAACTGGAAAGTTGTGGGAGCTTGTCCTGCTTTAAAGAGTTATCAGGTCATCTTGAATTAAGAACCTAAATCACGTCACCACTGTCATGAAACAGTAGTTAATGTACAGTATACTATGTTTCTGGGACAATTCCATTGCTGTCTTTTACTTAAAATTGACCTCCCGTATTCAGTGTAACCACGGAGTCAAGGACCCAGGCTTCTCCGGGTGCATTAAGAGTAAATCATAAAACTTTTTACTTCTAAATTTAAGAAAAAAAAAAAAACACATCCAAACATCCTTCCTCAAAAAGTTCAAGACACAACTGATACCATGATTTTAGACAAAAGGTTTAATTTAATATCTTCCTCACAATTAAATCTCACATGCAGACCCAGACCAACAACAGCAACCCTGGCACTGCATCACACGGGAAGCACAGGCAAATACAAAAAACCTTCAAGCCATACACAACAAAACTGAGCCGCAACTTGAAAAGTGTAACACAGAAGCACGGACAGTGTGAGCTTCAACACAAGGCGTGCAGAATTTAACATCACTCATAGTTCCTCCATTGGCCATGCTTTATTGGCCAAATATTATGGGTTGTCTTGACTTATCATGGTTAAAGGTTCATTTATTTATCATTACAGCACAGGGTTGTACATTGAAATGCAAGCTGTAGTCCTTTCATGCTACATACATAACAAAATGATGTTCATGGTGGAGAGCAGACAATGAAGTGAGGAGCTTCAAAGCTGGTGGAAAGAAGCAGCGTAGTGGCACAGTGGTGAATACTTCTGTATCGCTCGCCAGAGGGCAGAAGGGTAAATAGGGTGTGGCAGGGGTGTGTATTGTCTTTTAGTGGCCTTTGGCTCTGTGCATTCACCTGATGTCACTGATGCTTCGTAGATGTGTACTTTTTATCTCCTGTGTAGTTTTAATCACCTGCAGCAGAACCCTCCTGTTCCGGGCCATAGACTTCCATTCCAATTAAACAGGGAATGTTGTCCTTATTAAGTCTATTAAGTGAGAAATACTATTGTCACTGACCTTTCTTTACCAGGGTGTAGACAAATCATGTCTATGACAAGTTCTCTGTGTTGTTGATTCCAAGGAACCTAAAACTGGTCACCTGCTCCACCTCAGCTTCACTGATGTGTACATTGGGTTTCTTTGCGTCCTTTCTCCCCAAAAATGAAAAAAAGAGCTCCTTGGTTTTGTTGATGCAGAGCAACAGCTGGTTCCATGTTCAACACTTTGTACTGCACGAGTATTCAGCCTAAAAGTGAAGGAGGTAGACACACAAATTCAATTTTGTGAAGAAGGCAGTTAATCAGTTTCACGGGCTACGTGTGGAATGCTAAACTGTAATCAACAAACAGCATTGATGATAGTGTTATTTATTTAAAACTCTTACAGAAAACCCAATTTTAGCACCTGTTGAACATATCAACAGAGGATAAAGATTCCAAGTGAAGTGCACCTTGCAGCCAGAATAAGACAATGAGCTGCTGAGACAGACGTTTTGGATAAATCAATGGAACTTTGCCTCCTTGATGCCAGCTTTCAGCCTGGCTTTGGCAGTGCTGTTTCCTTCCTTGTCAGCTATCTACCTCCAGTATCTGGCTGCCTCTCTGTTCTTCAAAATGAAATGTCACAATTACTGACCTGTGGCCATCTGTTATTGTGGTAAAACTACACTGAGAAGTGAGTGGAGATTTAGTGCTGATCCACTCCAACACTGATGTATGACAGGAAGTAAAGTCAAATTACCTATTTTCCCATCTGAAAGACAAACCCTGGATGCAACTGTCATTTTGTTTCACCAGGAAACAGGAATACAAAGAGTTGGACCCAAATGCAGATGGATTTAATAATTGGATTTATTTGGTTTAATACAAAACAACTCAAAATGCAAAATGTGTATTTAAAGGGCTGACAGGATGATGAGTCAGGCAAGGCTCAAACCAGACAAGGAGTCCAAAAACTTGCAATCAAACTCACCAGGAAGCAGGAGAGAATCAAAAGTGCAAATGTCAAAAGTGCTGAAATGCAAGACACAGTGTACATACACAAACTGGCACAGAACAAAGGGAATATACAATATATACTGTAAAGGGCAGGGGAAGCTAATGAGACACGAGTGAAACAAATGTGCAAATCAAACACAGGTGACCATGAAGACAGGCAGGACGTAACAGGAACAGAAACAAGACAAGGTAGACACTCTTTCAGAATAAAACAGGAAATGAGGAGTTGGACTGTGACAACTGTTTTTGACTGTAGGTGTTGATAACTGAAGTTAATCATGCTGAGTGCAGTTTGTAGTGCAATGAATGATGCATTTGGCCATTTTTGTGAAAGGTTTTGAGTTTGGAGGACTTAAATGTAGGTTATAGCGTGTGAAATGTGTGTGTGTGTTTGTGAATGAAGATGGAGTATAGCTTTATGTGCTACAGGAACCACTTTTGTGCTAAAACAATTGAGATAAACTGTAACCTGTTGGCTTTAACCCGTCTGATGTCATACTCTTTGTCTTTAAATGTCTTACAGTGTCCTACAGCCAGGCAGACCTTACCACCACGAGGACATGGCATCCACTCACTTTCTCACAAGTTGACTGGGGTATATTTGTCCATTTTAAAGATGTTATGTCATGGTTTGGTTTCCCTTTCCTTGGTGTATTATGTAGCTTTTTGGCATGATGAAAATGTCAGCAAAGCTATATAGCCCAGAATCCTCGCCGAATGTAGTTTTCTCCAGTTTAGAGAGAACATGGAGCCATGCTGCTGAGACATTCAGCTATTGTTCCTGCAAATGTGTTGGGCCAAACTGTAATGTTTAAATATTCCAAAAGACTGGAGTGTATCAAAGTGCAAAAATATACAATCCAAGTCTTTGGCTGGACCCTCTCTGCAGAGCAAACTTGATCTGAATTCAAACACCATAACTTACATTTCCATGCTTCAGAAGCAGAACATTGTTAAATCGCCCTGAAATGAAGCAAACTTTCACCCACTTGGAGTATTAGGGTTATTAGTGCTCCGCTGTGTAACAAATGTCACAGTATAACTAGGTCAGACACATAATGTTGGGAGGAACATTTTTAATGTAGAAAAGACACCACACACACACACACACACACACACACACACACACACACACACACACACATAAAGAATGTTACACTGAGGGAAAGGCAGGCTTCTCATACATACATTGACATTCTTATATTTATGTGGCTATGAAACATTCAAAAAAAAAGTAGCTCCAGCACACAGGACACTTTTCTGACTGCTCTACAAAACTGTTGCATATACCGTATGCTCATATACAGGTACTCCCCGCTGACAAAAGAAAGCAAAGGACAATGCAGAGAATATGCTCTAGACTTACTTTACTTTATGCCCTGCGCCACAGGTTATGTTCTCAGTGTTTTGGGTCATTAATTCAACGTTCATCGTATGATTCCTCCTGTCAGATGCTTCACTTTTACCTGTTCCTCCTCGTCCTTCTCTCCTTCATGTTCCCCCTTTCAGTGCGGGTTTGTTTGTACCCAGCGTCAGCTCTTCAGCCTCTTACTTTCTACTTGACATGTCTTTCTTAAAATCCCTGTTTGTTTTAACTTGAATCTTGCCATTGTCCTGTCTTTGACAGATTCCTTTGCCTGATGTTCCGACTGACTCCTTCTGTATTAAACTTTGTCAAGTAAACACATGCTTTTAAATCAAATATCTGCATTTTTTATTAGAAATTAGAAGACAGAGTGATGAACAAAAATGTCTCATTTAACAAGATAATCACAGGGGAATAATATCCACTAGTATGTGATCATCCTTTTCTGCCATAGGGCTCTGATGGGCTTTGATATCTATAGGATAACTGAGGAAAGGACACATCAAATCTGACAGTGTCTTCAGGAAGAAATCCTGAGCTTGTTATAAAAAAGATGTGCCAGCAAGGTGCAACAGTCCCTGACCTAGAGAGAAACCTACTAACAATTTTTGTGTGTGTATTTAAAACCTGATTTTGGATACACACTGGCATGTTTCTGTATTACCATGATCACATACTTGAGGTTAAACCTAAAAATTGTTATTTTCTCTCCATCACAACAACATCAAAAGATGCAGTCTGATTTGATGAGGTAATGTAGGATGACGTGACCTGACTTCACCACCACTGCGATCAACTTCTACCAGGCAGAGCTCTTCCAGCGTTCACCCTGGGGCAGGATTTCGTCCTGATTATACACAAAAATCTCCTCTTCTCCAAAAACAAACAAACCCAGCAATTAAAAAACAAAAGCGTTCTATAAAGCAGGTTCACATTCATTAACAGTGTTTCTTTCATGTTGTTTGGCGGACGCAGAATGTCCTTGAGGGCCTTTGAGCCGAGCTGCTGCTAATGTTTGCTTAGCGGATCTCTCTGATAACTTAATATTCAGATATCTAATGGTTAAACTCCTTCATCAGGTCAAATATATAGTTTGAAACAATCACTCTCTGAAAAGGTGTGTCACAAAAATGCAGCTTCAAGCTGGATAAAAAGTCACTTTAAGACTTATGGCCGACAGCCCGAACATGAATGTGTGCACGAAGGGAATATGGTATTGCTGCAGAGAAATTACCAAATGAAACTAAAACTTATCTTGAATAAAATTAGGATTATCTCTTGATTTGAAAATCGTTGGAGACATTTGAGACAATGTAGGGACACATCTTAACAACATGCATTAAATAGGTTTTATTGTTGATTTAACGTAGAAATGTTACAACTTTTAAGCTTAACTCAATTCCACAAGCACTGTCCTGCTGCCCACAATCTGTAGAGCATAACGTGTGGATCTGATAAAACCCACAGTGGTTTGGGAAAATGATTCAGCTCATTATATTTTTGAGCAGTATTTAAATATTTACATCTCAAGTACTAGGAACATTTACATTTAAGACATTGTGTGCATTTGGTTTGCATATTATTTATATTGCATTGTCTTTACATATTAATTTATATTTGCTAAGATATTTGCCCTGTTCTTTCTTTGTACTTGTCGTATCTTGACCATTGGGCTTGGGACTTACAGTCACTAAGAGAACACAATGCAAGTACAATCATATGCAAATGCAGCTGCATGATATGTACGGTTCATAGATATTGTTTAGTTTAATAAATGTTATTATCGCTGTATTTCTCATTTACCATAATTCTAACTCAGTCCTCATTCTCAACAAATAGCACGGCTGTCGTAGAAAACCTAGTAAAGTCACCAGCAAGAATTATACAATATATTCAATTCAACCATATATATATAAGGCAGTACTGTTGCAAATGAACACAATTTACATGTGTGTATGAATTGGAAAAAGGTCAGTTTTTGCATATTCATTCTAATATTAAAAGGTGCTGTGTTTCTTAATTTGGTCCCCCCCCCCAACCTTTAATGAGACAAAAAGCAAATGTTAACAAGTTGTCAGCAGTTATCAATATTACGTAACATATGTTAAGGGTTTTAAGCGGTTCTGCAAAAATCACTATATACGTGCCAGACCTGTGCATGTATTGACAAAGTAAGCTACTACAAAAAAAGACAAAAATTATTAAGAAATTAATTCAGCTGCAAGTTTAAGCCTGGTGCATCTTTAATGATTTAACTGACCTGTACTTTAATTGGCCCTTGTTTCTTTTCCTACAAGAAAAGGTAGAAAGGCTGTTAAGGTCTGCAGCTGTGTGAGTGAAGCCTGTGACCACTCTTATGGAAAATTGTGTTTACAGGTTATTTTTAAGCATACCAATTTAACAAAACACAATTTTTTAAAGAATGTCTGTAGTTTTTATTTACAAATTCAGTTTTTTATCACTATCTTTTTAGTAGCACAGTATCCTTCAGACCAAAACACTGCCATCCTATAATTAAGACTGGATCCACATGCAGCGGTTACTGTGTGTTTTAAACACCGCTTCACTGATCTAGCAAAAAAGGACAACCTCAGTTTCATCCTCGTAATAAATGGCTCTGTAGCCCCTGGCTGTGCAGCAAAAGCTAATGTTATGCTAGAGAGGCGTACTGTTCCAAACACAAAAATGAATCTCAAACTGTGAGTATGATCAGGCGACATGTTTGTTGTTCATTTCTTTTCTCCCTGAGGCAACACCATTATTATCCCCAAGAGCACAGTGTGCTTTTCTTTTATTAGGGTCTGTTTTAGCCTAAACATGCCGCTCTCCAATCAAAATCCCCTGAGTCTTATTATGAAAACTCTTCACCCAATACAAAATTATACCAGAGCATATGCATTGTGCAACATGCATTTATACATTTACTTCCATAGTAATATAATAATATTCCATAGACAATATTATGCAACATTTTTGATGGTAAACAGATTTGTAATGTAAAATGTGAATCTGCTGACCCCACTAATGAGCACCGAATAGCTGCTTGTTTCATACAGTTTCAGATCTGACACTTTTGTCACAATTGATGATTGAGTTGTTTTCCAACTTTGTCCACTCTGTATATGGATTCTATATGAAGATGTTCTACAATATATAACTTAACTGAGAAATCTTTCTTTTTGAATCACTGAGTCAAAGTGTGAAGCTGTTCACTCTACAGTTCCCATACACTGCACACAGGTTCAAGTTCCATGATACCCTATCCCCCTGCAGTTTAAAGCATCACTGAACTGGTGTACCAATTCCTTATGGAATACTACACAGTCACGAAACCACTCATTGTGGGATTGAACACATTCCAAAGTGAATATATCTGGCATTAACACAGTCTCCAGAGCTGGAAATTCTGATGTCCCAGACACTGGCACTGTGAAATAGAGTCTTGCAGATGACAGCAGGTCTGCCTGATGCCAGAGGACAAACAGATAGGTCTTTTTTGTGAAACTGCAAATTTAGGTCACAATTCCACACTCACTCACTCTGAGTCAATTAATCTATTAGCAATGTGTTCCGTTTCCACCTTGAAGCACTATTGCAATATGCTAAACTTTGCCCTAAATTAAGCTGTGAGAGAATGGGGCTAGACATCTGATAATCCGGACATTTGAGAAGGACATAGCTCTCTTTCTCCTCTCTGCTTGTCGTAGTGTTCAAATGTTAACTCCTTCCAGGGAGATGCAATGCTTTACATTTTCTGTGGAGCTCTCTAACTTACTCACAAAACATGCCTCCTTTTACACCACTTCCCACTTAGTTATGTTTATTCTACGTTGTTCAGTTCTTTGTGTTTGAGAACTCTCCTCACAACTGTCACACTGCTAAACTTTTAAGTGTGGTGGCTGAGAGAAGAGGAAAGGAGAGAACCCCTCAAGACACTGCTGACTAGGTGAGGTTTTCCTTTTGGATTTTAAGTGATAAATGGTTTAACAGTGTTCCCATGTGTTTGCATTTACATTGATACAGCCTGTATGCACACGCATCACAGGGCATCAAGTTCTTTTTTTAATGTCTTTGACATCTTCTATAGATATAAACAATGCAACTGTGAAGAAAGGTGTAATGTTGCAGGTATGATGTCAATACAGATCATTTTCACTCTCTATTTCTGCCGAGAACTGTGTGCACCACGTAGAAAAAATAGCCAACACACAAAATCTTAAGTTGACACCCTGCTGGCAGCAGCTAGAGAAAAATCAGATGGAACAGCTATGATCTGTAACCAAAGCCAGAGTAAGACAGCACTTTTAAGAGTAAATGGATATAGCACATTTCTGGTGTTTCTGGACACTCAAAGCTAGACTACAAGACAGCATTTACACATTCACACCCATTCATACAGTGATGATAGCTGCTCATCAGAGAGGAAACTACCCATTCAAACTAACTCATACAGCAATGGAACTGCCATTGGGAGCAGTATCCTCCCCAAGGACACTTCATCACGCATCCCAGAGGAGCGGAGGATTGAACCATGAATTCTCAGATGGGCAGATGACCTGCAACACCTCTGGGCCAAAGCTAACCAGAGGTGAGAGTTGGTGATCGGGTTAACAAAGCCTGGCAAAGCACCAAGCGTGTCGCCAAAGACTCAAAATAATTAATATTTCCAGGTTTATGACCTCACCTCTACAGCGAAGGAGAGAAATGGACCCAGTGTACACAGCCGCTTCAATGACCAGTATCATTCTTCTCTTGCTACCAGCACCAAAAGCTGTTAATGTCATGGTTCTGAGTTGAGTTTGTTGTTTCCTGTTTTATTTTGAAAGGTTGTTTCCCTTGTGTGTTTCTGTCTACTTGCTTCTTGTTCTTGATTAGTTGATTGGTCTCACCTGTGTCTTGTTTACCTGCCCTCACCTGTCTATTTAAGTTATGCCATTGCCTTTGTTCTATGTTGGTGCATTATTAAGTTAGAGTCCATGTTCTTGCCATGTTTGCATCCATGTCCCTGCCATGTTTCCATGTGTTCACGTCTTTTCCCCTTGAGATCTTTTTTTGAGTCTGGATTTCTAGTTTTTGCATTTTTGGTTTTTGGAGTTTTACTTACCATGCCTTGTTCGGACTGACTTCCTGGATTTTTGACCCTGCCTGCCTTGACCATCCGTAAGCCTAAGCCCATAAAATAAACTGTTTAAAAGATCTTTTTGCGTCCTTGTCCCTGCCTGCATCTGGGTCCTGCTCTCCCCTCGTAACCTAGTCCTGACAGTTAAACTAATCCACAATTCCTGTTACTTCCTGGAAATATACACTGCAGTAGCAGGATAAACATCAAGCCTGACCAAATAATTCAGCTACAGTTCTCCCTGAGTTCAACACCTGCTTTCAGTCCAAGAGTGTAAGCACCAGCTCAAATGCAAAATAGTAACAAAAAAATATTTTGGCAGCTAAACCAATCACTGCCTTACAGATCCAACATGGCTTAATACAGGGCAAACGCTCTTAGGTCCAGTAAGCACTACAATGTTTTATGTAGGAGCGCCTTCTCACTTCACAAACCCTTGTAGAACCCCCAGGGCATTTCCTGGAATGGAGACACTAACTGCCTACTCTTATAGGCAGTTAGCGGACCTTGACAATTTAACCAATGACCACCAAGCGTTGGGAATTTCAGGTGCATCTTGGACAGTTCAACCTTCAGCTGTCACAAGCATGGACTATGCATGTTAAGTGGCAGGTTTGGTAATAGGCACCATGTGTTGTCCCTGCTGAGCAGTTTATGTTGTGCAGCAGCATGTAAAAGATCATGTCGCACCAGACTCAATGAAAAACATAACTGAATACTTCTTCTACATGGACAATTCTCTCCATGGTACCTGAATAGATGCCAAAATAGAGGCCCTTATCAATGCCACAGCTGCTTAGTATAGGGATCTTCATCTATGGGCAAGAATAGGGTCATTGAGCACCTGCCTCCTGAAACCTGGACAGCAAGTAGTGGGTGTTGTGGTTCTCTAAAGCCAAAAACCCACTCTCTGACATGTCTCCAGAATCCTAAACAAATTCAACGACTCCACATTGTGCCATTCCCCACGGCATGCAAGGTACTCATCCGAGATCTGTGTGAGGCAGATTTCTGTAGGATTCATTCCATTTAGTCTCAAAACCTATTGGATAGATGGCTAAGATGGGAACTGAGATTAAACTCTCCCACACAGCAAACTTCTCAGCCTCTACGTCGTGTCTCATGCTGTCAGTCACTTGGTACATTTTCTGTAATGCCTTGCAACATTGCCTACAGGGCTGTCATATTCCTGCAGACAGTAAATGACAATCAGGAGGTTATTGTATCCTTTACCTGCTAGACGGTGTTGACCATGCCTCATCTTGAGTTGAGTGCAGCCCTCATCAGCAAACAGCTTGCCAAAGTGATTCAGAAAGAACTTGCTGTCCCCTTGAACACACTCTCACCCTCTGGTCACAGCGACAATGCTTCACTGGATAAGGATGGAGTCCTGCTCGTATACATTTTTTATTGAAACCTGTGTCAGATCCTGAATCTACAGTTCAGTGAGACTATGTTGACAACCCTAGAAAGATGATACATCCTTACTGTTTAGAATCCTACTACTTCCTCTTCCTGCCAGCTGAGCAGTGGCCAGTTGTGCGTGCTGTCATGATGGAGCCCAACATGACTGAACTGAGGAAATCTCCCTTTACTGGAACTATCGCAATGACCTTGTCTCCTTAGTTTCCCACTGGAAGCAGCTTCTCCAGGAAGTAGCTAGGTCCCTATGGGAAGCCAATATGTCACAAGAACTTTATGCAAAGCAGCTGATTACCTGCTTGCTGAGAAGATCCTGCTGTGAAAGTCAGAAGGGCATTCAATCCTAGAAAAACTCTGGAGAAAGATATGATTAACCCTGTTATTGTGGAACCAGGCTATCATGTAATGAGGCTACTGATTAAAGACATAGATGAGTCACTCCCTCACCCCAGGCCCAAACGACCGCTCACCAAATTTCAAGGCAAGGCAGATTTAGGATGCTGCTCATACAACATTTGGGCTTAGAATGTCGATGACAGAAAGCTAAGCTAAGAAAATTGGCAACCAGGAAGCAGACGTGCTTCTCAGTCAACCATCCTAAACAAAGCATCCTCTTACTGGAATGACTTCCATAACACTCCCTTACGTAAACATCCCCAGAATCAAAATGTGGCAGAGGTGACTCATTATTCATTAATTAGCTACGTCCTGCTACACTGACTCTTCACTTAGATACTGAGTAACAAACCAAGCACACGATCCTGTCTACCTAGTAAGCCAGTTAGGTGAATAACATGTGCACTTAAGCTAGATAAAAAAACCATGTCATGGTGTTTATGGTGTTTACAGCTGCAGCTAATTAGTTGACTCACAATTACTCTGGCACTATTGTCACTAGTGAACAGATGCTGAGCGTCTGATTCTGGAGGCAGAAGTTACACTTGCTATTTTAGAGGCAGGGCAGGTGTGATTAGCTGAGAGGTGAGAGGGTGGTGACAAAAACACTGTCATAGAGAGCGAGATCAACAAATAAAAACGTGACATAATAAAATAAAAAGTGGCATGAGGACAAATGTTGTCAGGAGAAACTGAAAAGGCACATAATATTTTATAAAACATTAGAATTTTCACATTTATCTATTTTCCACAATGTGTTAATGTGATTATTTGTTATGAAATTAGGCAAATTAAATATTGATTGAAACACCTTGGAGCTCCATACTGCACTGCCATATGGTGCAACAGCAGAATAATAATTAGGCTAGTTAATCCTCTGGAACAGTTATGGTTCGATAGCTGCTTGCTCAAGGGCACCTCGGGGCACCGCAGGGTGAGGGAGCAGCGTGCTGCTGCTTAGTGTCACTGTCACAGCCCCGTGCCCTTTAAAATCCACGTAAAACACCATCCCCATCATTTTCTGTAGGTTTGAGAAACGGGATCAAACATATTATCGAACAATAGCGGTGCAAGATGCTCAACGGCTTAAACATCACGGAAAGCCTATTGCTACAATAGTTTTTTTCCGGAAACACCCGAACATTGCCGACACCTCCCGAGGGTTTATGTGGACGAACTGTTGGGGATGTTGCTCCTTCAGAGAGAAGCCACCGCGGACTGGCAGGAGGCAGACGGATACTGCTGGCTTACCGGGAACACTAACGTACACTGAGAGACAAACTCCAGAGACCCGGCAGCTGAGCGGAGGATTTACCTGCTACTCACGGTGCTTTTACGGACCTTTTTTCCTGTTCACCTCGGGGTATTAGAGCAAGTGTTGCGGGATTAAAGGAATTGCCAGACTCTTTTCTAAACTGTGTCTAATCTGGGGACCTCCTTGCCCTTTTCTTCAACATTTTTAACGAAATGCAAACGTCCAAGAAAACCTAGAAAATGGTGAGTTACAGCATCCTTTTTTCAACTGGTTTACAGTGTGAAGGGTCAGGGATGCAGTGCTGACATCTGTGCAGTTAGAGGTGCGTCCTGCAGACTGGACACGCTGCACGCAAGACTCAATTTACCGTTTCATATTCACACAAGTCAGTGAGCACTGCGTCTGCAGCTCGCATCTGACACTGCAGCCTACACTGGTCAGAACATGACACCCAAAGCTGCTCAGAATCAATAAAATGCAAACAATCGCTGAATTACAATGTCTGTCTCAAAACGCATGATTTGAAGCTTGTCTAAATTAAAAATGTATCCGCAGTTCTCCAATCCTAAAATACATTTTGATTTTAAGAAGTCAACTTTTACCAGCTCTGTGAGCTTATTGATGTATATCGTGCCGAACAGCCGTAAGAGTTTGTCAGAATGAGTCAGGATCCAGTTTTCGTTTAATTCTGTGCTTTTGCGTTGATGGTCGAAGATTCAGATTAAATCAGCAGATTTTTAAAAGCATTTTGGTTATAGAATGTCTCGGAATAAGACAAAGGCTCGCGACACTTGTGCTGTGCATTGCAAATCAAAGCGCTATCCTGTCATGTGAAATCGTACTTATGGATCAAAGCTGCGCAAAACAGCGTCACTTGCCTCATTTATGACTTTAATTACTTGCCTTTAATAAGACGCAAGTCTTTCAGCGCAGACTTTCACGGTATGCAATTCACATAATCATCCACTAGCCTATGTGCATTTCCTATATGATCCAATAACTCAAAACATGTCTTCCTTTGATGCATTTATTAAAGCTTAATTGCATATGTGACTATTTATTAAGATATTGCAACTTGCGGTCTGCAGACTGTTAATCTAAACCTATAACTCTGCGACTTCAACAGTTCATCAGCTGACAGGCATGTTTTATTGTTTGCAATAAACACTGTATGTTGAATGCATCCCTTGTTTGTATAGTATGTGGGCTGCTGTCATGAAAAATGTAAGTGCAGTGTGCTGCAGCAGGAGTGTTTCAGTATTCCACTGTGCGCTCACATTTAGTCTCAGCTGTGTGTTGTCTGCGCGGCAGCTCCTGTGTCTCCACGCTTATTATTAGCCAGTTATATTGCATGACTAAGTAGCTACTCAGTGCTTCTTTCTTTTGGCAGTTTTCTAAAGTTAGAATAGGGAGCTGTCCTGTTCATGCTCTGGATGCAAAAATCTAAACGCTTTAACTCTAAATAAGGAAGAGGAAGGAGAGTGCATGACTTTGTGTGACATAATTGGCTGTCTGTTCACCTGGATTTGACAGAGCCCTAATTAGGCTGGGTGGAGAATAGAAGAGGAGAGAGATGGGGGAGTGGAGTGATGTGCAACAGATGGAGAGAAGAGGAGTGAGGGAGGAGCAGGGAGGCTGGAGATGGAGTTTGGGAACAAGATGCAGGCAGTGAGGAGGCTGAAGGAGTGGACACTGCTATGTGTGTTGTTCTTCCATCTTGATAAGGACATCGGCTGAACGCCAGCTCTGTGGATGTGTGATGGAAAGCAGCGTGTGTTGGTGTTCTCAACCTGCATGAGATTCAGAGCTGAATCCTGAATGCATCACACCCGCCCCAATAACACAACCACACACACACACACACACACACACACACTGCTGTGACTGCTCTCTGGCAGTCAAACTTAATTTGACACACCAATATTTTTCCAGCAAAAAACACTCAAACACATTCTAGTATTAGTTAAAAGGTCGGGTCGCCCAAACAACAAATAAAACCATTTGTCACTCCCCTCCAGCTTCATCTCTCCAGGCAGGTAGGCTGGGTTTCATATGTCCCAGTTTTGAGATTGTGCCTGTCAGATTTCTGCCTCCATCTAATTTTGGATTATCCCAGGACCGTGCTGTCAACTGGTATTCACCTACAGTTTGGATTTTATTGTCTCGTAAATACCTGTTACTGGCTGCTGGTAATGTAAAATCTAGAAACATAACAGAACAAACAAATCCTATGGTTAAAAACACTGTTAATGCACATTGCAATATTATGTCAGATGATTGGGCAAAAAGCCAAATACAATATAAAAAAAGGCACGCAAAGTGATAATTTGTAAATTTCACAGCCTTGATTTTGTTTCTCGTCAAGCATGCTTAGCAACTACTTACTGTGCCGCCAAGAGGAACTTCAGCTGATTATGGGTGCTAGATTCAGTCTCCTTACCACGTACACATCAAACCGTTGACACATCTCACATGTCACAACATAAAACAAATGTGAGCAACCCATGCAACAACCACTGGTATGAACAAAATGACATTACACATTGATTGACTGATTGATTTTTGGCTTTTTGGGCAATAGTGGCAAACATTTAAAACAAATGAACATTGCTTCTTTTACTATATATGTTCATGTTTGGTTCTCTAACAGATACTCTATGTCCTGAGCCAACATTCAAGTGAGCGCAATCTCAGGTTTTGCAAAATAATCCAATAATGTTTTTGTCTGGCAGTGAGGGTTGTGTGCACGAAACACTGCGCGTGAAATATTTTGTATGATCCTCATGAATTTACGTCAAGAGTTTAATTTAATAAACAGAAATGTGCGCGCCCAGAGTGAACAGTAATCATACCAGGACATGTTGTAAAAAATAAAATCCACAGGCGGTGCAGCTGCTGGCTCAAAGCACTGGCACCTGTTTTAATCCACTTCAACTACAGGTTCACAGTAACATCTTTGGATTACACACAAGTGCTGCCGCTTTGTGTTTGGAACAGATGCTCCTGTGGAATTTTACAAATGTCAGTTTTCAGCGCTGTCAGCGGCACAAACAAAAATCCAACCATTGTATTGGTGCAGTGGCGGAGACTGAAATCTCAAACCCTGGTCACCTGAATTGCAAAACTGCATCTGCATTTGCTGGATTCCACAAGTTATAGCTGAGGAAATCACGATTTTATTTTTATTGCACAATGAATTATGCATAGATATCAGGACTGTTTGCACACATTCATCCCATAAGCCTCACTAACAGTAACTCATTAAATTTGTAGTGTGTTGTGTGACTCCAGTAAACTGTGGCATGTTTTCCATTTGCAAAACCAGACACGTTTGATAAAACGCACTGACTTCACGTATTTAACTTAATCTGGCTGCAGACCCATGCTTCCCTGTGTTGATCACAGCTCCATCTGAGGCTGTGGCTGTCGGTATCGCGGCTGTACGTGGGCTGGCTTCCCTCCATCTCTACTCACACTTAGCCGTCCTCTCCACATTGATAGATTGTGTGTAATTTCAGGGATGGACAAGCATGAAAACATGGGCGTTCTGTATACACAGCATTTTCATCCATGCTGGAGTGTGAGCGCTGACACAGGGGGACTACAGAACCCAGCAGGCTGATACCAGTCCCTTACTCAGACAGTTCTACACAGGACCTCACTGTTCTATAATTCTATAATTAACTCTCTGTAGTAGCTATTTTACTGGAATTTCAGGCTGATACTGCAATATTATTTTTCTGATGTCAGTAGAAGAAATTGTTAAATCATATTTCATCTTCTGTCTGCTACATATCATACATATCTGCTTGGTAAATGATGTGTTCTGAAGCCCAGAAACAGAGCCCATAAGAAAGAAATGTATTTTCTCATGAGGGCATCCCTTGTGTATTAATTTCGCACAATATAGGTACAATGTACATATCCTACACAGATTACATTATATCGGCACAGCCCTTTAAGTCAGTGTTTTATCTGAGGCAGAGCAGACGGTCACATTGAGCCCACACAAGATCCACAGACTCTGAATAGCAACCCACATTAGCGTTCCCACTCAAGTCTCCGTCTTATCTAACGTACAAACACGAGCAACATCTGATCCCGCATCTTAGCTTGTCGAACAAGGCACCAAACAAACATTCACCGGGGAAAAGTATACTGCTAACGTCAGTTTGCAGACTAGAGAGCTAATTAACTTCCCAGCTTCAGCGCGGAGACGTAAATGTCGCCTGGCTTCTGCTTTTTTCTTCTCTTTAATAATCAAAAGCGTTCTTCGCTACTTTAAAAAACACGTTGACTTTTATTTTTGAGCCTAAGAGGGATGGCGGAAGGTGACGTTATTATAAATACAAATATAAAATATAGTTGAAACAATAAATTAATGAATCAATGCATCACCAGAAAATGAAGTGACCACAGTTTTAACAGTCAGTGCTGGGTGGAGAAACAGACAACTGGGGAATGAAACTGAAGGTCACCTCTGACTCTGACCAGTGACGTGTTGGTTGAGAAACATAAATGAATGGATGAACAGAAGTGTTTGTCTTCAATTTAACTGTAATACAGTATTTGCCAGCATGCACACCAGCACCAACATATCTGTGGTGAGCCAATCTTGGATATTTAGTCTGCTGTACGTATTAAACATACTGTAGATGTCTCAGCTGGTGTCTATCATATTAAACCTTTTTAATGCTTTAGAAGACTATTCTTTCTCGATAAGATGAAAAGACCTCAAAACCTCAAAATGAGGGAATGAGGATGTAGTTAGCCTAGCTTAGCATAAAGACTGAAAGCAGGAGGAAGCAGCCAGGCTCTGTCAAAGTTTAAACCAGTCACCAGAATATACCAGAAATCAAAGAGAATCAATATCTGTTTTCTCCATCCACGAAGCATTTGTGCACAGTTCTTCTGGCACACAGCACAGGATACCAGCTGCAGCCAGAGCGCTCAGGTTTTCATCTTTGTCTCTGTGGAGGCACAAATTGTTGCAGCCACACTGTGACAATAAGACTCTGCGCAGTTTGTTGTTCACCAAAAAGTAGTCCCGGCATTGAAATCCCACTAAAAGTGTCAAAGTGTCATTTTTACATGTATGTAAGTACTGAATCGTTCTTAGCTGGTTGTCCACAACAGGTAAAATGATATATTTTGTCATTATAAAACTAAAATAGTGTTATAATGACAAAGTCAAACTAAACTAAAATAGCTGTTTATGTGCAAATTTCAAAAGCTCATGATCACCGGAACAATCTGCTGACGCCACCGACATCAAACAACTCCCAGTGGATAATTCTTAGACTAAAATAGCAAAACCTGAGCTTGTGAGATACTGTCTGGCTTCATGGGGCTCAAAACTTGCCGCGTTACATTAATTCTTGAAGGGCATTTTTACCCCTGGGACCAGTTCTTGCGCCTGATCCCAAGATTGTGTGTTTAGCATCTCAGGGCTGCACTCGCACATAAAACTCCCCGTGTGTCATTCCTCAGCAGAAGCATCAGTTTTACTCTTTCAAATGCGAACGTGAACAGATGCTCGGCGCTCTGTTTTTATTTATCTTGTGTCATAGTTGTTTTTCACGATGAGATAAGATTACGGCAGATTGCATTTCCTCCTGCAGCACCTTCAAAGAGAAGCATATTTCTTAATCAGAAGTTTTGTAGCAACACAGAAAACTGCGTCCTGCTATCATCTGTCTGCGCTACACACAAGGGTTGTTAATGGGTGGTTTCGTCTGCCAAACAACTCCAGACAGAATGTGTTTAATACGAATTGTTGCAGAGGTATATGTGGGTATGGGGAATAATTCTCAAATGATTGGAGAGTTATTTATGAGGGAATAAATGATAATCAATACATTAAAGCAACAAAAATTTGATAATAGACACATTTGATGCCATTAGCAGGCAAAACATCCAGTGGCTCCAGTTTCTCAAATGTCAGTATTTGCTTCCTGCCTCTGTTTCAGTGAATATCACTGGATTTTAGACGATCCAGTATCACAGGAATCCTGTTCGTATTGAATATGATATATACTCTGCAGAGTCCATGCCAATGTGCAAAGGCAGAGAAAGTCGTAGTGTTCTCAGTTAGAAGCAAGGTAGAAAGTTTACGGTTGCCACATGCAGATACTGTAGGAATTCATTATTTTAAAAGGAAAAAGAAAACATAATTTGAAACATCTGCACAATATCAAAAAACATTCTTTAATTGTTTCGATCTTGAAAAAACAGTCAGCTCAGAAGCATCACTTGAGATTCTGAGTTGCACCCTGGATAGAGAACCTGGCTGTAGAAGCCCACACGGGGTAGCAAAGGTTCCAGCAGAACAAATTGTTGTCCCTCCCTTATTACCACCACTCAGCTGCTATGAACAAGGACCTTAACCTCCAACTGCCTGAATGGAGCTACTCGTAGTCCAACAGATCACGCTGTGGCTGCACTGGACAGCTTCCAGGTCTGCGTACAGTGTGAGTATAAACAGGGCGTTCCTTATGAAACAGAGCCTCGCTCTCTGTGACAATTCTCTGAACGGATAAAGATTAAAAAGATGCATAACGTGCTGACTGGTTGTCAGACTACGTTGACATCCATTTGTCATGACCGAAGTCATGTAGTTTTGGAGCGAACGGGCTGTCTGTCTGCAGAGCTGACAGCTGATATGATAGCAACAAGCTCTGGATTGTTTTCTGCGGACATATCAGACGGGCGTGTCCGGTCCAGCTTGTGCTCTTTCATTCCCCCAGTAGAACGGGACCAAAATAGCAAAAGTGTGCTGGCAGTGGTGTTGTTTCATCTCACCTCAGAGTGAGGGGCAAGATCCCATCAGCACTGACAGACCTGTGATTTCCCCACTGTGACACAGGATGGTTCCTGGTAGCAAAAATGATCTCTGCAATGAGTATTTGGCCTGTGTGGGATTCGATAGTGTCCTGCTTAATGATATATATTTGTGGCTAAAACAGGACGTGTAGTACAGGGGCTGCCATCTAGTTTAAAACCAGGAGGTTTTGAGGTGCTGAGGAGGTTTGAAATGTCTGCAAAGCTCAGAGATTCAACGCTTATTTCAAAACCATGTTTGACTTGTGCACCTGTTGAAGCTGTTGAAGCTTCAGCATTTGCACTTTGTCATTTGCAAATTTGGAACTCTGATGGCTTTCGCATGGAAGGTTCTTTTTAAACTGTTTCGTTTCATGTTGCCCAGTGTTTGAGAGGCTCTGCTGGGCCTGCAGGTCTCCTGATGATATCCTGTTGGTATTCATCCTTCTCTGATAGACACACTTTAATTCAGGTCTCTGCCAGAGCCTCAGTGTGTTCTCTCTGTCAGTTACGCCTTCGTCACCCTGCTCCTCTGCTTGCTTCCCCATCAGAATTATAAGCTTGATATTTACTGCAGAGCATCAATTAATAAGACTTCAGAGCAGGATGCTGATAGCTGAGCTGTGGGCTGGTGCCAGATATATTTTGCAGCTGATTAAAGCCAAAATGTGCTGATATTTGAAATCACTGAGCGAAATGAGGTGTTAAGTTTAGAGCAGATAGAGAAATGAAGTGATTACTGATAGAATCACCAGCATCCCCTCTGTATCGCTGTATCTCCTCTGCGAAGCCTCCCTTCCACTCTGCTCCCAACTGCAACATGTTATGGATGAATAGATGCTAGTGTTAGAACTGTGACCGGGACGTGCCCCTGGATGCTCTCTGAATGTAAATCCTTCCCTCAAGGCTGTCGCTGTACTAGGACTAAGCAGCATTGAAAGTTGATATTCATACAAAAACTAACCCAAGAATAAAAATCCAGTCCTTACTGTCCTGGTGAGTCTATGACTGCCTTTTAAACCATCATTGGACAATTAATCTGTATTAAAACTAAAAAAACTAAATAACATATATGCACATGGAATGTAAACAAAATGACTCATTAGATTACATCCACCTCAGGATCTTCCCTCAGTCGACCAGTGGTGCTTTGCTTGGTGCAGCAGTAAATATGTATGACAAAATCACTTTAGCTAAAGGTCTGTTGAACCTCTTGTCTCCACACTGTTGTCTGCATCTCATGAATTGAATTCGCTTCTGCCGACGTGGTTGAAGGTTCTGTAAGGAACAATAGGTGGATCTCGGAGTTGTCCTGTGCAACAAACATTATATTCATTTATATTCAATCATATTTTATGAATATTCCTCCTAATTACCTGCTAGTAGTGGTAGTTTGCCATGTGGCCGCATCCTCAAGTTGTTCCAAATCAGGGCTGAAGTCCAACCGCCAAACAGACCTGCTGCTGTGGCTGTGTGCTAGCACTCCGCGGGAAAACAAATGCTTCTGACAAGCAAACATGGCCACCAGCAGCTATTAGAGAGTCAGAGCTCTCCCCTTGTGGAAACACAAGAAGATTAATTTACATAAATGGAGCATGGCATGAATTATTTACATTTTTCCCATTTTTGGCAAAATACTGAGGCTTGATATCTAAATTAGATGTCTAATTACACAAAATGTTTTTAAGAGGTTTCATTTTTCTTATTTGCTCTTTCAAATAGGGAGTTCCACATTGAATGAAGTCTCTCTCGGTCTGTGAAATGTTTTATGTTTTATTTAAAATGAAATTACTAGAGTTTACCCGACATGGGGTTTCTACAGATGTTATCTGCCAATATTCAGTATGAACTGAAGCCTTTTTATCCTAAAAATAACTCTCATTCAGTAGAAATAATCCCTGGCCGTTCTAAACAGGAGGATGTTAGAGAGGAATGGATGGGATGAAGGAAACCATCCCCTGTGACCAAAAAATAAGACCACCGTTACAAATGAGATGCTTCAAACTGCAAACAGACCATTTGTTATTCTGTTTCCATGATGCTCCAACGCTCCTGTTATGAAAGTTATTTTTATGTGTGTGATTGCACCTCACTGTAAAATAATAGATGGGCTGGTGGGCTCGGGAAAGAAGCACTACAGTGTGAACACAGTGGTTCTGGGCTTGGGTCCAGTCCCACTGTCTCTGGCCTGTGTTTCAATATGTGTAGGTCCTGAGAGGATCGGACTGGACCTGCCTTCAGCTCTGGTCATGTTGTCACTATATGTCGTGGAGCATCTCCGTGCCACTTCTGTGCTCTCTGTCTCTGGCTTCTTCGGTTCGGCTGCACTTTGGATGCGGATTAATTATGACCGGTTAATTCGTAATAGGTCAAACTGTTCTCAGAACTGTTTTCGATCAGTGTGTAATGGACACCACCCATTGATACATTAGTGGTAGAAGGTAATGGATGTTTGCAACTGCGTTTGTCCTTCTCTTTCTATTCCAAGAGAGCTTCTGGTCACCTAAATACTGTTTTTAGCCCTATCTGAAGTTGAGGATCCAGTGTATTTAGAGCTATTGGTCCCATAGCGGGCATTTGGGGTTAGCACCTCGCCTCACAGCCAGAAGTTCGATTCCCAACCAGGACCTTCCTCTTTTGAGTTTGCATGCTCTCTCCATGTCTGCATGGGTTCCCTCAGTGTACTCTGGCTTCCTCCCAGCACCCAAAAACATGCTTGATAGGCAAATTTGGAACTCTAAATGGACTGCAGGAATGAGAATGAATGAGTTTGTCTGTCTCTATGTGTCGGCCCAGCGACAGACTGGCGACCTGTCCTGGGTGGATCCTGCTTTCCGCCCAGGGACTGCTGGGATAGGCTCCAGCACCCCTGTGACCCTGAAAGGGATAAGAGGTTACAGGAAATAGCTGGATGGTCCCATACTAAGAACTAAGTCCTTTTACTTCCATTATTATGGAAGTGCTACACTAAAGCACTGGTGTACTATTTTGTATTTGATGTGGATTATGTTGCCATATTGATGTTATGACTCTAGCGCATGTATTGTATTGTATAAGGACTCCTGCTGTGAGCCCGAAAACATGAAATGTAGAGTAATGTAACAGTAATAGTATAACATGCTGAGCTCTAATGACTCCTGTTCTCCAACAATGATCTTATTAGCTGCATTAGATGCTTCATTTTGCTTCACGAAACAATATTTCAAGGAAAGCATTAGCTAGTCACACACAGGGAGACAATCCTTTTTCAATGACTTGTTATATAATAAGGATTGATATTTATGACTGTGCAAGCACATAGCCAGTGGTAGCAATGTGAAAGCTGTAAATGCAAGTGTATGGAGTGTCTTTTATAGGGCTTTTATGGTTCCTCACTCTAACAGGACACCGATAGGTGTTGGAGTGGCCAGTTGTAAAGGAGAGAGAGGACAGAGGGCTCTATCAGGCCTTGACATGGCCACTAGATTGGAACGAAAGCGAATGGTTGTGTTCATAAAATATTCTGTCATCGCCGCAGAGAGGCGGCGCTCATGCCTTCTGTTTCGTGGACAGTTACATTCAGCTAACTTCAACTTAAGTCGAAACTTCAGACTTAGTGAGCACATCTTAAGATAACACATTTCTTTAATGTTAGTCCAAAGTGTGTTTCATTTCATGCAGGCATTAAAGCGGTTTGAGTGGGCAGTACGTTCTGACACAGTGGGAATCTCATCATAAGGTTTTAGAATAGCTTGTCTTGTTTTCCGGACAGAACAGAGAGATATCTTATGACAGGATTCTCTGCTGTAACATAACAGCACTTTATGACAATCTTGTGGTGTATAGGTAGGTTAAGCATTTAGGTATAAATGAGTTCAATAATTTGTGAGGATTTATACGTTAATGATAGGATGAATATGTTATCGGACTTTAGTGGGAAGCCTCCCCATTTTCCCATCTGCTCCATTTTCCATGTGTTGATTATACCTGATGTCAGTGCGGAGAGAATCCGTTCAGTGTAATAATTACAATTCAGCATTATATTTAGTCAAGTGTGGATTTTCATGTCAGTGTTAAACCCTTCAGACTTCAGCTTGTCATCCTCGCCACTCCTGCTCTCTAATTTTGATGTTGTGAAGCAGCTGGATTTGGTTTTCATCTCAACACAGCAAATCTTGTGAGCTGAGAAGCCACGTTTCCAGCCTTCAAGCTGTGGGTTTGTGGACAGACCATAGTGGTTTGGTCCAATCAGTATCTTGGCAGTTATCCCAAAATCACTTCTATTTAACCCCTAGCAAGAAACCCAGCAGCAACACGGAACGATCATTGGACAGCTCTGAACTCTACCTGCAGGGAAGAGAGGTATAGAAACCATTAATGAATGGGGCAATGGAATAGAGTTTCTTGGAGTGGAACCTTCTCTGGGATATACAACTCAACTATTGCAAACAGAAGCGTGATTCACAAACCCACAATAAATGTGGAGTGAACGTAAAGTTTACAGAATCCTGCAGAATCCATATTCTGCAGACACTGCAGGTGTATTTGAGAATACGTTAGAGAAACCAAGATTTGAAGAAAAGTTACATTTATGGAAGGAATGTTGAGCATTAACGAGAAGTATTAAGGCCAGTGAATATTTGAATTCAATTCAACATCAATAATGTCCAAGAGATAAAGTTAATAGATATGACACATCAGGAAACAGATTTAAATGTTTGATTTGACATTGAACATTGGTTATCAGTGGTTTTGAGGCTGAAACTGAATTTAAATACAACATTTTGCATATTTTAACCTGTATCTGGTATCTGTGAAGTCTTGTTTCATAAATTGTATGAAAGAAACTAACTTAAACAAATCCATTGACCCTCCTATCCAACTACACTGCTGAAAGAATCAGGTCAGAGGAGTGAACAAATTAACTTCATTTCAAATAATAGGAACAGAAATATTACAAGCATAGCAGATAATAAAACTGTGATCTTCATACTTGAAGCTTGTGTCCGGTTTTTGGTTGTTTTCCCTTATTTGTTCAGTGTTCAGTCAGAATGCGGTCCTGATATTGCCACCCAGGACATAAAACCTGAGCAATAAAGGATTCAACGGTTGGTGAAGGATAAACGATGGGAGTACTGAACAGAGAAATGCAGTATTTGAGTTATGAATGATGCATTTGCATTTATATTTAGTACGTTGAAGTCAGTGAGATATGAAGTTAAGCTTGTTTGGTTGATGTGTTGGGTAAATATGTGTTTATTTTGTTGCCTCTTCATCTTGCGTTAATTGTTTGCCAGGAACGTGAGGATTTGCTTTGTTAAGTTGAACATCAAGTGCACGTTGCGTGTAGAGAGAAAACCAAAATCAAAAATCCAGCCAGTGCCGTGTGCTGAGCATCGGTGGTATCAGTGAAGTGAGGTGCCTGAACCAAAGAATACTGAAGTTGTAAACCCACCCCAGCTTTGCTGCCATCTGGGCAGCAAAGCTTTGAAGATGTTTCATTTGTCCAGCAGAGTCTGGCTGCATGTGACTATCCGGTTTGATGAAGTGATGTCTTACCAAGACTCAATCAAACTACTCCACACATGTACCTAGTATACTTACACACTGAAATAGTCATACAGGCTGTTAAAGACTGTCATGTTTTTGCTTTGTGGAAATACACAGATATACATGTGTTAATACTTTATTGTGCTGTTACTAAGATATTTTAAATGGTAAATGGCCTGTACTTATATAGTGCTTTTCTGGTCATGTGACCAAGGAAACAGAAATTTTAACTCATTCACACACCAGTGATGCAGCATCGGGAGCAATTTGGGGATCAGGGTCTTGCTCAAGGCATGCAGCCCATAGGAACCCGGGGATCAAACCCCTGATCTTCTGATAGGTGGACAACCTGCTCTATCTCTGAACCACAGCTGTCCCGCCCCCCATTTTAAGTAGAATAACGCTAAAATCATAACATATTATAATCACAACATAATAATGATAATCATAACAGTATTAGTAATAGGATTTCACTATTTTTAAGATGATCATGCATCACCCACGTTGCAATGTTGCTTGGAACGCATTATCAGTCTGAGACTGTTTTCAAGCAGGTGTCAGTGAGCACTGCAGCAGATCTGTGATGCTGTCGGTGTGTCAGCCAGAGCTAACGTGTACCAGAGCAACGACATAACTTTTCTCACATGATGGAAGTCTTGGGAACTCTTATATTATGGAAAAAACAGGCCCTCTCCCTCATCGCTCATGTCAGCACTTTGCTAATATCCTGCACTGTTTTTTTCAGCGCTCAGCTGAGGGCTCCAGCTGGAGGACAGAGTAGGTCTGCTTATTCATGAAGGGATCCGGCTGTGGCCCCTGGAGGCCTGCTGGAACAGCAGGCATTATCAGTGGTAAATGGATCTGAAAAGGCTTTGGCCAAGACAGGCTCACCACTGCCTGATTTATGGCTGGCGATGCAACAAACAGTTAGCCATGTTACCGGCAGGGATATAAGCATTTTCATGGCCACAGTTCAAGTTTATTTCAGCTATAAATTCTGAAAGATATGGAACAAAAAGAGCAAGTGAATTTATGACATGGGATGTTGTTTGTGAGCTGCCAGGAGGAAGCTGTGTTTTAATACCCCTTGGACAAGGATGAACGGTCATTCTGCTCTCTTATCTCTGCTTTTTGTCCAAAACACCATGAAAATAAATATTCTTAGCGCACAAAACAGCAGAAAGTAAAGCATCTCTGTGTCAGAAGAATGAAGGTGTTCTCTCATCAACATCTTTGGTTTCCCAAATAAGCCCCGCCATCGATAAGAAGGTATGGCAAAATACCAGTATGAGAGAAAGTGGTTCCCAAATATTCATCCATTCCCTTATCTGCCACCTGCCGGGCTGTTAGAGATCACTGTGCATTTTAATATCTACACAAATCGTGCAATACCAGCATCATTAACTCATTAATTATGAGTAGAGATGCCTTTTTTGCACTGGTTTTATTTAATGTGACCTTTTTTTTAGACAAGAATAGCTTTTTTACCAAGACTTCCATTCAGATCAGAATGTAATACAGGACTAGCCCAGCTCTGTTCTCAGACACACACTGCAGCTCTCAGGATGGACGATCCACTGCTTTTGTCCAGACTGAAACATCTTAACAACTTTTGGATCTACCTCCATAAAATGTGTTGAGCACAGTCTTGTCAGGGCCTCGTTTTGTGTTGGAGGATGAGACGATCATGTGTTTACATCAGATATTTTTTAACTGGTTCTTGTGCAGAATGTTACATCATGGGTCGTTTGTAGTCTCAGTGTTACAAAGCTAGCGGGTTTCCTCAGATCTGTTTATGGTGCGAGGCTTTTATATTTAGGCCAGCGTGAGTAGTGTTTGGTCAGCCCAGTTTAACCTGTAGGTGCTTGTAAAGGCTTGTGTAATGTGCTTTGCTGCCATGGAGGAAAGAAAGAAATCCAAAGCGTCTCCTGACATCTTTACTGCAGAAACACACCTGAGCTAAAGCAGCCCTCCGACACAAAGGATTTGTCTCTCACAGATGATCAGGAGCTCAAAAAGGTAGATAATCTATGGCATTTATCTATTGTCCAAGATATCTACAAATGTAGGATTTAAATTATACTTAATGGTTTGATTTCAGGTTTAACTTTTACGAATGGAAAGGACCCAATGATGAGTGCACCTGAATAGTTTCTAAATCACATTCTAAATCTCTGCAGGGTAAATTGTCCTCATGGTGGTTTTACGGAACCTGTAGCCTTTAGACTGACTCCATAGTGTAATGGATCAGCCAATCAAATCGGCAGTTGTCTGTCCACAATCCACAATCAAACCTTTGCTTGAGTACCGAATGCCTCACCTGTTGTATGAATCACCAGGACTCATGCGGGGACACAGTGAATATTCTGTGTTTCGGGGGCTGTTGGGGCTGGCGGCGAGCTCTGAGCAGTGAGCTCTGAGCCCTGAGGTGAGGCAGTAGGGCTAAATCAATGAAAGTGATTAACCTCAGTGTGTATCACAAACAGCAGGCTGGATAAAGGGAAGTGTCAGGGTCTGACTTCAGCCTCCCCTGCTCTCTCTCTTACCACTCATTAGGGGCTACAGACTCTGATCAGTCCCTGACATTAATTGGCCGATGCAAAGTCTGCCGGACAGGAGCACCATGCGCTCAGATTTCCAGTATCCCTGTGGTCTGGTGAGCTGCGTGGAGCAAAGCTTTGTTCCAAATTAGACAGGAAAAAGAATAGTTTAATTAGCTTCCCTTCATCTCATTTACTGTATCAGGAAGCCACCAGGATCTCCTCTCAACCTTCCAGTCAGGTCCAAGCTGGTGTTGCTTGCTATAGATGAACATCACATTGTTTACCCAGGCAGCAACATGGATTAAGCCGTCGTAACATTCACTAATTGAACATAGTGTTCTTGTCAGCTTGACAAAACCTTGAATATATTTCAAACAATAGAACTCTGGTGTTACACTGTCAGGGCTGCTGAAGTCCCAACTGATGACTGTGCTATATTAACATGAAGTGTGAACTTCATCTGTTGATTTATATAATTACTTGCATTAATTGACAATTAACCTAAAATCTATTTTAGTTTTACATTTTTTATTTGTCTCTGATTTTACAAAGCATTTTTGTGTCAGTATGTTACTGTCAGCGTGCTTTAATGCAGCCAAACATACAATATAGTTTTTCTCATGAATTCTGTGTCGACCAGCAGTCATCATCCAGCTGCAGGTTAATGCAGATAAAACCATTATTTTACACTCCGGGTTAATGACAGCTCCTGCCTTACATTTAAAAAGCTAGAAGTAACAAAAGTCATAAGATGCAGTACAACCAAAACATCTATGAGCCTGTATTAATGCTTGTTAAACACAAAATATGTTGACACAGCTCTAAAACTGGAAAGTTGCCTTCTACATGTGCACTGAAACTGCAGTAAAGCCATCCGTGGCTGATCCGAGGCCCGCTGGATGCTGCGTGCGTCAGGCTCCTGAGAACGGGAGGACGCGGTCCAGTGAATTTGCAGCGCAGTGTATTTGCTGACATTAGCAGGTACAGTGGGCTTAAGTGGTCACACTTCAGCACAACAGTTCATATCATACACCAGACTTCTGTTATTTGTTTATATAGAGTATGTGCATTAATATTTATTGAGGTCCAGCAGATCTGTATATATCAGGAGCCAAATGTTCACAGATGCAGCATAGTTGTACAATCTTTATCATCCTGGATGGAGTGAACTGGACAGCAGGGATGATGAACACTGGATCAACTGTATGCATTATTCTGATAAGTTCATGACATATGTTAAATCTAAATAGGTACAGAAACACAATGGAACACAATGCAAACACTCTCCTTACATATACAAAGCAGTGTGCTTCATTCATTTATAAATCAGTGTAACACTGGTTAATTGTAAATACTTATTCAGTCAAAGGTCACCATGTCTGGATTTGACATATAAAGAGCAGACTGCACCGGATAATTGTCATTTTTCATGTTGAAAAGGCCAGTGCCTGTTCCATATATAACAATAAACACGTTGCATATTTGAGGTGTCTCCCGGTGGGGGGAACCAGAGGGTGAAGAACACAAAACACAAGTAGCTGGAAGTTTGATGTGTGCGTGATAAAAGCCGCTCTCCAGGCAGCAGGTTCTGCGGCTGCACACGCTGGAAACGTGGAATTGTCTTAAGAGGAAGCTGACAGTTGTGAGCCTGCTCATGACTGATAGCACGCTGTTTAGCTCTGAAAGCTCTGTACAGAAACAGGCCCAAATGTCTCCCCGCTGCTGCCAAATGCTGTGTTCCTGTAAACTGACAGCTCCCCCAGAACAGAGGCACCCTGAATGCGTCACGATACAAAAGAATCTCCCAGCAGAGCTCTCTTCTCTCATTTTTACTACACTTCTCTGAAATCTTTTATATGGTTTTATTTATTTATTTAGGTGATGTGGCTGATTTCCTTGGTGATGCTATTAGTATGACCAAGAACTAGTTAAGTTCAAGCTTAGTATGCACAAGTCCTTTTCACAATGAATGATATATTTACATAGCCTTTAATGCTTCTCAGTCGGAGGTTTAGAACAGCAATTTAAAATGGTAAATGGTAAATGGAGTGTACTTATATAGTCTCTGTTAACTAAACACATTAACATTATTATTACCTATTTACCTAAAGGGTTAGTCATCATCTGCTTTTACAACTGAATTATCGGATAGACAAGAAAATGTGATTGTTACGTTAAGACATGGTCCACCTGCATTTCTCCAGTGTATATAGTGTTATGCTGTTGTTATGATGATGTTGTCTGTGCTCTCACTTTTAAACCTTTTGAGCACGGAACAAAAGAGAGTAGCAAGAGTAGATTAGCTCTAGCATCTACTATCAGATCAGAATCAGAGTGCGTTATCTCGGTGAGGAAAGTGCACTGTTCCAGCAGCAAAGCTAGAATCCTAGAGGAATGACAGTAAAGCCAGTTACAGTGGGTGACTTCAAATATAAAGGATGATATATGAAATGTTTTGTTCAAAATAGTAAATGTGTAATTAACCAAAACATCAATCTGACCAGACAGCAGTCTTCAGTGCTACAGTGTTGGTGCTCTAACTGTGGCCTGGTATGTGACCTGCAGCTGGGCATTTTACCCAAACATCAGCACCTGACGACGGCTCATTGGGCTGCCTGTCTCAGCTTTTCCCAGCTTGCTGCTCTGATGGATGTCCACACAGCAAACATAAGATGTGAATATTGATGAATTATTCCCCCCCACCTCCCCTCGCTAAGCTGAATCAGACAGATCCTGACACATCTGGCCTCATTATCAATCGACAACAGTCTCCGCACTCATTTAATGGTTGGCCTTTGCTGTGTGCCGCTGTTGCTACTCTGCTCTTCTTTGCTGAAGCATAAAAGCATCTGAATAACCGTGCTGTTAGCAAAAGAGCTTTTTATTTCGGACAAGGCAGTGCACATTCACTACAGAACACAGCAAGTACAGTGTACCAAGAAGTACTGACATTCAGTACTCAGCCCTAACAGCCAGGACAGAAAAATCTTTGCTGCTCTCTACCAGGGGCAAGTATCTTAAAAGATTAAAGCTGTCACAATTGATTTTTTTTGCCACTTGGTGGCAGCATAACAAACTGCAAACACAACATTGACATTTGTCTGTTCATGCACCTGCAGCTTGGCTCATATCCACCTAGTTACTTATTCTTTTTGGAGCTCAGCTTTGGTTTGCACCAACCCACGACAAACATATCTGTCCCGTTAGCTATCAAATGTTCCGCTGTGTTCACTAGCAAGTGTCTAAATCTGTCTGTTGCTGTTGTGTCTGCTGCTGCGTGTCTGTCACTATGGGAATTACATTTTATATTATACATCCATGATACGGCTGCTAATATGAAAATACTGAAAACATGCAGCTTCAAAGAATAAGTGATCATCTGTTATGAGAAACTGTAACAACAGAAGCAAACAGACACACACACAGCTCTCCAGAACCTTTTCCCATCAGATAACATATGGGACATAAACTGAAGGATGGAAAACAAAGAGAGCAGAGAAGACATGGCTGCCACGGGACACATTCAGTGATGTGACATTTTTGGTACATGCAGTACCTCAGTTCACCTTACCAGCACCAAACAAAGACCTTTGATACAATCCTTTTTATTTTCATATCTGTGTATTTGACAGCAGCAGTGTCAGACCTGCTGTGAAAGGCTCCTCGATCGGCGGATCTTTATCTGCAAGCACTGCAGCACGTGGACGTGTCAGCGGCTGTGTTGCTGAATACCGATGAATCCCTGTCGCCTTCTCACCGAATTTGTTTTTAATTATTGTTTAACTCTTCTGGCATGAATAAGAGGCCAGCTAATATCTCTCAGTAGATTTATTTGCTCTGTGTGGAAATATTTCAGTGTGTGTTTTCATCTGCAACTCTTTATGCCAGTGTTTAAATGGAGGAGAGGAGCAGGCAAATAGCACTTTGCTGTGAATGTGAGACTAATTGGTCATTTCATAATCTAAAGAGCATTTATTTCTGTCTTGTCTCTATAGTCACTGCTGGTGCTGTGTTTGTTTGACAAGCTTCTGTGTTATGGGAGGCTGATGGCACAGACTGTGGATCAAGTTATTCCAGAAATTAAATGCTGTGTGATGTTGGTCTATGTTTGATAAATCTGAAATGTCATCTCAGTGGCCTCTGTTCTAAAATGGCATGCTACTTCTTGTAGATGACATCAGGAAAACTTGTACATTGTTCACCCATTGTGAGCATAACTGTATCATGTCAATATCCCATTGGTATAATATTGGAAACTTAGTATTGCCAATATAATAAATAAGAAGGGAGTCTGCAGCTTTAACTTGGAAATAAAGGCAACAACTTCGACAAGCAGCCGACACTTGAGTCGAGCACTAAGTCCAAAGTCAAAGCTTGCATTATGCATATGCATTGCTGCTGCAGAGTATATGAAATATGTCTCTTGATCCAACACTACATTCATCTCTGCATTCATCTCAACCTAGGAGTGACAGAGGTAAAGATGGAGGTATTAAACACCTCAGTATCATCAACTATATCCATCAGGTCTTCACAACATGCCAGATATTGAAGTGAAAATCCAGCTGGTTTCAATTGTTAATGAATCTATCCATACTGATATGCCATAAATCCCCCAATGAATGCCATATACTTACACAGACTATATAACCCTCATACATATACAACAAGTGCAAAGCAGCAGTTCCTGGGAAAAACGACCGCGTACGGGCAGACTAAGGTGGAATATAGATAGAGAGAGCTGTGATTAATAAATACACCCTCAACCAATTAACTTCTGGTCCTCATGCTCTGAAATGACTCAGCCAATCACAGTGAAGCATGACAACAGCCCAACAAATGGAAAGATGCTTCTTCAGAGAATCATACGGATTTCTTCTGGTGCGATTGGGAGTAAAAGTATCAAAACAGTGGAGCATTGAATATTGGTCAGGGTCATACTTTTAATCAGATCAGACCCACCATAAATATGCAGAGACAGATGATGTGTTTGAATTTGTTTGTATAGTGACAATAGAAATATATAATAAAGCTGTTTCTTTGGATGAATTAAAATGATTCAGATCATTTCATTCATCAATTAAATTTTAACTCAAGTCATAAGTGCCCACATTATATTATGAGTCATGTGACAAAACAAAATATGCACACACATTTGCATCCTAGAGTAAAACATGAAACAGTATTTTGTGGCAGCCTGCTGTCATTTGCATGTGATTTAATGAAGGTGAACACAGTGGACAGCAGAGTGTAATGGCACCGAGCTGTAGTGCAGCACCTCTCCAATCAGAGGCTGCACATTTATCAACATGTGTGTCCTGCTGCCTTCAGGTGGCTGCAGAGATTCATGAACTGGGTAAGAAACTTGTCTTACAATGTAAATCAGCTGTGGACAGATGGATAGTGTAGTAATCACTCGTATTTATTGATAAATAAGTGCAGACTGATTTATTGCTATTACTGATTTAACCACATGAAAAATTACAGTTCTGATTACACTTGAAAAGCAACTGTCACATTTTAAACATTGCTACAACGCTGCTGCTCATTTGTTTAACAGATTTTGTGTGTGCCAGCAAATAGACATTGTACCAGGAATGGTTCAGAGATGTGTCAGTAATTATCATGATCACTGTCACTGTCATAATCATAATGATAAAGCACAGTTACAAATTGCTGCATGTGGTTGAACCAGCAGTAAAACCTTTACAAAAATGAAGAAATAAATAAAATCATATTAATTAAAGACGAATTAATGGTTCACTTTGGGATTAAAAGAACAATAGTTGTAAAACAGAAGAATATTAACACATTCAAAAAAACCATTTCAAGACAAGATTTAAGAGATGTCCCATATCCTCAGGCAGAGTTCCAGAGCTGTTCTAACTACAAAAGTCTGGTCACCTTTAGTCTTGAGCTTAGGACCAGCCCGCAGAGCCCTGCCTGAGGCTGGAGCTACACTAACTGGGATCTAAACCAAGAGCTTTAAAGGTAATCAGTAAAACCCTAAAATCAATTCACAAACTGATTCAAAAATCCATCTAAAAAAAACTCTGGAGGTTGAAATGTTCTTGTCTTCATACATTTGTTAGTTTCATTCACTCATTTGTCAGCAATGAGTTACAAGAGTCTAACCGAGATGAAATAACTGCAACAACCTTGAAAGACAGAGAGACAGAGAGAAAAGACTTGATATTTGAGATACCACCTGTCAACTCTCTTTGCTGTGCCTCATGTACCTCCTGCCTCTTTCTTCTTCTCCCAACCATGCGCCATTCACTGGCCAAAAATGCCTTAATGTGTCATGTGTCACGTTACGTACAACCACAGCAATATTCAAACATCTGCAGTGTGTGTAGACCTCCTCTGCTGCGTTAAAGCTGCAAACCTTCAGCTTGAATTTCATTTTGGAGATATGGAGCAAGTCACTGTCCTATATATGCCAGAGGGCCAGTCAATTACGTATTTGTGCACTGGTATAGAGGAAGTGGGAGAACAAACTGTCAATCAGAGCTGAGTGTGTGAATTTAAGTCTGAACATGGGTTTGGTCCTCAGCAGTCCTGGCTGTAGATCATGGTGACTGTACCTTTACTTTTAAGATGTTACTGTTTGCATGTTTATGCCTCAGACTGACCTCACACACTGTTACTGACATCTTGCCACCATTTGTCTTGCAGAGCACCCTTTTCTCGGTCACCATTGTCCTCTTCCTTTTTGTCTTTACTTTGAGGTTTAACAGCTTATTTTGTCACACGAGCGATTCCTTTGGCGGATATGAATCATGCCCATATGTCCAGTACATGATGTGCCCTTACGGTCAGCTGTGAGCTGAATAAGGAGAGGACTGGCAGGGTGCTGGCCGTGTTTCTCTGGGAGCGTGACGTCCCCGGTGGCAGGAGGTTTGGCTTCTGGCTCGACGGCAGCCTGGCCCAGGCTCTGAGGGGATGTGACCCACTGGGCCTGGCAGAGCCCCCGGCCCCGGCAATCTGCTGCGCCCCTGGATATTTCTGGGCAGGGCTGCGGAGCAACGCCTTATATGTCACCAAATCAGGGGAATATCATGCCAAGAAGGAAAAAAAACCCCCAGATAAACAAAGCGTTACATCAATGTTAAACTGACTCCAACCAGGTACAAAATCAGCATTAAGTCTGTCTGTGCTGTTTCAGGCCATAACCTCAGTTCATTTAACATTTTGGATAGTTTAAGCAACTTTTATTATCTCCGAATGACTGTTGCAAAATGAATGTTATAGGTTTGGTAGGTCACAGTTTATCCTCTAAACTCATTGCGCGCTGTGGAGAAAGGTAGACATCGATGGAAAAGTTTTTATAATCATATTTCTAAGGTTTTTAAGAAATGTCTTCCGTTGCTCTCCATGAAAATTAAAATGCCAAGCTGTGCAGAATTGTTTCAACGATATTATATTATAGGTTTAAGTGTCCATTAACATCCAGCTTCTCCGTCCAGTCCTGCTGTGTTATGCTCGCCTATCCTGGTACAGGTACAGGACCTTGTCTGACTCACATGCTTTGATATTTCCACACTGCTTACATGTTTTAGGTTAGTTAGTGTTAGACACAAAGCTCAGCTCTGATTATAAAACATTAGAATTTCCTGATCACATTTCCACTGAATAAACACCTGATTTTAATTCCTGTCTGTCGCCAGCTGGTCTCTAACCGTGTCTGAACAAAGCAGCAAATTTAGCGTCTCACGTTCCCTCTCCACACACACACACACACACATACACACGCCGACATACACTCATAGTCCCATTGATCTGGGACTGGGGGTGGCATTGGTGTAATGGTTCCAGTGACTTGCCTATGACTGGAAGGTTGCCAGATCACCCTCCAGCTCTTGGGTTTTCTCTGCCTCTGACAGAGCTTTTGAAACTTTCACTACTCAAGTTTCAATTGGTGAAATCAGCCGTTTGAACCTTTGTCTCAGAACGGGGATCAACCACGACAAAGAAATGTGGTGGGCTGCTCATTCCTCAACATTAAAAGCACATGATCTTGACCTGACTCTGACCCGGCTAACGCTGGAGGTGATTTCTACGCAAACTGGTCTTTGTTGGTGTGGGAACAAACCCTTGATGTCCATCCAGGCTGTGCAGTGCTTCAAAGGCTGTGTTTACACTGCAGGTTGTCGTGATTTATTCCAAATTACTGCTCATATCAATTTTTTTAGATGGGTGTTGATAGCTGGGCGTTTGTTTAGTGAACATTAGGAAGAGTCAGGGGTCTCACTTGGTAGATTGCCTTTTATCTTGGATATCGAATGACATTCTTCAGTGTAGGAAGATGTTCTTTCATAGTTCTGATGAAGTAGGTGCATGTTATTTACATATCACTATTAGGACACAGAACTATACTATGTAGAATGCTGCTGTACTGCTACTGAGTTTGTTAGTGTCTGTCTGTCTTTAGTTTTTATTTCTGTTCTGAAGAGTTTTATGAACTACACAACTACCAGGAGCATTTGAATCTCCTCACCATTACACACCTCCTGAAACCGAAAGTCTTCCTTTCACAGTGTTAGATCAGGTTTGTAGAGATGACAAAGTTGGTTGGACACAAACTTCTCTTTCATCTTTCAATTATATTTATTTATATTGTGGATATGGATTACACATATAATATGTATTTTTCAGTGAAAATGGTGATTTGGTTAAAATGACCCTTGTAGTGTGAATGCAGTCATTTCATGCAACTTCCTGCTTCTCATATTGACCATAAGCATAAGTTATCACCTGTGAGACCGATATGAGGGGACAGTCCGGTGCAGGACGCGGTGTGTAAAGAGCAGACGGGGTCGAACCTGCTAATGATTTAATGTGCAGCCCTGTGAAACTCTGGAAAGACTAATTTGTTGCAATTAGGACCTGGTTTCCCCCTTAAACCTGAGATAAAGAGGTATAAATAATGAGCCGGCCAGCGTCCTCTCTGTGCCCTTCAGTTGTGATACCACTTTAATCAGCTGAGTGATACTTTGAGCCTTATGTTGAGCCCTCCTGTGCATCTCTCTCTGTCCTTTTAAGTTGATGTAGGTTTAAAGAGGTTCTCTTGGGAGTCTCAGCTGATGGCAATATACTTCAACGACTTATCAGCTGGGTCAGCCGGCCGCACGCAGGTTGTAGCTGCTGAACTCTTAGGTGTTTTGGCTGCTGCCTGAAGCAAAATAGAGCAATGGTACAATGCAATGTACTGCAGTTATCCTACAATTAGTACTACCTTACATGGAAACTAATTTAGTTTTTGTTGAGAGGACGGGCTCTTATCAGTGGCTGCTGTCAGGTGCGCCCTATACAGTGTGTCAGGGGTGTGATGACTGCACTCTTTGCAACTTGGTGGCAAGGCTTTCACAGAGCATCTGTGGTTCAGTTAGATATGGGGTGGGACAAGATAAAAAACATGATCATAGGTCAGCTGGTTAGAGACCGTGACACACTGATAGTTTGGGAGATTGTTACACATAAGGAATTCGGGTGAAAGTGCAAATCTCAATACATAAGCTCACCTACTTGTACTGCATGCAAGTTTTAGTTGAAACAGGCATGTGCATGGTGGCATGCAAGGCCTTTCTGTAATGTAGACTATAACTGAAGAGTATACATGGATGTAGAAGAAGTCAAAGTAGAAATTAGATAGCTTAGCCTTACAGAGATATTGTTTGTGAAATTAACAAATACATATAAGAGCTTTGCATTATGTCTTCAGTGGTCAGCTGATGGTGGTGCGCATGAAGCTACATGTTACACATGAAACACATGTCCAGCTGCTTTCAGAACCCTGGTGTGGTTCGATCAGCAGGAAGAGAAGCAGCCCGAATGAGACTGGAAGATGTTGAAGCAGCTTTTAAACGGCAACATTAGAGCAGCGAGACATATGTTTGGGTGCAGGTGTGGGGTGTTAGCCACTTTCAATCCCTGAAGGATTTAAGGTTTCTTCTCTAAATGTATTCAGCAGGGGGAGAATTGGTTGTTGGCTTTGAAGGTTTTAAGCAGCAAATTCTTTCTGGTAGGGATGTTACGATATTGCCACTGAAACACCTGCATGTTTTATTTTCCTCTGTGCCGACAACAACAATTTTGCACTAGTCTCAGATACAGTATACTGGAAAATGACCACTGCAGCTGATATAGGAGTCAAATTAGAAGTATTTCAGAGAGTTTTGAATGAGATGTAACCAAATAAAGCCTTGACATCACCTTAATGGCTTTCTAGTTTATCTAGTGGACCATTAAGCAGTAATGCCCTTGATGCCCATCAGGATAATGGATTTGGCTTCGCTTCATGTTTATATTTAAAGTATAAATCAGCTGATTTGGAAACACACCGATTTTTGCAAAATCAGATCATCATAACATGAACACGGCGGCGTTCAGAACATACAGTGGCAGCACAGGTAATGTTTCTCATTATCATAATGTGGCCCCCGCAGCCCTTAGTTTCATGTCACAATGCTTTATTGCAGAAAGGGAACACACTTTGAGATAAGATTTGTCTCGTCTCTTGTCCTCTCTCTTGGTACAAAGATGTATTGGGGCAAACAAACAAATAGACAAGAACAGATCCATCCATGGATACATGGATTGATTTAGGGCTGCTCTAGAAGCTCCTACCATCACATTATTCGCATTCTAATGCAATATGCTTTGTGAAAACATATTGACATGTGGTCTTTCTGATTCAGCTTTCTTGCTGTTCTCAAACTGAATATGCTCTTGTGCTGCCTATTGATCAGATGGCATCATTATGTTATATGATTCATATATTACATATTATAAGGTAATCACTTCTGTAAACTCGTACAATGCTCAGGATCAGGGTGACACAGAGCAGCAGTCCTCCACCTTGCTATATTTTCACCTTGTCCTCATTCCTTCCTCTGATATTTGTCATGCTGATGTCTCAGTCGTAGTAAATGGGGGCCCTGGTGTTCAGCTCATTACTCAGGGCTGATGATTGCAGTTCAGAGTTCAGCCCAGCCAGCCTGTATCATCACTGTGATACTTTGAGGTTTGAAATATTCTGACCAAAACGCACAGGCCTGTTTACCGTCTGTGTAACGCCAGACACAAACACAGGGAGAAACAGAGGACAGGGAGCAGGTTTCCTGTTATCTGCTCCTCGCTGCAGCCACAGTTTATTACTGTGACCACTAAGCAGCAGCAGCAGCAGATTTGGAAATTTAAATCAATGAGCCTCACTTCATGTCTCCGACAAGCAGAAATATTTGAGTATGTTTCAAGGTGAATTTATGGATTTTCAGATACCTTACTTTTTGTCCTTCTGTCAGGACAGGGCTGCGTGTCTTTCCTCCCCCGTGGTGGAGTTAAAGAAATCATTACAGGGACCTTCAATAACAGTGGGTTCCACGAGTAACAGATATCTGAGTAACAAGGCTTTTCTTAAAGCAAGTTTGTCAAGGTCAAATATGCTTGCCTTGTTCCAGGAACAAGGGGATGTACAGCTGATCAAGCTCAGGCAATACAACAGCTGAACACATTATGTTATTTGAACTTTTCAAATGTCTTTCTCCTCAGTGGAAGGTCCTCGCATGGCTACCAGGCATTGGTACACCAAGATTTGTTTTGTGCTTCAAGTATGTCTGTTAATAGTCGTTAAGAGCAGCTACAAAAGAGCAGCGACAAAACTGACAACACACATGGAAAAGATCGATGCAGCCGGACAGGTTGTTGTGAGTAAACAGAGTCAGCGGGGCCAGTACCCAGAGACATCTGATTATTAGAGCATACAATCATTTATTCTTTTCATCTAATGTTACAGAAGCTACAATGAGCCATCTCATCAGAGAGGGTGATTATCAGTGATTACTGACGAATGTGACTTATTCTTTTGAGAAATGCTTTTTCGTTCTTTTGGTTTCCACATTGGCCAAGCATCAACCTTGCAATAACCCCAGAGTCTGTGCTCATTGATCAGCCCATAAACACTGCCTAATGTGTTTGTCTTCTTTTAGTCTTAGAGGTTGAAGCCAGTAGTTTTAAGCTGAAACAGTATAAAACGGTTTGAATCTGTTCTTTTCTGCTAACGTGTCACAGTTAAAACAGACACAGTTTGCAGCGGCTGTAGAACGGAGAGGTGCTCTTGACAGGCTGTATTGCTGGTTGAAGTGTGCTGGTTAATGGCATGTGGGCAAACAACCTTTGCATTGGGAGGTTTAGAGTGAAGCTGCTGGTCTGGTGTTCATCGCACTAGGAGTGCCTTCTCTGCCATGCACCCACAGGACCTCTCTGTATTAGCAAAGCTGCATTCATGAATATAAATGTACTCCTAATATTAGAACACACTAACACCTGACATCATGCATAGAATCAGTTGTTAAGTAGATACTATTACACCACACTCACTGGGTGACACTGAGGAAATGAAGATGTTGTAAATTCTCCAAATAAATAAGATTCAAGATGAATATTCTGCATCTCCTATGAGATTATTATGATTTTACTGACTTTCCTGAAACATACGTTTAGAGGAAATGTAAGTAAAGTGACAGTTCACCAACTGGAATGTAAACCACGTTTGCCTTGGGTTCCCTTTGCTAACATTTTGAGTTTGTATGTACTTTTTTTAAGGCCACTAGTTACCACCTTCAGCAGGGTTTAAATATCATAGATAATTCCATATCCCAGAAACAATATTCAATTAAATATAATGAGCTTGCTCCTTCACTGGAAACCAGTAAAACTATTTGCACAGACATCTGCCAGCAAGACTCCAGGCTCAGGCCTGGGGATGACTCTCAGCAGTTTGTTCTGTAGTCAAAATAACGTTAGATCAGGCAGGAGGTTCACAGTTTCAGACTGCCTCTGCCCAATAGGTTTACCTCTCTGGCCAGATATCCAGTTCTGGCATTTACCTCACCCACTTCTCCTGTCTTGATGACTCATGTCATACTCACCACTCTGCTGCTCGAACTTTGTCTTCCCTAACAGAAAATGTTGTTTTCATTCACTATTTATTTTCCTACTCCAGTTCCTACTCTCTGCTGATACGGCACATTAGAAACTTTCCATTATGCCCTTGGAACGGCTGGAAGGCTTTTAATGTGAAATATTTGTGGGATATCTATTGACAGTAGCTCTACAGCCATAAAAGTAGTGTATGCACACAAGAGTACGGTAACTAGAGTAATTAACCTGTGTGGTGAGAATGACAATGACAATAGCGATACTGTTGTTGATGGAACTGGTGCTGTAGAAACAACGTGAGGCATTTTTAACATAAGGGATTTCACCCCTCCAATGTATCTCACACACAGGTTGTCAGATACAACAAGTAGTTGAGCAAGATATTCTGGAAGATATTCAAACGGTCTAGTCGTGCCACTTCTTGTAGGCAAACAAACAGAAAGGTATGAAGTCAATAAACTGATGGCAGGTACATTGGAGTTCTGGAGGGATCAGACAGACTGACTAACTTTAATCTCTGCTGACTCTGTGAAGTGACTTCTGACATCATATGAGGCGCCTCAGAGGACGGTCATGTCCTGAGTGAGGTGTGTGTTTTCAGATAGAAACAAGAAAGCCCCGCGCTGCTTTCCAGTCACTCCTAATGTCCGCAGACAAACTGAGAATATGGCAGCTTTTATCCCAGGAGGTTGGGGGGGGGGGGGGGGGCACATCTCTGTGAGCAGTGATATGGTCTATTGGACTATTACAGCTGACTCTGCACTTCCATGACAGCACCTAGGGACAGCATCCTCAAACACACACACACATACACACCTCAACATGATGCTGGATCATTCAACAGGCCTGTTGAGAACACACACGTGCATACAAGCACTGACGAGAGCCAGGACATGTCATGCACACACATGGACACACAATTAATGCAGAACTTGGCATAGCACTGCATATAGCATGCTGTATAGAAATAAATGTTAGCGACCCGATACACAAATCTACTGTTTGAAGCGCATATAAAAATACTAATGCTGCAAAATATGAAATATACAAACAGAAATCTATTTGTGATTAGTTAAGGGATGAGCAGTGTCACATTACATCAATATGATGTGTTTTGTATTGGGGCTGGAGATCGATGAGGGCAGCAGAAACACATCCTTCATCAGGTGCTGCTGGGAGAGTTTATTGAGCGACCTGTGGCAGAGGACATTAATTTGACAGGTGTCGGCCTCCTGGCCACGCCGCTCTGTCCTCATACCTGTCTGCTCTCAGCCAGCTGCCTTGTTAGACACATCGCCGATGACAGATCACAGGAGGTGACATGACCAACCTCAGGACAATGACCCTGTCTGGATTCTCTCTGCTGTGATCTGTTATCACAACCGCCTCGCGCCTGCTCTGTCTACAGAAAGGGGTGGTTTCAGGTCTGGGTACAATCAGTTAGATTGTTACCCATCAACAGGAAACATAAGCTGTCCTCACACTGCTTATGTACTGTGCAATATGTGAATCCTGGACATGAGCTGGGATAAATGGTGTAGAATGTACCCTCCCACTGCTTTAAAGACATCAAAAGTGATTTCTAATCATGTTCAATCACATGTTGATGTCACCCACACTATCTCAACACATAATATATTCGAAGTTTTGTTCAATCAATATAACAGCTGATAAATATTTTAGGATAAATAAATGATAAAGATATAATTCAGTCAAACTAGCAGCTGACGCCACGGTTATGACAATAAACATATGTTTAGGGAGGGAAACCAACCTGGGCCTCTGTGTTAAAGTCACACGATTTTGTTGGTGCTCTCTAGAAATCTTCCTCCCCCTGAAACAGTTGTAATTACTACTGGTGCATAAATGGGAGCAGTTTATGCAACAAGCTGGTATTATTTAATAGTTTGGTTATTGTCAGCAGATTTTATTAAATGAATCAATGTGACCATCTCTAAGCTCCATGCCCACTGGTTCATTGGTTCATAGTAGAGCTGAGGCACGCTATTATTGTCATTATCTATAAATTGTGATATTGTTAAAATGCTTATTTAATTTCTTTTTCCATCCGTCTTTTGTGGATGGTATTTTTTTCAATCCATCGTTGCGCCTCTGTGTCTGAACACATAAATCTTGAAAACAGCTCATTTATTTCAAAAAGCTCAGTAATTTCCTAAAACAGCTAGCTGCTGTAGATGTTAACAGACATTACAAAGGATTGATCTAAACGTGGAGCTCTATTGAAACTTTGCTGCAGCGGGGTGTGTATGTGCCGCTGATTCAACTCAACTGCAGTGTGTTTGTTCGTGGTAATGAAGGAACACGCCACCCAGTGTGACAACGAGTCTTACTGATGTGTTTTAATAGTTTCTGGACAACATCTGAGCTTTGACTCAGCGGAAGAAGCTATGCAAGGCTTAGATACACACACATTTTAACATATTGACAATACTTGTTAATAGGATACATTCATTGTCGGTTTAGGTCTGCTCATAGGACTTGGCAGTAAGATGAGATCAGTATATATTCATTTTAAAAAGATAAGATGGCTTCACTGTTAACAGCAGTTGGACTTGTTCTGCAGAAATAAATGTAAGGCTGTTGACCTGGAGTCAGATGGTGATGCTGTTATACAGATCAGCTGAGAGAAGACCAACAATTGGAGTAAGGTAATTATTACTTTGTTTGACCATTGTCAAGGGTGTCTTTTTCCTGAGGAGGGACTGAGGCATGAGGCAGGGAAAGAGCAGGGCAGAGTACTTGTCCAAAAACCAGGACGTTTGAGCTCATCCAATGTGGTATTCTGGGTAGAGCAGGAGTTTGACAAGGGCCGGAGCCAGACCCTTCAAATGCTGCAGGCAGAGGGAGACCGGTGTTAGCCAAAGCACAAACACAAAGATCCAAAAAGGCTGGAGGGAGACTAACTGTGTAGCCGAGTCTAAAATCAAGTAGCAGGGTGGAGCTGAAGCCCGGTAAGCAGAGAACATTGTAGATGATTAGCAGCTTGCTGTCTGACACCTGCACACCTGATCCCACTCCTGTAATCAGAGCACAACACAGACAGAGGGGGAGACAGAGGGGTAGACGGGGGGGGCACAAGCTGAGGATGTGACAGTTGCAGTAACTTGGTTCCAATATAAACTTTGCCAGTGCACTTTGGCTTCACCTCATTCATTTTCCTTGCTGGAAAGAAATTGCACATAATTGGTCCTTTGCTAAGTTCACCCACTGTAATTCATGCATGCCTGCATAAAATACATCTTTCCAGTGATCAACAAGTTCATTGACGTCAAAGTCAAGACGTGAACATCTCAGCATGTCAGATAAATAGGCCTGAGTCTGTAAAGTCTGGTGCTAACGTCCTTTTCCAGCAGTGTGTTAGTATGAATGATAGATGATGAAGTAGAAGTTGGAAGAAAACTTCTGAGTGTTGCACCACCTTCAAAAGTTGATGAATGCATTGCCTTGAGCAGAGATCAAACACACCGTCTCTGCATCCTGTAAATTCCCTCAACATGCACGAACTGTGAGTTACTTTGCACCATCTCTCTGCACGTTGCATTCTCCACTGATTAATTTGTTTAGGTGTCTCACCGTAACGACAGACACTCTGGGTCAACATATAGATGATATCCTAATCAAGAGTAACTTATGTATCCTGTCCCTGTGCAACTACAGCTGATAAGTAATAGAAACAAATGGAACGCGCTGAGGCCCCATTTATCATTCACTATGTCTGTTTTCTGGAGAAGCTATGCATAAACATCTGCACCACATAGAGCCAACGCAGGTTCTACAGGAAAACAGTCTGTTTTTGTAGATGTGTGATATAATTCATGACCTGCTTATTATAACAGACAAACTAAGAGTATTTGGAGCCTCACACATTACCCAAAATCTCAATATATTATTAGAATATAAAGGAATGGGGTTGGTAGAGTTTGTTTCTACCTTTAATAACAAAACTTCTTCACGAATTGAAACTCTGTACTCCACATCTGCAGCATTTCCAAACTCCATCTATCACTCTCTTGATTCTGCAGCAGAGATCATCCAGGATCTTGCAGTGGAGGCCTGTTGGGGGTACCCAGCAAAGTCTTGCACAGGCTCCGGCATGAGCACAACTGAGCTGCCAGGGTTCTCTGCTCGTACTTCTGTATTTACATCAGTGATGCTTGAAATTCAAAGGTAGTCACAGTTGATCTGCCATATCTTCCAGATACCAAGGTTTGATGTTAAGATGCTATCATATTATCAACACTATCTGCAGTCTCTGCTGTTTAGATGCCGATTCAAAAATGTACATCAGAATGAGAAACTTTCTGTGACCATATGTACGTATGTTAATGGATGGTTAATGAAGTGAATTCATGTTGTGCCTTTCTAGTCTTCCAGCCACTGAAAGTGCTTTACATTACATGGAAGCATTGAGCCATTCCCTCACTGATGTCAGAGGCTGCCTCTGCTGAGTGAGGGAGCACTTTGCTGTCCAGTATCTCGCTCAAGGATCTCCTCCTGGTCGGAGTGAGGGATCGGACACACAAATCCACTCCATGTCTGAGCCACAGCTAGCCTCACACAGCCACAGGTATTTATATATGTGTATATTAATACATCGTATACAGTTATTTAGAAGAGAAGGTAAAATAGAGACGTTCAACCTGATCACAAGCCTTCCTCTTCAGTTCCATACAAATACAGTATAATGACGTGAACTATTTGTTTTAAGCTTTAAAGCCAATGATCAGCTAATCGCAGTGTTATGAGTCAGCAATCAGTATCAACACAGAAACATTTCCTGGAATATGCTTCACTGCTGCCGCCTGTTCTTGTCATTAGGCCTCATTTTGGTGGTGAATAAACACAGCTCGTCTAATGGTGGGGCAGATAGCCAAGACAGGTGTGCATGTAGATGTGAGGCTCACTGCGACTTTGACTACTTGCAGCATCAGCTCTCCTAAACGTGGGTTGTTAGCGCCTCATTATTGCGAGCCTTTGGGATGCCACATCCGTGGACTATGTGGGTGTTATGAAGCACTAGAAAACATCATCAGCGCAGATTACCAGGCGTGGTGTGTAGAGGGGGGGCTACTGATTGCCGCTGATGAACACATTCAGATTCCCGTGGATATTAGGAGTGTTTTTCACTGTGTGAAAAGAATTATACGGGCGCCCGCTGTGTCAGTCATGTGGCAGGTTATGGGCGTAGATTGTTAGCATTAGGAGTAGAGCACGTCGTCAGGCTCATGCCCCCTCCCTACCCACCCAGACACTTAGCAGTGTTCTGGCCATCTGATTCTGTGGCCTCCGTTGTCTCACGTGAGTGCTGACATGTCAGTTTTCTAAATATTAATGCACACAATTGACACATATGGACGCTGACTCTCAGATTTTATGCTGAAGTGGACATTCGGGAATAATCTCCGTGGTCTGGAGCATGGATTTATGTTTACCTTACTTCCTAATTCATTTTGGTATTTACCTGCCTTCATGCATTCTAGTCAGTCTAGTCTTTTTCCTGCCTTTTGTTCTGTGTTGTTCATCAGCTGTCGTTCATCAGCTGCCTCAGTACTTATACCCTTGGTTAGTTCACTTGTTCACTTTGCCAGACTGCCTTTGTATCCGTGCTGTCAAGCCTTCCAGCAATGTGAGTGTGCAGTGAACTTCCTGTGCTGGTGTTTTTGTTGGGCTGTACTGTACTCTTATCCTCAGTTAGTTAGAGGCCGGGTGTGCTGATTCTGTTCTGGGGCTGCCTTTGTTCCTGTTTTTTTGCCTGCCACCGGGGTGCCTTGTTTGCTCTGTCAACTACTGCTTTTTGTGTTTAACCGCGAACCCAAGTAAACTTTGGTGTTTCTGGACTTCTGATGTTTCTGTGTGATCCTTGCAGAAAATGAGGAGGCTCTGTTGAAAAAAGACATCCAGCCAATCGGAGCTGGCTGTAGTCTGAGCTGAGCTTACTGTTTTTTTGCTTAATAGAAATATCTGAGGCTGATCATGGTTGTAAATGAGACCACTTGCTCTGTTATAAATGCATCCCAAGGCACTGGTGAGGACAGTTTTAAGGGTTTTGCATCATTTAGGTCAGTGTTAGTTTCTGCAAACTCTTCACCCTATCCGTCTCTCACCAGAACCATTGCTGTCCAAGTTGGTTGATTTGGAATTTCTTTGAAAAGGTGAATGTAAAAACTATGAGATGCTGCTTTGTTTGGATTGGCTGGTTCAGGTACCACAGATAAGTGCCACTGTCTCATCTACAAGGAGGAGGCTTCTTAACTAACTAGATAAGCTCAGTGGTTCTCAAATGTTTTCATCAAAGCAGGTATTTCCAAAGCACACCTTTACATGTGACTGTAGACATGCAAGTTCTCATTAATAAGACCAAGGTATGCCAATCTAGTTTCCAAGACACAGCGGTGTGTGACATCAACAAGTTGGAGAACCAGTGATCGAACCAGAATCCCTGAATTTAATGTGGAACATGGGCTAAGCATAGAGAGAAAGTGGGGTGAGCCAAGTCATATTTCATTTCTCCTGAAGCACATGCACGAAGCATCAGCACAGCGTCTCGCACTTTCCGTTTTACTTTGAGTAACTTGAAAGCGGTGCAGTTATCAGGTGAGGGGGTTTTTGTGCTGGGTTAAGTCAACATTCTTTCAAACTCTCCGAGAGCATCTCCCTCTTCAACAAAATCCTGTAGAGCTGCCATCTGCGGGAGGCATAATGCTGGGAAAGCAGGTGTGATTGGACAGATTGTCAAGTCCCCCTGGATTCACCAGCGGCACACGGAGCATTGTGTGTGGCTGTCAGAGAGTCACCAGGAAACCTTTAGACAGACCTTTAATTATCCGCTGATGAACTGTGGCTGTATTTGTAATTAGAGAAAGAAAATGTTAATGCATTCTGTGGAGGATAATGACACTCTGTGCATCACACTATCAGGAATAAATCTCCAGAGTCTGTGGCTGCACTGATCTCATACAGCAACACAGCCACACTGATGCAAACTGAACTGCAAAGAACCTGTTCAATGCATTTTTCTGTTTATGTCTCTTTTTTGTTGGTGCAATTGTGATAAATTCATTTATATAAAAGCTATTTAAATGGTCATTTTTATAAATGAGTCAATAACAGTCTGTACAGCTGTATCCATCTCATCCAAGGCTTTGTCAGCATTTTGTGACCATTTCACTGATACAATTTTCATGCAAGCAGCTATTTTAGTAGGGCTGGCAATGAATGATGACATCACATTAATGTTGAATGCTGATTGGTTGATCCCTGCTATGTCTGTTGGTGAATAACCAGATCCTTTTAAAGACATTTATATGGAAGATTATTAATGAATCAGCCTTAAGGACATTCAAACTTGTCATGTTGCCATGGAAGCACCTATAAGATGATTCTCTACCAAATGAGGTACATTAAGGCACATGCGTTCTCTAATTTTGTTTTATTATTCAGCTGCTTAGTTTTTGGACTGCAACACTTAAGGAAATGGACTGCATGATGTATGTGATTAAGCATTTCCATGTGTGATGCATAGACTGTAATTTAGTGAAAGCAAATTGCTTTAATCAGACTTTCGGCAGTTTCCTGGAATTGACTTTAATTTTATTGTTAAATTGGCTTCTTTGCCCCTTTGAGCCTATGGGGAGTTTGATGGAAGCTTTCAAATTGTCTGTATCAGCACTTTCAGAATAGAAATGGTTTTTTAAAATAAAAGTAATACATCAGTGTGTTTTAGATATTTACCAAGGCCTAAAATTCCGTGTTTCAAAGTCTTGTGTCAGTCCTCTGGTACAAATGAAACAATCCAAAGGGTGCCTGTGTGCTGTAGTATTAAAACAACAGGCTATATTAAGCACTGAGTGTCACAATGAGAACAATCACACTAAAAATAGAGAGGAGCACAGCGGAATGAAAATGTAAGGCCATTGGATTGCACGTATTTTATGTCATTTTAAAAGATGGGGTGTGAAACTAGTAGAGGGTGAAGTTGCTGGTGCTCTCATGTCCAAGAACTGTCATGATGTGTGGATTGTGTTGAGCGGAACAGACTGTTAGACTCTCCTGATTCATGCTAACTTACAGAAACAGCATTCAACGTTTGAAAGGGTTGAGCACGTAAAGCTTCAGATGAACATCGCTACAGTTAGTATGCTTTAATCTGATGTTTCAAGCGCATTTAGCAGACATTTAGCTTCTAAATCCTTGTTGTTGAATGTTGTAAGGGATAAAAATACAGCACAAAGAGACAGAGTGAGGTTGATTAAATTCAGCAGAGATCAATAAATAAAGGTTTGGCCTCTTTCCAAGCACCCCATACCAGTGTTTTTGCTGATTTTGTTATTGTAATTCCTAATCAGGCGTGCATAACTAAACATTTTCACGAGCACTTGTTTGTTCATGGGCACCCACAGGGAAATGTTGTCCAGTAAATGAAAAACGAGGAGTGGACGTCGTGTCAGAGCAGAAAGAGGCAAGTGCATGCGTGATCTTTGTATTCAGTCAGAAGTTTCATATAAGCGGGGCTGTTAAAAAGTGATGCATTGAGCCCAGCTGCACAGTAGCTGACTAAACCTCAGCATTTCCTCAGGACTTTTTCAAACCCATTTTTTTGGAGTTCAGGGATCAGTTCACTTCCACTATTATTGGATTTCAGCCTGACACATTTTGTTTCTGAATCTATGATTTCAGAGGGTTATTAACAGGCAGCTCACTTCACTAATCACAGATAGCGAGCGGCTCTTTGTAACTGAACGAAGGGAAGGAATTACAGCCAGTTTCCTCTACCAGGTGGCCGCTCGCTTTCTGGGGGAACTACAGCTTGTTTGATGTGTCTTTTGACCCTGTGAAATTGCAGGAGTTCATTTTGCTGAAATGATAAATCTTTATGAGAAACATGAGCTGGAAGGCTTTTGAAAATGTGCTCTGTGATGTTAAGTTGAAATGGATACCCCCTGTCAGAGCAGCCGCAGCAGAGGTAGAGAGAGATGTTCTTTGTTGCAGATGGATATAATGCCATCGACTTACCTGTTTGTCTCGAGCCGAGCAGGCCTGCTGCGTTAAAATCACTCTTTTCTAAATGGAGGGCACAAACTTTTCATAGCTTATAACACTCATAACAGAAAATTAGGTATTTATATTAATTTAACTAATGTAACAACAAAACAACATTAATGTTCTATATTTAGACCAACACAACTCAAAAATCCTATCCTATAATATCCTATATATCGGGACTGTATATAACACAATAACAAATATGTGTTTTGAAATATGTAGCAACCATATTTGGAGAACACAACCACCATCTGACGTTGGTCTACTGTTTTTTCTTGCAGGAAGTGCTTTTTTCTAGAATCGTGGCTCCCATCAGTGATTTGCTGTCTTTATGTAATGCTTTGCTTCAGGTATTGGCTGTGGTAGCATCTGTTTGAGAGGCAATAATCAAACCTGCTGATTTGTCTGACTGAGTCTGATTTGTTGACAAAATGCATCTAAAACATGAAAGTTGCACTGCATACAATTATAATGTTGTATTTTTCATGCATCAGATGCACAGTGCATTACTGCAAGCCCTTTATCCTTTGTATAAGCAAGCATTGAAAATATATTTTTCTGTTTCTGTGCCTTGCAAATGTAGGTTAGATGAGAGCATTCACAATGTAGCACCTCAGCCCTTAAAATGTTTGAGACTGTTAAATTTAGGTCTGCAACATCTGGGCAAAAGTGCTTCTCAGTTAAGGCAGCTGGGGTCTGGAGTTCCTTACCACTGAGACTCAGAGAGGGCAGCAATGGAAAACATTTAGAATGAAGACAAACATGACTCAGGTCTGCAGTCTGCAGTCAGGTCCCGAGCTGTAAGAATCTGAGAGTATCAAACGTAACTAACCAGCAGCAAGTATCCAAGTATCAGCAGTCATGATTCTGTAGATGAGATTATTATTCAGTTACAAAGACTCATGGTATTACATTTCATATCATGTCAAAGTTATTTTTGCATTCATCTGGAAAGGTCATATTTGATACATTACCAGTACAATCTGCCTATTACTATTAACCTAATTAATTGCATTAACAAACTGCTATTCAAGTAAATTAGTAATAGTAAGAACAAGAGCTAAGAATTGACAAATATTAAAACTCGACAGTGAGTAAATAGCACAGTAGCATAACACTTCACACACCAGCCATTAACTTATAATAATTCTGTCTTCACAGAATGATTATTAGTAACGAAATGTTAATTAGCTATTACCTTATTACCCATTTTACAAAGTCTGACTGATAGCACTGGTTAGTAACATAATCTGAAATGCTATCATATTCTCACTCTCCCTACACATCCATCATTGGTTCAGTCCAAATACAAATGTATTTACTTATTGTCTAATATTGTCAGTCTGATCCTTCAGTGACATCTGTAGGTGATGATGTAGGTGATGATGACCATGAATTAACTCACATATCTTCAAGAGAATGTGTGCTTTCATAGTGATCACATAGAAATGCAGTTTGTTTTGAAGCAGCTTGGGACTGTTAATGTTTATCTTCTCTTTATCTTCGCTCCCTCTGAATTTTCTTCTTGCATTTGTTGTAAAGTCGCAAGTTAGAAAATGCTTCACATTCCAAGTTAACAGGAGTAATTATAGCTCATTTATTTCGTAATCTCTGGACATTTAATTGTCAGGAAAATATGTGCCCACACTGTGCCCCTTTTGTTCTTTGCCTGCATGCTCTGTTCTGGAGAGACACCCCCACGACTCTAAGCTCAGTGCAGTTTTCCTTGTGAATTTCACAGTTTATGTGCTGCTTCATTTGTGAAGCAAACGTTGTGACATATGGAAAGCCAATAAAGCGCGAGTTTCCAGAGTTCAGAGTTTCAGAGTTCCTATACTTTGCGCATTGTACCAGTTCAGTTTCCTAAAGGAAAGGAAAAGGAAAGATGTTTGTTGCAAACCTGCATGCGTTCAAACTTAACCACCATTATCAAACCCACTTGTTACCTTTCATCAGTATCAGAGACAGATAGCTGTTATTGTCTCACCGAAGTGAAAATCGAGTGTTTGAATTGAGTTCGGCAACCAGACCTATGCAGTTTAGTATTTAACAATCACTTATCCATCAGTAAAGCAGTAAATAGTGTTATGGCTCATCACTTCTTATTTATTATGATGCCCCAGTGAACCCCTAGTGGAGAAAAAGTCAGTGGTGCAGCAAACAAATGTCAGCTGGTGATCCAAGGCGTAAGCTTTAGCCCCTTTCACATTAAACATAAAATCCCAACCACACAAGTGGAATATTCAAACCCACGTCACATGACCCTGCAGTGGTCACAGGTGTTAATCGGCTCCTGTTCCGATCGGCAGTAAATTCAAACACCTGTGCAGCTTCTCTTTCCCCCTTCTTCAGACTGTGATGCTATGACCCAGATGGACGTTGGTGTGTAAACTGCTATATAACCAGGAACATTACTGCTCTTTCTAGTCTGTGCAGGAAGCAAAACAGACAGCAACGCTGCATATTATTTTCTACAGTGCATTGTGTTTTCCTTCTACTTTGCAACTCTCTTTTATGCCCACATCTATATTATCATTATATATTGAAGTATATCTTGTGTTTTGAGTCTAAACGCCACTGTTGTGGTGTTGTGTTGTTCTGTGGAGCCTGTGATTAAAGGGTTTTTTCCTACAAATGTTTCATTGCAGTGTGTTGCTGGTTTAAGCTCATGTGTTCTAATTAGATGCATGTGAACATCATAACAATATTTAACATTACAATTGTTAACTCTATGGAATTCATAGATTTGAGATTTCATTTAGGGGCATGTAAATCAGGTATGTTGGCATGCTGAGCCCGGCTGTGGTGTGTGTTCTGTTGTTCCTCTAACTGGGTGAATGTAAGTAAAAGGTTTTGCTAACAGCCCAGTTTGACCCACTAGAGAAGAAGCAGGATCCCAACCTACTGCTCCCCTCCTCTGATATCAGGTTAGGCATGAGGGAGGGGTCTATCTTACCTATGCTGGGTCAAACCCTCACCATGGGCTTTTCACCAGAGCTGAACCCGCCTCTCAGCCTCCAGCTGAAACCCAACACCTGTGACATCATGCACGTAGACATTGGCTGGCTGGCCCTGCTCACAGAGCGCTGTTCACTGCTCTTCACTCCCCGGAGAGATCTGCAGCTCTGACCTGTGTTACCAGACGCAAGGAACTGATCTCCGTTCAGATCAATCACGCTGTTGCAGAGCACTGGAGCTCTACCTGTGGCTGACCTCAGCGGCTGCACACCTCCCCCAGGCTCAGCTCTCCATTGGCTCGGAGGGGAATTGTTTTAGAGGCTTTGTAGGGGAAATGTTCACTTCTGAGGAATAACGCTGAAGGCTGCCAGCACCAATTCTCCTCAGGATCCCCTCGTTTTCTCCATGGAGCTTGACGCAGGTAAGCACTTGCTGTTCAGCAACTTGTGAAGTTTTCATGCTGAACGTGGCCACCTGCTCACATGTCTTCTGAGACATTTATTTTTTCATTAGAACTTTAAAAGTGCCTCTCGAATATCTATTCACAGCTTCTCTGAACATCATCCTGTCACTAGTTTAATTGTAGGATTCATGGATTGCACTTTACCAACAAAAGACCCTGATGAGTAGTTCACTGCAGATGGGGGTGCATACACTTACACACATGCACACTCACACAAATTGCAAGTAATGGAGACAGAGAGGAAAGAATGAATAGCGGGTAGACTGAAGACTTGACTTTGCCTGCAGTAGTGAAACTTTGAGTCTGGTGTGATTCAGGGCAGAGACAAAGAGCTCTACTCTGTCCTCGTTAGATGCTTGCCCTCCTACTCGTTTCATGCAGCCACTACTGTAAGAGTTCAACTAAAAAGTTTGTGATGAATGAAGCACGGCGCTCATAGTTTTAATATTCATTGTGTTTGTAGAGTTGTGTAGTGCTTCAGGGGAAAATTGGATTCACAAATGCTTCTGCGCAAAGCCTGTGAGCAAAAGTCTTGATGATGAAATAATAAGACACTATGCAAGTTAAACAAGTTCATAGAAGTAGAGTCTTAATAGAACAAAACACGAGTAAAGAAAAGAATTCAGAGGAGACTCTAACGCAGGATTATCTGAGGCTGGTTAATACATGGCTTGTTTTGTCTGATCAAACGTCCTCAAACTCACTTCGGAAAAACTGGTACCTGTCAATTACTGTTAATAATCCAGATTAATGTCCTGGTGATGGACTGATTGATGAATTGACCCAAGCCTGTTCCTGTGCAGTTGTCCAAATCTGTCCTGTTGCTTAAAGCGTGCTAATCTTCACGTAGCCTGTCTTTCAGAAGATGTTAAGTCCAGTGTGCTGTGCAGGTTTACATATAGCGAGTCCTCTCAGCAATAACCACAGAGAACTTTATCCAGAGGAAGAGGTAGGTCTGGAAGATGTTACATATTTCATTTATTCTGCAATTTGTAAATTTTATCTCCCAGTGAAGGTCTGAGTGGTGTTTCTAAATTCCCAATTAATTATTTCAAGTAATAACTCCTTATCTGTTATCTGGTTTGGCCTAAAGGGATCAGTTTTAAACCTGTTGCGGCTTAAAGTTATGGCACTGGCTTATAAAAATGAACCGTGACTAAGTTTTCATTACAGAGAGCACCCCCAGTTGGAAGAAGCATTCGTTTAAATAAAGAAGAAGACAAATAAAGAAATAAGACAAACGAGAACAAACAGGAGACTCTCTGAATGTATAAGCACCGGTCGGTGGTTTGTGGGGCTGATGATGTTTGATTTGTAGCATTTCAGCGTTCTAATCAGATCCCTGACTCTAGTAGTTTGTCTGCATTCTCTGTAGTAAAACACAGAGGCTGGGCAGAGGAAAAGCAAACTTCCCCGTGCCACATGGTTCATACGGGCCAGTGTTGGCTGTTGCAATAGGCCATCACCTCATCACTGCTTTCTACACCCAGTCACATGTTGCTTTTGACCCCAGCATTGAGAGCTTTCCAAAAGTGAGCCACCCCCACCCCTCATCCTCCTCCCCCCCCTCTCCGCCACTCGGCCCCGTCCTCCTCCAGCTCTGCGCCACTTGCTGGAATCTGAGAAAGGGCTTTGCTCGCGGCAGGTTAATTGCCTCTGAGATTCCTGCGCTAATGGAGCTAATCCCGCCTTTGTGTAGTTTGCGCTCCAGATTTGAGCTTGTTTGCCGGGTTATTGTGTGAGGTCGCATGTATTAATTGAAATGTGTTGATGCTCTGTGTGCTCTTGTCTTTCTGATGAGTGCTTCGCGAGGAGCTCAGGGAGGTGTCGTGTTTTCACCAAGACACAAAGCAAGAACTAAAGATGTGCACAGGGAAAACACACACACACACACACATCCGGATATCTGAGGTCTAGGTAAAACCTTTTTCTACAGCTGGACAGAGATCAAGCTAAAGTTGCCATTAACACGGGTAATTTGGGCGCCTTATGAAGAGAGCATTTCACTGCACTCCTTCCCTCTTTGATGTAGGAATTCAAAGTCCCGTCCCTGTATCACAAGCTTCAGAGGCGCAGTTCAAAAAAGATGGAATTTATTACCATTTTATTTTCCTGCCTCAGTTATTTAGGGTGTCATCCATAACTGGGGTCTGTGTGGAGGCTTAATCCCTCCCATGTTCCACTCTTTGTCGAACAACGTTACACATCCTAAACTGAATTCATGCATTGTTTTTTTTCTGTCTCGTCTTCATATTTTCACAATAACTTCGAGTACTTTAGATAATGTGAGCAATGCATGACTTAAGCGCAGGCAATAGGAAGTTTTCCACAGCTGATCATAAATAAGAGATGTAAATATTCTGCTGTGAGCCTGGAGGAATCCTCTTTGCTGTGAAGCAGTGAGCGGTATGCTGCCTTAAGAGGCCAGTTACAGACTCCCTGCAGCATCTTCTCAGACTCTGCTGCTCATCAAGGGGCCTCTCTGATTCAGCAGCTGCAGAGAGATTGTTCAGGGCTTTGTAAAGCCTATCTGATTTATAATGAACTTCAGATCCTTTCAAGGAGGAGTGCACCCTTATCACTTTTAGTGCTCTGTCAGTCATATGTAAGGGAAACCATCTTTTATGCAGTAATTAAGTCTCTGTGTATATTATGTGCAAGCCGATTGCTTAAACACACAGCAACATGGTGTGGTGAGTTCACGGAAAGATTGATTTGAAGTGGGCAGCTATTAGTGAAAACCATGTCAGATTTAGTACATGTATATTTAGTCAGGCACATAACCTTCTGGAAAAAGGCCCAATGTCAGTTTTACGCTTTGATTTTGTCAGACTTTAGACAGAGCCAGGCTCCGTCCTCCTCATCCCTCCTCAGTCTAACCTTAATGCTAAGCTAAACTATAATCGGCTGATGGCTGCAGCCTTATATGTGCTGCTCTGAGACGAGAATGGGATTGATACTCTCACATAACTACAATCCCTTCCTAATCTCAGCCCTCTCTTTGTAAATGCACAGATAATGCTAGAAAAGAGCAAAACATAAGAACATCCGTATTGGAAGCAGTGAGGGGTTTTGCAGAATCATCCAGTATCAGGTTCTTGTCTCGCAGTCATTTTGGAAATTTGGCCATCATCAGCGCTGCTGCTGTGACCGAGCCCTGAGAGCATGAATGATGAATGAGACAAAGCTCTTTTTAAAGGCCTCCACCGTAACGTTGGTGGAGCAGTGTGAGGAGGTATGACGGTGCAGTAGACCTCCAGAGCCGCTTCACAACACTGCCTCTGTGTGAAGTCACCAGCGAGGGATGAGTCCCGACATGCCTGCTGAATGCATTGGGTTGGGGGGGGTCCACCTGACTGGCTGTTATGACAGGAGTTATGGTCTAAGACAAGCACTCTTTGCCTTCATTTCACTAAGCCAAGCTGAATGGGACAATAAAATGGAAAGCAGGGGAGGGCTGGGATTCTTTGAATATGTGTCATCATTCATACACGAAGGGGGATATTTATCATCAGACAGAGCTGAGGGGCCACCCCCGTCTCAGCCAGCCTGTCTGTCTACAGATGCATTAGTATGCTGATGGCTGATGCAGAGGGAAATGATGAGTGACTCAGTGATACTGCCGGCTATGGGCAGATATTTGAATTCTGTAAACCTGGATTTGTATTTTCTGACATGATGCAATGTCTTAAATGGAAACTGATGAAACTAATCACCATGAAAATGTAGAATTTACTTGATCACATGATTTTAGTTTTTAAAAAAAGAGAGAAAGAAGGAAGAAAACAACCAAACAAACAAAAAATGATGAAATAAGTCATGAAATAACTTTTGGATCACTTTGTTACGGTAACAGTTTTTTTTGCAGAGGGATCAGTTATGTAGTCATGGATAAGTATGACGGCTTTTCTAAACTATTTTGATCATATTTTTGCTTATTGTTTATGTTTTTGATGCGCTTTCCTTTTGGGTATTTGGATAAATGACCATATTTTAAGTTTATTAATGAATAAATGCAAAACCAATTTATTCATCAGCAAAGTGGCATATTAATAAAATCTCAAAACATACATGACATGAACCATAAATCAAAATCCCAACAATAATGTTGAATAGCCCCTTTGCTATGTTACATTCAGCACTGATCAACTGTGATCTACCCAGAGTTAGTTTAGTTAGATACTGAGCATATTTAAGTCGCCATTCACGCCCACTGCACCATTTACTGTTGTTAGTCCCCTAACTGCAGTTAAAACTATGTTGTATAATGTTGTAACATAACAGCATGGCATGGTTTACATATAGAGTTTGCATTTTATTTTGGCCATAGTAAAACATGAAATGAAACACATATTAAATTAAATTAACTAATGCTAACAGACTAAATACAAACTGATATCCCACCATTACATTTCACCTGCTTTGCACCGTTTCACCACTGTCAAACAGCCTGCAGTCTTTCCTGGTTGGTAGCTGTCATACAGCCGTGGCGCTCCTCCACAGACGGAGTCAGGTCTTATTGATCCGTCTGCTGACACAGTTTTATCTCCAGCAGTGAAGGCGTGAGGGAATGTGAGCGTGTGTCCACGCGGCCTGGAGACACGACAGATCGGCGGTGTTCATATTTAATGGTGTTTATGATGGCAGTCAGTGAGCAGCTGTCCTGTCAGGATGTGTCACCTTAAAAGCTCCAGTTCGTCTGCGGCCTTTGGCATGTTAAAACACAATGTGGTGACACGCGAGGCGACAACAGCTCCTGTCTTAGTGATGGTTTGCATTGCACGCACTGTTCCCGTTTTAAAATTGAGGAAATCTTGATGATAAGCTTCCCAGTCATTGAAATCAGTGATAAAAAATATAGACATAAATGTTCCACTTTTGGGTTTTTTTTTACCTCCATGCAGCTTTGGTGGCTTCACTGACATGTAATTTCTTATAATATGCTGTATTGTTGCTGTCTAATTACACCATAATTATAGAAAATAGGGAGCTGTAATTAAAAGGCCTACCACAAAATGTAATCAGCTGCTTTTCTGCGACAGGAACATTTTGATTTTATCCCTTTCCATCAGTAATACCAGCCCATCATGGTGTCAGCACAAAGGCTTTCATTTGGCTTTATTTTATTTCATTTCCAATAGCAGCTTGGCAGATTTAGAATAATCATGTTTTCTGTTTTGGAGAAAGTGAGAGTGGAATCTGATGCTGATGGCTTCAGCTGATTTGGGGAAATGTGATGTATAATGGCAAATCTTTAACAAAAGATGGTTACAGTGACACTAGAGAAGTCATATCGTAGTTAGCTTCAGACTGCTTAATCAGTCTGGTTAAGGTAAAGAAAGAAATTTAAAGAAATAGACTCCAGCAGCCCAAAAAGTAGGAATATCCTTCCTTACTTTTTCAAGATGACTGTCTATCTAAGCTAAGAAACACTGACATAAAAAGAATTATCAGCTATCATTAAGTCCAGATAAGATGTTCATTTATTTGTCCCACGAAGGGGAAACGCGCCACTATAATTATTTGAAAGAACATTTTGACTCACAGGTTCCTCTGGAATACACGTTTACAGTCTTGGTTTTTACAAACTCCTGCACTCACACGCTTCCACAGCCTGATGCTCAGACGTCCACACAAATACTTTTTCCCGACTTCCGGAAATGATGATGCAGGAACCCAAGTGTGCTTCCTGATTGGGTTTGTTTGATTGGTCCCCATCATGTGATCATTTCAATAAGAAAACAACGGACATCAGCCTTCACATATCAATGTGGTTAATTCAACAAGAATAATGAATTATACATGCTGCTGATCTTACTGTTTGTACTAGCAGCTGTTGTGTGCTGTTGTGTAGCTAGATTCCTTGCCACTATAAGGGAATGGTCGTGTGTGTGCGCATATTCAGCCCTTCTAATATAAATGAGATTACGCTGGTCTGGATGGAGGTCATTTTAGTTTCAAAACGCCATCACATCAATGTGGATGTAGCCCCAGAAACATCTCAAACAGCCACTCGTGAGACATGTCTTCAAATGCCTGTTTGAACTTTTGGTCAAGGAAACTCAACAGCAAACAAACAAAAAAAAAATTAATTAGTTGCCAAGTTGTAATGATTTGTGGAGCCTACGTGCTCTGCACACCAGGGACAAGGTCTTTAGGCAGGCACCTTTACAGTGAGGCGTGGGAAGTCTTCAGTAACGTACTGACAAGCACATTGACATTATATTTGACATCCAGTCGTATATCAGGTGTCAACCTAGTTTTGTTTGCAGACACACAGGTACAGGAATTCTTTTTATCTTTAAGATGACTTCACACTTCAGGGAAACATGAGTTCTGTTGACTCAGGCTCAAAAAGCTTTTGTTTTGTTTCTGTAATCTGCGGCCATGGATTCTTACAGCATTTAATGTACTCTATAATATAATTACTGCGTTTGAGCATCATGTGAAATATTTGTCTCCAAGTTAGGACCTGTTCGGGATTCTTGTGCACCACAAACAGGATTACTGTTTGCCCCTGCTGTGGCTGCTTAATGACTGGCCCCAGATTGACACACGGTTATAAATTCACAATAGTACTGCAGTCAGAGCATTCGGGGCTACAGTGGTCCATGAGTACATCTAGAGTTTGCAAATTCATTCCTCACCTCAGGAACAGTTTGTTGGCTAAATAATATTAACTCAAGGTCCACTTGTGTATTTCTACCAGAGAAGCAGACTCACTTATCTTGGAGCTGGTACAGGCCTAAGAATGAAAATAAGTTCATTTGATAACATGAGGACTGCAGGAAAAGGGTGTCAATGGGCCTTAGATTGAGATCAGTTTGGATCTGTCATCTCTCTGCTGAGATTCCTGTTTGCACATGTTGTGTGTGCGTGGCCTGGATGTGCAGGTTTTTCACCAAAGTTTGGGACAGCATAAGTTTTGGGTGACAGCACACTGGCCGTCAAAGAAATAGGGCTTCTCTGGCAGTAATTGGGTGAGAGATGGCTTTTAGAAGGACATAAATTATTCACCAGAGCCATCTCTTTCCATCCCCGAGACATGCAGGAAATTGACTCATTGTACCGTATAAAAAACACAGTTCTGTTTATTCCTTTAAACTTTTCTCAGTATAACATGTTCTTGCTTAATGTGTCATATTTTCTTTTTTAAATCTTTTTTATCACCATTTGATATTGTCTCGATGACTCAATGTTAATTTTGTCAACAAAAACTATGATGGCGTAGGTGTGATGGAGATGGAGATGATGGGAACCTAATTACTGTTGTAATGAAAGGTCTTAACAGCCTACATGTCTGTGCAGCATCGTGCACTGTAAAACATATTTCTGCCCAGATATATCTTCTTCAGTTGTGATTTAGCTGCCTGACCTGTTGGTGCATTGCCTACCATTCTGTGTCAGGGATGTTAGCTAACTGCTAGTAACTAGATTTATGGAGTATATAGTAATATATAAATGCAAAATTCAGCAGCCTAGTAGTTTCATTAGTGTCACTGTTGAAAATTAGTTGAAAAATCTAGTTTTTTTAGCAAAAAAGACTAAAATGAAGACTAAAATGCTTGAATTTAATGCTTTCTTCATTCATTTTCAACACTCAATGACATCCAGTCAGATTTTGACTAAAAACAATGATTTAGCGAATGGCGTGTTGGTGTACTGTTAAAGAGGAGGCTGTTCCTGGATGTGCCCAAACCTAATTAACATTGTTACACAGATTATAATAATCATCATGCATGTTTAATGGACTTTAGTTGCCTGACAGTTAAAAACCTCTGGTCGTTGCATTTCACATTGTTTGATTAGGGTATCAGATGTGTAGATTAATAAAAAAAGATGTGTGATTGATGAGTGCTGTGATTCATCTCACTGCATTAATGTATCAAAGCTCTCTGAAGGTTGTTGCTCATTGATGTGCTGCGGCCGTCAGCTGACATCCAGTCCGTCTTCCTGCCAGCTGTCTGGGCCATCAGGAAGCGAGTAACCCCATGGAAAAATAGCCTGTATGGTACCCCTCAGTCCTCCGTGTCTGCAGAGGAGCATTGTGGGGCTGCAGGCTGCACGGCAGGAGGCAGGTTGGGTACTGACTATAGGCTCTCCCCCTTTTTTTTTACATCACTTCACATTTAATAACTCACAGTGGCTATACTCATAAAGACTGTTTAATTTGAATCGCTTCCCCAGGTTCCACCAACTGTACCATGACGCTTTTGCTCTTGTGGCTTGTTGGAATTTGACTCATGTATTACTGGAGGATAAAGTCATTTCTTTGGCAGATTAGTTATGATTTTGTTACTCAACTTAGAATCCTCATCTTCATCCGTTCAATGGCTGATGCCTTCCTTCTTGTTGTATGTAGTCTTCAAAAGACCAACAGACCCAAAAACTCTTCACAGGTCTAAAACTGAAACATGTAGTCAGTCCATACCTGTGTCTGGACCAACAGACCTGTATCGGACGGTACTAAATTTCACCCCTGTGCCCAATCTGAGGCTGTATTTTTGCTTTATTTCATAGATTACTAGCTGAAAGCTCCCCACACAATTGCTACACATTGGCCACACTCTATCTTTGTCACTCCGTCCCCAGGGCTTTGCAAATCTGCTTGCAATACATGACCTGCATGAGCCCAGACTATAAGAGGTAAGAGAGAAAGAAACAGATAGAAACTGAACATTGTAAAGAATCTGAAGTGAGGACCAAAGAAGTCCAAAGCCCAGTCTGAACTGGATTTCTCATTTTATAAATATAATGTACAAATACAGTCTTGGAAAATGAAATCCTTAAAGTTTAGTCTAAGTAGTCTATGTTCACTGCAATGACGTAAACTAGCTTGCTAAGTGGCAAGGGGGTTCCACTGATGGTTTTCTGTTAATTGTAGTTTTGTTTCATCAAAAATATGTGTTGTAAAGCAGTTTTCACATTAAACCATTCAATATTTTCCAGTCGTGGATGCCGGAATATGATTTGTTATGTGAAACAATAGTCTGGTGATGTTGCATAACATTGTCATGATGGGTTCTTTGATCATCACAGTTATGCGCTACCACTAACATGCAACATCTTGACTGACTTATTGCATCAGGGTACTCGTTCGTCTACCACATGTTGTGTTTTGCACTCCTTTATGCATTTCATCTGGACAGTTAATATTCAGCTGTACAGCTGCATGAGGGTCCGCGCTTTGAAAAGACACGAGTCAGCTCGGTGCATTCACGTCTCAGCTTTGTTTAATCCAGCAGTAGTTTTGGCACCAACACCAGCTCCTCCTCCCTCCATCCTGTCCAAATGACCGCAGCCCTTATCTCAGTGGACTTTGGATTTGAAGTGGAGAAAGGCCAGGCTAAGACACAATAAAGGAAAGCTTTTAACAGTTCACTAAGGCTGGGGGATTTAGACTTCAACAGAAGTGCTGAATACTCCTTTATAGGTTGTAGAGTGGAGCTCACCACCAGTGGACAATAAAGCCATTCAGTAATCGCTCTCTCCTCAATCTCTCTTTTTGTCTCCGATTGTGTTTCTGTCCTCCTCTGTTAATGCCGACGACTCATTGGATCCGGGCTGTGGTCAATTAGATTACTAGATTCTAATGTCACATCCCAACACTGCTGATGCTAATCTCATAGGAGATTCAACAACAACTGCTTTGAATGTGTGACTTTAAAGATGAGAGACTTTACATAAATGCATGCGCTTAAACTCCAGTGTTTAGCAGGTTTCAGCCATTACGTTTCCTTTCTTTTAGCTGTCCATTGGCTTTGGATCATTTTGGTATTCATGAAAATCAACTGGCATTGATGTCCTTTTTATCTAAGTTAATACAGTTTAAATTGCTGTGATCCAAAACTGAGTGAAGTCAGTGAGCTTTAGAGATTGGCCATTCAATTAACCAATAAGCAACCGGTTGTGTTGGTTCTCAGCTGAAACATTTATAAAGCCGTTGTACAGCACGTTTGTTTTCCACTTTACTTCTCATCTCCAGATATGCATTGTTCATAGATGGCTGGTGTATTTTGAGAGGAAGCATAAAGGAAGGACGGCCAGAGGTAAGACAGACCAACTTACCAGTCATCAACAAGGAGCGCTGCACAGTCAGTGTGCCTTTCAGCTTCGAGACCTGCGCCCGGTCTGAGAGTTCACAGCGTGTATTTGCTGAGCTCCAGTCCTATCTTGGCAAAAGCTCCAGTCCTATCTAAAGCAAAACAAAAACTCAAGTTCCACCGTCTCTGATCTGATCATCTCGTTTGATCACTGCCGTGCATGTGGATTTTTGTTCATGCTTCCGTCTCCTCTGCTCCACGTGGACACTTTGGTGTTTTCTTTCCCATGTCTGGTTTTTCCACCACAGTCCATTTATGCTGAAAACAAACTTTTCAAAAATGCATATGAATATATCTTATGCCCAGCTATGCTAACCTTAAAATGCTGATAACAGTACTACTGCATGTAATAATGGTTCTTGCACCACTGATTGGATTCACATCCAACCAGATAATTTTTCCATATTCCTGAAACCATGCAAATGAAAAATGCTATTTTTAAAACCTTTCAGCCGAATTCGACGCTGACTGTCACGAAAGTGGCAGGAAGGATCAAAAAAGAAAAATATGTGGTCTGGATGACCAGGGAACTTTCTGAATTCGCCTCAATTAAGTTATTTTAAGCGGCATTCTAAATTCACCCTCATCTCGATCACAGTTAGACACAGTTCCCTTTGAACTGAGACAATTTTGCTGAGACAAAATTGCCCTTTTCTTTTCTCTGTGACACAAACGCATTTCCCTTTTTGCATTGATTGAATTGAAGGTATATTGACCCGAATGAAAAGCATTTCTGTGATTTGCCACTGATGGTTTTAGAATAATTGCTGAAAGAGGACAATAGCGGTCCAGCAGCACTTTTATGTGAAGTAATCTGCATCTGCAGCAAAGTGACTGCTGTCAATAGAAAGACAAATCCAGAAGCTTTTGGTAATTAACTCTTATTCAGAGTCAGAGTGGGGAATCAGAGGCTTTAGACAATGTCTCATCAAGTAAAAATCCCACTTAAAATCCCGAACCTGTCCTAGATTCTCCGGCTTTTATTCTGCCATGCTAAAAAGAATTTATGAAGCGTGCATACTAAGAGAAGTGTTTTATGTTGCTTAATATTTTCTTGAAGTCTTTGCTTCACCACTGAAATTGAAATAAGGTGAGCGAGGTAAATCACAGTGTCAGATGTGTCCATTCCTTGGTGGAAGGAGAGGCACACTAGTGATCTATCTATCTATCTATCTATCTATCTATCTATCTATCTATCTAAGATGCAGTTGGTACCAGTTTTTGTCGTGATAGCTGTTGTAACTGTAGGAGGACCATCCCACCAGGTGATGGAAATATTCGCACAATATTTCCAGGAACATTCTTCTGACAGTTTCCTCCATTGCTTTCTTTAGCAAAGTAACACAAGAGCAATAGCTCATAGTTGCACATTCTTCCCTTTGTAAAGCAGCTGTTATACAGCCCATCTTCTCTGATGGTCTCTGTGGAGATGAACTCCATGTAGCGGAGTGATTTTAGCATTTTGATAGCAGCCTCTGGGCTTAGCTGACGGATTCAAAGCTTCATGTTAGAAAGGATTTTGATTCAGTCTTTAAATTCAGATTTTAAAATATATTTAGTGTATTTGTTACCAATTTAATTAGCTGTTGTTATGGATTACAGATCATCAATGACTCCCTGTTTCAGATTTATTATTCTGTATTACCATCACTTTGCACAGCTATGTGTTGAGAATATGTGGTCTCGTTTTAGTTGCTGGTGCATATGTCTGTCTGCAGCAGGCTCGTTGGGCTGTCTCTGGATGAGTGGGAGCATAACTGCCATCCCACCGGCTTGTATGACATATTGGTGAAAAATACCATGAGGTGAGATTAAAAGCTGCATGGACAAGATGCTAAAACAGATTTAATAATAAGTATATGTCATAGAGAAATAAAGAAGAAGAAGAAAACACTGTATAAACATAAAATAAAATCATGAAATTTCAATTTTGGAAAATCTAAATCTAAATCATCAGTGGGCAGGCCATTCCACCATTTTGTGTAACTGTGCCCATAAAAACAAAATCCATAGTTTGGCTAGCGGCCCCTTACTGCACTGTGCTCTCACACATGCACTCACCCACTCACCCTCTTGTCAAGAATATAGTGAAGGATGACTCATCTAAATACATGACTTTTCTTATGTCTGTAGATCACTCTGTGCACCGCTGAACTCTCATTCATCTTTGACTCTCATTCACCTTTGTAATGTCGGGTTTATGCATTACAAACTTACTGTAATATGGTAAAGTGACTGTACTTGTATAGCAGTGCAAGTCAACATTCACCAATTTGCATCATGGAAACTAACGTTCACTCATTGACACACCCATGGAGCAGGTGGGACAGCCAGTGGGAACAGTGTCTTGCCATAATCTCCATTTACCTTCATAAACAGATTGTTCAGTGATATAATCACGTGTTAATATGTCAAATCCTCAGAGACCAGGGCCTGTCGGTTTTGTGAGAACACATACTGAAGTATAGCTGCCTGCATTAGCAATGCCTGCTACTATGCCCTTACTCAGCCCTCCTGCTAGTGTTCACAAAAAAAAAAATTGATAGAAAAATGAAAGCAATGCAGCCTTCCAGGCACTCCCTCCAAAACAAACATTTCTGGTAATGGCTGTCTGGAATTTAAAATCACTCAGCAGCTGTGTATTATTATTCCCTGCTTTTGTACCATATCACTGTGGATTCTTTGCGATGTCTTAGTCTCAGTCCCACGGCTTAGGAAATGTTGCAAGACGCTTGTGAGTCATAATGAACGTGTGTCACTTAAAACCTTTTCAGCTGTACGGTTCTGTTTTTATATCCTCAGTTCCACAGCAGATATGACGGGGTTTTCACTGGCTGTGCAGCTGAGCCTTAATAAGGGACACGTATGAAGAGCTTCCAGTGTCACGCTGTGACTGTTGTCAAATTCAGCCTACAAAGACTAAAAGCAAGCAAGCTGCATCTTTGCAATAACTGGTATTTTGGCCTCTTTGAAACACAACAATTATTTTTATTACTTTCCACATTGTAGATTCATACTGAAGACATCAAAGCTGTGACAGAACACATATGAAATTGTGTAGGAAACAAAAAAAGTGTTAAAGCAAGCAGAATATGTGTTATATCATAGATTCTTCAAAGTAGCCACCTTTTGCTTCGATGACAGCTTTTCACACTCTTGGCATTCTCTCAGTCAGCTTCATGAGGTAGGACCAAATCTAAAATATAATGGCTTTAACACTTTTTTGATTTCTGCATAATTCCATATGCGTTCCGTCATAGTTTGGATGTCTCATGTTAGCATGACTCTACAATGTGGAAAGTAATAAAAAATAAAGAAAAAACATTGAATGAGAAGGTGTGTCCAAACTTTTGACTGGTACTCTGTGTGTGTGTGTGTGTGTGTGTGTGTGTATGTATATATATATTTCATTTTATTTCATTATCTTATTTTTATATACTCTTATTTTTACTATATTTGTATCATTCTGATAAATGCTGTTTGCGCAATGTGATGCTGCTACTGGATACCTGATCTATCTATCTATCTATCATCAGATTCAAGCTGACATGGTGACAATATTCAGACAATTGTATTATTTATTTGCAGTTGTGTTTTTTGAGTTCTTCGCTACATGCACCAGTTAGTCTCTGTGTCAGTCTTTTTGGTTGTCCATGAGCATGATGGACTGGAGCAGCAGCATCTCAGACCCAAACACATGCAAACATCATTCAATAAATGTGTAGCAAGAGGAAAACTCTGAACACACAGCGCACAAAACTGCGGTGCTGAGAAAATCTGGATCACGATTCTTTTACAGTCACGAGTGTGTGAGGGTGCTCTGACAGAAAACAATCTGACAGTTGCAGGTGTTTTTTGCCAGATGAGCAGCGGTCATGGTGCTGGGGATTTGAACTGATTTTGGTTCGAATCCATCATTTAACTCATGGGAGGACAATAATTAGAATAATGCAAGCACTTTTCCTAGACCTGGAGAACTTAGCAAAGATGATTGATTCATAAAGTGGTGGATTTATTTGGTTCGAACAGAGAGATCACAGTGGAAAATTATTACTATTCATATGACCTGCAGTACCAAGCAATATTTACAAAAAAACACCCCATCAACAGTTACTGTGTCTGAGTGACTTAGCCTGTGTGTGTGTGTGTGTGTGTGTGTGTGTGTGTGTGCTTGTGCATGTGTGCACATATCATATTGCTGCTGTCCACACAAATTAGGCCTACGCGCATGTGAAATGAAGATGACATGTGGCTCGGTTTGCATGTGACAGTAGCATACTATAGCTGCCAGAGCAGTAGTTAGATGTCATTAAGCATAATGGAAGACAGCTTCTGTGGTATGTGTCCACTGCACACACTGCCAAGGATGCGTTTGAATGCATAAGTGAAAGCCTGCCTGCCTCCATCCTCTTCTTCTGCGGCCAGAGTTGCTCCCCTCCACAGATCCCCATTGAAGCACTGTCTTCAGGGACGCTGGGAGATAAGTGTAGGGGGAGAGTGGCTCTCAGGATGCGCTTCCTCCCGGGGGAATTGCATCATCCCAACCTTGCTGGTATAAATGGAGATAGCAACAGGTAGTTGACTTTGGTTGCTTCGTGGTGATGCTGCAGATTCAGTATGATGAAGCACTGGACCCAAAGGTGATTTCAAACAGAGAATGGTTTATCCCACTTACCATGACACCAGCGCCTGCCGAGTCAGTTGGCAGCAGCAGTTGGTTGGTGAGACTCTCACTATTATCTGCTTCTGCTGCCTGAGTTTGTGATTGTGAAGTTGAGCTTTTACAAACTGCTGTGTAGTTGTCATGTTCACGCTTTATATTCCCATGACATGTGCAGGAACCACACCAAGTTCCCTTAATTAAAAAAGCATCTCATTTATGTGGACAGACATTTTTTAATTAGACAATTTCCAAAATGTCACATTTTTAAAATCTGTTATTTTATTTTGTCTTGACTGCTGGCTGTGGCACCAGAGAATCTAAAGTAATGTTTAAGTGCACTTAAATACGGCACGACCTGCTGTCAGTGTCTGATTTTGATTTTTTATACTTTTCTTTCTTTATTCCGTCAAATAATTTCAAGTAATTGCAGATAACCATTCACACCCATTGAGCACACAGCAGCCCAAGCTGTTTACCGTACTTGTAACGGAAACATGTGTGACCTCAGAAGTCCTTTTTCACACTGTGCATCTGAGTTGTCTCAGCAAGGAAGTGCACAGGTGGAACTAATAACATAAACAATGGCTGTTTTCAATGCCTTATACACAGCACCAGAGCCAGGATACAGACGGATTCAACGCTTAACAATTACACTTGTGCTTTTTCCCGTCATGTCAGATTGTCTGCTGTGAAAAACACCTGCTAAGTAAAGGCTGACTCAGGCGGGTGATGGTCAAAATGTGTGAGGTAGGAAATATCTCGATGTCCACCTTAAAAGCTAAAATGTCTGTATTTCGGTCAAGTTTTAATGACGCAAGAGAAACGATATGACATGTCAAATATTCATGTTTCAATTATTGATGCCATCACATTAGTCAAGAAACTGCCATGAGCTTTAAATATAGTAACTTTGTTCACTTCATTATTGGATATTAGTCACTGTGAACCGTATCACAGCTTTGTTGGACTATACTATATCATCATAAACTATCCATACAAAATAAAGTTTTCGGTAGTTGTCAAGAGTTAGCATACAGAATACTGAAAGACAGTTAACCTTGATGCATGTGCCCAGTTCAACCGGTGGCTGTGTATATGTATTTGGATGGCAGTGTTGATGGGATTCATGTTGCTTCAATTTTAATTTCAGAAAGGAGGAAAATCAGGGAGAGTACAGCCTGACCTCTGCTCCTGCTGTAATGTGCCTGTGTGCTGGGGCAGAGGAGCACGTGCTTTGTTTCGTTCCCCGGATTCACAGCAATCTGTCTCAGAACACATTCAGCATTAATGCACAATCAGTGAAGTTGTGGACACTGCGCTGGACTCGCACTCCAGGTGCATGGTTTTGAGTAACCACATGAAATCAGTGGAAACCGCGTTCATCAGGTTTGGGATAATCCACAGCAAGTCACTGCTTATTGTAAAACCATGCAGCAGGGAGCGCTGCCTGCAGAGAGCATTGTTTCTGCTAACGGCAGGGGTCAGGGTGAATAAATCTTTTATACCTGCTTGAGTGTTGTGTTGGGGTTTGCTCTGGTTCAGATGGGGATAGCATTTATATGGGAGCTATGGACCAAGTCTGTTACATAAAATATCAAGTGAATTAATTTGACATAATTATTAACTGTATAGAACATTCACATTAAATCCTACCTTTGGACGGCAACTGAAAAGAGGTGAAATGACTGCTAATTTATTGATGCAGACTCAAAACATATGCATAACGATCAGTTTGGAACTCTAATAAATAATTCTGACAAAATTGACCAAATCATCAGTTTGGTAAAATTGAAGGATTTGGGAGTTCTTCACAGAGAAGAGGTTGGCGTCATTCACTCTTGCATAAAATTACACAGACAGTATGTGAATCCCAAAGCATTTATTCAACAAAACATAGCACAGAAAACATGTAGAGACAAACAAACAAAACCAACCAATGTGCACAGCGAAGATGGCCGAATGTGTGGGGCGGACAGAAGAAGTTGCCAGTACCTATAATAAGATGGTGGGTGAGACAACACATGGCTTGTTCGCCATGAACACAGATTCAGTTTTCCAGTTTTCCATCTGCAAATACATGCTATTATTGATGTAAAACGGGTGCAAGATGGGATAAGGCTCAGCGAGAGTTGTCATATTTCGTTTTTTCTGTTAGGGTGTGCCAAGAACCTTGTATTGTAAGGCACTTTCCATGTAAGGACCACTGTATTTATATCTATATGTAAGGGAAATGTGTAAAATGAAAACACAGAGCTCAAAGAGGCCAAAACGGCTAAAGCTGATCATTTTCAGTGTGTTAATCAACATGAGCAACACATTTGACATCACACCTGTTGATTCTGGGTTTTAATGGACATCATTGGACCCCTGGATGACTTGCAGGCTTGTCAAGTTGTCTTGCTTGTCAGATGTGAATATGATGATGTGATGGACAAATCCATGAAGATTTTCCATTTTGCAAAGCTTTATGCTCAAATAGACACTACAGTATAAACCATTTGAAACTCTGTCCAGTCTATTTCTATAATTAGTGAAAACCTATAATGCATTTAAAGTGTGTGACACCTGGAGCTTGAACCATGTTGTGGGAAGTCACTGGAGTTGTGAAAGACTTCTGAGCTGTGCCGTGATTAAAAGTCTTTTTTTTTAATTCTCAAGTTTAGAATGGCAGTGATAGTTAGAAGTGATGTGGTCTGACAACACAATAAATGACCATCTCTGCAAAACATGACTCTGTGAGTCAGTCCTAACTCTGTCTCTCTCTCTTTGCTTGCTGGCTTGTCTGGTATTGGCTAAATGTTTCCTTACGCTCTGTCTATATATAACTCCTTATCATATACATAGAAAGTCATTATTAGATTAACATGAGATTAATCAGTCTATACCGCATAATGAGTAATGAGCTTAAACTCGTGTAACGCATGTATCTACATTATAAGCATTGCTTTTTTATTTTAACCCAAATCATTTTCTACAAGAAAGGATATAAGTTGTAAACCTCGTTAAATGGCATATTGTCCTATTTTATACTTTATTTGATTATTAAACCTTCTGAGCCAGTCCACTGCTAATCAGCATAGAGGTTCACAGTAGAGTTAACTAGCCCTTCTTTATACAACAGCTTGTCTCAGTTTGGCCCTTGTGTTTTACATGAGCTGTGTGTTGCTGGTTTAGTGGCCCATGTTTGGTTCAGGTTGATGTAGACAAATAGACTGAAGCTACAGTATCCACAATGTTGCAGTGTTCTTGTCACATAGATCAGCTACACAAACAGAATGTCAGTGGTTTAGTTCAGCAAATGTGCTCAGCGCATTGCTCATTTTCCACATCATGTAATTCTTTAAAGTCTTAAGAAACTTGATTTAGGATCTGTAGGAGTATGTAGGGATATATACTCAATGAACTGTGTAAAGCATTTAAAGAAATACATAATAATTACAGTACATTAATTATTAAACTCATCAGGGTTTTTAATGATTTTTACAGGAAGGTTCAGACACCAGAGCAGTATGGCTTTTTCAGTTTAATGCAAATAAAATCAATGATGACTGTTGAAATAGCAGATCGTCTAGTTATAGGTATGTATGTCACTATGGCAACATGCATTCATGGTGTATAGTGTAAAGGTAACAGAAGTAATCCCACAGCTATAAGCTGTATGCTACGCAGTGATGATTTTCAAGGCAATAGATGGCAATGTAAGCTCAGCATTGCTTTCTGTGTGCACCAGGGAATCAGCTAGAAGGTCAAAGGCCTACTGTGCTGTTTATCTTTTTTCTGTGGTACCTCTGTGTTTTGGATTTTTATTTGAATTGTTAAGGAATGAGGAACTCTAATATGCACAGTGCAGTTCAACAGCATTATACAGACGTGGACAAAATTGTTGGTACCCCTCAGTTAAAGAAAGAAAGTCCACAATGCTCACTGAAATGACTTGAAACGTTCAAAAGTAACAATAAATCAAAATTTCTTGAAAATTAAATAATCAAAATCAGCCATTACTTTTGAGTTGTTGATTAACATAATTATTTAAAAAAACAAACTAATGAAATAGGGCTGGACAAAAATGATGGTACCTCTATAAAAGACTGAAAACTAATTGCCCAGAGGGACATGATTAACTCAGGTGTGTCCTTTAATTGACATCACAGCTGTTTTCAAACTCATAATCAGTCAGTCTGCCTATTTAAAGGGAGACAAATAGTCACTTTGCTGTTTGGTGAAAAGGTGTGTACCACACTGAACATAGACAACAGAAAGCGAAGGAGAGAATTGTCCCAGGACATTCAAAACAAAATTATAGACAAACATCTTAAAGGTAAAGGCTATAAAACCATCTCTAAGCAGCTTGAAGTTCCTGTGACAACAGTGGCACATATTATTCAGAAGTTTAAGACCCACGGGACAGTAGCCAACCTCCCTGGACGTGGCCGCAAGAGGAAAATTGATGACAAATTGAGGAGACGGATAGTTCGAACTGTATCCAAAGAGCCCAGAACAACCTCCAAAGAAATTAAAGGTGAACTCCTAGGCCAAGGTACATCAGTGTCAGATCGCACCATTCGTCGTTGTTTGAGCCAAAGTGGACTTCATGGGAGACGACCAAGGAGGACACCACTGTTGAAAGGAAATCATAAAAAAGCGAGACTGGAATTTGCAAAAATGCATGTTGACAAGCCACAAAGCTTCTGGGAAAATATCCTTTGGACAGATGAGACAAAACTGGAGCTTTTTGGTAAGGCACATCAGCTCTATGTTCGTAGACTCAAAAATGAAGCATACAAAGAAAAGAACACTGTCCCTACTGTGAAACATGGAGGAGGCTCAGTTATGTTTTGGGGCTGCTTTGCTGCATCTGGCACAGGGTGTCTTGAAGTTGTGCAAGGTAAAATGAAATCTCAAGACTATCAAGGCATTCTGGATAGAAATGTGCTGCCTAGTGTCAGAAAGCTTGGTCTCAGTCGCAGGTCATGGGTCTTCCAACAGGACAACGATCCAAAACACACAGCCAAAAACACCCAAGAATGGCTAAGAGAAAAGCGTTGGACTATTCTGAAGTGGCCTTCTATGAGCCCAGATCTGAATCCCATTGAACATCTGTGGAAGGAGCTGAAACATGCCATTTGGAGAAGACACCCGTCAAACCTGAGACAACTGGAGCAGTTTGCTCATGAGGAGTGGGCCAAAATACCTGTTGACAGGTGCAGAAGGCTCATTGACAAATACAGAAATCGTTTAATTGCAGTGATTGCCTCAAAAGGTTGTGCAACAAAATATTAAGTTATGGGTACCATCATTTTTGTCCAGCCCTATTTTATTAGTTTGTTTTTTTAAATAATTATGTTAATCAACAACTCAAAAGTAATGGCTGATTTTGATTATTTAATTTTCAAGAAATTTTGATTTATTGTTACTTTTGAACGTTTCAAGTCATTTCAGTGAGCATTGTGGACTTTCTTTCTTTAACTGAGGAGTACCAACAATTTTGTCCACGTCTGTAACTGTAGCTGCTAAAATGATGATGCAGTTGAATCAAATTAGTTAAACTATTTCAACAAAAAAAAGGAAAATTCTCAAACTGCTGTGAAAGACTGCATTGTTACCTCATAAACTGGCAACTGTTTTTATTTTCACACCGCAGATGAGGTGTGTAGGGCAGTTGCTCGGGACTGTCCGAAGACCCTGCATAATATGTTTTTTATAATTGTCAGTACTTAAAAGAAAAAAAAAACATCTGTTATAATAATGACTTTGGGGTGCGAGAGGTCCCTGGTTCGAAATCGGGCGACTCCCCAATTATCTTAGATCCAGGCTCTGTTAGAGTGAATGGGTGCAGTCAGTGATTTTAATCTAGAACCTGGCCCAGAACTAGCAGCACCTCTCGAGTGTCTTATTCAAAACTGTCACACAAGTCACACAAATGGTAACAGCTCAGAGACACAGTAACATCCAGCCTCACTCCCCCATCTGGCAGGTGAGGCAGTCTTATAGCCACTCATCAGGAGACCAGGCGATTTCATCTCCGTCCCTCTGCTTGGCCAGGCAGGTCTTGTTCCCCATGGACTAAGGGGTCCACAGACAGTTCAGTCTTTATGGCACTCAGTCAGAAATATGTATTGGTTAGGAAACCAATGAGCTCTTGTATCGCTGACATCAGTTCTTCTGTCTCTTTGCAGGTGTCACTCTATGATTGTGTGAGGTTATAGCCAATCAGCAGCAGCGTCAGGACCAGAGGAGAGTGAACCAACAGTCACACCATGGACCTTAGATTCAGACGGCTGTCGCCTCTCACCAGAGGAGCTCTTCATCTCCTGCTGCTGGCCAGACTGGTGCTGCCTTCTCAAGCAGAGAGTGAGTTTCAAAATGATCCACACAGCTTAGAGCTCCATCTACATGTTAACACTTCTACAGTTTTGCATGTAAGATCTATTGGCTGCAGTGACAGCTCGAAATGGGACTTTAATTATATGAAATACAGCACTGCCTAACATTTTGCGTAGAAACGCTTCTACTTTAACGCATCATTATTGCATCAGTTTTTCAGAGTAATTAAAAGACCATCCATGAAAAAATGGGTAACTCTTCCCTTCCCCTGCCCTGATGATTAAAGATGTGTCTGGTACATGCATCAAACCCAAAGTGGAATTCAGAGGGTCAGAGGTTTGCAGGTATTTCCTGAGTAATATCAGCAATAAGTATTATTTGAAATGGAGGCAGGGCATTTCTGTGCTTTCACTGGTTTGGATTGTTCAATACACTCCCTCTTGGTTTTAATCTAAATGGTTCCACAGGAGTCTCATTCAGAGATAAAAGATCCTCATTACATTGTTGTTTCACTGCATTGTCACCCAATCTTCCCATTGTACTCTTACACAATGCACAAGACCTTCCCTGTCACAGTTTCTTTTACCTGTTTTTTCAACCAGTATAAAAGAATGCAGGGTAAAAGTGCTCTAACAGTATAAACAAGCCATACATTAGTTTTATTGTCCTTAATCCTTCATCATAATAAACGGTTAATTATTATTTTCACATGACATTCAGCAGTCAAGGGGTAACCAGAACTTCTGCGGGGGAATGCAACATTCAGAAGAACCTTGTTTAAAATCAAATATGCATTCAGTAGTAACACATGCCACTACAAATCTATTCCTACAACAAATGAGGAATATCTAGTACTGTTTACTCCACGTGTCTCGACAGGGATGGGACACTTTGAAAAATAATGTAATGTTCACTTTCATAAAATATTTCTCTATTTAGCAGCTCGTAAAAAAACACCAGTCACAAAACTGACATGGATTAAATGTGAAGTAACATATCTCTGATGGAAGCCAGTCAAATGCCAAGCTGCAGTGTAATTATCGACATAGAGCCCTGAGAGCATAGATGTTTGATATAAAGTAACTACCCAGGCTGAAAGCAATGAATTGCTGGTATTTGTCACAGCCTGAATGGGAGTCATATGAATAGTAAAGCCGAGGAACATGCTGCACTTTGTCACAACCCTTAATAATTGTTCTGAGATGTGGTAAACTCTAGAATGACTCTGTTGTGGATGCTAGATCTATCTAGCAACTGTGGCTTCAATTACTTCAATTACAGTTACTCTCGGATACTCTACGGTCATCTGTCCAGTAATGAGAATAGGAGAAACGGTAAAAAAAAAAACCCATACGGCTCTCATTGTGAGCACCAACTTAAAAAGGGGGTCATGGCTGGGTTTGGAGAGTAAAAATGATCTGCACTGACCAGATCCAGGCTAATGCAATTAGTTCTTTGGTTCTTCCAATGAGATTCCCACTGACCCAAGTCAGCTATGTCTAATGAGCACAGCATTAAATTTGGGGAGGGCAAAGCAGGTAGAGGTGAAAGGGTGAGGAGGAACATTAAGAAAATGTAATTTCACATTAGTCCAGTTAGAAAGCAAAATGAATTTGTCATTACATACAGTTACAGGAGTCTGACCCTCAGGAAACACAGATTCAAATGTAAAACCCCAACCAGTGATATGACCATAACATTCTATACATTCTTGCCATTTTAACACTGGTAACATGCAGTGCATCAGTCTCCTCAGGCCAAGATGACTCACATGTGAACATAGCATGTGAATGGTCCAGTCAAAATGCACATATTTTATTATTCTGTCAAAAACAATGAGATTATAAGACTAAACCCCCCAGGCATCCTCTGGAGACTGCAATGTTCATTACAAAGTAATTGTCAGTGGGTAATAAAGGGTTTGTGTGCAGCTCTCAGTCAGTATCCTGCTGCTTGCGCTCACACTCTGTTGGCATGAGTGAGCGAGCATGCTTAGCTAAAACAGTGACATGAACCGCACAAGACTGAATGCCGATGAACATTAAATATTAAAAATTACATTTAGAATCTTTACTATCAGTAATTTACTATCAGTAATGTCCCTATATGTGCTTCATGTTACAAATGTAATGTACATCCATGCTTAGATTACAGTTTACTCATTCCTTGGCTGTGCTTTGTGTTGCTGTTGGCTAATGTTAGTGCACGGCAATTACTAATTATACACCTTTGTTTAAATGTTACTTAATTAACTGTTGACTAAAATCCAACCCTTTTGCAGTTGTGCCAACGTAAGTACCATGGCTCATGCTAGCTGAAGCAATTTGGCAAGCTACACTGCTAACATAATAGATGTTCCTGTCCTCTGACCACACAAAGTGCTTTACGCTGCATGTTAGCATTGACCCATTCACACCACATTCATACAATGATGGGAGCAGCTCATCAGGAAAGAAAACGAACATTCATTCACTCATTCACACACTGAGGGGACAGGTAATGGGAGCAACTTGGGGTCCAGTGTCATGCCCAAGAACACTTTAGCATGCAGGGAGCTGGGGATCAAACTACCAGTCTTCTAATGTTAGTGAGCGGTTGAGTTATGGTTAATCAACTAAAAGCTGTAACTTTGTAGCCTTAGCTGATAAAGTGATTTGCAAACAATTCAACAGCCAAAGAGTCTGAATGACTTGAAAAATGATTGAATGACCATGCTAGCAAGCACGCTGTCATTAGCCATCTAAAACCACAATGTCATCAATTAAGTTTTTTTGTAAACTTGTAATCATGTAATTATACAAGATACAGTCACATGTAACCCACGGCACCATTTCACCGAGCCCCAGCGAACAAACATGAATGATTTTGCATTTTTTGGAATTCATGAAACTTTGTCTCACTTTTCCTGTAAACATTTGAGTGTGAGGTCCTCTAGGAGAGACTGAGAGTCTGAGAGCATGCACCATTATCCCCATTTGAACAGTTATCCTCTCTCACCCACTCTCTGTGATGGCAGGCTTTTTGCCCCACCTTCAGCTGCTGTTCAGAACAACTGTAAACACACTTGTCCTGAGATGAGGCCTGCCGGCGCTTCCTACGAATGAATTCTTTGAAGCATACTGAGATCTGCATCCGTCTATGTGTAATTAAGACAGTTTTCTTAATTAACTGAGTGTACACATTTGCTCAACCAAAGAGTTGATGAACTAGCAGCTTAAGAACATATAATTCACTGCTTGCTCACTTTTAACAAGAGAGAGATTCAAGAGGCCTTCATAGACCATGGACATTCTAGCAGGAAAGAACTACAGGAAGATGATTTGTAGTGCATAGCAACAACATGCACTAAAAGATGCTATGAGGTGCAGTACAGGTCAAAATTCTGCTTTGCATGTAGCTGATGCAAGATTTAGTGTTACTGTTTATGACGTGTATGCCCCTGAATGAAGTAACCTAACTCTCAAGCGTGCCATCAGCTCACAGAACAGGTAATGAAAAATGGGTCTATAAAACAAGCAAAATGGTAAAACAACACAGGGAGCGGAACCTTGCAGTATATTGGAGTTTGGGTCTCTGTCCTGAAAGTAAACAATATTTCAACAAATGTCATTCATTTAAAGCACAGTTAGTGTATTAGGCAATCCTTATATGGTGTATTGCACGCTTTCTGTCAAAAGCAAAAGAGTATTTCACACATCTGTCTCTTTGTGTCTGTGTATTTCTGTGTGTTGCAGCTTGAACAGCAATATTTTGAGAGCACATTGCTAACGCATGGTGGGATCAGTTCTCAGTATGTAGGCCAGGCAAGGGCAGGACCATGCCTGTAAGCCTCAGAGGTGGAGGAGGAGGTCTATGGAGGGCAATGTTTCTGATCAACAGGTTCATTATCGAGGCTAGTTGGTTTATGGCTGCAATGAAAACATTGTGTAATTTCCCTCTATAATTTAGCAGATAGGAATTCATCAGGGGAACTGTGTCAGCAATTACCTTCCAGTGTGAGCACTCCGCACTCTGGAGAAAATGAGAATCATTAATTTCTTACTCAGAGTTGAGATTTTCTCAGATTCCTATAGAAACCTTATTAAATCCTTTGAACTTAATCAATGCGGCACGTGTCAGAAATCCACCCTCTTTTCTCAAAATTATAGTTCAAATTAGAACACATATCACAGACATGCTGCCAAGAGCAGCTGAAGAGATGGTTTTCCCCAATAACACGAGTATCTCCACAGAAAATCATGTCCACTGAGAGTAACTGTCTATAAATCTACCTAGAAATCACATAAAAAAAAAGGTATTCCTACACTTTAAGATCTTTCAAGCTAGTTTTTATGGTTTACTAATCCTCATGCAAGCTTTTTGTGGCGTAAGTTCAATGAGATAAGGTTCTGTAGAAATTTTTTGACAGTATAAAGGCTCAGGATGTCCCGGCAACAATGACATCTACCCATTCATATTTTAGTGTCATTGTTAATATCTGTCTCTAGAGTCACTGACATGACATGACCTTTGTGATCTCCTGGCGCCTACAGCAGCTTTGCGGTTATGATGATGCACTGCAATGCTATGCTTTTTGTGTGGTTGTGTGGACAAAGGACAGTGTTTTGTAGTGTTGACAGTCTTCATGATTTCATCAAATTGTATTTTGTAGTGATGTTTCTGTCTGTGGGCAGATCCTCATGTGGTGTAATACACACGGGTAAAACATGATTGTTCAGTGTGAATCAGTGTAATCTCTGGAGTCTTAGTGAAGTGTGTGGAGCTATTCTGCAGCCTGTGCTTCCAGTGAGAGGCTGAGCTCACAGTTATATGAATGGGAGAAATTATTAGCACTTAATTAGATGCAATGGATGTCCCCGTTGATCCAAATATGCCGATGTGAGACGTTGCAAATGAGACAGTTGCATCCATCAAACACGAAATGCTCATGTGATGATGAAAACTGCATCTATGAGTGCAAAAATCACAAAGTGACATTATGCCTGCGTGAGCTGCTTGCATGTCAAATGCCAGCTCTCCACAGGGCAGTTGTTCTCTGTCTTTGCAGTTGTCAGCTCTCTGCAGCTCATTCTCACTTCACAATGCTGGAGGAAAGAATACCTGTTAGATCCCTCTCTCATTTGAATTGTTTTTCTCGTTTTGACTTGTTTCAGAAAATGAAAAACCAATAACATTTTGCTATTTAATGACTGATGATTTCATTGAAAAAAACACATTGATCACAGTTGATGGAAATATTATTTCCTGCTGAGATGAACCTGTAAATCCTAAAACGAGCAAAGGTTTCAACAAACTTTTGTTTAAGAATAGATGGGCAAGCAATTTTAAAAAGGATCTTTAATAAAAAAAAAACAGAGATGGGGGGAAGGGCAGGAATGGAAGGGAGAGTGGTTTTTGTTAAAACAGGTCTATTTGAATGTGTGGGGGTGAGTAGAATTGAAATGAAAAATATCAAGATAAACACGCAGCATCATAAAAATGAAATTTCATTTTCATCCTCATTTGGACCTGTGGTCACAGTCTATGTGCAGATAAAAACATGCCTTGCGTTTATGTTATAATTTCACATTTGCAACTGTAAAAGAATATTTTCATATTTTTAGAAAATGCCCCAGGCTGTGTTATCCTTCTTTTTGTTTTTTAATGTGGCAGTCTGGCACAAAGTGTCACATCAAATGTTTCCTCAGCCACCTGACACTTGTATCCACTTTTCTCATTTTTTTTTCTCAAATTTAAAACCTGTTAAAATTCAAATACTTGTCAGGCACGGTAGAACTTTTCAGGCGTGTCACTTGGAATTCAACCCAACATTAGACATCCTAGCAAGAGAACTGATGTATCTAGCTCCATGTAGTCTTGCCAATAACCAATGACCAATGATAATCACAAGATGGAAGGGATCATCAGTTTGGACTCTCTAGTTTAAATGAAGCACTTAGTGTTTATGAGCCAACAAATCCTCAACTGTGCCATATTTCGTGACTTGTGTATGAACTAGGTCAGTAAAGTAACACACTGACTGTACAAGTTGATAGTTTTTGCTTCTCGTGTGACTGATGCATTTGCTGTCTTAAACGGCATCTGTCTCATGTTACAGGAGCCACTGTTCTGATAAACAAGGTGACTGAGTTTACAGTCGGTGTCTCTCTGATAATGCTGTTTCCAAATTTAAGGAAGTTATTCCGTCTCTTTTGGCTTCTATGCCACGTGCCATTACAACAGAGGGTAGCAGCCTAACTACTAATCCAGTACATATAGATTATCTTGTTGATAATACTGCAGCTACACTGCACACACCACTGAACAATGTGGCCCCTATAAAACAGAATAAGAAAGCCATCAAGCAGAGGAAGCTAGCTCCCTGGTTTGACACTCAGTTACGCACTTTAAGACAGTCCTCACGAAGGTTAGAGAGGAAGTGGCAATCCACTAATATTGAAGAATTTCACCTTTCCTGGAAAGATAGTATTATAACATACAAATCAGCCCTGCGTAAGGCAAGAACTGCCTATTATTCCAAATTAATAGAGGAAAATAAGAATAACCCCAGGTTTCTGTTCAGCACTGTAGCCAGGCTGACAAAGAGTCACAGCTCTGTTGAGCCAACTATTCCCTCAGCTCTCAGTAGCAATGAATTTATGAATTTCTTTACTAGTAAAATCAAAGATATTAGGGAAAGAATTCATTACGCACTCTCTTCAACTGTTAGAGATCCATGTGTGTCATCTGCAGCAGCCCCTAAAATGTCTGCAGGCCCTAATTTATCTCTGGACCACTTCTCTCCTATAGATCTCACTGAACTGTCCTCAACAATCATTAGATCCAAACCCTCAACCTGTCTTTTGGTCCCCATCCCAACTCGTCTTCTAAAAGATGTTTTCCCCCTGATTGGCACTTTTATATTAGACCAGATCAATCTGTCATTACTAACAGGTTATGTTCCACAGGCTTTTAAGGTTGCTGTCATCAAACCTCTACTCAAAAAGCCTTCTCTCGGCCCTGGTGTTTTAGCGAACTACAGACCAATATCCAACCTCCCCTTTATTTCTAAAATCCTTGAAAAGGCCGTGGCTGATCAGTTATGTGATCACCTGCAGAGGAGCAGTTTATTTGAAGCATTTCAGTCAGGATTTAGAATAAATCACAGCACAGAAACAGCATTGGTTAAGGTTAGCAACGACCTCCTAATAGCTTCTGACAATGGCCTCGTCTCTTTACTTGTCCTGCTAGACCTCAGTGCTGCATTTGACACCATCGATCACGGTATCCTACTACAGAGACTAGAACATGTCATTGGCATTAAAGGAACAGCACTAAGCTGGTTTAAATCTTATCTATCCGACAGATTCCAGTTTGTCCACGTTAATAATGACTCGTCCGTGCACACAATGGTTAATCATGGAGTTCCACAGGGTTCTGTGCTTGGACCACTGTTGTTCTCCCTTTACATGCTCCCCCTAGGCAATATTATTAGGAAGCACAACATAAATTTCCACTGCTACGCGGACGATACACAGCTATATTTATCTATGAAACCAGAAGAAACAGATCAATTAGTCAGACTTCAGACATGTCTGACAGACATTAAGGCATGGATGACTTATAATTTTCTGCTTCTAAATACAGACAAAACTGAGGTGATTTTGTTTGGGCCTAAACACCTCAGAGACAGGTTATCTGACCTCGCAGTCGCTTTGGATGGTGTTACCCTGGCCTCCAGTTCTACCGTGAGGAACCTGGGAGTCATATTTGACCAGGATATGTCCTATCAGCCCCATATTAGGCAGGTCACTAGGACTGCCTTCTTTCACTTGCGCAACATAGCTAAGATTAGGAGTATCCTGTCCAAAAATGATGCCGAAAAGCTAGTCCACGCATTTGTCACCTCAAGGCTGGACTATTGTAATTCCTTGTTGTCAGGTTGTCCGGCTAGCTCACTGCGAGGCCTCCAGCTCATCCAAAACGCTGCTGCGAGGGTTCTGGTAGGAATTAGCAAGAGAGATCATATTTCTCCGGTCTTAGCTTCTCTTCATTGGCTCCCTGTAAAGTCCAGAATAGATTTTAAAGTCCTTCTTCTTACCTACAAGGCCCTTAATGGCCAAGCTCCATTGTACCTCAATGAGATGCTAAGTCCCTATCAACCCAACAGATCACTTCGCTCCCAGAGTGCAGGTTTGCTTGTGGTTCCCAGAATCTTCAAAAGTAGAATGGGAGGCCGAGCCTTTAGCTATCAGGCTCCTCTCTTGTGGAACCAGCTGCCAGTCTGGGTCCGAGAGGCAGACACCCTCTCTACTTTTAAAGTAAAACTTAAAACCTTCTTGTTCGACAAAGCCTACAGCTAGCTCTAGTTACCATCTGAACTACACCATCCATGCCATCCCCTAGTTATGCTGCTATAGGCCGAGGCTGCTGGGGGACATCCCATGATCGTCTCCACACTCCTCCTCTTCCCTCTCTCTCCTTAAACTCCATTAGCTCTGTGTCCTCTCTCCCCTAGTGCTGTGCTTGTTTCTCTCTGGTCTCTCTCTCTCTGTACCTCTCTACAGATACCTGTGGCTCCAGAGCTGAACATCTGACCTGTGGCTCCACCGACCTGCCCCGTGTCCTCTGCTGCCTATTGCTGTCATTTGCTGTCATTATTCTATATTGTTCTCTCTCTCTCTCTCTCTCTCCCCCCCCCCCAACCGGTCAAGGCAGATGGCCGTCCACCTAGAGCCAGGATCTGTCCAAGGTTGCTGCCTGTTAAAAGGAAGTTTTTCCTTGCCACTGTTGCCAAGTGCTTGCTCATGGTGGAACTGTTGGGTGTAACTAACAGTAATGAGTGTGGTCTAGACCTGCTCTGTTTGTAAAGTGCCCTGAGATGACTTTTTGTTGTGAATTGGCGCTATATAAATAAAATTGAATTGAATTGAATTGAATTCAGTCCCCATCCCGAACACCAAGATGAAGATTCAACATTAAATTCATCATCTGAATTTTCTGTCTGGGTTAACATATCATCATTTAGTTTGGTTAATTAGCTATTTTATACTGTATCTCCTGAGAATCAATAGTATAATTTCAGGACAGAAAAATTTGTATTCAAGCGCTCACAATGTTCTCATCCAGCCAGGGCTGACTTTCTATCTAGTATGCTGTAACCTTCCTTTTCCCCTTCCCGGCTTGTCTTTGGATTTGCAACTCCCCAGGGTCACATACACATAATGATTTGCAAAATAGAATCAGTTTATTCCCTGTTTCTTTGCCTCCCTCCTTCCAGCTTTCATGCAGCGTGTGGGTACTGCTACCATACTTGTGTGGGAGGCAATTTTGCGGGTCATGAACAAGGAGCAGGAGAGAACAATGTATTATTTATAAGAACAAACACAAGTGGCAGCAGTGTCTCTGCATCCAGCTCTCCAAACGGAAGTTGAGATAACTGAGTCTCAACCAGGCTGCTTGGCTGTTTGTGGGTATTAGATTATTGGGGAAAACAGGAAGGGAAAATCGTCTGTTTAGTCTAGACTACCCAGTCGGGCTGTACGGACTGCAATGCATATCCTAACGGTGCTACATTCTACTTGTAATATTGTACTATGCAATATGGGTTCAGGGCTATTGACTGGAGAGTTCCATGTATATCAAACTGCACCGAGTCTACTGTAACTGAGTAAAGCATAAACAAAAGGCTGCTAGTAATGCCTTACACCTTAAACCTTCACCCAATGACACCCTCACATCATTATGCGCCATCAATTACTCATGTTAAGTTAATTGCAGAAATTATTTTATGATGACTTATTGAACCACTGTCATTTACTGTTCTGCTGTTCATCGCTCCACTCTGTCTGCTATTCTGGCACAGCCCAACGTATTGGATTTGCAGTGTCTGTGCTGGCCGACTGCTATTGACAAGAGCATGAATTGATTGGTCCATGAGAATGTAAAGCCTCATTTTGATTAAGATGAGCTGTACTTGGCAGAGGCTGTTGTGGACATGGATTATCATGTCATGAAGTGGAATTGGACTATCCATTGAAGTCTCAAAGTACATTTGGCAAGTTTGTTCTTGAAATGAGACTGAAAGAACAGTGGTTAAATCACATGAAATGATTTTTTTTTAAAGTGTTTCATTTTTGGTCTGCAGTATTTGAATAGGGGGTTAAAAAATTTGATGCATCAGTTGAACATGATGGACACACTTTGCTCACTGTAAAAGCGGGGTTACTGAAATTTGATTCTGCCTCTGTGTGTATCTCTTTGTGTGGTCTCGTACAGCAAGTGCGGGGCACAGCATCTGTCTTCATGAAGAGGTGTTTGTTTTATCATTTTAAAATGTGTCTGTCATCAGTCCGGTTTCAACACTATGCAGGTAGAAATATTGTTTCTTGTATTAACAACAGGCTTGTTGACTCTTTAAAAGCTTTTGATACGGCGGATCATTCTCTGCTTAATCGGAGGCGAGTCGTTTGATCCCTGGCTGCTCTGGGCTGCATGCTGAAGAGTTCTTCGGCATAACACTGCGCCCCAAACTGCAGCCAGCTATTCCATCATTGTATGAATCAGTGTGTGAATTGCTGTTTCGTTTCTGATGAGCACCTGCCATCAGTGTATGAATGTGGTGTGAGCGGATGAATGCTGATATAAAGTGTGAAAGCGTAGTGCGGTCAGACGACTAGAAAGGCGCTCTTTAAGCACAGTCCATTTACTTTGATCTTTTAGCTCTTTCCGTGACCTATGACCTTAACGACTGACTGACAAATACGCTACTTTAAACTAAAGGTGGCATAAAGTAATTCAACATCTTAGTGCATCATGTCTGCAGCCATGTCCCTGCTAACTGATCCAGGATCAAATATACAACTCAGAAACACATCCTTAGGAAAACAAACCTGCCACAAAACTTGTGTGTTTCCAATGTGCAAGACAAGACAAGCCTGTTGTAATTGATCGATTGATTTGATGAGTTGGCAGCTTAGTGTTGTGACTGCATTGTGTGTGGCCAGTGGCAATAGATATTAAGTGTTCATTTGTAATTTTCTGTAGCCGTCCCGGATGTATATTGGTCTTAATGTGTACTGAAGTAGTAACGTGACAGGGTTATACTTCTAATTATCTTTCCTCCTCGCTGCTCTTTCATTTGTGCCTATTTGCAGGATGTATCTTCTTCTTCTTCCAGACTCATTCCGCTGTGAGTGTTTGTCAGAGAGATTGTTATTTTGGGCGCGTTATCTGTGCCCTCATGCCTCACGCTGCGTCGAGAGCGGGTTTCCTTGTGTGCTCTGCTCCGTGCTGGACACAGTTACAGTGTGTAACCATCGTCTCACAGCAGCAGATTTTATGTTGGTTTTACGGTTTCAATGCTGGCCACTGTTTCGTGGTGGTTCGGCCAAAAATGGGTCTCTGGGCTGGAAATAAAACAGAGGTGCATAAACTGACTCACTGCAGGCTCCATAACGGCCCTGCCAATATGTAGAGTCTGAGAACTTGTCTTGTATGGACAGACCAAGTATCATATTAGCTAGTGGACACTTGACTTAACTGGGTGGCTACATGTTTAAATAAAAAAAACAGTGTCTGTAGAGCTAACAACTAACTTTTCAGTGTACCGAAGACCAAAAAATCCAAAAAGCATGTCCTTTAAGTTCCTTTGGAGCATGATTTAGTTGAGTCCCATAGTATCCAAGCTGTTAAAGCAGTGAGCCAGCTCTTCAGAGACACTTCCTGTCTTCCCTCTGTGCAGCCATGTATCAGATTTTTGCCTGCTCTCCCGGTTACAGCAAGGTAGCGAGAAGTTACCAGCGACGCGCGGCTGACAGTTCATCCTGACAGACCCGTCAGAGAGCAGCACCAGAGAACTGGCAGGATTTTCTGTATTAGAGGGCGGGAGAACTGTGCTGTGAAACTCAATGAGTAAATCCTTTCTCTTCCCTCCGTCCTCTGTAGAGTCTGTTCACACAGGATTTCATGCATTATGAGATAACGTCATGATAACATCATTGTCATGCACATGGCAATTTTGATATAAGAAAAGCAAAGCAATGCAAAAACACAGTGCAACATCGGTTGTGGTTCTGTAACAGTATGCCAACTTGCCCAGTATCCGAAACATCCAGGGGCATTCTACCAAACACTAGCATTGGTTGTGTGTTTTGTGATGGGGAACTGTCCAAAATAGTTACAAATTCTATGGATGCTGGGCTGTTCAGCTGTATTGCGTCACGTCCGACATCACAACCCACGGCACTGTCGCAATGGAAAAGAGAGTTACGGTAGAAACTAGTATGGCCGTCTGTCGCTGCTGCACCTTGCACCTTAGTAAGAAAGACCGTAAACAGTGGAATATCTCTTGTTAATCAGCTGGTACCATGCCAGTGTTTGTGTACCCCAGGAAAGGGGCAAAAATTAGCGTGGCTGCCGTGGGGTTGTGTTAACATCACTGTGGATCATGAGTCGAGGCCGAGCTGAACTACTGCAGTGTTTGATGTGGGTTTGAATTGTGATTGTACACATTTACATAGACAGACAAAGCCAGATGTTAGCAGGTGTTTTTGTTTTAAAAAGGGATTGATGTCAAGATTCATACCACAACTGTCTTCACAGTATATTGAGAGATATATATTTATTTAGTTAACCAGAAAATAAAGCATTGCAGGTAATCTGGATAAACTACTGTTTGCAGTCTGTCTGATGATCTGACCCTATTGCTTGTTCACACATCCCATTTGTTTACTGGGGACTCCTGCTATGCTTTTATAATCAAAGCTATAAAAATAAGGCTCAAGATGTAAAAAGCTAAATCGTTCTTAAAGAAAGAAAGTTATGGTGCTCTTCAGAGGATCCTGCTGTAAGCATCGTGCAATAGTCAAATGACAACCGTTGTTTGTTTGAAGTCTTTTGTTTCTTTCCTTTGAAAGAAGCTTGCAACAAACTGTTTATTCCTGCCTTTTAAATGAGTACGTATGAGTAGTATGAGGGAAATATACAGGGCTTTTTACTTTGTCTGTATTACTGACCACAATTTATTCCTGATCAAAGTAAAGCTCCTTGACCTCTGCACAACCGAGGAGGTTCCATTTTCCATTTAAGCCTGTCCTGCTATTGAAGAACATTGCATGAGCAGCTCACCACTCCTCAGGGGAAGGCGAGAGCTGTGAAAGGCACTGCAGTGTTTCTACCTTGGGTGTCCAGAAGCAGGGAGCCAGATTGTTTATATGTCACTTTGACTGATCAGAGGTTGATTTGCATGGCTGCTCCCTCTCGACTCCACAGCCTAATGAGTCTCTGTGAGGAGAAGACACTTTGTGTGAAACTGTTGTCACTTGTCATTGTGAATTGCTTCTGAAACACAGCTTTATTCCGCCTCATACAACTTTTGACTGCCTGGCTGCATGCCTAGACACCATTAAATTCTCGAGTCCAAATGAGAAACAGGCCTGTAAGACAAGTGTGCTGCAGTGGGTGACAATGAGATGTGAAACAAAGGGCGGTAAACTCAGGAGTTGAGTTTTGTTGTAGAATAGTTGCAAGGATTATTATTAAGGTCACAGTCATTTTCCACCTGCTTACCCTGCAGCTAAGGCAGCCTGTCATCTGTAATGTTATTTTGTAATGACAAAATTTGCTTTATTACACTCACTGTTAAATTGTATTATTTATTGTTGCTTCAGTGCATGCAGTATTCAAAATGCAGAACATAGCAGAATGCATTAGATGACTGTCACCTGTGTTATGTATGCTATATATGGTTATGTTTATCATACATGTGATTTGGTATATTTAAAGTACATTTTCATTTTGTTTCATTAGTGGTGCCTCATTCAGCATTATTTTCACTCCAGTAATTTCTATATAAATTTGAAGCAATTACAGATTTAATCACATGGTATTGCCAGTGTTAATGGTTACTGTGTGATTGGACTGTAAAGTAACTATCTTGACTATTCTCAGATGCCTTTAACAGCAGGTGGACTGATTTCTCTGAAGCTAACATCAGCAAACAGCAGGCAGTCAAGTCCGTAGTCAAAGCATTCTGCATTCTCATGTGAAATACGCCACCAGCTACGATCCTGATCGCATACATGAGCAAGACAACCTCTGCATCCATCTTAACATAGATGGATGGAGTAAACACAGAGGTAAACATGGACGTCATCAGTCTCTGCATCGATTTCAAATGGAATATCATGACAGAACCATTCGACCAACTGACTTTTTCTGTTTTTTAGCTTTAACTGTAACCTAAGAGAGCTAAACTGGGGTTTGGCAGCTTGCTGTGGGTCAGCTGCTCAGCCTGGATCTAGCGTTCGTTGCTTTCTTGTATTGGCTGATTGACTTATTTTAATGCATTAATAGTTACTCAGTTATTTGATTTTAAAATGATCTTCCAGTATTTAGTCTTCATTTCAACACTGCCTATGTCATATTACTGTTTTGGCCAATGTAGTGCAAACACACAGAACCTTTTAAGGTACCCAAATACAGGCATATTTTCAAAAAAGATAAATAAAAAGTTTGGTAATGTTCTAAACAGTATCATCAGGTATAATTACAAGTAGGTTTTTCTGCCAGAGTTTAGTTGTTCATGAATGGGGTGAAGACTGTAGGGAAAGGACCTGCCTCCCAGTCTGTTTTTGTCTTGTGCTAATCAAACAGTGTAATGCTGTTGTAAATGACTTTTAACAGACATTCAGGGATTCAGTCAAACACTGTTGCATGCAGTTTTTGTCCGTCTGGCTCATCTTCAAATCCATTTTCCCTGTAACCAGCCAGGTAATCACAATAGGTCTATAAAATAGGAATTACAATTAAATGAAATAAATAAACCTATATAGGAAAAGAATCTCAGTAACAACACAAAATGACACATTCAAAAAGGAGTATTCCTACCCCCTCTCTTCACTATAGTATTTAACATCTCATATCTTCAATATGAACAACTGGAACAACAACATTTAGCTTGTATATACAATACAAACCAAATGTCCACTTTAATTATAAAAATAATTATTCAACACAACCACCATTGTCTATATTCCTCTTAAAAGACTGATTTAGAATGATTTTATTTGTACTTTGTTACAGGCAATAAACCCAAGCTCTGCAAACGTACTGTATCACTGTGAATGTGTATTAGTTGCCAAGATGGTGTAAATGAAGCTTTTGGAAAACAATTAAGTTCTGGAGCAAATGCTAAGTATATTTTATTAACTAGCATAAAAATGGTAATAAGTGGACTTTGGAATGAAATTCGGTGTGTGAGCAGCTTCATTCCAAAAATCACACTGCCAGACTTCATTTCCCCCGAGCATGTGATGTGACAAAACCGGTATGGAGTGAAGCTGGCATGAAGAGTGACAAGCACCAGTACAAGGCAGTTAGTGTAGCGTGTAAGCAGCATAATGTGCTGTGTGGATGGATTCCCTGGCTGGTGTCAGAGAACCGTCAGAGTGGAGGAGGCAGTGCCGCCACATGCCTCTGCAGTACGTGTTGAAAAGCAGCATCTCCTGTTTACTGTGGCATCATTTACCAGAGTAATTGAATGAAGAAAATTCTCTGCTCCCTGCAGCTAAACCACCCATGAAGGGATGAGCTCATAACCAATACACTTTATTCCACCAATTATTCAGTAGCCCGAAGGACTGAGATACACCAGGCCGGTCTGAGAAATACATTGTAAATTGGTGGGATTCCAGAGCAGACACCCCACGTTAACACACTTTGGAGAACATTGTCTTGTTTTTTGATGTGTGAGTGACAGTCATCACACAAATTATAGCCCAGTATACATTTGGCTTATATTTCACCACAATAGTATCAATATTGTGCAGCGATCAGTTATGGCCTGCCATGGATAGGAGGCAAACTGTGCTTGCAAACAAGATTTAGTGCTGCCTGGCGGCTCCATTGTTGAACTTTTATAAGGCTCCACAATGGGCGAGTTTTCTCCTATTTATGTGTGAATTTGTAGCAACATATATTTCACGTGTGCACATTTTACTGCGTCCGCTGTGTAGCTTGCAACCTAAACTACGCTGGCCCTGAGAGCAGTGTGACTGAAAAAACGCATGCAAATAAAGCTGACGGCTTTGTTAATTTGACAAAACATATGAACGAAGCGCGAAAAGCGTGAAAACAACCAAAAACTGCGTACTTTCTGTTTTTAATGGTGTTTTCAGTTTTGGCCACAGTTTTCTTCATTTGATTGTGTTTTTCACACCAGACACTGTGGGGTTTTTTTCCTGTGTATGTTTTGTCCATTTCCTTGCGTTTTATATGTATGGGATTTTTTTTATATTTCAGTGTGTTGAGCTCTCAGTGCCACTGCACCTGAAAGCTTAAAGCCTTAAAATCCCCTGAAAATGTTTTTGTCTATAACGTGAATTATTAAAGACTAAAAAAAGCAACAATCAAAGTTTGATGAGATTTGGTTGGCAGGACTGGCAAACAATCCTCCAGCTGTCAGAATGTGGATTGGAATATTGAACTGGTGCACAAAAATAAGTAGCATCACCTTTTTCCCAACTGCGCCTCGGCCACTAAAACCAGTCAGAAACAGGTAAAAAGACAAACACTGGAGTGTGTGGTGTAAAATAACCAAAACTATTTGAACTCTGGAAGGATTTGTCCCCGCAAAAGCAATCTGAAAACAATCTGATGTCAAAAATACACACAGTCTTTAAATCATTTTAAAACAACATATTGAAATGTTGAGCTGGTTTGATCCTTACATGGGATGGTTGTCTAGTGTTCATGATGCATCAACCTGTCTCAGCCCTCAGGTTATTGATACTCTGTCAGTGCTCTGCACAAACAATCTTTGCATGTAGCGTTAAACTTGGTGAAGCTCCTCTGGTCATTAAAGGATCAGACATACAGTTTCAAACTTTTTACACAGCGTCTTGCTTTGTTGTTCCCAATGTTGTTCAAATTAGATATATGCCTGTTCCGACTTATTTGACCTTCAGTGAGAAAAGTCAGAGCAAAAACTGATCGTTTCTATCTTAGGGGGACATTATTCTTGATCAAGTTCCTTGTGTCTTTCATGAAAATAATGTATTGTCATTTTATTACATGCATCTCATACTCACAACAGTTCTATCTACATATTACAAAATAATTACATATACAATATTTGCATTGTTCTGTAATTTCAGTGATGGAAGTGGAACGACTGATGCAATAATACTCATCTATTCAGTTTTTTAAGCAAGCTAATAAAAGCCCTCATTTGCAGAACATTAACCTTGATGTATTATGCACTAATCATCGGGGATAACACAGTGAAATGCCAGGTCCTTAAATCTCTAATGCCTTCTTTAATTTTTCCATTCTTTCTTTTTTGTTCAAAAAAGATAAAAGGAGCAACATGACCAAAGCAGAACACCAGTCAGAGAGCAGTTTAATATGTATTGAATTATGACCAACAGGCTTAATCCTCAGTGTTCTACCGGGCAGTGGTATTTGCAGAGGAGAATTGCTCTGACGCAAACACACAGTCACTGCTGCATTTCTGCACTTCTGCATACTACAAACCACATTAATGTTCTGTCTGGTTGCAGTTACAGTATGTGCCTTCATTCTCAATAAATACATGTAGAATGAGTTTACATAAATTACAGTTGCCTTTCCATTATTAATGAGGACAGGTTGGGCTGACTCCAGCCCACTCATTGATTTCCTGCTCCAAATTACCTCTTAATTGTATTTCTGTATGCAGAATATGGTTTCTAGTCCGGTTTCAGCTGCAGTTTGGCTGTGGAGTGCCATCAGAAAAAAAACTGTAAGAAAGCCCAAGGAGACAAGCTCCCTAAAACAGAGGCTAAACATGTGACAAGTGACTATAAACTTAGCAAATAAGCGTTATTTTTAAAGAAATCTACTACCACTTCCACTTCAGACAATGCAAGAATTCACATATTGAAACTCTAATGAGTTGTTGGTGACATGACTACTGATGGTGCGGTGGATCACTGCGGAGTAATAAAAGTCAGGAAATGCTATACAGTGTTGTTACACTCAAATCATTTCACAAGTTGGCATGTACATTCATGGCCTTGAACTCACAGAGAAGACTCAGTCTCAGAACAGTTTGATTGCATCTTAAACAAGATTTTTCTTCTACAATCTGAGAGCATTCTTTTTTAAAACAATCATTTCAGTCATAGTAAATCTAATATTTTCATGAACTGATTAAAAATTTTCAATCTAAAGGAAAATAAAAGCAGTGTCTGACCCTAATCAAAATTAAGTTGAATTGAATTGTAACAACTCTCACTTGGTCTGGAAGATGCTTCAAGCAAAGATAGACCTTTTTTTTCTTCGATAGACACAGAAAACATTTGGTGGGTAATGCCCCAAAAACCCAGACATATCAGGTGCAGTTTTAACAGTAACTAAGTGTGAAAGGATGGATTTTTCTTCTTGAAGTGGTTCTTAAATGCATGTAGCCCGTGGCTCAGTGCAGCCATTACACAAAGGGCTGACATTTTAGAAGTTCAGAGGTCTCTAAGTATTATGAATGCATCCAGAGGGGTTAGCCATTAGCTACTTCAGTCCGCTAGCTGTGTGTTGTTCTTGTGTTACAAATCTGTCCAGTCTTCTCATTATCAATGTGTGTCAGCATAAATTGGGTGTATTTAGTATTTATATTTTCCAGTTGTGGTAGACAGGGTCGCAAGGAAGCCAACTACTAGATTTAGTCAGGACAACTTATCAAAACGAAAAAGATATGCCCCTAATCCAAAGAATGGTTAAATCCATAACCACAACTTGACTTGCACTATCCAACGGAGAATAATTGCAATCGGTTCTGAAGGTTTCATGGTGAAATGGTTTCATGCTGGCTTTTCTCTACAGTGGGCCTCAAAGATTCTTTAAGTAAGCTAATTTTTCCCATTTTTCCACTCGTCATAAACGACTAATGCTGCGCTTTATGTGAGATGGATAATGTGCACATTTCTAAGAGAAATGGCAAACACAGGATCAGAACAGAATGCAAGTGAGAGACAACTCACAGCTGCCAGTGTAGTGAGGCAAGGTTACCATCTTGTTTTACATTTAGAGTGTCAAGCCTCAGGGTCAGCCAGCAGCAGACATGGGAAATAAATAGCTTAATAATGGTACGATCCACTCACTTCTTCTCCACCCACCTCCTCTGCCTCCTTGATACCTCTGATAAAACCCTCTGTGCTGGTTTGACTCTCTCATACTAACTTATTTTTGCATAGTACTGAAAAGGGCAGCATTTCCCCGCTGTACATTGACCATCCACAGGACCCTACTGTAACCTGTTGTACAGCTTGTATGACTGGATTTCCATGGAAATGTGCCTGGAGAGCAGCTCTTGGCTCCAACTGTACAAATGGGTTTTGAATCACATTGAACTTTAAAGAGCACACTTATCAGTTGCCAAAAGTTACTGTTATAATGTCATGCCTTTCCTGAAAAATGCTCTTCATGGCTTCCTGCTGGAGAAATAGGATTTAACCCCTGCCTGAAAATGCACGTTACTCTGTAGCACACTGTTTTTAAAAAATACTGCTGTCACATCATACTATCCATCAGCACTCAACACTCTCAGCCATAGTGGCTCTAGTCCTAAACGTAACCATTTGTTTTGACTTGCCCTTATGGATCCATAGATATATTAGCGATGCTTAAGTTGCCAGGAGCTGTTTTTGTAAGAAAGCAAATGAAAGAGGGTAAACATTCTGCAAACACATTCCTCACTGCATTGCATATTTGTGAGTGGGTTACGCATGGACATTATTGTCATTTCTGACATTTCATATTTCAGATGTTTTTTTAAGCATCTCAGCATGATTTAATACATTCGATGAAATATCAATCAATTGGCAAACGCATCAGGATCCTGCTTAGGTAACCCACACATGCAATGCTCCTAAAGTCTTTGCTTTGGTAGAGGTACAATGTACATGAGGTGCAGGTAGGAATAATGGTATTCAGTCCACAATATTCAAATACTTGAACAGATATTAGCATGAGAGTCAAGTGCTCATAAGTGGAGAGATAGTAAACTCTAGCAAACTTCCACATCTAAGCTCTTTGTAAATACCTTAGTAAAGGCATATTCAGCTGGTTTAAGCGGTGCAAAACATTCATGAAACAATAACATTGCACAAAATACTAAACTATGAGCTATGATCCTGTTGGAGCCACCTGTTCATGTTGGATTAGTACACCATGGAACGTAGACTTTTACCAGCACAGAAATGAATTTCATATTAATCTTCCAACTCTAGACCTCTTACACAGAGTTTATGTAAGATCCACACAATCAAAGTTTCAGAACACCTAATTCAGAGGCGTTGTAGCGATGGTGCTGGCTATTGCATTGTGGGTGGTAATAACCTTGAATCACCACTCTTTGATGTTGATGTAGCACAAGCACCAGCTGGCAGTGGTTGGAAATGTCTGTCTTTTGTCTGCTTGAATGGTGATACAATCAGCATTCTTTACTTCTTTCACAATGTAACCCTTTATCACTGACAGCATGCTCCAACAACTTATTTTATACCATCTTTGAAATGCCTATAAAATGTTAACTAGGTGTCTAAAGGTGCTTCTCCAGTGCACTGTCTAGGGAGGCAATAAAATCCACCAATCCCCTGTCGATCTGGACTCAATTTCCTCATGTCATGCAAAGCAAAGTGCACACGATCGATTAATTTGTGCCTAAAATGGGCCTATTTTTATCCGCCTCCTCACTGTGTTTCCTTACTACTGCTGTAGCTGGGATGTGATCTTCACCCTGCCTAATATGATTAGCCTTGGAGAAGTGCCTCATGTCTCTCACTCCTGTCCACGCTGCATTTGCCCCAGTTGTTATGCCTCTGTATCAGCGACAGCTGTGGACAGAGGCAGCTTTTCGGTTTTATCCATCCATTTCGGGGGTGGCTGTGGCTCAGAGCAGGTCATCGTCCTATTATAAGACTGGCTGTTCATTCCCGGGTTCCTCCGGGCTGCATGCTAAAGTGTCCTTAAGCAAGACACTGAACCCCTAATAGCTCCCCATGGGTGTGTGCATGAGTTACATTCCTTAGTATCCTCAGTTTCCATACTGGAGAATGAGTGACCATAGTGACATTTTGTTGAACACTAAATACCTTTTATTCAGTTCCTTGGAAATTGCTGCACATATCAAATTAGTCAGCCGCAACTTAACAGGTTGGCAGAAGGAATCAACTGTGAGGCATCAATTCTAGTTTTCAAAAGTACTTATACTAGGCAAAATGAGGCATTAGCATGACTGCATTAAGCTGTTGTACCTCTCTGTTGAACCAGCAACAAGATAAGCCTCATATGTAGGCTACTGTTTTCCTTTTCCACCAGGATGCCGTCTGATTGCGAGGTCATGTTGATCTGGGCTCTGCAGTTTGTCCTGTAGTGCCTCTGCCGAAGTTCTCCTTTGAGGACAGATTTGACTAAGTTTAGTTGTGGAGGAGCACTGATTGTGGGACATGTAGTGAAAATGACAGTCTTTATAATAATCTCATTAAGCAGAGGCTTCTTGGGGCTTGAGGATGCAGCACAGGAATTGAAGATAAGGGATGTGAATGAATATAAAGGTAGGACTGCTCCAAGCCCCATGTCTACAAGCCGGCATTACTTTAGAACATCAAATAACTACAAACTAGTTATAACTCAAATGCCTTATAACTCAAAATGAATATTTGCCTGCATCAAATTACCTACTAATTTGAAGTGTGGGTGGCCTGCCATAATATACATGTTATATGCAAAAAAAACATGAACCACAAACCACACAAGTAGAAGCCAGACAAGTAGCTGCCTGTGAAAGGTTGTTCTGGGTTCTGCTGAAAGTTACATCAGAGAAACAAGCTCTTATTGGAGGATAAGCGCTGACAGAGGACAATCTGAGGGCACAAGTGAGGTAGATAGGAATTGCTCGATGACAATGCTTTGATGCCCTCAAGCAGCAATACTTCAGATGCAGCCTGTTGGCACACATTGACCCCAGACTCACAAAGGCACTTCTACATCCACGGTAATTCTCTGGGCACCGAGGTGGCACATCTTAGAGTGACTTTCAGTTTTTGTTGTCTGTGAACCTCCAGCATGGTATATTTATTATTTGTATAACCTCCCTACATTGACTGCTGTCTGTTTCTTTATGGGTTTCTAAGGAGTACCATGGAGCACTAACGCAACCAGGTGTCCTTCTGATCAACAGACCTGAATTGAACATGAGTGGTGACTAAACAGAACAACATTAGGATAAATAACATGGGCGCAACCAGGATGGATAGGATCAGGAATGAGTACATTAGAGGGACAGGTCGTATGAGACGTTTCGGAGATGAAGTTAAAGAGGCCAGATTGAGATGATTTGGAAGTGTTCAGAGGAGGGATAGTGAATATATTGGTTGAAGGATGCTGAGGTTAAAGCTGGAGGCCTAGAGGAGAGGTTTATGGATGTAGTGAAGGAGGACATGAAGGTAGTTGGTGTGAGGGAAGAGGATACAGAGGATAGGGCGAGATGGAAGCAGATGATCCGCTGTGGAGACCCCTGAAGAGAACAGCTGAAAGGAAAAGAAGAACACCATAGATGTCTATGTTAATAAACCGGAGTAATTATCTTATCAGTTTATCCGGACAATGATTTAAATCAAGATAAATACAATTTATTATTAATGCTATCAGCTTTTCCTGAAAATAACAGCAATGCTTTCTGACCAAGAGTAATTAAAAGTAAAGTATTGTACACAAACCTGGGATCTATACATGAAGGTGAGCGGGTCAAGAGATGATTGGTCCGTGTCAGCCTCCTTCATCATGCCTCTTGTCATGCCATACATTCAATGTTGAGGATTTAAGAGCTTGACCTCTTCCACGCATGAATGATACAACCACACATGCATTCACAACATTTACTTACAACCTGTCTCACTGTGTTTACAGGTCTCAGCCGTTAAAACATTGAGGGTAAACTTTATTAAAACTGATTGAAATGATGGTTCTAACAATTAAATAATGATCAACCCTTTTAATGTTTGCTGCAAAAAATTATTTTTACATTCAGTGTTCTTCACCGAAATCAATCAAGTCATTTCAACCAAAATAATGGCCTGTTCATCACAGCATGTCCCATGTGCACCACCTGGCACCAAAACCACTACAACGTACATTTAAGATGAAATATCAGTGTAATTTACTACACAGTGAGCAGCACTGTTATTATGCATGCTTATTTCAGGCTTTTATTTTGGTGAGGTACAGTAGTATGGTTTCAGTGCACACCTGGGTGAACGTGGGCCTCCGTGTTGCTTTACAATACATGTTATTCATGCATTCAAAGCAGATTTTTCTCTGTCCATTCACATCTGCCTGCACCATGCCACTATTAATAAGACTGACAGGTGCTGCATATTATCAGGGTAAGGATGTGCTCAGCTGTTTTTACTGGCATTGCGTCAGACTAGGTGTGGTTACAGGCATGAGACAGGTTTTGAAAGAGCGTATTGTTATTGCAAGAACTACAGCAGATGTAGTGTGGTAAAATCCCTGTAACTTGCCTGGAGCTGTTTCTCTGTCAGAGCTCTTCATCTGATACTGGTTATCTTCTCTTCCCTGCTCTCGTCTCTCTTCCTTCCTTCGCCTTTGTCTCGCTGTCTCTCTCCCTTAGGCATGCCCAGCTTCATCAAGTCCCCTGATGATCAGACAGGGATTTCGGGAGGAGTGGCGTCGTTCGTATGCCAGGCGGTGGGTGAGCCCAAACCTCGCATCACCTGGATGAAGAAGGGGAAGAAAGTCAGTTCTCAGCGCTTTGAGGTATGACTCAGTAGTGGGCCTCAAAGCTCCCTGTCTGATGTGTTAGAACGTGCACCCTCCTTTCTCACACCTTCGCTGCTCATTAACTGCCTGCCTTTGTGCTTGAATAAGACAGACTGCAACAGAGCAGGATAGGTTGCATGCTGTAATTTTACTCTGGCAGGCACAGGGCCTCAACATACCTTCCCAGGCAGATATGAGTTGTGAGGGTGAGCCGCATGCTGGGACTGCATTCACTAATTACCATCATGCTCAGAAACCTATACAGCAGCTTTCCTCCATTTAGTGTCTCATTGAAAGCCACTTAATGCAAATCAGGTTAGTTGCAATATTCTAATGAGAATACCTGAGGCTCAGCATCACAGTGAGTACAGAGATCAGTGTCTGCAGGTTAAATAGTGGCACTGACAGGTTAGAGAGCAGGACTGTGATAACCTGCTGTAGCTGAGCCAGAGGCCAGCGCATGATAGGCTGTCAGCTTTATTTGGTGTGTGTGTGTGAGAGAGAGAGAGGGAGAGGAAGCCCCATGGCACCTCTTACCTCAGACCTCTATGGCTCCATCACTTATCACTGATATTTTTAAAATATATTGACTCATTTGTTAAATTTATACATTACAGTTGGCAAAGTTACTCACAGAGCAATGAATTATTACGTCTTATGTATATATAGTAGTTTAATTATTCACTTCAAAATGGTGAAAAGTGTTTAGGGCCTTTAAAATTTCAAGGCTGTGTCTGCAGTTGAAAGGCCCGTGGATAAGATAACAGGACTCAAAAGGACTGAAAGTCAATTACTTTCAGTATTGTTTAATCTGTTGACTACTTCATGACTGTTTAAACCATAAAGTTTCCAGAAATAGTGAAAAATGTCCAGGACATCCGCCTGTTTCTTCATGAACCCAACTCATAAAAACTTGCTTTAATTTGGAAAACTCATAATTTGTCTAATTTTATGTTGTGACACAGTAATTCAGTCAAGCGTTACTTCATTTATTAACAATATCCATTAAAATACCCAAACCAACCGTGAATTCATCCTAATTGTATGTGTTTATCGGAAGCAAATGAATAAAAACTGTCTGTCACTTAAAGGTAATATCTTCCTTTTTCAGATGTACATGAATGTGTCTTAAATCTAGCAGAGCTGTGAAATCACAGAATATGCACAGTGATGTCTGCCTGACAGCTGCCCTCCAGAGATCGAGAAGGCAGTCTTGAAATGTTACTGAATGATTTACACTGATCATGTTTCATGTCTTATTACAAAAAGGCTCAGGTTTATCAGGCTATGGCCAGAGAAAATACATATCAATCGGAAAAATGCATCAGATGGATGTGTTGGATGTGTGATAACACCATTATCTAATTATGATTTAAATGTTTTTATATTGTATTTGAATACTGGGAAAACACTGGCAGTGGCTTTGGTGCATGTACAGATAGCTGCTTTGGCTAGAGATAGGTTGAAGATGTTCTGGAGGACCTCTATCGCTCGGCCACCACAGGCCCTTAACAAACATCTGGTAAAGCCATTAGGGCCATTGGCTTTATGTGAATTAGTCCTACAATGCAACACGCACATCAGTGAAGGTGAGTGGTTGTCCCTGTGGTAATAACAGTTGTTGACTTGTTTGCATTGGCCCAGCACATCACTTGAATATCACCTTATCTTGAAGTACAGTCATGTAACTTCAGCAGTAGGCGGACCTTTAAGTTCATCCTGAGCTTCTGATTCATCCATCTGAACAAGAAGAACACTGTTGATGTCAGTTATATAGTCCAGAAGAAGAGGCACAAGAAGCAATGCTTGTGTGGTAGCCCAGAATGACCCAACTGTCAAACATCTGACATTCTGACTGTCACACTTTTGATAAGTGGTGTGTACTTAGGGAGTTGAAAACAATGAGAGGTGGCCAGACTGTCTTAGGTGGAAGAGGGGAATGGCTTTTTATGCATCAGCCCTGCTGTGTGAACAAGGTTCAAGGTCTTGTCCCCTCCAGTGGGGCAGCACACATGATGCGGAATTTGGTGAACACGGTCTTCAGGTTAGAGAGATGGAAGTTGCTTGTTTGGTTTTTGCTTCTGTAACAAGCCAGACCTGTCCCTGACTTCCACCCGACCCCTAAGCTCGAATTTTATTTTGGGGAAGAAGTCGCACAATCTAGCGAACAGAACTCGCTGGGAGCAACAGATTGTGTTGGCACAGCCAAAATACCCTGAGCAATTCCAGTGTGCTGCACCCACCATGATGGAAAAGTGTCAATCTCTGGATACCTCAGAACAGTGCAGTAGAGCTCCCTATTGACAATCTGTGCCTGGGGGTCAAATTCGTGGTGCGCAACTCCTGGAAAGCTATAGAAAACAACCAGCATGCCCTCGTTACCTGTGCACTGCAGTCACAGCTGTAGGATTAAACCCTCCAGGTGAAGAGGTTGACCCTTAAACATGACATTTTCTAGGTTAGCAGAGAACTGATTCTTGATCATTCCAGTGTCCATGCACCAAAGGGACACAGCGCCTTGATAGCTCAGTGTAACTGTCAGGAATGTCTGTTGAATCATGCTTTCATTAGTATCATGATACATTTGATAGTAATACTAACACATAATACTTGAGTTCTTCACCAGACTATACATTGGCAAAGTCAGTGCTGGGTAGAGATAGCTAATGAGAAATTAGCTTTAGCCTCACCCCACATTTACTTGGTGGTGTATTCTTTAACATTCAGTTCTGTTCCTGGAAAGCTGTGTTTTCAATAATTACATCATTGACAAATCTTTTTAAAAAAAGACCAGAAGAATTATAATTAATATATTATATGATATTATATATAATACTTTATTAGTTGATTAACAAGGTTGCAGGTCAACAGCTGTTGTGGTATGACAAAAGGTAAACAAATGCTAGAAGAATCATGGACTATGATTTCTATATAATACATATGCATTAGTTCAGACTTTCTCTCATGTTGAGTCTCCTTTAAATTTGATTGTACAGTATTTTTGTGTACTGGGGTAAGTTGACCAGGATCCAGACATTTTAAGCACACAGCTGCATTAATGCACACCCACTTAATAGGACTATATGAGCCTCCCTGCAGGACTTCAGAGCAGTAGGAAGGCTCATTAGCTGCCAGCCAACCCAAATGACTTCAAGTAAAGTGACTCAACATGAGTCCTGCGTAGACAGAGACACTTCGTTCATGTCGTCGTGAGTAATAGGAATTATCTTCCACCTGTCTGCTCAGCATTACTCAAACTGATGGCTACCCTGTGTGTAGCCAAGTTGGGTGTACCTCCTCCCAGTGCAGGGAGACAGGCCAGCTCTCTACTTCTCCTTAACTACACTTGTATTACATTTTATCCAGAAGAATCAGGCTCTTGATTGATTGGTACATAAAAAAGAGAATATTTGATACTACAAGTCATGTGTCTGTTATATAATTCAATTCTCTTCTCATGTCTATGCAGGTAACTGCTGCTCAGACATAGAGTTAGGATTATTTCAGATTAATATCTCCACCAGGAATCATCGTGAAATCTGTCTGTAGAATTGTTATGTAGAAGACAACTCTTGATCATGGGTCTAATTAGGCTAATGTTATTAATACTCACCTCTTTCATGCTCTATCTTTAGTGCCTCAGCTCAGCCAACCTCTATGGTCATGTAACCCTCGTGTTACACTTTGCAGTGGTCACTAGAACACTTGCATACGTGCTCTGGTAGATTCAGCTGCATTCTAATATGTGTTATGTGCACATTTAAACGTGCATTAACACAACACTTTTTCTTTTTGAGATCAGCCGTTTGGTCTTAGACTCCCATAATAGCTTAATTGCAGGTGTGAGAGGTTACGTATTTTTGCCACCATCCACCTGATATCTTCAGGTCCACTTTAATGGTGTTGTCTTTGTCCAATTTTCGTCATGTTTGCGTTGTGTTTGTAATTTTTAGAAAACTTCTTTGTATTGGCAGGGTTAATGTCACTGTTGTTTTCTACTAATTTGACACCTATCACAGAATTTCTTGTTAAAATATTCTTGTTAATAGTAAATAATGTTCTGTACACAAGATATTGATCTCTGCTGCAGTAAGCTAAGCAGCTTGAGGCAGAAGATGGATCAGGGTTAAAACAGTCTGCAATTTGATTTCAACTTCAGGACTTGGACTTCCCCAGTTTTAGTGTAGACTCCATTCCTGAGCCCCTTTGCAATGGCTGTGTAATTGGTTCACGTCATTCCATGTAACAGGTCTCTCTTTTTGGCTAAGGCTTCCTCAGACTGATGGCTTCCCTGTGTGCAGGGCGGATTGACCTCCCACCATGACAGGAAGTGAGAGCAGCTCTGCACCTCCTTCATTAGAGCAAGAATGTGATTCCTGCCAGTTGGCTTGTTGGGTCACACACACTGCAGTGGAGCAGAAGTGTCTTTACACCCACACCCCAACATTAGCCCCTCACATACCTGTTATCCAGTCATCACTGTATACATTCTCCACCAGCTGCTTTGAGGGTCAAGACCCGGGTCACTCCAAGCAACATGATCAAACTCTGGGAGAACTTGGTCCTTCATCTTTCACCATCTCAGTTCCACCATACTAGAAGATCTACTTTAGTTAATTATAACTTGGGTCTATCTATCTATCTGTCTGTCTGTCTGACTTCACTCCTCCTTTGCTGTCGCCAGGTGATAGAGTTCGATGACGGCTCAGGCTCGGTGCTGCGTATCCAGCCTTTGAGGACTCACCGCGATGAAGCCATCTATGAATGCACAGCCACCAACAGTGTGGGAGAGATCAACACCAGTGCCAAGCTCACTGTTTTAGAGGGTAAGACCTGGCTGCCTGTCTACCTTCCTCTCTGTCTTATTAATCTTTCAACATCCCACGTTTTCCAGCTGTTTTACTCCAACTTCTTCTCCCAGCCTGTTTGCCACCTCTGACTCTAAGACAATTAAAGGGCTTTTCATGTTCGTGTGACCCTGTGTTGCCCTTACATTAGACCTGCTCCGCATGTGTCCTGACAATACATTAAGCACTCTTCTTAACTCATTCCCACACGCCTGTTTGTGTTTAGTGGTCATGGTACCTTTGAGGAACATGATTCGTTTACAGATGCTGGTGAGTTCTAGTTAGAGCCAAAGCCTGTTCCCACCCCAGGAACAAACACCCAAAGTAACTGAACGACTGCTCACTTACTCTCACTTTTGGTCACAAGTATGGTACTTTTGGTTGTTTGAAATGCACACTATCAAAATGAATGTAAAAAAGTGTAGACTGTCTCTTCAGTCCAAGTATGATAGCTGCTTATAAACAGTGTCCTTGTCTACGTAACATTAGCGTAGCAAAAGTTCTCACATAATGTGATGATGTTGTAACGTTCTCAGGGGAAATAATAATGTTTTTCAGGTGAAAGCCACCTCATTGTCGTGAAGGTGAAAGTGATGCACGATGCACGATGCACGGTGCACGTGGCCACTGCTTTTCTCTGCTGAGGCAGCGCTGTCGCAGTAGGTCTGACGTGGAAGCAGGTAGCAGCATTGAAATCACTGATGCTACCTGAAAAAACGCCTTTTCTCATAAGGCAGGCCTCACGTCATTTGTGTTGCCGGTTCTGCTCAAGACATTGAAATTGTGCAGACTGGAGCAATGAAATCCTGTGGGTGGACACTGTCAGTCAGGGAAACTAGTTTTATGATTAGCTGCAAAACCTATGAGTCTTTTCTGTTCTGGCATTCCATCTGCTGAACAACATCGAATACCTCTGCCTGTTATAATGATGAGGATGATAATATATGGTGATAAGCTATAAATATAATATATAATATCTATATATATCATTTGTCATTATTTCATCAGCACACTTTGCTTACAATGTTAGGCATATTTTAATCACAGCCTCCATGCAGCTACAGTGCAGGTCAGTGTTCCTGAAGAGCAGCTGCTCCACTTGAAAACTACTTTAATGTTCTGGTCATCATCCGTCATGTGACAACGTCAGCAGAATGAATAGTTTCCTGTCATGTTTCAGTTATGAAATCCAAACACAGCACAGAGCTTCTCCTGAGGTGCCGCTGATCGTAGCGAGACTCAGCCGCCGTCACAGCAGCAAATGCGTTGCTTTGTGACTGATGATTGCAGTTAGCAAAGTTTCTCAGTATTCACCTTGACAAAATTGGAGTTTTTATTTTGTTTGTATCTCGAGCTAGTTAATTAAATTAGCTCATGCATAGAGTCATAGTTTGTGTGTGTGGTGTGATTTCAATCACAAGAGTTAATTTAATGTTTCGTCTGCGATTCTATCTCTACTACAGACACATTTCTGCTACGGTGACTACTCTGCAGCAAATGTGACTTTGAACTAAGCTCTCTATTTGATGGAACAAAATGTCAGTGTGTGGTTTGGCTGTTAGAGATGTTTGAGTCCCAAATAAAGCCCTGTATCTCTGTGTGATGATGTTTTTTGAGCAGGAATGTGCTGAAAGTGATTTTGGCTGGGAACCTCCTGTAGGTGTGTCTCCAGACAGCTCTGTTCTTTGCTAGCGGCAAGATGGAGCCCAAAACACATTTATTTAATCGACACTCTAATTGATAGACAAACAACCACACACAAAAAAAGGGCTGTGTCTCTGGCAGCCTTTTCCAAATCACTCAGGAACCCATTATACTTACTCTGCCATGTAGATATTGTCAGCAGTAAACACAGCCTGAGGCTCCAGAGCCTGTTGCACCAAACAAACAGCCCCTTTTCTCTCTGAAACCACTCAGGGTCTTGTTAAAGGAGAGTGACGGGCCAGACTAATAATCACTTTTATCAGACTAATATTAAATACACAAAGCTATAAAACACACGATAAGTAAATGCACATTCATCATGTATGCTGTACATACCAACTGATATGTGCGCAGATATTTTTAGGATGGAGCCAAAGGTTGAGTTGTTTCAATCTCACAGTTTGGATCTCATGTTATTTCCACATTGCATTCGCTATTCCTAATTTCACTTGTATAACATTTGGGACATTTATGCCAGAAATTGCCAATTTAACAGTAACGTTAGCCACTATTGTCATGATGCTAAGAGATTAGCAAGGCTAATGCTGTCAGAAGAGTAACATAATTAAACAATTTTCATTTGGATTTGTTTTTAAAACATGAAACAAATGCATGAAAAACCAGTGTAGACTTTTAGATAAATGGATTTAAGCTACTCATGACGTTAAGGCAAATGGAATGCTTGTCACGGTAAAGTTAGCAGAATTATGTCCCTGAACAAAGTTTCCATTCATTCTACACTTTTTCCCTATATCCTCATACTGAAATCTCTCCCTGGAAGAAGTCTGTCTAAGTTTGCACACATTAAAATAGTCTTGTAAGCACTTTGAGGCTGCAGCTGTTACTGTATTTACTGTGAACAGTTGCCTTGGTAAAGACGTTGTTCTCACAAATCAGAAGTTGTAGAAAAGCCACTTGTTACTAGTTCACACACACTGACACTCACACACTCAGCGGATTCATTTCCATACTCGTAATCGTTGTTCTAGCTCGCCTAGCATTAGGACAGCTACCTGTTCCCTTCACTGCAGAGCAGCAAATCATTCAGAGGCACCATTCACTGACTCACTGTCTGAGTTTAGCCTGAGAAGAAGAAACTGAGGGAACAGATCATGTGTGTATAATGCTGCTGTGAACACCTCAAGGAAGATGTAGATGGTGGACCGCAGACGTGAATCCTGGAACTTGCTCCTTCCTTCCAAAAGCAACTAGAAAACTTCATCACGTCACGTTCACACCCACAGCACATGGTAATGTTACCTATTGTGCCGCGCCACCTACATGTTTCCGGAGTTTGTTCAAGCTTTTTCTTGCTACTTTTGGTTTGAGTCTAAGTGGATTTTAGAATTTATGCATGAAATCAGTCAGTAAATCCATTTCTTCCAAGAACCAGTTACTTCAGATTATATGAGCAAATTAAGTGCACAAGATATGCTTATAAACAGTCAGTTCTGACCATAGCTTTATCAGTTACCAGACCAAAATCTTTCTCTAATCTTAACCAAGTACAGCCAGTGCCTAAACATAACCATATGAAAGTCAAATAATAGGATAGTGCTTTTTGCTGGTGCCAATTTAGGTGCAAGAAACAAAAGATGCATGCAGGGTGTTAAATTAGACTTTTGCATTAAAGTAGATTAATTTATATATATATATATATATATATATACACACACACACACACACACACACACACACATATCTTTTTAGTTAATTAGTTTATAATGGACCTGTGCTTTGGACCTCGAGTTATTGTCTTAATAATAAGTAGCTAAAAAGGCTCCAGTAAGAACTGACCTGTCAGGAGGGGTTTATACTTTCTTATACATCAATTCTTATACAAGATTCACTTTAAGGCAAAGAGATTGTGTGAGCAAAGACAATGCAATAATCTTATTAAAAGATACAAACTGAGTTATTTTTGAGACCAACCCAGAAGACATAACCAGAAGCTGAAGAAACACTTTTCTGGAATGGAGAAAATGCTCCTGGGCAAGAGCGATGATTTTGTCAGAACCAACTACTTCAGAAGTCTAAATCAAACTAAGCTTATGCACCTAACAGAGACAATGCACGCTATGGGACTAAAACCAATTACAGTGTTGTAACTGTGATCTCAACTTAATCACAGCAGGTCAGACGTAACACGGGACCTTCAGTCTTTAGATTCATTTCACATTTATTTCAAATAATAGCCTCTTGCTGCTGCTGTAGTATTTGAGAGATAAATTATGATACAGTTTCAAATGGAAAACATTCCATAAAACACTTCTCCTCAGCTATTCATGTGTATATATTAACAAGGGGTGTTGCTGTGTTGACAGCCAGTTTGGCTGTTACAGACAGTGTGTTTGAACAGTGCTGATAGGATAATTTCAGGCAGCTCAGTCAAATGACCAGGCTGCTTTAATAGAAGCTACATTCACATCATGTCTGTGTTGACTTTATGAATAGCTTGTGTGTAAATGTCACTTTAAATGAATTTTGGCATCATATTTTTGCACATATAACCTTGGTGTGTTATTTCCTCATGCACAGACCCATAAATTAAATTAAATCAAATTTGACCACTTAGACACTTCAACTATTTTCATAAAACTGCAACCTTTCACTAGATGCTTCCAGCAGAATTCATTCTTCTTGTGCAAAATCAGTGTAGGAGGCTTCATAAATAGTTTTCAGTCGTACCGTGAGGTAGGAGAGTTTGTAGTCCTTGGTTAACTTTCAGCACGTTTCCTAGGAGTTGTAGGAGAACACAAATATGTGTAAATTCAATCTGCTCACAAAACTGTATATTCATCCCAGTCCTTTGCAGGTTTTATCTTCCAAACAGTGAAAGCCGAAGATGGTGAAAAGCTTTCAGTATATTTCATGATGAGACCTACTTCCATTCCAGGCACAATTTTATGTCATAATTTTCAAATGGTGGGTTCGTCTTTAAAAAAAAAGAAATCCTCTGTGATGCATGAGAGCTAAAGAAAGAATGGAAATACAAAACAGCAAAAGCAATAACTGAGAGTGGGCAGAAATAAGAGATGAGAGAGTGAGGGAGAGAGGAAGAGGAAGAGGATGAAGACGCCGCAGAGTCGACAGCAGGACTCTGGGTAATGAGAGTGCAGCATTAGTCATGAAGTGAACCGACAGAGAGAGCTTAAGGGGATGAAGGGAGGGAGATGGTGAAGACAGCAGGAGCTGAAGCCGGTACAGTGCAGACAGAGATGAGAGGTACTTCTCGCGCGTGGGAGTTGTATGCCTTTCCACAGAAAACATCATATACTTTTCTCTTTTGGTTGATTGTGACACTCAAGAGGCACATCACTCCAAACAAGCCTCCTGCTCTTGTTATGGCCCCGAGTGGTACTGCTGGTTGCACTGATAGGCACTGAATCAACATCAGTGTCTTTTAAAGTGCTAGATTCCTTTCCCACTGTTTTCCTGTCTTCTGCTGCTCGCTCGGTGTCAGCAGTAACCAGTCTATGTACGGCGACTTGGGTTTTATTTATTTTTTTGTGCATGCCATGCCTAAGGGCACTTCGACAGCAAAGGTGGATAGTGTAGATACAGGAGACTGAGCGCTCTCTGGCTAAATGCATAATCTTGTGTAAGACGGGGAGAACGCTGGCTTCAAATAGTTGTATGCAAACCCTGTGAAGCCTCCATTTATTTATGAATGAGTCACCGATTACGTGACACATGTTCAAGGTTATATATTTTTCAACACCATGTGGCATCAGTGTCTCCAAAGAAATTTGCATTCATCTAGCAGCAACAACAACAGCAAGTATGAAATCTTGGGATCTTCCTACTACATGCATTTAGGAAATATTGATAATTAACATATTGCATGTGCAAAGTCAGAAATGTTCTCACTGAACATACATGTTAACTGTTTGACAACAGGTTTTACTTATAACAATACACACTCTTGCAATACAGTACAATATTAGAACAATATAATATCTGTAAAGCCAGACTAACATTTTTATGTTTAAATTTAGGCACTCCAAGCAGAAAACAGGATGTGTTTACTTCATTAATATTTAATAAAAATTCATATGTAGCACCAGGAAATCCTAAATTTTGTACACCTGCCTGTCATTTCATAGACAGAAGAGACACATCACCATGTCTCTGTTACAGAAGTTATCCTCATCTTGCTTTCCTGCAAAGCATCCTGACCTCGACCGTTATGAAGTGCTTTCAGGGACCTTCTGTCATCTGGGAGAAGATGCAGGAACCTCAGAGCCTTTATTCACCAGACTGTGTAACAACTTTATACAACAGGCTGTCGGGATGCTGAACTCGTCTTCCAAAAAGCCCATACATGACCAGCAGCACCAGCTAAAAGACTTTTATACACACACATATATGCACTGACTCACATTCTGCCGTGGGTTACTCGTCATGTGGGTGGTATATTACCTGGACATCCACTCATCAGTATTTGCATTTGTTATTGTAAACTTATAAATATAACACATTCCTAGGACTTTATAGCATCAACAACGATTGACTTTTTAAACTCTTGAATGTTTTTGCTGCCTAATCTAGGGCTTGGGGTGGTCCCCTGCAGGAACCTTTCAAACATAAGGCAGAATACATTAGTAGTATAGAAACATAAGGGTTTCACGTGGGAACAGCTGTTCTTGTTAAAATAAGGTTTTGACTCAATCCCTCAATTACACCATACCAATTCCCCCAATACTCACTAGAGCACCGAATGAGGATTATTCTGCCACTGACAATAGTGCAGTGAACAGATCGAATAAACATTATGGGCTTTAAGGTGTTATCCTTAAATTTATCTGATGCATATTGTGAATATGTAGAACCTTTTGCAGACAGTGAAGATACATAAATATGACTAAATGGACTGGTTTGACAAAATCCTTACAGTCAGTTAGTGATTCCTTACAGACTCTCTGAAACACATGTAATCACTGTAGATTCATGTGGACATACTGCTGGTTCTGGGTTTGCAGCACAGATTTGAGTGCTGAAACAGAAATTTAAGATCAGGCTCAGTCTGCCTGCTTCGGTTACCTTAACCTACTACCGTGTACTCATTGTATAACCTTTGCCAAAATGAGGATAGTTTGAATTAAGTGTTAACTGTTGCTTGGTTGTGTAATAACAATATAACATGTAATGTTGTTCGTCTCCTGCTCAAGCTTAAAGAGCCCCAGAGTATCCGAGGACCAACTTAGGAGATCCATGGGATAATTGAGTGCAGGTGTTTAATCTGGTGTTTCTGTGATTCATTTGCAATGTGTAACATAAATGTGATTCATACAGACAATTACACATTAGTGTAGTTTAAATTATAATTTGTATTATAATTCATTGTATTTTGTGTAGCTTTGATATGCGTTAAAGGGCAGATTTCCCTACACTGTGATACAGGTCTGCTACATGAGGTTGCCAGATTCTATCAAGTGCTGTGTTTGTCAGGACGCTGCCCAGTGTCCACTGCATATATTTCATGTGGAGAGCATAACTGTTATTGTTATTTGTCATCATTGTGGGTGAGATAATCTGGTCTGCGCAGAACCTCTGCCTCAAGCCCTTTGCTTTTAAAGTTCAACTCCTACACAGTCGGTCTTATCATACCTCATAAAACTGACAAAAGCAGTGACAGAAACATCCCACTTGGGACCTTTCGTCGCCTGAATATGTGCATGTTTTGTAAGTGCTCCAACTGAAATGTGATGATCTCAGACGGTTTTAGTTGAATATATTCTAAAGACCTGAAGTGATAAAAACAAAATCATGGTTGCTGGACTAAGACCCTGTTTCCTAGTAGAACCCCAGTAGACCCAACCTGCAGTTGAGGTAGGCTGGGCCTAAGTTATCTTTAGTCTGATCAGGTCCACCGTGTGTCTTCTTGTACTGACCCTGGTCTCCGCTCTGTGAGTTAATATGTCTAGAACTTGAGTCTGTAAAGTAATCTGATGTATTGCTGCTGTTTTCCACTGCAGCTTCTTGCTAACTGTTGGTGTTGGTGTGAGTTTTGCTGTTCTGCCTGTGTTTGGGTCAGCCACATTTTGGATTGGTTCTAATTATCTGCAGGTCTGTTTGGTTTGGGTCTGCGTGGCCTCGCAGCAAACAAGAGTTATGACTCACGCAAACACAAATTAGTTACTTAAAACATTGTGCTAGGAATGTAGAAATGTCAAAGTGAGGGTAAGATTGTTGACACACATCAGCTGAACTGCTGCATGAAAGAGGGGGTTCTCCTTACATCATGTACTTCAACTTCAACAACTGTAATAGGTTTGTTGAATTGAACAGAGTGTAAAATGAAAGTAATTTGTACCCGTTTTTGTTTTTTTTAGTATTATAATACTAAACCTCTGTACATATGTTTTGATGTGCTTCTGGAGCTGGTAGATGTACTTTGCTCTCTGATACTCGGGTATACTCTGGCCAATATTGTCTCATAGGGCTTTCAACCTAGGATGTGTCCACCAATATGGAATCCACCCTGCTGACTGCAGACCTGTTATGGCTAATTAGCTTTCTCAAAGTTCCTGCACTCCCCATCTCATGCATTTAAGCATTAAAACCCCTCCAAAGGCTGCAGAACACCATGATGTTAAGAGCGAGACAGAAACTGAAAGAGTGCTTTCTGAGCTGCATTAGCTGTGATAAATGACACATTGTGAAAGGTGAATGACAAACATGTTGCTGCCACATGACTCGCAAATATGTGAAGCTCAGCCTCAAGCAGGGAAAATGAGGCAGCATCAGAAGGGACGTTACTTTGAAAATGTCATACGTCTCTAACTTAGAGATGTAGCTACTGATAATAAACTCATATTGTTAAAATGTTGAATAACACAAGTTGCATAAGTCTTCAAAGCCTTCAGCATCCAAGATATTTTCTTGTTCATGCAAAGATGGATTTCTGAATATGGTCAAAAGATCCCATGAGGTTCTTATGCAATGGAAATGTTGTTCACTCTTCCAGTAAATAGGATGAACCTTAGATACGCCAGGAGATATTTCTAGTCTGCTCAGCTCATAAAACCCTTTGGCTCAACTATGAGCCAGAAAACTTAGGCTTAGGCTAGGCTAGACAGTAAATAGAACAGGACAGTGCATCTAATGACTACACTAGTTAGCTTTCAGGCCGTTGCATAATCCCTAGATTCATAAGATTTTCACAAAGATTGCTTGAAGTAGTGAACTGAATCATGGATGGGATGTGAGATCAACCTAATCTTAAACTCAAACTCTGCCCTGAATGGATTTGTTGAGTTTGGTCCTGAGCTGGTCCTAACTACATGCTGAAATACAGACTGTAGTAAGTTTTGTCAGACAGTTGTTTTGCTGGTCTCTTTATGGCTGTGGTTTTGAGTGATCGGCCAGCACACGGGTAACTGAGGTATCCTTCACTGAACCACGGCATGACTGAGAAGTGTGACAAGGTGATGCACAGCGCCTGTGTGGTCTGGCTGACTGCGATCAAAGCTCTGTGAGAACTTGTGTGAGTGATCCAGGGAGCTGCAGCATGGCTGGCTGCTGCTGCAGTCTCTGCTCTCTGTTGAAATCCCGCACTGTCCTTGTCTGAACAAACACTCTGCAGCTGTAGCTTGACTGCATATACACAGGGATCTCCGTCACATATGCTGCTCTCTGGGTTCAAAAAGCAGTATCATGCTAACTGTGTCTTCCAAAGAATTTTCAAATTTATTTAAGCTTTTTTTTTTTTTTTTACATCTGTTGCCAGTTGAGGAACATGGTGCTGAGGTAAAATCACAAAAAGTCAAGAAGGAAAAACTGCCTCTGGACCACATCCCTGCTGTGTGCACTATCAACATAAGACTGCTTAACAACTCCTGCAATTGAGCTTATCAGCCATGCATAAAAAGCTTTTTTGCTAACAGAGCAGTTAACCATTAATGGGGAATAAATCACCCAGCCAGGGCTGCGAGCCAACCGGCACGCCTGTCACAACTTCAAACAATGAAAAGTTTTTAAAATGGTGTAAAATGAGAGTGGGAAATCTCTGGGTTGGAATTTCTCTGCAATGGAGCAGAACAGTCAGAAAAGTCTCTCATTTCTTAGGCTGTGTGAAGGTGGCACCTACTGTTACAGCATTACAATGATAGTACAGAGCTGTGGAAGTGACCCGTGGCCCTGCAGTGCTGGGAGTAGGAAGGAGGCCAGTAGGGTTAGGGCGCCTGACCTGACCCCGGATCAGGGGCCCTCGGAGCGTTTTTTTTTGCTGGCTTTGCACACCTGTTTCCGGAGTAAGACGTGACCTAATGGCTGCAACTGCCACTTTCACTGCGAGTCAGACGCTTCTGTACATGCTTTCACGCACCCCGACCTTTTGTCACTGAGCTCGAGCAGAGGCAAATGGTTTTTTTTGTGAGGTTAGTCACTGTGAGGGCCTGAGAAAGTGGTTTATATAATAGGTTGATTTAATAGAGACTGACTCACTGGCACATTTACAGTGAATGTATTCTAATGATGTTACACTGTCAGAATATAAAATCAAAGCAGTACTTGTGATATAAGCATTCAGGGCACTAATAAAATGCTTATAAAGACATCAGCAATGACAATGCCCCCAAACGCAGTGTTACACAATCAGGTAAAATGGTTATCTTTTTGAAATGTGCAGCACTGAACCATACAGCAGAGCAAAGAGCACACTTTATTTTTCATGTATTACATTGAAAAGTATTTTGTCACAGTATATTTCAGGGGTATCCTCTGATCAAAAGTTTGACTATTGATAAAAACTGACATGTATGAGATCACATGTACAGTAATATTTAAAAGAGGAGGTTGATGGAAAAAAGATGCAACTCAATTGCAATTAAGCATTTGCTAATGCTCTTAATTATGGCTTAATTAGGTTTCCTTAGGCAATTGAAACATAATTTAAATAAAGCCTCTGAGAAGGATCTCTTACATTAGTCTTTTAAAGTATTGTGAAGATACATACTCAGAGGGACGGTGTATAAATAAACGTGTGCTCTAAAGGTTAAACAAAAGTACTAAGTCTTGTAAATTTTTTAGGGGTTGGTTGAAGTCATTGCCATTTTTCACTTTAATTACAAGTCATTGTTTTATATAAGCGTTTAACATGCAGCTGAAAGTGCTCAGTTAAGGTTATGGAGAGACTGTCATCATAGTAAATGACAGTCAAAAGAACTCAGTGTTGACTGTGTTTTGAGACATGATGTGAACAGTGGTCTCCAGCGTCAGACACCACTCTCCCGCCCTAATAAGCAGCTTCCACCTATATTATAATAATAATAATAATGTCACGCTTTTAACTAATTGAAAAAAAATGGCAGATGCTGCTGTTTTTCTGCTTTCCTCATGGGAATGTTTCTACTCTGTGCTTCCATTCAAACTAGCTTGGAGCTGCAGAACACCTACTTACTTCACTGTTCAATGAAAATCCAGGCTGAGGCTTTAACTGGTCGCCATCTATTAAAGCCCGCATGTAGGCTGAGGCTCGCATGTGTGTCTGTTTACATGAGCAGGTGGTATTGTGCGAACTGCCTGTACTTATCTTACCCGTTAAGTCTCAAAACCAAGCTTGAGGAGGCTTATTTTTATCTTGATCTGGCCTGTTTTTCTCAAACATGCCTCATTTTTAAGCCCATCGTCATATTACCTGACTTGTTTGCATGTGCTCGTGATTAGATTTCAGTGGTTCCCTGTATTTAGCGCTCTCCTCTCTCTATGTGGAATTCCTTTCAGACAAGCATCAGACAGCACTGAAAGCCACAGATAAATGTGACGGAATCCAATGCAGTGTTTTTAAGCTCTCCCCCACCTTAAGCTTTTGTTTTCCTGCCTAAGTACAGGCTATTATGTTACAGATGGGATTACATAAATAGTGAGCATGATACACTAGGTCCTCATGTTCACACACTGACAATATATTATGAAACTTTAGACAGTGCAAACTTCAAATCCCTTCTGGAATCCGTGGTTCTCTCACGACCCGGGCCGCAGAGGTGAATGGACTCACGGGTCATTAAAGGGAGTTACCCTGGTGTTTCAATGCCAGGAGGGTGTTTTCCTCACCAGCTTCCTGTCTGAATGTGGGAATTTCTGTGATGTGGCCTTGGGTCACGCTGGAAAATGGCAAACCACTGTGCTGGTAGCATTCCATAGTCAAGTGTGACGGGCACTGCCACGGCAGGTCAGATCTCTGGCTTCTGTTTTAGGGGAGACTACTAGATTGAATTAGAAATACTGGCACTAACAAGCCGTCTCAGAAGTAGCCGGGGAATGGATGCAGAAACTTTCACTGTAAGTGGTGGAGAAACGTACTTGATAGATTGAGATTCTCGGGTACATCAAGCTAAAGTGATTTTTTTAGATTGTAGAACTAAAGGGAGCTAGAGAATTCATTCATAAAACTTCTTTTATGGCATAAAAATCTTGCTCAAGCGGGTTCTCAGAATCCCTTTGGTAACTTAAGTACCTGTGATATATAAAACCGATATGATCCCAGCTTAAATGATGGTTTAGTCAGTAATAGGCAAGGTTCAAAAGAGAAAAACAAGTTTTTGGAGGAAAAGATCACAGCCAGGAGAAGAGACTGAAGCCAAGCAACACGTGTAATTTGATGGACTGACTATCAAAGCCACACATGCAGCTTGGGAATGTGTCACTGCTGCAGTGAAAGAGGTTGGGCAGAAGGACTGTGGCTGATATTAAAACCACTCCAACCAATGGAACTGAAGAATAGCCACACACAACAGCAGCGTTAAGGCAACGGGCCAGTCATGGCACAGTCCCACTGATGATTCCTGTCAGATTATTGATAAAGTTTGTTCAAAGTTCACCACAGATATGGATGAATATGCAAACCACAATACCCCTACATGCACATATATAGACCAGAGACTTGGATAAGATCATTATCATGTTAAAGTATGGTTTTATAACTCACTATTTATATGTAGTTTGCTGCTGAAGCATTACTAAAGATCAAAATCTATTGTGAGTCTGTTTAATAAACGAGGCCTGAGCTAGAATGACAGCATTTTTATTTCCATTTATTCTCCAGCGCTGTATTCCCTAAAATGTCAGACTGTTTGCCTTTGGTCAACAATGCAAATTTTTGTATTAACGCTCACTAAATATGGACTTCATTCAACAGTTCTATGGTAAATTGCTTTATAAAGGAGCAAAGGAGCTAATCAAATCTAATTGAATTAAAATAACATGACATTCATTTCTTTTACTGCTACACTTTCATTTAAATGCTCCTGCAACCAGTCCTGAAGACTGTACTCACTAAATTACACAGCAGCTAAAAAGAGGTTGGAGACAAATAAAAACACAATGATGCAGTTTGAGAGACTGTAAAGACACCTCCAGGTTTGTCAAACATGTTTACGGGGAAAAGCAAAGACAAACTTTAAATTATTTGCTCGGAGTGTCTGTCGTAGACATCCCTGACTGTTTGTGACCCTCTTTGTTCCTCAGCTTTGACTTACAGTGTTCGCTTGTGTTTGCACAGTTTTCCTGCACTGTGTGTGTGTGTGTGTGTGTGTGTGTGTTTGTTTGTTCACAGCAAAAAGTGTCCCACAAAGCTCTTGTCATGAGGACAGTTCTGCTTAATCTTTACATAAATTACAATGTTGCAGCCGTAACTGGATGTAAAACGCATCTTAGAACACTGTATGTGCTGCATTACATATTCTGCTGTATTCTCTCCAACACATGATGGCAATGATGGTCAAGTTAAAATGTAAGTGATGCTACAGAGGTGCTATAGAATACCTGTTCCTGGTAAGCCGATACTCATGTCTCTGATGACGTAGAGGAAAACATGAAAGAACCTAATGAGGTGCCACAACGGGCGAGAACAATGTGTATCAAGATGCCTTGGCACAGAGATCAACAGGTCCAATTATGAGTGTTTGGTAAGAAAGGAGAAACCCTGTCTGCCCGGCAGGGATGGGCTCACTGCCAACATACCGACCTCCAGCTATGATCTCCAGGGTGTAGGCGGTTCCTGCACGGGCGAGGGGGGTGGAGATGTGTGAGCAATGAGATCATCATTTAACGGTACTGTTGACAACATTATCAGGTGCACCGTTGAGTGTGAATAGGAATTATTGTCAAATTTGCTTTTTGAGTTTGGTATTTCTTACAAAAATCAAGATGCTGAGAGGAAGCTGAGGTGGAATAACTGAGCCACAACAGCCACAACTGGGTCTGATAAACTGAAATATTGTTCTTTTTTATTTTTGATATTATTATGATTATTGCTTCAGGGTAATAAATATAATTAAATATAATTAAAATTCTTTGACATACCAATGGACACTCCTCATCCTCCTGATGAGTTTAGATAAGTGTTTTTCTGTTTTTAGCAACCACTTTGGAATGAAGCCAGTGCCTGTGCTGCTAAGCTTCTGAGTTTCCCTGTGAGCTGTGGCTTTTATTGTGCTCACACAGTAATTGTATGGAATCACAAAGGACATTTGCTAAATGGCACTGATTTATCTTAGAATACTGAAAAGGGAACTCTAGGAAAACACCTCATCTCTTTAAAAAAAGAGCTATCAGAAATGCTGATTGAGCCCTTATTGAATTTGCATTCATTTGCAGAAGGTAATTGAAGAAAGGCTACCCAGGAAATGACATCATGATTTGGGCTTTCTATAACGGTTTCTCATATCCGTGGGGACGGTGAAAATGAACTTTCACTATAGTTTACATTCAGCTAATAATAAGTATGCAGAAATGGATTTGTCTAGCTCTTGACTATTTTAAGTAGAACTAATTTGCCATCATTTGTGGGTAAATAAAGACTTTTTCTAACTAAAAAAACACATCTGACTGAGAAACTGGATCTGACACTTCAGGCTCCATTCAAGGCAGCAGCTCTCTGGAGACAGTCAAGGTCATTTTGCGATGAAGAATGTTCAGCAATACAGAAACTGTCCATTAACTGAGATGCTGTGGCAGGCCTCAGGACGTCTACTAGGTCATCTTCAGCTTCAGGATAGTTTTTCTTTAACAAACCATAATGACTCACCGCTGTATACGTTCCACAGGTTAGCGCGATCGCTCCAAACTCTCTCTTTTCCTATTACTCACTCAACCATATCATGAGCAAACCACATATAATGAGCCATGGTTTGCCATCTCTTGTCATTATGGTCTGTTTGTTACCATGGAAACTAAAATCAGGTGTCTTACTTCGTTATTATGCCATCAAAGGTCTTAATTCATGTTAGACTGCAGACCAAACTCACATTTCTCTGTGAAACTTTCGTGAATTCCCATAAAAGAACATTTTAGAATCAAAATACTTTTAATGAGGCATTTTGAAGGTGGACAAGAAATGTGTAGTTGTTAGATGGGATCACAGTCAGTGTTTGTCTTGGGAAATGAGATGACTGTGGTCTGTTTTTTATTATTATTGTTACATTATTTATTTTAAATAAGGTAAAGGTTCATGTTATATGGCCTCTACGCAGACAACACATGCAGCTCATTAGTTTTAATTAGCTCCACCTCTTCACTTCGTTAGTAACAGCTGGACCGAAACTGCTTTGGAGTGTCAGGCTTTCCAACCAAGCTTTAGTGCTGTCAATAAACATTAATGCCTCCTGCCTTCAAACTACAGACCCTGGTGTCAGGCAAGACTTTCCTTAGACAAATGCAGTGGTGAACAGAGTTTATTTTAGCTCATGTATCAGGTCCTTCAAACAAATATCTGGAGAGATGAAGAAAAAGACTCGACACCAAATAAGGAAGCAAAAAGAAAAATAGTAACAGCATTAGTTTTATTTCAGAAAATTCCTAAAATACACACGACAATAAATCAATTACTTTTCCTCCATTTCTGTCATGGTTCAACATTCTTCTAACTGACACTGGCAGCAGCACTGTCCTGTGAACTACGTGACTGGTGTCTCTGTCAGTAGGAAATACACAGAAACAGCAGTTAAGACAGACATACACACACCTCACTCCCTCCATCCTGCTGCACATTTGCGTTGGCATCTCTCTTCGTCTCGCTGTTTTGACTGTCCAGCTGACTGCTTTTCTTATTTTTCAGTATACAGTTTAGAGATATAATAATGCTCTTAATGTTGTGGCTTAATGCTACGCACCAACTTCTTGTCAGCCTAGACAAACGGACTGGTAATAACGTAGTCCAAGAACACTGCAGCACAGCAGACCACTTTTAATTGCCTTTATTGTTTTTTGTTTATTTTGTTCTGTTCATTTATTTTATTTGTAGCATATTGTCTTTTAAATGCTGTCCTAGTTTTAATATAAGATTTTTCATTTTAAAGCACTACTGTCTGGACATGGACTCATACATGTCACCACACTGCTTAGAAACATATTGCAACTATTCTGCTTTGGATAATATATATAAAGCTATTCTTTCAAGTCAGTCATATTTTACCTAGTCTTTATAAAAAAGTATAGATGGCTTTGGTCCTCTTTTAATTTAGATTTACAGTTTTTGACAACTTTGTTTTTTCACTCTGTTGTACACTTTACTCACATGTAGACCTTAAATACAAATGTGCACAAACAGGATGCGGTGACATGCAACTGTGGGGGAAACGTGTGGTGATGAGTGATAGGGACGCTAGAAAGAAATGCTCAAGGGCATCTGTGCAGCACCCAGAATAGCAGAACATTAACAGCTAAGGATTCATTAGTCAGTCAGTCATTTTCAAAGAGACATTTTGACAGCAGCAAAAGTTAAAGTTGAACAGAATTTACCTTTATGCAAATTAGCAGCCATGCTGCTGAAGCAGCAACCAATTGCAGTTCAACCAGGAGAGACAAGTAAATGAAGCAAAGATAATGTTTATTACAGTAGATGATGAAATGACTGATGACACTGAAACAGTCTTTGGTCCTTAGACTCCTTACAGGGAAATTTATAATTGAGGGGTAATGCTCACCAACAGCAGAAGATAAATCCCCCTGTAGAGTTCAGGTGGTGGTGGTGGTGGTGGTGGTCAGTGAGTGGTGGGACTGATGACTTGGTGAATCTGCAAAGCCTGGGAGGTCATTGGGAGGTGCAGGGGTGCATAACAGCAGCTTGAACACATTAAGAGGAGAGTGACAGAGTTAAATTCGAAAAAAGCTGCAGCAAAATGAATGCCAACAACAAAGTATGTCACCATGTAATTGAATAGAAGAGACCAACTGATATCTCATCTGAGGCCCTGGAAAGCATTTCAGCAGGAAGTCAACTTGCTTAGTGTTTCTGGATGCACTTAACTCAGTGTAGTTTTGAACATGTGACCTAATGGCCATCACTTGTTTTCATGAAATTGCTGGAGGCTATGCATATAAAGTGGTTGAAGTATAAAAGCTGTCTCTGCTCAGAGATGGTCTCTGGACTTGCTGGCATTGGCTGTGATTGTCCTGCTTGATCTTTCTCCTGCCTTCCACATTTTGACTACCCAGACCAAATATCATGTCTCTGTTACATGAGAACAGCTAAACCACCCTAATGACACACAAGGAACACCACAAGATGTGACCGAAATACTATTTTGCACTTGAGACCTGTGGTTAGTAGTCGCAGTCGCAGCAGCATTGTGATTTTAGCAGTGGTTATCAAAGTAATATCCATAGAATCTACAATTATTCTGATTTCAAGATATGAGTCAGTGTTTCCTTCCTTCCTAATTTCATGCCCCTATTACAAGAAACACTTCAGCAAGTTGTTCCCAGTTTGTGGTTTCTCTCAGCCTGTGGGCTGCTGTTGCAGTGTATTGCATTAAAACCTGGGCTGACTCCGGGGCCAGGACCCATCTCTTCTAGATGTGTAAAGGATTGGAGACTGGGGGCAGTGGTGGTGCGGGGTGATGGAGTGGACTGAGGCCCAGAAATGAACAGGCATGCTTCACTGTTATTATATCACATGAACACAAGTCTGCATCCCACGCTACTCCTCCACAGCCCCCCCCCCCCTCCACAACCCTGCACCCGCCATGCAAGTGGATGTTCCACGTAATTATTCTCATCCATCACCCATACAGGCTCCACAGGCCAGGCTGTGTTCAGACGCTCTAACTGAGTTGCAGGAGGCATACACACCATTCTTCTCTCTCTGTCAAATAGATGTGATTGCAATGCTGGTTGAAAACCAGCTGTGTCTGCATATCATCATTTTGCGGGAACCATCATGTCCTTTAATACCAACTCGAACAAGCCAAACAATCAATGTCACATGACAAACTATACTGCTTATATTATGTTATGGCATTCCCTATTGCAACCAGTTCTACTTGTAGCTGTCTCCAAATTTTATTTTAAAAATCTATGATTTATTTTTAGAATTACTCATTTTTGGGGGCTTTTATGTTTGTAGTTCACTTTACCGAAAGTGGGAAACCATATAGCCAAGAGAGATGTTTAGATGGCAGCTAATATGTCAAGTTTTTAAAAGACCCAATGTTCCGGTTTAAGTGTAAGCATGGAGTGATGTTGTAAAAGTAAAAGTACTTAAAAGGGGCTGAATATTAAGTTGAAATGTCAGTGCTTAATATAAAGTCTAAATGAGTTGTAATGTCAGTGTAAGGGTCACTAATAAAAGGAGCAGGAAGTGGCAGATGGAGTGAATGTTCTGGATCAAGTCTGGTCTCAGTTCACATGTCTATTCAACTAATGAAACCATAATTCACTTTTTATTATTTCAGTGTCAGACTGAAGTGTCAGCAGTAAAGTAAGGTTGACTTGGCTGAGGTGTAAACAGCTGCAGACAAATTATCCCTTGAAGTGTAAACATGACTAAAAAAATATGAAATATCAATTGAAGTGTACGTTCTGACAGGTGTTAAGGTATCTGAAAGGTCTGTGAACTGATGCAGTGAGATGATGTGGAAGAGCATGTTCCACATCATGTGATCATTAATGTTCCTGGATGAAAAGAGAAATGGCCATCAATCAAAACCATTTTTCCCAGTGTCACCATCTTTACTGTGTTGGTACTAACTTTAAAAATGTGATTTTATGGAATAAAGGGGACTGACCCACTAATGAGATCCTCCCTCCTGTGACTCTTCTTATGAAAGTTATTAGGACCTGGGAGGCTTTTAATTGGTGCAATCAGTTCTTCCATTTTGCAGCTGTGTTATTTGGTCCTGAGGGTGTCGCTTGTGTGGTGACACGTGGGCATGGGTCTCTGTGGAGCAATCTGCCACCAGCTAAGCCATTTAACGGACTACCATTCATTAAGAACGTGGTTGGAGGCTGGCACTTCTTTATCATGCATCTCAGCTTATGGCTGCACTGGGGGCTTGTTTTAGCCTTAGGCTTTGGGGCTAAATGTTTCCTGTCACTGCTTTGTCTGATGGCCATCTCTAATTCACTTCAACAGAAAGAGAAAGGAGGGAAACACACAGAGCTTTAGGAAGGTGGAGATGTTGGGTTAGGCACACACATTAATGAGATAAGGATGTGTACACATGGAGAAGGAGAGGAGGACAGTCTAGGCCTATAGCAGTGACTGAGGACTGGTTCAGAGATCAGCGTCACTCACCTGAGCCAGGCCTAACTATAAGCTTTAGCATATAGGAAGGTTTTAAGATGACCCTTAAACAAGGAGAGGGTAGAGCTGGTTCCACAGATAGCTGAAGGCTCTGCCTCCCATTCTACTTTTGGAGACTCAAGGAACAACAAGCAACTGTGCACTCTGGAAGCACAGTGGGGTAATACAGTACTTCGAGCTCTTAAAGATAAGATTTTACCTGACCATTAAGGATTTTATAGGTAAGAAGGTGGATTTTAAACTGTGTTCTAGATTTTACAGGAAGCTGGAGTAGAGAAGCTAATATAGAGAGATACAATCTCTTTTTTAGTTCTAGTTAGTCCACAAGGTGGAGCATTCTCAATCAGCTAGATAGTCTTAAGAGGCTTATTGGGACAGCCTGATAGTTGCAGTAATCCAACCTAGAAGAAACTAAAATATGAACCAGATTCTCTGCAAGATGTTCCTGATTTTTGCTGTGTTGCAGGAGGCCAGAGTAATGCCTGGTGTTTGGGGCCAACTGCAAAAACTTTGGTTTTGTCTAGTTTAGCAGGACATTGCAAGTGACGTTTGGCTGACTTCTAATAGAAAGAAAGAGAGAGAAACATACATAAAGTAAAAATAATTGGTCCAAGTACAGAACCCTGTGGAACTCCGTGAGTAACTTTAGTGTGTTTAGAGGATTAATCACTCTGGGATTTGTCTGTGGATAAGACTTAGACCAGCTCAGTGTGGCTCCATGAAAGTTACCTTCTCTGTTGCAGGATGTGATGGTATCGAATGCAGCACTAAAATCAAGTAAGACAAGTACAGAGATGATTCCTTTGTCTGATGCAGTTAGAATGCAATTTCCATTATTCATCCTAATTGCAACTCCTTCTACCATACTTATCTGCGTGATGGAAGGGCTCATCAGCCAAGAGTCTCCCGGTGTGTCCTGGAAATCCTTCGGATATTGCTGTTTTAAAATGTAACTGGGAACTATTTGCAGTTTATGTAAATGTCTTACACAAGTCGGTACCTGGCTAAATATCAAGCCTGCCTCTTCACACTGCTTATATTTCCCATTTAATCCTCACTTTACTTATGATTTATGTGAAAGTTTGGCACATGGTGTGTGTGATGTCTGCATTTGCACTGTATTGACACACAAATACTAAATTGATACTTTTGCAAAAGTTCTTTCAAGTTCTCCAGTGTTAAATGCCTAAACAAGAAGACATGCGTAAATGTTGCATAAATAACAATAAAATTTCAGCATTTCATAAAATATGAATCAGGCAATCTAATCAAATATTGAGTACTGAGTACTGAGTATTGAGAATATTTATTCCAAATCTGACCAGATATTTCAGGTACATACAGGTTCATGAGACACTGAATCACATCTCACTTGTACATCACCATCTTACCCACATTTTGTACATTAAAGCCAGCTGTAATAGTACATTTTGTTGCTTTTTTGGGACAGGGTTCTTCAAGTGCAGTGGTCATCGCGCAGCCTTTTTGGCTCCTGGTGACTTTAAAAATGATTTTGTACATCTTTTGCTCTCATGTCTCACAGCTAATGGATTATAGACTCACACAACATTAGACAGAGGCGCTTCAGGCTGTTTGCAAGCTGCTCAAGCACATCAACCCAATCAACTCTTGTTGCTCTGTCAGTGGGAGTGCCATCAGGTATCCATGGGATATAGTGCGTATAGTTCCAAAGAGACTTTAAAAGCGTGTAATAATTAGTAATCATTTATTGTGAAACTGATAGTTGATTCCCTGCCAGTTTATTCCATAACTTTGGGGGCTGATGGTGAAAGCTTTGTCACCTCTTGTTTGAGCCATGCCCCCCAGTGTAAGGAAGCTACAACACGTGTAAAGTGATCTGGTTTTTTTTCAGTAGCCTTGCAGCTACATTCTAATCAGAAACCGAGTAATAAATCTTTGACTGAGGCAGGTAAAGGGGCTGCTGCAGTGGACGAGGTGAAAAGAGATGTGCCTGTGTAAAATTGAGAAATAGATCTTTTTTGATAACATTTGCAGAACAATAAGAGAAGGACTGCACATGTTGTGTTGTGTGCATCTCAATTGTTAAATTACTGTCAAACCAAATGCTGAGATCCTTGCAACAGGCTCAATGTGCTCAAACAGCAGACCAGCAGATATGTACTAGGAGCCAATTCTGATTGTCTTAACGTAGGCTGTATCGCGATCCAGTGGCATTTCTGACATAATGTAGGTAGTCATGAAACGAACCCAGCATGCCAGACACATGCACATGCACGTCATCACCATAACATACCACATCTACAGATATACAATGTTCTTACAACTACATGACAGAGTAGATGATTGCACTGCACTCCCTAGTCTGTATATGTTGTGTCACCTCCTTTGTTCTCTACCCTCCACATTCTTTCTTAAGGCTTTTCCTTGTGTTCCTTTGCATAATTGGATTAATGTTTTTTGTGGATTTTGCTTTGCTTTACGGACTTTGTCTCTGCCGACCCCTTTGTGGATTTGTTTCCTTGCTCTGGATTGAATACCTGGTTTCAACCCTGCTCTGTCATGGTTTTGAGTTGAGTTTCTTGTTTTGTTATTTCCTGTTTTATTTTGAAAAGTGTTTCCCTTGTGTGTTTCTGTGTACTTGCTTCCTTTCTGTGATTAGTTGATTGATCTCACCTGTGTCTTGTTGTCCTGCCCTCCCCTGTCTATTTAAGTTGTGTCATTGCCTTTGTTTTGTGTTGGTTCATTTGCTATGTTAGTGTTTATGTTCACGCCTTGTTTCCATGTGCTCTTTGTGTGTTTGGATTTCTGGTTTTTGGATTTTTGTTTTTTTGAAATTTGGATTATCATGTCATGTTCAGACTGACTACCTGGATTTCGACCCTGCCTGCCTTGACCACCCGTAACCCTAGCCCATTAAATAAATTGTTAAAAGATCTTTTGCTCCTTGTCCCCGCCTGCATTTGAGTCCTGCTCTCTTCCTCGTGACCAAGCCTTGTCATGCTCACCGCCTGCTATTGGGTCTGTCCATCTCCTCAAGTTCCTCTGTGTGCCACAACCTGACACAAATGACATATACAGCCATATTTTTGATGCAGACTGTCTGTATGGATAATTTATCCCCAGTAGACACTATTATATGATGTTCTTGAAAAGAAAGTGGGAAGAAAGTGATTTAAAATGTTCTTTGGTGGGATAATAGAATATGGTATAACAGAAGCAGACAGAACAGAATGGACTCAATCAATGAAATAAGAAGAAGGACCTTTTCCAAATCAGCATCGCTTTTAGCTGCGGAACAAAGAGGGGTCCGATTTACCAGCTGATTAACAGTCTTGAATAAAAAATCTGGGGCTATGCTGAGAGACAGATAAGTTTAACATAAGTGCGCTTGAATTCTTTTACCACATTGTTGTAATGAGACAATAACTCCTTCATTGCATCATGGTGTACGTGGAGACCTGGTTTCCTCCATCTAATGCTCTGCTTCTCTACAGTCCCATTTACATCTGTGGATATTATGGTAATCTGAGGCTGCTCTCTGTAAGAGAATTGACCTGACTTGAAATGGAAATCATTGAGTATGGATGAACAGAGTTAATGTATGACAGAGTTTAGACAGGAGTGGGAGATGTACAGAAACCTAAGATACTGTAAAAACTGTAATTAAATAGTGTCATCTGATTTTTCAATGTCTACAATCCAGATAGAGACCAAGTCTTTTTAGGGGCTTCACTGTTTTATGTGTTTAGCTCAAGGTTTTGTTGTTGATGATGAGATATTTATGATATAGCTGTTAAGTGGTGGTCGGTGGGGTTATGCAGTGAAGACACTACAAAGAAATAAAACATTTTTTCTTATTTAGTATTCACTGTTTATACTTTTATATTTTAGGCATTTTAATTTGTCAGCAAAGAATTGAACATCATACAGCTGGGAATGCCAGCGCGACAGTAAATGTGCTAATATGACAATCAAGTCTCTAGCAGAGACGCTCAAAACACACATTTGGTTTTAAGCAATTGCATGGTAACTGGGCTGTACTTATATAGCACCTTCCTAGTCTTCTGATGACTCAGACCTGTCAATATTCAGTGCCAGCATTCAACCATTCACATCAGTTCACACAGTCTCATTACAAAGAATCTAAGCACTCATTGTTTCTCATTCACACACAAACGAAACAGCCATTTGGGGCAATTTGGCTGCATGCCGGAGTCTCCTTGTCCAAGGAGACTCGTGATCCAGCCGTGGATAAAATATCATGACGCTGTTATTATATAAATGCATTCATCATGTGTCATTTGTCCCCTCCCACTTCTGAAACTTAACCCTCACCATTAGTTGTGTTGGTAAAATAAATTCCTTCAGGTAGCGATGCTGAGATGGCTTTTGAATGACTGAAACAACAACAACAACATCTGAATTTTGAATTCACTCTGTAGCAGCTCTTTGACAATAGGACTGAAGTGTTTGTTATTGTGACAACAGTTCCCCGAGGCACAAGCAGAATGGGTAAATACTGTAGTTGGAGGGCTATCAGAAGCACGCCATGCTAATGATGTGTAAGAGTAAATGTGTGTGTGTGTGTGTTGATGTGTCAGCCCTGGCAGCTGTTCTGTGTTTGGACAGTGGCGCCTGGTGTGGCGGCTGGCTGTGACGCGAACCCCATGGGAGCTGCTATGGCTTCCCTGTCCTTGGTAATTAGAGTGGGCAGGATGCTGGTGTAGACACACATGCTGCCCAAAACAGACACACTCACGCTCATGGAGTGAGGATCCTATGCAGCATCCTAATGAATGATAACTTGGTTGATTTGTCAGGTATAGAATATGATTAGGAATGATAAATTAACAGTGAAGTAATTCATTCTGAGAGTTGTTAAAACGTGTAGGTTGGATCCTTAAAAAGTGCTGCTGGAGATATTTTTGCTGAAACTACAACTGATTTTCTTTTTTTTTTTCAAAGTTAGCTTTGCATAATGCACCACAGCACATGTTGGCAGCGTATACGAGAGATTGAATCAACTCGTGGAAATGCACTCACATGCAGCTGTTCAAAATGTACAGTCATGCTGCTGGTAGCCTGAGAACAATTCAAGATTATATAGGGGATACACATGTAAAGCTAAGTAAGCTTTATGCTAGCAATGTTTTACTAGCGCAGCATCAGGGGTGAATAAATATGTTTCTTTTGGCAGTTTTATGTCCACTGTCTTTGGACACCTGTAGTCATCAGTTAGAGGGCCGTCCCGCAGACTGTAGGCCGCAGGTATTATATCCTCCTTGATTCATATCTGTTTTAATGTATCATTTATATGTGACAGTCTTGAAATGAGAACCTGTTGTGAAATGACCAAGCAAGCAGACAAGAAATGGCCTCTAAACGGCCACTTTAAGCTGTTGTGGTCCTCGTAAAACACCATAATACAACATTTTCAAAATCAATTTGCTGACAGTGTAGTGTGCACTGTGCTCTGAGGGTCATAAAAAATCAAAATCCATTCCTTTATTTTTATTAGAATATCATTTCTGCCCTTTAGATTGTGAAGTATCTTGTATACAACTGGATAATTTAGTTTCACGCTGGTGATATAAGGTCATGGCATCACCAAGAAAGTTGAAATTCATTATCTGGGGATTACAGAAAGTCCCGGCAGATGTCATCTATATCTCTTCTGCATTTGTTTTTAGACATAGATTGTTATTGTTGGCCATGCAAGTGATGTAACACTCATAAGGATGGCTATATGGTTTAAAACAGGAGTGCCCACACTGTTTAGGCTTGCAAGCTACTTTTACAATGACCAAGTCAAAATGATCTACCTACATATATACATATATATACAGTTGTGTTCAAAATAATAGCAGTCCAACATGACTAACCAGATCAATCACTGTTTTTGGTAGAAATGATATTAGTACATGGTAAATAATTTAGCAGTAGGTGTAGTAGAGTCAGAGAAACCAACAGACCCAACATTCATGATATGCATGCTCCTGAGTCTGTGTAATTAAATAATTAATTGAAAGGGGCGTGTTCAAAATAATAGCAGTGTGGAGTTTAATCAGTGAGGTCATTCATTATGTGAAGAAACAGGTGTCATTTAGGTGGCCATTATTTAAGGATGAAGCCAGCACATGTTGTACATGCAATTCTCTCTGAAAACCTGAGAAAGATGGGTCGTTCCAGACAATGTTCAGAAGAACAGCGTGCTTTAATTAAAATGTTGATTGGAGAGGGGAAAACATATAAAGAAGTGCAGAAAATGAAAATGCTTAGCTAAAATGNATATATATATATATGTGTGTGTGTGTATACATATGTTGGCACACCTTGCATAACTGCATGAACGCTTATGGAACAATACAATTCAATAGAGCTGCTGCTGCTCGTAGCAGCTCGCACGTTTGACCACGCATGCGTGGGGACCCAGCTGTCAGAACAGAAGAGATCTCAGACTAGCTGCCCGTCAGTCCGTCATCGTATTGTACGACAACCAAGGGTCAAATGCCATAGTGAAGATAGATGATAGACTAACATCTAAAACAGTTTGTTTGAGTGGCACGCGTTCAACCTGCACTACCTTTGCGATCCACCGGTCGATCGCGATCAATGTATTGGGCACCCCTGGTTTAAAACATAGGCAGATATGTCCACAGACCCAGTTGCTGGGATTCACATCTCACAGGGGTAAGTTGGTTTTCTAGGTGTTCGGCTGAAGGTTTTAGTTGCACATCAATCCCCTTGTCTCTTTCCTCACAAAGCCTGTCGTCTCCAGACTAAACCATAAAATGGCCCCAAAATTAGATTTAAATGATATTATATTAAATGATATCTCACTGACCCACTGGCTACTCAATGCAAAAAGAAGAAAGTGATCTCCGTGATCATTTCCTAACTTCCTAACCAAACTTTTCTGTTTCTGGAGATGGTCATATAAAAAATTCTTGTAACCGTGATGGGTAACAGATTTGGAGACAAACACTGTTGATCGGCATGTCCAACCACTGGTCGTTGTAAGCGCCGACCCCTTGAAAACCATTAATATCCATATTTATAGATATCTCTTTTCCTTGCTACTGTCGCCAAGTGCTTGCTCATGGTGGAACTGTTGGGTGTAATTAATAGTAATGAGTGTGGTCTAGACCTGCTCTGTTTGTAAAGTGCCCTGAGATGACTTTGGTAGTGATTTAGCGCTATATAAATAAACTGAATAGGAGTGAATATAATTGAAATTTCTGGGCTGGACAAAAATTTATGTAACAAATATTAAGCAGGAAAATTACCCAGAGTAGACCAAACCATCTCAGTCGGATGTCACTCAGTTAGTAGCAATTCATGGATGAGGTCACAGCAAATATATATATGCTTATATCCTTGCCTAACCTATTAAAGAGATTCAAGCAAGTCATATGAACATACCATTTAGTGCTCTGTCAAGAATCTAATTATCCTCTGTGGTTGTGCAGAAGGCTTTGTGGCTGTGTGCACATGGCTGCTGTGCTGAGCCTTGCCGAAGTTGAATAAAAGGAGATATCCCGTTCTATCTGTCAAAACCACCTTGCTCAGAATGATGGATAGCAGCTCCATCGGGCGCATAATGCCCTCTAAAGAGGAAAAATCCTCCCATTTTAAAACAGCAATGCCAATTACAGCTACAGCTCTGGTCTGCTGGCCCACCCTCTCCTTTGCACAGAGTTGTGGTTCTGGAACACTGAGCACTGAAACCCCAACTGAATGCATCCAGATTGGAGGTTTACCTCGCATATTCATGCCTTTCAGCAAATCCCATCTCACACAGACGCACATACGCACACAGGTAGCTCGCAAGGGAAACATTACAACCTGTGAGTGAAGCAGTGGTCTACAGAGGAGGTGGCTGCCATGGGAAAGTGTCAACTCTTTCAGGCAATGGAAATTTTGAAGCACTGTTGAAAAGACAGAAAGTAAAACTCCTGAGCAGCCATTCATTTCATGTGCTGAATCTTACTTTTAGATCTGTGAGGGATGCGCGTATGAACGAGTCTACGGACTTAAATAAGCACAGATTAAAGTCTTGTGGGGATTGCTTTTCCTTCCCCAATCCAGTGTATGTTCTTGTAAGAGGGCATCTTCAGTATGAGGTCGATGCTGCTCCAGTGGCTTCTGCAGTGAAGAGATTTCAGACTCAACTATCTGCCATCTTTCTTCACTGTTTATCACCACACAACAGGCCCAACATTCAGCTTCTGGGCTCACAAGCTCGTACGGCAAATATAGCCCAAGCACACAGAGGCACAGGGGAGATACAATGACAGAGATGCACACACACATACACACCCACAAAAGACGTACAGTGCCTGGGTGTTGCAGGCTGATAAAGAAGCAATTAAAGCCATCAGATTTCAGTCTTGTGTAAGAATAGCTCTTTCTTTATGTATTGGCCCTCCCGTCTGCCTAGATCTCTGCCTAACTCGCCTGTGACATTGAGAATTACTCTATTTTTCTACTTAGACTAAGTTCTCAGTCAGAGCTCCACAGAGGATTTGAAGCATGCTCCTGTCTGTATTCAGAAAAGTCAACTCTAATGTGTTGAGAGTTTCTTTAACTCTCTCATCCTGCTGTGAAGGCCATCTGTCAGGAAGTTACCTGCAGTGGCAGGTGGAAGGCAGAATGACACTGTAATGTTTCCCATGGGAAACAGTCTTAGAATGCAGAAATCCTGCAGAGTAAAAACCGATTTATTGCATATTTATTCATAACTGAGGAATTGCCTGTTGATTGCTGTTGCACACATTAACTGTGCTTTATATTATTTTATTTTAAGGGTAAGAGAAACAAACAAGCACTCAGTGGATAACCATTGACGTGGCATAACTAAAGAATTCCTTCAGCTGTGGCTCAGTGGTAGAGAAGGTTATCCATCTATCAGAGGACTGGTGGTTTGATCTCTGGGCCCTCTGGGCTGCATGCCGAAGCGTCCTTGGGCAAGATACTCAACCCCTAATTGCCCCTGATGCTGCACCATCAGTGTGTGAATGGGTTAGATTTCCTTTGTTTCCTTAGTTCCACTGTGAATGCCAACTTGTAGGGCTCAACCATGCCTACTTTGATATAAAGACATTTTCTCGCTCGCACGTTTCTTCTCTTCCTGCTGGTCTAAATGTCTACCCATTAGAAAGGTACACAGCACATTGGGGAGTTGCTTGTTGCTTTTAATTGGTGCTGCTCTGGGCAAATGTTCTAAGTGCCCTGCCAACATCTCTCCCTGTCTGCCTCATCCTGGCAGAACAGGCATCTGCTTGAATAAATTGATGGATATAGATGGGAAAGGGCTGTCTTTGAGAAATTATAAAGCTCAGAGGGGAGTGCTGTCTTGTTCCAAGCCTCTCAGGTCACCCTCTGCCTGCCCAATCCACACTGGTGAAATGTTGGCATCAGTGAAAGCACCATTTGCCTGAGGTGAATGTTGTGGCACGGGTTGAATACTGAAAGTCTGCTCAGCGGTTTGTTGGATTCAAATGGTTGTCAAGGCTGACTTTGGCTAACTGCTCCTAAAGCTGATAATTGTTTTCAAGCAGCTTTGGAGTCATGAAAGCAGAGCTGTCGTAAATAACAAGTGGACTGCTTTCACCACTGAAAGCCATTCTCTCAGCCTTATAGCCAGTGTTATACTGTACTTTTAGGGTGAACAAACTGAGAAACATTTCATTTTATCTTCATTCAAACATTGTATATAAATGATTAAATACAAAAATAAAGTCATTATCTGAAATCACTCTGCAGAACGTCATTTTCCCACCAAGCCCTGTCACCACTGGAGTACACTTTCATTTCAAGCTGCCTTGACAGTCACATTTCAAGCCCGTAGTCTCAGATACTGATTTAGATTTACATAAAATTATTACAAAACCAAAACAGAAAAACCTGTCATTGTGTGTGACTGCTGAAAGCATTCAAAACATGTTAGTCGACAAAAAAAATATTATTTTCGGCCCTCAACTACTTTTCACATTTCTCAGTGTAGAAATTGTCATTTAAACATCAATCATAGATCATTTTGTAATTTTAAACTTTGCATCCTTTCAGAAAGATTCAACAATTTGGGAGAAATGTTCTTATTCAAATCAGTGGTTGGAATGTTTGAAATCCACACATTTTCATAGTTTTTTGTGCATTTTTCAGACCTTTACCGTTCATTAATAGACTCAGTTTAGGTATCTTTAAAATTCCAGGTTCCTTAAAAAACTTTTTAAAATATCCAACTTCTTTTGAAGCTTAAGTCAATCCCAACTAAATTCAATCTTAGTCAATACACTCAGGTTTTTACATTGCATTTTAATCAATGTGAGAGCTACAGTGAAGGGACTAAGACTTAGAGACTCTTCAACTTGCTCTCATTTGCACAAATTTCACTCTACATGAATAATTGTTATCTCAAAACATGTGAAAGACATGTAACTATAGAAGCAAACCACCAAGCAACAGGTGCGCTAATTAACGCTAATTAACATCAGTTAGCTGGTGTTAATTAACAGGACAAATTCCATGAGGTCAGCAGAAAATGACACTTTTGGAACTGATCCCACGGTCACATCTTTGACACAAAACACACAAATTTCACACAGAGTGCTCAGCGGGGTCTCCTGTTGTTCACAACATCCTCATTTTACCAATAGGAGTTACTGTCTCTGAGGTGCAGTCAGTAATACGAGTGGTTAGGCTGAGTTCCCATCCCCATGGCAACCGTTGTCTGCAGTGGGGACGCTCAGCTGATTAAGATCAGCTAATTAATGCAGTTTGACACATAAACAAAAAGTCTCGGACATCCATGGATTTACTGAAGCTTTTTTCAAGTCTTATCTGCTTATTAATACTTTCAACATCACATCACGTCACAAAATGCCAGAGAGCTGCATGACTTTCCATCCTTTCCTTGCAACAGACATCTGTCACCATTCCTGCACTGCCCCTACAGCGTTCCTACTATTCATGTACATATTGCATCTTGCAAACATGTTGCATAAGTTAATTGGATTTGATGTGCAAAACTAATGCTAACGCAGTGCTCATGTGATGCAAAGTAACTTGTTAAGTGACGTTTTGTTTTTTGATGAACCAGTACTACTGTGATTTCATATTTGTGGGTTTTGGATTGTGTGTGGTTGTTTGCACAGACTGCTCCCTGTCAGCCCTCAGGCCTGTAAATCCAGCCTACTCATAAGAAGACCTATATTCTGGATACACAGTCAACCCTATCTGCTCCATCCCAACCCCCCTCATGTCACCACTGGACCAGCTCAGGTTTCGCTCTGCACTCAGAGTTGTGGCTGCTGCGTTACAGCCAAAAGTCAAAGTTCCCTGTCACAGCAGAACAATAAGCTGGTGTACAGACGTCTTTACACTTTACACTGTTTTTATTTGCTTTTATTGCTCATAAATTCAACTTAAAGAGGAAATAAGTGAGGTCCCAGTGACCAGCATCCACCACTAAAGAGTTGATTGGGATGATGATCAGCACCCTTGGTTCTGTGGGTTCTTGACTGGCTGAAAACTCAACTTTTTAACCTCTATTGTGGGGAGAAAAACCTACTCCCCATAGTTATCAAGACACTCCACAGTAGAGCTTGCTCCTCCCTATTATGAAACTATGACTTTGTTGTGGCCCACTATAACATGAGATGATAGAACACAGAGACTTGACCGACAGCAATAAACTCTTAGTCTTTAGTAGTCAATAAGACATGAATGCCACAATAAAGTAAATGTTCTAAGTTCCCCACAGTAAAGTAACCCACAGTAACCTGGAGGCAGTGAATGCATGAACCAGTTTTTCAGCGTCTCACAGAAAAGTATGGATTTAACTTTAGAATCGTTTTAGGTGGTAAAGTGCTGACCCAGTTGTACTTGTAATGTGGCTTGTGAGTTCTCGCTCAACCAGCATTTCTAACCTGTTCACCGGGTTTCAGTAGACATCAGGTCAGTTTTGAAGTGGATCTCCTGTCTATGTCCACCAGCGCCTACTACAAGAGTCTGTTTAAATGCAGAGAGTTGGCAGCAATCTCTTGGTTTAAAGCTACAATACATTGTTCAGTCAAGACAATAGAGTGTGTTAGAAATGGTTGTTATTTAAACTCTCATACCACTGAATATCTGGGAAAATAGTTTTGTACCTTTTTTTGGTCGCTCTGTTGTGATTCAAGTTGACTTGCAATAACTGCACTTACCAGAATAAACCAACTGCATCATGCAACTTGGAGAGTTCCTATCGAGGGCTGGATGAATGATAATTTTCTGTACCATAGAAATCTATTTTAATTTTTGTGAAAGAGAATTTCTTTGATTGTTGTCATGCCTTTGTGAGAGACATTAATATTTTAGCCTGGTGTGATTCTGGAATCCATTAGCCTGGTATCATTACAGTGCTCACATTGAAGCTGTTCTGCCTAAGCTGCCAGCAAAGCCTTACCACTCTCAACAGGGGCACAGCTCTGGAGTCACCTCTGGATCCATTCACTTTACAATTGACTCAATTCAAAGTGTAAATTGAAAATGCAGTTCACCTAATAATGGAGCAGTCTACCTTCTCAATAAACTCTCCATGGATTTGATATAAGATGCCTTTTAGGGTAAAGTACTTCCTTTTGGAGTGTGAAGAAAATCCACTTCTTCAACTGAACAAAGTAAAAGTGAATTACTCAAGAGCTCAACGAAGAGTCTGAGGGCAGCTAAATATTAGTGCAGCTTGCACTAAGGACATGTGTGTGTGCACGTCCATATTACCTGGAGAAACAAGAGGAGGGTGGAATGTTTCCTCCCAGAGACCTGATAAAAAGATGAAGTAGTCCAGGATGACTGGCAGGAGTGGACGTGTCAGTACATCAATATTCTTCATGTGCACAGTCTTTAACCACCAGCCAGTCAATCTTTGATACCTTTCTGAGAAAAGATAGATTACAAGGTTTGAGGGTGAAGACGCTCACAAATTCAAAGCTACTTGTGATTCCCATGCTGTATCAGCTCTCTGGGGAAACAATGACAGACTGTCTCAGCAATTCACTCAACGAAAAGTAGCCTCTATACATTTATTCAACAGTCAGTAGCACTCAGTTAGTATTTAGCACTAACCGAGAAAACCTGCAGCCTGTAGTGCAGAGAAGGCACACCAAAAAAGGACAAGATGTTGCTGCATAATGCTACAAAGTGTGCTAAGGTAACTATTGAAGCAGCGTGTTGATGAGAACTGTGGAAAGAGGCAGAACCTTCAACGAGGAGTGAGCATAGAGTAGGTACCTGCATGCTGGACTGGCTACATGTTTTAGTTAATCTTGGAACTGGAATCCTGCTGCAGGTTTGACCATTTTTGAGGTGTAGATTCAGTTTTAGCTCTATAGCCTATAAGACGTACAACATTTGGTAATCACCTCAGCAACAGAAATGATTTGTTCAGTACTCAGATAGAATCTGCTAGGTTGTTTTGCAATTATATCAAATTATAGAGATGAAGCTACTACACCTAATCACATTAACACTCAGCAAGTATGTACAGTATGTGCAATGTCAGCCTTTTCAATGGTGGTGTGCTGAGGACTAACTGAGGAGCCTCACAGCATCAGGAGAGAAGCTGCTCTGTAGTCTGGTGGTACATCAGATAATACTTCTGTATCGTTTGCCAGCTGGTAGCAGAGTGGGTATACCTGTGTACCTGTAATGGACCACTTTGGTTTTACCCTAGTGTCATACCACTAGGAGTACCCCTCTTTTCAACCCAGTTTCCTCAGGCTCCCTAGCAGTAACTCTGCACGGTCTCTTTTTATTTTATCTCCTTTGCACGGTGATGCCAGCAGAAACAAGGACAAATGAGTGATCTTATTTGCTTGCTGTGTGGAGTGAAGAGGCTGTATTCAATAATAAGAGGTTTCCACTGGCTGACAGCCAGCCTGGGTGGCACCTCTCCTTTGTTTCCTGGAGTTTCATTGTTTATATGTCACCACGGGTTCTTTCCCTCCTTTACAATCTGTTCTGAGCTCTTCATTAGAGCATGGCACAGGTAGCTTGTCACACTGCATGCTAAAGCCTGCAAAAAATCTGCATCATTGTCCTTTTAGGGAGAGGGTTATTCTACTCCAGTACAACACACTTTTTTTATAATTTGCAAGTCTGGAAGGTCAATGTGAAATTCAACCCCCTCCTGGGATTGTCTGAATAAGCCAGCTGTTGTTACCTTAAAGCATGCTAACTTTACTGTGATTCGGTTATGGAGCTCTTTGGCAGTCACTTTCTGCCTGATGTCTATAAGGTGCCTCTGTACCCAACAACTTTCAGCTGCACCAGCGTTTAAAAAGTAATAGTAAATACAGAATCAGCCTTTGAGACTGGCTGTGTAATTTGCCTCTAGCTGTGGAGAAAACCCAGCAAATGCAACAGACAGAGTGGAAAACAAAATAATTTGACTGCCTTTTAAAAAGAATGCATTATTTTTCCTCTTTATTCTATTTTTCTTTACTTGTTTTCCATTTAATGTCCATGTAATGTTTATGTGACTTTGCTGTAAAGTGGGTCTTCCAGTGATTGAAGGACAGAATTGGATATTTAAGGGCTAAACACTGAATTTTAAATTATTCATTGGCTTTCTTTTCAGCATAATCTGTGACAATATGTGAAGATATTATGATTTTCTAGGGGAAATAATGTTATCATTGAAAAGAGAGCAAGGCAGACATCGATCTTCTGTGTTTAATAGGGAGTTTTAACAAGCACAGCAAAACTAATGTTTGAAATCCTTCTCTGTTGTGTTATCAACCTTGTCTCACCATTCAAAGTCATTCAAGAATTATAAACCTTTGACTTCTAGTGCTTTTAATCTTCTGTTACTGATTCTGGTTATTTCCTGTTTTATTTTGTAAACTGTTTTTCCCCATGCATCTTTGTGTCCTTGCTTCCTGTCTTGTTCCCACATGTTTTCATTGTCCCCTGTGTCTAATTGGTTCATTTGTTTCACCTGTGTCTAGTTAGCCTCCCTGGTGTGTATATATGTTGTTAGTCAATGCCTTTTTTCCAGTTTGTCATTGTGGTTTGCGTTCCAGCCATCATGCCACTGTGTTCCTCACGTTTCCTTGCGTGCTTTGGATTTATGGTTTTCTTGGACTCTCTTGGATTTTGTTTTTTTCCTGTCCCTTTATGAATTTTTTTTTTTTTTTTTTTTGCCTGTTTTGGACTGCTTTCTGGTTTTGACCCAGCCTCACCACCCTGTAAGCCCACCGTTGTGCCTTTGCATTCATTAGACCTTTGGAACTGTCTCTGTTTTGTGTCCAGTGCCCACATTTCAGTCCGTCTACTTGTGTTTTCCTCTTTCCTGCTGAGCACATTCGTGACAGGAATGGGCCTCCCCATCCTCTCACCACTATCCTTGATGTCCCGCATGAATATTAACATAAATGGACATATTCACAGCAAGCCAAAGTCTTCAAGTTAACATCAAAGTCGATGTAGAAATTGTGAGTGGCAAATAAAGTTATAGACTGAATTTGAAATCTCGTTCTGTCATTTTGCTCAGAGTTTCCTACGCATATAGCGAAGACTAATAATGTCTTTGTCACCATGTAATCATTGCCATTATTTCTAATGATTGCAGTCTTTCCTAGGAATGAGTCAGAGATGGTAGTCTGTCTCCTTTGTGTGTAGATCATAATATCCCTATCCTCAGCTGTCATTTTGTCACATCTGGCAGCAGCCTGCTGTTCTGCAGCGATCCCGGGGATTACATCTCTCATTACATCTCCCCAGCACTGACAGTGGGGTTAATTTTTAAAATCACACTGCAGAAACAAGAATACAGATTTCAGTTTTGTTTGGTTCACACTCACAAAATCTGAGACATTCTTTCCAAAAACACATGTGCTGTACCTGTTAAAAACAGATGCTGCAGTTCTGTTTGCATGATTTGTGCAAGTGTTGACAAGATGTGCATGTGCTATTTGCAAATGCATTTCAGAGGGGAAATAGACATTTGACAGTTTCATTTCATCATGAAATTTAACTATATATCGGGGTCCGTAACTAACCACAGGGTTGGTGGTTCAATCCCTGGCACCTGTGTGTGTGTGTGTGTGCGTGCGTGTGTATGTGTGTGAGATAGAGTGAGTGAATAGGTGACTTAGACCTAAAATGCAAACCACTGTGTCCATAAACTAGAATACAATTCAATTTAATATCATTTAAGGTGCATACGTAGTGTGATATATGTATGTCGGACGTTAATCATTTACCGATGTAACTGCCACACATTACAGTGTTAATATTAATATACCCAGTGTTAATCTTTTCACTCAGCCATTAGATGAGACAGTTTGAAATAAATCTTATGTACTGTATGAGAGAGGGTTGGAGTGGCGTGTAGAGCTCTGGCTGCCGTGGTGTTTGTCCTCTGCAGCATGGACAGAGGTGTGGAATGGGATTTTTCAGAGCACGATTTTATTATGTTTCATCCATAATTTGGCAGGACTGGCATTTGACCGCGCTAAGCGCTTCAGATTATGTGCGCATGGTAGGGGCCTTTCTCTTTCAGAATGCACTGCACTCAGGGTGAAATTGCATCACCCTCACTCGCACAGATCCATGACGAGGAATTCCATAGAAGGATTAGTCACAGGCCCGGCAATATTTACATTACAGCTGGATTTTACTGTGTTTGAATTACATGGGGGGAACCTCACAAGCTCAAGCTTGCGGGATGAGCTGGGAAATCTCACCACAGGGTCTTGGCTGAACAGCACATCCAATGGTTGACTTAAGTCTTAACCGTCATCATCCACTTATGTTGTCCAGCTGTCAGAAAGCCAATGTTTGTTTGTCTCTGTCTTTGTCAGAGGACCAGATCCCTCATGGTTTCCCCACCATAGACATGGGGCCCCAGCTGAAAGTTGTGGAGAGAACGCGCACTGCTACGATGCTGTGCGCAGCCAGCGGCAACCCCGATCCAGAGATCTACTGGTTCAAAGACTTCCTCCCTGTAGACATCAGCAGCAGCAACGGCCGCATAAAACAGCTGCGTTCAGGTAAAGCACCCACGTCAACATGTTCATACACAGGTCTGTTTAGCAAACAGTGGAACACTGGATGTTGATACAAAGCGCAGTTAGTCACACATTCAGGTCTTGGTGGACCACAATTCCTGACATTTGTTATACAGGTATAATTCACACTGATACGTGAAGCCTGCTGCTTCTGTCCTTTTATTAATCTATTTTAAAAATAAAACCAAAGCATAATCATTTTACAGTTATATGACATAAAACAGAGAAGCAGTCCCTTCTCACATTACAGAAATGTTTGGCATCTCCTCATTGATGCATTCTTCTGATGCATATTTGTAATGGAAAAATGTTTATGTTGTGAAAATGATTTCATGTTCTACCAAATGAAATGGTTCAATATGTCGCCAGAAAAAAGTTTTAGAAGTTTGAGTTAATGCATGTCCCCTCAAAGGCCAAGCACATATGAAACTGTGATTATATTGTTATGCTTTACTACATACACTCACTTGACTAATTGAGAGGTATCAATGCAACTACACCATAGAAAAAACAATGAAGACGTGTCAGATTTGAAGGTTGGTCGTTTTGTATTTTTGAGAAAGCACACAGTAAGCTTATAATGGGAATGAATGTTCAATGAACAGGGCATCAGTAATTACCTGAGCAGCACCTGTGTGGGAATATCGGCGTGCCAACAGTGCTTAACACGCCACAGACAGTGATGAATGTTAAAGCAGAGGCAGCCCATGTGAGTAGCTCCGTGAGAAGGTGGCCAGGATCCAGAGGACCAGAGAGGGCATCTTTCTCCATGAAAGTAGCCAGCAGCTCTCAGCAAAGCTGGATGGCTTCAGGCTGAATAACCGAGCTCTGTACAACCTGTCAGGTGCCCTTTCTCTGACTTTCTGTGAGAAAATAGAAATGTTTGTTTCTTGCCAAAAAATCGCAAGCACCTACACAACATTGGAACGGCTGCCCCAGCCCAAAATTTCTTGCCAGCCCTTGCAGCAAGAGTAAAAAGCTGATTTCCCATCACAGAGGGCCTGAGGCCCCTCCTGTGGCTGCTCTCATTTCAACACAAGCAGAAAGGAAAGGCTGAGAGACACGCTGTAGGATATCATTGGCTTTGAAGTCCACTCTGAGGATTTTCCCGAGTCACAGTGGGGGCTTTAGGTAAGGACAAACATGCCATGTATTATTAACCGAACAGCATGGCAATTTGTTTCAATTTGATTCATAGGGCCCCGTCATCACATGCAGTCCCACAGCAGCCAGGCACAGATGGCTGTTATCCTGTGCCACACAAGGCAAGTGAAACGTATAGCAGTGTGTAAAGTCGGCACTCCATAATTATTCAATTTATTTGTTTCAATAGAATTCATTATAAAGAGGAGCGATTAGATTTGCTCATGAATTAGTTAGCCTTATTAAATGACACTGATCCATTAAGAAACACTAATAGCTTCATTTTTCAATTTGAGACCTTTGCTCTCTTTCAAAAAAAGCTACAGAAGTCCTCTGTCTTCTGTAAGCCCGCCTCTTGTGTTTAAAAACGCAGTCCGGTCTGCCGGTAATGACTCCCAAAGCTTGTCCATCAGAAAGTGATGTGACCAGGCCAGCAAGCACTGTGACTGCTCTCCATGGGAAAGAAGAGGATTAGCGCAACTGGACAGAGCTCTTCTATGGTAAACAGTACTGGAGTGGAGTGGAAGATCCTGACGCATCACCTCGGAACACAACAGCAACTGTGTGTCACAACACCTGTCGCATCAAGATTTTAGATTTTTATGAATTCTGCAGTGGCCAGCATGTGGACAAAGCTTCCTGAGACGGCTTCATCGAAATTATTTTGCAGTTGTTGGCTGTTAAAAGGGCACTCCGGGTTATTTAGTATTACAATTTCACAGTGTTATAGATTTAAGAGAATGATCTGAATCAAACCAGCAAAGGCAGAAATATTCTGACTGAAGTTGTAATATATGTATTTAACCTGAACCAGGACAGGATGTTGTCTTCAGATCATGTCTCTCTTTGTTGAAACTAAACCATTCAAGTCACATTATGCTAAAACTCTCTAATTTGGTCTGATCTTAGTCTGATTTTTCACTTGTGGATCAAGATGCACATATCTGACATCTATCAGCTGTTACTGTACTTTAATCGCTCTAATGCTTGAATTTAAGGGCTACTTTAGTAGATGAAATTTTGAAATCAAGTGCATCTTGACTTGAAGGTTGAGCACCAGCTGTTAAACTGAAAGCTCAGTTGATTATCTTGTGCTGAAATACCTCACGGTCATGGCACAGAACAAACCATGGACTTTGTGTACCGTTACACAAAAGGCACACTTTAAAAATACCGGAATCTTCCACCGTTTTTGAAAAAACTCTTGTCATTTCCAACTGTTCCTTTGTGTTCAGTCCCCTTTAGCAGCCAACCAGATTTCTATGTGAGAGGATTTTAAATCCAGGTCTGTGTGGAAAGGCCAAAGTGAACAAAAGCTGGATGCAGCCATCGCGTCTCTGCTAGTTTGATGGAGAGATTCATGTACAAAGTTGCTATGACATTCTCAGCTGAAACAGAAGTGCTTCCTAATTCTTTTTAATCAGCTACTACATCCTTTTTAAGAGACACTATGACAGAAAAAACCTTTCGATCAAGACATTGTGAAAATATAATAAAATAATATTATTTTTCACAATGAAACCCGGAACCTGCCATGACACTGATTTCACACTGAAGTCATGTGGGATTCTTATAGCTGTCAGACAGCTGTGGATTGAAGTCATGGCAGGTCTCAGTATTGCCCACCCCTCTGAAAGCTGCTGATGTCTCCTTCGTCAGGCTCCAGGGGCCACACAGCTTCCAGGGACCCCCTTCCTCACCACCTATCTGACACTCTTTGTGTTCCTGTCAGCTCAGGGGTGGATTGGTTTATTATCCAGATCACTGTATCTGCATATTAACCATTCCTCTCTTTACCGTTTGTTGCATATGACCTGATATGCCCAAATGGTTACTAATGATGACTCACACCAGGGACATTCAAGATTAAAAGAAGAAATGCTACTAGTGTGTTCGTAGAATCAAAAGCTCAATGACCACTCATCTTAAACTGTGACAAGAACAACCTTTCTAATTATCCAACTTAGATAATAACAGTGTCTCCACAAGCTGTTGGAGGTGAAAAGTCTATCTGGGGATCCCGAATTTCCCCCAGCTGGGAACTGTTAGGTCAGACAAAGACGAAAGTGCTAGATGGTTTCATTAAAGAGGCAATCCATTTAGTATACATAAACTATAATGTCTGAAGCACATAAACACTAAGAGTGGTGGTGGTCTTGCTTTAGATAAACTATTCAGCCAATCTTAATATCAATATATCTGGCTACAGACGTGTGTCTCTCTATTCTCTGCACATTTCAGATTTTTCTTTTAATGATATCCACGATGTAATGTAACATAAACACGTTGAACTCTCCTGGATAGCGTTACAATCCCGTAGGTTTATATTACGGTCACCAGCGTTAATCATTTCAACTTTGTGTCCGAGGCGTCAGGGTTCTATCTGTTTGGAGTAGCTCTAAATTCTACCATACCTGAATACTGGGATACTGAGCTTTCTCTTGCCACTAGTAGCAAATCTCACAGAATGCCAAGCTGTCCAACCGTCGCCCAAACAGCCCAAACATTGTATGCAGACAAGCTTTTACACATTTGTTCTCTTTTAGTGATGATTCAAACCCAGGAGAGTTTCATGCCTTTCAAAGCCGCAGTGTCCCAGCTGCCTTAAAATGAATGAGATTGGATGTCTGGAACCAGTAGAACACAAAATAGCTGCTTCCAGTTCCTAAATTTCCAAAAAAGTCACTGCTTGTGGTGTTCCAGTTGTAAAGTCAAGCGCACGTCGTCATTTCAAGCTTCATCTTAAAACCTCTGAATCAAGACCTGATCACATATAGATACATTTGATAAGATTGTGTCTTCTTAATAAGTCTTTTTAGTTTAGCTTGTTTAGTTTATAGCATATTAGCAACTAAAACTGCAACTGCAGTACTGGTCAGAATTAGATATTTTCCCCTAAACTGTAATTAAGGCACAGAAAATTGGATGACCTAAATTCATCTATAGTACGCTCATTTTTGAGAATGATATTACAGTTTTCCAGTCCAGTGAGACAGCAACATCACAGTGTATTCCAGGACACGAGTGCAGGTTTCTTTGAATTGCATCAGAGGGAGAGTACGCAGCTTGTGTTCTCATCTGCCTTGTTAGGGATGCATGTCTCCAGTCAGGATGCAGGAGACACACAAAGCCTTTGGGTTAGAACCAGAACTGGCCTGTTGTCGGTGAATGAGGGGTCAAGTGTTTGATAGTCAGGTGCAGACAGGGGAAAATGCAGGTGTGGAGAATGAGTAGCTTTATGTTCGCAACAGGACACCGTCCCTGTGGAGTAAATGGCCAGGTGTATAACACAAATAAGCACCGTTTTAAAGTAAATGGCCAGATGCACAAATAAGAGATTGGCAGTTGCAGCTGTGATATGAGCACTTATTTCTGTGCTTTTCAAGAGCTCATGGGAAAAAGTAACAACGCATTAAAACTGTTGGTGGGTTTTCGTGCAATTTTTTAAGTCATCAAATATTTAATATCGGTGTAAATATTTATGGATATGTTGGTTTTTTTTGTTTAGTTTTCTTGAACAGGGTGAGAATAGCATTCACTTAAATCTCTGCTGTTTTTCCTCTATTTGCTCTCCTGCCATTCTTGTCTGTCTCTGTTTCACTTTCTCTCTTATCTTCTCTTTATACTAATGGTTATTTCTAATCTTATTTGCATTCAAATTACCTCACCAGGTGGTACACCAATCAGAGGTAAGAATGCTGGGTACAGAGAACATCTACCCCCTCCACGTCTCCTCCTCACTGCCCCTCCTCCTTATCGCCCCGTCCGTCTCCTCCTTCCACCTCAGTGTGTCCATTTCCAGCTCTCTGTCCTTTTCACACGCTCAGACCCCTTCTCTGTCTTCACCACATGGCCGCTAATAGTTTACTTTGACAACTCACCATCCAATGTTCCAGCAGACTGTCACTCTGTTACCTAACAAAGGGTCAGCAGCAAATCAACAAAACACCATTTACATTGATGCCCAGCAATCAGTGATCAAAATGTAGATGAAAAGGACATCTGCTCTGAATAAACGATGTAAATTATATCAGTTAGTAGCTACCCACACTCACACATGTTTTGGTTGTGTTGACACCTGTTTGGGGCAGTTCAGTTGGTCAAACTCTGCCATACAACTCAGCAAAGTGGTGTCTGATTTACTTTAAATGCTCATCTAGGGTTCTCCAGCTTCATGTAATTTGGATTTGATCCACAGTGACTAATTAAATATATGCATTATCAGTATAGGCCCACAAACACTACAAACCTCCACATTTAAAAGGCATGTCCTGTTGGCATGGTATCATAGCAGATGAAGAGAGAGGATTAAAATTAATGCAACTTGCTTGTTGTTTCCCAGCAGTCTGGAAAGTGTTAAAACAGGTTCTCAGGTCAACTCTGTCCAAAGAGTTTCTGGGGTTTAACAATAAGTCAGTGTGAACTCAAGGATTAGCTACAGTTTAGTTCAGTGGTTCACGTAAAAACAAAACAATCCACTATTTTCTTTCTGGTTTATTAGGCTCATGTGCTATTCCATGATCAGCAGCTATACTAAACCTTAGATCTCATTAGAAGTGGACCAGGCTTAGAACAGTTGTTTTACATATCAAGGTCTATTTTGTGTTCACACTTAACCCTTACACATTGTTCTGTTCATTTGTTTATCTTGTAAATTCATAGTCAATTTATAGCCTTATTTTAGTTTAGATTACATTCTTTGCTTCATTTTATCCTATTTATCTAATTTTATTTTATTTTACCCCATGCATGCTTCTTATTATATGTTACTTATTTTTATGTTTGATGTATGTACCAAATCACTAAGGCAAATTCCTTGTAATGTGAACCCTCTTCCGTTACATGGCAATAAACACAATTCTGATTCTGATTCTGATACTGCTAACTGTTCCAAACAGGTTAGGTTTGAAAGCACCCTCAACTAAACCAAAAGTCCATGTGTGAGTACAACCTTACAGTTCCTCAGCTGCATGGTGAAGGTTACAACCACAGGCTACACAGAAGTCCAACAGAACAACAGGCTGTCAGAGGCATCAGTGCATGGACGTGTTGTTATGTCGTTCTACCAGACACAAAGATCCTGTCTATATATGAAATACAGGGTAGCATTGCATTCTTCTCTATTTAAATGCTTGACTTGACTTTACTGCCTTGGTTGTGTCAGTGAGCCAGGTCATGGAAGTGAGACAATTAGCATATGTGATAACTTACTGAACAACTTGCATAATTAGTCCTCTGCAAAGCGCTTCTCCTTGAGCTGAAAAGGTTTGACCTCTGTCTGCACGCTGTCCTTGGAAGCTGCAGAGAGAGGGAGCAGATGTTCCGTTATGGAAGTCTCATTGTCTGAATGGCAGAGGAGGTTTTGGCAGCTTCTAACATTTTGTTTAGGACTTCACAGTTATTGTTAAGAAGTCACATCTTCTCTGGCCGCACTGGAGCCTCTGAAGAGCTCAAAGCAAATGTCCAGCAGCATCCGTTTGTCTCCTAAAAGGCCTCACAAAATGGAAAATGGAACTGGATGAAGAGAAAGATGTTTAGCTGCTGCAGCTTATGCTCTTCTTCACACTCAAACAACAGTGTGATTTCTTTGTCATTTTGACATTATGTTTTTGATATGTAGGAGAAAGGCTTGCCTACATACTTTGTTTGTAAGGTTTGTGTGTGTGTGTGTGTGTGTGTGTGTGTGTGTGTCCGTCCGTGTATGAGAGAAAGAGAGAGAGAGTGTGTGTGTGTTTAACTTGCTGGCTGCATCCCAGATGAAGGTTGCTCCTCCTCCATCTCTGAGCTGGCTGTCTGCACCAGATCCACCAGGGATGTGGCCACACACACGCACACACACACACACACACACACACACACACACACACACACACACACACACACACCACTTCAGCTGCTGATGTTTTTCTTTAAGATCTTGACATCGTGTTACAAACCATCCCATGTTACATTTCAGGATTGTATTCTGAAATATGTACATTTTTAACTTTTTATTTTCCACATTTGTTATTGTCTACTGCAAAACTGCATGATGTATGTCACATCCACAGCCAATATATAATATTGCATAGTCTCTAAAAATACATTCCTAGTTTTTATCTCAATTCTAACCTGTCTACTGACAACAGAAAATTAAATGTGTGTTTAAATGCTCTGAAATACTTATGAAATGGTATTTGGATGAATGGAGGTAAATCAGGTAAGTTTCCACTGGTTTTTTTTACCCATTTTATCTCTTTTCCCAAAATGAAGGCTCTCAAGAGAAGCGAGGTGTAGATAAGAAGACGGATGGAGGTTAGGGTTAATGAGCGCAGGGTTCATCAAATGAATATAACATTAGTGTAGCATTAAAGGCGAGATGGGATTTTAAGGGACTGCTGCAAATTTGTAATTCAAACAAGCTGTGTGCTCTATTTACGTCGGCTTTACTTGTGTTTTGTTCCAAAACTGACAGATGTCACATGTTTCTGTGTGCTCCACTATAGTATTGGATGTGCACAAAGAGCACATTGGGTGGTCGTTTGGTTGATATTTAAAACAACTGTTGCTGATGGCTTATTAGGGAAATATAATAAACTACAAACAGTGACCATGTTAGTCAGTGCAGGAAGAAGAACCACTTTAGAACATTGCCAGCCTTATCCTTTGATGCCCCTGCAGGTGGGAGAAAGTAAACAGCTGCTGCATGCAGCTTTGAACCGCAGCCTTATGGCTCTTCTAATATCAGTGACAGTGTTTGCATGGCACACAAATTGGACGCAAGTTCTGGGTCACCTTGAACTACTTTAATAATGTTTGGTCACTGCCATAAATTATTAGCTAGAGTATAGACCACCAAGTAGGAAAGATAACAGAAATATTAATCATGAAAGCTTTTCTTATCGGCATGGAGAAAAAAAGACTCAGGTTCATTTAGACAAGGGTAAAGACAGCAAAGTCTGAATCAGATCACTCTAAAGTCCTGTCTGTGTGAGTGTTATTTGATCATGTGTGGTTCGGACCTGAACTGTGACATTTTGGCCTTCCTCCCCAGGAGCGCTTCAGATAGAGAACAGCGAGGAGTCGGACCAGGGCAAGTACGAGTGCGTGGCAGTCAACAGCGCCGGGACTCGCTACTCGGCTCCAGCTAACCTTTATGTTCGAGGTAAGATCCCTCTTGACCCTGGCAGCCCCTCCCTGCTGCAATTCAGGTCACCGCCTCCAACAGCAAGGTCCTCTCTCGTCAGCTCCACTGCACCGATGCTTTGCCTCCTGACTGCTAATAGGGAAGCTGCCTCCCTGGAATCATCTGCAGTGAAAATCAAACCTGTTGATGCCTGTCCAGCCTCTGCTCACACTGTCATTTCCTGCTTTCTCTATCTCCCTATCTGTCTCATCTTTGTCCTGTGGGTGGTGATTTACTCGTATGTATTTTGCTCCAATGCCCTGTTGTTGGTTCGCTTGACCTGCCTAACATCACGGTGATGGGGGGGGGGGGGGGGGGTTGACTCGTCAGGGGTGAAAGAGAGGTTGGCTGCGGTTCTGCCTCTTTGTTTTGGGGAGGTAGAGGTTTACGTGTGGAGTCTTGCCTCAAAGGGAAGCTGACACCTTCACTGTTCTGCATCCCATGCGGGAGAAGACAGGCTGGAAATTCCAACAAAAGCAGTCTCCAGTCGGCTGGATGTGCTGCAACAAAGGCCAGCAGGGTGAAAGCAAGCCCCGGGGCTCCTCATAAGTAGGCCTTGTCAACAGACAACTCAATTAGTCTCAACCAATATCAGGATCTCAAAGGCAATTTTCAAAGCATAGGGGTGATTCATTACAGCTTTAGTCTCTTGTTCATTTGACGTTTCCACTGGCAGCTTTGATGCAGTTTGCCCTCAAAGCGTCTGCATGCTAAATACAGTTTCTACCTAATCTTTAGTGCTGCTTTACATTATTTTGCATGATTTTGAACATTTTTCATAAATCAGGACGAAAACGATATCCCCTGGTCTTGGCCCAAAATCATACTATATAAAGATGATATAAATAATGAATACAGATAATGATAGTCAGTTTAAAATATTGGTATAATCTGTCTTCCAAGAGAAAAACGATGCGGTATGAAATTGCCACTGTGATGTTTTGTGCAATCCAAAATAAATGCAGCACAACACATATAACGATATTAACGGAGTCCTCCTGACTAAGCAGTCTGCGTGTGGATGTGTGCACGCACATGCACGTGTGTGAGTGTGGGAGATGCATATGTGTGAGCAGATGTACATTTTTGTTTTTTTTACCACGCACATCAGTTACTTAATAAACACCACAGAGTGCTCACACTGAGATACAAATTGCCATTGAGAAACTCTTTCAGCTAAGCTCAGAATCACTCGAAACAGGAAAAAACACTCGTGGTTTCTGCTTCTTCACGTCTGATTTGTTAATGGAAACACTGGAGTTGTCGGAAATAAAAACTGTACATTGTTGATTCTATTTAGCAAAAAGCCAGAGCCGTAGCCAACAAACTCCGAGTGTGAAGTTTCTGATTTATTAGTTCTGCTTCTCTTTTCAATCAAGGTTCCTGTCTGTGTTGCTTTAACCTTTGACCTCTCCAGGTGTGCTGGTAGCTTATGTTTCCATTTTCATCTCACTGTGTGGCTCCTAAGCAAACACTGCAACACGCCATATGTTGCCAACGTGTGTGTATGTGTTGTCTTCTTTGTTTTCTCTATTTCGCTTCATCTTGTTTTAACTTTTCACATGTTTTTCTTTCGGTGGTATTTGGTGTCCCAGTCCATAATCCCTCTTCCACTCATGTGTCAGCCATATACGCAGACTGTATATGTTTCTGTTCATCTCTCAAATGCTTATCCTCGTATCCACACATAAAAGAAGTTCTTTTTTCTTGTTGTGCTTCGAGAGAGCGTATTCCATGTTTTCTCTGTTGGATGAGTGAGAGAATGTGGTTGTGAAAGTTGTAGAGAATACCCAAGGATACAATCAATTAAGTATAGTAACAGCAGCATTATGAGACAGAATATTAAACCCACATAACTGCAAAAACAAAGGTCCAACATTAATTCTGTAGACATTTTTCCAAGCACACATTTAACTTGTCATGGCAGGAAAAGCACAGCTGACAGTTTTGTTAACTAGGGCTCGGTTCCATAAAGTATCTGAATATGTCACAACAGTGAACCAGCACCAGGGCCCTGGAACTGGCTTGCATTGTATGTAGTTGGCGTTTTTAATGTCATCAGTTACACCTGTGCTTGACACTGGCACGACGAGCCAAAATGTGTTTCACAGCCAAAAAAAAGTCTATTATGTGCCTCGAGGGAAAGATAGCAAAGAGTCCAAGTGAAACGGCAGCACCGTACTATGATAAACACTAAAATACTTAATATAATTTAAATGTGCAAAAACATGATGATAAAAACTAAAATTATGAGCTTACACTTTATATTTAATATTTTGACTTGCGTTGATGACTTTTAACGTACAAAGGTAACTTATTCCAGTTTCTTGCACCACAGACTGTAAATGCATGTGGGTCTGAATCCTTCGCGCACAAATAAGCAGCTCTCGCTCTATTATGGTGTTCGTCCATGCAAACAAAGGTGGTCTTTGACATATTTAGGCTCTGCTGTTATGCAGTGGTACATGTCGACCACTCATCTCCGTTCACTCCAGCAGAAAATGTTTGCTTTCTAGAAAAATTCAACCAATCCAACGACATTTTGCCGCAACAGTTCAGCGTAACAACAGAGAAGCCTTCTGCACAGCGCAGTGCAGACCTGTATCTGAAATGCAGTGGCTTCTTAATGTGGCAGGGTTCAGTATTTCTGCACCTGAACACACCTGGACAAAGAAAAGTGACTGATGTACTCACTGCTCTAAATGTCCAACAGGTGACTGTGATCACTGAGAATTCTTCACTCTTTTATTACCCAACCAACTGTAACATTAGCAGACCACAGGAATGAGACATGGTTTCTTCTTTTTGTCATTTGGTGCCACTGGCCAGCAGGTTTTGCTGATTGTTACCATGGAAACATGCGTTTAAAATTCTTTTAGCTCCACTCTCATGTATGACTTTAAAAAGAATGACTTGACAGAATAGTAAATCACTCCACTAAGGACATACACTCTGGCTTGAAGTTGGATACTGAAGGGAAACACTTTCACTCATTAATCACAGCATCCTTTGATAGCACTGCAGTTTGAATAGGAGTAGATAAGATGTGTTTAAACAGCTTAATGACAACAGGGTGCTGTCTGTTAGAATAGTCAGATCACTGTAGTCCACATGCAGTCACTGGCAGATCAAACATAGATTACTTTAATGCCTGTGTTCTCATGAGTTTGAGGTTAAGTAGAACAATGGGACAGTATCCAAGGACTCTGTGTTCTCCTCTTATGCACTGTTAGCCTGTCAAGAGTTCCTCCATAGAGATGAGTCTGTTCTCAGTTGGAACTGAGCACATGGAAAAAGAAGTACACGGCTCCAAGGTGAGTGTTTGACTAATCCTATCAGGAGCCATGTTTATGTGCACATCGATTTCAGGCCTCGGTGGCTGAGTTCGCTCAGAGTCAATGGGCAGAATAAATGTGGGCAGTAACACACTGTCTGCTTTGTGTGCTTAATGAAGTCTGCTTGTCAGCAAGCCTTGGCCCCTGCGATGCTGTCTTAATTCACAGGCTCTAAAGAGCTCAGAATGCAGTAAAGCTGAGGACAGGGAGGGCAACGTGGATGTGTGTAGTTGCGTGTCTGCGTCTGCTTGACGTGTCTGTTTGTGTGGGCGCTGACTGGAAACACTGGACTAGCCCTGTTTGATGCAGTCAGAGTCAGATTAGCACTGCTGATCTTACCCTGTGTGGTGACAGCGTGTGTTTCATGGCCTTTTGCTTTGACATGTGACGAGTTTTCACTGCATTGCTGTGTGTAATATGTGTGTGAGTGTGTGCGTGTGTGTTTGTCACTGTACTGCACAGGCTATTGTCTTTACTGTGATTTTCTCACCCATGAATGGATAAGCAGATATTTGCCTGTTTTACTCTGTTTGTTTCTCCTTGTCTTCTTCCTCCTACTTCTTATGTTGCCCCTCTTGTTGTTTATTTTTCCTTTTTCACTTTATCTTAAATCCCCCCCCATTATCATTGCACCCGCCATCCAAAAATACAATCCAAATCTCACCACTCAGATCAACGGGAAGGTTGGTTTTTTCATTCTTTACCCTCTTATAGCCAAGGCCTGGCAGACTGGAGCCGTGCTGCGCCGGCATCTTGCTAGGCGCCTCAGGCCCGTCCCGGCCTCTCTCTCTCAGGACCCCAGTCCAACCCCCCCTCCCCAGACCACCCACCCCTACCCCTGCTGCTATGCTCTTTGCACCACATCACATATTGCTCCATACAGCATGCCTCTTGTGAAATTTTGTGAAATGAGCATTTCTTAAATTCCAATCATGTGCTCTTTGCAGAACAAAAAATATTTCCCCACCAATAAAGGGTTAAATGAAGGATGTGAATAATAATAACTATTTTTTATTTCATTTTTCAAGACACTAAAATGAGTGTTCAAACCCCAGATTGTTACAAAGTGTGTAAAGTCATTTCAAGTGTAATTTCACTTTATTTTCTGCACAGGCAGTAGGCCCTCCTCAGCACAGACTACAGCAGGTGAATAATGAATGAACTTGAGACTGAAATCAGGTTGATTTAGCCTGCCCAGGCCTCTGAGTCGTCCTCCTGATCTGTCACATAGATCCGGTTTTGTGCCCATTCATTGCTGTTACACCAGTTGAAGAAAAGAAGCAGATTAAATTCGATTTCAGTTCTATTTATATAGCCCCAAATGACAACCAAGGTCATCTCAGGGCACTTTGGTGAGCAAGCGTTTGGTGACAGCAGCAAGGAGAAACTTCCTTTAACAGGCAGAAACCTTGGGCAGATCCTGACTTTAGGTGGACAGCCATCTGCCTAGACCGGTTTGGGGGGAAGAGAGAGCAAGAGAGAGACAGAGGGGGAGAGAGAGAGAGAAAGATAAATCAACTGACAGTAATGGCAGGTTTGGAAAACAACAAAATCCTTACTATGGCTGCTACTATCAGCATAATAACATAATAATGAGAATAATAGCAAATATAATAATAATAAATGGTAGCAGTAGACACAGGCCACAGACCTATGTGCAGCTGCAGTACCACAGGTAGATGAACATTAGTCACCAGTAACAAGGCAACCAGGATACATCCCTGAAAAGTTCTGTTAGTAAACACGTCCCTGAAGGAGGTGCACACATTTGTGTTGAGTTGAATTAAGTTAATTAAAGAAACGATTCTTCAGTCATCATGTTTCCAATTGTTATGAATAAAACAGAACCTAGCAACTACTACCACGCCCTCTGTGTTGACTGGGATTGATGTCACCAGGATGAATGCGCTTAAAACCAACTGCTCCTCAAACCTGCAGCTCTATGAGTTCAAAGGATTATCAGTCTGGTATGTTGCTTATTGTCAGGGATGATTACTCTTTTACAAAGCTTAATTTTGACATTAGCTTAGGTTCTTGCTTAAACAAAAAACAACACGTCCAAAATGTACTGCTGTTGCACGCGTTAACCCTTTCTTGGTGAAGGAACGTAATCTTTGCCTACAGCATTATCACAGTTCACAGTTTGTGCTCGCTTCACAAAATTTTGCGATTGCTTCGGTCCCACGATGTCCTCTGCAGCATGTTGATCATGTTTTTATTGTCTTGGCTAATTCAAAGGCATGGCTCGTCCCCACCTATCATCTGCTGTCTGACCATCATTACACTGAGCGGCAGGCTCTGAGCTCACACCGCTTTTACCGTGCCCTCCTCTTATCTGTGTCCGCGAGAAACTAGAGAAGAAAATAGCCTCAAACAAGTTTGCAGCTTTTTCCATGACTCTTACTGCTGGATCATTAATAGCAGAACATGGAGGGGCTCTGAAATTGAGGGGGAGTGAAATACTATTTGAGAGAATTGCAGTGCTAAGCTGAAGTGTTTGTGTTTGATACGTGGATTTGTGGTGGACATTGTTCTACAAAAACAGTGATTTTTTCTCAGCTTAGGTCAGAGACTACATGAGATATGCTACATGACACAAGGGATCTTCTTTTTTTTTATAAATTTCACTTACCATTCATTGTTAATTTGTATTTTAGTCTTCTCACTTCAAGAAGGCATTAAGGTTTATAGTAATACTACATAAAATATCTTTCATTTTAAGAGATGGAAACTTGAAAACATGCAAACAAGCAATGATTTTGCATACTGTAACTGATTAAAAGAGCGTTCTATAAAAACATTACATGTTATTTCTGACATAACACTCTACGTAATGAGAAAAAGAAACTCTCAGGTATTGCTCAGTGCACCACTAGAAATGCTGAGGTTCAACAGCTCCTTAGACTCCATCAGCTTAATTAATGCTGTGTGTTGATGGAACACATTTTTCATCACATTTTGTCATTTCCATTTTGATTGATGCTTTAGGCGGCATGTATTGACTGGATGTTATGTACAACAACAAAACCTTCTCATTAGCACAGATTAATTCCCACTGCTGCTTTGCACATTGAGTTGCTGACCAAAGAATACATCATGCTTTGCTGCACTGCTCACCTATTCAAAGTCACCTCTGTCAGACAGGAAGTAAGTTAGAAAATCAAGGTGTTTCATTTTTAGCCACGTAACACTGATTACAGCATGACACCTACAGGCTCAAATTGAAAAATAATGAATGAATCAGTGGAAATGATACTGTTTGCATGATGGTAAAATATCATTCACAATTAGTTTTGGGGTAAAATTTCTCATTTATGTCAGCTGAGTAATAATATAAATGCATCATGTTCAACCTGAAGTTAGGTCCCCTGTGAGGCCACTTGCTGCCAAGAGTGAAGTTGCATCTTCTGGCCCCCTTTTGTCTCCTTGCAGTGACTTTGAATCCACTCCTGTTGCCTAAATACTTTGAATTTGCTAGAGGAAGAATTTGTCCTGAGTGGTCCAAACATTCACAGATGATGCTGCATTCAAAACATCTGAAAAATTCCACGTTGTTTTTCTAAAAACTGAAATGTTCCTTTAAATTGGATCTGAATAATAATTGTGACCTGCACCTGCAACATGTTGTAAGCTGTAGGTGCACCCCAAAGACCAAAAATATGTACAGTTTGGTTGAAGTCAATGGCATTTCCTTTTTGAAGCATTTAAAGAAAGAGAACTCAATTTCACACATTCCTCTGGCTACATCTGTAATCTGTATCACATGCAGACCATTTGCAGAGTGAATGCTGCAACACAAAAATAGATTATTAGTTGTCCGTTAAATGGATCGGGACAGCAGCTTATTCTATCATTAATAATTATTTGCTGTCAGCCTTGTCCTTTAGTAACAGATGACAAGAGAGATTGCTGTATATAAATCCATAATAGAGTGAAATATATGGTAATGATGAACAGAAAGATGAGTGATCAGAGTTTGTTGACCTAACGCCAATGCCCTGGTGGCTCCGATTGACATGCTGCGATGGAAATGATGCAGATGAATATGCAGATCTGGGGTTGGTTTATATGACACAAGCTCAATCAAACCTTTCGCGTTACATTGTCATATTTTGTAATGATGTTTTTTAAAAAAAACATTAACAGCTTCTACACTTCCTTTGCCAGCTGAGAATGTTGGCAGGATGATCGTGTCACATTGGTTCCGTGAAGGCAAAACAACGCCTAACTTAAATGGGAACTGGCTAACATGAAAATGGCGTCGGCTGGAATGAATGGAGTTAACTGAAGTAGCGATTTAGTCGAAAGCCCAGGCTGAGCGAAGGAATGCTGCTATCAAATTTCTGCTAGTGGCACTGTGATAACACCAACCCAGATATTATAACTATGCAATATGCAAAACGGTTAGGCAGTCTTTAAGTTTGATTGTGGCCATGCAGGAGATGCCATGAACAGCTGGTCACCAAAGTACATTTATAAGTGTTTTAGATTGCATTTCACCCAATACATCAAAATCATATATATATATATATATATATATACATGATATATATATATATATATATATATATATATATATATATAATATATATATATATACATGTATGTACATATATTATGACAGGATATAGGGAAATATATAAAATATTAAAAATATAACTTTATAACTAATTTATAACTTCCATAAAAATACAAGCTACTGAATGGTTACAATGGAGTTACAGGACAATGGTTCAATGAACATTAGAACTGAAGAGTCATAGTCCAGTTGAGGATTAAAGCTGCTTCTATTTGAGATGTTATTCTTAACATCACTCAGTTTAATATGTTTCCCTGTCCATGAATCCTGCAGTTAGCATGGTACTGCCTCTCCACCTGCACTCCTGCATGGCCTCCCCGGCAATGCATGCAGACGTTTGCTTCCCCACCTGTCCTAACTTCTCCTAACAGCCACGGCTTTTCTTTATTAGGACTTGTCTTCAAATTCTCACTCGTCCCCTCCCCCTTCCCCCCTCCCGCCCCCTCTCTTTTCTGTAGCATGCTTATGAAGATATGAGGTTGTTTGCATTCTAACAATGTAGCTGTTACTCTTAAATGTCATCGTGGCAACTAAGTCGCAAATTCAGTCTCAGCTTGGTGTCAGTAGCTCAGTCATTTACTTGTCAGATCACTGTCCAAAACAACAGTAGCACTTGTAACAACTTGTAACCTGTAATCTCAGACTCTATAAACTACTGTCATCACATTGTGACCATTCTCCATGTCCACGGGTCAGTTTATAGCTTCTTATGGACTAATATAAGGACACGATGACTCCCTCAGTGCTGGCCAGCACACCGATACAATCCAGCATTAAAGCATAGAACCATTATACTAATTGTTAACAAGCAAGCATTTCAGTTTTACCTGACTTTAATTCAATTAAGTAAACAAAAAAACAAGATTAAAGATGAAATAAACATAATGAATAAAGCTTAGATTATTATAAACATTTATTCTCAAGAATTCATATTAATTCCAGGTTAAGTGTGAAATAACAGACAGTACCTAAAACGTAACTGTAAATATTATTGTTGTAACACTTGGACCACTGGAGGGAACACAATTACAGAATCAGTCTTAATATCATATCAAAATATACCATTGGTTAAGTTGTATTACGGCGCAAATTTGGGTCACACATGTCAGATCATTTGGGAAAATCACAGTTAAGTGACAGGCCCTGCATTAAATACTGCATGGCGGGAGCTGTGCAGGAATTCAAAGATTATGCACCGTAATTATACAAAATTATTTTGAAGATATCAAAAATAAATTAGTGAAAATTAATCAAGAAAGATAAAGAGTTTAAAGCCTTTCAGGGGCTCTGTGGATATTGGACTATATTAGCTCTGTTCCACAATACAACACCCTCCCATAATGCATTTCTACTATATTGTCCTCACATTTTGCTCTGGTCCTGTGGATGACTGATACTGCTACAAACCAGAAATCTCATGCTGCATTCATGTCATGTAAAACTGAAATGTTTGCGAAAGATCCATTAGTTTCCATCCAATAGTTAGATTCTGTACTTTGGGGAAACAGTGTCAATGCAACAGCTGGCCAGCTGAGGCTAACACATCCTATTTTAGTGCAGTACCTACACCCACTTTGCTGTGGTAAGGATATGAACAGGTAATTTTAATATTACAGTGTATGTGTAAAGTGTCTGATGTAATGCTGGCTCTAGTTGTTTCCCATTTATCAACACACACACACACACACACACACAGCTCTCCACTCTGAATATGAAAGATTTCTGTTTGTTGATCAACAGTAAAAGCTTACACTTTTTATAGATGCCACAGCTAATTGTGCTTGAAATTATTCAGAGTTAAACCAAAGGTGACTCAGAATCACTTCCCTGGTGGTAACATAAGAGACAGCTCAGGTGTGTGTGTGTTGGGAAATCTTTGGGGAAATGAAATGTGAAGGCCTGGCTTTTACTGTAGCCTAACATGAGAAATCCAGGTTTGCCCAATGATTCTAGGGTTAAAATGTTATCATTTTACCATTCTAGCTTATGATAACAACCATGGTAAACATTACCTGCTAACCTTGACATGTTAGCATTGTGCACAGTAAATTAGGTAATTGCTGAGACCTGGGACCACACAGTGACATTGGAAATAAGTGATAAATAATGTTAAAGTTAGTCAATAGTATCCAGGTGAAAAGAAATTGGGATTCATAAAATTGTTATGCAAACATCCATGACATTATTTACAATTATGTACTATGTTTGCCTGAGTCATTTTCCTGTGCAGCGACTATTGTTGACATTTCAGGTGCCCTAGCTCTCAGATTTACAGCAGTGATCAAACCCAAACCTTTAGGAACATTTTTAATGTCTGAATTGATATAAATGACTCATCAATAATGATATCAACCCTGATGTTGACCTTAATGTACTTTTAATTAAAAAGACTCCAAAACACATCCTGCAGCATCAGGTTTGTGATACTACCATACCCCCTAACCCTCACCCAACAAACTGGACAATTCACTCTAAATCTTCCTACTTCCACTCTATCTTATTCTGCTTTCCCAGGCCTCTGCCTCCTCTCCTCATCCTCCACCTCCACATCTTTAGTGCTCCTGCACAGGAGTTGGTCTTAATACCAGCCATCTGCATTTCAGAGCCTGCCACTTCCCCTGCCAGCAGACAATGCTGTTCTTGTATGAGCAGCACCCAATAAGCTGCAGTCTCCCCTCCACCACAGTAACATTTAGCCCACGCATGTTCTCTAAAACTTAGTGACTGTTGTCAGTCATTGTTCAGGCCAACACACTGCACTACTAGTAATATTTCCCAGTTCTCAGCTCCAGAATCATCGCTTCTTGCATTACTTCAGCAGCACTGAGAGGCAGAGTAAGGGAATTTTAACCACCTTTCCGTCTAGTTTATGTAGCTAAACCAAGACAGAAAAGCCTCTGATCCACAATGTAAGCTCCTCACACCCATACTTCAGCCCGCAGCCTAAATTACACATCGTGAGTCAGGTTTTCATGACTCTGTGCTCAGCTCAGTCAAGAGAGCAAGGGCTTCACTTATGTAACAGAACCATCTGCATATTTAATGTTTGCACACTATTGTCGCACTAATTCAGATGTAGTGTAATGAGGAAGCAGATCATAGCACTTCAGGGTGATTTCTGAGACAGAGAGCTAACAATGAAGCAGGATCCTGTAGTATTTTCTCAGTTTTCGGGGTACTTCAGCATCACAGCATCAGGTTAAATTGGAAGTGCTCCCAACTAGCAGCACAGTAGCCTCCCAATGCGTTTCAGGCCCTGCAGCTCATCAGGAAACTACTCCAGAGAAATTCAGCTACACACCGTAGGCACAGGCTTTCACTTTACTCCATTATCAGGCATAGATGGTGCACCTTAATTTGACTTCTAGTAAAAACGAACTTGCATAATACAGGTAATACCATATCATGGGGCTCTGAAAGGGCAAGCCAAATTAATCCTTTGGCCCCAGACTGTTGCAAATAGGTCTCTGACTCAGCAGCAAGATGCTTCTGAAAGGGTAGCTCAGCCACGACAATAAAAGGTGATGGGTTGTTAGGAAGTGTCAGTCAACCACATCTAAAGGGAAACAGGGTTTTCTGATTTGATTGGCCACGTCTGAAGATGGGACATGGCAATTGCCATTATACTGAGGAATGAGGCACAATGAATCAGACAAATGGAGATTGATATTGTGCCTTTATCAGAAAGGGATAGGGGGTCAGTGTCAGTAGATTTCTCATCAGATACTGGAAATAAACTTAAAATAACCCTACTTTAATTCCCTAATATAATATGTAATCCAAATGACTAAAGGTCTCTGCAGAAACCAGTTAAAATGAAAAGGTATTTAGAAAAAAAGAATCTAATTATTTGGCTTCAAACAGAAGTGAGTTGAAAAACACCTCCAGACAGACAGACTTTAGAGTTTGATGGACAGTGATGACAACGATGCTAATGTTGTTCAGGCTCATGCACTCTGGTGCACAGTACAAGCCAGGCCAGTGGAACATGAAGTCAGCCCAGAGGTCCAGTACTCCACCACCCCACACACACTCTTCCCCTGGGTCCTCTCACACTCCCTCTCTTTGACCTGCAGTTCGTCGTGTGCCTCCCCGTTTCTCCATCCCACCCACCAATCACGAGGTGATGCCCGGTGGCAGCGTCAACTTGACCTGCGTCGCGGTCGGTGCTCCCATGCCTTATGTGAAGTGGATGAGCGGTGAGGTGGAGCTAACCCGGGAGGAGGAGATGCCAATTGGCCGCAATGTCCTAGAGCTCACCAACATCCGACAGTCTGCCAACTACACCTGTGTGGCCATATCCTCCCTGGGCATGATCGAGACAACAGCCCAGATAATTGTCAAAGGTCAGAAACACACTGTCTCTGGAGGTTGGTGCAAATGTGATCTCACATAGGACAGTGGGGAAAGTGGAAGCAGAAAAAGTGCACTACCAAATAACGGCATATTTATAGAGAAATCAAATAAATGCAGCCAATGTTTGTGGCTAACATTGGTCACAGTCATTACAGAAAGCGGATTGAGGTGATTTTTGTTCTTAATAATGGAAAGATTTACAATTTGGTTTACGATTTGAATGCGTCTGGTTTCAAAAAAAAGGAAAGAAAAAATTACTTTTTCCCAACTTTACGGAAGCCCACGGCTGCCAGTTTTATTATCAAATTAATTAACTGAATTAATCAATTACCCTGTTTTTTACAGGGCAGTTCATTCATGAAAACAGGAGCAGTATGCATGACAAAATCCCTAACTAGGGTTTCAGTGATGAGAAAGCCAGTGAGTGAACCTTTGAGTTGAGATGATTTTGTCTCAAATTGAAATTTAATCAGTGTAAAATTACAGACTTTTATGTATGTATGGCATATTTTCATATATTTTCATATTTCAGCTTTTGAGTTGTTTGCCACAGCAGTGAAACTTGTTTAGTTTTGAGTCCAGACAAAGATACACAGAAAGACATTTGTTAAGACTGCACATGCCTGTTGACAATGCCGCGTTATCCTATGACATTGCTGACATACTGGATGCCAAAGACAATTTAACTTTATATTCTGTTTACTTGTACACACAAATGATGAAATTCAAGGTTGCAACGTAAGAAAAATGTCAACTCTGTGCATGAATAACTACTTTTTTTGCTGCATGACACTGTGAGGTTCATATCAAATTGATGAATAGTTTAATGTTATCTTTTGAAAATGGAGGACAATAGGCTCTCCTCTGTGGTTGCATTTAAGAATACACTTCAGATGATTTTCAGCTCTGGTTATTCAGACTGTAGATGGATTTATATAAGAGTGCATGCACCCATCTGGCAACATAATACATGTACTCAGCATGCAGGCCCTGTGCAGCTTAGGAGGGGTCAGAAACAGGCACCTGAATGAGAGTTAACAGTTAGACTGGCAGTGTTGAAGAGCTCCATGTAGTGTGTGCTACAGTGGGTGTTCCTCCTGCTGGACCTCCATGTCAGACTTGTTTGTCTGACTCTTGTGTATCTCTCCACTCTCTAACAGCCCTGCCCAAGCAGCCCACCTCTCTTATTGTGACAGAAACCACAGCTACCAGTGTCACCCTGACATGGGACTCTGGCAACCCAGAGCCAGTGTCATACTATGTTATCCAGTACCGTGCCAAACTGTCCGACAACGGCTTCCAGGAAGTAGATGGAGTAGCCACAACGCGCTACAGCATCGGCGGCTTAAGCCCTTTCTCAGAATATGAGTTTCGTGTCATGGCTGTCAACAATGTTGGCCGTGGGCCTCCCAGTGGTATTGTGGATACTCGTACAAGCGAGCAGGCACCATCATCACCCCCTCTTCACGTCCAAGCGCGCATGCTGAGCTCCAGCACAATGCTAGTCCAGTGGGAGCCTCCAGAGGAACCCAATGGCCAAATCCGGGGCTACAGAGTCTACTACAGCTCTGACCATGATGCCCCGCTTAACACCTGGCAGAAACACAACACAGATGACAGCCAGCTCACCACCATCTCAGGCCTCACCACAGATATCACCTACAGCCTGAGGGTGCTGGGCTTCACTTCAGTGGGAGATGGACCTCCCTCTGATGTTCTGCAGATCAAGACCCAGCAGGGAGGTGAGTGCACACTTGCTGTCACTGCAAAGCAATGACACAAGAAGTCTCTGAGTTTGTTACAGTTACACTGCATTTAAGAGACACAGGTTCAGATTTTTCTGGGTCATTTTGTGGCACCGTGAGAAGTGCCCGTCAAGTGATGGAGGAATTATTGAGATCATTTACATACTTCAATACGAGCACTTCCACAATGTAAAAATGAAATGTAACTTAATCCAATATTGACACCTCTCAAGCTTTCTTCACCACCTAGTCACTGACATTAGCTGTGTCCTAGTTCCATTCTGTGCACTCATGGTGACCAAGTTCTAAGCAAGTAATAAAGCTTATACGCTCGCATGTTTTATGAGTCTGCTTTTGACAAACACAATGACAAAGAAATAATCACAGGAAATTGAGGGGTGACTCACAGCCACAAAAAATGAAAATAAATGATGGATAATGGGGATGTGACTACAAAAGGATTTAAGAAAACATGTCCAAGCAGCAGTTTGATTGAAATCTATCCATCCATTTTTTGTAACTGCCTTATCCCGCATCCGCAGGGATGCTGGAACCTATCCCAGCAGTCACTGGGCGGAAGGCCGGGTACACACAGGACAGGTCATTAGTCTGTCGCTGTGCTTGATTGAAATCTATGTATGCATATATTTCTAAGGTTATAAGAGAGTCAGTCTGGTGGTACACTGGCTTCAAAACCAGATGGAGAGTGAATGCACCTACACTGACATAGTACGCCTGCTACAAAACCAACCCCATGTCATAATCAACAGTCTACAGCTATCTATCTGCTCTGCTAACATGTATCTAAATTGCATCTCCATGACTCCATAATTACAGAGAGCGGTGTAATTTAGATTAAGACCTGGCTGTTTGAACACATTGCACTTATGAGACATGTCTGTGTCTGTGGACCAATGGACCAGTGAGAGAACTTATTGGTGGCAGCAGAACTGTGTGGGATGATTGTTACATTCCCATCATTCTGAAATTGAAAAACACGTAAATTGAAACATTAGTCTATCAAATGTTCACCAGCTGAGATGAACACAGCGGGTCAGTACAAAGATAGCCAGGAGCACATACAGCACATGTGGGTGTAAGGTCTCATATGTTTTGTCCTCGAGGACAAAGTCGCTGCATGCATGTAGAGTAATAACAATAGTACTTCAGTCACAGAAAGCTACTTAAAAACTAAGTCTAAACCACTTGCAGACCGACCGGGACATTGCTGCTTTCTTCAGCATCCTCACCACACTGTGGTCCAGTAACTGACAAATACAAGACCAAGCTTCAACTAGGCACAAAACCCTGGGTGACATCACAGTCTGGCAGTACAAATGGAGAAGCTGAGGCCTGCCATGCTTGGATAACATGCCTCACTAAACTCTTGGCAGTCATGACCATGAGACACCTGTTAGTAAATTAAATTTGTAGTTCAGTGACATCACCTGAGAGGATTTTAAGAGGATGGTGCCCTTTATACTTCCTCAGTTTATTTGCTGTTCTGAATACTGGTGAGCATCATTTCACCTGATGACTTCTCAACGTCCAGCCTCCAAACTCATCTCCTTACTGCCTTACAACGGATTTCCATTTGAATACCCCTTCCCCTGTTTCTGTCTTTGTTCCCGCCTCTGAGTCTCTTCATGTCTTTGTTTTTGCCTGCAGTTCCAGCTCAGCCATCTGGTTTTGAGGCTGAGGCCGAGCTGGACTCGCGCATTATGCTGTCATGGCTTTGGCCTGTCCAGGACCAGGTCATTAGTTTTGAACTGCTCTACTGGGAGGCCAGCAATCCCACAGATAAGGTAAATGCCACTTTAAAAGCTCTTCCAGCGAGGTTGTGTGATAGGATGGATTATACTCTTAAAATGAGTCCGATACATTTTTTGCTTGTATGTTTCATTCATTCATTCATTTTTTTATATTTTTTTTTATTTAAAGATTTTGTATTGGTGCCTCTACAGGTATGCATGTATGGCATGTGTATTGCCTTTTCTGTATGTGTAGGATTCAGTATGTTCTGCAACTGATTAGCATATTTATATTTATAATTTTAGAAATTATTATATTCATTATATTCATTTTCACTGACTGTATACAGTTTCTATTTGTTATTCAAATCTTTAAAGGTTAGATTATTCATGTAACAGTGATCATGTGGATTTGTGTGTGTATGCAAACATACCTTATATATCTGTGTACGCAGCGGGGCCTTCACAATCCCATGGTTTTCATCTCTCCACAGCATCGTGTCACTTTCAACCCAGCAGGCTTCCATGCAGTGGATGATCTAAAGCCAGATACAGTCTACATGTTTTCCCTGGCAGCAAGATCTGACATGGGTTTAGGAGTCTTCACTCAGCCTATCGAGGCCAGGACAGCCCAGTCCAGTGAGTACTGCAGCCTTCTAATGTCACTGTGGGTCATCCATGAAAGGATGCATTGTTGTCTTTTAGTTTCTAGTCTGTTTTGAACCAAGAGGAGTAAACATCGGTTCATTCTGACTGACAGGTAAGTCATTTACTCAGTATATTTGATCCAGTGAATGTAATCCTTCATCAGTGACACATGGAATCCACGAACAGGCCGTGCTGCACTTTAAAGTAAGGTCAAGTGTGTGTGTGTGTGTTTGTGTGTGTGTGTATGCACACCATGTGTAACATTGTCTAAGGTGATCTGCAGAGGTGAACAACAGTCTGCAGCATTTAGGGAAATAACTGGACCACTCCAATTGTCACCCAGCGTTTCAGTGCTCATGTTTGTGGATCAGTTTGGCTGAATCAAATTATCAGTCGGCTTTGAATTGGATTACATCACTGCGTTGGTTTTACATTGGATTATTCATATTGACTGATGATAGACACACAAAAGGCTGTTGCCATGATTTTCTCAAATAAGTACGAATTTCTCCAGAACAACCTCCCCAATAAATCTTTGACCAGTCAACCAAAACTAAATCTGCAACATATTCAATTTATTTTATCCAAGTGTATTTACTCATTTAGTATAATAGCCTGATTTTTTATTGTTTCAAAACATTCTCATACTGCCAGGATAAGAACGTGATGGGAAAATGTGTAATGCATTTACTTTACTTGATTAATTAATTATTTTTCAAAATTAAAATGGAATGCACTGAGGTTAAAATATTCCGATAAGCCTTAAAAACATGGTGTACAATATCTGTAGAATGTGAAGTAAACCACCACCCTAGAGCAAGAAGGACTCAAGCATGGAACCCGTTTGTTGTTACTGCTTTCCACTGCCTGTGAAATGTATTTGACTTCATAATATATCTAAAGTTAGTAAATGCTACAATGCTGCAAAACATAAATGTTAAATCAATCTCATTTTGCAACTTAAGATGACATTTGAGGTCAGGTCTTGCTCAATATAGACTGGCCCAAGGGAAGACACCAGAAAGAGGCAGGGTGGTGTGAGCTGTACATGAGCAGAGCAGCACCAGCTCAGGCCCTCTGTCAGTGCCTAAAAGGGATGCATTCAGGCACAGAACAGAGTGTGGGTCACATGCCTTTTAGCAGAATTCACATAATCACTGCAACGATGTGCAGAAAACGGATGAAAATAGAACACTAAGCCGCATTTTACATGACTCCACATGACTACAGGTGGACTGTTTAAACTCATCTGAGATGCCTCCTGGGTACAAACGCCATGAGAGTTCTGATGGACAACACATTTCTTGTGTGTATGGCCAGTTAGTAGCCGGTACCACCATGCAGCAAGGGTTAGTGATTAAATCATTTCATTAAATCATTTTACCGTCACTATTTTTGTCAGGACAAACCAAAATTTGCAGAGTTTGGAATGCGGCGCTCAAAGAACCTGAGGACATTTGTAACGTTCTGCACGTCAGACAGCATTGATTTTTTTATTTTTTATTTTTAGAGCGGCAGAAGGTAGAAACAAATTTAGTCTGTAGCATTTATATTTAAATGCTTGTAAAGGTGCTGTTGTGAAGTGATAGTCCATTGATCTTTCTTTTAAACTGCTCCTTAACTTTAAACCTCTTGATTATCTGTTGCTTTTCAGTGATTCAATCAAATACACATATCGAGTGGTTGAAGACCTTCGTCATCTTTACATTTCCAACATAATGAATTCAACAGATTTGTACAAAGGCATATTTTAAAGAGGTTGGAGGGCCTGACATTATTGTTCGTTGTCATTTGTTTTACAAACGTAAGGAGAGATTGGCTTTTATTCAGAGCTTTGTGACTCTGACTCCCAGCTGAGTAGGTGAGCAGAACCTTCTATTCTGAGGCAGCCATCTGTGCGCGCTCAAACTATTATAACACGGTAATCGTAGCAAACAACCCATCTAGCTCGCAGAACTGTGTAATTGTACATCTTACGTGTCAAGCTCTCCAGATTTAACCACCAGTGCAGCATGTGTCGACGTTATTCCACACGTCAGCCATGCTTGATTTTGCTGAACACGCTACTCGCTTCCAAAGCTCAAGGACCAAGGCCACAAGCAGGGAAAATGTCATTGTAAAGAGATTTTTGTCAGGCACAGAATCCTTTATTTCACCTGTGTTTTCACTCAGAAACACCCATCTGCTTTCTGCTTCGGATAAAAAAAAAAATCACCAAGCGTTGCTCACAGCATATTTTGACAAACAGTCTAACAACAGTGCTATCAATTCAATCAGAACAGTGTGACGTAAGAACTAGAATGCATGAACAGACTGTTGCACAGAAAGAAGGCTTTTGTCATGTCAGCCAAGTTCCTTCAAAATGATAGTTTTACATGTAAAGCATGACATAGAGTGTACCGAGGTGGAGACTTTGAATTCTAATGATTTTAAGAGGTTTTTACACATTACAGCATTTTGGTTTTATCCCACATATATTATATTTTTTCCTTGTTGGTTAGGATCATTCTTTTTCTGTCCAAATCTTCATTTATTTTCACTTGCTGCCACCCACTTATACTCCAAGTTTTGCTATTTTTCATGACCCTGTTTCTATCTGCAACTTGAATCTGTGGCAGTGCATCTCCCACACACGGACCTGTCTGTTTGATCTATCGCACCCCTGCATGGATGTACTGCGTCCAAAGGTTCTCGTATGTGTGATGGAATTACGGCTTTTCTTGCGCGTCTCTTTCAACTTGTCACGAGCACCTCTGCTGCAGGCGAGCAAACCATCCTCCAACGCTGTTCAAACGGTGACCTCACTGGGTCCACATGCTCTGCCGGGGCTGCCAAACCGCAGGCGAGCATGATAACAGTCCCCTGTGTTAATTCTCCCACCTGCTCCACACTCATTTCAACTGCTGGTTTTTGCCGCTGTGCTTCGTTGTATTCTGCTCTTGTGTATCACTGTGCATAAACGCATTCACCTCCAATGTGTTTTCCTTCACTTCACACTGTATTAGTTACATTTCTATGAGAGATCACCATTGTTTCACAGAAAGGTAGCTTCAGTGTGAAGTGTTGGCCTTGTTTTGTTTGCCCTCTGGACTGTGAAGCTCATTTGTCAGAGAGCCTGAAAACACAAACAATCAGTTTACCAACATGCTTGCTATCGTGTCAATTACATGATGAAAGTACTTTAATTGTTCACTGATATATATTTTTAGACAACTAATGTGATTGTCAGTCAGAGAACACTGTGACATGACTAAAAAAGGCATGACAACTTTATTTGTTTATCAAACAACAAGGCTATTTCATTGCTTTATGTGAAAAATGAGACATCAAGATTTGATCAAAAATTCAGAAATTCAAATCAGAAATGAAAAAGACTATGTTAAGACATTTGTAAGACAGACACTAGTTTACATCGTCAACCTAACTGCAGATGCTTTCTGTAACACATTAAATCTCAACAGTCCAGACGCTCACTTGTTCTGTCTTCCATTATCCACCATGCTTGACCATTACCCTCCCTCCTCCCCTCCCATCAGCCCCTTCAGCCCCTCCCCAGGAGGTACGCTTGCTCAGCCTCAGCTCCACCAGCATCAAGGTGAGTTGGGTGGCGCCGCCCACAGACAGCCGCCACGGGAAGATAGCACGCTATTCCCTAGCCTACCAAGCGGTCACAGGAGAGGACACGGAGAGCCACCAGGTGTCAGGAATTGGGCCTGATGTTACCAGCTACATGCTGGAGGACCTGGAGAAGTGGACTGAGTATTTGGTGTCAGTGAGGGCTCACACTGACGTCGGGCCCGGCCCAGAGAGCCCTGTAGCCCGCATCAGAACCCAGGAAGATGGTACGTGACATGTCATAGGGAGCTTCCTGGGGCACCCAGGAAATATTGACTCTCCTCTTCTTTCTCTGCTCCTCTCCTGCTGCTGCTGTTTAAATTCACACACTCATAGAGAGTAGAATTGACACTTCTGTGGACTGTAATGCAAACCACCATCTGCTGGTTTAAATCCAACAATATTACAACATTACACAGACATCCAGTGCAAAAGGTTTGTCTGTGTCTTGGAAGAGCACCTACAGTGAAAATGTGCCAAGTAATATAATTGTTTTAATATGTACAAACAAAACCTGAAATTTGATTCATTTATTAAGAAAAAGCCAGACCATTATACCCAGGAATTCATTTATGTTTATTAGTCATCATACATGATTTATTACATTATTTATAGCATACGATCAGTCAAATACCAACATTCAGAGCCAGTGCAGGAAGTACTGTGTTGGAAAAAGAAGTCAAAGTGGTGGATGTAGTGCATCCAGCCTCAATGTGGCAGACATTCTGTCGCAATCCAAAAGGAAGGGTAAGGGAGAGCTGTTTTGCCTCTTTTTAAACTCGAATCATTAAATCGAATCATTCACTGATATTAACCACTGGTTTTGCTTGGAACCTTGACTGCACCATAACAGTAATTTTAATATTCATCACAGCAATCATCTTTGAAATGGGCTTGTTTGACCACATTAGATTTCAAGCATAGAGGCGTTACACAATGTCCTTTCTGAAAATGTAACACTGACCTTACTCTTTCTGGAATCAGTTTGTATACCTGCGATACTATGGTCTCTTCATAGTTCATGGTTTAGAGATGTATTAAGAAGTCACAGCACAAGCTTGTGCTTATTTCAGAATATTTTGCTGTCATTGATCTTCTGCCTGCCTCTTTCTGCTAGTTTCTGCATCTCTTTCCCAGCCTGATGACATGGCTCTAGCCTGCTGGAACGCTGCCATGTTAGACTAAAGTGTCTGGAGAATTGCCTGAGTGGCAACATGACATGCTCTTTCTCTGTCTTCAGTCAGATAGCAAGTCTCAGGCACAAGCTAAATGGCCACTATGATTCAGTCTGCAGGGAGGTTCTGCCATTCCAAACACATTTGTTTTTACTGGCACTGCTGACAAAAGTGCAGGAGCAGAATGCAGCAAAGCCCAGCGCTCACAGCTCGAAGACAGACACCATTACAGCAAATCCTTACAAGAGGATTCACCTTCTTTGTAAGAGCACAGTTGTCCATATCATAACCAATGAGAACAAAGAGAGTCATGGCCTCTTTTCTGGAGCCACTAGAGGAAATCAAGGATGAGTCCTGGACAATGTCATGGAGGCTTAGAGAGAATAGCAGCACAGCATGGAACCTGTTCTCTGTTTACTGTTCAGACCAGCTCAGGCCTTCGACTGCTTACAAATGAACCCCAGCGCTGCCACTGTCATCTTCCCGACTACATTCTTTCATTTTCCTCTTAATCATATCCGTCTCACCATTGACCAGATTAATTTGATTGCCTCATTCGCTTGTTGCATTTTAATTTTCTTTGTCTGTGTGAAAGTCTGAATGGGAATGAACAAGAAAGGGTGATTGTGCTTGTTTGTATGCATGCACTTGTATTTGCTCTATGTTCATTGATTTGTTTGATTGAAGCTGTCAGGTAAGTGTCTTTCTTTTAGCTTAGCATCAGAACAGCTAGCCTAGCTCCATTCAAAGCTCAAACATATATTGACCAACATCTGTATGTCTAACTCATTACTAGTAGAACTAAAGGTTCCTTTTGCAGTTTTCTTACCCCTTGTATCGCTATGAATGAAGCTATGAAGCTTTTTTCCATGAGCTGATCCCAGACTTGTTCATATCATGCACACACAGCTGATTTAAATAGTTTAAATGGCATTCATTTGCTTCTGGGATGTTTTGTAAGGAATGAAATCCACGCAACAAGTTTGTCAGAGTAGCATGAAGACGTTGCTTTTGTTTTCTTCCAACGAAGCTTCAGGAGACTGCATACTGCCAGACATGATATGTTACAGACATGATATTGGTATCAAGAATCTATCTAACCTTTTGGAAAAAGAGAAAGAATGTATTTCCAAAAATGTTTGGCCACTGCTTTGAAGTGACTGTGCAAAATGTGTAAAACAGTTTATTAAAGCAGCAATGCTTTAATACTAAATACAAAACTATTCTTAAGTTTATTTAACTGCTTGTGCTCGTCACACTTGAATAATGGGCATTTAATCCATCTGCAGCCATGGCTTCAAAAGCAGCTTGAACAAACCGTGAATAAAGGCAGGCTAGCATGACGACAATTATAAAAAGCTGAAATGATCTGCGGTTGGATATCATTTCTGTTTGCGGTGACAACACGCTTGTCTTAAACACTTTTCTTAAAGCCAATCCAAATTTAACCTTATTTCATTAAACTACTACTAGGCCTACTCAACAGCGTTTTAAATGCCTAGTTTAATACCAGTGTTTCTTGCCAAAACAATTACCTTACCCTTTCTTCAATCCAACTTTCTGTTTATTTTTAATTCTTTTTCTGGACAGCGCAGTCTTTTGAATTAAACCCCAGAGTTGTTGGATTTTAGAGACAAATCTGAATAGTGTTTCATTCCTCCTACCGGTGTTTTAACCCTCTCCACCTTCTGTCCTTCTCTCCTCATCTTCACTCTCTCTCTCTCCGCCTCTTCCGCCACACTTAATTTCGGCACACCCACTGAATTTTAATCTCATGCTCTTTTCATCTCTTTCCATCTCTCCGCACACCATTTGACTTTGAGTTCTCACCACTGACTGAATTTTTGCAGCATCTGTCCATTCTCCACACAGAGTGTTGCAGCTTCCTCTGTGCTCTGCCCACAAATCATCCTTCCATCTCACATCAGTGTCGGCCTGATGCCTGAGTACACATTCTCATTTTCTATTCTGACACTACAGTAGCTTAGTTAATTAACTCTTCATAATCAGTGACATACAATACTACTGCTGGTCTTTATAGTATGGACACAGAGGAGCAGACGTTGTCTCTTTCTGCCTCAGCTATTTGTTTGCATTAATTTAAATATTCAAGTTTGGTTTATCACACTGGAGAGTCGGGGTACATTTGAGGATAAATATAAAAACAAAAGATAAATAGATTTGCCCCGTTACAACCAAGTGACAGGCATCAAAATGACAAAAACAGTACCTAATGTAGATTTGGCCACCATTCCATTCAATGTTGTCATTTTGTGCAACGCTACATCACTCCCAGTGATGCTGCACTGCTTTGATCGCTACCTGGTTGGTGCAGCTAAAGAATGTTTCAGAATTCATGAATTCGTGAATTCATGGTGCACAACTTCTCAAGTGCCTGCAGAACAACCAGCACGCCCTCTGGATCTGATGCATGGGCTTACCTCTTTATCACCAGAGGTCTTTGTACTGCTGTGGCTACTGTTTGGTCTTCGGGTTGTGTCCTGTGCTGGTGCACGACATGATTGTTGGGTTTGACCCAAAAGCACACAGGCAGGATTGTTAAAGCAACAGTGCAAGTAGTCACATAACAACCTGTAACTCTGGTCCCACTGGTAATCGTAGTGTATCTCACAATACTAACTCACAGCACTTAGCTGGCAGCTGTTGCTTGCATATTACCAGGCTGTGCTGCGTTCAGGAACAGCAGACACCCTCTGAAACCATTTTGATGATACCTCATATTTGCCCTTTGCCACTGCACTTTTTTTAATGTTTGGGTTATGGGAAATTCCAAGTTATGAGTTGTTTAATTCCTGCAGTGGAAAACTATGGAACAGTCCAGAAGGTGATTCTTTTCATTTCTCACAGGATATTAACTTGTCGATCTTTTGTGCACAAGATATCTTGTTTGCATAAGATAATAAGTCTGCTGGGCCTATAATATAATTCAAATGATTGTATTTAAGTTTCAGTGCAGAAATGGCAACTGCTGTTGTTAAAACTAAATATAGGAAAATTGCATTTCCCCGACAGCATAGTGAAAGAAAAACTACAATTTGTTTTGTTGTTCAGGATGTGTTTCTTTTTCATTATCCATTCGCTGATGGAAGCTGCAGACTGTTTCTGATTCACCCAGTTGTCTTCCATGTTAGGGTCAGCACAACTTTACTCCACATTGGAAGGAATATTTTTAAAAGCAACAAAATAGCAGGCTCTTTAAACAGCTATGGACATGAAAACACATCAGAGTTTATTCACTGACCTGCTTCACCTGTGGTTCTAAGCGTATTCAGAAATGTGTCAAATAATGTGTTCAATGACGTGAATATGCGATAAATCACAGCAGCATGTTGAGGTCATGGATTTCTTTTATCCGACGTACGCAGAAGGAAAATAATGCAGGCAGACTCGCAGACTGGAGTAAGAGAGATAGAAAGGAGACAATTAGTGGAGGCCTCAGCATTTGACAGCTGCTGCAGAGAATCCTCAGTGCCCACAGACACATGAGCTGGCTTCATGCAGGCAGCCAGGAAGGCTCTACAAGTTTAAAACCAGCATGGACCATGTAAGCCTCATCAAAGTCTGCATTAAGCACATCTCCACATTACAGAGGGAATTACAAACAAATTTGTGTGCACACCAAGGCTGAAATTATTTTACATTACTTTGGGGAAAATCTTAAATCATAAAGCTCCCCAGAGCTTCACTCGTGGTCTTCTTCCATGCAATATTTTTAACCTCCCACTAGCTCACATCATGAAAACAAAATATTTTACCATAAATATGCAGAAAACACACAATTTTAAATAATCATATCACCAATGGTGCATGCTGGTGCTAGCCCTATGCTAACTGCACTGATGAAATCATAGATTGGACGTTTAAAAGACCAATTAAAAGACAGTGCTCAACTATGCAGAAGTCATAGTGTAGCCATGGACTCGAATTTATGTAGCCACATTAAGATAATCACAAAGTCTACAGGCCTACTGTCACCTGAGAAGATTTCAGAGTTAAATAAGTTTGGCCTCAGCAAGAGATAGACAAACTTCTCCATTTGTTTAGCTTCAGCCTGTCCTGGGACAAGTCTGTATACTGTTCCCAAAGACAAAATGCATTCTGTTTGAAATGCATCCTCAGCCACACAAATGTTTTTTCTCACAGCACTTACTCATGCAGCTGTGTCGTCCAAATAGAAAACTCCACTCACTGAAATGAGCGGTACAACAGCACACCTGTCGATTTATTATGACAGGGAAAGAATAGCTTGTTTTAATGTCATTTCAAATCATAATTACACTCAAACAGCTAAATCTGAAAATGCAGTGCAACATACCATAGCATAGTTTGTTCCCTTAATATACATTTACTCAAGGTATATGAAGTGCAAATGAAGTAAATCTGTACAGAGGCAACAACCAGTGTGGCTCCAACAGCGTTGAGGATCCCGAAGAGCTCATTTCAATCCGTGGCAGCAGACAGACTTCAGAGATGGTGTTCTGTCTGCAGTGGGACTCTGTTGTCTGTTATGCGGTTCTTTTGTTCTTCTTCCTCACAGCACAGGCCGTTGCTTTGTACTTTGCTGTTAACACAGAAGTTTATTGACATCATTTCTGCAAAGGTTGAAGCCTGATTCTGGAAGCTTGCTGATACCTTCTGAGGTTAAATGATGCTAATTAGTCTGAAGTGCAAAGTGCTGACACCAAGTTACAGCATGTTTCTTTGCCTGCTGTGCTGAGTGATACTTGAGCCTCTGTAACACTATACTCTCTGTGTCTTGATCTCTTAATACCGGGCTTTTTAACCTTTAATGCTTTCTTTCCTCTCCTTCTCCTTTCTGTCTTACTGTCCATCAATATTTGCCCAACCTCACTCAGATCAAGTCAAATTTATATTCGTTTACACATCCCTCTGATGCTGACCAAGCATTTTACTTGAATCATTATGAGCTCATTTCAATATTCTGTAAAGTAGAGTAAAACTTGCTTCCAGCATTCTCTTGAGGCTCCATATGACAAGCTTTGATCTGAATACTCCGCAAAGAATGCAACCTTCACATTACCTTGGATCTTCTCCAGGCTCATTACCATCATATCAGGTCACTGGAATGTTAAAAGTCTGATATCACTTTACCAGTTTGGGATAGATAAACCGCTGAATTGTATTTATAACTCTTAAAACACCTGGTTGGCTTTTCAGTGTGTGGGAAAAACAGTTATTACCAAATAAAACTGCATTTTACGGATTAGACATCATTTTATATCTCTAAACTATCCATCATGATCCATGTACACCTGTGGTCTTCTTGATTTTGTATTAAATTTAATAATTTATCCAAAGGATTTGAACAAAGCAAAAATAAATCTTGTAGAAGAAATGACAACGCATTTTTCTGCACAACTGAGACCTCAAGCACTTGAGTGCTTGGATTTTAGTTACAGTTGAAACTGGTTTGTGGTTAATCCTCCAGTACATAGCCACGATCAATAAATATACAATCATACAATCTACTTTACGCTCATCATCGCTGAGATTAAAAATGGTAAGATTAGCAAATTTAATTAAATGTCTTTTCTACACATGGAGTGCAGCTACCAACTATCACAGTCTAGGGTTAATCAGACCTTTATTAATTAATTGGCATTAGCTGGGTGAAGCCAGATGCTCCTCTAATCCTTTGTTTACCCTCAAAACCAATGAACCAAAACAAACCACAGCCATCAAGTGAACCATGACTAGGAAAGAAGAAATAAACAGCAGTGAATGATCTACACCAGGGGTCGCCAAGGGGTCAATAATATAATAACACAAACTTGATTTGTCACTTGGTCAAACCGGTCTAAATTTTCATCCAATCAAAATTACACGTGCCCCGCCCCCTGCCCGAGATGAAACGATTGTTTGTCAACTAGCTGTCAATCAAACATTTGCGCTGTGCTGCTGTCAGTCATTGGAGCGGGGCGGGGAGGGAGGCAGGCTGACCAGGTGCCAGGCAGTTAGCGGGCTAGCCTAGCAACAGTGACAGCAGCAGAGTTCCGTCAAACAGCCCTTAACTGATGGCGGGAGTCTGTCCGCTATTGCCGACGTCCAGCTTGGTGCGAACGCTGTGCCGCGGAGGGTGTGTGCGCTGTTTGTGGATGCGGTCAGACAGCTGGAGTCGGACCTGAACAGGTGCTTCTGGTTTTCGCTCCAGCGTGATGAGTCTGTGGCCTCCAGTGATACAGCACTGTTTTCGTACGGATGCTGTTTGCGCAAATGAACATACTTGGTTTTTTGATAAAGTACTCTATCTCATAATTTTTTAGATAGAACATAGAAATAGAAAACAACATGCACATGCTTATGAATTTAAGTTATTATACACAATATGTGTTCTGTATTAACATTTTTGAATGTGTTATATGCAAAAGAAGCATATTCACTTGTTCTATATGGAAATTAGCTATGTCAATAAATGTTACTAAACATGAGGAGCTCTCTGGCACTTTCACTCTGTAAAAGTAGCTCACAGAATATAAAAGGTTGGAGACCCCTGATCTACACAGACAGTGTGCATCACCGAACAGTTTGAGAAAAACTGACATTGTGACATTTTTTATGTAGGAGATGAGGAGAGTCTTCAAATTCTGACAGAACATCCTGCCACTGAAATTTCTTTCTCTGTGATTGTCATATATAAAATATTGGAGGAAACTGTTAAAGGGAAACTGTTGAAGGGAACCCCAGGTTGTTGGAATTCAACAAAAAAAAGAAACATTCAACTTTTCCCAAAGACTTGAAACTGAACTTGTGTGCTATGTTCCTGTGTGTACGATGCTGCAGTGCCTGGAGCTCCTCCCAGGAAGGTGGAGGCCGATGCCCTAAACTCCACTGCCCTCAGGGTGACCTGGAAGCCTCCCCTGTCTGTGAAGCAGCACGGCCAGATCAGGGGCTACCAGCTGGTCTACTCCAGGCTAGAGAATGGGGAGCCGCACGGACAGCCGGTCATCGTGGACGTTTCCTTTCCCGAAGCCCAGGTACTGTCACGTTCTTTCAACTGAGCTCTTCCAGCTTATAAAGAAGTAAATGCAGTATGAGGGAGATTAATTAATCAGTCAGTCTCACTGCACAATGAAATAACCAAATGAGGACGATTCTAGATTCTTCCAAAAAAACATCTTTGTGTTGGATCTGAACAGCATGTGCCTCACCAAAATAATATGTGCAAATGATTTTTCATCTTTTCCTGAAATAGAAAAGGGATGAAAGGGCTGAGAATAAACTGTGTGTGGCCTGTTGTTTGCTTGAAAAAAAATACATTTCTGATTCAGTTTTTCTGATGAGAATTCACATACAATGACTTGTTAAAATAATTGCAGTTTTTGTTTGTGGCAGTTATTTTTATTGCCGCCTACAGTGGTGGAAAACAGCCACATATATCAAGGTGTGAATAATAGAAATGCCTGAATAATCCTGTTTAGGGATTCAAAAGCAGCTGTGTGCATGTGTTTGTGTTGGAGATAGTTGGGCATGGGCACTGAAAATGAATAGAAATAGTTTATAATATAAGTTAATGAGAGTTATGAAGCAGTGAAGGGAATGAGAAGCAGAGATTTAAAGCAAGCTACTGAATGGCTAAGCCAAATGAGCCACATTATGAGCCATCTCACTGTGCTCTTTAAGGTTTTCGGTGGAAGTTTTAACTGTAAGAGGCTCTGCTGTCTCAACAGTGACAGGTGTTTTTATTTCAATTGTGTATCTTTGCAAGTTCAGTGAGGGCATTAAATCAGTGATTTGATACCACGCCTTTCCAAGACCACAGACTACTAATACTTAACCAAAAGTAAAACTGAAATTTAAAAATACACAAATATTTATATATAAGCACCCCAAAAAGTTCTTTGGTGTTTAGTTCACAAGTTTTTTCACTTCAGAAGACAACAAGTTGCAGTGACGTCTCAACTCTTGTCAAGCCCGATGATGGCCTCGCCTGCACCCCAGCTTACCAAGTCGTAGGCATGACACCTGTTTTAACAGCCAATCAGCTCATAGCAGAGTCAGCTGCTCAAGTGAGTTCCAGACTGCCCGCTGGAAATGAATCCAACTTCAAGGCAAAACTTGCATAAATCAGGGTTTTCTGCAGACCCACCCAGAGATGGCTCGAGATTCTCAACTGCCTTCTTTATGTTTTTTACTGTTTCATCATTACTACTTGCTATCACCACTCTCATTTATAATTTATGACACTTCAAATTATATCCAGCAATGTCCAGTTAGAACAGAAATGCAGAGTCATTACTATCTTGTCTAATCAATTTGGAGCAGTTGCACGTTTTTGGAAGTTTCATCTTGCCTCTTTGCAAATTGTTGGTCCGGGTGTGGCTCTAGGTTTGTTTGACTTATGTAAAAATCAAAAGTGGGACAGGTTGACATGACCAGCACGGCTGAGATGACAATACGTATGAAATTTCGAGACCAAAGACAGAATTAAAGCAGGAAAATAATGTCATGGATTGACAGGTCAGCTGCAGTAGGAGTGAGCACGTGAGCCCAGCGTGGTGTGGTGGATGTTTATAGGTGGTGGTGTTCAACTTCTTTCCTCTCAGTTTGTTTTGTTCTCCAGGAGGAGCGTCTCACCTGATTTCTTTTTAAAGCAGCATTCCTGTCTTATCTGTGCAAGGCAGGAGGCCTGATAAAGGGCCCACATCTCACAACTCATCTACAGCTCTGTCTTAGCACCACCCGCCTCTACACACACACACCGATTCTCTTAACCACTTCACACGCTTGCTAAGGCTTTCCTTGAAGGAACTGTCTTCAAGCCTCATGTGTGATAAGTTTATTCTCTCCCCCTGGTGTCAGCGATGGTGATGAGACTCAACACAAAGACTCTGGTGCCATGTGACCCCTACACACATACACCATACCCTCCAGAGGCAAAACTCGCTCTGACCCATCCACTAACTTGACAAGGCAACATTTTGACAACTTGGACTTTGTACCGGCTTCCTTGTCCTTTCTTCTTTCTGTTACATTCTTTCTCTCTTGCTGCAGTAGATCTTTTGCATTAAAATGAAAAATCCTATCCTATTTTTTTCAAGGTGATGTTGGTGAAAACACAGAATGTTCTCTGTGAATTTAAAAGATTACTTACTCTGAATGTGCATTCATAATGTGTGTTGTGGCAAGTGTGTGGTTCAGTTGCTGAGTGTGAGAGAGAGAGGCAGCAGCAGGAAAGTGATGGTGAATGTAGCAGTAAATGTATGAGGTGCAATCAAAATGTTTTCACAGTGGGGTAACAGGGAGCTAGCAGCTGTTATCTATAACTGTTGTAAGTTGGTGAACTGGGAGCAAACATCAAAATCTGCGTCAAACCCGAGCTTCATATCAAAGATGATTGCCAGGTATGACCCTGAGAGCAAACAGCAGCGTGAGCAGTGGAAAAGCTGCAGTGTCGAAGAGGAAAGTTGGTGCGTCAGATCAGGAGGACATGCTGGTTGTGTTCTCCGCCATTTGTCTGGTTGTACACTGTGCTTGAACAGCTTTACCACACTGTCCTGAGGGGTCTGGAGGAGGTAATTCAGCACAGACAGCCATCTCTTTAGTTTGCCATCATGGCACACAGCGAGGATGCACACAGCTTTGAAAAGGCTGTTTTAGCTGGTCTCGGCTACAGTGACTTCTTCCTTATCTCCACATTAAAGCTGAAGGGTCACTGCTTTGACACAGTGGAGATCCAGAGGACATCAAGCGCATGTCACAGATGGTGCTTTACCATCACATAATGGTCACATAACAGGGATTACATGGCGCAGCCCAAACGCGACGTCAGTGTTGGGATCAGTGAGGCATTGCACAAGTTGATCGTTTTAAAGGTAATGGTTGGCATATTTTATACAGGTATTGTAGTCGGTGAAGTTGATGTAGAAGGCGTCTAAGAACATTCTGATCACACCTTGTACAGTACGGAGAAAAGCCTCATCTATTGTCTCCAAATTGCAGGAAAAGTGAAACGGCGTAGCCCTAGCTAACATCTCAGCTTTCCCTCTAACTATTGTGTACTATAGCTATAGCTAATACTACGTTTTAGCTGCCATGTACCTTTAACATGTCAAAATTATAGCAAGTAATACTTCTGACTTGACATAATTGCATATCATTATTACTAATCTGTTAAGATCTTTAGTTAGCTCAGTGGTTCTCAAATTTTTTCTGATTATTGGTAACAAAGATGAATATTTTAACAGTATCAGTGGCTACAGTGAGCACCCAGGAGCAATCTCGCGCCCCTGCACCCCCAAGGAGGCGCACCCCACAGTTTAAGAAACGCTGAGTTAGCTTAAGCCTATAACCACAGTGAATAAGAATAATCTATGTTACTAAAGATATGGTAATAACAATCATACAAAATAGTGTGAAATTTAATGCTTTTATTAGTTTAATTTCTTTTTTTTATTATTATTTTTGGATGGGTATATCCCCCAATGTGCATGTGAACTTTCTAAAAAGCTAGGTAAATGCTTTAAGGGCATCTTCAGTGTTTTACCGACCAAATAGTGGGGAGGACACATTTTGAAACAGTTCAGTATTTGCTGAGAAACAATTTTCAGCCAACATCACCAAGACCTATTTACATCCTGCACCTCTGTATCACGCTCAGCTCTCACAATATACTTAAAATATTCTGAGGACACTGCCATACTTGCTGTCCTTAATGACTATAGCGCCAAAGCTACATATAATGAAGCATGAACAATTGCCTGCAGCTGAATGTAACAAAGACAAAAGAAGTGTTAATTAACACATGCACAGCACAGCCCACAATCCCACCTGCATCAGTAATGAAACAGTTGAAATGGTGAACGTTCAACTGCCTAAGCTTTGAACAACACACCACTGATGTATACAAACGCTGCCAAAAAAGACCCTGCCATCCAAAATTTCTGCCATTTTAATTTCTGTAGCTGGTCTTTAAAAACATAGCTCAAGCCATTCTCTTCCATTGTTTCCCCCATTGCCCCACAATTTTAACTTCCTCCAAAAGGAACAAACTCATATAAATCAAGCACAATGCCTCCAAAATTACTATGCAGAGTCTGAGAGCTCGCAGGTCCAGCCATCCATCTATCTACGCACAGCAGCAAAATCTTGAAAGTAGTCAGATACTTCCATGTTTTCACAGAAATATCAGCATTTGGGGAAACTGGTGATAATTTGCTGCAGAGCTGAAATTTGTGCAGCATTGTCTCTGAATTCCCTCAAAAAGCCAACGCTTCACAGCAAATTATTTCATGTGTGCATGCATTTATAAGACAACCCCTTATTCTCCTTGTAGGCTTTTGCTTGACTCAGAGTTGCTCAGTTCAACAAGGCTGTGACCTTTCCTATTCCTGACTGTCCCACGGCTTAGCCAGCAAACATGTGACTGGTACATTACATTAATATCCAACAGAAAAGTCCAAACCTATAGTGATCTGTTGATTGAATTAATAAATTTCACTATGCTACCCATCATATCACCTAAAGATTTGGGTGGTGTGCATGGTAATACCTGTAACTAATACTCTCAGAAGGTGAAAGTGACACCTAGTGGAACTGTATTTCGTACTGTTTGTGCAGACAGTGACAATTAGACAGCAAAAGACAAGGAGAGAAATTCCTATAAGAATAAAACTGTAAATAACAAAAACCAAACCAGAGCTTTTTGATCAAATGAATGAATGAACGAATGAATGAATGAATGAATGAATGAATTTTCTCCTGCGTGATATTTATGGTGTTTTGCTCAGTTCTTCATCTTAAAGATGATTGAAATACTTGAAAGTGGTGTCACTTTACCAGGTATGTCAATGTCAATGTCATGGGATGGTCATCCTGAGCCCATATGAAATTCTGTTGTGATGTTTTTAAGTAGGATATTGGCCCTTTGCTGGTGTGCAGAAGCAGCAATGAGTTTCTAGGTTTCTACACTGCCTGACGTGCTTTTTGTGCTGACATCACACATTGAATAGATTCAGTAGTGGTGAATCATTTCAGAGGGAGGCTCAGATCTCTGTGCCAGCAGAACCAGTTGTACCCCAGCTGTTTGTGTCCAGCTGTGTTTCCAGCCCACATGTCCTTTTCAGGTTGATGAACGCCAGCCTCCAGCTCTGTCTGTAAAGTTCCGGAGTCTGTCACCAGTTCCACAGCTTTAGCGTGACGTCACTGAAGGATAGACTAAAGTGCAGTATTTTGAAAGTCACTGAGCTGGGCTTTGAGGGTGGAGCTGTGTGTTGTCTCAAGTGAAGCTGTCTGAAAAATCCCTCAGTTGTTTCACTGAGGCTTGGCTTGCCAACAGTCAGTACAGATTACTGCTTTTTTGTCACAAAAAAGACCTTGATGACAAAATAAATTCAGTTATGCCAAATTACCGTAGCTTTCAGACAGGGAGCAAAGCTTTAATTGGCTGCTCATTCCGAGTCTTGGCTTTCTGATGCATCCACTGTTTGTTGACTCCCTCCATCTCTATTTCTTCTCTGCTGGCAAGCTTGCAGGTTTTAAGATCTCAGTGAGGCATATTTTTGGATGGCTGAAGAATGCTTGAAAGAGCCTCTTATCCCTCTCAGCACTGATGGCTGTGAAGCGTGAGCATCGCCTGATCTGATAAGATATGGCAACCTCTCTGCGGCTCATCTCTGTTTGTTGTAGCCTAGAAAAAAACATGCCTAGGCCGAGGCAGAGCACTGAGGTAGGTGCCAATGTCTTTATTGTATGTCTTTTCATTCACATTAAGTATTAGCACCAGAGTATATAAGATGAGCCTGAGTGAGCCATAAAGATTTGAAATTACAGAATTTCATTAAGTGGCCATAGATGATGTGTAACAACATAAAGTCTGGGTTACTGGACAGTCTACTCTTTGTTCCACCAACATGTTTAGGCACAATGTCTTCAGAATGTTTCACATAATACAGATGAAAGCACAGTCAAATATTCATGATGCTCATTAAGTTCATGAGAACTTTCAAAACAGCAGCACCAGCATTATTCCATTAGTTTAGTGACAGGTTCATGTCAACATGTTGATTGGTAGAAAATGTTCTGATTTGTTAATTATGTCATCATCCCACATTGCAGTTTTTCAAATTATTCATCTCACAGTGAAATGGAACACTGCTTTTTGAACATGTAGTTCTGTTGTTGTCATCTGGCCGTGACCTTTGTGTTCACCGGGGTGATTTAGCACTTAGTGTGAAGCAGTAGGGATGAGGGTCAGTACCTTCAAGTCTGTGTGGGTTTTCTTCTGTGGTGGAAATGAGCTGCTGCCCAAATTGATGGTCAAGTATGAAGTATTTAGTCCGAACAAAAGTGCTTGGTGCTTAGACTGGTGATGGGGTCATGGGCTCAGGGTCATGGCTCACTGATGCATTTGGGCTAGCATGGTCCCACAGAAGAGCTACTGTAGCAGAGATTGCTGTAAATGTAATACTGGCTATGGCAGAGAGCTTACAGAACATCAGTGCATCTGCGTCCAAGTTGAACCACTGGTGGCCTGGTCTGTTGAAGCATGTTTTCTTTTACATAATATGGAAGGCTGGGTGAGCGGGTATTGTTTACTTGGTGTAAAGGAATCCTTGTTCAGGAATGGTTTAAAGAGCATGAAAAAGAGTTGAGAAAAGCTTTTGTCTTGCCCTCCTAACTCCCCAGATCTCACTCTGATTGAGAATCTGCGGAACGTGCTAAAGAAGTCCAATCCAAAGGCCAGACCTCACAACTAGCAGGACTTAAAGGATTTGCTAAAAAGGAGGTCTTGTAGAGTCTATGCCTATGAGGCTATGGGTCAGCTGTTTTGGCCGCCTGAGGAGGAGTTACACAATAGTTGGGAGCTCTTTTTCACTCATAGTTTGCCACAGCAAGTACGCAATCACTTTTAATTGAACGTCACACTGTGTCTCTGTGTACAAGGTGAAATCTGATGACGAAGTCCACAAGAGAGAAGATTTTCATTCCACAGGCCTCAACAGGCTAGAGCTTGTCCCATGGTCTGCAGCTGAGCTTAGTGAACTGGCAATTTCACACAGGGCAACATATACTTAAATAAAATATATGTAGATAGCTATATAATCGACTTCATGCTTATTGTGTGTTCACTCTGTTTATATAAATAATCTGTGTTAACACACAATAATTTAATATGACCCTACAGCAATGTTTCATACCACTGTTTTGTTGGCAGTCACATCAGCTAATGTAAGGTGTATTTGCGCTGAGACGAACAGAGGATTACCCTGCATGTACACACAGTTTGTGGTGTTTACAATGCTGAAAAATGAAATGCACTCAAATCGCCAGTGCCTCTCGGTTGGTGTTTACTATATTATTCACAGACATCATCGTCAGAAGAAGTCAGAAGTTTCCAATACACTTAACACACACATATATATATGCTTCTATCTGCCACATGCTATTTATTATTTAATCTCAATCTCATCCTGTACATTCATGTCGACCATCTACAGTGGTCGTGAGTCAAAGCTTTTCTCTTTGTTCAAAGCCTATACTTTGTCAAGACATGCTTAATATTTTAACTAGAGAGTCTCCCCATTCACACCAATGGGGAACTTTGTCAGGCAATATAACAGGGAGGCCAGTCATCATGAGTTCAGAGGAATCCATCCTTATAATGTACAAGTTCAGTGACAGAGCCAATGATACATCAAGGCGTGGAGCCCAGTAATGCATCAGTTACTGTATGAAAGAATGATGGTTACTCAACACTGCGGCCACTTCTAGTCTCCCTGCAGCTTTATACAATGGATCTTTTTTGATTTAAAACGTGAGCTGCGCTTTGGCCGGGGAATATAGTTGATTTTCACTTCACCGTTAGCAGCTTACATTGTTTATGATAACGGCTTTTATTTATTTCTTCTATGAAGATGAGGAAGCAAAACCCTTTGTCTTTTATTTTTGGTTAGTCAGCAAGGTCGAGGAGAAGAATACAAAAGCCCTGCACCTCTGAATCACTGCTGTTGAGTGCAGTGAAACAGGATGACTAATATCCTTTAGCCTTTATCAGCAAAACAATACTTTATTAACAATTAGAGTTCCTTAAAGCTAGTTAGTTAATTATTAGTTTAGCTAATTACAGTGCATGATATTGCATAATGAATAGGAACTATTTAAGCATACTTCTGTATAGCTTTATGATAAGGAGTTCTACAGTAATTGCATTTATAGAGTCAGCGATAGAGTCAGTAAGTGAAACACATACACATGGGACAGACTAGATATCAGACTAAAGTCAGTGATGTAAGTGAGACAAAGAAAAGTAATTTCACATGGAAAAACAGAAAAGTGTAATGGACAAAGTCATTCTTATCTGAGACTGCGGCGAGTAAAGCAGCAATGCGAAGCACCTCTACTAGACAAAACTCGGGGCATCTTTTGAGCAAACGTGCTTTCTCGGTTCTCATTATTGCAGCTACTTACCACCGGATATACAAGTATCAAAGGATCAACTTTTTGTTTTGTCTGTGGACTAATCAATTCATTGAGTAGTTGTTGCAACCTTTTTGTCTTTGCTCCTCAACTACCCTTCAAGGTATGCAGGGTAGAGATTTAACAAGACATGATAAATCATTAGTAAAAGAAACAAAATAATGTAAATCTGATTAAGGTTTCAAACACTGAATTGATTTTCTTTCCATTTTAATATTTTCTGAATGTGTCCACTTGATCTGACCACAACTTTCTTCTACATCTATTAACAACTCAGTACCACCCTCAAATGGTCACATCAGTGATCAGTAGTTTGAAGCCCTTGGCATAATTTTTTAAAAACATTTTTCAATGAGCAAGTCAGGTGATTTGATGTAAGGAGTTGGAAAGTCCAAGGAGGATGTGCAATCTTGTCCTTACCATAACCAAGTAGTTTTGGTGCTTAAACCAAAAACTCACGTCATCTACATCCAACTTTGGCGGAGATATGGGCAGTGGAGCAACAACTAATTGGTGGTTCTAACCCCAGCTCCTCTGATCAAGACACTGAACCTCGCTCACAATGGCTGTATAAAAGACTAGAAAAGCACTTCATAAGTAAAGTCCATTTACCATTTATTGTTAACACAGCACACCCAAAAACTTCTATATCAACACAAGTCATTGCTAGAGAGGTAAATGGGCTCCTGGCTTCACACCACAACAAACTTTGAGATCTGTGTATACCCTTTTCTTCCTTCTCTTCGTCATCCCTCTCTCTCTCCATCTACCTCTGTATCTTTCTTTCTTCTGTTGCTCTTTCAGTTCTAAGCACAACCTCTGTCTCAGAAAAGCCATGACAGCTAAAGAACAGGTGAGAAACAGAAACTGAACTTGTGCTGCAGAATACTCAGTACTGAAGGACACCAGTGACCCAAGACGGGCAGTGCAAATAACATTACATTACAATTACTAAAGAATGATACATCAGTGTGCATCATTTATATTCACTCAGAAGATTTATGCTAAGCTGCTATGCTATTAAAAAAATTGTCCTAAAATTCCACCATGGACTTCAACATGTACCATGAAATTTGCTCACACGTGTCAAACTGGCGGTGGCACAACCTAAATTGTGCGCCATGGCACTTTCTCCATCCCAGCACATGGCGGGCTCACAGCCCATTGAAAATGCACGTGTTTTCTGGCTACACACCCTGCTTGCTGGATCCTCCAAAACTGAAATTCAAGCTAAAGCGTTGATTCTGTTACAAAGTGGAAGACATCCAGAGGACATCTAGCGCACACTGCAGATGGTGCTTTACAAGATTACATAACAAGACTTCCAGGAAGCAATCCAAGCACGTCAGGAACGCTAATTGTACAAGCCGGATTTCCTCTCTCAGACGCTTCAAATTGGTGCAGTAGAGCCCTCCACTGACAGTCTGACCAATTCATGGTGCACAACCCTGCAAGTGCTTGTTCCTCTTTTATAATGTAGACTTTTCCACAGCTACTGTTTTTCATCATCAGATGCACTCGCAGCATGAGAGGAATTACCTGTCATTGTCGTGACAGGCTTAATTACGAGGCATTACATTATCTGCAGTCAGAGCACCGTGTCTCTTTGTGGCATTCTCAGAATTAAACTTTAAGGGTTGCAGAACTGAAGTTTTGACTAGCAGAGAATTTACAATGCAAAAAATACTCAATACTAAAATGATAACAACAATGGGTCACAATCAAAAACTATGCCTTAGTCTATGGTCCATGTTTCCAGGTTGTAGAAACTAGGTCCATATTGCAGTTGAGTCAGGTGTCTGGGCTCCAGACCGTCTGGATGTGCTGAGTAGAGGCATGGGGTTTCCTGGCAGGCTTGCACTAGCTTCCTAGCTTCTTTTTACTTTTGAACTGATCCCTGCTGAGTCGCCCAGCGGGGAACACTCCTCAGTATGGCCTAGACTTGTCTCACCAGGTGCCACTTTGGAGAAAACCCCTCATTATACTTAATGCATACATACACGCACATATTCTCCCATTACCTCCATTACCACATGCAATTTAAAGCAACCTCAGTCCCAGCAGCTCCATCTATCCTTCACTAATCACTGCAGTTGCTCAGCATGCTGATCAGCTGGTAGGGCACCCTGAAGTATATTCTACTGCTCTTCTGACACCCTCCTTCTTTTTCCTCAGTGGATTGATAAGGACTCAGTGGACTATGTGAGTAGCCATAGCGTGTGTTGGGTGATTGGGGTTATAGGGAGTGTGTTTTCTGTCGTAACATCTGTTTGTGGCTACTAACATAACTGTTTTATGACTGTATCTACCTAACCAGTAACACATGTAGACTGCTGCACCTCATAATTATCTGACTTTGGAGACTAAGGATGTTGAGGTCAGGGTGAATGATGGGGGTGCAGCACATCTGATTTTCAGTTCACATCAATGACCTGCAGGTCACACCTGACCTGTTATTAACCAGAGCCTCCATCCATGCTCGACATGGTTTTCTTTACAGTATAACTGAACTGTACATATGTGTTTCACACCTACCTAAGGTTTGATTGCAATGCAGGCTAAACCTTCTCTAGATCTGATGTGAGCCAATCTGGTCGAAGTCTGATTCGACAAGTTATTATTTATTTATTATTTTAAATTATGCCGCATTGTCAGAATGCTGCAATTAATTTAAATGTGCACAATATTATCAAAATCAAAAGAAATATTGTCGCAGTCTATGAAAAAGACTGACTTTTAGAAAACTTAGATTGTTCTTAAACACAACATAGGACAAATGATGTCAAATGATTAACCAAACCTACAATAGATGACTAAAATGAACTACTCGTAAAACAGTAGTCATCTGCTATTGCACTTCAAAAAAAAGTATTTTATCTGCTCAGAAGACTTCACCCTCGCATCTAAAAGCCAGGTTCCACCTCCCTAACAGACAGGAATCTTCATATCAGAAACTCCAGATCATACAGGATGTTCGGATCTCAATGGAGCTGACAGCTGCTCTCCTCAGGTGTCAGGCTTCTTTTTCCAGAGTGGATTTTGGTTGTGTGAAGGGTGTCTGTGTGTGTGTGTGTGTGTGTGTGTGTGTTATTGCTTTTCATGAGTGTGTGGGTTGGGTGGAGGGTGACACGGTGTCAATGTTTAGCTTTTAATGTGAACATAGACAATGACAAGACTTTTTGCATCGTGCAGCAAAACGTTTTAAGTTAACACATTTATTATATAAAATACAAGTGCTACCTGGCTACCTGCAGGATGTAATGAAAAAAAATCAACATCACTGCCATTATCATTAAAACAATACACCAAAGGGAGGAAAGAATCTGGACAGGTGAGCAGCTGTTAGCTTAAGAGCTACTGCCAACTGGATAACTATTGCTCATCCAACATGTTAAAATTAGCCAGATATCATTTTATACATCTCTTATGTAGATATGTTGGAAGCAACAAGTCCAGACAAAATTGATGAATTTTGTTCCCAGTCCATCCCTGGATGTTTTCCAGAGATGCAGCAGTAATTGTTAAACAAGTGTTCAGCTTCTAGTTCAGTGTCTCCCGCCACCTTTTCTCTCACTTCACTTGAATCCCTGCAAACACATTGTTATTTTATTAAAGGTGGAGTCTGTGTAGCCGATGTTTGTTTGCTGGTACCCTCCATCCAATAAAGGCTGAGACTGCTTGTTGATTCTTCCTGAGTTCAGCTCCTGTTGGTTTATTCTGCAATAAAAATCCACTGAGACAAGCAGTGCATGCAGTCTATGTTTGCAGGCTTACAGCCACTGTGCTGAGCATGGAAACTACAGTATCTTTATTCCTGCTCTTTGCTTTAGTCCTTCTTTGCCGTGCTGATCTGTTTTGTAATTCTGATCACTGTCTCAATGTAATATGTCATAGTTCCAGACTCCGTGGTGCTAGTAGAATGGTATTGATTAAAGGATGATCTAAGTCATCAATTATATGTTTGTTACTTTTAATTTGTATTGATGTAATTTACAGTAAATGTATCAGATATTTCATTTTCTTTTTTTCAATATTTCAAACAGAGTATTATCTTGGCATCGTGATTGGAATATGTTTGTTCATTCAGATACTTTTCCTCTTGCTATTAACATGAGATCTGTAGCAAGATATTTTATCTGGATCAAGAAAAACATCTTTCATGTGGAAACACATGAATCACATTACACTGGTGTGGCTCTCATCATCAGGCTCTAGAGCCAACAGCGACACTCAAAAGGTTGCAGCCACATGCGAGACCAGGGTCACATGACCAATGGAGGCACTAGTGCAAGCTAGCAAGCTTCTCCACCTGCTCCAATTACCCTCTTACCAGGAATCAACATCATCCACGTTGGGACGTGGGCGGTGGCATAAAATAGCACTGTGTTTCCCTCAGCAATAACCCACGGTGCCTCCCCTGACCTGTGACACACCATGCGTGTTGATATTTCTGTCAGCGTGACAAACGCAGTTTGCCGGTTGATTACCAATCGTAATGTACAGAGGATAATTTAAATGAAGGAGAATTAATACCTGGTGTGAATGCAAAGGGCCTCGTATTATTGGTCACATATGATTATATGGATAACACACAGATTCTTTGTTATTAGCAGGTGGAGATTGAATTGAATCAAGACAACATTTACATAAAATACATCACATCATGATCCCAGGATGATAAAAACCAACACCGAGGGAAATCTATAAAACAATAACATCAATTAACAAACAACTAACATCTCAGGAATGCTCACATCAATAAGCTTAATACAACAGTAAATACTTGTATATGCTATGACTGACGACACCTTTCTAATTAATGATTTAATTGGATTTCTTGCAGTGCTACACTTCCAATATGAAAAACTAAATCAAATAAACCCACAAAGACCCATAACTCAGTTGAAGATAGCATGATCACTATTATAGGTTTAGGGAAAGGAGAAAATATATCTGTTCACTGCGTTAGTGTCACATTTTGCCTCACCTAGGAGTGAAAAGAACCTGTGGTCATTCGTTGGTCAAGTGAGCAATAGGTGACTTTCACAGTTTGGTAAAGTTAGGAAAACGTGTTCTCGGTAAAAATGAGTATGTTCTTTACAGAAGATAAATCGTATGCATCATGGAATTTATATGCCATACATTGTGTAAGTTAAGGTTCCTTTACCTGTGTACATGGTAAAGGAACTGCACTTTCAGACATGCACACCCAGCAGAGGCAAAACCTCACACTGACACACTATCCTCTAGTGGCAGGTCCATTATACTCTTTGCCAAGAGACTGGGCTGGTGCAAGTTCCTGATGTCAAACTTTCTTTCAGAGGACTAAAAAAAAAGGCTTTCATTGTTCCATTTGTACCCCAGTTATACAGATTGTGGGACCTATTCTTTACCACTCACATGCAACTAGACACAGAGAAGTTGTATACATTAAAGTCATAAGCCACGTACTTATATGCCACAGCATCTCTTATCCTCATTACTCTGCATAACCGACACTGAGCCAACAGGGATTACCTGATAGAAAGTATTTCCAATGAAGACTTTTACAGGAAAACAAAACAAACAACCAACCAAAAGTCTGTTTGGCTACATACCTCGAAGTGTGAGACTGTGATGTTTAAGGTGGGATCAGGAGGATCATATGTTTTCATATGTCACAGTAGCATGCCCAGTAAGAGGAACCTAATTGTACTTTCAGTAGCAGTGCACTTTCATACTTCAGCTTTGCTGATGACTCACTGTGAGTGACTGTGGGCAGAGTCCGGGGCTAATTGCATCTATGTAGTCGTCTTTTTCAGCAAAAAAAAAAAGTTTTCCACAAGCCCATCATTTATTTCTCACAGCTTTGATACTGCCTTTCACAACATTACATCATTTTGATGAGTTAACAGCTTGCTAGCTAGTAGCTAATTAGGTTGAATTAATGGGAAATAAACAGGGACATTCTTTAAAATTGGGATGGGCGCTAACCGTCTTTGAGCATCATTTTATACACTCCTGTAGTTCCTTCAAGGTTTGTGAGAACTAGGGAGCTCTGAGAGGCTGTAATCAGCTAAACGAACGACACTGTCATTTCAAAGGGTTTATTGATTTATAGCGTTCCTTAACACCACAGCAAAATAAATGACAGAAACAGTGCATTAACCCAGAACAAGATCACCACAGGAACACAAATGTCAGAGAAAATGAAGAGCGCGCTCTCGGTTGTGCTATTGTCACGATGTCTTTTCCATCTTAGAGGCTGCATTTGAGATAAGTGATCATTTTTCCCGGTCTCTTCTCCAAAATCAATGCGGTAACTGCTACTGAGCTTTAGTTGGCAATGACTGGGCGGTGTGGGGAGGTGGAGGACAACCACATTTGATGCCTGACACACCAGAAGTCAGTGCCAACTTACTGGCTCCTATACCAGACTCTGCCACCTTACACAGGAGTGAAGTTCCTTATCTTAATGTAAAATGTTTTATCGTTCACTCCTTGTGAATTAATCCCTACATCCCCACTGGAAGGCATCTGAAAATGACAGCTCAAAGCCCAATTAGATTTTTTTTTTTTTTCGCCTTTCCAAAGGCATCAAAGTCTCTGGCAATAAAAGTGACAAGGAATGCCGCCAGATTAAAATAATAGGGTTTATAGAGGAGTTCAGAAGCTGCACATGAATCACATTTCTCTGTTATCTTTCACCTACTTTGCTCTGCAGAGAAGACGGGAAATAGGGAAATAATTCTGCTCTGTACATATCTGTTCTTAAATTAGTAGAAGAAGAACCTTTTAAACATCCTTTGATAGATATAAAATTACTAACTATAAAATAATAATGAGAGCTTTGGTTGCATTTGGAGCCCCCTGGCAGGGTTTGGCAGGGCCATGCTATATCGCACTGTCATCTCTGCGGCACAGTGAGCGCTGGGCCGTGAGTGGAGGCGCCGGTCTGATGGGGGAAATGCAACCTGCTGGGCGTTCTCTGCTGGAACTATCATCACCCGCACATGCTCACTCCGCCACTGTCCGGCTGCCATTTCTCTCTCATCGCAAGCTGCTTCGTCTCTGTAACTCCACCATTCATCACTCATGAGCAGCACTAGAAAGGAATCCTCGGCTATGTAAGAGCAAACACTGGTCTTTTTGAAGGCTTTTAATGGACTCCCAACTGCTGACAGACTGTACAGTGGAGTGGAGCAGTGGAGCACATGTGAACCTGGGTTTTCTAATGTGTGTGGGCAGCAATAGAAGACATATCAAGTTCAAGTTCTCGTCTTGGGTCTAATATTGCTGATTTTGCCTTTGTGTACTCTAAGTTTGAGGTGTATGTCATATGTCCAGTTTATCAGATGAACTAATGCACTTGTTCATTACAATTTGGTCCTTGCATTCATACTTAGTCCATCATTTTTGTCAGTAATAATAAAGAAAGTATTGCAGGAAAGTATCTTCAGGAAGTCAGTTGAGTCAGCTGCTAATCTCATATGTCATACTTACTCTGTTCTTCTGTAACGTTGCACTAAACCCATTAATTCTGAGCTGAAAGCTATGCTGTCACATGTTGCTTAAAGTTACTCACCAATCCCTGCTGAAGGTCAGAGCCTAAAAGCCAGATTTGAATCAACTCTATTCTATATTCATGTAAGTGTGCACACCATTTTACTGTGCAATGATTTATATTTACCTCCATATGAAATAAACAGACCATAGTAGATGACCTGGATAACTTGTTGGCTTGTTTTCCATCTGTCTGATCGTCTTTCTGCACGTCTTGGTATAATTTGCAAAATAAGAACCAAGTTGAAATAACTGGATGCATTACATTGTTTTATAATTAGTATGTTTATAGTCAGGGCCAGAAGCATCTGTAAAGCACATCTGTTTCATAATCTCCTTCCACAGGTTGATATGTCAGAAATTCAACATTTGCTTCTTTTCAGTGGTCCGATGGGATTATCCACTAACACACAGCTAACAACCACGAACTTTAGCATTTAGGATTTAATCTAAATTCACTTCAGGTTTACATCCATTGACTTTTCCTCAAAAGAGCAATTTAAATGCTTTGGGAGTGCTGGAAATGTGAAGCATGTTGTGTGCGCTTGACTTGTCTAATGTGCCTGAGTGCCTTGTACAGTAAACTGGCTGACAGCACACCAATTCAGCTGAGGACGCTGTCTCAACCCGAATGTTGTTGCCCTTCTCTCTCTCTCTCTCTTTCTGTCTCTCTTCTCATTTTTGTTCTCTTCTACTCCATTTCCTTCTGTGTCATTATCTGTTTTTCTCCCTCTTCATCTCTCTCCCTCTTTCTTCCTCTCTGTATTTGTCTACCATGCAGGAGGCCATTATAACAGGTCTGCTCCCAGAAACCACCTACTCTGTGACTGTGGCTGCATATACCACCAAGGGCGATGGAGCTCGCAGCAAGGCCAAGGTGGTCACCACCACAGGAGCAGGTGTGTGTCGTGTAGATTCCTGTTTGGTGCAACATCTACCTCCACAGCACATCTTGAAATAAGTATTTATTTCCTTAATATATAAACTACAGTAGACTTCATCTTCACATCACATCAACGTCACAGATTCGGTGATCAGCTGTGACATGACTAAGTGCATTTTGAGAGAGGAAACAACATATTCTCCCACTTTAAAAGCAAGGTGAATTCATAAACTATAAAACACACCCTGTCCAGGTTAATACCCTCAGGGAGGGGCACTAAATTGGGAACCTGCAAGCTCTTAATGAAACCCAGCCTCTGAGACCAAAGGTTTAATGCAGAGAGTAGAAACCTGAGGTGATGTATGGCCAAACCTACACCTCTCCCTCCCATTAATTTTAGTACTACTACTACTTCTGCTGCTCTTAGAAGTAGGAACATCTGCATTTATAGCTTTTATAATCGCATACACAGTAATGGTTTGTCATTATCCATGATACTGACTAAGCCTGGTCCTAATAATTCCAAAAAATGTTGTGTTTCATACCACAAACTTCTCTGAACAGAGGTATGCTATATATAGTATATACAGCATAACTCAAATACACAGAATATAGTTATAGTGCATACTGGGGTTAGTATGTATATATGTACCAACAAGTCAAAGAACTAAATGACTATTTTCTGATCTGAGTCGCTATGACAACACTGCCTCTCAGTACATCACAAAATTATAACAAATCACTGTTATAACTAGGATCTGTGCAATCGTTTCCTCATCTGCTACGAACCCAGTCCAGAGTTTGCTTAGGTTTAGACCAAAAAACTACATAGTTAAGATTGACAAAAGGTCAGGATTTGTGTTAAAAGAAACAAAAAACAGAAACCCTTTCTATCCTGGTTAAAGTGTTAGGGTTATGCTTAAACAGAAACTAAGTTTTTTAATTTTCATTGTTCCAGCCACCGGTGCTATCAACAATTATACTGTTCTCACCAAAGAAATAACTGAGATCTCACCTAAACACACACATACCTAAAAATAGGTGCCTTAGGGGCAACACTAAGTAGCAGTCAGACGCAGACGGGTAATAAACAAATCCCCAGCCCAGCCAAATCGATTTTAAATTCAAACTTTCAGTTCTAAACATCCATTAAAGAATAAAGAACTAATTCTAGGTTTCACTTCAACTTTCATTTCCGTGCTTGTCCTACACATAGTTTTCCTGTGCACTGAGGGATTTAAAAATACTACCCATTTCCTCCATCAAACTGAGAAAGTACTATCATTCTATCATAACAGACTGTCACTGAGTTTGGAGTTATTGAGTGTTTCTTTAATTTGGTCACACATGAGTTTTAAATTCATATTAATATTCGTTGATGATGTTGCAATGTTGGAGAACTTCCTTCTGTCTTCTAGTGCCCGGCAAGCCCACTATGATGATCAGCACCACCATAGGGAACACTGCCTTGATCCAGTGGCAGCCTCCGAAGGAGATGGTGGGAGAGCATGTGGGGTACCAGCTGCAGTACAAAAGAGCAGAGGAGGAAGCTTTCACTATCAAAGACTTCAGACAGACAGATGATCATTTTACAGTCACTGGCCTCCACAAGGGAGCCACCTACATCTTTAAACTCTGCGCCAAAAACCGAGCAGGGAACGGGGAGGAGTATGTGAAGGAGATCAGCACCCCCGAAGACATTCCCAGCAGCTACCCCCAGAATCTGAGTGTGGTTGGCCTTACAGCTACCTCTACCAGGCTAGCCTGGGACCCCCCTCCTCTGGCTGAGAGGAATGGAAAGATCGTGAAATACGTGGTGGTATACAGAGATATAAACAGCCAGCACAACAACACCAACACCACCGCAGAAACACAGATGACTGTCCAAGGTTTGCAGCCTGACACAACCTATGACATCAGAGTCCAAGCTTTCACCAGCAAGGGAGGAGGACCCATCAGCCCCAGCATTCAGAGCAGGACCATGTCCACCTCCATGCCAGGTGAGTCTACTTATCAGTGCTGCATCACGCTTGTAGCAGCTTCATCTGACCTCAGCACTCCATACATGACTTCATGATTTGGACATTTAGGGCTTTATTTTCCTGAAATAGGCTGCAAACACCAACACAAATAATATTTTCGGGCTCAGGTGCACGTAGGCATGACCAGCACGCTTTTGCAACTTTGGTGACCATAGGTACAGACTTGAATTGAATTGAATTGAGATTTGGGTGAGCTTCAGTAATGACTAATCAAGGTGATCATCTCTTTTGAAACACTAAATAAAGAAATTCCAAAATAACAGTTCTCCAAACAGTTAATAAAAGCCAATTAACACCTATTAAATTTAATTATGTCTTTAAATTCCAATGTAAATTACCGAGCCAAAAGCGGGCCTTGAATTTATCGATGGTGAACGCCAAATGGTATCTTTAAAACAAAATAGTCTTTGGAGATTTGCAAGTTAGTGTTTAGAAAAATACACAAGGTCAGTCACTGTTAAATCCCTTCGTCTTGCCAGAAAATCTAAATAATGAATGACGGTATCCCCGCTGTGCCAACTGGGCCTAAAGTATGCAGGATTTTGGAGAGTGTAATCCTCTGCCATGGAGATGGTTCTGAGCAGAAGTGAACATAATCCACTGAACATGGAGAGTGTTTCTGCCTCCACAATCTGCACATTATGATTTTAATCACTTTTATATTTATTCCTTTTGGTGGTTGTAAGCTTGACAGTTTACAGTATTCTCTAGTTAAGCATTGTTGGTCTGAGTTGGGTACAAGGTCTGTAAACTAGACACCTGCAGAACTGTTCTCCATATAAAATGAAAAAAGATCAAGCTTTGTCTTAAAGCATCTTCCTAGCATGCTGGATTTGTTTGTAGCAGATGATGGATCATATGATGGATAAGCCTCCATATGCATAATCCAAAACAGCACATACAGTGGTGGAAATAAGGCCAGCCACTGTTCAATAAAACTGCACAGATAAATAAATTGCAATCTATGAAAAGGCGCGTGTAATTAAGTGGAATGACACAGGGCCACAGTACGGGTTCAGTGCAGTTTTCCCCGTGCACAGTTAGAGAAATTACTAAATCAGCACATTCCACTAATTGGTTCTTCTGCTCCGCTCTCATTAAAGTCAGCTTGGTTCGTGCACATCAGTAGGTAAATACTGCCACTCTTCGAAACAGGGCTGCACACCTCCGAATGCAAGTAAACAAATAATTTGTCCCCATGCTGTTATGCAGTAAACAGATGGGTTAAGGCAAAGAGGTTTCCCAAGTCCTTTGCAACAACACTGTGGAGAAACATAATTGTACTGGTTTCTGATACAACTTTATGTGCCATTCAAATTACTGCACATTCAGTTTGTTATGAATTGGATTACCAATAATATTTATTATATGTGCAAAAAGAGATAAAATGTGCTGTAATTATTGTATTATTATTATTATTATTGTTATTGTTATTACAAAAATAGAAAGAAAAATATTTGGGCTCTCAAAAGACAGCAGAGTTTGAGCATGAATCAGTCTGATGTTTAGAAATCCACAGAACATTATTTATGGTTGGATCCTGGCAGATCCCTTCAAGAGAATTAAATAATTAAAGATAGTGCTGCTATGACATCCTTCACGCACAGCACCTCTCTGAAATCAGAGGTTGTAGATGAAACACACGCATTATTCCTGCTGCCGCGTGCAGAGTGTTTAATTAACCACATATGAAATGCACATATCAGCCTGCTGCTGTACTCATGTTAAAAATAAATGTGTAGCAAACAGAAAGAGGACAGCGTTGATATGTATTAAAGGTGTTATGGGTCTTCCAACACCTCCAAAGTTTGCCTTAAATGTGGAATAAGAGATGGTCTGAGCAGGTCTGAACACATTTTTGTGCCTAAAGTAGCACCAAAATTGCACAGCATTGCCTAATCAGCAGAAACACAGTCTCAGCCGCGCCTCTGCGCAAACATGTTCGTTTTAGACTAGGAAATTACCAAACAGGTGCAGACACAATATATCAGATGAGTGCCTGAGGACAAGTGCATTAAAACTGTGTTTGCCCCGCTGCTGGCTTAGCAGGATAATGGAGCCTTTAGTCTGTGAAATACAAGTCTTTTGGAACAATGGGTGGCCAGTTCTTATGTTTTACAGACCCAAGTTTTTAAGTTAGAACTTAATATTAAGCACTTAATGTTGCATAGATAAGGCTGCTGTAATCAGTTTGGTATCTAAATCTATAATATATGACACCTATAATTTATATGTTTTACATAGATCATTGCTATTTTTTTTTTAAGAATTGCTGTATGCATTTTTAAATGTAATTTTTTAATTTAAATTACATGTTTTTAATTTGAAATACAATAACAGTTTAAACTGCAAATGTGGTCCTTCTTACTTTTGTTGGCAAAGACCAACCAGATTGAATAAAATGTTGCATATAAATAATATTCAAGTTTTATTCAGGTTTTATTTTTAATCAAAATCAAAAATCTACAGTAAACATTACTCCATGGCATTCTGAGGCACCACCAACCATCACTTCTTACCCTGCACTGGGCACTGTGTGCTAACTAATTAGGCATTGTTTTAACAGAAATGTATAATGAAATGTATTTATCATATTATAAATTCATTTGATCTATAACTAACTAAAAGCATTGATTAGTGCAGCCGTAATGCTTGTATTTGATACTGGTTGTCAAATTATAACAGATAATAATAATAAAATCACAATTTAGACTAAATTACAAAATTACATTTGGCCTGTAATCATGACTTTTCTTCTCTGTTGTCCCTCAGAAGTGGAATGAGTTACCAGCCTCCACAACCTTCAAGAAACTGCTAAAGACCTCTATTGTTTCTATTCAGAATAGCTGCTCACCTAATCGTGCACTATTTACTTACCTATCAAAAAACCCCCTATGCAATCAAAATTACGCACTAGCTGTCCACACCTGTATCTTATTAGACTCAAAACATATCGAAGCATTTCAGCCCACCTTGTTTTCTCCTACCTAGATCTTTGCTTATGTTTACATGTTATATATGTACATCACTTTGAATGCAAGCGTCTGCCAAATGACATTGTAGAACTGTAGAAAATTGTGTCCATATAAAACAGACTTTGAGCTTTCATTCTAATATTAGTGGACAGGGTATATGTTGTTCTCATCCTTTTATTTCTTCATCTGCTTGCTTTTGTGCACCTCTTCAACTTTGAATCATCTCAGTCATATCCCTAATTAAATTAACCACCTAATAATCATCTAGACCTTCCCTCAGTTTTCACCAAGAACTTTGGTGTGAAGGCTGTGATGAAAACCTCTGTCCTGCTGACCTGGGAAGTGCCAGAAACTTTCACATCTCAAGTGCCTCTTAAGGTAAGATCAGGCCACGCTTCCTGCTGGAGAGCGGCTGCAGCGTTGGAATAAACAACACAGCCCAGGAAATTACTGTTACAACTTAAAGAGATTTGCTATAGATAACCTAGAACCAAATAGTCAATGGTTCTGAATACTGATGAATATTTTGGGCAATAGAGACCAAAGAATAAAAACCTGGTTCACTGCCTCTCCATTGACAATATGGGAACTACAGATGGCGGCCAAATGATAACCACAGATGGGTGTTTCATCAAAAATATAAAAAAGGGCACCTGAAATATGACTTGAGTTGTTGAGTTGTTATTGTAGCATGAGTATTTAAACATGATGTGGTGTTATAATGACTATTATATGGCCATAGATGACTATAATGATCTTCTACATGTACATGGGATATTAAAAGTTACCAAAATCAGCAAACAAAATACAGACTCAATGAAACTTTTGGCTTTTTTTTGTCCTCCTTGAGAGAACAGCTGCTCCATAAATCACCAGGAAAATCAATTCACACCATATTAAATTCTGCTTATGACCGCACTTTGTGACAGGCTATTGGTAAAGGGGCCTGCCTTTCTTGTCACTCAGTCTTGGGCACTGTGTAGCTTTGATGATAAACTAAAGTATAAAAACAAGGATTTATTACAGCAGATCAGCTACTGAATAATTGTAAACTGTAACTGTCTTTCCAAGACTTTTTCAAGTCAGGCTCAACGTTTTGTGCACAGTGCAGTGCAGAGCTGGCATTAGGACATAATTTGCTTGGCTTCCAAATAGATTACTTTGTCCTTTAAGAAACAAAAAGTACTTGTATGTGCACATATTGAACACTTTAAATAGGCCTCATCATCCTCAGTATGGGAGCAGGCAGAAACAGCTAGTCTGGCTCAGTGCAATGCCAACATATCCACTCAACCCTTGAGGCTTTTAAAGGGGAGTTGCTGTTGGCACACATCATCCAGGAGCAGTGACTGTGAGTGGAGATCAATCTAATTATCATACTCTTGATTAAAAAAAAATGGAATAAGTGTACTTTTGACTTTTTGAATGTTGAACTATTTCCATGTGGTCAGAGGGCAATGAGTCAAAGGGCCAAAATAATAGTGCAAGGAAGAGAAAGCAGAAAATCTTTTCTGTGATATTTTATGCTGATGATAATCAATTTTCCAAGGGCTACATATTTAAATGTTACTTAACTATCATACTTAAGCCAAAATTGATTTTTGTCAATTAGACATCTGGTTTTGCTTTTGAAAATCTTTTACATTGGCAGCATCATGGAAACTTAGCATGTCACTAGTTTGCACTGTAAAGTTCAGTGTTAGTAATAACCTTCATCCTGGCTTCAGATCCTGTACAACCAGCAAAGTGTGGAGGTACAAGGCAACCTGAAGAGGAAGCTGATCACACAGCTGCAGCCAGATACTGATTATTCCTTTGTGCTAATGAGCCGGGGGAACAGCGCCGGTGGCCTCCAGCAGCAAGTTTCCATCCGAACAGCTCCAGACCTGCTGAGGATGAAACCAGCTCGATACCAAGATGACGTGGAAGAGGGTGGAAAAGTGACCATCAGTCTTCCCAGGGTCCCAGCTGCAGCCCCTGTCAGGTCTGTGCTGTTTGATTACTGACACTGACAAAACAAGAATGATTTGTGAATTGAGGCTTTGAAATGTCTTCTTTCATCTAAACTTCAGCTTCTAATACCAGTGAACTACTATTAATACTAATACTAATTTAATCTAAATGCTCCTCAACAACAACGTCCTGTTCGTCGGTCAAGTTGGGTTTATTCACAACGAAAATGATATTACAAGAGAGGTGAGAATGAAGCAAACAGTAAAGTTGAAGACTGAAGATGATATAAAGTTAATTGTTTGTGTGTACGGGGGGGCTTTCATATGCAATTGCATTTATTCATGCCACACCTGCAAAAGTCACTGCCCCACTTGGAACCCCTAACACAAAAGCCTGGCCATGCCACTAGTTTGAAGACCTTGAAAGGCCTCACCCCTCAGCTCTGTGACGCTGAGTCAAGTGGTGGCGCCCCAAAGACGCTCACAAAGTGTTTTTCTGTTAAATCAATAGCTCAGATCGAGGCTTGTCTGTAAGGCGAGGGCATTTCAGCAGCCATTACAAACTCAGTTTACTCAATTTACTTTTTGTCCTGTACTAGCCAGGTCATAACCAGCCAATTATCAGCTGGAGCAGAGAGTTCTTTTAGGTTATTTAGTCCCACAACCCCAAAAATTCCATGAACACAACCTATAACCACCAGGCATATTAACAATACTCCCAATGCCACTTCTGAGCTCTCTCCTGATACCAACCAAGAAATTTATTTAAGAGTCGAGCTTTAAAACCACAATTGAGCAGCATAAAGAATCCCAATGCAAAGGCTGCAATTCAGCAAAAGGTTATTTTTTATTATTACTCAGCCCCGTCAAGAAGACAGGCACTGCAAATTACTTGGACTTAATTGTGTTTCAAGTGTTTGTTTCTCTGAGGAAATTGCCTACAAGTAAGCTGTAATAAGTGAAGTGGGGTTGATGGAGAAAAAACTAATACCATCTCTATATAAATGCCCGTGCTAGACCTTTTCATCATTCCCAGGGCTGTACTTGTCCCACTGGTGTTCAGGAGAGGGGATGAGGAAATGTGACATTGAAAATGTTTAGAACAAATATTAAGATACAATGACTGAAATTGTGAAATTGTGTGTGTGTCATGGAGTTGTGTTTCTGTGTTTGATACAGGTGGTACTACATAGTGGTGGTCCCTGTCACCCCAACGTCTCAGAGAAAATGGGAGAACCCGGAAGACATGGACATACATGAGGTGAGTGGATGCTATAAACACATTAACACACGAGTTAAGGAAAAGGTGCAAAGTCCATTCACACAGTTACTTTTTTTTGGGTGGGGAGGTGGAGGGGGTGTTCTCAGTGTTTACTGAGAACATTAACTCTGTTATCTCCAAGCGTCTGTGACAGTGAGCCAGCATGAGCAATACCAGGACCTTGAAACTTAATTTACCAATTGTTCATTTTATTATTTGCTCCCTGGAATTTCCACTGTGACATGTCAGTGTCATCTTCTCTAAATAAAGCAACTGTATCACATGCAACCTGTGGTGAGAGGCTTTGCTGGTAATTAACAAAAAAGACCAAGTCAGGTACACGTGTGGGTGTGTGCTTTCCAGTTTTACAGGATTGGTCAGACTTTCAGATTGGAGCAGTAGATACATAACGATGGAATCATGGGTTTCATCCTATGTGCAGAGTTTTTGAAGTAACTCTACCATTGTCGGATCCAGAAATCATGTGATTGTGGAGCAGAACCTCATGTCCTCCTGTGTAAATTATTCAACTCACACAGTGCAACTCATTTTAGGATTCTTTGACTATTTCTTGCACTACATGATTCCACTCCATGTCATTTCATATAGCTGTGTTTGAAATAACCAACCCCGAGCTGCAACTTCACAGACAACAAGACTCTCTAAAGCCCCAGAGAAACAAAACAAAAATGATCATTCAGTAGCATTAATTTGTGTTTAGTGTCAGGTCAGCTGCATGGCCATCAGAAGTTGTCTGTGGTGCACTGCCATCTGCAAAAAATTGCTCCAGCAAAACACGTGCCATGTTTTCACCATAATTAACAAAAGAGATTGTTTTGTAAATGCACCTGAATCAGAGTCATTTGTGTAATTAGTTTTGTTTTGTTCTCATTTTCCAGAAGGCTAAATTTTAAATTATTCCACTCCGGTTGATAAACTGAGTTACCTTTCTTTACAAAATGACTGTGTTTGAGCTGTCAAGACTGCGAAAAGAGGTTGCAGTTGTGGTCTATGTGTGACTGGATCTTTGCCGGTGACTGTAGTGACAATTTTCCGTTTGTCAGTGTCACCTTGAATGTTGATGAGTGGCAGGTAAGTCTGACTCTCAGGCGATATAAAGTGGAGATAGGTAGCAGGTAGTGGAGAAAGTTTGTCGCGTAGTCACAGCACATACTTAGAAAGAATGGAAACAGCTGAGCATCTGTAATGAAGCCGTGACCCTCGGTGCTGCCTCTGGAGGTCAGCGCAGGACACCAAACTCTACAGATTCAGTCCTGTCTAATCATAAAGTATCTGGTTTCCTCCAGTGTGCACCTTCCCAGAACTAGGACGACGCTTTAAAAGTAGAGTTTTAAAAGCTCAGAGTGACTTTATATTAAATTAACACACACTGGTACCTGACATACCTCTGACTTCTGTGTTTACTCTATGTTGGGTATGTAATACCCAGCAAATGTTTTTGGAACCACAATGACTGTCGTCATTATATCTCAGTCAGTACACTGAGGTATGAACAATACAGAGCTCAGTCTCAACTGAATTAATAGTATTATATGGTTGATGCAGTAGTTAGATTACCTGGCACAAAAGGTCTAAACAAAGAGGAACAGCTCAAGAACAAAAGTCAAAAAGAGAAGAAATATCAAGCAAAGGACTAAATACAAAGGCCTGTTGTCACAAATTAGAGCTTTGCTCAGACTTCTGACTAATTTTATTCAAACTAATGCAGGTTCTGTGGAGAAAGGGTTTTATGATTAATGTCTTAAAAAATGTTGTTATAAATGGACAAAAACATTGAAAAATGTTGAACTGTTCCATTAACTCAACTATTAGTTTGCAATAAAAACATATGTGATATATAACAAGTTTGTCTGCTAAAAATTCATATGCATATCATCTTGCATTGGCACACAACTGTAAATGTCTTCTTGGTATGAGGACCTGTCTATTAAAAAACTGTAATACTTAACATAGGAAGTAATGACAATTAAAACTGGATTAGAATTAAAAGGATGTGACTGACAACAACCAAAGCCCCTCGGGAAGATGAATGAACAATTAGAACAGAGCAAAGAATGGAAATACTGCAGGAAAACTGTTACTGTCCTCTGAAAGAGGTGGAGGGAGGCAAAACACCCCTTCCTATTTTGTCATGTCATATTGTGTTATGTTCCATTGTCACGCCACCTCGTGATATTCCAACGTCTCCTGTTGTGTTTTCCCTCTGGCAGCTCCTGGAGGCTGCTGCTGACAGCAGTCTGCAAAGAAAGAGGAGACAGAGCCAGGACTTCCTGCAGCCTTACATCACTGCAAAGCTGGACACTCTGCCTGAGATCTTCACTTTGGGAGACGAGAAGAAATACAACAACTACTACAACAAGCCCCTCCTTGGACAGCAGCAGTATCGTTGCTTTGTTCTGGCTGAGCTGATCAACCACGAGTCTGTGAGTAAACTCTATGCATTTAAAAGGTTCTCACTGTGTGCGGTAACTTTCTTACCTTTTTAGGCTGGAGCGCTTGATCTCAGAGTAAATTTCCTTGATAAATTCAAAGCATGGTTGCAAGAAAGCAACCCTTACCCTTTGATGCCGTGTAAACACTTGCAGTACTGTATTATGCCTTGTGCAGATGATGCATCTTGAAGATCACAAGACTCTTGGCTAGTTGCTGTGCGATCAAACAGCCATCATTCAGCGTTAGACAGAGAGGTGAATGTATCAGAACACGCAGAGGTTGGTAATAAACTTTGAATATTTCAGCCAGTTTTGGGAAAATGACCTGTCGATAAAGGCCCTTGAGACTGACAGTCACAAAGCATAGTCTCTACTTCATGAACAAAGATTTCATCTGCAATGCGCCGTCTCTCCACAGCTTAAAATAAAGCGTGATAATGTTGTTTATTGCTTCCAGTGCAACCAGCTGTACAATACAACACAACGCTCTGGGTTTTAGCCTGTGATGATCATCCACATGGAGCACGGTCCAGGTTTTGCACAGAGGCTGGATTACAGACACGCCGCTCGTAACCCCAGTCCCACTAGTGATTGTGGGACGTCACTCATTAAACTAACTGACAACAGTTATTGCTTTCAGCTGTTGCAGGCTCATTACCGTGCTGTCACAAACTGTCTGACAGCATTCTCATAGCATCTCGTACACGTTGAGGGCTACTTGGTTTGGCCTTGTCCAGTTTCAGCATGGTGGCCAGGTCTTCTCAAAATTACATAAAACAGAAAAGCACAAAATGTCTCTGTAAACATTTTGATCTGAAGTTGGTGACTTGCGAGCACAGCAGCAAACTGTTTGATATGCTTGCTTCTGTTGTAAAGCTACTGTCTATTGTTTTTGTGCTGTTGTTACTGTCTTCATACTATATTGTTTTGCTGCTCTTGATCAGTGGTGCCTGGGCAGAACAATGCTCTGGTAATTATACAGATGGAATCAAAGAGGGGGACTCACCAGCGTTGCACCAATTGTTTTATGCCCTGCACTCCCCCTGAATTCCTATGGCAGTAAAACACACGGGCCTCAGCTCACAGTTATGTGAAAGAGAAGCAAAGTTGATGATTAGACCAGATTAAGCAAAGGTGGAGCCTGCCTTGATGCAGCACTGCAGTGTCAGGAAAAGTTCACCATGACGAAAGCTGCGTTTGACACCTCTTGCCCTTTAATAAATCATAAAACTACACCAGAGGACGAGGGGGATGGCTGAGGCGACGTGGATAGGTTTTTAATATGCGGATCTATTGCTGTTGTGGCTGCTTTCGTGGCCTTTTAAAATAGTCAGATGAATAGTTCTCATAAAACTATGGAAAAACTTCATTTCTACCCCGTGGGTCACATTCCAGTTCTTATAACTGCAGTTGCGTGTCCCACACGTTTTCGAAAGGCCTTGCATTGCTGAATAAACCCAGCAGAGGTTTTGTTGAACGGCATTTTTTTCCTCTTCTGTGGAACAAAAGAGCAGCCCCTCAGGCAGTCGTGCACACACACCAGGCACGTCGCAGTGATGCAAATCACATCCTTGTGTCATGCATGCAGGTATATCTGATCCCTGCTGTCACTCAGCGTAGCATCTTCATATTCTCTCTCTAATTACTAGTGCTTTAGCACCTCAGATCAGTTATTTCCCCGTGTGGTATCATGAGGGTGGATCTGAGGGGGAATTTCAGTCCAGAAGAGCAGATGTGACTTCTGGCTTTCTACCTTAAAATAGTGCTAGTGTACTCACAGTGTTTGCAGAATTCCAGCAGCTCCCAATGCAACTGAACTATGCTGGTTGAGTAGTAAATGCAGATGTGCCGCGTGCCGTGTGTTTAATGATTTTGCATGCACATGCGTAGCTTGCCAAATAAAAAGCAAATCTGCAAATCGCAACAAGGGGAGCTGTCCTTTTAATGGGTTAAAAAAATTTTAATTTGTGCAAATGCAAAGAGGAATGTGCAAAGCATTTGGTTCTCTGTTTAGTTCCTGACTTCATTTCCTGTGGCTTCTGGGTTACTGGAACCTAAAGAGGGATTTATCTGTTACCTTCGACCCCCTGTCAGGTTAATGTGGATCAGCTCCAGTTATTTCAGTTAAACATTCAGAGGTCATTCACAAGTGTGCGCCACCTTGGACAAAACTTTATTGTGTTTGAACAGAGCAGCAGAGCCCAGATTCAGTAAATGACACTTGCCTGTACAAAAATAGAAATCTAATCACATTCATTGAAAACAGGGGAAGTAAGCTCAGCTTTTATTGCTACAGCAAAGCTGCTGGCAGGGTAGATGCGGGGGGGGGGGTGAAAAAGAAAGGGCACTGCAGCTTTCTGTGGCCCCCACTACTGGTAAACAAGTTGGGACGTGTGAAATTGGATAAAAGAAAAAGGCCATATAAACAGTGTGATCACTTACAGCAGAGGGGGGAGGCAGTGAGCAGTGAACGGCAGCTCATCCTGAATCCAGAGCCCTGTGGGAGTGACAGAGAGGTGAGGAGAAGAGTGAGAGGTGTGGAGAGAGGAAAAAAGGAGCTTAATGGGGGATAAGATTGCTGGAGTCGGGGGTGTGGGGTGGGGGTGCGCAGACGCATCTGAGAAGACGAGAAATGCTGCAATCATTGGAGAACGAATGATGCAGGAATGAGTTTCTGATGTAGGAGGGCGAAGGAGATGCTGAACTTTGAGGAGGAAGACGGAGAGAAAAGAGAAGGACGGTGGTGCCGAGAGGACTGGGAATTGTGGGAAGCACGTTGAGCCTACAGGATAGCATCCAGTTTGTCGCAGATAGATGAGCTGCGAGCAGAGGTGCTCCAGCCAAGGTGGAAATCTTTGGAGTTCTGGGAAATAACAAACCTGTCAAAACAGATTAAAATCACACATTGTTTCTGCTTATTTTGTCAGTCGTTGTTCTTTTCTGGGGAGATTACTGACAATGAAAACAATAGCAAAATGTTCATCCTCCCACTGTTATTAAAACAAATTCTCTCCTTTGCACAGCCCACCTCCTCTCTAACATGCAGATGTAGCAGCGGTGCATTTTTCACCCCTGAAGGATTACCATCTATCGGGTAGTGTCACTGAGATTGATCGCTTTCAAACTCTCCCTCCTGAGATTATCTAAATGTCCTTTATAATATGCTTCTGTGTCATCTAAAAGCCATGGAAACTGTCAAAAATAGTTTTGTATTAGAGTCGCAGGCTGTACTTTGCTAAAAGTGCCAAAAAGTACTACAGAGGAGATTGAGAGAAGCTCCAGACTACTTAGCAGTTATGTTTTAAAGGTTTCCTCTTGATGGTATTGTAACAAAGTTGGAAATAAAGAAATGTTGCGGTTTGTTTGCGGTGTGTGTGAGAGACCAAGGACCGGCTGTTATATTCCTTGTGTGGTTTGTAGACAATTGTCACTTAAACATTAGTATACATGGCTACACTCTGCTTTAGTTCGTCCAAAGTTACGTAGCATATTACCTTATAATGTAATAATATAACCTAACTTCAAAGTTGATCTGATCTTTCTTTGATTCTAGCAGTAAGTCTTTATGAATAAGTTGCTCTGCAAGTTTGCAGAGCTACACTGGACTTTGATTTTCCTTTTCTGAAGATGTTTGTTTTGGGTCACTGACATATTGTTCTGTGTAATTCTGTGTCATCTTCAACTTCAACAGCAGGTTTTGTGCCAAACTGTCTTGTTATTTGGAGCTATTTATCTGTCTAGCCTCAGCTGCCACCACCATGCTTCACAGTCAGTATTGTTCCTGTATTGGCTTTGAGACAAACATATCTTTTAGAATTACGGCTAAAAAACTCAACCTTTGTCTCGTCAGACCAGAATGATTTTCCCACAGTGTTTGGGATCACTGAATGCATCGTTTGGTGCTATTTGATGATGGTTGTGACTGACCTCCATGGTCCATCTAAAACCTTCCAATGTTCTTTTGCATCCCTTAAGTAATGTGCTTGTGCTGTACACGTGTCCTTGAAGGTAGTAGAGCATAAGATACAAACAAAACAGGGACTCATTCATCAATCAGTCTTGCTCTATCACATTTCCTGAGGTCAATAAATCTAACAAACACTTTCCTCTTGATGATAGAAAAACCTTTACATTGAGTCAACTGCACTCCATCAAGTACTTAATCAACTTGTAAGATTATTCCACTTGACTTCAGGCTCAGTTTTTCTCAGCACTGTGCTAATAGCAATGGGAGAAAAAGAAAGAAATGAAGCAAAGCTATCTAGCTGGCATGGAGGAACACAAAAGAGAAGAAAATTAAAGCTTGGTTGACAACTCTTGACTTGTTAACAACCTGTTTTGAGACACACACACACACACACTTTGGTTGCCATGTGGTTCTTGGAGAGTGGCTGTAGGAAATGCTGCAGTGATATGAGAAGATGGAGCAGAGACAGTTTGGCTGTGGGAGGATAAGCCTGGAGCAAGCCTGCTGTGACTGGTATGCACTGCCTGTTTCAGTGCGGATGACAATTACTCACAGAGTACTGTAGCTACACATGTGCAGTATATAAAGTCATTATATAAGCTGCGAATAAGGGAAACTCACTGCTGTGTTGCCAGTTTTGGTGGCCCTCTGGAGCTCCACAGTGACCAGTGTGCTGCCCGATGGGTGATAAAATGTAAACTGTATAAGTAAGTAAGATTTTTAATTGACACAGCACTTTTTCAAAACGTGGGTTATGAAATGCTCTACGAAATAAAAGAGAACAAAAGACAACCAGTCATCTTTTTATGACAACGGAACAGTAATAAATCTTTAGTAGTGACTAAAAACACCCAACTGAGTTATAAAATAGAATAGAATAGATTGGAATAGAAGTACTTTGGTTAGCTGCTTCACACGCACGGGGAACAGCAAATTCACAGGATAGATGGGAGAAAAAGTGACTGCTGACTGTGTGGCAACATTTTACAGTGTGCTTCAGGCAGGACATGGCAGAACAATAGAAAGCATCACATCTAATACATATATGGGACATTTTACTTGTTTTAGTGAATGATAAATGGGCTGCTTTGGAGAACCGAGGTGATGAAGTATGGCTGAATATGATATGACTCTGTTGTTGCACCTGTGGCATTAATGGAAATGTACATTGCTTTATATAGAGCTTATCTTTTTTGATGTATGTAGTGCCCAACCAGGCGTGACCCGCTGAGCTTTCAGCAGTCTCTTTAGTTTCTTGTTGCTCTGTAGGATTTCCTGCTGTCAAAGAATATGTCTTATAGCTGTGATGTACATGTGCATTACAGTTTTAGCTTGAATATATTGGTAGTAATGTAAATTTGCAGGGATGGAGGATACACTCAGGTGATGATTTTTCAGAAGAACATTTATCTACTTTCCCAGTGCACTGGGTTTATGGTATGTATGTGTAGATTTTGATGTGTTTGTAAAGGTCTTAGACCACGGCACGTCAAAATGCATTTGTTTCATTTTAGCATTCCACAACATGACAAATGTTCAACAAATCTCTTACAGCCACAAAGTTCATGTATAATTCATTTGTAGCTGTCAGTTCTGATATTACAAGCCCCAGCAATGAACGTTAGAGTGAAAAAGTGTGTGAAAAATGCGTTGAAATTAATGAATCAATAAGGAAGCAAAGCCGGTCGTGGGGTGACATTGTTTTAACAAGCAGCATTCTTCAATTGTGTTTACAGCTTTCACCCAGAGGAGCTGCAGCCAGAGCTGAAGCAGCCGTAGCCTTGTTGAGCCAGAGCCCCATCAGGCTTACAGGAATATTTATAGTCTCATTCTCTAACACAGTCCAACCGACTGCACTTGTCCCACAGAACATAAAGTGACAAGCACCACAGTTACTTAAAGTGAATTACGCCCTGCAAATTGATCCATGTAGCTCTCTTTTAATGTTTATTATGTTGCCAATATCCAACTGCTTACAAATCTGCTGCTCACTAATCAGGATTTTTCATGGACAAGAACTAAAACAGCTTTCTTTGAAAGTTAACGATGCAACGACATTCTTCATGTCTTCTAATGATGTGATGTTCTGCAGACACAAGAGTTTTCCAAGAAAATTAGGCCCCTGCTCCAACAAATGTACGACACAAATGTAGTGCTTATCGATATTTGTCAACGATCTGTAGATGAGCAATGCCATCCACTGATTTTACATGTCAAAGTCGATTTACCAATGAGCCTTTGAAAGCTACTGTATAATGTATTCATTAACTCTGGATGTTTTTGTCAAGTTTGAGAAGATCGCTTGTGAAACCTCAGCATGGACCAAGAATATTTTAATATTGCATGATTAACCACAAACTGGGGGTTGCAGATTTTTAAACATGCAAGCATTACTGTCAACAAACTAATGGAAAATTTAGGAAACAGTGGAGTTTAAACCTTTCTACCAGGGACTAAAAGTCAGGGTATCACGTTTAGTTTAGACCATTTTTTTGGTACTCCAGCTTAATGCAAGTGAAATATTAAATCACTGGAGTACTCAAAACAGCAGCAGATGTCAGTAAAACATTTATGCATAGGTAAAACTATGTACATTTCAACACTTCAGGTAAATAAAACATTTTTAGGATAATTGACAGGAACAAACTTCTGTAGATATGCATACAGTCAGACAAAAGTACCAACGACATCTGCCCAACACAGAGCTACCCTATAGAGAATGTAAATGCAGTCTCAAAGTTATTTCACAATGTACTTTGCAGGCTCTGTTCATCACAGTGGGGGAATGTGTCACTCGGTGCAGCAGCATTGTTTTTTATGACAATGCAGTTTTAAGGCACAATGTTGGAAACTAAATTAAGTAGAGTCTACGAATGGTAATACGTTTCTTTCCTGCAGATCTCTTTAGAATAATAAAATATAAAATAATGCCAATTATGCCAATGATGCTAATTAATTGGTTAATTTTTTAATGTAGCATATACCATACAACAGTGTCATCACAGCACAAAGCTCCAGCATCAGAGCAGAGAGCCACCAACCTGTGCAAGCCATCGATTAGTCTGAGCACTTTGAGAACTTATCATTCATGTTGGCTCCATCTGCTGGTGATATGTGATATGATTGGATCTTAAACGGAATTCGAGTTTGGATTTAGACTGTTCTGGCACTTGAATGGTCACACTCAACTTGGGAGTACACTGTTATCATTACAGATGAAGGTCGTGGACAAAACATGACAACACCACAAGAAGTTATGAGGCATACTGTACTCAAATATGATATCTAACTGTGTGTATAATAGGCAAAATGGGTAAAACTAAAGACTAACAAGTCAGCCAAAAGTAAACCTTCTCAATGACCATGACACCCTGTAGTACACTGTGTATCTCTCAGCACCCATGTGAGTTCATCCTGCATGGTTTGTGTAGGAGGCTGTCATGTTGGTTAATAATGCCAGGGAAGCAGCCAGGGCCTGACCCAGTTTTCCACTGCTGGTCAGATGGTGTAGTGAAGGCGTCTGTATTACTGGATTTGTCCTCAAAGGATATCCTTCACTGTGCTTCTCTCTTCACAATGATCTGTGCGCTCCTGCAACCAGCACATTCATCTCTTCACTGTCCTCCTCCGTCTATAATTCGAAAGATTGAATTTCATACCCTGATGAACATGTAAAGTCATTTATGCGTCTGATAGTTTTAGCCTTTTGACTAAAGTTCAAATTTAATGAACTATTGTTTGTTGTTCATTATTGCAGCTACCTGTAGAGCAGCAAATCATTCAGAGGATTGATTCAATCACTGGTTCACTAAAAAGCTGTTCGCAGAGGCTAGCTTGAGAAGAGTGGCCCTCTAATAAACATCTGGATGATTTAGGCAGCTGACAGCACGCTAATTAGCTTAGGTTCATTGAGCCCATAGTTTTAGTTGTCAAAGCAACAGTGAAGCAGACAGAGGAGTTTGTACACCTCAGTGTTATACATCTCCTCCAAAACTGATGGTGAAGTTAAACCTCTGCATTTTTCAAGATTATACCTTTTGGTTCCTTGGATCATGTTGCATTGAAACAAAACTACAATACTGTAATGCTGACTGTAGCGTCATGTCCTTATCTGCTCTGTTGTCTTGTCTATAACCCAGTGACAGTGAACTGATTCTGGATCATTTTGTGGTCCTTGCAGCAGAGGACATTTGCAGCCAGCCCGTTCTCTGAGCCCATCATGGTGAAGCTCCACAGTGGGATGACCCGACAAACTGAGGACCCAGAGATGCTGTGGGTGATGGGTCCAGTGCTGGCTGTCATTCTCATCATCATCATCGTCATTGCTATTCTGCTCTTCAAGAGGTGAGTCTGACAGACTAAACAGCACATGTAAGATAATCACTTGTGTGTGGGTGAGTTTTCAATGGCCTTGCCTGAATTATTCTGTTAAACTTCTTGGACAATGTTAAATTTTCACTTAAAGTTATACATTTTCTTTGGTTAATGTACAGACAAAGCATCTAAATGCTCCTGCAGTAAAAACCTTCTCAAACCCTTCAAAGATTATTAGATCTATCAGCTCTGAAGGTGCTTACACGTTCCTACTACTTCAACTGGAATACAACAGTAGTATAGCCATGAAAATGCTTCTTTTGTGTCATCTGTCATGAAAATAATAGGAAGAGTTTCTGTGTACCTTGGAGGCAGTGCATGTTCATTGTGTTTCTCCTTATAACATCTAGCTGAGTGATCATTTTAGCACAGTCCAGAGAGAGACCCGGAGCATTTTCTTCAGCGCAGCAGATGACTACAACGTTTTACAAGAGCCAAGCACCAAGAAATAGTCAGAGTGGTCTATTTTAGAGCGGAGCTAGACAGTCATCTTTGCTGAGCCAGCCTGAAGGCAAAGGTCCTCCATGGCATATGGGAGGAAGGAGCTGTGGGTTGCCCTACAGCCCTGCTCTTCCAGGCTAACAGTTGGTTTGTGCTTCCTATGCTTGGGTCAAACATCTGGAGCTGCTGACTGGGCTGACGGCGGCCTCCATATGGCTACTCCTCTGCTCAAATGCCAACATTCATTTTGTCTTATTCTCATTTCCTCTTTTTGCTCTTGTTCTCGATGTTTCTGAATTTGTTCAGTTATATATGTATTGAGGATACATTGTAGATATTAGAGTAAGTGATGGGGATAAAGAGAGAGATCTCAAGAGTTCTCAATTTAGACTTGCAATTGAAGATACTAATATTCTTCAGCGGTCTATTAGCTCACAGTTTATGAATCATCAGTTTACAAAACAGATGAGGAACAGCTTCATGGGTATGTCTCAGTTTTGGAACTGAACAATAGTCTAGCATTTTACTTCTTTGTGATTAAAATCTTTGTGTGCTAAAAGGTGCTGTAAACACACACCAGCACACCAGATACACCGGCTTCCTGTATAACTCCATTTTTCTTGGAAAATCCAATACTCGGTCACGGTCGCACATCCTGTTTGTAAGCACATGGGATCAGTGGTATCCAACATATGATGAGCCGCTCTTACTAACACTGACCTTGCATTGCTTCTGGCCGGCATGTTTAAAGTCTAAGATCTAAAGGATCCAGACATGAAGATCAAGTGGTGTGCATTCAGTGGAGGCTCAGTGGGTTCTGTCTGGGTAGAGCATATTTACTGTCCCTCTGCTGTGGCTCAGCAAGAACGCAAAGACAGAACTTAGACCATAACAGACTATAACTCTGGGCTTGCCTCGCCCAATTCAGGCTGCTGAAGCTTCACATTAGCCTCAACTGAAGTGAACAAAGAACAAACACTGTGGCTCTTCTTCCACTGTGGCGTTTTTCTAGGAAAGGACTTGTGTAATATAGGAGTTAATAGATAAATTGTGTTTCCTACATGGGCACAGCACAATATAAATGTGTTCAACAACCTGCCCCAGTTCTCAGAACCACACCTCACCAAGAATGAGCTGCTAAAATGATGTTAGTAAACTAACAATTGATTTTTTTCTGAATTATTAATAAAACGTACTCTTCATCCAGAACCGCAGACGAAGGGTTAAAAAAAATGAACTTCAGTTTTCAGTTCTTTTGGATTTTCAGCTGCTCTGCTCTTTGGATAAAACAGCCAGTTTGTATTTAGAATTGTTGGCAGTGAGAGGTAGTGGAACAAAGTCAACTCAGTATTTCAAAATATTGAAAGGTTAATTGTTTTGTTATAGCACCAAGGGGAGCTGAAAGCCAGAGTTTGAACCTTGTCATACTTCCTACTGTGTGCACGTTTTGCAATTATAGTACACAGGTGAATTGAGAGGACTGTGTGCGTACAAAGCACAGGAGGACAAAAGTGACTATGCCATGTCAGGTTTAATGATCCATTGGTGCAAGGCCTTAGGTTTAGCCTCAGAATTGGATGGGAGGCCCTTAACAGGGCACAACAAGTGGACCCGAGTGCAAATACAATTTACAACCAGATTCAAAATAAATCTGACACACAAAACCCCTAAAATACTCTGCCACAGTGTCTGTCGTCACATCAAGCCAGAGGCAGCCACTTCAGAACCACCTTGGTAAGCCAATACTTACAGCATCTAAAGGTACTACACTAGGACACCAGTAGTAAAGTAGTGAAGCTCACCTCTTACTAGAGTGGATTGGCTGCTTGGGCCAAGTGTAATATTGACACGCACTGTGACTCCATGCTTTGTGCTGAAATGTTGAGAAGTTTTGAACTTTTCTGCACGACTGCAAACCTCCAACAAACCACCACTGGAAGCGAGAGAGAAGAGGGAACATCAGGCACGCTTGTTTCATAGGAAAACAGTGGTTGTGCTAACAATGCCTTTCTAGCAACACTTCACTACACAATCAAAGCGTGTCAGCAGCAGATCAGTTAGGCTACCAAGACCACAATGAGACAGAGACATTCGAACTCATCAGTGAGGAGCACAATCTGCCAGTTGTTGAGCAGCTGCTCTACAAACACAAAATTATCTATAGCGCAACTTACCGACTCACTTAACTAATTGTGCTCGCTAGTTTTAGACTAGAAAAAAGAGCAGAAACCCAAATCATAATGCTGCTGATGGCATCTGTGCTGATGAAACAAAAAAAAAAAAGGACTAACAACTGAAAAATAGGGGTAAGACGTTGGGACTCAGGGGCAGTGTCTATGAGTGGAGTGAGGTGCTGTTTGTGTTTGAACGTATAATGTGGCAGGAGATTTGTTCAAGCTAAAAAGGAGTTTTAAGTTGTGCACAAAGTGTAAAATTGACTGGGTGGTGTTAAAATGGGGCCCACAGCATCTCTTCACCCTGGGGCCCTCTCAGCACTATGCTCATGCACCATTGTAGAGTCAGAAAGGTAAGGAGAAGTTCATATCCACTAATACCCAAAAATCCATACTGACAAGATCATTGTGAATAGTAGCTGTGTCAGACTCAGGTCAGGAGCACGGTGATGAAGCCAGGATTATTCCAGATGTAAATCAGTATAAATGAATTAATGACACTGCATGCACTAAAATTCATTTGAAGGTACTGATGTTCTGAACCGATGGATGTGAACAGTTAAAATGTGCGTACACTGAAAGTCTCACGAGCTGGAAGGAGAAGCTGCACAGCTGTCTGTGAATGAGATACGGGCAGGAGCAGCAGTAGTGGGAAAGGTGCTTGAATGTAACACTTCCTGTTCACTATATCACTGTGTGGCATTCCTGCCGCTGACAACTTGTAAACGAATCCTTTCTTTCTCCGGCCCCTTGTTTTCTATCTGCCTGCTTTCTGTGGACGCAGCAAACAAGAAAGGTTAGTGCCTCTGCCTGTTCCTACAACACTTCACCCCCCCCCCAATCCTCCCCGCAGTGTAAAACATGCTGCTGTGTTCACATCATCACTGTCCGTGTTTTCTGACAGTGATGATGTGAAGTTACAGCTGCTCCTCGTTTCTGTTACATTTTCCAAATCAAACGGCCATGCCAGCCCCTCTGAGCCGTCTCCATGCTTCTTTTTTCCCAGAGATATCAGCTGCAGCTGACAACTCTTGCAAGCATATGTGTCTTTGTGTGTCAGGGTGTGTGAGAACATCTTAGCAGCATTTTTGTTTCTGTGTGTGTGTTTTCTGCTGTTCAGCTCTGAGTGCTGAGTTCACAAATCCTGCCCCCCCCCCCGAATAATCCTCCCTCAGTGCTTTCTTCACCTCTCAGCCACTCACACACCTGCAGCTCCGGCTGCAAAACAAACCCCACACCTAAAAAAAACCCAGCCCTGATATCACCTAGAGGCAATAACTGACATCACAGCGACCTTTTCACTCCTCTATTTGTGTTGCCTGCCTGACCTGAATAATACATATCACTAATACACACAGAATCACTCATTTGTACTGTTTTTACCCTGTATTTTAGAAAATGCGAAGCCTGACCTGCATTATCTACTCATAAAACGTGTCTTTTGGTCATCATAACAACAAGATGTTATTGTCATATACAATCCTCAGCATTCTGCAGATGTATCTTTTTATCCTTCCTCTTTGTTTCTCCAATTTTGCATATTTGTCATGAAGATATCCCCAATACATGTTTTTATTAAAGTAATGGGATATGATCGCTGAGGTTAAGAGCTTCACATTTCTGTTTATATATTAAGCTTGTACCTATATATATACTATATTGATTTGTTGTGTACTATATATAGAAACTCAAGGTGTCAGACAGAATTCAAGTCTTAAATGTTCAGGTCAAGCATTGACTGTATCGGGAATGAAAGAACTGTTTTGTACTACCACGAAAAGATACAACATGCACCAGGTTAAAGACACTGTGTCATTGCAAAGCTTGGGCAGCCAAGATGATGGGGTCTCCTTCAAAGTCTGTCAAACCTACAGCGCCCTCACCAAGCTTTAAATCTAATGTTGGTGTAATAAAGACAAACTGTAGTGAACACAGCTGAATGCATATCAGCACTTAGCAGTGTGGTAGCATGGTCATGTGTTGCATGCAGCACCACATGGCCTCAGCCATGGGGGAAATTAGGGATCGTAATAAGCAATGCCCACATCGTAACCCATGGAAACACTCGAGTGAATTCCTGACATTGAACAGGAGTGACAGCCGGCTCCGACATTCACTGCTTTCCAGATCATGGCAGCCAAAGCAGCAGAACTTTTCACAATGCAAATGAAGATGCAGACAAAAATGTAAATGATTCGGTGGGAAACTTAAGTTTCCTGCCCCTCTATACATATACATGACCTGTTCTGAAGAAGATCTTGAATCTTTTTCCATGGTGACAATTAAAAGCCACGTAGCTATGTATAGATATAACTATAGATATAGGTGCTCACATACAGACTACATACTGTGCTACTACACTGCAGATGTGGATGACTTTGAGCCTTTTTCACTATAGCATGCCTTTACTATTATGGATTATCACCAACCAATCCTGATCCAGACTGATAAAACCTAAAGAGACTTTATCATTAATTTACACATTGTATCAAAAATTCAATTCAAAATATTTCCTTAATTCAGAGATAGTACTAACTTTTAGTAAATTCAACCTGTCCTAACTTCATCATGCAGTTACCATTTCTCATCAAGCCCCATCTTCTTTACCAGGAAGCGAACATCTCCAGCCAAGGACGAACACATGGTGGGAGTGAAGGACTCACTGCTGGCCCACTCCTCTGATCCTGTGGAGATGAGGAGACTCAACTACCAGACACAAGGCATGGGCACTCACACACACACATACACACACACACACAAGCTCATATTAATTCACACTGACACACAACTACACTTGCAGACATGCCTGAAGCTGACCCTTACTACAGTCCAATCCATCTCCCTGTGCTCAGTGTGTGGCCAGAATAATACTGACAGATATCTGCTTAGGTTTCCCAATTAGTTAAAGAGTTATTGTACCTCTACTGCAGACAGAGCCATGCCTTCATTTGAAACATGCCTCTTTTGAGTTGCGAAGTGGAAGAAGCTTTTTTCGGTGCAGTCCCATGCACACTTCTGGAACCTGCAGTCCTACCCTCTTTGCAGCTCTATTACACATTGATTCCACTGCACATGGCACTATGACACAGTGTACAAAATGGTTTTGTTCCATCCTTCAGCTTCAAACTCTACCTGAGCATTTCAGAAGCGGAGCATTTCACCTGCCCCATTTCGGTGACTTGCACAGACCTTGTTTCCACATGAACTATTTAAGTGCAGGTAATAATAACTGACAACCGTGCATTCTACCGGACCTTTATTTAGTTTTTATATGAGAAGTTACGATGACCACCAACCTTCACCAACTGTCAGAAAAACTGAACTTCAGCAGATCTGTCCTGGTGCTCGGCAACGGTAGAGGAATTTAAATTGATTTTATCGCTGCTCTGATTGAAATCAAACTGCATTTGAAACCACCCACTGTACTAGCAGTAATGAAGTGAAACGTAGCACACAGTGTGCAGTGTGCAAACAAAAGCAAGATCTGCAGCATGCAAAAGTGCCGCTATGTTGCACTGATTCAAAAAATAAAGATGGATGATATGACAGCTCCCCGAATGTGAAACCAAAACATTTTATCGCCCCCTGGTGGCTGGCAGTAAAGATCATAAACCTTTCTGGTCCTATTAAAAATAATACAGTTGCATAAAGTTAACTTAACTGACGAAGCTGAAACTTTCAAAACTTCCCTGATGAAAAATAATCTGTTTTATGACGTGTCAGCAATATGGTGAAGAAATGGTAAGGTTTAGGCCCAAAATCAGCTTATATAAAAATAAATATAAAAAAAATATTTAAAAAAAAAAACATTAACTGGTTGAACCTGGAACCTGAAACACACTGAAGTGTTTCATCAGTGTTGAAGCCAGATGTTATGTTGAGCCATCTGTCCACCCATTCAGGGTTATTTGCCCTAACTCCGGGGTTATTTGCCCTAACTCTCCTGACTTCCCCCTTTAGTTCCATCACAGCTATTTTCAGCAGCACAAACCCTATAACATGTTTCCTTTTTCCTATTTTCTGTGTATCAGCCTTTCCTTGTTTCACAGAACTTTGTCTGTGTGTCTTCAGTCACTCTCACTCTGACTTTTCACTGATTGTTAGTACTACTTCTCCTCTTCATCCATCCAACTACTCCTCTTATCTCTTTCCCCCACCTGTCTTTCAGTGGGAGGTTTTAAACTCACAGTTTGTCATTGTTTTTCCACCATGTTCTTCTCTCAATCAGATGGGTGGCATTTACCTCTGGTAAGCAGTAGGAGGGAATTTGGCAGATGTTGTTTACACCGACATAATTCATCAACTCATTTGGCTGCCAACCTTTGTTCTCCCTTCACTGAAAGCTCACTGGGTGGCCTAGAAGCCTCTGAAACTTCCAGCAAACACAAAAAACAAGCAGATGATATCATATTTACTCATGCAATGAAGTCAGAACTGCTGGGTGTTAAAAATGCTTTGCTGTCCTTGAAAATTGCAATTTTTATTTTGTATTCTACTACAGTTAACCTCGCTCCACAACATTTATCTAAAAGTTACGATCAGTACCATGTAACTACTAATTAGTCAGTTGTGTAATTTTATGCAAGTAAAATTTCAAATTTCATGCGTTTACTCAGGAACAGAATCTGTTGCATGTATTAATATGTGTGCCATTTAGCACATATTCAACTTTAAATATATTTTGGTAATGTTATTTACAATTATAATGTATCTCTGGTCTGGATTCAAGATGTTGTGTGAAAGACTGCATTACCCATAATTCTGGAAACCTATAAATGTAACTCAAAGTTTAATTCTGTTGGTCAGGTGTGATGAGGCATGTCAGCTTTGTGCTTTGCCTGTTGGACAAAGCATGAAGCTAACTTAAGAAAAGAAGGAGAAAGGAGTCTCACTTTGTCATTGTCAAAGTTTTTTAAACAATATTTGCTTGAAATAAGGTAATTTTACATTTTTGTGCTTTAATCTGGGTGAATTCTATTTTCACTGCCCACGCAGTGATCAGGACTACAGGCATTTTTAGACTATACGTTGCATCTGCCTCTGTTGTTTTTTAGATTTTGAAGTTTCAAAAACACAAACTCAAGCTCAGCTTTTCCAACTTTCGACCCAGCCTGCAGTGTAAACATGGCAACCAGAGAAATTCCATTTAAGGAGATGATGAGAAAGAAATTTCTATTTTGCCATAATCAATGTGCTGCACAAAATTTTGACCCAATCATGGCACTAGAGGTGCAAGTCAGAGTAGCACTGCTCTCATACACAGATTACAGGATTAGTCATCATTGACATTTGCCCACTCTGGGACAGGACAAAAAGCAAACAACAATCACAATCAATTATTTAGGCCTAATTGGCCTATTATTGTTTTAATGTTGTTATTATTTTTCACTTTCTTACAAAGTTAAAGGTTGTACTGTAATTAAAGATGGGGCAGCCAGTGGGAGCAGTTTGGGGCCCAGCGTCTTGGCCACTGACACTAGGACATGCAGCCTGGAGGAGCCGGGGATCAAACTGCCAATCCTCTGATACAACCCTCTCTACCTCTGAGCCACAGTTGGAGTTGGAGAGGAATCAGTAGAGCAGTGCAGAGGACAGAACAGACATGCAGCAACTTTCTGAGTCCTCCCTGTGTTCCTTTCTTTTCTCTGTCTTCTCCTAACTGACCCCTGTGTTGTTTGTTTTGCCTGGTCTCTCCCTCACAGGTTCCAGTGCCCTCAGTTGCCCGAACACTCCAAGTTAGTTTTCATTCCTCTTGTGTTTTACTAATGTTTTCTCCCATTCCCGCCTCCTTTCCCCTCTGTTTACACTGCAGCCATTTGAATGAGAGCTCTCTTATTTAACCCCATCACCTCCTCTTCTCTTGGACTGTCCATGACAGCCACTCATAACAAATGGCTGTCATTAAAACTGAGTGGTGCAATGAAATACAGTAGAAAGACATCATTAAAGACATAGATATAGCTCATAAATCATACATAGAAGCAAAAATCAGTATGCTTACACCTTAATCGCCCATGTGGTTCCTTCCCGCTCACCTATTGCTTAAAGGGATTTCTTCAGAATGCTTGCTGATGTTCACATCGCCAGTGTGGTTACAGCATGCTGCTGAGGGGCACAGTCAGACATCATCCCCCTGCTCACCACACAGCACCCCCACTGTCACCCCCATAACACCGTGACCAGTTAGCTCTCCACTTTCAACATGCATCTGCACCCTGGCTGTATTGGCTAATTTGTGTGTGTATTTATGTGTGTGTGAGATGGACTGCACTAACCACATCACCTCTCCGCAGGGATGAGGGAGCACCCTCCCATTGCTATCTGCGACCTGGCAGATCACATAGAAAGACTGAAGGCCAATGACAGCCTGCGCTTCTCTCAGGAGTACGAGGTAACTCGACTTTATACACGGCTTTCCTGTGAAGCAACGCACAGCTTTCAGCCACAAATCTGTCTGGGGCTAGTTTTGTAAAGGAAGTCAAACTGTGGCACGTGCATCAAATCACTATAACTTAAACATTTCAAAGTAGACAAACCTAAAAAGCTGACTTGAGTCAAATTCAGTTTACTTATATTGTCATGAACTGTCAGATGGATTTTTTGTGTAAGTATTTTTCAGTGTCAAGTTTCATTCACATGTGCGCCACGTTTGTCAGGTTACTACAACTTTGGCTGTGGTGTGAAAAGCCTATTGATTGCCAGGATTGCCATTTTTTGTGGCTACAATATTCTACTGAGACAGAGCGTGGGCAGCAGTTGAGGCAGTTAGAACAACCCTTTGGAGAAATGAATAAAAAGACATAACAAATCCATCCCAACTACTCGGAGCAGTAAAAAGCTTTCCGGAGAATTTCAGCCATGTACAAATCTTTTTTTTTTTCTTTTTTTGTCTCTCACAAGTTCCACAAGTTTATGGAAATCACTTCAGTTACTCGTTCTATTCAGCGGGAAGCAAATGCCAATGTTTTTCATTCTGAAACCCAGTGTTGTCTTGATTTATTAACGCTGATGATGGCCTAAACTTCTATTTATCTTTAGTTTTTCTTCTTCTTTTTATGGAGGAACCATTTTAGTGCCAATAAAAAATACATTTATTTCTTCTTGTAACGGTAAAATGCCACTGAAACAGCAACGCAGGGACTGTAAATCTGTCCGCTGGAAGCCAGACTTAAGAAATAGTTGAATGTGGGCGAGCCGCTCCTTACAGACGGATAAGGCAGGTTTCATCTGAGGTTAAGAGACAGTGGCTTCTCTGCTAATCTCTGAGAATCGGTAGGAAGCATGTGTGCATGTGTGTTCAGAAAGGAGTTTTACAATGTATTTACAATGTATAAAACAGTCCATGGAGTTTTCTGTGGATGCTTTTTCCAATTTCTTGTCGGAACAGGAGAGATATATATTTACCCAGCCCATCTGGAAAATCAACATTCTATTTTCTCAGGAAAATACCTGCGCCGTACATTTTCCTGACCATTTCTTACCTGAAATGTTTCTCCCCCTGTATACAGCTGGCTTAACGTGGCAGAGTTAAAGTTCAGCACTGGTTAAAAAACGGATGTTGCTATGTATGCATAAATTCTCTGCCTCCTTTCCAAGAATAATATCCCACTGCTTTTACCTACTGTAAAAGCCAGTGAGGGATTATGGCTTGTTGATGTCCTACAAAGGAAGGTAATTTGCATTTAAAGTGGTGAATTTCCAAGCGGATAAAGCAGGACAGATGGGTGCACTGTTTATGCACAGCATAAGGAAGGGGGCATATAAATTATGAAACAGCAACTGAATCAACGTTTCTACCTTTCCCAGTTTTTTTTTTAACTTAGCCAGAGTGGAATGGAGGGAACTTTGGGAGACAGATTGTTGGCCAAACAAGATTACACTAACTTCAACCATGGGAAGTTGTTAAATACATGTTTAAATAGCATTATTCAGATAAAACTAATTGTGGATGCTACTAAACCACATCTCCGAAGATAAGCATGCTTATTTGTCCCACACTAATAAAAAATATCATATCTAATCATAGAAAAAAGACATTTGCTTTAAAACAAGAAATATGTTGGGGGTTTTTTTCATTTCACACACTACAGTGTTTTTTTACATGTCACGAGATAAAGACAGGAAAAATAACCCGCTTGCACTTTGCTCACGAGAAACTCTGTCAAATAAAACGTTTTAACAAACACGCTCGGTGCGCCTTTTCCCTTGACACCTCATTCAGTCGCTGACATTACTAGAGCAATGATCCCTTGTGCATTTTCATTTCAGCAGGGATATGTGAGTGTAGTTGAGCTTAGTTTCACTGACATTTTTACAAGGAAAACACTGAACCGCACACCAGCACAAAATGTCACAGACGACACAGTAAAGACTGGACTCTAGTGTCATCCTCGATGTAAAGACAGCAAAGATGCAGCGAAGCAGGCTGTCATGGCAGCTAACAGTACCGTAGCTTGACACTATAGACTCACCGCTTTCATTAAAACACAGAAAGGACCTCCACACGTCTGCAAGAAATGTAAATTGTAACTTATGTCTATACTGATTTTTAACTACACTGTAATTGTCTTTTATATTGCAATTCATTCTTATTAAGTTTCTGCAGAACCATCTCGCATGGTCGGTTCCACCCTGCCAGAGAACCAGATTAATCTGCTGTGCTCATGTTTTATTTGCTCGGTCACATACGTCTGCCCTCCCCAGATTTCCCGTGCTACAGTGACTGACAGCTAGCAAAGCCCAGCTGAACTCAGATTAAGTCATTAAGCTGGGCGGTACTGATCAGTTATGAACCAAGATTCTTATTTCGATTCCTATTTCTAATGTATCGTTTTGCTGTAATTTTGGGAAAGTTTGTGATGAAGTTGCTTTGTTGAAAACAGACAAGGAAGAATCAGTGACTGGCCAACAGGTGTGTGTGACTCAGTGGCTTCATTTATCCAGACTTACACGATAGTGGTGCAAGAGGCTGCAGGTGACAACAACAACAAAAAGAATAAATATAAAGACCAACAAAATAAAGATTTCTACTGGAAGTAATTTGCTCTTCTTTTTAAAATGGTAGTGATGAATTATTTAAATGTGCATCGGTCGCTTATTTGATTTCCTGGCACTGCACAACCTACAGCAACAAGTAGCAACACTAGCTGCAGACTGTCTCACTGGATTTTGGTAGAATTTAGAAAGTTATCTTAACTCAGTAGAGCAAATGTAGCTCAGCTAAAGCAGTAGTTGGAATAGCTGATGTGTTAGATGATCTGCAGACGTCAGATACTGAAGAACTTTGATCCGGACACTGTCGACAACAGAGGCAGTGGTCTTTTACCCTCAGAAACACTCTTACAGTGTCCTCCTGTGTCCTGCGTGGTAGCCTGCAGCCATTAGTCCATAGTTAAGAGCAGCAGGGCTTGAAATGAAAAGCTGATAATGGCTGTGTTTAAAATGAGACCTGCCAGAGCATCTCACAGCTTGTTACATCTGATGAATGAGCTTGTTTGGGGACTGCTGCAGACCACTTCATATACTGCAAATGGCATCTATAACAGCAATCCTCTTCAGTGCATAATAATGATTACTTATATTTCTTAATCGTACCAAATGAGTAAAAGCTAAAGTTATTTTTGGCGGGTTAACTGAGCTTCAGGGCTCCTTCATACAGCTCTTCTGAAGTATCTGTTTTCTATATTTAATTTCATCATTCACTGGCACAGAGCTCTGCCCATGCTGCTGCTATTACTAATGCGCATCCAGGATGGACAGCTGCCCAGAGTGTATTGTTAACACAGCTTTATGAAAGAAAATATGCTCATTATATACCAACGCATGGACACATACAAAACACAGTAAACTCATGCACACATATTTCTAAATAACATATGGACTCATCTTGTTGTCAGTAATCGTTTTTGCGCAACAGCAGCAGCATTTATGTGTCATTCTTCCCTATTCATTGTCCTGCATTAGCTGCCTTGAAGCTCGTCTTAATGTACGACCACTGATGAACAGATAAACACACTATAAATCACGTCACTTGCTACAAAACTGTTTCTCCACAGAAAAGCATACTTAATTACAGCGTGGGTCTCTTGTGCTCTGCTCCTGTCAGATATGACAATATTGCATTCAGCTAAGTAAATATGTCCAGTATAAGCAGGCAAACAACATACAACAGGTTGTAAACAGGCAGTTTTAACAGATAAGCTGTTTGGAGGTTAGGGTTAGTAATATCCCCCCGTCTATCTTATTTTCCCACTAGGTGTCACAACACTTTACGCCTTATACAGACACGGGACAGGGACGGGCTGCAGTGTGCTCTACTGTAGAAGAAAGATGTGACACTTTGTATGTGTTTATGTGTGTGCGTCTATTAAACCAATACTTGAAAGTCCAGAAGAAAAGCAGACTTATTAGAATAGAATAGAATAGTACTTTATTAATCCTTTGCAGGAAATTGTGGTGTTACAGCAGCAACCATAAATAATACAGTGCAAATAAGCAAAAGTAGAAAAGAAATGGTAACTGAAACAAGGTCTTTTAATGGCAAGGGAGAAAAAAAAAGAAATATATAAATAAATAAAAGAATGTAAAAAATGTAATATATTTACAAACAATCAGTGCAAGTGGATATTATGATCTATGTAAGAGAGGAAACAAAGTTGTCTAAAACAAGGGTTAGCAGTTTTCTGCCTTCCATAAAGATAATGCATGCTCATCAATGACAACATTTCTAGATACAAATTCACCTTTTGTAAAATGTAACTGATTGTGTTTCACCCCGTTACATCTTCACACAGCTGCTTACACTGACAAAATGAGCCCTCAGGCAGCGATAGTCTGCCCAGATTCTGACCAGAACAATGAAGAAAGTTAGGTCACGTTATTACTGAGCAGCAAAACCTTTGTTAGGAGATCACGCGGATGGATCACCAAACCTTAACCAGGCAGTTGTGACTGTAACCATTACAGCAACGGTCCATTTCTCCAAAGATCCCCAGCCATATTATTCTAGAACTAAACAGACGGAGTGATGAAACACTTGTTATAGGGCTTGGACAAACAACACTGTACACATGGGAGATTTACTGTACAGCCAGCAAGTATCACATGCATACTCAGATTCGGTACATTTGTATGCAGTGTGGGAAATGAGGTTCAGTGTTAAGAGCCGACAATCCAGAGCCACATTACAGTCCTCCTGTAGTGTGTGTTAAAGCTTAAGTAAATGATTACTCTTAACACAGTAAATATGGCCACAGGTTGTAAGACAGATCTGGCTCTGCCCTACACCAGTACACCTGCTTTACGTCTGGCTGGCTCACTCTCCATGTTTACCTGCTTTGTGTCATGTTGGTAGAACTGCAGGTGTGTGAGTGTGATTGCACTGACACGCCCAGTAACAGATCTTCAGGAGCGTATTAGCAGTAATGTGAGTGGTTTGTCATTGAAGCACATTGGAAGCCACACCAGCAGGCTGTTAAATAAGATGTGCATTCAACCTCTTTCTCAATTGTCATTATTATCAACTGGAGGCTCGGGGGCTGAGCAGCCATCCAGCCAGTCAGGGGAAAAGCAGCAGGATATTAGAGTCTTTGTCACCGCCTTATTTTGCCTGTGCACAGTGTGCATGTATACAAGTGTGTGTTTGTTTTCCAGACGATGTAAGATAAGTAATGGGAGCATGAAAGATCAATCATGAATAACTATCTTCAGCATGTCATTATTTAGCCAAACCTGCGCCTGTATTCACAGCCATCAGTCGATAGAGAGCAATCACCAGGCAGCGTGGTGAAAACTTGTCCAGCTCGTATCAGCGCACACTCTGTCATTACCGCAAATCAAATGTGGGTTTCCATCTGGCTAGAGCAGACGTGGAATTCATAAGAGCGTCAATAAACAAGTAAAATGCTATTTAGAAAATAAAAAGGAATAGAAATGTCTGCAGCTTGAGCTGTTTCACCAAAGCATTACACTATACAAGACTGAAATAAAAGTCAGAGGCAAAGAAACAATTAGTGTGGAATATATATAAAAATACTGTATGTAAATGGACAAACGACTTCAACTGATTCCACACACATGATAGTGACAGAGTTATGGAGAACCTCTTTCCTGGTATAGTGTATGTCATCAGCTTTTCACTTTCCCTGTGGGTGCTTTGCAGCTAGTGCCAGAGCATGGTTTGATACAGACACCCAATCTTAACTCAGTTTACACTATTTGACCTCCACTGCATCATTGTTGGCTGTATAGGGAACCAGTCAGGTCAGTGCCCTCAAGATATAACGCTACTAGTCCACCATCATTCAATCTAATGTTTGCCACAGGGAAACATTCAAGACCATTGACCCAAAACCTTGTAATCCTTTTCCCTCCATCACTGGATCACTTATGTGTTATATATCCAGTGATATCCAGTGGGTTTTAAGATCATCCAGGGCTCGTCTTGGTGGTTGGATGAATGATGGATTAGTTTCTGAATCACATTTATTGGTCTTGACTCTTTGCTCTTCACTCTGACGGGCTTAAACCAAATACAGAAGTACAGGCACTATTGTAATAAATGCTGACCCGCTCTCTCTCCCATCTCTGCACACACTCATCAGTCTATCGATCCGGGGCAGCAGTTCACCTGGGAGCACTCAAACCTGGAGGTCAACAAGCCAAAGAACCGCTATGCAAACGTAATCGCCTACGACCACTCCAGGGTCATCCTCACACCTGTGGATGGTGAGAGATGCATTAGACATGTCAAGAGAATGAACTTTACCGACCATTATTCTCAAATAGCTTGATTCTATCATGATTTATGAAAGACAAGACATTTTTGTGCCATTTAATCTGTTTTACAGGCGCATCTCATCTTTTTTCTGATTGGATCCTGTTTTATATTCTTGCTAACTGTGTCCAACTTCTTCTTCACCACAGGTGTTCCAGGTAGTGACTACATCAATGCCAACTACATTGACGGCTACAGAAAGCAGAATGCCTACATTGCCACTCAGGGGCCGCTGCCGGAGACATTGAGTGACTTTTGGAGGATGGTGTGGGAGCAGAGGACCTGTACCATTGTTATGATGACGCGCCTGGAGGAGAAGTCACGGGTGAGCCTCTGAAAGTGATATTCAGATGACAATGGCCCTGCTTCCCTGTATGTTTATCAAAGTAAAGGCACAAACTGCACTGAATAATTTTATTTCTCCCTCAATTCAGGCCCAATTGACCACTTTAGTTAAGCCCAGTTGTCCTAAGTTGACAAGGTGGGGCAGGCTTGTGGGGCTTGTTGATGGCAGAAGATGGGGCCTTTATCAGGAACAAGCTTTGTCCAGATAATGGCTGTCTCACCCAGTCTGACATCATTAGTAACGACATGCAAACAGAGATACATGAAACAAGGAGGGAGGAGCTGGAAGAGTTGTCCTGTATATCACTAAAGGGATATACTGCTCTGTATCTAGTCTACTAGTTTCAGTAGTACATATGAGCTTGGCTCTGCAACGGCCATCACCATGCTTCTGGATGTGAGGTATGAGCAGGGCGGGAACAGTGTTCATGAGTAATGATGTCAACCCTCTTTCACGCTGTTAATAATTCCGCAACCAGGGAGCGCAACTGAAAGCCACAGCAGTGTGCCATTATTATTTGAGACAGAGACCATCAGCCCCTCTAACGCCGCCAGTAACACCCGTCTGTGGCTGGAGCAGAGGTGCAGGAAATATTAGATGCTCACAGACCTGTGGCAACGCTAATGCTGGCGCTCAAGTACATCAACACAACCAGTCTATTCTTTCAGCTGCTGTGCACTGCAGTCTGCATGTCACAAAACCAATGCAGCTATGTTACAAGAGAACTTCTTAGTTATGGTTGGAGAACAATTGTGAACCAAGTGTGTGCACATCCATGTAAGATTATTCATGCACAAGACAAAAAGTATAAATATCACTGCAAGGCACAAAGGCCACAGGTCCCCAGGCCTACGGAAGATCTAGTGGATTGAAACAGGAAGAGAGCAATCTCCAGTGTTTAATTTACATGCTTTGGTAACCCATTCAGCAAATGAAAATACCAACAGGACTGTATATGTTCAGTAAGGTAGGAAATAGGTGAAGTCAGTGATTAGGCGTGGAAGTTGTTGGCTAACCTTCCCCATGTCCCACAGCTGTGGCTGGCAATGAAAGAAAGCTGCTCCAAGCAGCAGGATCAGCACCTTGGAGAGCGCTGCAGTGCACAGTCCAGACAAACTCTGCATCCCAAGTCTCTGATTTGATATTTCCTCACTCTTTGATCTTCTCTTGAACCTGAAGTCTGAAACGCCATATTGAAGGACGTCTCAAGTGTCTTATTTCTCCAGTGCGGAGCAAAGATAGACAAGCAAGGGGGGATTTCTCGGGAGCTATAATCAGGGAAACACAAGTGCATCCTTCACGGAAGTCTGTAATGAGTCAGCCATCCTCTCATTGGATAGCAGTTGTCCTGATCACTGCAGCTGTCTTCACATGTCTTCGGTAATGGTTGGTCTAAACAGACTACAAACTACTTTCTATGGGGTTTTTTTTAAATCATTAACAATCTGTAATGTAACACATTCATACATAAGAATATAAATGAATATGTTCATAGTAATGAATGAATAATAGTAATGAATGAATAATAATAAATAAACACATTGTAACTCAGTACACAGTATTAATCCATGTGCAGGTGTTTGTTGCAGCTAACAGGCTACAAACACAGCTTCTCTTGCAGTGATAACTATGTGTCTTTATGACTATATGAGCACAGTGGTGACACATCAAAAGTCTGTACAGCTATTAAAGGTGACTGACAGCTGATCCAGCTGTGATCAGCTGACGCCGTCATTAGAAATTGTCCAATAACACATTTACTTGTTTCCTCTCTCCTCACATGGATGCAAGTGAGGACTGGATGAAAGAATGAGTGAATTCAGTTTAAGACACAGGAAACTCTCTAAAGTTTACTCTGATGTTGGCAATGGGGAAAAGGTCAGGGGCACCATGAGTGTCCACCGCAAATTATATGGAACTCTTGCCAGCAGCTGTCAGTCTGTTAGGCACTGTACCATAATTACAGACCAACAGACCTACAACTTAATTAAACAGTGTTGCAACAAGTGGTCGATAATACGTTGAGGTTATAGTTTTTCAGCTACTGGCTTTACAGCACGATCAGCATTTTGAGTTAGATGTTTATTAATTTACATTTTAAGCAGGTAATAGTCTTATGGATTATCTATGAAAGTAATTTATCTAAAGCTTGAAGAGAAAACTCATGCAAGAGCACTTTTTGAGGTAAAACCCTATTCATCTTAATGAATAGTGATGGGAATACAGTACATTTAGATTTCTTATAGAACCATGCATTAAGTAGCAGGCATCAAGCATCCCCCACAAGTACTGAACATCAAAATGAGTTAAACGTGCCTTTGATGCCCTTATGGTAGATAAGACATCATAAAGTGCCCTACAGGGGGCCCTTACAGGACCCCTGCCCCTCAGACAACCTGGGTGTGCCGCTGTCCTCGAGATACAATTATGTGCCATTAAGGAACAGATGACAGGTGCCAGTTCCTCCAGACGTCACTACATACTGACTAAAAGAAATCCTGTGTGAACGGCCACTTGTGCCTCTATATTTTACAAGAATTGAGTGTCTCTTGTAGGACAGGGAAGGCTGTGACACGACTGGCTATATTTTTCTGCAAAATGTGATGAGATTTGTACGTGTATATTTTTAGATCAGTGTATACTCATCAGGAAATCGCTGTTGTTCTCCTGGCGAGATTGTTCTCTCAGATCTGTAGTTAAATTTGTATTTGGCTGGAAGACTTAATGAGTTGTGTGCGACTTGTCCAGGTGGTGAACCAGCTCCTCGCACCGCTTTGACCAAAGGCCATGTAACCTTGTGCTCGGCCACCGGCCTCGCCAAACAACCCCCAGCCCCCACATTGACACCTGCACCCAGGTCTATGAAGCGTAATCCCCCCATCTGTTGTACCAAGCTCTCGCAGCCTGTGGCCATCAGTGCCCTTGAGTCAGCACTGACTTACTCTCACAGTCTGGAGAGGAATAACAACCGCAACTCTGACAGGACACACACTGATTGTACCACTTTGTTTTAAGATTTAGTCTTTTTATCCAAAGAGCCCAGTTTGAGATGTCTCACTTTATGCATTGTGTCACAAAGCTCTGAGAGTGTATGTGTAACTTTACCTCATAGAAGCCTATATTTTAAACAAGCCTTGCATTAAATCAAGTCTCAAGGATTACATTACTGCTTACCCAAATAATGGCCTTTCCCTAAAAGTAGCTTGCGCCTCAAGCAAACATTACATAAAGCAATGTTCTGTCATAAAATTATTTATTTTTCACTTTTGATTTCTTCTAATTTTGGGAATCACAGAAAAGGTTTTGTCTGTGGAGTGAATCATTTGATCCAAAAAAACACATTTTGTTATTAGAGGCAATATAATATTGCAATATAAAGTTCAGACAGTTTTGATGAGACAGTGTATGTTAACCCTACTGTAAATACACATATACACGCACTAAGTCAGAAATCAGATTTCTTCCCTATCGTGACACAGTGTTTGAGATATTGTAGAGAGATGACAGTAATTTAGTTTAATTGTAAGTATTACTGAAGTCTGGCTTATCCACCTGGTTGGGGTTAGATTTACTGAGGACTCCTGCTTAGAAATGCTGCAGTCTAGTTTGTCGCACTGAAGAAGGCTGAAGAATGCATGGAGTCAAAGAGACAATATCTCAAGGTCTGCTGTATCTGTTTTCTCACAATACAGGCAGATCCTTAACAAAACCAAACAAAATGGTTTATTCAAATTAAACATTTAAATTGTGGCAACTCAGCCAATCACAGCCATTGTTTTACTGGAGTTAGATAAAGGTGGAATCAAGAGATGTGCAGTAGGTGTGCATTTGAATAAAGTTCCAATTTTTCAAAACTCTTTGCAGAGAATGTGGAATTTTACTGACTCTGAATTACTGCTTTGTGAGCAGTAATGTGAAACATCATTGGAAAAACCTCAGTCTCAAAATCCAAATGTTTTCAAACCATGCTCTCGGGCTCATGAATGTCCACAGCACTATCTCAATCTGACCTCTACTTATCGTCTCCTCAAAGTATCAAATGAATGTATAGACAGACGGATGGATGGATGTATAAAAGTTCAAAACAGTAACCAAAGGTACAACCGTCATCCTCCTCCCTCTGTCCCTACAACTTCAACAATAGCCCCTTTGTTTGTGGGGATGAACACTCTGCTGTGTGCCCACGTGCAGGTGAAGTGTGACCAGTATTGGCCCAGTCGAGGCACAGAGACGTATGGGATGATACAGGTCACCATGCTCGACACGGTGGAGCTGGCTACGTACAGTGTACGCACATTCACCCTCTATAAGGTAAGAACTCGCTTTATATATTGTATATATAGAGTATGATTATGTTTGACAGACAGTAGAGAGCTTTGGTCATTTGGTCTGAATGAGTTACTTTCAGATATGCACCTTGTTACGTTATGATGGCGATCTCTCTGACCTATACTTTGAACATGGTACAAGTCTGAACTGAACACAGTCGCAGTCACATGAGCACAATGTGAAACATGCAGACAAACAGATTAAATACATTTCTTGTTCTGGCTTTTAAGATCTCTAGTGATAAAAGTATTGTCTCAATCTTCATCTTTTATCCACTGAACCAGTTTAATTTACCAATTTTAACATTTTGGAGATCAGATCAACCTGTGACAGGGCTGACCCAAATGGGACCCACAGCCAGATTTAGCCCAACATAAGTTTGATTTAGCTTGGCAAATGGTTTTGTGTGGTTGTTAGGAATTGTGCTCTTCATATATGTAGGATCCTAAATTTCATTCACTCAACTTTCAAAGTCATTTAAGGGAACTTGAATCAAACACCTAGAACAGAATAGCAGTTAAAGAGAGTCAGAGCAAAATAAGTTGATCGGTGCTGCAGCAGGTGAGAGAATGAAAACAGCGTTCTTCTTTGCCATCATTAACTCATCAGTGCACTCTCACTCTTCCTGTCTCACTCCTTTTCCTCTCACCTCCAGGAAAGCAGACAGGAACATTAGTGTGAAATGTTCAGATGGCATCACTTTGGTACAAAGATGAAGCCAACAATGTGACGTATTCCTGATGGAGGGCTGGAAATGTGAAAATTCTGGCATATATAAAGTTACCATGCCTTAACTGTAGCTTTGAGGGAACCTGTGTTCTAACGTTACCATTCATCAGGGGCCCTTTCAGGATGTCACTGGGATGTACAGTCATTTCATCATGAACGATTGTCACATGAATCTGTAAAATCCTTTATCACTTAATTCTAGCTATGTATTTGTTGATTCATATTTGGTTGACGGGTACACGAAGGAATAACTGGAATTTCAACAGAACCAATTTTTAGTGTTTTGTGTGTTATCGTGTTAATGTTGTGTATGTGCACTCTAACAGAACGGTTCAAGTGAAAAGAGGGAGGTTCGACAGTTCCAGTTTATGGCCTGGCCTGACCATGGAGTGCCTGAGTACCCCACCCCAACACTGGCTTTTCTGCGTAGGGTCAAGGCCTGTAATCCTCCAGACACTGGACCAATGGTTGTTCACTGCAGGTAAACAACTACACAAAGTTTCTCAGTGTGCCTCAAACAGTGTGTGCCAGATCCAATACAGTAGCAGCCTCTGTGGTGGCGTCCAATGCTTCATGTGACAACACCGTGGATACAGTGGGTAATCTACATCAGTGGGAAACGATGGGGTAATGATTTTAGGATGCACTATGAATGTGTGAAGTGAGTGCAGTGAAGCAAGACCTAGACACTGTCAAAGCAGGGTGTTTTGATTGTGTCCTGCGTCTAAACTTCTTCATGATCCAACAGTGCTGAATCTTTAATCACTCATAAGGTTCACATGACATCATTTACATGTTTTATGTGAACTGTGTCACTTTGAACCACCTGTTGGCTCATCGGCTTGCCTAAACATGCACAAAATGACAAACCAGGGCAGAGATCGTCTGTTAGCACCCTTACCATTGTGATGGATACTTGTCAATAACCTGAAGAGGATACAGATAGAATAAGATAGTGGCATGGAGCAAATAGCATATTGAGGCCTTCAAGGTACCAGAGGAAAAACAGTATGGACATTACTCACAATTATGTTGAAATAGTAATACTTTGCTGTTTAATATTATTCACATTAAAGTTACCAAAGTATTCATATAATGCCAAAGAAGAAACAGAATCACCCAGAAATGCTTAAAATTATTATTTGCCATTGCGCACAGCACAGTGATGTTTACCAGCCTGGCTGCTCTGTGAAGTTTCATACCAAACATTTCAAAGGAACAAGAGAGGAAAAGATCTGAGAGTCCAGCCCAGTTTTCTCTAGGCAGAGTGCTCCCTCCCTGCTGTTTAAGAGACCTTCACATCATTTCTTCGGTGGAGTAGTGAAGTCAGCGATGTTGTGATCTATCACTGCACACCATAATGAAGAGCTGGGGCAATAAACCAGGATTCGCTACAAACATGTCTCTGGCATTGTATGAATATTCTGAATGGCCACTGTGGACACACATGCTAACTACAGCGGTGAAGAGTGCTCTGCAACTGTGTGAGCCGCGTTGGTCAAAGACGACTCTCAGTCCTGTTGTGACAGACAGTTACGTTCGTCTGCTTCTGATTTTGAAACTGAAACACTGTGTAAATGCGTGTTCACCTCGTGTTATTTGGAAGAACAGGACTGCCGGTGTGTTCTTGCCATCTGTGTTTTATGCCCTCAAACAGCAATGTTCACAACAACTGTGTGTGTGTGTGTGTGTGTGTGTGTGTGTGTGTGTGCGCAGTTTTCCTGTGTTTGTGTTGCTGCTCAGCCTCTGACTGAACTCACTTGGGAACTCCAGGTCTTTCTGTCCCTTTTCTTTTCATGGCTGATAAGCGCATATTTTAGGCTTGTCGTGCTCTGTGCTCCTGCACCTTCCTTCCAAGGCAGTTGTGCATATGCAGCTGCAGAGCAGACCGATGGGGTTGGTGCTGTATGGCCGATATGCTGGTGTATATTTCAATCTTTCAGTTAATCCAAGAACTGTCAACTGCTGTGGCTGCTGTACATGTGACTGAACCCACGCTGGTGTATACGGTGGCCATTCTGGAGATCAAACAAGTGGAGGCAGTGGTGGATACATGTCTGAAGTTGGTTGGTGTGTCAGTAAAGATGCAGCCATTGAAGCTGCTGGGTGACAACCTCTGTGGGTGGGCGGTACTGAGTTTGTACTGAGTACTGAGTCTGGATTACAGAGACCTTTTCCATGAGGAAGACCAAAAGCTTGACAACTCTATGGTCCAAAGTTGGAAAGAAGCACAAATTCTTGCACATTTGGAACTCTGACCGCACCTTCTCGGCAATAAATATTGTGTTAACAGCAGTCACAAAGACAGCATACTGACTCAGTAATATTTATACGGTATTATTATACAGCAAAATGTATCTAAATCTCAAGATATCTAGGTCTAAACAGAGAAAACAAATCCTATGCATTGTTGTGGTCATCACCATGTAACATCCAGATGTATACGTCACTTTAAAATAGGATTTGTGAGGCCACTTTCTCGCAAAATAATAAAGAATGCTTTCAGAAACACATTAAGATACGTGATGGGTGATGGTGAACTTGCAGTGTCAGGTTACTGTGTTCTAAAAAAAGATATAGCTGCAGCTGTTGCATACTGTATAATCTAAATCACATATTGGACAAGGTGAGGGGCAACCTCAGGAATCTATTTTTGAGGTACTTCAGATCTCATGCCAAGCTGCTTCTCTCAGGATGTTGTCAGAGAATCCCAAAAGCAGATGGTTAATATTTGGAGAACAGGTTTAACATGGCTTCTGATCCTGAAGGAGATATCTATGTTTTGGCATAACTTCAGTATAGACTAGTTGACTCACACATGAGAAGTGAGGGACCCATAAATCAAATATTTTATTAATTTATTAATAGTTATATATTTTACTTTACTATGGACCTCAGAGAGAGATGATATCCCAGAACATAATGGCGTCAACCATGTTTTCTCTGTGCTCTCTCAGTGCTGGCGTGGGGCGGACTGGCTGTTTCATTGTGATCGATGCCATGCTGGAGAGGATGAAACACGAGAAGTCGGTGGACATTTACGGTCATGTGACATGTATGCGAGCTCAGAGGAACTACATGGTGCAGACAGAGGATCAGTACATATTCATCCATGAGGCCCTCCTGGAAGCTGCGACATGCGGCAACACAGAAGTCCCTGCCCGAAACCTGTACGCCCACATTCAGAAGCTCACCCAGATCCCTCCTGGAGAGACCGTCACCGCCATGGAACTGGAGTTTAAGGTAGCTACATGCTGAGTTAATACAGCTTTATTTCAAGGGGCACAACAGTCACCTATCTGTGATCATTACAGCTGTTAATGCAATGTAATGCAGCAACTGATTATTCCTCATGTTGTTATTTCCACTTGTTGTGTTGTGTTGGTAAGTATTAAGCCAGAGTGAACAATCTGTTTGACCACTTGTGTTTTTTAATCTGCGTCCCACATGTCCTCCACTAACTTCCTGGAAGTGCAATCTTGGCACGAGTGTCCCTTTAACTGCATGATGCAGGAACGACTTTCATCTTCAGCTCATGTAAGGAGATGAACTCCTTCTCAGAGGAGGAGCTGTGACAGCTTAACTTCTGAGCCTCAGATGACAGGCTGAAGGAGAGGGAGAGTCATACAGTGAAGGAGAGGGCCGGGGCAAACCGGATGTCTGACAACCCAAAGATAAGGTCCTACTGGTTTAGGTAGTTTTACACAGGCTGAGCTGCAGCACTGCACCATCTTCAACAGCTCACTCCACGCTGAGCAATAACGCCAATATTTAACCAGCTCCGTCTTGGGGGCAAAACACAACCCAAATTATGCTGCTTGTTCAAGCAAGCAGGATGGCTGTAAATCCGGACAGAACATAATTAGGTTTTGATCCTCAGCTCACTGCAAATTTCTTTCACAAGCACTTTTCAAGTTGACATTTGCCCTTCCAGTGCCGAGGAATCATATTAGGGCCTGTCAGCAAAAATAGGCCAAAAAAACACTCTCAATCAGGGTGTTGCTTTGAAAACTTTTATTCTCCCTGGGTTGATGTAGATTGATTGGCACAGGTCTCTCTACCTCCACAGTGAATTCAGTGAGTTTGATTTTTTTCAATGTCTTCAGGATGAGTTTAAACTCACGCATCCATCAGGCTTTATTTGAAGCCAGAGAACAAAGACCATCAGCTCAAAGTGCACCATTTTCAGGCATCAATAAGAGTTTCAGCTCCCCGTGCCCTTTAACAACCTTGTTCACACAACACACTCTGCTAAGAATGGATGTATTCCTTAAAAAGACTAGAGGCAGTGGAGACAGTGGGCGCGCTGCAGTGCAGTCACCTCAGGGATTGAGGGCGGGGTGTCTGAGGAGCGTCAGAGACAGTCGTGTCCTATCTGTCTCCACAGAAACTGGCCAACTCTAAAGCACATACCTCAAGATTCATCAGTGCCAACCTGCCGTGTAACAAATTCAAAAATCGCCTGGTGAACATCATGCCTTTCGAGTCCACCCGTGTCTGCCTGCAGCCAATCAGAGGGGTCGAGGGCTCCGATTACATCAACGCCAGCTTCATTGACGGTTACAGGTGAGTCCTCGGAAATCATTTCACTGCGGAATGGGAGACACACGTGAACACAGAATATGGAGTATTTTGCCAAAAATGGTGTAGGGATGTTAGAACTACTGCAGAACAGGCAGCTGCACCTCTAATGAGTGTGGAGGTGGACCTTTTCTCTGGCAGCTACCAGCAGTAAATTACAGGCTGACATGGAATCCAGTGTTTCACCGCCTGCCATCCTTTTGTTGTAGCAGTTGTCAAAACAAATTGGTCTTATTGACATGTCTGTTAATAATCTCCTGTTTTTCCTGTTTTTAAATGGATAGCCTGTGTGAGATGCGTGACAAGCCAGAGAAATGAACTGATTACGCAAATATGTCTATGAAGCCGCTGCTTCTGTGTCTCCAACGAGACTTTTCGACCAAGTTGGACATCAGTTTATCCTTTTGTGCAGGATGAACTCAGCATTAATTACAATTTAAAGAGTAAAAGAACAATACAACCCAGTTAAGTAGTTGCTAATTTATATAACATCGTATAACGTCACTGATCTTATTCTATAGGAAGTTCCAAAATAAGTCTTCCGACACATCTTAAACTCATGTTTTCTTACTCAAACGTAAAAGAACAGTAAAGACAGCAGTTTGACATTCTAATCTGAGTTGTGCTGGAACTACTTCACATTTTTCCATTCACACAGCATTTCGGTGTGGCATCTCCTGCCATGGTTTGGGCAATGAAAAAAGTCAGCGTACATTTTAGTTTTGGTCTCTGTGCGGCTAGAATTGCCAAACATGCAGACGTCAATGTGACGTCCAGGAAGTTATAGTTGGATTTCGCTTGAAAAGAAGTTGTTATGACAAGTTGTCAGATGTTGTCAGAAATACCAAGTGTTTATAGTTGTTTTCCAAAAGGCCACTCAGAAGTGGAATGAAAAGCCAGGTTTGTGGAGAAGGGGAGCAGGTGATATTGTTTAAATGCACGGATAATGGTGTCTATTCTTTCCTGCAAGGCATTGGTGTTGTACTCGGTTAAAAGTGACAGAAATGGTTGATTAACCAGACACAGAGCTGGAGAGAGACACTCCAACCCTGGCTCCTCTCTCACCTCCTCACAGCTGACCTATCGCAGCATGAGGGTTGTGTGAATGCCTGATTGTTGCAAGAATCGCTGGACACAGAGCCCTAAATGCAGTGTCATAAAAGTGGGTGGAGGGAGTTTCTGAAACTGTTTGAACATCTGAAACATGCTCTGATGAAGCTTACTGGCTTCATTGCCCCTCAAGGAAGAGTTTCACCACAAACTCCCCAGAAACACAGTGTTTCTGTTTGTGTACAGATGCCTGAATCCTACAGATTAGTTGGGGACAGAGGTCGGCAGATGAATCCACATTTGGCGATTTAGTGAGTGTTGGGCCAGCAGGGCAATGTATGGGGGACTGAATTCAAATAGTGTGTTGACATGGTAATCGAGCCTTGAAGCATCCCTTAGAGCTATAATTCTAAGCAAATGATTATGAAAAATACTCAAGTTAAACAACCACATATACAGACGTACATCATATTAAATGTCAGCTCTGATTTTGCTCAGGCCTTTCAGAAAAGCATATCTTTTATGAAAATGTAAACACTAATTGGAAATACTTTTGAGGGCATTAACAGAGTAGAGCTTGGGCTAATGAATCAGGACTTCCGCTTTTACTGCTGTGAGGGTGGGTGTATCTCAACTGTCAGTACCTAATGAAGTCCCCTGGGCACCCCTGCCTAGGGGAGGATGGGGTAGGAGGCAGGGGTGTCCTGTAATTCCACTCTTAATCCTGTTGCAGTAATTAAAAGTGGAACAAGATACTGGGAGCTCCAGCCCTCTCTGAGCTCAGCCTTTAAAGCGCCGTGTGTGGATTAGGATAGATTAAGGTGAGGGGGATTGACATGATTATGATGATTAGTTGAGGTGTCCAGTGACCCCCAGGTATATCAGCTGCAGTCATTCACTCTAGTGCCTGTCCATGATGATGTAAGATAGAAAGTCAGACAGCAGGCTTACACAGTATATCATTACTTCTGCATTAGAGAGGACTTAAATAGAATGCACTGCCTGCTTAAATCACTCATTATCTCTTAATAGCACTCAGTTATGGTTCCCTTTAGAATAACCTGTTAACTGTAGATCTGCTAATTGGTTAGTTGACTAATTTTAAAGGAGTATTCAGTTGTTACCCTGATATCTATTACAACTTACATCTTGTGTTTATTGGTTCAGCCATATTTTTAATCACCAGTTTATCCAGATTATCTAAAGCACTGCTTAGAGGGTGAAGAAAGAGTCCCTGGTATGGTTTAAAACACCCTCTTTGCAGTAGTAGTAGTAGTAGTAGTAGTACTACAGTAGATCAATGTTTAAGCATGAGCTTCCTCTCAAATTCCACACAGTTGGTCCAAACTCATCAGACCTCTATTGGTGACACTGCACTTACCTGATATCAGTGATTTAACTAAACTGGAATTACACTTCCAACATCCAAGATTCCAGCAGGATGGAAATGCATTAGCATGCATGCATTCATTTTTGCATCATGGATTGTGAGAAGACTTTGTTTTCTGCCCTTCACGAGACAAAATATGACAAATCACACAACTTAAAACATTGTTTTCGGTTACAGAGGGCGTCTTTGCTCAGTCATTAGTTCCTTATGTGATATCAGCTGAAAATAACACACTGAACCATATTCTATATATATTCTTTTGTCATCAATAAACTCATGAGCAGACCAGCAATGAACTGATACAACTATCAAGTATTGTGTATGTGTGTTGAAGCCTGATATGTCTTGTATCTCTTAGGTGTTTAGAGAACCGACTATGTTAATGAGCATCACTGATGAAAATTCCATATATAAAATGAAGCCAGCCTTTTTTTAAAACATACTTTTGAATATTTTTTATTATTCATCCAAAGATGTAGTAACATTAGTTGCTTTTAAGAGTTTAAAGTCCAGGGTGCTCATTAGTAGCCACACACACTACTACTTCTACTTGAATGCATTGAGATCGGCAATGACACGATTCTCATAGTCATCCTCCCACATTTGACATCAAAGAAACTCAGCTAAACATGCAGGATCGACTGCTACTGGTCAAATGTTCTCCAATCTTTCATCAGTGCTGAACCAAAGGAGGACGCAGGTAAAGTGACAATGTTTTGGTTTCTACATTTATATTTAGTCCTTGTAATATGAGCTATTCAAATTACAGTTGCTGCTCGTTGCACCCGCCCAATGCATGTTTCCACACTGCCCCCTCATGGCCACGTCTTGTAGCTGCTCCAGTGGATCGCCCAGAGCCTGCATGAGCAGCTGGGATGGCATCTGTCATTTTAACAGTGCTGTTAAAAAGGGTCTGTGTTCAAGCAAAACCATTTAAATATCAGTGCACACTTTAGCAGCAGCTGACTCATCAAATTTACTTTAAGGCGGTGTGTAAAATTAAACATTTAACACCTGAGGGGTTCATTCAACAGTTGTTGGGTGTCATTGCCTGGAACAAGAAGCCGTTAAAAGAATGTGGGGAACTCTTCTTATTTTGGCTGGTGTGCACACTGTAAACTTTATGACAGTAATTATTGATGTTTACTCTGGGTAAATGTGTGTTTTAGGAAATTTGCATCTTTTAAAATAATCAAGTTTAGAGCTCATTTTCTATGATATTATTCCGATTTTCAGTTTAACAAGAACCTACAGGACAAAGGGGGCAACTAAGTTATGGAATTATTATCAACTGAAAGACAAGGTCCAAGTCTTTGTCACTTCTAGTAGCACTGTGAAGCTGTTATCCTTTAGTTCCATTGATTATCTGTACGAGGACGTGCAGTGCTTGCAATACACTACCCTATCCAGTGGTTTCACACTATTCAGTGATCAACAGATGGAGTAACGTGCGAGATATACTGCAACATGCTAGCAAAGGGCAAAGTGCCAGGTCACGGTTTATGTGTTCCATGTGTGCATCAGTGTCACCCTTAGTCTGACATCTTTGTATTTGACTGTCATATGAAATTGTTTCGGACAGGTTGCGACAGTCTGGGTTACTTTGCACTTTCTCCGTATTCTCTTCTAATACAGGTAGAGTCTACGCTTACCTTGATATGTGGCCTATTGGCCAAAAATCTTCCTCCTGCATGGATTTGTTAAAAAACACTTTGCCATGTTTGGGGTTCAGATTGGCCTGTTTGGTCTTAGTCAAGTGTGGAAACACCAGCAGAGAGCAGGAGCAACAGGGGACAATATAGACCCAGCTGGTTCATCTGACCTTTCTTCAAAGAAAACTAATTCAGTCACAGCCTGACTGTGTTATCTGATGGGTGTGATGTAGACATAAACATAAATGAGCATCATAATTAGCCAATATCATTACTACCTGCCATCTCCTATATCTTTATTAGAGTAAAATGAAATTCTGCAGCAGAACCACAGCTAGGACTGAGGAGGGAGAAAGTTGTAATGGAATCTGAGCAGCAGAACATTAGTGCTGCCAGAACCCTGAGGAGTAAACACAGACGTGTCTCTGTTCCAATTTGCAGGCAGCAGAAAGCATACATGGCCACCCAGGGCCCATTAGCCGAGACCACAGAGGACTTCTGGAGAATGTTGTGGGAACACAACTCCACCATTGTTGTCATGCTCACCAAACTCCGCGAGATGGGACGGGTGAGACATCGCAACTACACCTTATGTCATGTCATGTCAATACATATAACAGTATGGTATCAAATTATCTTAAACTAAAGCCCAAATCACATCAAACAGTGAGAGAGACTGCTGCACATGATGCAAGAGACGAGATTCCACCACATCACATTTCTATGTCGTCCTACTCAAAACAACTGTTTTTTTCTAATTTGGTAAACTCATAGTTTGGCCCCACACTCAATGACAATTCAGCCCAAACAAACCAAAGCAAGGTCCTTGTGCCATCTGTACAGTGGTTTTAATATAACATGTACAGCTATCTCACTAACTTAGGTTTCCAAAACAACATCAGCAGCTGTCCTTGGCCCCAGACATCCAGAGGCCTACAAACCAACTGATAGAGCTAGGTAGAGTAGACGTACAGGTTACTTGCCCAGTAAATATCACTGCATTGCATACAGTAGAGTGCACTGCATACACTTTATGTACACAGGGTACATACACAGTGCACAGAGAGAGTTGGGGTTCCAACTGGTGGAGTGTCATCCTAACAGGTGACTCTGAACCCGCCTTAAATAAACTCCTATGTCCATTGACGTTCCATGTAAAACAGATACGTGTGCTCTCTCCGTTCTTTAGGAAAAGTGCCATCAGTACTGGCCTGCTGAGCGCTCTGCACGCTACCAGTACTTTGTTGTGGACCCCATGGCTGAGTACAACATGCCTCAGTACATCCTGAGAGAGTTCAAAGTTACAGATGCAAGGGTAAGTTCTCCTCGCTGTTGTTGCTTGAGACAGCAGCTGGAAGATGGCTTCAGCTCAGCTCACTGTAATTGGAAAGGACATTAATGTCACTTGGAATGCTATTTCTGTTACAGAGAGTATGTTTGCGCTGGTAGAGTGGCATTTTCACTCAGGTTTCTCTTTCCATCTGTGTCTGTTTAGCATTTTGTGAATTTCTCTGCACTTAAGTGGGAGTACTTGGACTGTTTACTCCCCGCGCAGGGCACAGAGTTCACTGCTTGGAAGGAGGAATGAGTAATTTGACTAGTCATGACTGAGAGTTCCTCTACAGCAGGGCTGCCCAAATTGGGGTCTGCAGGTTGATCCAACCTGCCTGATATTTACCATGGATCTAACCGCTGTAGATTTGCATGTGACATTAAATATCTCATTGTCCGTCATTGTCCGTCTAATTTCCCCGTGTGTTGGTCAGGACGGTCAGTCGAGGACCATCAGGCAGTTTCAGTTCACTGACTGGCCTGAGCAAGGAGTGCCAAAAACTGGGGAGGGGTTCATCGACTTCATTGGCCAAGTCCATAAAACTAAAGAGCAATTTGGGCAAGATGGACCAATCACTGTGCACTGCAGGTAACTGTGTGTGTGTGTGTGTGTGTGTGTGTGTGTGTGTGTGTGTGTGTGAGAGAGAGGGAGAGGGTGAGAGAGAGAGGTTGAGAGAGAGTTGTAAAATCAGAATTTTGTGTTTTTTTCCTAATGTAATCAACATTATTGAATGCATGCATGCATGCCACTTTATTTCCATGTATGAAAGGAATATAATATGAGATTTTAAATTATACAAATCAATATTTTTGAACTTAAATTGATAGCTAAGCAAATCCTTCTCGTCTGTGAGACGATATATACTGTATATATGATTATATGGAAAGATTTATGAAGGAAAAATGTATCTTTTGCAGATCAGTTGTTTAATGTATCCCTGACTAACACATACCATAAAATGAACCATAAGAGGGTGTAATGGCAGTGGTATGTAGGTCCTATACACCATGATGTGATTTGGCCTTTAGAGGTATGTGTTTGTATTTGTGTGTATGAGAGAGGGAGAGAGAGATGTTGACAATTTGAAATTAGTGTAATGAGTCTAATAAATTCCACCAGTGCTGGTGTTGGGCGGACTGGTGTGTTCATCACTCTGAGCATCGTCCTAGAAAGGATGAGGTACGAGGGAGTGGTCGACCTGTTCCAGACCGTCAAGACTCTCCGAACTCAAAGGCCAGCCATGGTGCAGACAGAGGTATGATACACTGCTGCTGAAGCAAAGGGAACAGGACATAAGCGATGCCATAAGTAACTATCATGTCAATAAAAAAACATAGCAATCTAAATATAACATAACTGAAAATGACAGTAACACGTGCATCTGCATGAAACCTAATCATAACTGACCAACTAAAAAGTTGATATAGATAGCTGATATATGTTAGTTGTTATATAGTTATAATATGACGTGCAGGCAAATGCTTGGATTGCTCCATGGGAGCCTGGTAAAGCATTAACTCTGATGCAGTATAGCTCCCTGCTGACACTCTGACCCTGGGGGATGAATTTATCGTGCACATCCCTGAGAATGCAGGAGAAAATGACCAGCATGTCCTCCTGACACCAACTTCCCCTACTGCTGAGTGCTTGGGTTTGATGCAGACTCTGGTGCTTGCTTTCTGCCAAAGTTCGATGGTAACATTGGGCTAAATTGCAGACATGCCAAACCAGAGTCACATAACCCTAAACTCAGGTCCTGCTGGTGATCAGAAGACATGACTTGGTATGCTGACTCTCAATTATTATAGCTAGCAACTGGTGCTACCCTGGTACTGGGCTGTGCAGCATCTAAAAACAGTGGATACCATGTGAAAACATCGCACCATGTTTATCAGTCATGTGATCACAAATAAGTTTTAAGCAAATGTTCACAGTTATGTTGTACTGATTACAACAATTTTACATCGTCAGTTGCTGAACTCTTTGTTATTTATAATTGATTACTGCTTTAATTCTGGGCTCTAACTTAAAAACTGACAAAAAAAAAATGTTTGTTGTCATTAGGACCAGTACCAACTGTGCTACCGGGCTGCTCTGGAGTACCTGGGAAGCTTTGATCACTATGCAACATAACCCCACCCAGAAAAACTCAGAAGAGTTCAGAGTCTCCTCTGGGCCATATCCACTCAGCTCCCTCAGTCCCTGCGGCCTGATGAGGAGGCTACGAGGAGGACTGATGAGGAGGTTACCACAGCAGGAGACAGGGGATACAGGAGGAGAGAGGAGAGAAGACAGGACAACCTCTTCTTGGACTGGTGCCATTCTGCCACAGCACCCACCCCCCGCCCCCACCCCACATTGAAATGTCCCCAAAACCAACCCTGAAAGACTCTCATCAATCCCCAATGTCTGCCTCCTCCTAATAGCAAAAACTATTTTTCTGTTATTTTCATTTATATTCATCATTACTATGTTGTTATGAATATTTAGAATTTATTTTGTAATCACTTACACTGGTTATTATATGTCTTAATGGGTCTTTTTTAAACGTGCTTATCTTTTTATTATTTTATTAGCACAAGGGACATGTGTTTTCAACATGCTCCTGAGTTGTTATTACTAAAGAGCGTATACTCACAGCTGCTAATAATTTTATTTTGTACTATAAATATATTATTCTAATGTTATCATTATTCAGTTTGTCTTATTTAGGGGGAAATATGGGTTTTGATTTCCTGTCTTGACTTTAACAGAATGACGATGATGACGATGATGATGATATCTATCAAACTGTTCAAATAAACAGATAAAGTGTGTGAACTGGAGAACAAAATAAACCTGTGTCAATAAACATGCAAAGGCTATTCACATTTACACGACTGCCTGTGTGCGCCACAGTTTTCACGTCCGCTGTTCGGGTAGACTCAGGCTGAGGAAACACAGAAAACCTCTTCTTGAGAATTTTGTGAAATAAGTGTGATGATGTCAAATGTTGACCACACGTTCCAGCCACGATAAAATAAATCGAATCCATTCTGACGTCAGGGAAGAAGTCCCGCACCCTAAATTATAAGAAGATGTTACAAGAAGCATTAGACCAAGAGTCAGTGGTGAGCTGTAATCCAATTGATTTAGCTGGGAGTAAACCTTTAATCTATGTTCTTAGTATCAGCAAATCCTATGAGTGCACCAAACCAACAATGTGCTTGTCTCTCAATACTTTTTGACCTCTTTGTTTGGTCCCAAATTGACAGTGACCCTTTTGAAAATGGCTCACAAATATACAAAATTTAAAGAAACTTAAGTAATTGTCTCTAAGACATTGACACTGAGCATTTTTGGCAGCATGAGTGCAGGATTGAGTCAAACAACTGACTACAGTGTTTGTGTTTACAGGAATGAATGGAGCAAGTGGCTCAGTCATTTGATGAGTCTCTGGACAACAGTGGAGCTCTGTGCACAGAGGAATAAGACAGGTCAGGCTTTGATACACACAGAGTCCTTGTTAGTAAGCAACATTCCTTGTTGGTTCAGGTAGGCACAGGAGGAAATTTAGGAACGTGATGCACCAATAAGATCATATGAGCGAAATCTGATGGCCAGTTCAACGCAGAAAATGTGTTGAACTTCCTGTGACATTCAATCTGGGCAATTCTCTGCTCATACTCATTTCACAAAATCTCAAGCCAGATGTGGTCAAACAAACTGAGTATAGACTGTGCACCATTACACCATGCACCACGTATACTACACAACATAAAGGGAAGTGATGTTGTGATCCCCGCACATTCTGATGTTCCCATTCATCATATGACTGGTACCTTTCCATCTGCGTAAATGCCATTACATTGACAGCACACACAAGCAGAAATAATGTGTCCTCATTCATGGTATGAGCATATGTCAGCTCAGCTATTTTATCACTGTGTTGCAGACAGACAGTAATGGAAAGCAGCATCAGTGTTCAGTGGCGGATCTCTGGTTGTCACTGAAGGAGATGACTAACTGAGGTGATTTTGGATGAAATGGATCATAGAACAGAATCATTTTACAGAGTTATGCTATAGGGGTCCTATCTGTTGTATATATGATCTGTTTTGTATTTGTTAATAAAAAGCAAAGAAAAATGTCTTGAAAACCTTGATGTTAATAAAGTTGAATAATTGGGTTTTTAATACACGCGTCGTGGATTTCTTTTACTTCTCAGTCCTGTGAAAAGGTAGTGGTTTTATAATGATGCAGAACTGAACAGCACACATATACATTCTTCTCTCCCTTCCGTCTTTTGCAGTCTTTTTCATTTCACTTACTTCTCGTGTTATAGATCGGCATAGTGCACACCTCTGAGGAAAATGAATGAAAGGCACAAAGAATGTTGATCAGAATGACCTTTATACCAAAGTATCAGGAGATTACCTTGATAAATTCTAAAACTAGTCTTTTGTTTTAATAATCTTTGCGTAATAGACATTATTTTAGGTCAGAACATATAAATATTTTTAAAAATCCTTTAGGAAAATGTTTCTTATTTCCTATGGGACTCATTCACAACTGACACATATATATTACTGTGACTAACAAGTGGCCATACCTCACTAAAAATACTCCATCATAAGTAAACGACCAGTATTTAAAATTTCACTGAAGAAAATGTGCCTTATGCATTATTGGCAAAATTTGTTTTGCATAAGAAAGCTAAAGAAGTTGTAAAGCTGGGCAGGCCTTTTCAGACTGTTAATTATTGCTAGAGTTTGAATAGTGATGCATTCATTTGAGAGCAACATTTTCATTTCAAGATTAGCTAAGGTGAAGCTCGCTTTAACTACTGTGTGCCATTTACTTTATAACGTACTTAGAATATAAAATGTCATTATGGGAGTCTGTGATGTTTTGCATGAAAAACTGCAGCAGCATAGTACCATAAAGAGGAATTGTATGAATGTTAAGTACATCTCTTGTTGTATTTTACCACTAGTGTTTCTTTGATTTATGTCTATTTCCAGACAAAAAAAAGGTGAATTTAAAAATTGAAAAAGCTGGAAAATGAAAAACATAAAATTGGATAAAAATAAAAGTTTCTCCATAAGATGAATATTTCTGGAGACAGCAGTGAAAATGCATGGTATGACTGCCTGCCACCGGGTGAAATGTATTGGAGCTATTCAAAAATGGCTTGACATTTACATCATCATATACTGAGGTGGATGTTATTTTCGGTAGGTGTTATGATGTTGGTGGTAGAGATGGGTGGGATGAGATTGGGTGCCTTCTAAACTGCATGGACATCTTTTCAGGTTTTTGATGTAACTCTGTAAACTGAGGTGGGCGTCTTCACTATAAACTAAATATGAGGCATTAAGTCTTTGAACAGCTACTGGAAATACAGACCTATAGGGAATGTATGTGTTAGATTTTGCATAGTGGACTTGGGACAGACATGCATGGGCTGTATTCAGTGGCTGCATTTACTCTCTCTACTGCACATAGAGATTATTTCATTGGCTTTAACTTTTGCATTCTGGTTGTTCTTGGAAAGTAATCTAATGATTATTTCATTTGACTGTTTCTCCCATTACATTAAAATGATATAGTCTCATACATGCATATATATTTGAAGTAACTTTATATACAGTACGGTCTGACAGACTATGAAATCCTGAGGTAGCGTTCTTTATCAGCTGAGCTCTCCGCTATTGAAACACACACTCTATGAGGCATGGTCTAGAAAGGATGGCATCGTGATTGGTCCGGGGACTACAGAAGCCCCTCCCGCTGAGCTCCATGTAAACAAACACACACTGGGCATGCGTCACTGGAATAATGGAGGACTGTCTTTTCTACCCGGACTGATGATGTCTGTATTTCTACTCTTCTGCCTGTAATCTGAGAAAATAACAACTCCTTAACATTTCGGCGTGTGTAAGTAAATGTTTGACACTTTAGAATTAGTTTGTTCGTAGGAAAGTTGGAGTAACTCAAAGTTTGTACACAAGAAACTGACGGTCAGCAACAAGCCATGTTTGCTAGTTGGTTAACGTTAGCTGAGAGCGAAGGCAGCTGTCAGATCCCTGCGTCCGCTACACACTTAGCGTTAGCGGCTTCTGCTGCTTTCAGCAAACTATTAACCGGTTTGACAGGGCTTCGCGCATTATCTGTAAATGTTGGCTACTTGGTATGTTTTCCTGAATATGACAGCGGTTTGGTTTTTGTTGACTACACTTTCAATTACCGAGACACAGAGCAAGCCATCTTGCAGTTAGCATGTTAGCTAGCGGACAAGCTAAATATTTTTCCGCGGAGCAGCGCCGTCAGTGGGCCACGGTGTGTAACTGGCGTGGTTTTCAGCCAATCACAGACTGCCGATCAGAATTAATCAGAGTCGTATCCAATCACGGTTACACGACGGACCCTAGGTCTTCAACATTTTACTAGTGAATACCGTAATACCAGAGTTTAGGGTATGTTGTCTGTTTGCTAAAAGTTGAACGTCTTTGTCGGTTAACTGCGCTCGATAAGATTCTTGTGATGCACGTAACATAACTGATGCAGTCAACTTGGACGTTTGTGAGATCTTGAGTCTTTAGTAACATAGCTTGTAATCTAGGTAGACCTGGATGCAACAAAGTAAAGAATATTTTTGTAATATGACACTGAAACTGTATCATAAACTGTCTTTCAGGCGGTTATATAATGTAAGGCCAGCTTTGATACACGTATCAAGTAGCTGCAAGGCGTCTTTTATTGTGTGGTCTAGGATGAATAAGTAGATCAAAGGATCCACAAAACTGTAACTGAGCGTAAGGTTTTTGATCTGTACCTGATCTAATCTCGAGGGTGGAGAAAGACAGTAATGCTAGCCCAATCTACCTGTTAATCCAGCGCATTTTGATACATTTAAATATAGCGGTTTGGAGTTTGGTGTGCAGTGAAAAAGCGGTAAAACTACCCTTACTTCTGCTTCCACGGGGTTAAAATCTTACAAATCTGACAAGGAGTAGGCTGTTATTAGGATATCATGTACTGTTCAAAAAGTGGTACAACTGAAAATGGTCTAATAAGTAGTATTATAAATAGTATTGACTTTCCCTTTAACTCCTGAATGGATAACAACTTAAACAGTGAGATAGTCTGTTACTGTCCAGTGATGGCACAGAACTGTTGCATGCTGGGTAACAAGCTGAAGAGTTGATTAAACTCCTTTAAAGTGAGCTAGACACCATCAAACATGTAACATACACGTTTTAATGATCGTGTTTGTGTTGTCCACTAATCAGAGTTGAGGTCAAAGAATCTTTCCCAGGATGACCACAGACACACCAGCCCAAACTCTGGGCTCCAGGATAATGACGTTCACCCCATCCAAAGAGGAGTTCAAGGACTTCAGCCGGTACATTGCCTACATGGAGTCACAAGGCGCACACAAAGCTGGAATGGCAAAAGTAAGTATGGGTCTGTTGTGTTTTGCCAGCTTATGATGCTACAATGTGGTGACTGCTTATTTATTTATTTATTATAAAGTCTCCAGAAACAAGCTGTGTAAAAAGTAACTGATGCCCTTTCACAGTCAGTGGCTCTTGATGACAGGGGCCTGTACTGTGAATCAGTATTTGCTGTAGTTAAAACTTCCGTTTGTTCAGCTCTGGAGCTGGTTGTTATCAAGACAGGAGATCAGCTTCAGCGTTTCGCTTAGGTTTACAGCTTTTTGGGGGGGGTGTTACATGAACCAGGAGCAGGAGAGCTACTCCGGCATTGGGGGCGTGGCTGCCCCCTTAATATAATGGTAGGGGAAACACTGAGCTTGTGTAAGGACAGCTGACTGATTAATCAACTCTCACTAATCAACTATTCACTGAAGATACCGGGGAGTTTGTTATGCAGTGTTCAGAGTCCCTGATGATTTTTATGAGATCTAGATTCTGACTGATCAGTGTGAACTTCTTGAGCTGGATGTTGCCAGTGTAACACCTACTGAGTGACTGACAGACTGTGCGAATTACATCCTATTACTTTGCTGCAAGTTCTTTGAGGGGATGGCTGTGCTGAAGTTTGTTTTATTTTTAACTTTTGCAAGTCAGTTTCACTCTGCCAGCGTTGTAGCTGATAAAATAAGTGTAATTATAGTCAGATCTAGTTATGTCTTAATGATGGGACAGCAATATTGGCTGCAGCAGCTGTGTTGCGTCAAGTCTGGATTATATCTTTGAATTCCTCATATTTCAGATTAGAGTTATAAATATGGTCTTAGACCTGTCTATGTTAGTGATGTGACATCTGGTGCTGACAACATCCCTTTTATATTAACATGCTCATAACTAGATAAGGAAACCCTCGGTTCACTCAACAAGTTGATAAGCTTGTGTCATATGACTGCTTAGTGTGAGTGCGGTTGTTTTGCTTAGTGACAGATAAAGACAAGATAACCTGGGTCTACTGAACACACTTTGTGGTAGAGGTGTCAGCAGTTATCAGTTGCAGATAATACACGATTTCCATCATCTTCTTGCTGTGCTGAATGATGGGTTTTCCAGGCCTCACCACATCACAGAAACCACAGCGTTTGTGAAAAAGCACATCAGCGGCCTGTTGCAGGACACTGTGTTTAACTGCACAGTGGACTGATGAGAATTTCATAGTCTTCAGAGTCGTTCACCAAGCAAAACCGTTTTGCAACAAGCCACAGTAACATGCACTTGACTCACTTCGGTAGACCTAAATGGAACTTGTATTTTGTATTAAAAATGGTTTTGGTGTATCCCTCATGATGCAGAAATGGACTCAAGTTGGAAATACAGTTAGCGCGACACAATACAGATCATATCTCTCCAAGACTTCAGAATTCTCACCCTGTGTCAATCGAGGTCTGTCGCTTATGCCACTAACAGCCATCTCCTACAAAAGTCGGGCTGTATCTGGATTCGAAAAATCCCCTGTAAAGACTGCTGTCTGCTCCAGGACAAGGATTTCTAGAGTGACCAGGTGAGCTGAAAATAATAGTTTCATAGTCACTGCGCTTGCCCAGGTGCTGGCGATAAAAGTCAGCCATAACAACGACAAGACTACAACTTTTTATTACCTGGCTACCTGCACTGATTTAGCGGTGGACTTCTCCTCTAAGAAGACCTCAACCTGTTCTCCATATTGGTTAAATCAAAGTCCTGCCAAAGACCGAGAGTAGCAAACATGCGGCAGTCGGTGCATCCATTATTCCCTGCGGTAATCAGTTTACACGGTATAGCACTAATTCAGTTATTACAGTACTTAATTCTAATCGCATCTACTTTACCATTTTTCATCACTGCTGAGCTACTGTGAAAATGGGCTGCAGTGATCATAGCAAAACTGACGCAACCACAAGAGCCGTGAATGGTACCTGTTGTTTTCATGTATTCAGGACAGTGTGAATTTCCAAACCACTGCTTCCATCAGATTCCAGCAGAGTCATTTTACACTCATCAATCTATGTTTCCTCCCTCTAACAGAAATGCTGGTTGCTTCTGGCTGTGTCTGTTCTATTGCAGGTCATTCCACCTAAAGGCTGGAAACCTAGACGGACATATGATGACATCGATGACCTGGTGATCCCAGCTCCCATTCAGCAGGTGGTGACCGGCCAGTCGGGACTGTTCACACAGTACAACATCCAAAAGAAGCCAATGACTGTCCACGAATTCCGCAAGACCTCTAACATGGACAAGTCAGTTTACGTAACTCAGAGTAAATGACGAACCAAGCGTTGATAGATGTTTTACACATACAGATGATACAATTATAATGTAGACACCCTGTACAGTATGTGAGTAACAAGCTCATTCCTTCAACTCCAGATGGTTTTCACTCAGTATCTCAAAACATTTATCACTGTAGATTCTGCAATCCCCGATATGTGGATTTCGATGAGCTGGAGAGGAAATTTTGGAAGAACTTGACCTTCAACCCTCCCCTTTATGGGGCTGATGTCAGTGGAACACTGTACGATCCAGTAAGTGGTAATGCGTTGAATAGTGCATCAACTGAATTGAGTTCAAATAGACCTGTCGAAAAGCGTGAGCAAATCACAATTTCTAATTTCACGTTTTCCTGATCAGTAAGAGTTTTACATCAGTGTCATTTTGACTTCAAGTCTATGCTGAATTCGTCTCTCTCAGGAGGTGACTGAATGGAACATCGGTCGTCTCAACACTATTCTGGACACTGTGGAGAGCGAGAGTGGTATCAAGATCAAAGGAGTCAACACACCGTACCTCTATTTTGGCATGTGGAAGAGTGCCTTTGCATGGCACACAGAGGACATGGATCTATACAGCATCAACTACCTGCACTTTGGGGAGCCGAAGTCCTGGTACGGTCAATGACACACCCGCACACTGTCTGACTGATGCATGTTACACATTCTCTGTTTCGCGGCTCCTCGTGGCTGCGCATGAAATGGCAGCATTTGTTTTAATAACTTGAAAATAAAGTAATAACATCCTTCTGCAGACATTAAGAGAGATGCTGATACAACAATGAAAAACAGCAAAATTAGATTAGATTCACCTTTACTGTCATTGTGCAGAATGAAATGAAAAAGACAATGAAATGCATTTGGTATAAATGCAGGGGCTAAAAGGATAGTATGTGTGTATAAACACACACACACACACACACACAAAACTTGAGTGTATCACTGCATGTATAAACTATATCTAAATATTTATATTTTGTTATTTGAGTATATGTTTTCAACAAATCAACATATCACATTATACGTACATCTACATTTGTAGTATTTATGTTTCAGAAGAGGACTTTAGACATGGAAACTAGAAATGTTAAAATGGAAAAAACCTTTTTAACCAGCACTGTTAAGCTTTAATGTCACTATCATGATCATTAGATGTGGTTTGAAATATTGCCATTTGCTATTATGTTTTTTTCTACTCAAGATGTACAAACAAACAAAATCACAGCCAACCATAAACAAGCAGAGATGTCATTTAAAGTAAAACAAGCTCTGCTCTGCAAGTGATAACACAGCCACCATTGTTCTTGATATATTTGTGTGTTTGTTGCCCCTCAGGTATGTTGTCCCACCAGAACACGGGAAAAGACTGGAACGGCTTGCAAAGGGTATGTGACAGGTTCTTGCCGAACTCCAAAGGTGGATTTTAATGTGTTACAGCAGGCACTTGATGAAGGATCAGTCACACCACTGTAGTTCATGTCAACAGTGGGTGCCACAGCTCCCTTCAGCGTGTCATGCTCAGTGGTTTTAAAGAGGAAGTCGAACTGTTTCATTGAGCCACTGTACTATGGAAAGTACCTCAGAGACCATAATAGCAATGATGTTTGCATGTCTATGTTAGGACTTGACAGTTGGACTTCAAATGCATTAAGGCAACAGGAAAGGCTCACCTCCCTTTGTGTTGTTTCTTCTGTTTGCAGGATTTTTCCCAGGGAATGCCCAGAGCTGTGAAGCCTTCCTGCGGCACAAGATGACTTTAATTTCACCCTCGATCCTGAAGAAATATGGCATACCATTTGAGAAGGTGGTGTTTGATTTGTGTTGTTCCGATGACATCATGGAGAAAAAGCAAGATGTGTGATCAGTATGATTATTAACAAACTGTACTACAGCAACTGTCTACTGTCTACATTATGATGACATGAAAATATCCAAGACAGTTTGAAGTAAGATGGTGTATGAGCTCCTATGATTACATGTTGTTTTAATATTCAGGTCACTCAGGAGGCTGGGCAGTTCATTGTGACATTCCCGTTCGGCTATCATGCCGGCTTCAACCACGGATTTAACTGTGCCGAGTCAACCAACTTCGCCACGCAGCGATGGATTGATTACGGCAAACAGGCAACACTGGTAAACAAAAGCATAATTTGAAAATGATCACACGCAGCAATTTCAGCTGCAGCTATGTAATGGTCTTCTGCTTCACATCAGGAGTTTCTTCATTTTGAGCAGATGGATTTAATAGCACTTTATCCTTTGCATTCATGCCAGAATCACAGATCTGTCATCATAATATCTTCTGTCATCAGTAGCGTCTTTGTTTTTACACCACAAACACACAGTATGGAGTTAAAATGGAAACACACAGACTGTCGTTTTCAAACAGTCTGGATACTGTTGTTTGTGCGCTAATCCTGGATTTCTTCACTGGCCTAATTGAACCAAACCAAAGATGTAGTGTTCGTTAAACTCAGCAGTGTGTAAGTAAGTGTTGAATGGAACATACCAATTATTATTCTGATCTTTAAGCCAGGAGAGATCATCAGATCAGAGTTGTTTTCAGGCATGCAAAGGTCATGATTTTTAAAAACAAAGGTTTAAACATCATGTAGACATTATTGTTCTAATCCCTCAGGGAAATGTAAGCAAAGCTCATGGAGTGTTGACATCTTCTGTCAAGCTTAGTTTTGTACTGTATGGACCACTAAAGTTCAGAAAGAGAATAAGTGTTCTGTGTGTTCCTCCCAGTGCTCGTGCCGTCAGGACATGGTGAAGATCTCCATGGACGTGTTTGTACGCAAGTTTCAGCCCGATCGTTACAAGCTGTGGAAAGCGGGGAAAGACAACACCCCCATCGACCACTCCAAACCCACACCAGAGGCTGCTGAGTTTCTGAAGGAAGACAAGAACGAGTCTTCAAAGAGTCCCAGTGAAGCTGGATCTGAGGAGCCCACCACTCCTGTCCAGGAGGATAAAAGGTCTTCATGTACATTCTCTTCTAAAACATCCCTCATTCACTTTATAGCAAAAGCATTCAGCGCTGAATCTGACTCAGTTCAGTAGTTCAGTTTATTCAGAGTTTGGCCAGTTCAAGCTTTTGCATCCAGTTCAGTAAAAAACAGGTGTAACTGTACAAACACTTTAAAAGGTTAAGGGCTCAGCAGCAAGCTGTGACCATCACATTGGTGTTTCTGTGGCTTTTTGCTCTCACTCACCCATTCCGAGCTGCGCTGATTCAGTCAGTAGCAGTGTTGTTTCAGTATAATCAGTTCAGTCACTTCAAGATTTTGTATTTTAAAGATTCTTTTGTACATGTACTTCACACACCTACTTCACTCAGAGACGTTGCTTTGCTGTCACCAGTCTACAGTAAACAGTGTTTTCACTTTGAGTCCTGTCAGACCTCTCGCTGATGTCTCCTATGCCTTAGTCCAAAGCCGCAGACTGGGACAAAGCGTCCTCTTGAAGCTGTTGAAGCCTCTGAGGAAATCAAACCTGAGCTGACCGTGAAGGAGACTGAGGAGGTGGAGCCAAAGAAGGCCAAGCTGTCACGCAAACAGTCGCCAACTAAAGTCCCTGTCAAGCCAGACAAAGGTGCCATGTTTTCAGAGTTTGCACCTTTAAAAAAAAATAAGAATAACCAAAAATTGTGTAAATAAATAATGTATGTAATATGTTATTCTTACAGACACTGTGAAGGTCAAGCCAGAGCCTAAGAAGGAGAAAGATACCAAGCTGCAGACTAAGCCTCAGTCCAAAGCTAGCACTAAGAAAACTTCAAACAGGCGAAGCCCTTCAAAAAAAGAGAAGAACGGCGTGTTGGCTGCTGACGTCTGTTCTCCTGAACCTGTTGAGGGCCAGGTGGTGAGCTCCGAGGAGGCGGGCAGCAATGAGGACCCTCAGCTGGGCAGCAGCTGCAGTCCAGTACACAAGCTGTTTCAGAGGACTCTGAGCCCTGCAGACGTCCTGCACGTTCACAGCTACGCCAAAGGAGACTATGGAGAGGGAGAGGCCCTGCCCAAGGAGGAGAAGAAGAGTGAGGGCAATGACAGCGAGACTGAGAAAGACATCAGACATATTGGCAAAGGAGTGAGTAGCCACAGATGTTACATACTCAAACAGCCACTTTTACATATTTGAGCCCCTCAGCTATAAACTGTGCACTTGAAACTGCCGTAATCATTTGTTTCAAGTGTTGGCTCAGGACTTCCTATAAAAGATACATGAAAAGACTCGAAATATGTGTTCATCTCAGTGCCTTCATGTAGTTGCTGGATTGCAGTGACGAGCCATAAAACCCAAAGAGACAATTAGGCAAACACACATAATATGAAAAGAATGAATATGGATTTACTGTTTGTTGCATTTAAATGATGTTTGTCTCAGCCAACGAGTCAAATGCAAAACAACCTTGAGCACAAAACAAGCTTTCCTTGCTGCACAAGAGAAAAGGCACCTAAAGACAAAATAAAGATGATGACTCTTCGCTGTGATGGATTACCAGCGTGTAATGTTAAGCAGGCAAAAATAAAAAAAAACTATAGGTGTGATCTAAAAGCTACTCAGCCTGGATATGTTGATGCTAACATACTGTGCATCTCCAGCAGATGGCAGAAGAGGCAGCTGGAAATGAAGAGCCAGACAATGACCTAGGACAACTGCCAGGCCACCATCCACTCATAAAGGATGGCATGAGTGACGAAGGTGTGTTTCATCAACTGCAGCAACTTGGGGCAACAAACACAGAGGGATGACCATTGTACCTAATATCTGCTTAATATGAATGCTCAACATGTGGACTGTGTCTTAGGTCCCAGATGTTACTTGGTCTGAATGTGAATGTTAACTTTACTGTTGGCCGTGTTTGTGCTTCAGAGGCTCAGCAGGAAGCCCCCCCAGAAGAAGAAGGTGGGCTGGAAGGGGAAAGCTGGGCCAAACCCCTGGCTCACTTGTGGCAGAGCAGACCTCCCAACCTGAAGAAAGAGAAGGAGTACAACCAGCGGATGGGCTCCAAACCTCCATACTGCTCCATCTGTACACTGTGCCACACATACCAACAGGTAATCTGAAAAACAGGTGCACACCACATATACATATGGCTGCATACAGATTGACATCCGCTTAGGGCAGCAGGTGTCATGGAGAAAATATATGTAATGTTCATATTGCATGATGTACCTTATATGTAGTTATATGTTCGTACAGAGCTAAATAGACCATTGCAGTTGTCTGTCTGCGTACAGTAATTGGCTTGGCCTTGTTTTGATGTACAGATATACATTCTGCACCACAGATTCTGTTTATCAGTGTTGTGTAACATCTGATGATGAGCACCATTTGATATATTGTAATGCTTTAGAGCAGGCAGCCATGTGTAAATACTGTTTTAAGTTACATTCTGTTCATCTTTGTGTGCAAATTAATAATTCAAAAGCTCTTATCTATTTGTGCATCTTATTTATTTTTTGCGTGTGACACTTACCAGTGTTTTTAATGTCATGTCTTTATTACTCAGGCTGACATTACTGCGGCACCTCCATAATAATGTTTGTCAGTGTGTCAGCTGCTTTGAACTAGGAGCTGTACGTTTTTGACTTTGATCTGAAAAAAGTAGGAACAATGTCTGATGCCTTGTTTCTCAGTGTAACGGTGCTGTGTCCTGTGCCTGCTTTCAGACTGAATGTGCAAACAGTATAGAAAGCCCTGTCATGATGCCCGGTGGGTGGATGCGGACCAAGCCTCTGATCCCAGAGATGTGCTTTACCACCACCACAGAGGAGGACTCTGAGTGTGAGGAGCAGCCCGTCACACCTCATCTGGAGGAAGACGGAACCAGCCTCCTCATCAGCTGCTCTCAGTGCAGCGTCCGGGTTCACACCAGTCAGTTCACACTTTGCTGTGTAGTTTCACAACTCAAACATGTAATACAGTCTGTGTTTGAACATTGAACAAGACCAGCATTTCATATCATAATTCAGAATGAACACACCACACCAGTGTCAGACTGTGTCTTTGCGTTTGCACATTTCAGGCTGTTACGGCGTGGATCCAGCCAACGTGAGCAAGGACTGGAAATGTGCTCGCTGCAAGGCCAATGCCATGACTGAGGTCTGTGAACTTCTCTAGGCACAGGGGTTAGAGCGCAGCACAGATGTGTTTTCACCTACTGCCTGTGGTTTTGAATCATTGCCTGCAAATCAGATGAACATTACGTTGAACACTACTGTTTGGAATAATAGAGGATTGTTCATGTTTGTTGCTGGTCTAGACGATTGATTGATCACATGTTCTTTCTCCAGAGCTGCTGTTTGTGTTCACTGAGAGGCGGAGCCTTACAGAAAGCCAACAACAACAAGTAAGTTGTTTCAAAATCATTAAGAACAGGAAGGCACATCCAGTTATATTACACTATCTGCACTATGATAGGTACTTTATCATGTAAATGGTTAATTAGTCTTTTAAATCAAAGTAAAAAACTGGGATAGTCTGCAGGTATCAAGTATGCATATTTGTGTGTGTGTGTGTACATGTGTTCAATGGCTTAACCTACTTTAAGTCAATTGGGGGCTGCTTGGGGACAACATTTTTTGGATCAATGATAACGCTCAGGGTTAGGTTTGTGTAAGTCTCCAGGATAAGAATGTAAATCAATGTAATATCCTAAGAGGCGATGGAAACACAACTGTGCTGCTGTGTGTGTGTGTGTGTGTGTGTGTGTGTGTGTGTGTGTTGCAGGTGGGTACATGTGCTGTGTGCGGTAGCCGTGCTAGAGGCGCGCTTTGTCAACATCACTGAAAGAAGTCCTGTGGATTTAAGTGGGATCCCTTTGCAGAGATTTAAACTGGTGAGTTCAAACAACACATAAAGGAATAAGCCCCCTTTTCTATTATCGCCCAGAGAGGCATTCAAGCAATGATGAATCTATGCAGCATGAACAGAAAAAGACCGAGTGCCAATAAAGACATGTTACACGGCTCTTACAGGTCAGGCACAGGATTTTGCAATAACAGCAATGCAATTTCCAAAGGAGTTGATTAGTGAAATGACGGCGCTTTTACAGCTGAGTTTAACCCGATGCTCTGAATATCCTCTGGACTGTTTAGCACTAGTTACCACGGTGATCTAGCCACAATTAGGAGAAAGTCACCTATTTGATGTTCAAACTCTGGAGGACTGGAGGTCCAACAAACGCCACTAATCCATTAACTCTCGCTTTGTGGTGCAGCCCTCCGGTTCTCTCTGCTGCTGAGGTAAATATTGTATGTCATCAGAAACTTTGCACCTGTCAGAAGTGCCTCAGCCCACAGAAGTAAAATCGGGACAGACTGGAACTTGCAAGAATTTTCAGCGATACTGTCAAATCTTAAAGTCAATCAATCTAAGAGGATGTGAAATTATTACGTTTCAACTCCCTACTGATGTTAGATAAATCTCCATTAAGTCTAAATCCACTGCAGTCTGTTGAGCTCTGGCTCCTGTGTTTTAATCTCTCACAGAAATGTTACTACTGTAAGAAGCGGATGAAGAAGGTATCTGGCTGCTGCGTTCAGTGCTCTCATGGCCGTTGTCCCACGGCATACCACCCCACCTGTGCCCAGGCTGCTGGAGTACTCATGCAGCCAGATGAATGGCCATTTGTGGTCCATGTTACCTGCTGTCGACACAAAGGCCCCACTCAGATTGAGGTAAGCAGTCAGTGAGGATCTGGCAGCCTGTTGTTTAACTTGTAAACTGGAGATGCACTGTTAACTAAAGCCTGCGAGCAATGGAAGCATTTAGCACTTCTTTTAAATTCATCTGTGAATCATAAAAATAAAAATACAATATTCTGTCTCTCCTCTGACAGCGCAACAAAGCTGCCATGCATGAGCTGACTGTGGGGCAGAAGGTGATATGCAAGCACAAGAATGGCCGCTACTACCAGTGTGACGTGGTGCAGCTGTCTAAAGAGACGTTCTATGAAGTAAACTTTGACGATGGCTCCTTCAGTGACAATCTCTTCCCTGAAGACATTGTGGTAGGACGCGCTAGTTTATTTAATATCATTTAAATATATTTCCCCTTATATTATGTAGTACTGTCAGTTTTGGTGACAGATCGTCCATGTCTATTATATTGCTGTTCATGTAGAAATTCATAACACACATGAGATTACCTTTGTTTTTTCTTTACATTCAGGCCATCATTTGTTATCCTGCACTGGCTTTTAAGACAACTGTTGCATTGTATTGATGTTAGTGTAAATTCCCGAACAGTGACCCCTGCATCTCTTCAGTTTTTTCATGCAGTGAAATATGTGTCTTGTCTGTTAGAGCCGAGACTGTGCTCAGCTTGGACCCCCACCTCAGGGTGAAGTGGTTCAGGTGCGATGGACAGACGGTCTGGTCTATGGGGCCAAATTCGTAGCAGCTCATGCCGTCCACATGTACCTGGTGAGATATTTTTTAACTACGCTCTCAAAACCTTTAATTTAATTTAATATTAACACATTGAGGCATGAAGAGAAGGGCTGGATTGTAAGGTCTCAGGAGTCCTCCTGCCTCCCTCTAACCTCTCTGGTTTTAGTGCTAGAATGCTTCTATGAATGTTTCTTAGAGTCCAAATGTTCAGACACAGTTTTAGGAGTTTCTCTTAACTCAGCCATTTAGGAGCTATTTTTAGCCTTTGAATGTTTTGTGAAAACCGTCACTGCTCTCTGCCATCTGACCTCCTATGTTAGAAACAGCCTGTCCAGGCTCACACTGACTTACTATTGGCTGCTGTCTTTTTTCTTGTCTATTGTGACTTTATTATCAAGCTTCAGAAAAGTAGAAATTATGATTGTGACCACAACTTAGAAGCTGCTCAGTTTAGCTGGATTTGTGTGCTAACTGTATGTTTTTGGTACATTTCTGGAACGTAGGTGGAATTTGAGGACGGGTCACAGCTAACAGCCAAGAGAGATGACGTGTACACTCTGGATGAGGAACTCCCCAAGAGAGTCAAATCCAGACTGGTAAGTGTGATCCAAACCACACACGCATTGGACCCTCTGTTCCACTGAATGTATTGAGTGAGAAATATTAAGAAAGGATGAGTTTGAACTAAAAACGATGAAAGAAATTGAAAAGATGCGGCAGTGGTGTCATGCGGTTTTGTGTCTCTCTGCAGTCCAAAGCATCAGACATGAGATTTGATGGGATCTTTGAAGACAAGGAGATCATCCAGGAGTCAAAGCGACAGAGAGTGATCAACTCGCGTTACAGGGGGGACTACATAGAGCCTGTGATTTACAGAGCCATCATGGAGTAACCCTCACTCCCTGTCTGCACACCCACATACCACCAGCACTGACAGACTGAACTGTGCTCATTGTACCTTAACTTAGCAGCTAGCCACTGAGAGTGTAGCTCCAGACGACTTCCTTCAGGACCCACTTCGGACTGTTCTCTATTTTTTACTTCTCATTCATCCATCTTTATAAAGTCAAAGAGAATTCTGTTTGCTTTCTCTGATCAAGGAAACAGCAGTGTTTTTTTTTTTATCTTAGTTTTTCATAGGACTCACACAATGCAGTATGCTGACATCCAGCCCTGGCAGTACATAACAATGGGAAGCAATATAAATATGTTATATGTTTAATAAAGTAGCATTCTGATAATAAGGCATCTTCTGTAAAAACATTATGGCTGGTGTTAAACTTTAAATTACAGTAATGTGAAATGAATTGCTCTGTGCGTAACATTTCACTGAACTCGGCCACTTGAGTGTTTACCTAAGTTTAAAGGACATGCTGCCATTAGTGCCTATGACACAGAGCCTGACAGGTATCAAAGGTAAATGTTTTTTATGTGTACCTCACATTTAAATTTTAGAAATGACCCATTTGTGCCCTTCAGTACGTTAGTCAGCAATGCCAAGTATATTATTTTTAATTCATAAATGAAAGGCCATATTTCAGCTATTATTGTGGACCCTGTCCTCTCCACACTAAACTAAAAATTTGATTTGCATCTCAAAATTATTATATCAAGGGTAAGATTTGCTAAAATGTGTCCCGATATTATATTATGTTATGATATTATGGTGGCATATTTTCATTATCAGAGAATCTGCCAGTTATTTTCCAGATCAACAGACTTGCTGGTTTTGTCATGAGAGTGTCAGGAATTCCTGAAAACTGTTACAAGTTTCCCCAAGCAACATATATTTAATGTCACTATTCAGTTCTTATTCAGAATAAAATAATAGAAAACAGTGAAACGCAGCAACTGGATCTGGAAGCAGTAAATATTTGACATTGACTGAAACTGACTGAAACGATCTCCTGTCGACTGACTAATCGATAAATCGATATCATCATATCAGCTCTGACAATGTTCTGCCTGATACCTGACAGGTTCTATATTCTGATGAGGCTAGATCAGAGCTCTGCCACGGTGGTTTGATTTGCGGAATATACAGCAAGTGAACATAATATAAATGAAAATAATTAAGGCCATAAAAATTGGCTTGTCTTTGGACTGCTCTATACGACAAGGCCACAGCATTACAGAGTAAGTTTTCATAGATTACTCTTAGCTGGCTACTGTACTCGCAACACATCAAAATAGATCATTTACACAGTCGTGCAGAAAAGTTTCTCAGTAGATTACATTTGAAAACTAAACCAACATGATCCCCTTTGTCCTGTATCCAATCCAAAAGGCGCAGAATGGGTAAAACACTTAAAACAGTCGAATTACAAACATGATTGGAGCAAGTATTTTTATGTTATCATCCTTACATGACTTTATAAAGCCAGAGTCTTCACAGGCGCAAGTCAGAAATTAACACTGCACTGGTATTATCCTTTAATTAAAGGGATACATCATTCAAAAGGTTTGTCTTGGTTAGCTTCTTGCTTCTGATGGCATGGAATGATACACAGAATGTACTAGCAACTGTACATGAAAGCTGTGGGGGCCATTTCTTAAAAGTGAAGCTGCAGGTAGATTGTTTTGAATAGCAAACGCACACACAGTCATGTTTAAATGTTGCCTAAACTCCAGAAGCTGGCTGAGAACATTGCCTAAAAGTGAAAAACTTTACCATTGTGATCAGGAACTAGTAACAAGATTACAAATGTGACCAGATATTCACTGTCGCCGGTTTAGTCTTTGACAGTTTTCATCACTTTGACATTTTGCTGTGTAAAAATACATTTGGTTTGTTTTTGGATATGCTGAGCACATGAGTGGAAAACTGCATCAGTAAGTTAAGGACAGCTGTTTCCCCCAGCATTCCAGAGTATTGGTACAACAAATGGATACAAACATGATTAATGTATGAACTATTCCTTTAACTAGGAGCAATGCCATCTAAACCACTGATAATGCCTCCTCTTTAACTATAACTATAAACTGCATTCCTTTACATTTAATATAGTTGAACTGAATCTAGCTTTTACATGTTGACTTGTTTTTACCAGCCTATTTATTAAGGTGCTTTAAGAAAGTAACCTTGTACAGACAGGAGTCTGCAGTGATACTGCAGAGGTTGAGGTTGAGGATGTATGTTCTATTTTTTCTACAGTATATAGAAGAATTTTAAAGAACCCATTCAGATTTTTAATGCGCTTTGTCTACCCAGTTGTTTTCTAAATCTTCTACTGAAAGTTGTGCATTGCACTTTTATTTAACTCCAGTTTGCGAGGACATTTGAATAGTTGTGTGCTGCCATTGCTAATTTGTTATGAATCTGTTCTAGAATGTTAATTGTACATTTATAAAGTGTTGTACGGCTTGTGTGCCCCTCCCTCCTGGCCAAGCTCATTGATCACATTGCACTTGTTACTTGAACAAGGTGGCCTTCAGATGTCATCATATGCCTGTTCACTTGTTCTTGGTGTGTGAGACTGTAGACAGAGGGATGCTAGTTTTCTAGTTGGTGGACCCTGCATTCATCAGTCCAGTGGAGAATGATCTTATTTTATTCATGAAGTATCAATAGAGTTGTACATGGGGAGGGGGGATTTTCTATTCTATTTTATTGCATTATTTTGTAAATCATGTTCTATGTGTATTTTCACAGAAATCTGTGAAGTGTAAATGTCATGTAGTCTATTTTAAGATGTTACGTGTTGACCCAGGAGTTCTGTGTTCTTGTTGTGTCCTCCTGAAGAGATATAACTGAACTTCCAGATCGTCATTCAAGCATTTTGTAAAGTTCATTTGTTTGTTTCAAGTAAAGAAATTTGCCTCAGCTCCATGTACCTGTCTTTACTCCACGCTTACTCCCGTTCAATGAGTAGCGGTGACAGGAATTTTAAATTAATGCTATTCACCCATGTGTGCTTGTGTGCACCAATATGTTCCTCATGCTACCCACAGGTCAGCACCTCACCAGTGGCATCCTGGTCTAGACATGCCACTAACATCCACTGTTGAAGCCTACAGTGTAGTGTATGGAAAGTAATTCATGTCAGCTCACTGGAGTGACCCACCTGAAGTAAATGAACAGTTTAGTTGCATGGTTAAGATAGATGGCCAGCAGCTCCCAGCATGTCTCTGCTCAGTGGACATCTCGGCCTCTATTAGCTTGAACCCAGCACGGCGGCCCGATCACAGCCGGTCCTGGCCTCTGCAGACGCAGTTTCGCCTCGCCTTTGCGCACCTGTGCCGCGCCTGCGCACAATGGGATCAAATCATAACTGTACCACACCTTACAGGTAACTGTGTTCGCAGCTCTGACGCGCTTAGAGTTAAGAATCCTGCAGACGATATCTTAAGAATAAAACTTATTGTCGGGAATATGCAAAGTTTCATTTTTCTGAATATTCTTTAAGTTTGACGGTCACCATGTTTTGCGTGCTATGGTACGCAAAATGACACGCAGTTAACTATCACCACAGTGCCATATATCCCTGTATGAAGACATATCGCTCCATGTTATGCCACAGAGGGGTGCATAATTTAACTGAGTTTCATTCTATTGTTTTACTTCATCTAAATGCAGCGTCCGTAAATGCTTGCTTAACGATCACTGATGACGTGAGTGTTATGCTTTTGATTAGACAAACCATATATCTATTATTAGTGCTATTACAATTACAATAATATAAATGTGTTTGGACTATGAACTCGAAAGTGTTGCAAGTGCCTTTTACAAAATAAGTTATGAGATATGTTAAATATTAGAGAAAACAGGAGGTTAATGTTTGATCTGTGCATATTTTCACTGAGAGATGAGTCAACACACCGGGCTCCTGTTCGACTGATTTCTTCTGTAAAGACACTTAAAGAAGAAAAGAAAAGAAACTTTTAAAAAAAAAAAAAAACAACCTAAATTTCGGGTGCTCTGTAAATCCTTTGTCGTTTCACTGATGCGTCCCCATGATTTTATAATAGTGTATAAACTTACATCTCCCTCCAGCCTGTGCCTTGTCCAGCAGACCAGCAGATGTTTTAAAGGAGTTCGGCGTGACGCTCTGTCCGGATGGAGCTGTACGTACTGAGTACCCCCACCGAGGCGTCCGCCTGGAGCGTGTACGTAGGGGAGGGGGGCACCGAGTCTACCCCTCAACTGTGCTGGTGAAATGCAGAGCTCGTTATGACTGTCGGGATGTCTTCAAATACCGTTAACGTTAATGTTGGCCAATGCACAGCAGCAGCTCGGTGGCCCGCGCGAGGACAGGAAGCACCGACGAATCTGAGGTCAGCTTGAAGATAAACGGTATCTGTTGGTAACTTGTGCGAGTGGCTTGCCTGCTAGCGTAGCCAGCTAGCCATGTCCGTTACCTGCTTGTTATATTACATATAGTCAGATTTGCTGACGTTTGCCTTGTTGGAATCGTAGCGTGGGTTGAAGGGTTAGTGCGTTTTTGTCCGTCACCAGCTGCCTGGTGACTGGCGTTGGCCATGGTGGCCACCGCAGCTAATGTGCTATCACCGTATCACCGCTGCGACAGCTAAGGTTTAACATGGTCAGTGAGCTAACTAACGGCTAGCTGCGGTAACGTCACCGCAACAGTTACTTCGTTTGGGTTCTCGTCCGTGTTTCACTGTTTCTCCAGTAGTTTCTAAGGAAATCCCGTTACTTTACCAAACAACACTCCACTCACGGTAAATATAAATGAAATTAACCGACATAACTTCAGTGGTTAAGCCCAGTCTCCCTCCTCACTGCCAACTTGTGCCCCTTACCTCTAACTCAGTGTCACATTTACTTTTGTATGAAGAGAATGTCCTGACTTGGAAATGTAACCTGCCTGGTGGCAAATCCCCACAGCTTTGTGTTTATCACGCAGGCCTAAAACACTTTCAGGCTACTCCAGCCTATTTACTCCAAACATACATTTTGAAATATCTGTAAACATATGAATCAGTTATTAAAGTAGATCTCGATGTAAGTGTGGCTTTGCCATTGAAAAGTTGCCATACTTTTGAAATGGGTCCTCTGCCATCAGGGACAACAGTGTATTCTGACAAAACTCCATAATCAAAGGTCTACCTGCTAACTTGCATCCTGCATCTCCTAGGCTTCCTCAGCTCATCATCTTTTCAATAATAAAGTGAAACATGTCTTTAACCCTGTTAGATCACACCCACAGTCAGACTGTGTACCCATTAAACAATATATGGCAAAAGATACAAAATAATGATTGACTTGTGATCTGATATCAAACACCATCATTTTTCAGCCCTTTAAACAAAACACAACACATTCTTACATCAGCATGAAAAAAACGATTTCAACTGACGATATCATGATGTCCAACTGTCATTCGATCGTCAGCTTTCACCGGTGAGTCAGACATTGTTTATTAAATGTTGCTCGCTAACAAATGCTGTCCCTGGGGAAATTCTTCACTTGAACGAAGGTGGAATGTGGTATCTGTGACAGCTCCAGATTAGTTAGAAGGCATTTTACAGAGGACTGCTTCAGCCCCTGCACAGAGCACACAATGGTCCCCCTCTCAACTCTGAATCACTGGAGCTCTCCGTGTGCGCTGTGACTCGGCCACTTAAATAAAATTCCTCAGTATATTATGTTCCCCCTGCTTACCCTGTTTCACTCAGAAATATGATGGAGACGGATGATGGATAAACTTCTGGAATACCACTTCATCTCAACTTTAAACATTTTTTTGTCAAGCCACCGGTTCCAAGGTCACGAATGATTCTTAACACCCATAAATGCAGTCATATAAACAACAGTTTAAAGATCTCACTGGGAAACATTTATGAAACATTTATGGACCATTAGCAATTCAACAGTGCATTCTAAACATATGAAAAAGAATTAGAATTAAAGAATTAAATGGTTCAGTACAGGATTGTAAAAGATGACCTGAAACAAAAAAATAGACCTTGGTAAAATTGAATTCAACTACTTATATGAAAGAAAATGCAATTGTATGATGACTTTATATTGTGTAGGATAATCACATTTTTCATGTCATGATTGGATTTCTGTTACTGGTTTTAAGTTGTGTGCACACTTTTGTGTCAAGGGGTAGAAACCAAAGAGATCATGTCCTACAAGAGACCTTCCAGTAGTAGCCAAAGGGTTGCCTTCACAGTGACTGACCGAGTCAGTGTAGCTGGTCATTTTCTGGGTCTGACGGATGTTTCCCTTGTGTTTTCTTCAAACACTGCTGGAAGCCACACAGCATTTGTTTTGTAATTAGTCACTGAAGCTTCAGTGGAAACTATCTGCAAGTGTTGAGCTGTGGAATTATTCTTCAACATGTATGAAGTACACAGCTTTGCCTTAGTATCACCCAGATACTCCTATGACTCCTTGGTATGATACTATCAATGGAAAAAAAAAAAAAGAATGAGCTTTTCTGCATCTGTCAATTTTATTTTTAGAATGTTGGTTTAGCATCACTTCTCTTTTCTGAGCCTCCAACACACCACATTTGTGGAGTTTGGCTAGATTCACCATGGCAGACATACCGAACCACGACATTATCACGTAGCAGGATTAACATCCCCACCCCCCAATCAGGACAACACTGTCAATGAATTTGATACTTGTGCTGACTGAAACACTGTCGGGTGTATAGCCTCTGTCGCAGATTGTATCAAGTAATAACATGATGTGTGTGCAAGCAGGCTAACCAGTTTATTTTGTTCCTTAACAGGCTCCAGTCCAGGATGTGCCATGTCTGCTAGCTGGAGATGAGAATGAAACCCAGTCGGAACCTCCTCCTGGGCCTGTGCTCCATGCTGGCCCTGGGATTCCTCTACTATTCATCGGGGAGGATCAGCTTGCGAGGTTGGGGCCACAAATCATGTGAGTTTCTGTTGATAAGTGGGTGTAATGCAATGTCATGTATGACCTTTGTTAGCTAATTTCAGTGACCAGTAGCAACTGCATTAACAGTGATAAAACATACCTGCTTTACTGTTAAGACAATGTACTATAATTGTTTGATAAAATAGGAAAATCAAACAAAAATATATTTCAGATTTCAGATCAAAATAACTCGTACTATAAATAGGTCTTAGCAACACATCTGGTTAGAGGAAGCACAGGGCGTACAGCAACATGGTTGTAGTTGTAGCTGACCCTCATCACTACACTCAGGTGCTGGCTAAACAAACCGTTGTTTGTTTTCTATTGCTCTTAAAACTGTTGTAGAATTGAGCAACAGCCCATAGCAAACACTGACTGCTTGTGTTTATTTAGGGCCCTTTCACACCTACCTTGCTGATCGACTATTTGACTTTTCATTTAGATCAAGCAGATGTGGTCTCATTCCTGAACATATTACACCACAGCGTCATTCATTTTTAGTATGAAAACATTTTTAGACGCTTCAGACTTTCAGACCAAATACAGGAAGTTATGTTAGACATTTGTCAGAACTGGACAGCGGAAAAACAGACAACACACCAAAAGGTCAAAAGTGACATTTTGTCACTTAAGAAGGAGTTGGAAAAAGTCACACAAATTCAGAAAATGTTCAGTTCCTTTCCATGAAGTTGAGAAATTGAATGAAACTGATCATATGCCGATCTCAGACGAGACCTGTCTATAAACCAATCTGTTCCAAGTACAGAGAGGCACAGCATAAGTAGGTATATCATGTGGATTTTAAATGTATTGAAAAACCAGCCTTGATCAAGTACCTGACCAAACACTTATGGATGTGTTATGGTTATGGATGTACGGTTAGAAATTTGGAAGATGGTTGGATTTGATGGTGTACAGCTTAACCAGGGTTGATGGTTCTACCTGAAGTTTAGAAAATGGCTGTTTGAGTTGAGGTTGGACTTGGGCCTAACCTGGTTTATTAAAATATGGTGTGGTAAGCTTTTTATATGTACTCAAGCTACTCCTGGCTCTGTAAACTGATCTTTGTTATATCAGTCATCAGTCTTATTTTTATCATTTCTAAGCCCTAAAGATTTCTAAATAATATGCACACATGTGCTTCTACTGTAAATGTGAATATTTTCCATAGCAAATAAGCAGACTTACCTGCTGGGAATAAATGATCAACGAATATATGAATCTGTGACTGGGAAGGAGTGACATTAGGCTGAAAGTTCAGGGACTGTGAAACTGAATACTGTAAATTTCCAAATACAAAACGCGATAAAATAAATGGCTTGCAAGAACTTGTGTTGTACTGATTCTATATGTACGTCGCTTTGGATAAAAGCATCTGCCAAATGACACTGTAGGAGTGTAGAATAAAAAGAAAGGATGTTATTTTTAAAAAAATGGTTTTTAATCAACAGAAAAAGCAAAAAAGTAAACAGGAAGACAGGAAGTGCACGGGCAGGATAGCTCCTTTGCTCCTTGCACTGTTGAACTGCAGCTCCATGATAACCACATAAATATTGTTGAGCATATCGATATTTCCTGAAATATTACTGGCTGAACATCTGTGGGCCTCATGATAACAGGGAAATGAAATGGCTTATCCCTGTATTTTATAGTTTGACGGTGTTTCCGTGTTTTGTTTCCAGTGAGGTGAACATAATAACAAACATGAACATGCACCTCTATGTTGCAGACACAGCTGTGGATAGCATAACCTGCGTGGGACGAAAGGTAAAATCAGGTATAGGTAGAGCCCTCCAGCTCTCCCACATTCAAATCAGAAAGCCATCGTGGTCACGTTAGGTAAAACTGCTCCCAAACCAGGCATATATGTCACTGTTTAATGGCCCGTCAGCTCTTTTTGGATTTGTACATCAAAATTTTAAAGATACAGGAAACTTGATTTAAAATCTTGCTTCAGAGCATTTGAAGTATCAAAACAATACAATAAATATTTGTTTTATTTATAATTTACACAGATGCCAGAATGGTGTGGACTTTAATAAATAAATAAATGAACTGCAACATAGCCATGTTACAGCTGTGGACTGTGTGTTTGGGCCAGTTGAAACCTAATGATCAGACCTAAAAATAGACCAGAGCAGCTTTACCACCCAACAAGACACCCATGAATAACACATCAGGTCCTGTATTTACCTCAGATACACAGTGTGTGTACCTGAGACAGAGAACGACAAAGCACATTTACTGCCTGTTGTATTCTCAAATTCCCGATTTTTAGGTTTCCTGTATCTTTTAAAATGGAGCAAATTCATTCCATGTCACTTTTTGGCATGAAAGCACTTCGCAGGTATTACAGATGAATTATTAAAATGCGTCAGTATATTTTACACCACATTGGCTGCGCATCAATCAAACAGAATCAGTCAGAGCAGAGCAGCATGGTATACTACAGGACGGTACATACACATTGCTGCCTTATTCTATTTCTTGTGGATATAGCCAGGCAGGCTAGCCAGCTTTGTCAAATGGTTACGTCCTCATTAAGTGCATCCACAATTTTTTTTATAGCTTCTCTAACTAGAGAAACACCTGTCAATATAAACCAGAACTATTGGAGTCACTGAATATACACTGTGCACTCAATGATGTTTTAAAAAAGCATCTGTTAGCTTTCACCTGTTTTATTATTATTACATAAGCTTACGTGATATGATATGAGTAAAACGTATATATCCACCCTCAGTGCAAAGACTTTGAATGTCCAAAAAGGCAGATTGATCCCTTCGCTTTGCCATGTTCAGACCAACACATTAGCACTGTGTCAGATAGGTGGCATTTTCATTCGTATCAATGAATGAGAGTGCTGCTGCTGATGCACAGACCAAAAGTGGGCCATCCAGACAAGATGCTGAAATGTTTCAGCAAGGCAGTGCAACTTCATTCTTCATCCTTATTCAGTGTTTGCCACCGGATACATACCAGTGAACATTGTAGGTGGTACTCGAGCTTGGCTGCTGACACAGCTGATACAGCAGGCATGCACTTAGCCCCTTCTTCTGTTAACAAATATGCTTGATCCCAACCCAGCCTTTCCCTATAGCCTATAACCTATGGCCATATTCATAAACCCTTAGCTCTCACTTTGATTTTACACCATAAATAGCCACATCACAGTATGTGCACTCTTTCTAACATAAGGAACATCTTTGTGTACTAAAGCAACAATAAATTTGAGAAATTGTATTTTAGGTACGTCTATTTCATTTTAAACTCCAAATGATTTTATACATTTACAGTTTTTACAGAAAACTATTCTACTCATTGACATCAGCACTATATAGAACTATCACAAACATTTATACACACACACACACACACATACCTATGAAAAGTTACTTGGGACATGGTATACACAAATCAACCGATTTGGCCAATCTGTCTGATAATTATGATCATATTCAGAAAGAACTGCCTGTTTTAGATAAAACAGAGTCTCCAAAATGTTTGATCTTTAAGGGTTAGACTCTGCCTGATATGTGGATAATATACGGCTAATCAAGCCAGACATCTTCAGTGTCCATAATGGGTAGTGGTTGGTTTGGGAAAGGGCTGGATTTTGATTGTTTCCCAGAACACCTTGCAATTCTCTAAAGGAAAAAGAAAGAACTGTAGAGGGAAGTAGTGTGTCATCTGGATGCAATCTGCTCTTAAACACAGCAAAAAGGTCAGTGGTCTTTACATGTGGTTTCTATTTTGTTGTTAGTATCTAATGATGTATACATACAGTAGAAGACCCATTGCAATCTGTCCATCACTGCTGCCTTTTTTAGCTCCAAACGATGGTTGGCAAGGCAATTGGGGAAAGATTAAGGGCAGCCCTGGGCCAAAGCATCATAATGTCAAGAACTGTCAGCCGTATAAGGTACACTGCTGTTGCATTCTATTTAGCAGCAGTAGTGTCTCCATGACGCTGCGGCGACAGCGTTGGAACATGACATACTCTTCTTACAATATATATTGACTGTATGGGCTGTTGTTCAAAGATAACGATGCTGGCCAGAGACTATGTAGTTCTCAGAGAGCAGTTAAACAGATATCACTCTTTGTGGCTTGCCTTAACTGTAACAAGATGTAATAGAGAATAGAGTTTCTGCACCACCTAAACAGGCCGTCACATTCACTATATGCCTTACCTGAGAGAAAATGTACGCCACACCTTTTAACAACTTTCCTCCGTTGCTCCACTCGTTCGCTGTGGTGACACTCACTCTACTGCTTGTTCAGGCCAGCCCTACGTAGGTTCTCTTCTTGTCACAAGCTTCCTTGCAGGGAGGTCAGTTGGTTGGTCTCTTCATGGAAGTTCACACAAAAGAGTTGTCAGAGTTGTGTCATCATATGTACCTCCCTTTTCTTTGTCTAGTGTATGACAAACAAGGATTCCTCCTGAAGCTGGACGGCAGTCTGTAAGTATATGTTTTACAAATTTCATTTCCCAGGTGGAGTCTGTGAATTAATGCCTTTGGTGTTTGTTTTCAGGCCTGGTATTATTTATGGCCTAAGATGCATGAGCAAGCACTGCTGAATTGTCCCTACCATTGCTGACAGCATAGTTTTTATGTAGTATATACTAATGGATAATTTGTTTGTTAATTTTATAATTGATCGACCTGATCATCAATGTGTCCAGGCCTCTGGAGCTGATGTACAAGTACGGCAATCTCAGTGAAGGAGCGTGTAAGCCCGGTTATGCTGCTGCCAAGATGACTGCCATTTATCCAAAGTAAGAATCCTGACTATGTTTTTATAGATTTGAAGTTAAACAACGTAAATATGTTGTGATCAGCTTGACCTGGTGTTACCATTGTAACCTCATATCACTCGTATCTCTTCATAGCAACGTTAGAGTCTAAAGCACGAACACATTTCGGTTTGGTAGTTTTAACAAATGACCATCATTGTTGTTTCAAACAGCTTTAAGTTACATTCATGATTATATTAAATGCAAGTTCTGCATAGGGATGGGCGATTTAGTGAAAATATATCAAAACTGACTTTAAATCACTCAAATGGAATATTTCTTACTCATGTTAGTCAGCTTTGTTAATATTATTCTATTATTAATAATGAACTATACTCTTTTGAAAACACTACATTGTGTTCATCCTACCCACTCAGACAGTTGGTCTGCCTCGTTTTGAACTTCACATTACTACTACATCATACTGACATCAGTAAACAGTAAAGTGATCGCGTGATCACAAAGTGGTCTGACTAATCACCAAGCTAATAAACTAGCAGATCTGTGAAGTCACAAAGTATGATAAGATGTACAGTGGGTAATTAACCGCTGTAATAAGGAATATAGCAAAATGATTGGTTGACGTAAAGCAACAAAAACACCAACAATTGTAGTAATGTGTGATATTTATTATATTTATTTTTGAAGCCATACAGCTCAGCCCTAATGCTCAGGTTTTTCAGCTGCCGTGGCAATGTCATGGCTGTACAGTTTAAATGCAGGTGCTTGAGAAAATACACAAAATGATTAAAACAAATATGTCTTATATAAAGATACATTGATACTTCAAATGTGAAACAAAGAATGTACAAGAAAATATAAATTGCTGATTTGTTGCTACTGAAAAGTGCTTTTATGTTTTTTACCCACACCATCTGCTGTATATCACTGGGGGTTGGTCTGAAATGCAGTAAAGCTCAAGCTCCGTAACAACCAGGCAGCTACATCAGGTATACCTAATAAACTGGAAATTGTGTGTATTTGCATAACAGGGACATTTATTTGTAAATCAAATCACAGTTGCCTTAGCTTATATAACATTCTTCCACAGTTGGAGTAGAGATTTCATAGCATACTCATATCATAATATACTGTCATAATATACATAATATTGCTTTATAATATATAATATACAGCACCTTTGCAAATAGTGTTACAATGTGCTTTACAATAAAACAAAATTAAATAAAGATTAAAAAACAAAGCTATAACCCTGACAAGATGAAATCAATTACACTGGGCTACAAAAAAAAATTTTTTTGTAAGTTGTCTATGGTTTTTCAACTGAATTAGGACCATTTTGCACCGCTGAATCCAAAAATGACATCCATTTTTCTCAATCAGGTCAGGTTTTTATGCTAATTTGATTTTGAAAAATCCGATCTTCTGACTAAATTGATTACATTTTTGTGGCATTATCAGTTGATTTTCGTTAATATTTCTCATCCAAAAAAGGTTTTGGTCCTGTAGCTCACTGTGATGAGCTACAGGACCAAAACCTGTAGGAGGAGGAGCTACACGACATGCTGATTCAAGATCAGGATACTTGAGGCTGCTTCGGTTCTTTCTGTTGATCCCAGTCACATCAATAGCGCAGAAGTAGCAGTCAGTGACATGGTTTGTCGGCTCCCTCCAAACCATGGGAATTCCAAACTTCAGACAACTCTTCTTGCCTTTGGTCCACTGACGCAGATACTCGGTGCATGACTTGCATACCATGTGTGGCGCCCAAGCTTTATCCTGGTCACCAAGTTTAATACCACAATAAGTATGGTAAGCACACTTTATGAAACTTGTGACTAGATTCCTGTTAGGAACAATGGCGTATTCACCGCAGATGTATCAGAATACATCAGGCTTATTTTTGCAAGATCTTCTAGTCGAAGCCATTTCATTCACTTGTAATATAAACAAAAACAATTAGTCATAAGTTGGCACATGCAAAATCTTCAGAATTCGTTTATTGCAAGAAATATAAAAGAATTTTGCATCATATGAAGTGAAAATACCCGTACATGTAAACAAAAACGTCAAAAAACAAATATGCAGCTTAGTTCAGAAAGTTGACCTGATTGAGCAAAACCAATGTGATTTTTGGATTCAGCACATCAAAATTATCCTAACTCAGCTAAAAAAAAAACTTAAACAATAAATTTGGTATTGACCAGTGTTATCATCAATTATATATCAATCAATTATATATTAACATCAGTTAAAAAGACATCATCATTTTAAAATAACTTACTGCAGTGTAAACATGGTTAAGAGTGTAAAGAATATTTTACTATATATATCTCAACACTGAAATAAATCCTCAGCTGAAGGGGCTCTTTCACTTAGCATTTGCCTATCTGTGCTTGTAATGCTCAGGTGAACCACCTAATTCACCTACTGTAAAACTGGCCTGAGTAAAGTATTCTCAGTCAAACAGTTCTGTTTTATAAAAGGCTCTCTGTGCTCAGAGTGGTGTGATAGAGGAAAGATCCCATTTCTGCTTCTGCATTATTAAAGACTGAAGAAGTCCCCAAATGGTGAAAGGCCTTCACCTGCATATAGTTTTAGATAAAATGAGTCAGAAGATGCAGCGGTCTGAATGGACCCACGTCTAGTGTAGATCTATTTCTGTCCTCTGTTGCTCTACTGTCGTCCCAGTGCGTGAGAAAACCCAGGCCAGTTCACTCACCCACTTACTCTCTGAGAACCAGAGACACGCAACCCTCAAGCCCACCAGGACCTTCAGACAGCAGTGTTAATGAAGTGGACTCACAGAGTCAAGATAGTGACCTGTTAGAAAAACAAGAGGCTATTTCTCAGGAGGAGAAGTGGTAAAAATGCCCGAGCTATCCGTGATGTATTTATTCTGCTGTCTGCGCTCTACGAGAGAAGTCATTCATAAACTCCTGCTACTCCTAAAGTACCTTTATCCTGCTCCCCTTTCTGCTGTCCTCCTCAACTGTCATATCATATCTCTCGTGCTTCAATTCAAAGACTTTTCAATTTATTTATTTACTGAATTTGATTAGAATAACCCAAATTCTTTAATCTCTGTGATTGCTACAATTTTAGCCACACTTACACCACACCTTTAATATGACTGTCTTAGGGTCAGCAGTCGGTTGCTCCACTAACGTCAAGACTGATGTACAGTACCTCAACAATTTCCTAATAGACTTTCTTGAAATTTGCTTTGTTGTGATAATGACGTCACCTCTATTCAAAATGCTGATAAGATTTCCAATTATGTATCAATATTTGCATCAAATTACCAATTTTTACACAGCATTGAAGAATATTGCTCAGTACAATAAAAACCTAATTTTAACAGGCAGTGCTCATTGGAATGGGATCCAGGCGCAGTGACAGGTCAAATTAGTACAATTAGAATTTTCAAATACTTCTTTTAAATTTTCCTTCAGAACTGCAGTTTTGTATTTTCCATCATTTTAACTAAGGGGCCACAATGTGGTGCGTGTATACTTTCTTCATTTGATCTGTGTTCCAGCAGGGAACATGCATCAAAACACGCCGTCAGACATACAAAACCACACCACACAAAAAGGCGAAATGCATCATTAGTAGTTGATTTCTTAACTGTTTTTAAGTGTTTTCAGGGTTTTTTTCTCCATTATTTCACAGCCCTTCCAGCATTTACTGATTAGCAGCTGTTTTGTTTTCTTAAATCAGAGCTCATTCACGATTCATTATGTGATATTACACATGAAAAGCAGGGCGCTGCCAAAACTGCCAGGCTTGACTCGGTTAAAGAAACACTGCTTCATTCCTCCTACAGCACGTTCCTGTTTAGGCTGCTGTACGTTACCTTTTGTAGGTTCATTTCTCAGAATTGGACGCAGATGATATTTTGCATCTAAAGCTTGTTGATTTTTCATACAGATTTTTAAAGTACAAACGGGGGTTGGTGCCTTTTCTTTCAACGTTGAGACTTTTTTTAACTTTAAATGTTGTCAGTGTGTTTGTTTCTGTCAAAACCATTATATACAGTGTCAGTATTCCAGAAAAATCCACTTAGCTTTCACAATCCTTCATTACAGAGTCCTCTCCAAGAAAAGTTTGTTTGTTTTAAGTATGCAGTTTGTATTTCCCCTTTTTTACTTGACTGATTGACTTTTGATCATTGCGTCTATGTGTTCCATCAGTTAGACTGTAAATTAAACGTTGTCACATGGGATGCAGGTCTGAGGACATCATAATCAATTTTTATTTGGTTATGACATCTCAATTGTCATCTCTCTCCTTAAGCTGCTGAAATACATACACGCGTATATGCATACATACGTACAGTAAATGTCCAGTGCAGTGCTTAAACAGTTCAGCTGTGTCTCCATTCATTAAAGCCTAATCCCCCAAAGTGGACACAGATGTGAGGATTAAATAGTGCAGAACATGTTTCATGCTCTGAAGCCACAAACTAACAGAATCAAACTGTGGTATTTTTGTTTCACATGCAGTGTTGACTTCACCTTCAGTATAAATCCACTGTAAATCATCATCTGATGATATTATGCTGTTTACACAACTATTAATATTATTATTATTATTATTATTGCCACTGTTTATGCATGTGTATAAAAGACAATGGGTTGAAGTTTATCCATGGTTTAGCACCCTGTTGCAGATTTAACTATTACTTCATAATGTATTTAATTATATGGATATATCAGGCAGAGATGCTTTACCCATAACGTCTTAACTTAACTAAAGGTTTGCACCACACACACAGTATAAGCTTGATTTTGCCACTGATGTTGGTCAAGAAAGTTGTTCAGCCTTTGTCGATATTTAGTTTTGGATGGTGTGATCTCAGTTATACTTGTCAATTCAAGTCTAATACAGAATACCTCAATATAAGCACAGGGTGGGTCTGTCACACATTTTAAGATTATTAAAAAGTGTATTTCATATAATTTGTTACTGTTTAAGAAAGGCAGAGATGTCTTTTTTTTGGCTTCTGGGTCAGTAGGACAGGCTGGATCGCAGTGTGTGTGTGTGTGTGTGTGTGAGAAAGTGTGTGAAAATGAAATTTGCTCTCGTCTCCCTCACACAGTTTGTTTGGTGAGGCTTACCTCACACAGACTGGGTCAGCAAGTAACATGATGCTTTAAATCCTCTTAAGCATTCTGTCATTAATCAGTGCATCTGCACACATCAGGGCCATATGGGTCTTGGACGGATTGATGATGAATACCACTGTTCTCACTTGCAGTAACACGTCTTTTCTATCAACAGGTTCAACAAACTGGCGCCCATGTTCCTTGATCCAAATTACAAACGATTCTCCAAGATTGGTGACTATTTGCCTCCGTTTGGGGTAAAATCACAGGGTATGATCACACATTCTTGACTTTGCAGTTGAAGTAATAGAAATCAATCTAGTGTTAGTGATACTGCATTTCTTTTCTAGTTTAGATTGTTTTTGCTACTCACTATGATAAAACTAAACTAAACAAAAATGTTGCATTTGCATGTAAATAATATGTGTGTCTGTTTATGTATATATGTATATATGTATATATATAATCCAACAGATATGTGATTTTTGCTTGATATCTGCACTCAGTGGGTCTTGTGTGAGTTCGTGTGGTCCACCTTTACAACCCCTAGCTGCTCCTGATGGCTGCTTTATAGGTTAAAGTTAGTTTCCATTCTGATGAGCAGCTGCTATTAGTGGGTGAATGCAGACCTGTAGTGTGAAAGCACTTTGAGTGATCCGACGGCTAGAGAAGTGCTCCATAAGTACAGTCCATTTACAATTTACCGTGTTCTGTATTAGTCACTGAAGTTTCCACTCCCCTGAACAGACAAAAATTAGCAGTATCTGCCAAACAAGATAAAGTTTACTCTGTGACTCTCCTCAGGCAGAGAATGTGTTGTTTAAAGCCGCTGTTCTCTCAGCTGGCTGTTTCTGTACAGTGTCTCACACACATCACCCCCAAAAGTGAAGTGGATAGGCCACTGTCTTGTGTGGCCACTGATCTTTGCTGGTTGTATAACATTGAGACAAAGTGGCCCACTCAGCCCTTGGCTCCCAGTGTACTTCATTTATCACAGCAAATCTAGTCGTGCTGGAGATGAGGGCATCTCAGTTTGGTATGTAGAGGGAAGAAATATCTCACTTTTATCTTCATCTTACTAGTTGTTTTCTCTTTCTGCTCCTGTCTTGCTCTTCCTTCTGCAGAGAAGATCATAGATATTCTTCTGTCAGCTACGAAGAACTATGGCCTCTGGGAAGAACTCGACAGGTAAATTGTGGAAGTCGTTCCGTCATGCTTTGATCCAGACAGCGCAGCCATGGCAAGATCCTGTTATTCCAAAATCTGGGTTTACAGCTACAATCAGAAGAAGTGTAAACTGTTAACAGAGTCAGTTTTAGTGTCAGTCCGTTAAAGTAAAAGCATGTTGCTGAACTCTTCTTTGCTTTGCTTTCCTTGAAGTCATGTCTGTCGATGCCTCTAGTTTCTTCATATTTGGTCCATCAGTTAGTCATCATACTCCTATCATATATACTATCAGAGTATACAAATGCAAAAAAAAACCTATACAGCAATGCAGCTTAAAGACACTCTGAACAAAATATGACATTTCATCTTTACCCATCAATGTTTAAATCTCCATCATCTCACCAATGAGTGAAATCTAGAATTTGTCGCAAAATCCAGAGAGTAGTGCAGACGAGGAGCAGTGATTGTGTTGGCTCAAAAAGCTTTGCATTTTCAATTCACAGCATACCCGTGCTGTGGGCCATGACACAGAACACAAATTCCAGTTGTATGTGCCGAACGTCCTCCCTCAGGTTCCTCCGAATGTTGCAGTAGACCTCTACTTTGACAGCCTGACCCTGAGGGATATATTCACAGTGCACAACTGTGTGCACGCCTGAGAAAACAACCAGCACGCCTCACAACCTAAAAGCATTAGATAACATTTAAAAAAATAAATTAGTCCTCTGACTGCATCAAATCGTCTTTGAAGGGCTCTGTATGGCTTAATAACACATTGGACATAATGGTTCAGTATACATGTTAAAGTCTAAAAAAAATGGCATGTTGTTATACAATATTCCTAAGTCTGTGCATCCAACATGAAACTCCAACATAATAACTGGATCCCAGATCAGTTATTGAAGTAACTGTGTTGTTTGGGTTGAGGTTTTTGTCTTTATATGGACCTCATCAGTTTCACCAACGCTGTGTACTGACCCTCTTTCATCAGCCAGCTAAGACAATTGGGAATGTGTTTATTTTTCCACCCAGAATAAAACAGCACAGACTAAACACAAGACACATGTTGTACCGAGTCTCTAATATGACTTTATAATCATAATATTAACCAAAGTGTGAGGCATTAACTGTCTCACTTCTGCTCACAGAATAGTTTACTTGAGACTAAATACTGAATAAAGAAATAAAACATAAGGAACTCTGGTATTAATCATCCTCAGAGCTCATAGTTAAACTGATTATGATTCCATGGCTTGGATACAAAGTCATTTCAAATTAATTCTGGATTGATGTGATTGACAATCCCATTTGTATAGAAATGTGTGACTTCTCTTTTAATTTGAATTGGCTTTTAAACAAACATCTGGCATGAATGACTGGATTTATCATAATGGATGCATCTGTCCTGTGTTTACAGTATGAGCTGTAAGACGTGCATCATCGTGGGGAACGGAGGAATCCTCGCCAACAAGTCTCTGGGACAGAGGATTGATGAGGTTGATGTGGTGGTCAGGTACAACATAACACAGACACACTATACAGACAGCATGGACTCTTTTGATGATTAAGGACTCTTCATTTTGTTATTAATTGCGCGGCTGCATGCTGCAGGTTAAATGAAGCCCCAGTGAAAGGCTTTGAAAAAGATGTGGGCTCCAAGACCACCATGAGGATCACCTACCCAGAAGGTGCCATCCAGAAGATGGAACGCTACGAGGCTCAGTCTCTGTTTGTTCTCTCTGCCTTCAAAGCTCTGGACTTCAGGTGGCTCCGACACATGGTCTTCAACCAGAGGCTGGTAAGGCAGCTGACAGCTTTATTTGACACTGCACCGGTAAATACAACTTTGCTCATTAACACGTTTAAAGCTGTCATAAAGAACATTTCCACCTGTTACCAGGTGAATGGAAATGTCACCAGGTCACTAATATCTCCATGTTTAAAAACGCTCTGAAAAAGGACATGACAAAGGCTACTGTACACAGCCACAACAATTATAGGATATATTGCCATAACATTTGTGACAGATATTCGTAGAAACTCTATGAACTCATAGCAGTTTAAAGTAAAAACACCGGACACTACTGCACCAACACCACAGAAAGTAACACAAATAAACATTGAGATTGACACTAAAACATTTCTAATCTCCTATATTACAAAAACTACTTTTATTGTGTCCAATACTTTGGTTGTTGACTGATCGTCTGCACACAATATTCTCAGCCTTTTGCTGTATCAAACCATTCATGTCATGCCAACTCACACAATCACCCTAAAAATAAAAGTTCCATCAGGGTTATGTGGAACCACAACATCCTCAGACGAAAGCAATTAATTATTCAAGGAGGTGCAAAAGATGGGAGGCATGATGAAAGGTTTGAATGTTCCTTGAATAATCATATAAAAGTAATATATATTCACAGATCCTACAGGTTGACAGAATAGCATGTAACATACTGATGAATTTTAATGTAAAATAATATCTTCATTTCTCCAACTAAATGATAAATGTTATGTATCCTTTATATGTTAAAGTAACTATTAAGTATGTGTGTTCATCTTGACACTAACTACAGTAGCAGTAGTTTGTAGAACTAGTCAGTAGTTAAAACTGTGAAAGACCAAGGAGGGAGCTACATATGGGTCCTATGGGTTTGCTGAAATGAGCTGAAAATGATAGCCATGGTTAATAAATATGCACACACATGTTGCGCACGTGAGTGAGTTTCCTGCTGGTGTCATAACAAGACTCTGTGGCATGCAAAGGCCTGTGGTTTCACAAACCAGAGGAAACGGCAGCAGGGTGCTGCAGCGAAGAGAAACAAGATTAGGGGGGCAGGTGAGAGGCAAGTTTGTGAGCCAGGTCAGCAAAAAAACAGAAAGGCAGACTGGTAAATGCCAGGCTCAAAGTACACCATGTCTTTAAGGTAATTTTAGGTGATTATAAAGTCACAAAGACATGACAGAATACATGTGAGTCCAGTTATGGCTAGCTGTCTTTCCCAACCTATGTGATGTCATCAGCAAGGAGGTGCTGTAATCACCTCGCAGGAACAAGAATACAAACAAACAAAGGCACCAGAAAAGCCAAATAAATGGACAAATGCCAGCAACCTTACCTAGGTTTCACAGCTGCACCTCACAACACCAGTGCATTGGTTATCATCCACTATGATACACCACACACGATAAAACAAGTAATCGTCATTTCAAGATCACGAGTCCATCTTACGTTCTTTTCGTAGTTTTGTGAGTCATTGCTGTCAGTGAGGATGGCAGGCAGGAGTTGATTGCTGAGATCTGTGAACATGGCAGCATGGGAAGAACAAAGTTGGATGGGGCAGGCACAGAAAGAAAACAGTCTGGAAACACCACTGCTGTTTGCTCTGTCACATGCACTTCTGTTAACTTGAAGCATGAGAGGCCATCAAGAAATGACACAAGTCCATCACCTTCATAAAGGTAGTATTCACTGTTTGCTGTCTTTACCATCTCAATGACTTGCTGCAATCTTAGGTTGTAATACAATCAGTCCATAACACAGGCCCATGCAACTGGACAGCTTCTGACTTAGCTTGGTTCTTTACCATGAATTCCATTGCTGTCTATGCAACATTGATTTGCTGTTGGTGTGACTGTAGCACATATTGAACCGAAAGGTGCGGTAGAGTTGCAGTGATGATGTTTTCATGCCCATCATGTGCTACACAGTTCCTCTTCATAAGCAGGTCATGTAGACCCAATGAGACAGATATTACGTCATGTGGCACACTTCCTGCCAACTTACCACAGTTGTGCCACCACAGAGGGGTGAAGCGTAGGCTGCACTTGAAAATAGTAGACGCTAGGTGGCAGCAGAGTGCTGAATCATGTTGATTTTGGGACAGTACACCCACTGACCACAACGTGGGTGCGAAGGTGTGTGACGTGGGTGTGTTTAACAAACGTGCATGTCAAATGTTGCAGTCGCCTCCAACTAGTAATCACAGTGTATTGATTATTTTGACAATCACTTCAGTTAAACAACCGTTAACAATGTTAGCTAGTTATTCAGTTTAGCACCAATGTCAGCCTGATTCTGGGAGCTTAGCTGGACCTCAACCTCAGGTTGCTATGGCGCAGTTTTAATTTGGTAGTTTGAAGAGCTAACCTCCATCCACCATTGGCTTAACAGCAAAATGGAAGTGACTGATGAACAACATCCAGCATGCTGATGAAGAGCGACAGGCGTAGTGCGAAACTATGCTGAGCTGACCCGCCTCTCCCTAAACCGATGGTGCTTTTCTTCACTTTAGTTGCAAGGATAGCTGACTGGCCTTCACGAGATAGTGCTTTCAGCCAAGTTTAAAAGGAATTAAAGGTGTTTCCTGTTTCGTCATATCTGCTTTTTACCTGTATTGTCTGCCTTTATACTCTCTCTATAAACTACAGTTATGAGAAATATATTATTCACAGCCTGCACCTAGCTAACAGAGCTGCTACAAATGCTACCACTGAATTCCACACACACTTTTAGGGCACAGCCCCACTTAATAGTGATGTAAGACTTGTACATTCCATAAAGGAGATAAGATGCAGTATGTGGAGGTGTGTGTCTTTGGTATATCTTGGGTTGTATTAGAGAGGGAGGGTTACTTGTGTGTGTATGAAGGTAATAATTATGTACTTCTGTGCCAATATTGTCCCTTTGTCCCTTAGGTAGTTATTACAGGCCTCAACAACTAGCTTTGGGTACAGGCTTTAGGGTGGTGCATAGTTGAGTGGGACTGTAACACATTCCTGCAGCCAGAGTCACACCATTCGTGCTTCATACTCCCTCTCCATTCCTCCTCCCTGACAGTAGAGCAAATGTCACCAAATGCTCATAGACCTCCAAGTAGATGTCACTAGGTGTAATGGCTGTTACTGTGCTTCTGTGCAGGAGATGCATCCCATCAGTCTGTTGGTCTTGTTGAACTACAGAAACACAGTCCACCTATGGTTGTAGAGCGTTATCAGGTAGTATCTCTGTTGCCTCACAAATAAGCTTTGCCTGGAGAGTCACAGATATGCCCAGATACCAGCAACAGCTTGTATGAATGTTATGTATCCTTTATATGTTAAAGTAACTATTAAGTATGTGTGTTCATCTTGACACTAACTACAGTAGCAGTAGTTTGTAGAACTAGTCAGTAGTTAAAACTGTGAAAGACCAAGGAGGGAGCTACATATGGGTCCTATGGGTTTGCTGAAATGAGCTGAAAATGATAGCCATGGTTAATAAATATGCACACACATGTTGCGCACGTGAGTGAGTTTCCTGCTTGTATGAATGCATTAGTCAGGCATCGACCTGAAAGGAGAAACCTGGTACCTGAATATTGCTCTTTGCTAATAAGTGGAGAGCTTAAAGAGGTTACAGATCTGTTAGTGATGTTTGTGATTTTTCTTACCACCAACCACCTCCTAAATGGAATGGGTAATGAAATTCATTCTTAGTATAAGCAGATCGGATGAATTATATTTCGACATGCACCCCATTAGTTTCAGTGAGGATGGCGCGAATATTGGTCAGTTCACAATTTTACAATAACAATAACGTCTGAAATTACTATTAAGTTTCTTATAAAGCTTGAATAAAATTAAGCCAAATTTCATTAATGAACTGGCAACAGTGTGTGTGGTCTTCTTGGGATCCATTAAGTAAAAAAACTTGATTGTATTGACAGAAAAACAGCAATACAATTACTGTAAGCTTTGATAAGAGGTTCCATTGAGTCATTGTTGCTTACGAGCTTTTTTTTTTTAATAGGTAAATGTACGTTTTTACGATGACATGTCAGTCAAGGCCCTATTTATAACCATTTGAAAGACATCTAACAGCAAGACAGCTTGTTTTATTACTGAACCCTATTTGCCCTGAAGGGGTAGGAGAAGAGAATCTGTTCATGTTTCTGGTTTTCCTTTGGTTTACCAGTTAAAACACATTCTGGAAATGAACTCCAAGAGTAACTGCAGTGTTTTCATTCCATTGCTTCATGTTGAATGATGCACCTTCGAGGAATTGGTTCAACTCTTTGCCAGTATTCAATTCCTAGTGTCTAGAATGCTCTCATTGCTGGCGTACATGCCTGTCCAACTCCCAGCCAGAGGGAGTGAGTGAGGAGACTTAGCTCTGATGCAGATCAGAAGGCAGCCAACATTTTGCTGCAGCACTGGAGGGAGAGCAGGAAGCCGGGGCTTCAGGTGGCTTTAACCAGGGTGGTCCCAGTCCTGGATCGTGTTTCGCCTCCACAGACGGGTGGAAGCACAGACAGTCTGCGCCCTGTAGCAGCTGTGTTGCTACATCTCTTCCCTTTGATGCCAATAAGCTTGTGTCTTGTCTTGTTTTTTGTAGCATTGCTTTCACTCATACCAACTGCAGTTACACCCCATTACATCACAGATGTAACAGTTAGTTGTAATATACTTCACACAACTACTTTTATCTTCTTGTGAGTATGACTAAATGTCACAAAACAAAAACAAGAGATTGTCTAAAATGTGCATTGTTCCCTCTTTTATAATTCATTGCATCAAGACTCTATTGTTGAAGAGAAATCAGGCAGGTGAGCTATGCTGCCAGCAGGAGGCTGTGACAGCAGGCTTTTCACCTATCAGGAAAGATAGAATCACTATCACTTGCCTTTAGACAAGGTTGGATAGCATGATAGATTACACTACATTACACATTTCTTTCGAAACTACCAAACCACCAAATATCAAATCCTCTAACTTTAGCACCTTTCACACTGCACAAAAAACCCACTAACACCTGCTAACATTAGGCTTTTGTCTTCAATGTGAATGTGGACAACCACCACTCAAACCTGCATCAAATAACTCTGCAGTCGCCTTGAATGTGCTCTAGCTCAAGCGTGCAAGCACATGCTAATTTGGGTGTAAAAGAGATATTACACACCTCACTACACTTCTGCTTTGGTAGAAAAGTAGCATTTAGTAGAATGTGCCTTTTTGGCAGCGTGTGAAGCCAGTGCAGGTGTGACCTTTGACACGCCACACACTTGGGTTGAAAAAACAGTAATGGTGTTAAAAAGGACTTTAAAGCTGATGAGGCCGGCTTCATTTACAAACTTCTTGAAAGGAGATCAAGATCCCTGCCCTACAGCAGGTGAGAGCAAACAATTTTAGACTGGCTCTACAAAAGCAAACTTAACCAGGATAAGGAAAGTGGGAAAGCCGACACTGAGAGATGACATTGTCCTATAAGATCACAAATGACATCCATGAAAGCTAACAGTTACAGTAGTTGTTCTCCCTGTTGTCCTTTAGCCATGGCAGCAGCATGGCTTTGCAGATGGCAGTGTTGGCTGGTCCAGTACTTTGGTCTAAACTGAAATATCTCAAGGACAAATGTTGCCATGATTTTACAGTCAGAGGATCGCCTGACTCTTTTTTTTATTTGTCTTTGGAAGTGTTAAATGAATCTCTCTTAAAAGTTGGTTCACACACCCTGTACTGTATGGTGGTTTCTGATAACTTCTGTTTTTTATTATTATGATTATTTTCATGTTGTCAAAGCATCATTGGACTTACAAGCTTAACAACTACTAGTGTGATTTCAGACCATCAGTTTTGGTAATGGCATACAGTATATCCTAAACATCCCAGTATTTATAATACAGTATACACACAAGAAAGAACTTCATAGAAGCCTCAATAGTTTCAGGTCATGGAAAGCCCCTGATATAGATTGATTGAATATAGATTGATCACGAGTAAATGTATGTACACATATTCATTGATACTGTTATTTAAGAGATGTGAGAATTGCTTGTCATTTGATCCGTCTGCTGTGTGCAGATGGGTTTTCCACAGACTGTTGTGTCCTCCACTGCTGCCAGCAAAGCAGAGGTGTTTGGTTTCCACTTGGATAGAGGAGCAAAGTGGTCACAATCAGACAGGATCGCTGTCTAATCCGTCAGCGTGCAACTTACAGTCTAACAGGGTAACATGTTATGCTAGTAAGCTAACAGGTAATATCATTGATGTTTGGTTTCTTCCTGCCACTCACTTCAACATACCTGAGCAAACTCAGGAGCAGGTATCCCAGTAACTGCTCATAAAGAGCCATCAGGACTGTCGGGCAGGCTGCTGGTAATTAGTGTAATGGCCCCAGGTATACTGATACAGGGGCTTCCTTCTCTGACCGGCTTTGTTTGCTCCACTTGTTTTTCATCAGTGTTTTAATGGTGTTGATCTCTCCCCCCAGGCCTCAGCTCAGGGTATTGCTTTCACTGGGCTGCTTAAGCACCATCATATTTTCCACTCTGTCCACCTTACATCCAGCCCACCAGGCGATAGTAGTAAAAATTGCTACTCTACAGTGTCAGTGTTCATGGGAATCATCCCTCAATAACATTATAGATTACTGCTACTATGAAAACTACATCATCTGTCAATTTAATGTTTTAAGATAATGTTTTTTACATTTCTTTAGGAAGCAGTAAACAAAATAGGAAACTGAGCTAGATCTGGTTGAAATACAGCCAAGCCAATCCTGCAGTTGTTAATAGCTTAAAGTGGCATATAAGTCATGTAATAATTAATAATTTATTAATAATAGACGTCAGTACAGAAATGCTGACAGCACGTTTAGAAACAATGTTGCTGTTTTCAGCTGTAAAGTCTCCCTCTTGTTATATAAGCCAACTTTAAGGGATATTTACTAAGCCTTTTTGTTTATGTCATGTGTTTATGTCTCAAAAATCCAGAATTGTGAAACCTGGGCAGGTAATGTACAGTTCATTTATCAAACCTTCCTCAGTGAAAGCTGTGCCCGTGGAGCTACAGAGCTGGGTAAAATGAAAGTCTCTAGATTCTTAATGTGTGGCATCAATAGACGTCATTAAATGTTTCACATTATTCTATGAAAATGAATTAAATCACATTAGTAGGTAAACAAGAAAGGTTTGAAATCTAATTTCTTGTTATTTTGTTTTTAGCTAAGTAAATACATGAACACTCAAATATCTCATTTTAACTTTTCTAAAGCAATGAGTCTTCAGTTGAATCAACTGTGGTAAAACCTGTATTTCTCTATATGACTGCATTTAGTTTACATTGTATTTGTGCTTTCATGGTGTGCACATCTCTTCAGTATGGGGGTCTTACTAACCCCACTTTCATTTTCTCCCTCTGTCTCTCAGCGCAGCACCGATGGGTTCTGGAAGTCAGTGGCCAGACAAGTTCCAAGGGAGCCCAGCGAAATGCGCATCCTAAACCCCTACTTCATCCAGGAGGCCTCCTTTAAGCTGATTGGCTTACCTCACAACAATGGACAGATGGGCAGAGGGGTGAGAGGCCTGTTGTTTTCCCAGCAGTCACTTTCTCTTCACTTCTGAGTAGGGAGGTAGCAGGAACTGTGAACTGTTTCACACACAGCGGTGACTTAATGGCCAGGAGCCCTGGTAGCTGACTCCACTGTGTGTCTGTTTGCATTTTGAAGTCCTCTTTGAACACACAGCAGATGCTGCAGGGAGCAGAGCACCTACACAGAGTCTGAAAACAGTCTGAAAACAAACAGAGTAACCATTAGCGTGCTTACCATTAGGCTGTTATACATAGATCCATCAGATTTCACATCTGCAAGACATCGACATAATAAGCATGTAGTGAAGGTACGGCTGCTCCGCTGAGCTTTCACATGTGCTCTACATACTGTGCATGTTCTGGGTACAGGTAATGGCTCAGTTACCTGTTTCATACACACTGTGTATCTGTGTTTCAGAATATCCCAACCCTGGGGACAGTTGCCATTACTATGGCCCTTCATAACTGTGATGAAGTGGCTGTGGCTGGATTTGGCTACAACATGAGCACCCCCCATGCCCCTCTGCATTACTATGAGAAGATCAGGATGTCTGCCATCAAAGAGGTAACTAATGACATGATTTGTTAGACACCACAAAGGTTCTATGACTAATGACTGATTGGTCTATGTAGTGTGCGGAAGCAGCATAAGGGCAGCCAGGTTACCTGTTGCATGGGGACATCTATAACCTTCTGACAGTCCCGTTACATTGTCATTACTAGCTAGCCCTCATCCTGTCTATAATGCAAGATGAACACAGCACTGGATGTGCAGGAGCTGCTAATGACTCAGCAAGTGTTAAAATGACATCTAGTGGGAATCAGTGCTAGCAAGTCAAGCTAGCTAGCTTCCACTTTAGGGATGTACATACATAACAGCACAATGGCTCTGTTAAGCTTGAGAACAACTGCCTGAGGGGAAACACACATTCAGTTGATAATGTCTGTTAACTGTTGCTGTGTTGCTTGAAAATGGGATAAAAATCATTCTCAGTAATGTTTGTTGATTAGATTCGTGATCCTCTTTTGTCAGAAGCTGAGGTGCTGTGTCCACAGATGTGTCTGGAAGAGATTTGATCCCCTGTGCACATCAGCAGCAGTTCCAGCATGTTTTCTATTTCATTCAGAGCAAAGTGTGGAAAATCCAAATCTTATTGCCCTTTGAAAGAAACATTTGACATTAGTAAATCTGAATGCCTTGGCCTGACCTGACCAGCTCTGAGTGGTGAATGTATACTTTCAGTGGGTGATTCATCTCCTCCATCCACAGGTGTGTGACCCACTATTTCCTGCATATTCGCTGTTAATGGATGATACTCCTACACATTTTTCTCAACTTCCAAATTTGTTAGCATAGTGATCAACCTGTCAGCCGACATCCTCTCTGTTAGTTTTCCAGGTTTACGCTGCACTCCAACAGTTTCCTGTGACCTTTTTTCCATTTCAGATGTCTCTCAGGCATCTCGGAGCGATTTACCCAGCATGCTAAGTAGTGTCCTGGGATGTGTATGAAATCTCAAGTGTTGCAGCGCTGCAGCTCATTCACAGCACACTACATACAGGGTCTTAAGGTGCTATTCACTCCACTTGACAGTCTCACAGTGTCCAGCCTGCTGATAAATCACTCTTAGCTCTGGTTATTGAGACAGACATGCAATCCCCCTCATCTCACCTCCCCTCATCTAATTTTCACTGGCTGCAGCAGCCTTGTGTTAGTCACAAAGGCACAGAGCTGCTTGGCTCCACCCACGTGCACGCTGAATTGAGGCGGGTGAGAAATGTGCTTCTTTCTACAGCTTTCCATTAGTTCATATGGGCTACACCTTTTTGGTTATAGGTAGCTTTATCCAACCACCATTATGCTTAGGAGCTTAATTGACTGAAGGGATAAAGAAAGACACCGTGTTGTTCACTGTTATCATACACAGTTCCCCGGTAACATCCATTTCATACCATATACTACTGTAACTTCCTTCAAAGTCTTCACAAAATATATGGTTCTGGACAAAAACAGGTATGAGCTGCAACATAAATTGATATAAAATCTAAGTAGGACAAAAATTAGACATGTAAACAACAATGACCAACAAAGCCACAGCCATGGGTGACAGGGATTGTTATGCCCTTACCTTTTAGAGGGTAAGATGCCTGAGTGAAGGCAAAAGTCACCATGAGCATTTTATCCAGGATCGTAGTACACCTGGTTCGGTTGGTTATGCAAAACCATGGGTGTGTTTGATTAGGGTCACGTCAGGTCACCTACCACCTGTCCTGTGTGTGTCTGTCTCCTTCGCAGTCCTGGACACACAACATTTCTAAGGAAAAGGAGTTCCTGGTGAAGCTGGTGAAGGCTGGAGTCATCCAGGACTGGACCAGTGGCATCTGTGGTGCAGGATGCTGATGGTCTGTGCTCAGCTTCAACCCTCCTAGATGCAGCGCTGTACTGACCTCCACCTGCTCCAGCACCTCAATAGGGAAACTCAAAGCTCTGTTGGCCACTACCAGCAGAGAGCAGCAGCTGTAGCACACATTGATCAGTGCAGAGACTGTGAGTATGTGAGGTCTGATCAGGACTCATTGCCCTGGTGTTGCATACTGACATATTGCAAACAACTGGGCTCTGCATCGTATCGCAGTATTTAGCTCGTCCTAGTTGCAGGTTAGTGTATATTTACATGGATGTGGTCTCTTGGGTCAGGGGTACATCAGTGTCGAGGATGAAACCAGCACCCAGACCAGGCTGCCTGCCTACCTTGAACTGCTGCAGGCTGGAGACAAGAGAACATGAGGGGTTGGTTTGAAATATTGAGCCTATGCCAAAAATACCTCTTCAAGTGTCCTTCAGCTCACACGTCTGAATGTAATCTGCACCAAACCTATAGGCACTTATTTATATCTTCCTCTTTCTGTGTTAAACAGGGTGCACTCAACACAATCTTTAACTCAGCCGTCCAGGACCAGCTTGTTTAGTTGAGTGGGTCAGAGTCAGTATGAAGTGAGAAAGCCGGGGAACACTACTTATATTTACTCTTCACAGATACACAATAGAGAAAAGACAGCATGCTGTCATGTAACAGCCACAAAGTATGTCACTTATTATAAATAACATGTAAACATGTTTCAGTCTGCTATAAAAAAACAAAAAATATATGCAAAACCATTGGAAACATTAAAATGTGTCGGCAGAAGAACAAACACTGTGCTTCTGAAACACTTCAGTGAGCATCTCATAACAGTGGAGATATGACCGAGCTGCGGTGCAACCAGAATGTGAAATAGCCACATCCGACAGGCATGAAGGGTTACCTCACTCATCCCGAAGTCTATTTTTTATTGTGTCACCTGAGTCTTTGTTCATACTGTTGCGTGTCACTGTTGTTTAGACCTGACAAGTTAGTACAAGAAGCAGATGTTTAAATTAAAGAACACGGGCTCTGGTTTTTTCCACAGCTCTCTATTGGAAAACGTTTCTGTGTTGGAAAAGTCCACTTCAGCACGTGTATCTTCACTTTTATTTCGGATCAAATAATCATTGTCAGAGTTGTTGGTGAGCATTAGTATTATGTGTTGAGCCACTCAAAGAAGACAAGCAATTCCTTGTTTCACAGTGTTAGTAAGAATATTGAGCAATGGATAAAATGCAACACTTCTAACACCTTTAAATCGCAGCTGTATCTATCTTTCTGTGTGACAAACAGAAGCAGTTGTTTGCATGACTGATAAGCTGATCACATCACACACACATCACTGCAATGCATTTAATCATATCACTTCTTGTTCCTCACAAGTCTAGATGTAAGACTTCCTCTAACCCGCGTGCCTCCCTCGGGCATATTTGTACATTTTTTTAACTTTGTTTTTTTTTATTTTTGTGATCATTTTGGCTATGTTAAAGCTTATGGTATGAATTTTTGCAAGAAAATCTAATGTCTTTTACTCTTACATGTCATTTATACTCTTGATGCATTTTGCACCCTCTGGACACAAAAATGTACACGCACAAAAAAAATGCTATTAAATTATTATACATCAACATTTTTTTCTGCTTTTTTTTAAAATAAATCTCTTAAACAACTATTTTAACCCTTTAAATGCCAGTTTAATTATTTGAAATATTTCATTATTTAGTACAAAAAACTAATTATTTTCCATATAATAAATAGCAGGGGGATGGGGCTTTGGCAGTGATTAGAGTCTTGAATATGTCAAAGATTAGCAACAAAATTGATTTGATTGCATTAGTATTTTTTATGCAGTGCCAGATACTCCAAAAATGCTTCATTGACTTCCATTAAAACCACATTTTTAAATGTCACTGCCATTACAGTATAAAACCATACATTCTGTAATGTCAGCATTCATTTTTTCATTTTTGCTAAACTTTGACATGTTCAAGATTCTAATCACCACCAAAGCCCCATCCCACTACTATGTATATGGAAAATAATTATTGATATATATATTTGTTTTGTTTTTTTGTACTAAATAATGAAATATTTCAAATAAACTTCCATTTAGAGAGTTAAAATCTTGAAAATTATTGAATGTTTGGTAGTTTTGAGCAAGTTTTAAGCTGTTTAATAGATTTATGATACAAAGCAGAAAGAAATATTGATGTATGATGCTTTAATAGCAGTTTTTGTGCGTGTACATTTTTGCCATGAAGGTGTCCAGAGGGTAGTAAATTTGAGGAGGGCACGAGGGTTAAGCTGACATAAAATCATCTCCAGCTTCTGTCAAGGTCCTTCAGCTCAATCTGCAGAAGTCCAGCTATTCACAGGCAGCAGCACTACCAAACTATTCAAGGTGAACTGCAAACAGGCATGAGGCTCAGTTTCAGATACAAAGTATAAGATTTGTTGTTGGAGTTATTCTGATTTATTCTTCAGAATAAAGACTGAAATGTCTGTACGTGATGAAATCAAGAAAAATTCAATGCCCAATCCAAATGTAGTTTAGGCCTCACACAATGAGCTAATTAAATCTAAACAAATGAGCATTTCTGATTATTACACAATTGAAACAAATTAGCATGGTCATTAAGTCTAAAAATGGTCACATAATTATTAAAATGTATGAAACATTGTACAGTAAGGTAGATTTAAAACTGTGGTTGTGAAACAATCAATTTTAGCTTTATTTGCATAATTTGTATACATTTTATATGCATACTGCAAAATATGTACGAGTGATTACTGCAGAACTTTTTGTTTAATATGCTTCATGAGAGGTCAGTGAGAGTTGATCATAGTTTCAGCTCTCCACTAAAACTGACTTAGCTGTCAACAAAGAATCCTCTTTTGTTGTTTCTTTATTCACTGTAACTCAATGTAAGCTAAAGAAAACACATCCCTAAAGCTGGAACTGTCTACATCATATCAGCCTCATAATATTCCAGCTTGACAGAGGCATCAAGAAGGAAAATGATGTTTTTGCCAGTTGAATGATTGATATTGTATTGATGTGGAAGGATATTGTTGGTCACGGTTGTGCTGATGTTGGCTTTCAAGACGTTCTAAAGAATTCTGGAAATCTCACTCTTATCCTACGTGTTTCTATTTATTGCCTTGGATAACGGCAGCAATCCTCTAAATGATTATTTGTGTCACAGCTAAACATAAAACCCTTCCCCACAGTCATTTCACTCAGCCCTGCCAAAGGTGTCTTTCTCAGGCCCCCAGACATCACTCATGTGCAGTGTTACTATCAAACACATCAACTGAGCTTCATGAAGCCTCTTATTTACCAAGGTCAATTGTATTGTGAAGTCTGTGTGTGTTTACTTGATACAGTCTGGCCTGTACGGTCACCTCACTGCAGGTGTTCATGGGGTTGATGCCGGTCAGATGCTTAAGCCAAAGTATCCATATATTTAGTGTAGGTTGTGCACAAGAACATATTATGTAATAAACATATAAGTATGCTGCATTTTGACTCTCTCTCGCTGTTGTTTGTGACATATGAACTGTTGAATATTATACTGTACTGAAAATTATCTCTTTTTTATGATGAAGCCTTTTGTAAAGAATCTTTGCGTTACCTATTATTATATATATATATATTTATATATAAAGAACAGGATGCACTAGAATATAGTGTAAATTTAGCATTGGTTACAGTTTTATTAGCTGTGACCTGTGTTGGAAACACAGGTTCCAGCAGCTGAAACATGTATGTTTAAGATCAAGAACAACAATCATCAGTGGATAAAAGCTGGAAAACTGGTTGATTTGTTGGATTAAACAGTGATGAACAATTTGACTCTTTAAACCAAAATTGAAGTAATTCTCTTACCAACAGCCTGGGCGTTAAATATCAAAATATTGACATATTTTAGCAAAGCTGATTAATATTTAAAGCATTTCCAGACTTAGCAATAGACCAGATGGCCTGTAACATGGAGACGCTTGTGCAGATTACACACTGTCACACATGCTGTGGTCACTGTATCCAGGTACGAGGTACGTAAGAGCAGTAGTCGGATGTTTATGAGTGGACAGAGGGAAGCATGAAGGCTGCAGTGAGTAATACATTCAGGGTAATGACCAGTCAGAGAGAACAAACAAGAATAACCATTTTTCATTATATTAGTATTTCTCACTACAGAGCGTCCATCAATGAGCTCAAAGAACACTAAGAACAAAAGTCTTAATTTCATAAACACAAAATATTCACAGAAAGCAGCCGCCATGTCACGAGAAGTAGATTCACTCATGTTCACGCACCAATGAGAAAGCCTTCAGGGCTTCACTAGGGACGACCTGCTCCACCTCCGTGCCGCAGCTGGGTAGAACACAAGGGGAGGTGCACAGTTACACACAGCATATTACTTAGGTTAAATACTCCTGCTGCCTCATGACCGTTGGATCCTCTTCACCTACAATGCTCTCTTGTCTTTAACAGTATGCAATATTAATTAATTATTATTATTAATATTTTTTTTCTTTTGAGTTTTCAGACTGTGCTCTCAGAAAATATAATCCAACATGACTTTAAACTATCTCTGTGTTGTGGGAGGTGGCTGATTGTTAAAATAATCTTTAAAATACTCAACAGGGATTTGCAGCTTTGAAGGTAATGACAGGTAATGAGGGGTAACATAAGCACCCTCAGTAAGGATGGTCTCGGTGTACATCGCTGGTGATTAAAACATCAGAAAAAAGCTGACAGGCATGAACCATCTACAATTTTTAATGGCGTTTGCATGCTGCTCTTAGATTGTCAGGTATTTCAGGACAACCCCGTCACAACCAGCAGATTGACTAGATCCAACATGCACCTTCAATGATTGAGCTGCTCTTGCTACAGGCAATGTGAGCCTTCATACAGAAGCTCTGCAGTGCTCTCCTGGCTGCTGCAGTTTAAAAGGTGAATGCAAAGTGGGCACCAAAAGCTGGGCATGTGTGACTACTATTCCGTCTTGACCATTCATTCTGTGATGCTGGTGTGCAGTAGCTCAAGTCCCACCTGACTGGGACTTCAGCTGAGCATAGAGACGCTTGGTCCTCTCTCATTATCCCTCTGATGTGTCATTAATCCAATAGTGAATCATGGGAATGTCTGCTGGAGTAAAGACAAGAGATTGTGTTTTTGTTTTTGCTTTTCTAGTATTTCAATAAAATAATTGCAACAAATCATTTTTTATATTATTTAGCAGTAACTTTTATTTTATTTTACCATCAAAGGGGCTCACTCAGATCTAACATCTTTTTTTTTTTTACGAGTAATGGCACCACGACCCAACTGATTCTCACTGCCTTTAGCTCTGTTTTGGTCACCACCAGCTTCTAAGAATAACATCTGTGCCTGGTCCACTATGTTAAACAGCTTGTTAAATTATAATATGCAGGCTAAAAGTGAGTTGATGAGGTGAAACACATTTTAAATCTCTGTAGTTGAGAATGATGGTCTTCAGATTACATATTGTCATTGTCATTGTCACATAAAGTATACTGATTTGTGCAACTTCAATGATATGTTGCGTCCAGGGGGCGGGGTTAAATTGATAGCTACACTGGTTGTTTTCCTAGATATACTAAACAACATGTGCGATGTAGCGTGAACGCCATACGTGTCAAAGTGCAAGCAGTGACAGGTTTTATAGGATTTCTAGCAGACAACAATAAACAAACCCTCAGAGCCGAAGCATGCTAAAATAGTGACATCCTTATCCTGGTTCTGTACTGCAGCAGTAGCAATAGAAAACACATTTAGGAAGTGTGAGATCACAAACAGCTTTGCTATGGACAGAAGGAGCAGGTGGCCACTATAAAAAGAGGATCCTTGACCCGGACGTGTTCTTAGGCCGTGTCTGGGGGGTCACCGGGTGAGTGTGCACAAACAGAAGCTCTTCACTACTATGTAGGTGGCCTGGGGATGACAACGTTGAAATGGTGAGGACACAGAGGGACAGTGTAGACATTTCAGCTACAATGGCCAGCATAGCTCAGGTTGCAGCCGGAGTTTTCATCTCGCTCGGCCTCTTTTCATCCCTGGAACCCGATCTGGGCCAATCGTCCCAGACCATCATTTTGTTTTAATTAATCCTGGAGCTGGGGGCAGGCTGAGCTTCATTCTGCAGCAGAGTGTGGCTGCACTGGCTCAGGTTGCATTCTCCTTTATTTCCATTGACAGTACATCTGCACTGGGTAAGGCCATGGCACACTCCCTTGTGAAAACCTGCGCTCCACAGCAGTGCATGTGGGGGCCCCTGCAGATGGAATGCATCTGTCTTTACCTGTCAGAAAAGTTATCTCAGAAGGACCATGTGATGTCACACTGAGGTGAACAACAGAGGAACCCTTGCTACTAACTGGAATGTAATTGAGCAATACTGCGGTCTAGGTTGGGGAAACAGTAGTGGAGTGGCTTCTACTGTTTGCCCTATATCTTGGTTTGAAACAACTGGTTTTGGGACGCTTTTCTGTCTGGATGTTTTTCCGGTGGTTCTTCGGGTTCACTTCAGGTTTCCCACCAGTCCAAAGAGACGTGTTAGTTCACTTGTAATTCATTTGTTCATTTATAGGTTAAATCTCAAGAACACACAGATCAGAGCAAGACAGTGAGTTAAATGGTGGGTTTGCTGAGCTTTGGCTCAGAGGTAGATCAGGTCATTCACATATCAGATGATCTGATCCTTGAGCTGCAATGCCAAAGTGTCCTTGAGCAAGACACTGGATCCCAAAAATGCTCCCGATGCTGTGCCATCTGGGTGTGAAAGAGTCTAAGAATGTAACTTTCCTTTCTGATGAGCCATCAGTTATGGGCGAATGGAGTGTGAAACCACTTTGAGTGGTCAGAAGACTAGAGAAGCGCTCTATACGCACAGTCCATTTAACACTTGTTCAAGAGATTTAGAGACAAGCAGTAAGAAAGGTTTCATGGCCCAGTGCGTTTGGTGAGAAACACTGAGTGAAAACAATCCAGAGTATCTGTGTGAGTGTGACGTGTCAATGGGAGCCGATAATCAGAGGACAGCGGTGAACTCAGCTGATCCATTCTCATGGTAGCAACTTTAACAATGACCAGTATATAGCCCAAACATAGCCCAATGTTTATCTACCTGCACCATGTGCTGTAACACTAATTGCTTCTTTAAGGACAACAAAGTTTCCTAAACTAAACTCATCTAGCCCACACAGTCCTGACATTTTATGCTAGGTCCTTTGCTGTGTTTTCCACAGTTTTCACAAACAAGGACATTAAAAAGTGGGGGGTATACTATGTCATGTAACTCAAGATCATTTTACATGTTCTTTGTCTAGCACATTGAGCCACTCTTACCCTTTATTTTTCTATAAACTTTTATTGTCTTTCTTAAATTGTTTCCTTTCTGCCAAGTGCTGTGATATCTTTGTTTGAAATCATTCCACTAACTCCAGCTCCATCCTAATGGACCTCTCTTCATTATGCTTTGTACAGCTCCTTTATTGGAAGAGGGTTCTGAGATGTCATGAAAGTAGACTGGACTCCAAAGATCCAAAGTCCGGTTTTTAAATTGTCCAACAGATGCGTGTTTTGGTTCTATATCCTGCAGGAATGTAACCTGGACAACAACCTGAATGTTGCCACCAGCAAGACCCTCTGAAGGCCATGAATGACCACCCAGAATAACAGTGACCACATGTCACTCCCTGCACTTTGGCTGGACCATAGGGGGCCAGTGGGGTCAGTGACAAAAGGTTAGCTTGAACAAAGCAACGTTAAGGTATCAGGTCCTTCAGAGCTATTGTGAGAGTCCTTGGTAGCAGGAAGAGCAGTGGTCTCTGTGAGACAGCGAGAGTCCCTTTGAGATCCTGGGAGGTATGGCATGAGCAATGGCGGGCCCTGACCCCAGGGTGTGTGCTGATTGCAGGGTAATGTTCAGCTTTCAGGTGCACGCTGATGATCAGGGTTATTTTGTCAGGATGCTTCTGTCTGTGCCTGCCCGCTCTCTAACATCAGCTGCCAGTTGTAATTGGCCATGACTGAAGGAGCATGTGAGGTTTGGCAGTCGGCTCACATTGTTCCGTCAGTCATCCACTTTGCTCTGTTAAACACAGGCATATGTGTTGCTCTTGGTTCTGAAGTCACATGTAAGTGGCAGCTTACAAGCAGAAGTACAACAAATAACTTTTTTCTTCATACGAGGTCAGGTTGTGGTTTGTGCAACTTCTCCTGAGATCTCATTTCCTCTGCATTATTCATCCTAGACTAACACTCTGTTTGTGCAGCTGATAACCATGCACCTGAAAATACATCATGCTGGCAGGGGCTAAATTGAGTTTAAATGAGTATTGAAATCAAATTATTTCAGCCATCAATTCCTTTCTGAAGGGTTAAGCCATCATTCTGTTGGCAAGGTAAAGTTAATTATATCCTTTGGGAAGTGTGGAAGAGAGGACTGATGATGTAGTGCTCTGTGTTCAATAGAGATTTATAGGAAAATAATCAGGTGCAGCCGGTCACACTCATACGGTAGGATGAGAAACGAGGCCTGGCAGGGAGGCAGAGCTGGGTCAACTTATGGAAGTGCCAGACGGGGAAGTTATAACTCATCAAAAGTGGATTTGGAAAGCTGCAGTAGAAAATCTGTTGCTTGAGAGTAGCTGTATTCTCAAGAATTCAAAGCTTCCTGAGGCACGGTTTGGTGTAATTATCCGCTCATCGTGTAGGTATGAATCATGAGGAGCAGCGATCCCGCATTTGAGACGCTGTTTGCGCATTTTAAGTCTCCCAGTTAGCTCACAGTTTGGAAACGCTTACCTCGAATAAATGTAAACTTGAACATAATCCATTAAAACTACAGATGCTACTGACTGAGCCTGAATGTTCACAAAACAATCTTGACTCTATGTCCACTTGCCACCTTGTTCCAGAGCTTTCAAGTGTCCCCATATTACACTGTCTTCATATGCAGATGAAGATTGTTTCAGTTGTCATGGAAATGTAGATGTTCAGACGTTTTCTGAGCACTTTTCCATCATTTAAGTTGGACAAGACACGTTGTTAACAACCTGGCAGGCTGGTCAAACTTATCTGGCTCGTGCTTTGGACTGGCTGGTGTTTACAACAGCTCAGCAGGTACTTATATAGGTATATAGGTATATAGGTATTCATTATTTATTTAAACAAATTAGGTTTTTAGTCTGCAATTACTCAAACGATAGATGGTAAAGATGTTCTTTCTTCTTATGCGAAGATCAGGCTACACAGAAAACGCAGGATATCACCTGAAATTACAAGCCATGTTTTGCGTGACACTTGGATCAAACAACAGCAAATGTATTATTGTTATTATTATTATTATTATTATTATTATTATTATTATTATTATTATTATTATTGTAAAAGAGATTAACTGGCCTACCCCTCTGATGGTCTGACTGCTGTTACAGTGACGCCCCACCCCACATCTCGCCTGTTACTTTGGACAAACCTTATCTACTCCAGCAAGTTTACCCACTTCAACAAAATCTAAACTTAAGACCCAAAGTAGTTTCCTAGGCAGCAGTAAACAGAGTTGGTGCTCACCAACGCTAATATCGATCTCTGGTCTCACTCATTGTTGTGTATGAAGCATCACAGTTTAGCTGGTGAAGTGTGTGTGTGTGTGTGTGTGCTGTGAAGTGTGTGTTCCTGTGTATAAGTGGTCTTATATTTAGAGTCCAACACAAACCGACTATTTTGACATAAAGGCTCTTGAAATGAAGAAAGCAATCCTGCGTCAGAGACAGGGGGTTTTGCGCTGAAATGACATTTATGAACTGCGGCTCCAAATTTAAAACACATTCTTTTATTTTGACAAAATTATCCCAGCTCAGTGTGATCTTCCCTTTTCTGGAGCTTTGAAGAAACTCAGCGACTCACGGTCTCGACAAAGACAAACTCCAATTCAGGGTTGAAATAGATGAGCCTGGTAATTGGATTTTTAAACCTTCATTCAGCAAAGATTGTGTCCTGTGAATGATCAAATACCAGAGTAAGGCCTTGTCCTGTTACTGGACAGTCTGCGGCATCTTTTTCACAACTTTCTAATCATTTGAATCAGGCTTTCAAGTGATATGGCAGCACTTCCACCTGACTAAAGTATTTTGGTATTGGATGAGCACGTGGTTGGTGTATTCTTAGTGGTCGGGCAGACTGTGAATGAGACTCCCCGCTGGGGGCCATAGTTCGGACATGGGAGGTCTGGAAAACCTCTGCTGGTGCAGTTCAGGAATGGTTTCTTGGAGAGTAAAGATCAAACAGAGACAACAATGCTAACATTATCCACTTTTATTAAGTTAATAGCGTCAAGAACAGTAACATCCCATTTGAAATCCATTCTAATGAACCATTTGGCCGGTGTCCATACAGGGATGCTCAAGCTGATTTGATGTCTGTGGGTAAGTCTGATAGTGATGAAGTCTTGCTGAAAAGTATAGAAGTTAAAGATGATCAGATAAATGTTAAACTCATTACCTGAAGTGAAATGAAATGTTTTCTCTCTGTTACAATCATATTCTAAATAAAATCAAAACAAGAATAACACATCTAGATCATCTAGATGTTCTAGGTGATCTGAACTGAGTTATTAGACTGTTTCTGATTTTATACTTTACACAACATACTTCTTATATTTTACATATCAGACTTCAGTTCCCTGACGTCATCCTCCAAAATGCCAGCATTGTGGATAAGTAATATTGCATAGAAATGTTATGTTCTTGAATAACAAATCAACTTCTTTTCAGATGAATTGGTGAAGCGATGGGGTGGTGGTGTATCCAGTCTTTGGCAGAGGATGGAAGTGACCCCACCACTCTGGACAGGTTGTGAAGGTAATTCCTCTGTGGCAAAAGCTCAGAAGTTTAGAGGCCTCCAGTGCGTTTTGGAGTCTTTCCTCCTTTGTTCACAAGTTTTTGCCTGTATCTTTGGCGAAGTAGTGGCAGGTGCCTTATCCTGCGGAGCAGACGCAGCTCAATGAGCAGGTTAGTCATGAATAAATGTGTGGCTGGAAAGATGTGTTCCAGGTCACTCCTCAGTGGCCCCCTGAGCTGCTGTCTCCTGCCCCGCTGCCCCTGCCAAGACTACACCAACATCACCTCACCCCCGCCCATCAGACAACCTTTCAAGTTGCGAATGCTCCCTGGTTGGTGGAGGGTGGTGGGGTCAGGCTTCAGCAGCGTTCAACCAGCCGTTGCTGCCCATAGAAGGAGCCAAAGCCTTCATAGGGTTTTAATCTTGTGTTTTTGGCTCAGTTGTTGCTGGAGATGCTGTGTAAAGGAGAAGGGTGTTGCTGACTGGAGACCCACAATCAGGAGAGGTTCAAAAGGCAGCAGCGGATTTTTACTTGAGTCCAGGCCAATCTTGATAAGTCACACAGGACTGAGGGTTGCACACCAGTGCATGCTAGTGAGATGAGTGTTTGGGAAACCTATTCCTTCATCAGTCAAAAGAACATTACAGTGTTTTGAATGACTTTAGAAGTCAAACATTATCAGATATGATCTCATATTGGTTTTTGACATATTTCGCTGGTAATGGTTTTCAAAGTCTAGCTTGTTTTTTTTTTTTACAAGCACTGATTTATCCACTGTCATAGCTGACGTGCCTGCGGGTGCTAAATTGTTAAATGCACTCATGCTGTGGGCATTCAGCACGTTGCGTTGTTTAAAACTTAATTCACACTGATTATTTTCTTATGTCCCAGCAATCTAACACTGGACACTTGAGCTCTCTCTTTATTATTATTAAGTCTTCTGGTGAGAAAATAGTAATGAACACATTAATACCATGCACATGAATGCAGCATATACAGTATATTTGAGAAATTGGGGTATATAGATATATATTTTTGGGCGCATAATAAAACCCAGTTTAGACAGAAAGATAGAATATGTGCATAATAATGAGCTGATAAATAAGTAGCTAAGTTACTTAATTAGAAGTAAACTAATAATTGCATAATTCAGTTAGAATATATATATATTTATTAATAAATCATCAAAATATAACAATGAATAACTTTGCAATATAAGACTACATATTGTGGCAAATTTGTGATTTGTGATATTTGTTAATGTAAAGAAAAAATAATACTGACTGCAGTTTATATTTACAATTACAATTACAATGTGAATATTGTGTTGTAATAATATTAACTGCAATAACACTTTACCATTTATGGACGTTTACATCGTTTGGTACTTCACTGAGTCTATTCAATAAAGCAAAAAAAGTAAGTACAAGATTACATGCAAATATAAATATATGAATATGTTTCTCCTTTATCAGAAGCTAAGCAACGAAAGCTGCACTTGTTTAGAAAATTGGATGAGTAATGCTTGTTTATGTTAAATGTTCTAAGCGTCTAAAGTTATGGGAGTGGCTTCTAGGTTATTTTAATATGTATCATCATATGTGCGCTAGCTCCTTCAGTCCTGTCGATAATTGCTTCTATTGTGAAGCTCTAAAGTCATTTTAATGCTTTAGTGAGAGTTTTACACCACAAGCTGCACACACACACACACACACACACACACAAACACATAGACACACACATCTGGATGTGAACCTTCAGTCGGCCCACACCTGTCCTGCAGCAGTACGCACGGCGCGCCACGGCACGGCACGGAAGCTCTCTTTGGACTCGCTAGCGGCTCCTCTGACAGCAGCCAGCTCAGTCCCGCAGGATCAGCTCTGCGGTCAGTGCTGTCACTCTCCGGCAGTGTCTCCAGCCATGAGGAGCACCGAAATCAGGACTGCGCTACAATGCCACAGGATATAACCGAGAAGCCGACGCGCAGCCCCGCAGAGAATATCCAGGAGCGTGTGGATACTAACACCACCGGAACGCCAGCAGTTTGCTTTTTACACTCACGTCCATGATCGGGAGGGCGAGCACACTCGGCAAAGGTAAGAATATTAATAGTAAATACATATAATCATATAGTAACACTGTGAGCCCTGACCTGAGTTCAGCTTCAAAGTTTCCGAAGCCCGTCAAGATCCATGAGAAAGATCCTTTGCAGGGTTTGATCAGCCTGTTTCATATCAGACAGGCCGACATGGTGTGTCAACTTGAAAATGCTCGTAATTAAGAGAGAAGGCATAACAAAGACAAGCATAAAGATCTATAGACAGAGTAAATGATGAGAAACATGCTGCTGATGTTCTGCAGCTCCACAATCCGATATGTCTCTGCTGTGGGAATCCTTCTGACGGGTGGCGTTCTCTGCGTTATCTCCATCAGTGATTACTACAGACTGAGAGACATTAATGCACAGAGGCTTATAACTAAATCCATCAGCTGATTTCATTTAATAAATAATCTGTAGTTCAGGGTGGAGAGTTATAGGTTTTATTTTGGAAGGTGGCATCTATAGAAATAAAAGTCTGGATTAAGTTCGGCATATTGCCTAAAGATAGACTCTACAGCCACACTGTCCCAGAGAATGCAACTGAACTTTCACTGATACAGTCAGGTTAGATTTTAATATGATGATCATCACTTCATTAAGGTGTGTATAACAGCGTGGAATGATTTTGCAATTAGACATAATGTCTTTTTTATTTAGTGAAATCACAAGAGTCTACAACACATCCCTGAAGCTGGTCTCCGATATCCTAACCTCTGCATCTTCAAGCATGGACGTACAATTTAAAGGAGGAAAACAATGCCTTGTATTTGATCCTTTAATTTCTGCAATCAGAGCTTCTGCTGTTTCTTGTTAGTTACATTCCTCCCTTTTAGGATATGCTGCAGATAACAACTCTGCCTTGTATTGAGCAGATTCTGATAATGGAAGTCAGGACTACGTTTGGGACAACATTACAGACACCGATTTGTTGGATCGAGCTTCAGCCCAGCAGTGACTTGCTTCACTTTCCAAGAGTCTATTTTAAGTACATCACTGTAATGTGTTAAGGCAGTATTTAACAGCTCTCTGTATTGTTCACATAGCCAGAATCTACTTGCCAAGAATATTACAAGTGGGAGGAATTCGACTTCAGATGCTTTCACTCGAAAAGTTTTTATTTGGACACAAGGTTACAAATGAGACAAGTGTACTGGCAACAGGCCTGGGTGAAATGTGCTACATACTGTATAAATTACTTTAACACAATATATCATTATTAATGAATTATTATTAGATATTTTATAATGATGCTGATGCTAAGGATGTGAGTAATTGAGAAGTTTCACAGGTAATTAACACCAAACTCTGCTCAGCTTTAGAGCTTTTTCAGTTACTTCATTATTTATGTTTAATACCCCACAAACTAATGCCTTCCTAGCAGCAAGAGGCAGCTTCTTGAGTAAACAAACTGTGATAAGCCCACTATACTCCACCTGTCAAACAGCAGCACCAGACTACCTGCTTAACATGGAAAAGCACTGAGGGAAAAAAAAGCCAGAAAGGCCACCACCAGCCAGGACTGGTGGAGACCAAAGCAGCACTACTAAGTCAGTTAATGTTGCATTTACACTTGTTAAATAGCCAGGCTCAAGCTAACAGAACGTCAGGGTCAGGCCTAGCACTGCCACAATAACAAATATAAATATGTAACAGGGTTTTGCTAAATCAGACAGAACTAACTGGTCAGGATAAACTAACCTAACCTAAACTGTCATGCCTCGATTGTTTGATATGAGTAGCTGGATATTTTCTGCATAACCTTTTCATATTTCTAGGGTGGACTGCTAAAATGCTTTGCAGTGCATCAAGAAAAGGGCTGTTACTCTGATGGAGGCAGAACTGAAACATGTGGCACACGGTTTACAGAGTCAAAGGCAGATGGGGAAATCACATTCAAGATGTGGGGTAGAGGTCGGAGTCAGATCAGCAGGGTTTATGGAAAGTGTGGTCTTAATTTATTAAAACACCAAAACTGCCAATAGCCTATTACTGCTGTGAGGCAGCTGCTTGTCATCTTGACCAGGGTCTGGGCTGTTTACTATACAGTTACTATTTATTTAAATTTGTGTTTTAAATTATGATATGTATCTTTGAGATTATTCATCAAACGAGATGTCCTATATTGTATACTACTACTGTACTGTACTTAGAGAGAGTCCAGTGTTCTGGGTCATTGGGGGATTTTGTAAGGAGACACTACAGGAAAGTCACAATATTTAATTTTGCCCTTGGTATAGTTCTCTAGACCAGCGTCTCTGCATTATTTGCTATTGTGTGTCTTTACAGGAACATTAAGACAGGAAGTGTGTGTATTAATGCGGCATCATTGAAAAAAGGTGGCATTAGGGAGAGTTGTGGGCTGCAAGCAGAAACAGTGGCCTGCTGCTTTATTGCAAAATGTGCAAGAAGTGCAGATGATCAGCAAAGATTGTCAGGCTAAGTCAGAGCTTCAGTGGTGACCATGAAGGGCCCATTAATACAGCAGCTTACAATTATCAGACATGGTAATTTACGTATGTGGCTGCTTTTATACTGAGGCTATGAACAGCCAGAGGAGTCACAGCAACACAGTCAACAGTGTCCAAAGTGTTGTTCAGGGTTTGTTTTTGTGTGTGTGTGTGTGTGTGTGTGTGTGTGTGTGTGTGAAATCTAAAATCTTTATCCTTTTAAAGAGGCTTAAGTGGAATCAAAGATAAAATACCACGCTAGGGACCTGAGGGAATCTTTTTTAAGGTGAGACATTTTGTGTTCTAGTCTAAGTGGCACACATTGGTTTACCAGGTTTGTTCAGTATTTTCTGGTTTCACTAAGATTTGCTGCTGCTGGTTACCCTGCGCATAACCATAAAATTCAGAATATGACCACTCATTCACACGTGTGCTTTGGCTGGCTGGTTGAAGTTTTTCCAAACCTTGTTTAAACCGCAGATTGGACTGCAGCACCACAGATCAGCAGAAGATCAGAATGCCTTAATGGAAACAAATCAGCAGGGCTAACAGAGAATTTGTATGCCAGCCACCTTTAAGAACAATGTGTGAACATGTTTTTGGTAGGAAACATCTTCTAATAGAGTGTCACAGAAAGACTTTTGCTCATTGAACTGCACAGAAACAAAGTGTAAACTGTTTGCAGCCTACGCTGTTTACATGTTGAACTCGAACATTCCAAAAGAGTGATTCCGTCCTTCAGCAGACACAGAGTAATATTTCTGACACCCATATTGTTAACTCTGAGAAAAATACCTGAACATCTTTGCCATGGCAGTTACTTCTGTGTTTACCAGCTAGTAGCTCTTAGTGCTGTAATGTTTAACATACTTGCTTAAGCATGTTCTGTTCCATTTGATGTGCATGAGACAGTTGAAAAACATGGCTGAGACACCTTCTGTTATGGGTCCACATTGAAGCTTTGTCTCTGGGAGACCTCCACTTTCATCTTTCCTATGTCTGTAACTCAGCGGTTTGCTTCTCCGGTTGTCAGATCTGGAGTAGCCTGAAAGATCTGTTTCTGTACTCAAGATGTTGTTTTTCTATCATTGCAGTTAGGTAAACAGCGTATTTCATAACCCTAATTCAAATATGCAATAAATTACTATGTAGTAATTAGGTGGAAAGATGTAACTTCACCTGTTTATTGTTGTTCCCCTCACTGTAAAATCATATTTTTAATAATTGTCAGAATTATAATGATTATACAAACCCTAAGTAGAGAGTGTGAGAGACTTCTGAGGTGGGCAAGAAGATGCGTATCAAAATCTTACCCAGTGCAGCGTAAGCCTTGAACCAGGATGGGGGCTGTTTATTTATATGCACGCTAACATTCTCTATTGGTTTCTTGGAGCTGCACTGTATCATTCTGTGTGTACTTTTCCAGCTCTAGTAGAATGGTAGTGATGTCTGTGGTTCTGATGTTATTTGTCTTTTGCTAAATAATTTAGAAGGCTTGATATGGAAGCAAAGGATATTCTTGAAAATGTGGGGTTGGTCAGTTCTACAAAGTTGTGGGAATGGAGGCTAAAGGGAATTCAGGAAACAGAGCCAACCTCTGACAGACACTGACATGCTAATCAATGGATCCTGTAGCCTGGGTGACGCTCAAGCCTACTGTTTTTTAATTTAATGAATTTTTAATAATTTGGAAAAATCTACACTAATATTTGAGTAAACACTTCCAAAGGAATAAGCCACATGGCTGTTGGTGGAAGCTGTCTGCCTAGTGCTGAGCTCACATCGACATCTGCTCCACACCAGTCACGCTCAAACTGGGAAATCCAAACAGCCCAACTTCATTTATAAAAGCTCAATTTATACACACACATAAACTTGGATGGTATGTATTTTGCATGTGTGGCTGGGTGTCACTGTTTATCTATAGTGTTTGTACTGGCTTTATGGATCACAGTGGCCTGCTTTGGTTTTCTAACACCCATGTATCTTTTTAGTATTCCTGTGGGCTTCAAAGGTGGCTGTAAAGAGATGGTGGTTAATCCTTCACACCTGAAGTTATGTCAGTTACATCTGACTCCCAAAAATGTCTGTAGCTGTCATTCAAAAATAAAAATTCTACAAATGAACCTCAACCTTTGCCTCATCACCATATCTCATCACTCCCTAAGCAAACTAGGTTTACAACTTATCATCTAACCACACTGAAAGGTAAAAGTGTTTCCACCTATCCTGGATACCGGTTTCCTGCCTCCCCACTACCCACCACCCATCTCTCTTCTACCACTCTGTGTCGTTGTAGTTTTGAGCTTGAGCGTTACCTGTGGTGCTCAGAATATTAAAATATAACTCCAACCATAAATAAAACAGGAAGGCCCTTTTTAAAGCACAAAATTTCCATTATTATGATTATTTCATATTCATGGTCCTTATAATGTCAATTGTTTTATGAAATTGTATTTGCATGAAATGTAATGAGCCCTTTGATCCTTGGCAGGGAATCTATAATCATTCTCAATTACTGTACATTGATCTGTCCTCGGATGTCATATTTCATGTCATGTTATTCAGTTAGATGGAAATTGTTTTTTTCAGCCAGCACTTTAGTATTAGTATTAGTATTGTGGCATTTAATATATTTTCAAAGCAACTGTGGGCTCGGGACTGTATATAAAGTTTCTGAAAGATTGTTGCATTTTGGCTGTGGCATCTGGCAACACTGGGATGTATACAGTGGACACGCTTGTGAGCGGAAATTAAGCACAGATTTCAAAAGTGTGTGTAATGGACAAATGACTTCTTTTCCTGAGTTATTGATTTGTTTCCATTTACACTGGTTCAGGCACTTTAAACTTTCTCCGTTGCTGATTGTTCCTAAGTTGTCAACTATGAAGCAGGATTTATGTGTTAGCAAGGTATGTTACGTTTTCAGCCTGTAGTCTCCACTGGTGCTGTAAACAGACCCATTTTAGATGACAGTTAGGCAGTTTGGCCTGATCACTATAGTAGTTAAAACAGTGATGTCATAGAAAGTGCTTCTCAGGGCTCCATGGGGAAAAACTCAAAATTAACAATCCTAAAAATGCCCAGCCTTGTGCAGAGATAGGTTATAATAACAGGAAGAAGTTTTTTTTCTGTTGAATGCAGGCTGATAAGTTATAAAGTAGGCATTAATATTGCTATCACATTTCAAACTAGCTGTGTGCAACCAGCCAGTTCAACCTCTCTGGGAGTGCAATGACATAGAGGGGTTTTATGGGTGAGGAGAAGACTTTAAATTCTATTCTGAATTCTACAGGGAGCCAGCGAGAAGCTAATACACAGATTTGTTCTTTTTCTAGTTCTTTTCAGTACTAATAATCGTCGATCAACTAATAATTGTTGCATGGGAGCATGTTGTGTTGATGCATGGACTAGCTTTTCTGCATCTTTTTGAGTTTTGGCTGAAATTTGTCTTCTATGGGGGTTGAAGGACATATTCTGCTCAAAGATAACACCAAGATTTCTGAAGAAAGTGTCTGAACCCAGAACAATGGCCTTGAACGCATTTCTATGTATATCATTAGAAAACGTGTTTTGGGGTGTTTGGCACCAAGTGCAACCACTTTATCGGCAGGGTTTATGTCTGTAATTTAACTAACTGATTGATTTCACCTGGCCAGGTTATAGAGTTCTTTATGATAAGGGAGAGCTCAAGGAAAGCATCTATAAAGCATCTATAAGGTAGCAAGATTGGTCCAGTCCATGCTTACCCATAGTAGCTGAACCCTGGCTTGGCATAAATGTATCACTGCAGACTATCATTTACACAGTCATGGTCAGCGTTGTGTAATCTGATCCAGTTCTCCTCCTGTAGCCTACTCTCCATCCACATCTGCAGTACTGATGGAAGCAAAGAAGGGAACTGAGCTATTTTCAGATAAATGCAGTAACAAACCTTAAAAGCACAACATAAAACGTTTGCATTACTTTTGCATTCATCACAATTGCTGTCTTGTTTTGCTATGTGTACATTTTGGTAGACCTTTAAATTATATAATCTGTTTGTCTTGCTTGAAAGTTGCATTTAGTACAGAATCTTTGCTTACGGCTTAGCTCTCCTCTTACATGCATGATTGTGCAGACCAGTCGCAGGTTTTGGTCCTGCTTTGATTTCCAATAGAAGGTTTGGAGCACTGTTGTGGTGCACACCACATTCTGTCTTAAGTCCGAGATACTATGTTCTTCTTCAGTGTACTCTTTTTTCCAACATGTAGTTATTAAATGGCTTTAAAGTGACACTGAACAATTTACTCTACAGAAAACAAGCAGGGGTTTGTATGTCTGAAGACCAGACTTAAGGGCGAGCAGGAAAACTGCAGAAAGTGATGAAGGGGCTGGTGATGCGATTGCTTCTTTTTGTGTAGAAGTTGCCCATGGGATTCTAGGTTTTGGTATCCCACTCAAAGAAAGCCTGGCCCTCAAGTTATGACAGAGATCAAAGACACAACACAGTGTCAGTTCAGTCACAAACAGGAATAATAAAAAAATTGCAGTGTTGATCCCTCAATAAAGCAGACCATTTGAATTAGACTTGCTATGGAAAGGGTTTTGGCAGCACTGATTAAAAGAGTAGTGAAAGTAGTGTAAAAATGATGAGAAGAAAGGAGATATTTGAGGACATAAAGAAAAGAACAGTCCATCAGTGTGGGGAAAGCTACAAGAACCTCTCTAAAAGATTCCAGCTCAGGTCATTCACTGTAAGACAAATTATTTAGGAGTGGGGGTCATTCAACATCACTGCAACATTGCCTTAAAGTGGACACCTATTACAACTACCACCAAGAAGTACCAGAAAAATAATAAATCAGGAAAAGGCCAAGCCAAACATCTCCTCTAGAGAGCTACAGCCACCTTTGGCAGCATCTGGGATAAATGTACATGTGTCAACAATCAGATGAAAATTGAATAAACATAAGGGTGGGTTGCTAGAAAGAAGCCTATTCTCTCAAGAAAAAAACAAAACTGTCTGTGTCACCTCTGCCAGAGAGCACTTGCACCAACTGCAGACCCTCTGGAAGCCCATTCTCTGGACAGATGAGTCCAAAATAGAATTATTTGGTCACAATCAAAACCACCACAACTGGAGAAAAGTCATTCAGCATCAAAAGTGTGTGGCTAATTGGCAGCCTTTAGACCCTGATGACTCCATATCATCCGGGGAACCATGAATTCTCAGGCCTATCAACAAATTCTTAATCAGAACCTCATGTCATCAGGCAAGCAGCTGAAGCTGGGCCAAAAATAGATTATGCAACAGGACAATCACCCAAAGGATTAAAGCAAAACTACAAAGGAATGGCTCAAGTGAGAGGATTTTGCACTCTGGATTGGCCCAGTCAAAGTTTGGACCTCAGTAAAATAGAAATATTGAGGCTAAACCTGAAGCAGGAAGTACATGCCAGATGTCCCTCCAACCTCTCTCAACTATCTGAGTTCTACAAGAAGGAGTTGGGAAAGATCTCCAAAGCTGGATGTAGAAGCCTGGTTACTAGGTGCAGAAGATGTTTGGATGAAGTAATGGCCGCATAAAGAGGTGCCACAAACTGGTAACTAAATGGGTTCGCATACTTTTGCACATGTCAAATTTTGGGGTTTTGTGAAATGAACCACTTTTGTTGAATTAGATATTAATATATTACATATTGAATAAATATAATAATATAATAGAAACAATTAACCTGACTGGAAGTTTCACAAACATTCAGGCAGCACTGTAAATATACAGTATGTCTCTATGACTGCCAGGCAACATTTTTAGAAAATGCCTTTGTCACATGGTGGTAGATGGGTGTCAGCCTGTTTGATTGAACTCAATTATCTCACTGTATCCATGGCACCGTGGTAAACAGAGTATGAATCATCAGTGAAACCTCTTTGATCAGGAAAGATTTAACAAAAGCAGATGCACCTTGTTATTGAAGTGACTGGAATTCCTTGTGGATATATTCCACAAAGAACATTTAAAAGGCAGTTTAAAAGAACGGTTATTTAGACAAATGAATGAATAGTTATTTTCTTTGTTAGTGTTATTTTATTTTATTTTTTCAGATGGAAAAACCTGGTGGAGGCCAGAGATGCCGACCACTCAGCATTACCTGAGGAACTGGAAGGTGAGCATGAGTTTTAAATGTATAAGAATTAGAAGTCAATGTAGGTCAGTAGGATTTAGGGCCAACTGTTGGTATATGTTTGACCATCAACCAGTTTCAGCTTAACTGGCTGCTTACAGACACTGCAGAGATTCTAATTTCATAAGTGATGTTAAAATATTAACTTTACCTGTCCAGCGAGAAGGTGTCACATGTCAATTAAGTAATTAAAGAGGTGCAGGTGACTGCTGCAGGTATCCTATAAGACTGTGGAGACAGCGTTTCTGTAGGCTCAAAGCCAGACACAGAGAACTCAGACAGAGTTTCCATGTCAAAGAGCTGATGAACCAGGATAGATCAGCTTACCCAGGCCAGCTTAGAGTTTCCACAATGTATGTAACAGTCTATATCATCAAATTAAATGCATATACTACATAAGAAACCCTAGCAGTGTGGTTCTTGGAATGGCAAAGTTGGCCGTTGCTCAGTCACCACTTTGGTCCAGACTGAAATATCTCTATAACTATTGGATGTATTGCTGGTCAGTGAAAAACACTCAGCCCTAAGTACATGTGCCCATGTGATCACAAACTCCCTCCTGCCTGATGACTGCTTTTAAGATTAAGTCTGCTTTCCTTACCAACCATGAAGCATGCTGACCAAAGTAACTACAGTATGTGTTCCTTGGTACTGTCAGATGATGCTGTGGGTGGTGGCAACACTGCTGACACTGGTGGAAGATGTATTTTCTGAGGAGGACAATAAAGACCCTCTGTCAGACCTCCAGGGTGTCTTTAGCCAGCCCTCCTGGCCTCCAGCAGAGGATCTGGAACAGGACAGCAATATCCGTACACCTTGGCCTGAAACTGTTGGTAAGTATTTCATTGTCTTCATTGTCAAGGTATTAACTTATCACAATCTTAAACTTAAATATCACTTTTCAGTTTTAGAAAGGAATCTGATTGTAACTATTTCTCCAAACTAAATGACAACATCATCTTTATAGTTTTAATTTTTAAGGTTTGGTTGATGATGGGGAAAGGTCATGGTATGAGGCAAAATACCTACTTTGCTCATGTGTGTGGTGTGGAGGGGGTTGTGGATATTTAGCCTAACCCTAACCCACTCAACCAATTCACTAATCACTGCTAAACCTAAGTATATGTTGTTTTTAGCCATTTGAACAAACAACTAATTCTGTCTATTATGGTAACCTACATGAAAATCACAAACCAAACACACATAACACAAGTACAGCCAGAATGATCTTAGGTTGCTCAGAGGTGAGAAACTCAGTGGACCTTCATAGGGACCTTGTCTATGACTGCTTCAATCCCTGCTGAGGAATTTGAGAAATACGTACAAACTACCCCTTACAAAAACAGATGTCTGAATGTAGAAATGTATTATTTAGTATGATTGGAACCTTTATAAGACATGGCCAGTGGAAACACGTAAAATACTTTCTTCCCTTTCTGCAAAGAGGCCATGTTACATTGGCTGCCTGCAGGCATTCACTACTGGCCTTTTATAAGCTTGGGAAGGGCACTTCATTTTCATCCTTCATTGTAACATTACGCAGTTTTTGTGCAGCTAAGACGCTGAAAACAAAGCCTCATAAATCTGAAGTGGAGGCCATAAAATAGCAGTGTCACTCCTAGATGACTAATATAGCCTCTGGAAATTTGCCTGGTAGTTTTCAACACTGAGCATGGCCTTGGTCAACTGAGCAAAGGGCCCCCATGTTCAACAGGGTAAAAATAATCAATCCAATGTGCAGGTTCTGTCATGCTTCACAGTCCCGTTCATCACAGCTTACAGAGAACTAAGATGAATGAATGTGGATTATATGTCTATTTTTTTACCAGTCACTTTGATAAGCAGCCAAACCAGACCCTGGTTTGTGCTTATCGAACGCTTATCAAATAATACCAAGAAACTAAAATTAAAGATCTGAAAAAACAAAAGAGGAGTCAAAGTAAGCCATCCCCCGACAGTCCATCACAAGCACTGAATTAATACTGAATTAATTTAAGGAGCATATTTCAAGCATCAGTCTGGTCTAGCTGTTGTTATTTAGTCTTAATGAACTAATAATCTTTGTTTTAACCAAAATGTTCTGCTGTTTATTGCACTGAGCAGTTTCCAAGGAGCAGCCTCATAACAATATAACTGAGAATCACTTTAATGAGGACGCTTGTGTGATAAAAGGAGAATGAGGTATTGTCCACCATGGGAAGCTGCACAGAGCGGAGACCAGAGTTAACAAAAAGGTTTACTGTTCACTTTCTATAGAGTTTAGTGCGGTTACTGCACATTGTGTCAGTCACTGGTGATACTTGAGTTGTGTTTGCATTTCCGTTTCTCCTGTTCTTCCTAGAGGTGTATTTATCAAAGCACTGGAAAATGACACACTAACACGTCACACTAAGATTTCGTGGGACTGCACTCTCATTAAAAACAATAATAATGTTTAGTACAGTTAGGCATGAGTGCCCCATCATTGCCCAATTCAGTCGTAACAAGGAATAGTTGTATAATTACATGAAATATTGCAAATCCATGTGGCATGTTTTAACATGGCTGAATATGTACCTGAGCAAAGCTTGATTGAGAGGGTCCTGTGCTCCTCGCCTGGGGAATACTTGTATGCATTTTTTTGTTCCTTTTTTCCTCATGATTACAAGTTTTCTTTTCGTAAACATCAAGGCATGAACTGACAAGCACCTCTGTGCTGCTGTAATTGAGCATTCTCTCGTAGTAATAACCATTCCCTTAGGAAATGACTGTGTGGAGGCATTCAGAGAAAGTGCAGGGCAAAGCCATCCCCAGGTCAGGAAGTAGAAATCAGTCAGGTCTGCACAGCGGAGCAGGTAAATCTTGTTTGAAATGTTCCTGGCAAGTGAGAAGGCAACTGCAGCTCCTGTTGGATCTCTGCCCGCAGTTCAGCTCCCCTACTGGCAATGACCCTGCAGAGTGACAGTACAGTTTGCACCACACAGGTGATAACCAGAGGAATGTCTGCTTTCAATTCAATCACACATTCTCTTGGCTGTTAGCTCACAAAACTCTGTTCTCCTCCACTTTATAAACTTTTTTCACCTTTCAGTCTCTAAGGCCCAGAGCAGACATCTGAAGCTGTATTCCGGAAGTGTCTGTTCTTATCACCCCAAATGGTGTTACAAGTTCAAAGCAAGGAGTTCCCACAAAGAGCCAATCACAAAACTACTTAAATTAACCTTTACTTAAATACTGAGAGGGGTCCTAAGCTAAGAGAACAGGCAGATTTATTACTGCAGATGACATGGTGATTCTAAATGCATTTACTGACTCTGCATGCATTGATTTGTTGACAGGTGACCTGCCCAAGCCAGTGAATGTGAAAAATGGGAACACGTCATTCAGTAATACAAATAGGAAATAAAATGTAAATAACTTATTTAAATAAATTATTGGCATTACACTTAAAATAAACCTTAAAATTATAAATAGATTTTTTTTAATCTAATTAAAAATTTTAATGACCTTTAATATTACATTTGGGTGTAAAAATAAGGTCAGTAGACTGATAGAATGCATATTAAACATGAGACAAAATTCATATTTCAAACAAAGTAATATATTGACTTGTTTTTTTGACAGATTAATGAATCAGTTGTAGAGTGGAGAGCACTTAACTGTCAGTATTAAAGGACTTTGAACATATTCTGTCCTGAAAGGGTTTTATAAGTCTATTAGGATCTTATTTTATTTAATATTACTCAGCAGAGATGTGATCAAAATAGCTCCAGTACATTTAAAGCCACAGTGATCAGTTTTCTTTAAAAGCAATGGACCCAAACACAGTGTGTCATATGAAAGGCGTTGCTCCAGGTAACAAACCCACAGAGCAGCATCCCCTGACCCATCTGTTACCCACAGCATCTTGTATTCAGCTCACTGTTTTTGCTTATGGGCCACAACTTTTGTTTTACCTATTTCTTGCAGAGGAGTGGTCACTGATGCACGAAGAGGAAGTCCAGCAGAGCAGATGGCGACGCTCACCTCGTGACCCAAACTCATCCAGACCATCAAGGAGAAACCGTAAAAAGAACAAGAGCAGTCGCGACTGTCACTTGGAGAAGAGGGAGATGCGGGTCCGGGATCTTGGTCTCGGCTATGATTCAGACGAGATAGTCCTGTTTAAGTACTGTGTTGGCACATGCCAAAGCTCCCGCAAGAACTATGACCTGGCCCTCAAGGCTATGATGGACAATGGGAGCATGTCTAACAAAAAGGTCAGCAGTCATCCCTGCTGTCGTCCTACCCGCTATGAGACTGTGTCCTTCATGGACACCCAGACCACGTGGCAGACAATTAAGTGGCTCTCGGCGGCCAACTGCAGCTGTGTGGGCTGATTGCAAGATGAGCGCCTATCTGCAAGACATGCAATGCAACACAAGAGCAGGATGCGATAAGGCCTGGTCTCGATAGTGGGCGACTTAACCCTAATTCAGTGCCGTGGCCAGGGCCTCGCTCCGCCAATAGCTTGCTGTTGTTAATGGAGGTGCAGATACCTCCAGATAGAGCCTGATAACATCAGCAGGCTACCTGGATGTCTGCCACCAGCCTGGAGCAGTGGAAGGTTTGTTTAAATGCCACCAGCAATAAGCACAGAGGAGGAAATCAGTTCTGTTCCAGTCCATTGTGGATTATATTTTGTGTCCTTTATTCAGCCTGTTGAAGGTTTTTCGGTAATGCAACATCCTTAAACAGCCATGGGGGAGGTCTTCAGGCAAATAAGACTCTAAGTAGCTGAGTACATTTCTGTACTGCTAGGCTGTTTCACCAGAATCCAGCCTTTAAACAACATCTTCTGTGTTATTACTGACAGGGAGGTGTTGATGTCACCAGTAATCTGCTTTCTTCCGAAAATCACAGTATTACGATCATATTGGCTATCTAGCTGTTACGTGAGATGGTACTGAAGTAGGGGCCAGCATTAGAGGAGGCACTGCATGCAGAAATCTAGAGTCCAGCAGGTGTGAAGGGTAAACTTGTTTTAATTTGTGTTTACAAATTATTAATTGGTGCCAGTTAATAAAACTACCTGTATCTTTGCTATTCATTATTCTACACACTTTAACAGTTCTGTGTGTCATTTTCAGAAAACCCTTGTTATTAATGGGGCAAGTGGTGTTCGACTGCTGTCAGCATCCTGCTGCCAGGGTGTGATCGAGCATCAACTGCTTGGCATCTGCCAAAACAGTGAATACTGAGGCTGAAATTCCTTCCCGTTACCGCTGTGTTTACTCCTGTGTTGAGATGGCTGCAGAGGAAGATGTAGAGCCATTTGGCCTTTGACTCTGTGTTGAAGGGGACGCTGGCTCTGTGTTGACATTAGCAGACTCTGTGTCTGAGCTTCAGTAGTGTTGCACACTAGTGACAGTGCTGTAGGGCAACATAAGAAGCAAGGCATCTAAGAGCGCATCTTTAGCCTTTGTAAAATGTTGTTTATGTAGAAATCAATCCACGAGCTGCTATAGACAACACGGGAGAGGTCTCATTGAAGTTATCTTGAATTGCTTAATATTCCTACCATCTTTAAGACACATCAAAGATAACACAACCTGAAACCCAAAAGCCAAATGCCAAAGGCTATCTACTTGTCTCAATCCAAAAACTGTGTAACAGCTTGACAGCCTGTTCAGCCTGTTTATGACAGTAGTTCATCAGTTAACAATGAGTATTGAAACGGAATACAGAAACATCAGTTCAGCAAGGGACCAAAATAATAACTTGATAAAACAAATTACCTCATGGAAAATCCAATAAGATGGAAGAAATTACTGATTTGTGCTCAAAAAGCAATGTTTGTTCAAATTTTCCCTTGTGTATGCAAAATTCAATTAAACACAAAGCAACGAAAACTCCATTAAATTAATAATTCAATTTTAAGTTGAAGACAGCCGATGGTTTTATATGGATGGTTTGAACTGTGATTTATCGCCTTCAAACGTCTGCATGTGTACTTGTCAGTACATTGGCATTTTTGGTAGAAACTTAGCTACCACGGCAAAAAAACTCACTGATCTGTTTAGGTCACACTGATCATTGGAACTAAAAAAGCCTACCATGTCAGATTTAGTTTGAACCTTACTGTAAATCCACACCACAGCGTTGTTAAAATGTTGGTCTTTCTTTCTCTTGATTGTTTTCTAGCCTATAATACTCTTGTTCCATTATTTGCCAAAGTCATATATCCAGTCAACCTCCACGATGGAGCCGTGATTTCTGGATGTTTCTGGATTATCTGCAGCACAAAGCCAGCATGACATTAACAACCTAAAATCAAACAAAAACGTCAATATCATCAGTTTTAAGACCAAACACTATGATGTCAAGATATGCTTTATAAGAACTAGAGGAGTTTTTTTTGTTTTTTTGTGTTATTTGTTTTTGGTTTTGTTCTTTTTTTTGGAATAATGGTCTTCATAAGACCAGCATTTGCATTTACAGTATGACACAACTCTACCTTTCTTTCCAGGGCAGCTCAAGGAAAACTCATTATGAAAGCAACACATACACACACACATACACACACATTTTTAGTTTTCGTGGATGACACGTTTAGTGATTTACACGACCCTGGCAGCTTTCTAAATTCAGCAAAGCAGCTCAGATCGTACTGTCCTCCAGCCAACCTATACTAATTGTAAATGCCACAGTATCTCTGTGCCCGTTTCAGCACAGCTTGTTTACATCTCCGTCAACAGTCTATTGTAAGATGCCATTACAAATATAGTCATGAGCCAAGCATCACTCAGAGTGACAGCTTGTCAGCACATGGTCTATTTTCAGATCAGGTGTGACATGATACCACTCAACCACCCAATGTATAGTTAAAACAAAAACAATCGTGGCAAATCAGTTTAGATGTCATTTCTAGTGTTTGTGTGTCACTGTTGTAGAGCAAATTGCCACTACTACAGGTTAGTGGCTGAAACAGGTCTGAAAAGAAGCCATTTGAACTGTGACATCTGCCGCATTAACGCAGGTTCACACATTGCAAAATGCAAAAACAAGTTGCAAAACTGATAATAGCTAAATATCAATGCTGTTTTAAATTGGAACAAGAAGACTGTATCAGTGATTGTGACCAGAATACTAATATTGTAAGATTCAGCTAAATGACCTTCAGTCACATTATATATTTGAGCGCGTTAACCACAGTATGGGTAAGGTTAGGGAGAGATCATAGATATGATGAGTTAATTATGCTTGTTTAAGATGAATTAAAGGTGGCAATATAACAAACTGCCCCATAAATAAAATGTGGAGCACATTGCAATGAGATTTTGCCTCTAATGTAAAAACATTTTTACATCATGTATTTCAGTAGCATTTGTTTATGTAACTAATAAAATTAATGTCTCAGCAGAAAGAAATCTAAAATGTAACTGAAATAAATAAGATTCCTGATTGAAGTTTCCATCAGTCAGTATCCTCCACCTGTCCTCTGTCCCGCTGACCTGCTGACATGATTTTCTGTGTGCCAGTATCACTGGCAGAGGGAGCAGCGGAAGATTGTTCTTAGCCAGCAACTAAGTTTATGAGAATACGACATGAGATTTGTAACAGACTGAACCGTTAGACTACAAACAAACTGCTTTTGTTGCAGCTTGTTTGTCACACACCACTGTGATTCAAACTTTTAGTGTGGTGGATGCAGTGCATGTGGACAGAGCAGATTAAAATATTACTCTTCTACATGTTTACATGATTATTTCTGCTGAAGCATTAAAGGGCCATATTTGCAAGTTGCACTGGTGCTCCAAATTAGAAAATGTATTCGCATGGTCTGCAAAAATGGCCGCAAGATGCATTTAGCCCTGTGAGTCAAAAAAACACAGGACATTATTCTTCAGTGGCTTCCCACCCAAAAACAGGTCAATAGTGTTGCTTGCCAGGTGGGTGTGGGTGGACGACATGAATATTACCACTGTTAGATTCAGGTCATAGTCATATGCAGGTGTACAAACCCATATTTGTGGGTGTAGTTGTCATTCCTGTTGCAACCATAGTTGACGTACCCATTTTGGCTTATTATTCCAAGGTTACATTTTATTTAAATTTTCTTTCTTCAAAAACAATTTTGCAATGAAATTGTGATGTAATAACCTTGTTTTTATGAAAACAAAATATGAATTTATGACATGACACACAAAAGGTAATTACAATATGTGCTTAACAGTTCTATGCAATGTATGTTTTTTATTTCATTATAATGTGTGCAATTATCCATTATCATGTTCACAGCACACAACTCCTTTCATTGGCACTGAACACTGGCTCACAATGTAAAACACATGTTGCAGCTTAATAGGGATGCTGAGCCAGTTCTACGCGTCACAGGCTGCATGTTTAAAGTAATCTTTGCAACACATCAGTACATTTGTGGCACATATTTATGAGACTTTGAGAAACCTGAGTGGACCACATTTTGCTGTTGGACAAGAAAAGCAGTTTCACTTCAAGTTTTTCCACATCTGACCAATATAAAAAGGATTTGGGCCCTAAACATTGGAAAAGCTCACATAGCATTTATTTTGTCAATGCAAGAGCACTAAGTTAGTATTCAGGCCTTGTGTGTTTAGCTGCGTTGCAAAATAGTCTAACATTCAGGTAAAGCATTGGGCTGTTGTCTCTGTTTTGTTTTAGTAATATGTGTGTTTTTGAAGATTAAATTTGGATAACAGAGTACCTCCACATCCAGTAGGACAAGTTCATAGGCTCTCCACTACTGCATCCTTAGCTGTTACGAGTATTAGCCTCACATAAATGTATAGGCTAGCTTGCTGGTAGCAAGACACAACATAAAAGTAAGCTTTGGACTTCAGGAAGATGAACAGTTTTACCTTTTACAGAGCTATGCCAACCAGTTTCCCAAGGCTTTGTGCTCAGTACGGATAAACAAACATCTTGGGTGCTTCTCATTTGTCTTAAACGTCTCATTGTTTCTCCTCGTATGTGTCTTCTCTTTGCAGCATAGTCCTTTCCACAAAAAATGCAAGGAAGAGATACAGGTGAAGTTTAGAGGCAGGCGGAATTGATAGAAGACTTCTGCAAACGATGGTCTCTTTATGCTTGCACAAGCCTCCTCCAGGCAGCCTCCTCCCTCGCTCTCTGTATAACATTTAAGGTATAATGTAAACAGTTTGTATTACTTTTCTTTTTTGTCAGCCTGTGTAGATACAGTTGTTAAAGGTGGTCCAATGCAGTGGTTCAATTCAATGTAACATTGTTTCTGAGGCCTTCTGTCGCTGTTTAAGTCCAAACTTCTCTGTACCTTACTTCTCAGTTAGATGCTATGCATCGTGTTGCCTTACTGTCCATAGGAGTATTTATTGTTTAAATTATTTTATTTATTCTTTATTTGCATCAATCTGAGGATGTTTAATATTAATGAAGTAGCCATGTATATCTGTGTTTTTCTTCTTTTTTATGTAGAACAATTCATATTCAGTTAAAATGAGAGTCACAGTTAACCTAAAGTACATTCTGAGGCATTATGAAGCCCTTTCCATCTATGCAAGGCTGTTCTATCCCTCAATGTATTGTTCTCACCAGTGCATTTTACCCTAATTTAATCTTCAAATCCCAAATCATGTTTGTAATAACCTGTTTGGGGTCTGGGGAGCGCCACAGGAATAACACTTTCAGTTGTACCAGGTTAAATTCTGATCATTCAAAAAGACAAAGCAATGAAAAAATATTTTCCTTGTTAATTATTTAGTTATGGATTGTGTTTATTAACACATCTTTAAAAATGACACTGTCCTGTGAAAGACATGCATTTTTAAAATGTTATCTTCAAATGGAATTTTAATGCGTGCATGCACTGCAGTGCATTTCATAGATAGATGTTAGATTTTACATAAGTAGCAGGTAAATTTCTCAGCCTACAGACAAACACTGAAAATGTAATTCATGTGAAAAATTTAAAATCACTAGATTTGAAGAAACATGTTTTTTACTTAATAATCCCATTCCATCCAAAAACATTTAATAATTCCATTCATAATAGTTCTCACAAATGATCAGTTTCAATCATTTCATTGCCAGTTATATTATAATAGAGTTAATAATAATTCTGTGGGGCCACTCCAGACTCTATATAGTGAAACTTATATCGAATTTACTAATTTCCTGATTTTCTACAATATTCAACAAGGTACACAGCACGAAATTGCTCAAAAACACAAACGAATGACTTGCATGTTCGCCCAATGACCTGACTATGGCTGTGTCTCGATGAGTGTGAAAGGACTAAACTGTGACCGACATATCCTCATATTGCACAGGAACACCACCAAGTGAGGAGTGCCTGTGCCTGGTTCCCCTGCTATCACAGAGCCTCACAGACTGAACTGTATGTCTGACCCTTAACATAGGACAGTAATCTTCTGTGAGCCTGTCAGGTCAGCATGCTTAACAGTTTGCAGTTAAATACTTAAAAAAACAGCCTTGTTTAAGATATGTTCATAGTCTTCATGTATGTCGTGGTACTGTATTATCTCTAATATATTCAGAGGATTTGACAATATATTTTAAAATGTCTTCTGACCACTATTTTTGTACATTAAAATAATAAAATATTCTAAAAGTTTTTTTGTCTGACTAAATATGCATTTATTCAGTTTTCAATATTAAACTTCTTTTCAACAACACTCTTTCGAAACCACTTACAATTAACATCAGGGATGCCCTGGGCTCTCCTTGTCTCCCCTGCTAAATTCTTTGGATCCATAGAATTATGCTGGCTATGATAAGATCTAAATCAGTACATGAAGGAGACCTAATATCTTGTTTGCTTTAAAACATTTGGAACTGCCTGTCACAGTTTAAATATGTGTATGTGTGACAAACTTTCAGTTTCTTGGCACATTAAACACTGCTAACTATATATCATTTCTCAGGTTTTCAGTGTAAACTTCTACACATCATTGCTAGACATGACACGCATACGTCACAGCTACTATCACAGCTTGTCTGATGTCCACGGTGGCATGAAATGATGATGACAAATGCAGCTGATCCACTTCCCGTGGCTGGCTGTGAAACTTGAGACAAGGCTGCTTCATTTACCAGCAAACTACTTTTAATAATTATAGTATGTATTTACTTTGTAGCTAGATTGTGGAACAAATATTTTAAAATATGATTGTTCTGAAATGCTGCTATTTGTGCTCACTCCCAAAAAAATTTTTCAACAGCTGCTTTCCCTAAAATGCTTTTCTTTCTTACTCCTGTCTTGCATTTTTCTCTCAGTTGCCCTCGGGAGCAGCATCGACAAACATAACAGTCATGTGTATAAGAAGGCAATGTGTCAACCTTGTCAATATACCAAATGTATTACTTTGTATGATGCAAAAAGGGTTAAATGAGATGCAATGAAATAAACAAATACACACTGTACAACTCGAAGTATGTGGAAACCTGAATTTTCAACATATATGTGACTTTTGAACATTATTTTGTTCAGATGTAACGTAAGTATGGGAGAGTAGAAGAACATCAAATGATGACATTATACCTCAATAGGCCTGGAAAACACAAAGGAGAGGAGATGCACTACTCCACAGTAACCAAAGACTGGGTCTCCAGAGCTGAAGGGGAGCTCAACTGAAGCTACAGAGCAGGCTACAGTCGCAGTAGAGCGTGATTAAACTTAAAGCCTCTTAAGCATGTTGTCAGTGCTTGTGTAATTACTCTCACTGCCAGAGGGGGGAGACAAAAGTCCTGGCATAAAGCTTTTAATCATACTGCCTTTAAAACTGCTGGTAAACCAGTGCTGCCGACAGTGAAACATCCTAGCATGTGTTCACTCACAGTCAGTGAAAGTCACTGTTACTATGGTGTTCGTAATCTACCTCTAGGTAGATCTCTATCTCTAGCTCTAGGTGGTCTCAAGAGAAACAAGGACATTTTGAGTTTCAACCTTCAGCCCTTCAGCCATTAAAGATTGTTTCAAATTCATTACCAACAGTATTGTTGTTGCTGTTTGCTACATTAGCTGTAGCTAAAGACGGATATCCATTGTCCAGTCTCACTGGTCTGACCACAGTACAAGGTGCCATCAAAATGTTCTCTTTCTGCTTCTGTAGCAAAATATCTCTTCCACAGAACAAAGTGTATTACTGATAATAACACAAGAGGTGCACACTGTCTGGGCTCAGCATGTAATGTAACCAGAATGTAAAGAAAGGAGGAGCTGCCACCTATTGGTAGAAAGTGTTCGTCAAACTATCCCGGATTAAATACAAACTAATTAACAACAGCATTCACACTGAGCTTTGATTGATCACACCGAAAAAGGCATTAGCCCACTAAAATTGATGATTGATGATTTTATATGTACAGTGCTATCTTTGATTATACTTCGATCAGTTTTTATTGTGACTGGATTTTTTTCAAACCTTTTATTGTCATATGCACAGTAAAAAAAAAAAACAGTTCCCTGTACAATGAAATTCTGCCTTTGCCTTCCACTTATAGATTTCATTGAGAGTAAAATAAAATATATTTTTTAAAAAGCAAGTATAAGAATTGAAACTATAAAATATGAAAATATGAAAATAAATACTCCATTATCTTTTTTGATACTTTCAGGGCTCCATAATTTATCAGATAGCACCCTGACATTTTAGACACACAGTTAAGACAATTAGACTCAGGATGTTGAGCACAATAATTAACAGACCATTAATATGAAAAACAGAGAGCTGAAAAAATAAAATCAGCCTGTACAACATTTACTGGTGTAAACCAGTAATACTATTATGAGAGTTTTAAGGCTCCAAATACATACTCTGAAAGGATTATTACAAGTATGCACTTTTGAATTGGATCACAACTCAAGTCTTTACAAGATGTGCACTTTAAAGACAATCTCATTCCACATTCCATACAACAACACAGAGAACCTAGCCAAAGTTGGACAAAACTGCAGCATGCTAACAGTTTTCATTTTTGCAACAAAAGATAGAGTATCAAAATTTTTTGGACATCAAATTAAAAACTGCGTAGTTTCAGAAGAAGTATTGAAGTATTCAAAACTAAAAGTACTTGTTAGCTTATTTTTTAAATCTTTTTCAGCGAGCGCCCATCCTACGGTAACCGCACAGTAGTCTTTTTTACCTTTCAGGCTTGCCGTAGTGTTGTACAACATTTAGCGCGAACTTTGATACCAACCGGAAAAAAATGGGAAGCTTGCGGTAAAAGTGCTGGGAACACCAGTGTAACTCTTCTATGGGTTTCCTATCACCTTAGTGGACTATATTATCTCTTGCTGTTAACTCTTTCTCTAAGGTCAGCGGCCAGCAGTCTCGCTTTTGTATTATAACAGTAAAACATGACGGCCCTGTCTGTGGAGATGAGGCAGGAAGACCTGGTAGCTGTTTCTCGGTGACGAGGCCGCTAGCAACAGGGAAAGGTGAGGAGTGTCAACACAACAGCCGAGTGGATTAAACCGGGACAATGGTAAGCAGGCCGGAGTGTTCTCCTTTATTACTACAGTGATGCTACAGACTGTATTGTTGCTGCTGACTGTTTTAACTTTATGTAAATTCATAATTGTAGAGGAGAAGTCTTGCTCCCAGTCAGGTCGCTAAGAGGAAACAGGCAGGAGATCCCCGTGAAGAAGATGAAGACTGGACTTATAGAAGTGTGAGTAGATCAGCATGCCTACTGTTCATTCAAAGTTGACTGCAAACCAGATTCATCCTTTGTATGAAGAAAGCAGAAAGCCATAGTGTGGCCAGCCTCAGTGTATTTAGCAGTGAGGTGTTTTGCTGCTGACACATGCACAGATACTGGATAACAGGACTTCAGGCAGCTCCTTAAACATGAGCAATCTATGTCTACATCAGCATCGTTTGAGTCCTTCACTGGTGTTTTGTTCTATAGAAAAGAGTAGCTCTGTAAATAACTGCTACAATTTAAATCCCCGTAATGGTAAAGATTATAAGTACAGATCTGCCATTAATTTCTACAATTTCACAAGTGTTACACATGCATGATCTATCTCACAGATCAGCAAAGCTCCACCAGATTTTGCTGGTGAGTGTTAGTAGATATTTATTTCAGAATCTTAAGCTCTTAAGCTCCAAGACATTTATTTGGAAAGTAGAGAAAACTTTGAATGTCTTTGTGAGCTTTTAAATAATAAGTGTCATGACCATTTGTGCAGCTGGAACTGAAAAGCGTGTAATTCTATTTTAACAGGAGAAGAGACAAAAAAGTGATCATGAGACGAGAGGAATCCATATTTCTCCCTTCAGAAAGCCTCTGACACAGCTGAGCAACCGACCACCATGTATGGATGGTGACAAACATGTGAGCTTTTTGAGAACTATCACCTTTAACGTTTGCATAAAATTTGCATGTGTATTCGGGCAAAGTTTAAATTTGAAGCCATGACTGGTCTGACTTGTGTGAAATCTCTACAGGAGGCATTTATTCGAAGCATCCTCTCCAAGCCATTTAAAGTTCCTATTCCAAATTACACAGGTAATATTTTTCTTTTCACTACAGGATCTCTCTCATGTTTAGTACAAAAGTACTGAAAGGATTACTTTGCTCTTTTGATGAATTACCACAGGCTCTCTGGGAATCAGGGCGCTGGGCCTAAAGCGCGCAGGAGTAAGAAAAGCACTTCACGATCCCTTCGCAGAAGATGCTTTGGTTCTTTATGAGCCCCCAACTCTCACTGCTCATGACCTGATCAAAGCTGACAAGTAGGTTCAAAACATGTGACCTTTGAAAAGTAAAAGTAGGTGAAACGGTACATTAGGTGATGAGAAGCACATAAATGATTGAAACCACTGGCATCACTAGCATTGCTGTGTCAGAACCTAGATTTTTTTGGTCTAAAAGAAAAAGTTTTAAATGACTCTTCTTTGTCCTGCCCAGAGAAAAGCTCCCAGTCCATGTTGTTGTGGATCCAGTCTTAGGAAAAGTGCTCAGACCCCATCAGAGAGAGGTAAACCCAAGATTCTGTTTTTCTAAACGTTACTGACCAAAATAATAAATACAATGGCAGTGAAAAATCACCAGGAGCCTTACATTGCCTTACATTGCTGAAGCACTCTTTCTTTGTCCCAGGACCTCTCTCTCTCTCTCTCCCTCCCCCCTTATCTCTGTATCTTTCAGTCTCTCTCACCAGCTTTGAGGAATCTGTAAATCACTTCTTATAGTCTTCACCCCTGAGATGTGAGGAGGACCATTACATTGTAATTAAAAGTTGGATGTCTTTCATTTCTTCAGGGGGTGAAGTTCCTGTGGGAGTGTGTGACGGGCAGGCGCATCCCAGGATCGTACGGCTGCATCATGGCTGACGAGATGGGCCTGGGGAAGACTTTGCAGTGTATTACCCTCATGTGGACCCTGCTACGCCAAAGCCCTGACACAAAGCCAGAGATAGACAAGGCCATCGTGGTTTCCCCTTCCAGTCTGGTTCGCAATTGGTACAATGAAGTAGGAAAGTGGCTGGGAGGACGCGTCACACCTGTGGCAATCGATGGAGGTTCAAAGGATGAGATTGATAAGAAACTAGGTACTTCAGTTGTCCTTTCTGCACGCTGCTGTATCTGCACGGCTTTGTTCAGTGGCAATACTAGTTTATTGCTCACAAGTTTGCACAGATTTCAAATTCTCTCTGCTGAGAAATTATATTGCTCATAATATCAGCAGATCATTTCTTTCTCTAAATCCTCTCTCTCTTACAATTCCCTCTTCAACCTCTTAGAACCAAGGTTTCTGGCACTTTGGTCCATGGAATTATGCAAGATGGAGGCACCACTGAAAGAAAGCCACTTTTGTGACTAAAAACCCTGACTTTAGGCTGAACTTACCTCGCTAACTCGTTAATCCTGCTACGTAGGTCCCCCTCAGAAACCTTTATTACAAAGCAGGAGCGAGGAAACGTGAGGTCTAACTCTTTCATAGACCAGCAAATCCCTCTGGCTCTTCCTGATACTTTTAATATAAGAGATCTAGATGTGTCAGCTTCTTGAGCTGTGTGCTGTCAGTGTGGCACTTTGTATTCAGGCTGTTGCAGTCCTGCAGACTGTGTGCATTACCTTGTGTTGTTTTGCGGCTACTTTTATTTATCGTGTGGGTAATGCATGCATAGTCAAGGTCGTGCCATTGTGCTTTTTATTTTGATGTCATCCTACAGTGGAGACTGACTGAAGCACTAAGCCTTGTACTTGTACCTGTGCATGAAAATAAGCCTACATACTGCTTTGAAATGCATTTGATACTGCTGGTGTAGCAGTTGCAAGAATGAAGCAAAAGTTTTCATACACACTGTAAAAATATGGAACATATTAATTTATTGGAATAAACAAATGCAAATCTGCACCTAAGTGTGATTGTGACAGTGAAAAGATATCCTCTGCTGACCTCTGCTCTGTGTTTGTTGCAGATTTTATTACCAGCTTAGTAACTGCTGTGTTTTCTGTGATTCCCAGTGAACTTCACTTCTCAGAATGGCTTGAGAGTACCAACCCCGATCCTCATCATTTCATACGAGACATTTCGATTGCACGCCGAGGTTTTGCACAAGGGCAAAGTCGGACTTGTCATTTGTGACGAGGTATTTCCTCTCATCCATCCAAACTTCAGAGCTGCCCATGACTGTTGACACAATGATGTTAAATTGATAGTTGTGTGTGCTGTAGGGCCATCGACTGAAGAACTCTGACAACCAGACATACCAGGCTCTTAATAGCATGAGTGCCAAAAGGAGAGTGCTGATATCAGGCACTCCCATCCAGAATGACCTGCTGGAGTACTTCAGCTTGGTCCACTTTGTAAATTCTGGAATCCTTGGTAAGGAGCTCCTCACACCAAACATCTAATACACATTTAGGGTTTTTCTTATGTTTGTCTGAATACCATCTATTTGTTTTTGTTTTCTATACCCGAATGGCAGGCACAGCCCAGGAGTTTAAAAAACGATTTGAGCTTCCCATCCTCAAGGGTCGGGATGCAGATGCCAGTGACAAAGACAGAGAGACTGGAGAGGAGAAACTCAAGGAGCTGATCAGTGTTGTGAACAGGTGAGCTCAAAGCATTTTCATGTCTCTGCACCAGAAACAGCTCTGGCCATCTTGAGGGGATTTCATTAAATTTGGATTCACAATGAGCTATTAATTTGGCCATAACTCAATATTTCATATTCTTAGTAGGACAACATTTCAAACGCGTGTCTAAAACAAGTGAAACAAACATGTTCTCTCAACCAGTTAACTGCAGCTGGACAGGCAAGATTAATGAAACAGATAATTACTTAGAGACACTCAAGATTCACAGTTGTGCTTCATTTGTTGTTTAACAAATTGTAAATATCACATTTTTATTACCAAAACAAAATTGTAAACAGTTTTTGAACCCTCAGCCTGTAGTTATTAATATTTCATCATTATAAAAGGCAATTGTTTAATGTTCAGCTGCTCAAAATCTCAATGAGAATATTTTTAACATGCAAAAGTCCAAAATAATGCAGCAAAATTACTTTTTATTATAACTTACACTCTACTTACCACTGGCTAACACTAAGTATGTTGTGATGTATATTGGTTTTGTTTGCAAACAAGATTTTGGACCACAGCTCAATGCAGCCAGCACCATAAATATAAGTCTCTGATTGACAGATTTGCACCACTTGTCAAACATTAGTTTTGCACCTCAGCTTCAGAGTCTATGAGGAGAGTCTCACCATCACCATCTGAGGCTATTGTTGGATAAGGGTGAAGCAGGATATGGACCTTGCTTCCCTGGGTTAACACACACATATCAGTGATGTAGTACTTCGGTACGCTTAAATAACATGGCTTATGATATAAAAACATTGCATCTGCATCTAACTTTCTTTTAGGTTTAACATCCCTCTGTAACAGTGGTTGTGTTCTGCCCTAACAGGTGTTTAATAAGGAGGACATCTGACATCTTGTCTAAATATCTTCCCGTGAAGATTGAGCAGGTTGTGTGCTGCAGGTAGGCTGAATCATTTGGTTTCCAGTAAGATTTTGATGAAGCAGCAGAAATGTAATGTTTGAAAGACATCTCATTTAGTATGTAGAAACATAATAATTGAATGTGGCTGCAACTGTTTCCCTACAGGTTGACTCCTCTGCAGACAGAGCTCTATAAGCGCTTCCTGAGGCAGGCCAAACCCATCGAAACATTACAAGAGGGAAAAATAAGTGTTTCCTCTCTGTCTTCCATCACATCACTCAAGAAACTGTGCAATCGTAAGTGCTGAAACCAAACACACTCTGTTAAAACTTCAGTCTGTGAACATAATAGTCTTCAACAAAAAGACTGCCTTCTTACTTTTTGGAGGAGTGGCAAACTTTACTCAAATACAGGCTCAAAATAACACACAGGCCCAGGCAAACAAAGGTCTGGGATGTCTAAGAATAGTGCCCATATGCTCATATAGAATCATCTGCTACTTTATAGAAACATTAACCACTGTTGTTGTTGCAGACCCAGCTCTCATTTATGACAAATGTGTGGAGGGTGAGGAGGGCTTTGAAGGTGCACTGGATCTGTTTCCACCTGGCTATTGCACTAAGGCTGTGGAGCCTCAGCTCTCTGGTAAGAACATGCACAGTGAAGCTCAGTGCAGCAGCTTCGGGGTTAACATGTAATCCACATAAACAGCATGAAGGCTCCTGCTGACACACTGTCAACAACAACACATTTACTCAGACACATCTGGAGATGTGTGGCCACCTCATTAATGGCTTTCATAATTGTGTTACCGTCATAAGTGTCACTTATTGTGTAGTCCGTTGGGCTGAAGGAGCTGCTGGTCCCATTTCTGCAGGAGACCTTATATGACCTTATAGGTTCAGGTAAACAACTAAACTTAAAGTACCTAACAATATGTCTTTTTAGCCCATTACTATTACCAGCCACTAACTATGGTATGCTGTAAAGTATTTCCTCTTGTTTACAAAGAAAAAACAGGTAGAACATGTATCTTCATGCTAAATTTATCCCAAGTGACCCCTACGTTAGTGTTACCCACTGGCTGCCTACTCCGTATCCTTGTAGAGAGGGAGGAATGCGTCTTGTAGAAATGTAAGGAGAGTGCTTTGCTGTTAAAAGCAACGAAGGAATTTTCTTTTCTTGAACAATAGGAATGTGAATCAGACAGCCAGCTGCTGTCAATCAAACACAGACTCTCTCCAGCTGCCGTTCTTCTCACAGGTTGAAACCAGGTTGAAAATGAGAATGAATGCTGGACTGAAAATCGTCAGGTGGACTCAAACATGACTCCAAATAAATGCTAATGTTGCACTGTGCCTGCTGGATGTGCAAATGAGCAACTGTTTGCAAATTTGTCATAATGTTTTCCCAAAGTGGGCAAAGAAATGAGTTATTGCAGGATTAGGAACTGAACTCCAGCATGAACTGAATGAAATGTTTGTTTGTTTCAGGTAAAATGCTTGTTCTTGACTACATTCTGGCTATGACAAGGACTACGACTAGTGACAAGGTGGTGCTCGTCTCCAACTACACTCAAACACTGGACCTCTTTGAAAAACTGTGCAAATCCAGAAGGTGCTTTCACGAGACCATTTTTTAACTGTGTTTACATTATATGATTTTTCAGTTAAAGTGAGCAATAACCCTCCTCTCGGTCTCTTGCAGATACCTCTATGTTCGCCTGGATGGCACAATGTCCATCAAGAAAAGGGCCAAGATTGTGGAAAAATTCAACAATCCATCTGTGAGTTGGAGGCTGTTATACAAGACACTGTGAACTTTGAAAAGCTGTTGAACGGCATCTAAATCCATCTGTTTCCCAGAACCCAGAGTTCATCTTCATGCTGAGCAGCAAGGCTGGTGGATGTGGCCTGAATCTGATTGGGGCTAATCGCTTGGTAATGTTCGATCCTGACTGGAATCCAGCCAATGACGAGCAGGCAATGGCACGGGTGTGGAGAGATGGTCAGAAGAAGACCTGCTACATCTACAGGCTGCTCTCTGTCAGTTCAACTTCTTCAGTAATAACATTTAAATAACACCGTATACAGTATGAACATGTGAATGACTTGTGTTTTTGTGTGCTGACAGACGGGGACAATTGAGGAGAAGATCCTGCAAAGGCAGGCCCATAAGAAAGCCCTGAGCAGCTGTGTGGTGGATGAAGAGCAAGACGTAGAACGTCACTTCTCTCTGGGAGAACTCCGAGAACTCTTCACTCTCAACGAGGAGACTACAAGCGACACACATGACAGGTAAAACACTAAGTTTCATATGTGCTGCATATTTAGCTGAGCATGACAGCTGACACAAAGATGGATAGACAGTCCCAAATAATCATTCAGATATATAAGTTGATCAAGAGACCCCAAAGGATTATTTTTTTTCTTGTTTGCCAAACAGGGTCAGCACAGAGGGGTTATTCTATAATTAAGATTAACATGCAAAAGTGGGAGTAAACAATAATTTGTATGATTATTTGCATTTCTGTGTTAGCAACTACAACTGACCACTTGGCTGCCAGTCCTCAGGCAAAACCCCAACTTAACATTAATGTTAGCCGCTAATGGTTCCATTTTCTTTGTGCTTAGACAAGATTAGTAAGGCTAATAAATAATTAGAGGCTAATAAAGACTAATAAATTCATGAGATGACTGTGTAGACATTAAACCTAAAATGGACGTATGTACAGAACTGTGTCTTAAGAAGTGGGCAGCTGCCACGCTCAGACAGAGTGAATTGAAAATACTGATCGTTTCTCTTTTAGTGAGAACTTGTCATCAGACCTCCCCAGGAGGTTTGAATATTTGTCATTTTTGCCTTTTGCACTTCTGACTAACAAACATCTCTGCCTTTTCAAATGGCCAAAGCTAGCTGAGACTGTTTTTTTACTGGTTTATGTTTGATTTTATATGTCCATGATTTAGACATCTGGTCAGTGGTTCTCATTTTATAATAAATAATAACGTATGATCATGAAGCTTTTACTGAACGGACCTCGCTTCCTCCCCCGTGTGGTGTTGTTAGGTTCCGCTGTCGTCGATGTGTGAACTGCAGGGAGGTTCGACCTCCTGAAGATGACTCTGACTGTACCAGTGACCTTTCCCAGTGGAACCACTGCTTTGACAAGAAGGGCCTGAAGGACCAAGTGTTAAAGGCATCCTGGGATGCTGCTGTGTCCTTTGTCTTCCACCAGCGCTCCCATGAGGACCAGAAGGGTGTTGTATAGTAGAATAAACATAACAGACTGTCTATTTCCATTACCACGTGTAATGTACATACTGATATTTATTTGTTGAGGGTTTTTTTTATCAAAACAAAAAATAAAGGAGAATGATTTGTACTCTATGCATTATGAATTCAATGACTTCTTCACAATAAAAACTACACTTTGTCTAAAAGCTGTCAAAATAACAGCTGATTCTCACCTGTCTGATGCACACCTGGCAGTAGGATGTCTGTGAATCTACTTTCTCCATAGCCCTCCAAAAAACATGGAAGACATGTTCGTTCCATCAAGCATATTTTAATATATTGTAGGACAAACAAATCCCAGCATAATATTTCAGAGCAGCATCACACAAAATGGGAGCTCTAGAAAACATGTTGCATTGTGACATGATCCAGGTTATCCAGTCTGACAGCCTCAGAGTCAATATTGCTATAATATATATTATTTTTGAAGTTTTGGTACTACTTTCTAATAAATGTTTGAGTTGAATAAATATTTAGTTGTAAATAGTGGCTGTGGTGTGATATTTACAACCTGTCGGTCCCAATGTTGGTCTTATAAAGGTATCAATAAAGCATGAAATCGTTTACACAGCATTATTAAATCCCATATGTATTTTTTTTTTTTTTAAAACTTTTAAAAGGTCAACATAAGAAATGTGTACCAGTATTTTGATGAACTGACTGCTTTAAAGTTTACTTTTGATTCACATCCAAGAATTTTTTTTTAAAAAAATATGACCCAAAATGGCCCAAATATGACTATAAAACAAGGATTATAATGTCTTTTACTAGAGGGTTATAGGTCAAGCTGCCATTACACCCTAAACTTGGAGAAATGCTTGTGAAAATATGAATCAGCCTTACTCTGAGAACAAGAATGCACTTAAGGGAATAACTGAAGCTCTTTCTGGACAAGGAAAGGAGACTAAGGTTTAAATGTTAGACAGTGAGCAACTCAACTAGTTAGACTTTAGTAACAATCAACTGATTTCATTTATACATCACTGGATACTTCCTTAAGTTGTGGGATTTTATGTTACTCTAAAAAAAATCAGCTCAAGTTAAAAACAGACAATCATGATGAGTCATTCAGATATATATTCAAATATTTCCGGCCCATTAGTTTCAGAGCGGGGACAGCTTTGAGTGTTTCAGTGAAACTTGAGGGAACTATATTTGCCGTGCAGGTGCAGTGTAATGGTGGCCACTTTTGAGCGTAGCTGCCCGGTCACATTCAAAAAGCTCTCCCTGACACCTCGGTGCTACACGCTGCGGTACGCTAGGTGGCGCTGTGTACCTGTCAGCCCTGTTTGCAGCCGCCATTAAAGCAAAGAACAAGAGCAAAGCCTCACAGTCAATAGTCCCGTCATTTTTTGTCAACCGTCGGCGAAGCCATAACACAATGTTGTGTCTGAAGAATATGTGTTTCCAGGCCGTCAGGAGACACTTTGCTGCTGTGGGCATTGAGGCAGTTCTTGGTGAGTGGGGGCAGACTGTAGCGTTACTTAGCTTAGAGAAGACCGAATACGCTAATGTTTACATCCAGAACAGGAAGGTGTGCTGTCAGCTCGCTGCACTTAACCTTAATGATCCATAAGCGCTTCTGCACGTCTGCTCTGATTGGCCTGTAGCATGTGTCTTTTCTAAACAATGCGTCCGAAATAACAAACCGAATCCCTACCGAAACGGTCTGTTGTCAGACTGTGTAGGAACACACACTGTGCATCCAGTCTCGTAAGACAGCTCACGTTTCCTTCACTTTAGTGTATTCCTTGCGTTTCAGTCGTTCCCACTAAGGATGCATGGAGGGATGCAAGGAGAGAGGAAACATGGAAGTATGTGGTGTAGAGAGTGAAGTGCTGAGATGTCCTATCCTCTGAAGCGTCACGTGAAGCGACGTCCGCCTCTGATGACGGCAGCAGCTGATCACAGCTGGATCAACTGTCAGAGGCTTTAACAGCTGTAGAGGCTTGATTAAACTGCGTCTGCACACACGTGTGCTGTGCTAAATTGTGACTAATATGGCCAGACAGGAAAAATTGCAATTATGTAGCTCATACCCAACTCAATGAATGAACCCAGCACAGATGGGACTTTGTTACAGCAGCCTTTAGTTTGCATTCAGTATCTTCAACTGAACTCTCAGTTCACTAACTTATCGTTCAGGAAAACAATCTCAGCTCACTTGAGAGTGACCTGAACTGATCATTTGGCAATGTTTGGGTTCAGTAAGTGTGCTTATGCCATTGGATCTCTGGTCAAGTGGTGAATGTTTGTCAGCAAATCTTTTTGACAAATCTTTTGACTAAACTGACTGAAAGAGCAGTGTACTGCTTGTCCATTATTGAACTGGTACAATAAAGATGTTACAGTCAGTCCTGATTTGTGGCATGTATAAAAATGGTGAGTAGACCCTATTGATTTTGATTTGTTGTCAAGATGGCCAGAGGAAAAGATCTAAGTGACTGTGTTTGCTATTACAATGTCCTTACTAATCTGTCTTAATTTAGATCTTCCAACACCTCTCGTACAGGATCTTCTGCCTCACCTTACAATATGTCAACTGGATGAGCTCCAACCTGCCCTGAATCAGAGAGGTAAGAACTGCAGTTGAAGTTGGAAGATGATGATGGCTTCACTTAGCTGAGAGATGATGACTTGTTTTGTTTTGCTGTTCCTCAGGGATATCAACTCTGTCTGGATGGGTTGGAGTCCTGCTGGAAATGTGTGGACCAAGCCATGTGAGTGTAGTATCTCAGACGTCACATGTAAAGTAACATGAAGAGCCCAGATGTGACTTGTCTCCTGCGTTGCATTTCAGGTGATAGACTTGCAGACAGAAGAAGAGGCCAAACATAAAGTCATGAGGATGCTTTTTACTGCTGTGTTCTATGGCTTCACAAACCCCTTCATCAGAAGAAACATCACAAACTTAAACACCCCATCGTTCCTGTGTGCTGCAGCTAAATGTGTCAAACACTTTTTACTCATTACGAGTTCACATAAGCCCCTTCACAGATTAACTGCTGAGCTGCGGCCTCTTTTGGACCTCCTAGAGAAGCATATCAGAAATGTTGGTGTATCACAGTGCATTGATCTATCAAAGATGAAGACACAGACTGCATTGTATGTCCTTCATCGCCTGTTGGACCACGGGATGGCTAAAGAACTCGTCGTGCATGTTCAGTGTCCCATTGTGCTAGCTTGGCTCCTGCACGGAAGGGGATCTCAGTATATAAACCCAGAGCTGCAGAACCTCATGCACAGTGAAAAGGCAAGCTGTGTTTCACAAACTGCTTCAGCCAGCGCAGACGGGGCTGGTTCCAGTCCAGGTCTTGAGACGAGGACTTGTGAAGATCAGGATGACCACGTCGCTCCATGCAAGCGTTCAAAGTTGGATTCTCTGTTTGTGGAGGAGGTTATATATGAAAATACAAACATTACTATAGACCCCCAGCTTCTCTGTCAATCCTTCACTCCTTGCGATCGCCTGTCAGCAAAGGCTTGTCCATGGGGACAGATCAATCGTCTGGAGATCACACAGTGTGGGTCCGACTCCCTTACAGTGCTGAACTCCGCCCTACCCTCTTTCTTCTGCCTTCACTCTCTAACACTGCACAGTGTTTGTAAGTTTAGTACTTCTTTACTTCTTAATTCTGTGTGTGTGTCTATGAGGTCTACAATTTTCCACCAGTACTGTTGACAGATTTCTAAAAGTATTTTAAACACTGCATTTTGGCGCTGGTTTCGTGTTTGAACCCTGCCTCAGTTTGAAAACTAAACTATAGATGTATATGTGTATGTACCAACACACCATGAACTGTAGATTGGAACAGCCAGGAGAGGAATGGGAGCAATGCTTCTTTCTGAATTTTGATTGTAAACTGCAGCAGCAGAGATGAATTTGAATACATGGAATCAGTTTCCCAAACTGAAACAGAGAATTACTTGACCATCACAGAATAGATGCGATTGTCTTGTGCAGAAATGATTTGTTTTGATGTCTGTTTGTGCAGCGACCTTCAGAGACTCTGATGTGATGCACCTGGCCAGAGCGCTGAAGCAGCTGTCGGAAAGCTCCCGCAGCTCCCTCGCTGATCTGAGCATCAGCGTACTGCCATACACCGAGCTGGTGGAGATCCTGCTGGACGCGAGCCCCAGTATAACATCCTTGCATGTTGAAATCCAGACTGTGTTATGGGGGCTACACGTCTCACCACATCCTGTCAGGACTTCTCGGTCGGACACAACAGGTGCAGTGAAGCTTTTACCAAAGCGAAGTAACACTTGGAATAGATTCATTGCTGTGAAAACAGGAAGTGCCAAAAATCATTTGATTTATATAAAACTGAGAAGATCAGCTCATGCAGTTCAACTAGAGAATGCTCGACATATATCATTTTTGCCTGAAATGTGATTTCCATTGCCCTCCTGAATTATCAGCAAATTTTAAAAACATATTTTTCATTTTAGTAAAAATGAGCGAAACAAGATCAATAAAAAAGCTGTTCATTGTTGATCTGAATGATCCTTTTTTCAAAAGAGTTTTCACAGAAGTCAAGCCTTTAACTGAACGGAACATCACATTGACCTTGTCCTAACCTTTCAGCAGACCTGGTCCTCGAGAAGCTGACAGTCAAAGTAGCTCAGCTACAAACGGATCTGCACTTCGTCACATCTGTGCTGAGACGCTCTCCACAACTTACCTCGTTTCACCTGGCTGGGATGAGATTACCAAGCGGCTCCTCTCAAAGCCAACTCCTCAGCACTCTCGCAGGTAAATGCTCATGTCACTATAAGGGGATCAACACTGCATCCTGAGATATTCTGCCATCTCGTTGCTGGTTGGTCAGTCAATTAAACTACTAGAAATGAATGAATGAAAACACAAATTAAGAGTAGCAATGAAAGGAAACAAAAACAAGGAGTGTTTTTTATGAATAAGGAGTTCACATTTACAGTTACATAGAGCTACTAACAAGTCTTGTGTTTGTGCCAAGCCGGACATATTTAATTCCTCTGCCACAGCACTCCAAAGTTCTGTGAACAGATTTATGAGCGCTGACGCACTTACACAGATTACTTTGTTACTCGGAGCGGACACGCTGTATTTCTCTTTCACATACTCTGCCTGTTTTCTTGTCTTGCTTCCCCAAACACTCATCAGAGCATGTGCATTTAAATAGTCATCCAACAAATGCACAAGTTCCTTTTGTTTTAAACTGCAGTGACCAGTTGTCTTAGGAATATGTGAACCATGTAACAGCCTGACCGATGTCAGATGTCGGCTCTTCCGTTCCGTTTTCTTCCATTTTTAACACACACAACAATCTTAATATGATGGTGAAAGTGTTCCTAAATGACCTCTAAGCCAGTTTGACATTTCTGTACTGCAGTGCTGTCACTGATAACACAATTTCCTGCCAAAGGATTAATAAAGTACTATTCTATTCTATTCTATTCTATAACGTGCTCACCTTTCAGAGTCGAATCACTCACTGAGGAGTCTCAACTTGGAGGACGTGAAGCTATCTGATTGTCTGCCTGCGATCCTGCATCTACTGAGAGACTGCAAGCTGGAAGGTAAGTGACTCACGAATGATCGACAGTGCAAAGTGGATTGATTATCTTCCTGAAAATCAAACCATTTGGTTAGTTTTGTATTCTAGAGTTTGTTGTGTTGCAGCAGTGTCATCTAGGGTTTTTCCATGTGTCTGGGTCAGACACTTTTAACCATGTGTTTCCACTGCTACCTGACAGCAGGGCCAACCTGTGTCTTCCCCTGCTCAACACCTTTGTTGTCAGTGTTCTTTCAGGAATCAGTTCATGTTTTTCTTTGCATAATGCCCTGTCTTTCCCTTGTTTCTCACCCTCTCTCAGATCTGCGCTTTAATGACTGCCGCCTTCTTGAGATGTCAGGTGACAAGGAGGAAAGTTTGCTGCGGCTGGTTGCTGCTCTGAAGGCAGCTCCTTCTCTGCACACACTCAGCCTGGCTCAGAATCGACTAGGTAAGGACATCCCTCACATCTTTCCTCTAAGGGTGTCGATTCAGGGAAACATTAGTACCAATTAGAGTACTGGAGTCTGTACTGACACCCAGGCCATGATTGCTATTAATTTCTAGGTTCTTTGTATTAAGATCAGAATAGAAAACCTGTTTCTGATGATGTCAGCTTTCTCATTTTTACTCACATTCATTATTCACAACAAGAATGATGAATTATGTCTGGATCCTTGTCCTGTGGATCATGGGACTGATTTGGATTCTTCAGGTTTTAACTTTTAGCCATATGTACAAAGTTAGTGATTACTGTGATTATTCCTTCTCTCCGAATACGAATGTAGGGATCTAAATTGACAGACCTCATACTGTGCAAAAATCTAAAGCTCAGCTAAAGTTCATATGAGATGTAGAATATATGTGGGATTCATAAAAGCCTTACTCTGGTGACATCTAGTGGTCATGTGAAGAATGACACTTGATGACAGCATTGCATACGGCTGTCCTGCTACAGTCACAGTTTAAACCTGGCTGATCTGAACAAGACGCTGGTCATTTCAGATTTAGATCAGAACTTGTATCCCTATAAAAATACTATATAGTATTCCTCTCACGCTTCGTGTTGGAGGGAATTAACATTTTGAAGAAAATTAAAAATGATTTAAAGTTTGCAATAGAATACAAAGAGGATGCTGCAGTGCACAGCTACCTGCAGTGCCAGAACAGTCACATTAAATAGACATGAAATAATTGAATCCAGTTTATTCTGTTCTTTGTTAACAATACAGCATTGCCATAGTAACATATTGAGATGCATGTGTAGCTTTGCTGTTCTCCTATTCCATGTGTTTGTTTCTCCTGTACAGGGAATACAGAGGGTGTTGTCTGCACATCTCCAAATTAATGTTCATGTTGCTTTCTGTCTGCTGGATGTAGAAATAGGCAACTGTTTGCTTGTTTGTGTCGCAGTCACAGCTGTTTCCTCTGTTAACGTGTGAGTGAATGCGAGTATTAACAGTCTAGTCTGTGCAGGGCGTAGCACACAGATGACTTGTATCTTTTACAGGTGTGTTTTTACAAATCATTTTGAAAGCAAACGTGTGAAAGGTGTTACCATGACTTTTTTTATCTCCACAGCCAAGAACGTGTGTGTGCTGGCTGAGCTCTTCTCAGGATGCTCACCAAGCTCAGTGAAACGACTCGACATCAGGTAAGCGCTGCAGACAGGATGCTGCCTCAGTGTGCTAATGGAAAAATTAAACTACACTTACTTTTAATAGGTCGTTTACTTGTGACTTCGATCAGCATGCAGTGTACAGTTGGGTTTTTGTATTAAATATTATATCATGATTTTTGCCTCTGGCTTTGAACAGCTCCAACTTCATTCAGCCTGCTGAGCTGCTGGAGTTTGCTAAGAGATTAAAGTCACATCGTCCCCCACATCAGCTGACTGTTGACCTCAGGAGAAACCCGGGGGATCGAGACCCCAACACATGGAACGCTGCAATGAAGACGCTTCGTCCATTCTGCGTTTTACTGGTTGAAGGGTGGACGTCCACCAACACGATGGCAGACCACATCAGCAACATGTGAACACAGCTATGTTACTTCTGTGTGATGCAGTGTAACGCTCTGAACAGTCACAGAGCATACAGATGGACAGCAGAGGAGTGGATATGATGCCGTAGGAGTGTTTCAGAAGTTCTTATAAACATTTAGGGATGTTTAATTTTTGACATTCAGTATTTTGTTTTGCAACAATTTATTAATTTATGGCACAGTTGGAAAGAAAAACAGCATCCTGTGTTAGTTTGACATTTGAATCATTTATTAAACCAACATCCGTTACACTTCCAGAGTCTTCCCTCGGACAGAGTGTGAGTGACAGTGGACATAAAGATACAACTAAAAAAAACCTGGAGGATTAAGATTAAGGTGGGGAGCGGCCTCACAGCTGCTGTCTCACCTTCTCTTCATTGTCACTTTCTTTACATTAGACGAACAGCATCAACACCAATTCATCATTAGTAGGAACCGAGTAGAAAAACAATCAAAAAAACGGATTAAAAAGAGCTCGATCTTCTTCTTAGTGGATTCTTTTAAAGCTAAATACTGTAACACTTATTTTCCGTAAAGTCAGTTTGTTTTCCTTGTATATTTTCATATTTTTAGTAAATTCAAGTTGAAGAGAGTGAAGACCCTATGTTGCATGCTAACTGGTTGATTTGCTGGGTCTATCTACAACCATCTCTTACAGAAAACGAAGACACTCTCACAAACACACACCACATACACGCTCATACACACCGCCGCAACATTTCAGCCCGGCCCGGCTATTTCCAAGGCTTCTCGTTTACTAATTGGCTTACCAGGAAATAAAATCAGAACATCTGGCTGTTTTCATACCTCGCGAAGAAATCAGTTGCCAAGAGAGGAACAACTTCTTTAACTGAGATTGTTCAGTTGCTATAGCGTCGTGGTGCTTTGACTGCCACAGGCATCCTGGTACAGGATGTAATGTGCAGGGACACAAAGACCAGACAGACAGTTGGACCCTGATATAATACCTGCATGTGCAGTTTACACATTGTTCTTATTAAGTCGTAAGCTAGTCATGGGGTCATCCAGAGGTCAGAACAGGCAACCACCTGTAAAAACACTTCTGTTACAATATAAGTTCAGGTGACAGTTACTGAAGTCAATTAGTTGAGTTGAATACTTAACCCATGAACCCATTACTAAGTCAGACTATTAGGAGGCAACTTGTTTTATCTTTAGAAGAGGATGAAATCAAACTGATCAGTGGTCTGTTTTCTTCAGACAGGCTCAGCCACTGAGACAGCTACTGTGGCTTGTTAGCTGACTTCTGCAACCCACAATCTCCAGATTCCTGGTTTGCTCAGTCCAACAGTCAAACTTTTTCCTCCAGACAAATCCCTTCTTTTTCGGAGTATGAATCCAACCTACAGGTTACAGATATCTGGGCTTAAAAACACTTTGTGGTACTTGGATGGATCTTCAGAGATGAGTTTAAATTGCAACTTTAAACCTCTATCGCTGTGAGGAAAATGTACACTTTTAACAAGACTTTTTTAAAAAAAAAAAAAAAAAAAAAAAAAGCAAATTAAACAACCACCCACCCTGGTACATTAACTTCCACAGCAAGTTTCCACATATGGTGCCTTTTCCTCTCGTTTCTCTATATACTTATTTTTACATAGTCTGTACAGTGTCAATGTACATGTTATCTATGTGGAGTGTGTATGTCAGAGTGAGTGAGCTGCACATTACACACACACAGTGACACTCATCAGTCTCTTCACGAAGAAAAAGGTTCATTTGGAGATTGACACCGAGACTGAGTGTTGTCTGGACCTTTAAGGTGGAAGTCAGTGTTTTCCCAGGACGGTCCTTGTGTGTGTCTCAATGGCGAATTCACATCATCATCCTTTCAGTTGCGTCACAAAAACCCAAATGAATCAAACGGGTACGGCAAGATTTACACAGTCATAAGTCAACACGTATGTGTCCTACCATATTGAAGACTATACTCGCTCGCACACTCGCGCATCATACAAACATACACACATGTGCGGTAACAAAAACACACACATACACACTGGAGCCTACAATACATCTCGAGAAGGCATTAAGGAAATCTCAAATAAATAGAAATAAATTATATAAAACAATTGGTTAAAAACAAATTCTGTTAAATACAGCAAAAATCAAACAAATACAATAAACAGTACTTGCTCTCAGACAAAGACCATATGGATGCAAGAGACGGGTACATTTTGTAAACAATGACAGAGACGGACACATTCACAAAATCATTAGTGAGCAGAAAGGCCTGTTGGGGCTCAGTGGTGGGGTGGGTGGGAGGATGGGACTGGGGGTGGTAGTGTGGTAGAGCTGGCCCTTTCTTAAATCCCTCCTAAGGAAGTACCAGCATGCTGTGCTGCATTGTGTTTGAACATTTTGGATGGGGCCTTGTTGGCAGTGCTGCTTTCATCCATAATACTGTATCTGATGCTCACAGGTTGAGGCGGGCTGTGGTTAACAGCTAAAGTGACTGGACAGCACCAAATACTGCGGTAGGTGGACAGGCATGAGCAGATTGCCTGATTCTAACAGAAATCTGTCTGACTAATGTGAAATAAATTGCATGTTCTAACCAAGAATAAGGCCATCACCTGTCACAGACCAGGCAGGAGAGACTGGCTAATTTCCTTTGTTGGCACAGGGTGAGCCAGTGAGGAGGACCTGGTCGTCTATGTGACATGACTGCCCACCTGTGTGGTAAGCAATTGGACCATGGACACAAAAATCCACCTGTCCTATAGATTAGTGACTCCAGTGCTGCAGATTGAATAACTGTAGTAAAAACCATTGTTGCTGAAGTTCATACACTCAGCAGATCTTATATGACCAGTAGCCTCTGACGTTATGACTGTATTCTCTTCATCTCACTATTACGTGTTTTACCATTATGCTCTACTTGTCCCCTGCTCTCTTCAAGTGTTCGCATAGTGCAAAGTGCCTGGCGACACAGTGATGCAGCACACATCGCCTGACTGGCCAAATGGGCATGAAGCAGGAAACTTCCTGTCTGTCTAATTAAACTCCGTTCACACATTATTCCAACTTGAAAACCATGCCATGTAAAACCAGAAACAAAGAGTCAGTGCCTACCCAATTAATTTTGAATTAGCCAAATTGATTGTATTGTGGTTTTTATTTTATTAGATACAACTGCCAACTCTGATGACTGGTAGGAGACGTGTGAACACATGAAGACAGTGTGGCAGCTTTAGCAGCGTGTCTGCTCAGTTTGAGCACTTCATTTGCCAACACTCGACATTATGTTTCAGCACAGAAGCTGCCTGACTAACTGAAACTGAGTCAGTATGGTGTTTGCTGTCGACACAGAGCCTACAAACAGTTCAGTCAATTTTAAACTCTGTCACTCTGCTGCATGTATAAATATTAGGCAGAGAACTACATTCAGTGTTAGTATGTATACACTACATGGCTTTCTGCAGGACCCACCAAGTTTATATCACATAAAATGTGATTTGATACCTGTTTCACGATCATATGGCCAAACTTTGAAAGCTTTCAAGAGAACAGAGCATGGAGAATATGGCCTTGAAATGTTCATCATGACATATCTGTCACGAAGTGATACATATAATAATAATAATAATAATAATAATAATAATCTATTTCAGTAATTAGCCAGGATATGAACGGAGGGATAACTGAATTAAACTGCTCAAAAAGGTTTTATGCAGGTAGTTTTGGTGGTGACAGTGTTTGATACCGGTGTGATGGCGCTGACAGACACTCCACAAAAAAACTATTTGACAGCCTCCTGCAGCACAAGCTGCTGTTCTGACTATCCTACTTTTAGTTTATAGGGTGTAACATCTCCAGACGGCCTGCAGTTACACAAAAAACACTTTCTAGCTAACACTGCTGCCTGGAGCAGGCAAGACAAAATATTAGACTTTCATATTAAACTTTAAAGACGTTAATAAATTAATACATTTTGACACTTATTCATACATTCTAAGGTCTTCTTGAGGAAAACTAAATTCAATGACTTTTCAAATTCTGCAGATATCCTGAATAATCCAACTTGTGGAACCAATGGAGTCAGCCACAAAACAGGATGAGTGAGAGCCCGCTTTGATGATCAAATGTGTTCAGTATGTTGTGTTCATATTATAATTCCATATTTTAGAATGTACTAACAAAGAACAAAACAAATGTGTCTAGAAACCCACTTCCACATCCTGGAAGTCTCAAAGCGTTGAAGTCAAAACACAACTAGAGGTGATTTAGTGTCCAAGTTCTACTCACTTGATGGCTAAGTGGCCAAAAGAGCAACCCCCTTATCACTGTCTTCCATTACAGTTGACTAATGGAATGGAGCTATGGTTTCTCTCCCACTGAGACAGAATGAGTTTGTCATCTTGACCACAAATAAAGGAGTAAAGAGTTCTAACTTCCAAGTTATGGCAGTGTAAAACATGGCCTTTGTTGGACGCAGCTTAACTTTTCCACCTGGTGTCAGACATAAATCTAGCAGGATGCTAGATACTGGTAAAGTACTGATGCAATGGTGCAATTAAGATTTGTATCTTGTGAAAATCCGGTGCTGAACCCTGTGTATACATTGCGTAGCAAGCGAATGTGTTTGAGATTTTACCTGTGGAGAACGTGTGTGTCATGTATATCTGAATGAGCTCATCATTCATCTCAGTGATAATTCTTACTTTGCGTTAGATGCTATTGTACACTGCAGAGGGAGGAAATCATGGAGCAAGACTCGGTACTGGATGGATGTGTGTGCATGCACTGATGTGCAAGTCACGTGTGACATCCTATGTGTGCTTAAGCAGGGGTAAACGAAAACTTAAAGTGATCCTATGAGGTCCTGAACTGTCAGTGTGCCGGTAAAACATACAAATCCAACAAAATGATGAGATCCCTGCTAATTCTTTCAAACTGTATGTGTATACTGTATAATGTATGTGAAGGCACATACAGTACTGTAATATGAAAACCTTGGAACTCCAATACTGGTGTTTTTCTTATGTAATTGTCAGTTAAAAGTCTACGTCTACAGAAATAGAAAAAAAACAGCTGGTTCAACTCAAAACAAACAGTGGACAAATTAAAAACAAGGCAGTTTTGTTTCCAGAAGAGTTAACACGTTGGAGAGGCAAGGTGTTCACCCAGCAGCAACGATGTATATGTATCATGTTCCTGTGCTGGGGGAGTGTGTAGGGGTCTATTATGGCGAGTGTTAAAGGGAGCAGAAGGGAAGCTGGGGGTAAAGTATGGAAATGTTTATGTGTGTGTGTGTTTGTGTGGTGGAGGGGGGGCTATAGGATTCCATCCATGAAGCTGGTGTCCAGCCGCTGGATGAGCACCCGGATGAAGGACATCTCTTTGCGAGTGTTCTCGAAGATCACCCTGGGGTCGTCGGACTGGCAGCGCAGACAGTTGGGAGCCATGACCATGGCCAGGTTGTTCACATCCATCTTAGTAACGGCCACGTTGGCAGGCTGGGCAAATACCTGCACATACAACAGAATGGGCCGCGCCGTAACTGGGACAGAACTTATAAAGCACCTTCAAAGTCCTCCGACCACTCAAAGTGCTTTACACCACCAGGAGCACCACCCCTAAGGAGCCGGGGTTTGAACCACCTATCGTCTGATACATGGACGACCCTCTCTGCCACAGCTCCTGGGAGAGAGCCTTCATGCTAAAGGTGCTGACCTATGAATGGGTCAGTGTGGCATGTATTTTAAAATCATTCGAGTGGGCGGTACACTAGAGAGGTGCAAGTTTAATACCATATGTGAAGACTAGATACTTGATGTGTGGTTACCTTGTATCTCTTACAGTAGGCTCACAGCGCACCACGCTATGCAATGAAGCTAAATGAAATCTAGTTTTAATATTTCTATTCTCCAACTAGTTCAAGCTGTTGACAGACTAAATTCCATTCCCTGCTTTTGTGCTGGAGTGCAGGCAGAAGTAGCAGAAACACACGTCTCAAAACCTTGATGAATAAAATCAAATGTGTGTGAATATGTGAGTTGACAGCACAAGAGGGAAAAATGGGACTTTTCATAACGAGGCAGAACTGACCTTTGAAAGAAATATGCTCACTGATTCAGATGAGGACAAGTTTAACTTCCGCACGTCTGCTGTAGGTAAGTGTTTCAGTAAAACATACACTTAGATTTGTCTAATTGATAGTAGTCTAACCCTATTCCAGTCCAACATGGTCATCCATGCTTGGTTGTCCCACCTCAGCTTCAGTGCTGAGTGCTTCAGATTAGGAAAAGTATCAAATATCAAAAGTAGTGAGTGTATTTCAGATCATAGCCTTCAGTGTTTATCGAGGCTGTGGTAAACTGCGGATGTGTGTGCGCGTGTTGCGTTACCTGTAGGAAGCGGATGAGGTAGCAGAGCACCAGTTTGTTGATGTGTGGAAGACCCAGCACCACATTGACAGCAGCCTCTGGGTTGTCATAGTGACGGACACACTCTTCATAAAACTCATGAGGGATCAGGGGCTCCTCCAGCTCTCTGTACCACAGCTTCAGCAGAGATGCTGGGGATATGCAGAGGTGGAGACAAGGTGACACCTCCAAAACAATTCCTTCATAAGAATCATTACCACATTAAGTCATGTAAACATTTGCAACACTTTGCTACAATTACTATTACGTGTGTGTGTGTGTGTGTGTGTGTGTGTGTGTGTACCTGGGATGTGTGGGTCTTCCAGTCCTGTGGGGATTTTCCATTGATCCACTTGCAGCTTAAGGGCATTGACTTCATCTATGTCTCCTGGTACCCTAGGGGTCAAAGGTCACAGATTAGTTACACTTCCCCTTGTCTTGACAGTCTCAGCCTCTCACTCTGTATCTTCCTGCCCTGGTTTGTACATAGTCGTTGTACACAAATGTAAAACCCTGCTCACAGCCTGGCGGTACAGAGACAGAGTACAGTGCAGCTGAGTGGTTTCTGTCCCACAGGAAAACGTGTAGCCTGCTAGTTTTACACTTTCAAATATCCTACCTACAGTTCAGTTCAAGGATTTGGATGGCTGTTGTTTTGGGACAGAAGCTCCAAATAAAGTAAACTATATAAAAAGGTAGTGACCATTGTAGTGACCACACAGAGAGTTGTCACCAGAATCTACAGCTCTATTCGATTTACCAGAGCTTTTTAGTGACTTTCAGCTCCTTGTTTCGATGTCCCGCAGCTGAGCCACCACTTTACTGGACAGGTTGTTGCTCTCTCACTGCTCACCGTAAACGCCGCCTAACAAACTGTGGGGTGTGACGATGCATCACTGTTTTAGTAAAGACTAAAGGAGACAGCTAACAATGTAGTCCAACACTGGCTTCTGTCTTCCACATCATGTTTCCTGTGTATTGCTTGTCTTGGGATTTGGTACATAATTTGAATGCAGCACAGATTCTGCCAATAATGATAGCAACTGCTGTGAACAAATCACACTGCAGAATGCAAAAAACATTTTGATCACTTTACAAAGCACAACCGCAGTAGTACTCGTCATGGCCTCTCTCCAATGACAAAGTGCATGATTGACACCCACCTTCTACAGAGAATGTGATTAAAAAGAAATACATTGATTGTCATTCCACGCTTGTTCCTTTGCAGAACAATAAAAAATAGCCACCAAAAGCGTACAGAGGAAACTGAACACAGATTTATGAGTGGATTTATTGGCTGGATTTAACCACGAGCATCCCTCACCTTCATGATGATCACTAATTAAGGATTTAAGATAATCTTTGACGTGAAAAAAAACAGAAAACACTCTTCTTCCCACATGTCATTATTTTCCAAATCTGAACACGGACATCTGTCTTCCAGTTAAAGATAAGCATGCAGCCCCCTCTGTTCCACTTACAGTCCCTTCTGCTCCCTTCTCTCACCCACCTGAAGATGCCTTCTGTCTGGTCTCCATTGAGACCCAAAACTTCCTCAGAAAGGCGAGTCTGCACCCAGGGCAGTTGGTTGTCTGGATAGCGCTCCTTTTGGAGCACCATCACCTCTTCCAAGGAGGAGCCGAACATGGAGGGACTGAAGATGGCATTCCTAGCATGCTTGATCTCCTCCAGACAGGGCTTCTGCAGGCCCTGAGAGTGACACATCACACACACACACACACAGACAGTTAATGTTAAGTAAACAGGGCAGATGAAGCAGGACTACTTGAGGATTGGAAATCAGGAGGACACAAACTGATGTCAGCATGTAAAACACCGGCCTGTCCACAGGACACAGAGCTCATTAATGTGCTGTTAGAAGTTAACAGGTTAACACCACACAAACACTGCGGAGGTTTAAAGGTGATAAATGATCTTTGTCAGTGGCCTGCTGGGATTCTGTCACTACATGCTACACAGGCTCTGAGCCAAGGTGCTGCCTGCCAGCATAATCACACACACACACACACACACACACACACACACACAAAAATACATATTCCGTCGCATGTGACACGTAATGCCAAAGCCATGGTCATTAATGTGCTGTTGCAACAGCCTCCACTCTTGTGGTTTGAGGCTTTCCACCAGATTTTGTCTGCTGACATTCAGCCACAAGAACATTAGTGATGAGGCCAGCGCTGCAGTCGGCTTTCTGTTACTCTCCACAGGTGGAAAATGAGGTCAGAGCTCTGTGCAGGCTAAATGAGTACTTCCACACAAAACTAGGAGAAGCCACGCTGCCACACTGAAACATGACACAAGACTTTAACAAAATCGTTGTCTAAACTAAACTACTTTAGAATAACACAGTCTGATGCAGGTTGAGTTGTGCTGTTTGATCTGAACAGACAACATGAAGAAAGCCAAAGCTCTTACCTTCTTGGCTCCAGTCAGTGCGGCTTTTGTCAGTTTCCTGTAGCAGTATTTAGCATAGCTGCTAATGGCCACCCCTGGGGGGGAAAGGGAAGAGACATATTGATACCAATCAAAGGTTTCGTATTTTGACAGAACTTGGAAAATGTTTATTGAGAAATGGTCAGGGGTAAAACTGGCACATTTCAGCACAAAGTGGTATTAAACCAGATTACCATTCAACTGTAATTCTCTTGACTAAGCCTGAAGTTTACGTAAAGTGTGATAGGTTACCTAACCAGCACCAGGACAGATTTCAGCATTAGCCTCTCCTTCGACTTTAACCAGAGTTCCAAACTTTCAAACAGAGTGAATCACAGTGTCTCGTCTAATGCTCATTATTAAAGTCTGACATTATCTGGTAATAACTGCTTATTGAAAACGTACAGCTCAGACTGTATTTATAAAATATATATAAAAACAGATTATCTCAGTGGTTTACTTGATTATATTCAATATTTTAGAGCTAATAAATCCAGGAAAGCTCATTCTTGAACTTGGGAGGAGTAGTGACAAAATAACCTTATGGTTCATTTTCTAACTTTTCCAGGGCTTTCAACCAACCTTTCAACCCTTAAAAATTAAAAGATTGTTTTACTAAGCAGAAAAAATATTATATTTTGGCAGCATTTTAATTCTTTTTGTAGAAGACGAAACAGATGTCATCAAAAAATGTGCATTTATAATGAAATATAAATAGCTGCTGACCTGTTTAGCACAGGAATCAGTCATATTTGACATGATCTCCATCTTATTTCAGCAGCATATTCTGATGGCAGTTATTGAGTCAACCTCACAATAACCAGTTTTCTTGGTTTGCTTAAGTTCATAACCTTTTATTTAGTATTCAAAACAAACCAAGCAAAGGAAACCACTGTGCCAACACTGGTCAGCTGATGAGGGTGAACAGAAACACCATTACCAAGACCAGCGATGCTAATGTCTTTCACTGTGTCACTGACTCATTGACCGTAATTGTGGGCTGTTACTTAGGAGCTGACGTGATGTTCGCTGGTCTTTCTGTAGCAACTGATATTCTACATGGGATTTGGATTTGCAGGTTAGTGATTAGCTGTTTAGAGTGGTAGTGGAAATGATCTGACGATATTTGTTGAGTTGTATATCTGTATCTGTTTCCCCCTTGTCTGATACTCCATCCTGGAGTTCTCAGCGCAGTTCAATATAATCCATGAAAAAAAACCCCTCAACCATTGTTTTCCCTGCTACCAATCCTCAGAATGTCTGTGGTGTCGCAGCTGAATATTAAAAAAATATCAGCAGTGTTCCAATAAAACGCCAGGATGCGAATTTTCACTGAAATCAAGAAGAATAATATAGTGACAGCTGTGGTGATGCTGTAACTCTGTGTCATGTGAGCATAGGTCAAGACCAAAAAGGTCACTAGCCACACGTCTTCCACAAACTAAAAAATGTCAACCCGTGTCGTTGTTATGGAGACATACAACCAATGGGCTGTCTTCTTCAAGAAACATAATGTCCAAATGTTCATGTTGCACTATGACAACAAAGATTTCACCCCACTGACTTAAAAGATGATGAAACAGTATGTTAATGTACTAGTTAAAGTGTTTTACATGTTAGAATTCACCCATATACACACACACACACACACACACACACACAGGTTTATCCTGAGGAAACCATTAATACCCACAGCAAAAGCTGTCCAGTATCACGGTCCCAATTACCAATTAGGGGACATTTTGGTTGACTACATAATAAAGTAATAGAGTAATAAAAGAGTTACAATAAAGTTAACTCAAAAACTTCCTGTCCAAGTTCCTGTTATACATAATCCAGACATTCTGCATTACTGGCATTTAGTGGAGTGTGTGTTGCTTCCTCACCTTTGGTGTCGTTGAGAGGGTCCATGTGTCGGTAGATGTAGCCCTCCAGGTAGGTGTGAAAGCGGGGTGTGGGAGGGAAGAAGGCCAAGCAGATAGCCATCAGCTCCCAGCCTCGCTCCAGGCTGTCATAGCGGAAATTCTCGGTGGTTTGGCGACACAGCTGGATGTAGAGCTCATCGCGGAGACCTTGGTTACTCCAACCACGCACCACCACCTGACAGAGGCAGGCAGAGAGCCAGGTGAGTTAATGAGAGCTGTCTCATTATGTTTCAACAATGGTCCCTTAAGCCTGATGTCTCCAACAACCATCGTTGAGACAGACTGGAGCATCCCAATCATAACTGTTCGAGCACTAATGAGCACTGACCACACCCCACAGCCGTTAGAGGCCTAAGATCTGCCACTATCCACCAGAACTAAAGACGCTGCCAATTTGCAGGTAACCTACTGACCCTGCCTACTGCTGCTGCTGCTGCTCTGTGCCTGCTGCTGCTGCTAAACTGCTGTGATGACTAAGCAGACTGTGTAGTGGATGTGTTTTGTCTTTCTTTCTAGTCACATTTGATCACCGTCGCCATCATCTAACATTTAAAGGGCCACCAAAACATGATGGAAGACGCACGGCCACCGCACACACACACACACACACAGCTGCTGTGATCCATACTTTCACACCAGCAATGGCTCAGATCATCATGTGTGAGAGGTCACCGCTGGTGATAAACTAACAGAGAATTGTTAGTATTCTGTGTTTCCCCAGAGACAGAGCTCTTTACCCCGTCTTTGTGGCGCCAGACAGAGCTCTGCCTCTTGAGAAAACACATGCAAATAGGCAAACACAAGCAAATTGAGAAAACGTCAGACTATGCTTCAAATAAGCTAAGCGACGATAAAGGTGTCTCCAGAAGACACTAAAGTCGGGTTATCGCCATCATTGTGTCAAAAAGACATTGTACAATACCTGCACATCAGCCAACAGCAGACACACGTTTTGATGTGTACACGGATGAACACATTCACCATATCAACTGATAAGGAAAACACGTCAGTGCTGTGTTTACTGCTTACTTCTTTTCTTTCAGCAGTAAGCTTTTAAACAGTTGTGGCTATTGTGAGTGAAACATTTGCCTGCTCACATGTGTAGCATACACAGAGCAGCATTAGCTTTCATCTGGAACTCCACCTGATGACTGTAAAGCCAATAATCAGCCTGCTTTTAGAAAAAAATGTCTAGCGCTAGTCTGACGCTTGCTGCTCAGCTATGCTAATCAGCTTTGTCTGCTGCTGTGTGCTGATACTTGATCAAATTCTGGTTCAATATGCTTTTTTCTCTTTTATCCAGGCATATTGGACGGTACCCATGGCCAAAGAGTTTCTGGGATTTTAATTAACCAGGAGGAAGCCTGAAAATGCCCTGGGGCCTCATTATAACTGTAGCGTACTCACAAAACAGGACTTGAAAGCTGTGTATGCCACTTCCCACAAAAAGTCTGAAAGTGACAAAACCAACTTTCTGAGAGAATGTCTACACCTCTCTGGAAACTGTGAGGCAGTCTTAACCACGCATGTAAAACACCTGTATGCTGCACTTAAATACAGTGTCTATTGGTTTTTAGATCGATCCTACGCACTGTTCTATAATGAGGCCCCTGATGTTTCCCCTCAATTTCACACTGTGAACAAGGACACGCAACTTCACAGTGTGAAGCCTCCTGCGTACTTCAGCAGTACTGCAGAGAAGAGGAAAGTCAAGTAATGCCGGCGCAGTTTTTCATCTGCAGACGCTGTGTGACCACACAAGTTATTTCAAGTTATTAGGTGTCATGACTATGCCTGAAACTGAAGTTGGAGGTTCAGACCATGGACATGATGGAAATCACAATGAAGACACCAAAGAAGACATGAACGAGTGAGAACAACAGCTTCTATGCATGAATGACAGAGTCTGAGGATGAGAGACCTCCAGGTTAGGCCATGAGCTAAGACAGGGCACTGGCTCAGGCTTTCCACTGACCTCCAAAGCCACAGAGAGAGGGTCGGCCTTGGATCGGCGGTCTCCCATGTAGGTCTGAATGAGCTTGAAGATGTCCACTGCCTCCCTCTTCACAGTGCGGTCTGAGGTCACAATCATGGGCTTCTTGATGGGCTCACTGCTCCAGGCCAGCATGTTGGCAATTGACACCTTTCTTCTAAACAGACCCTGTAAAAACAAGTAAGGAATGAAGAGAACCACAAGAGAAAATCAACAGAGATGGTTAGAGAGGTGGAAGAGGGATGGGTGAAGATACCCGGAGACAGCTGCACATTACTAGATTTTATGGCAAAGGAAACATCAAGACTGTAAAGACATAAAGTCCCCTTTCAGTCCCTGGCCAAAACCTTTAAAGCATCTTTTTAGGGTCACTGACTTCATATATGTTGAACGTTAATATTCATCATCATCATTATCCTAGCAATTATAACAAATTATTAACACTGGGAATAATTTGATTAGCACTAGTGAATTCATTATTACCTCATGTTTCAAATTCGAGACACAACCATACTGTGGACATGACTGATTGGGTCGGTACAGTAACACATAATGAAGGTTAACAACCGAGCACAACAGCTCACTTCACTTGTAAGGACCAGGGTGATTGTTATCTAGACTAACAGCCTGGTGCAGTGATGGGTTCGCACCTGGCCTCGCTCACAGCGGGCAGAGCACTGCTGTCTGCTGGTGAGTTTAAACAGGTCAAGCCAAGGGTCTGGACAAGACGAACAGCGCTTTAGAGTACTGTCTAAAAGCAAACACCCTGCCCTCGAGAAAATGCTTTAACCCCAATAATGGGCAGATCAGCAGCTAACAGTAAAAGGTTGTAATATGCTGTTTGCTGGGGGTATAGGAGGGGTTCCATTTATCTGTTCTGTTACCATATTCAGTGATTCCCTACCTGTGTGTGTGTGATTGCACGTGTGCCTGAGTTGGAGTAGGGCCTGACCAGCTACAACCTTTTCAGTCATCAGGGTATCCTCAAGTAAGTCAGCACCTCCACATCCACCATGCTTGACTGTTCTCATATACCCAGTCAGTCTGCACCTCTAAAAGTATTGTATTACATGTTAACTAACATCTAACATGTGCCTGCTTTGACTCCGGCCCCTCTACTCTGGATTCATCCTTTGCTGCCTGCCGACCCCTTCTCTCCCGGTTCTGGAACACTGTCCTGTCCTCAGATTTCCTCTGGTCCCTGGAGTGTATCTCCTTCTGCCTCCTTTCCCCTCTACTCACCTGCTCTCTTGTTCCCTGGAGACAATTGCTGGAAAACTGTCATCGCTCCCTGTCTGGCTTGTTCCCCCATGTGTATTTGCTGTGGTTTAATAAATTACTATGTTTCACTGGTAACCTGTCCCTCCACTTTAACACTACATAAATCCACTCACGCCTGCAAACGTCTGGATTAGTCTTCATCGTGGATGTGATCAACTGGCAGCCAAACCTGCATCAAATGCCTCTGCAGTAGTTATGGCTGTTTATCGGCTCCGCCTCCAACTGGCAGTGATGTAAATGCTAATTTTCCAGCACAATGCAAATGCATCAGCAGGCAATGTGAAAACAGTCCATCACCTATTTAAGCAGGTATACATGTGTTCACAAAACCTGCATATATGCACTAACTTTGGTGTGAATGGGGTATGTGTTTGCCTATGTCAACACCTAAATTGACATGTAACAGGTATAGCAACCAGTCCTTAACACACTGGATGCCTCTAAGTACTAAGGGTTAGTAGTATATAAAGGTATAATTGCTCTGTATGTCAATAAACATGCTTCAAACTTTAAGCTGTTCTTTGCGAGGATAAGAATGAGCCTTCGAGCGCTGTTGTTTTTAAAGCAGCTCAATCTGATTAGTGTTCAGCTGATTGACATTAACCAGGTTTTCAGTAAGAGATCAACGTTAACATTTTAATTTGATGGTGTTTGTTCACAGACTGTGCAAAGGTCCACTGTTTCATGTGTAGATTGATTAAAATCCAGTTTGTGATGTATGAGTAGTGGAAATGACATGACCACGTTTTTCATCACAGCATATCATTCATTACGTGAGTCTTTCTGAAGACCAACGTTCACAACATTTTAACAGAAGACAGAAAATCAACAAAAGACACATGATCTGTATGTCAAGTATATTCAAAGTGAGATACACACACTTCCTCTGGGGTACCTGTGTATGTTTGTTGAAGTGCTTGGACGCCCAGTTCTCAATGTCGGTCTCTGAAGAGGGCTTTCTCAGGGTGAATTCTGGGAAAATGCCACAGCTGGCACTTGGCATCATATTCCTGGCATTTCGACTGGCTTCAAACTGGGCACAGGCTCCGAGGTCCTCCGACTGACAGGTGAAGATGAGGAGAGGGACAGAGGAAACAGGAAACGTCATTCATCTCTGGGTTGCTGCAGAACATTTGGAGTGGCTTGAGAGCTGAGTGTTTCCTCGGTGCTCAGGAGGAGCTGACTGGGATTAATACTGACGTGTTAATACGTCAATGTCCACAAGGTTATTTCGGTGCAACAAAGACTCCATTTATTCTTTGGTACCTTGATTGAAATAACAATCTAAAGTAAAATCTGTGGTTAAAAAGGAAAATAAAGCAAGAGGACGGACATCACAACTACAAGAATCTGTGTATTTTAACTTTGACCAGCTGTGTACTTTAACTTTGACCAGCTGTGTACTGATCACATAGCCATGAGACCGACAGCCCTCTGAACATCTCATTCTCAGAAAGAATGTGCATTTCCTAAAATCTCAAAATATAAAAAATGGAATGCTGCTCTCTTTATATTATTATGCTGCATTCAGTTTTGTGGTTATTGAGATTTCTGTGAATTAAGGCTATTTCATACTTTTCCCACCATAACCTTGCTTGTGTCATACCGCAGGTAGCTGCAAATGTTACATGACAGTTATTCTGGTCTCCTCACTCCCGCTCTGTTGCAGGATAACACTCTCTTCTACATACTCTGTCCCTGTGCGTTCCATCCTCAATTCTGCTCCTGTTCTCCAACCACCCTGTCTACTGCTTTTTCTTTCTACGTCTTCTTTCAGAGGTGGATGCTGGCGAGCAGATTGCTCCCTGCACGCTCACAGCTTAAGCTCAAGTACTGCAATTTCAAAAGAAAGGGGACGCAACAGAAATGGTGGGAGCGGAGGAAGACAAGCAGATGAGCATCAGTCTATTTTCCTCTTGGCTGAGTGCTTCTCAGCTCTCTGATCTCCACAGGGCCTCTGAGGACTCCAGCCAGTATATGTGTTCATTACATATCTTCTTCTTTACCTTACACTCATTGTGTTGCATGGGTGAGTTTTAGGCAAACTCACAGGCACTCTCATCATCCCGTCACACATTTCTGGCACACACAGACATCCTCTAACTTATTTAATGAAAAATGACTCCATCCTTAGATTCAACCCTTTCATCTCTGATGAGGAGCTCAAGTGTTACACTGGTGAGCTACCCAGTGACACATCCTGTTCAGTGCTTCAACATTTCCTGCTGCTGCACATTTAAAGCTTCCCACCAAGAGGTTTTTATTGTGAAGCCTTTACAGAAAATGCACTGAACAGGATTTATCATAGAGTCAGTGGAAATGGCTTCAGTCAAAGCTAACACACTATTTACATTTAACACTGGTCAACGCTCAAAGAGTGCTGACAAAATGATTTCACCTCAAGCTCCGTTTAGTAAGTTGTAATAGAGCTTTCAGTTGTATGAATCACATGCTCTTTAGTGGTAGATGGATGCCCAGTTGCCATGGGGATAAAGATGTTCAAATTCTATTTTCACAGAGTACTTTAAGTCTGAACATCTACATTTCCAGCAATCGGGCGATTCAATTTGCTGATAAAACTCATGAGATATAAAAGGAATGTTCTTGTACTGGATGCGTATCACATGATGTGTGTACTGTTCAGAAACGTTCAGCATAAAAGGGATCACATTCTCCAGAAACACCACCCCACAGACCTGACTGGACCGATCACTGGTGACTCTGTGTGTGGTAGCTGTATTTCAGCTCAGTGGCTGTGTGCTTGATCAACCGCTCTCAGTTATATTAGATATCACACAGTATCCACAAAATCAGCATACCTGGTTTCATACCTGCTCTATGTTGTAGAATCTACATCTGCTCTAGAGACCGTGTTGATCAAGACTTAGCCTTTGATTGTTGGATTCTTTAAATACTTGATCTCCAGTGACTTTTTAAATATTTGCAATTGAGTTTTTGTAGCTGATTAACCCTGTATCCAGACAGCTGAAATGACATACACATATAGTAATGGGTACTGATTTATGTAAATGATGTCAATGGCATCAAGAAATACGAGCAGCCACATAATCAGACAGGTTGTAAACTGATGGCAATCCAAGTTGTAATAAAGTGGTATTATCCTATTCTCTTGAATGTGGAGTCCCAGCATGCAACAGTACCTGTGAGGGGTGGAGGTAGGGCTCAGGGGAGGCCAAGTTGGTCTGGACAGAGAGACTCTTCTCCAGCAGGGCTTGTGGGAAACCCAGTCGATCGAAGGTGCTGCGTTTCCAGTGGTGGCCATCGCTCTGTGCCAAGGCTTCATCCTCACTGAACGCCCTTACCACAGGTCCCGGTAATGGCAGAGGCACTGCCCCGTCGCTCTCATAGCCATCTTTGGAGCTGCCACCCTGGGCCTGCCCACCTCCCTGGCCCGAGTCCCAACTGCTCCTCTGTTTCATGACCTGCTGGGCCTCCCATGCTAGCCTGGCCTGTGCCAGCATTGCCTCAGATGCTGTGCTTGCCATGTCCCCCTCCAGCCCCCCGCAGCGTGCCAGCTCCTGGGGCAGGGACGGCTTACGGCTCTTGCGTTTGCGGTTACCTCCGGGGGAAAAAGCCCCAGGACCGCCTGTCGAGGAGGAGGAAAGTGAATGGGTCTGGCTGGACGTCCAGGATATGGAGTCCTCATAAAGCAACCTCTGGCCTCCCTCTCCTCCCTCCCCACTGTAGTCCAGCAGTAGGCGGGGATCCCTGATGAGAGACTGGCTGTGCTGCAGAGTATAAGACCCTCCATATGAGCCACCGTAGCCCCCTGTAGTACCGTAACGCAGCAGACGGTCAGCAGTCTTAAAGCGAGGGCTGGAAGACGATTGCTCCACGTACACCAGCTGCTTGACATACTCCTTCCCCACGGGGCTGTACTCCAGACTCTGGGTCTTTTCTGGACACTTCTGCCTGGTCAGAACCAGCTGGCCATAGGGCGACTGGCCCTGCTTAGGGGAGTGATAGAGGGGGGCGGAAGACTTGCGAGCAGGTGACTTGCCGGTACCATAGAGGGAGGAGGAGTCAGAGAGCTGCATGTCACTTGGAGGCTCTTCATATATGGGAGGAGGCTGGTACTCTGACGGCGGTTCCTCATACAGCGGGGGGTCATAGGCGTAGCGTGGCGAGGGAGGCTGGGAGTCAGCTGAGGAGCGACGGTGAGTGCCGGTCCCGCCCAATTCGGCTCGCTTCAGGAATGGAGATTGACGACGATCGGTGTAAAGAACAGGGGAACCATCAGGCTCTGAAGACGGGTTTCCGCCAGAGGAGCGGCGGGTTCGTGAGGTGGTGCCCCCTCCAGAAGGAGGGCCAGGGGTGGGGGGGTCACAGGGGGAGTAACCATTTCCTTGGTGAGCTAAGAAGCTTGGTTCCCTATCTGTCACCTTGATCAGCATTCGCTCCTTTGTACCAGTGTTCCACCTGAAGGGAGAGGTCCTGGGAGGAGAGGGGATGGGTGGAGAAAAGAGGGGAGAGAGAAGATTTATTCAGGGATGAATTAAGGATGATAGGGCAGTGTGATAAAGAGCTGTATGTCATATTTATACCACAGGGCAATACTTTGAAGAAGCTATTTTTATTAAAAATCCAGTATGCTCTTTATATTTCCTACATGTTGCTGTTCCCCTTTATATCCTTGGCACCAACTATAATAATCATTTACATGGCCTGATGGTGAGATGATGACATAAGATGAGGAAAGTTCACTTTAAGTCATTTAAGATCCAGAGATCCCATAATACCGGACTGGCTAAGCAGAAGAGCTGCGTGTGACGAAGAACAACGGGTGAACTGGGGAGAAGGAGTGAAGTGTGACATCGATTGCGGCACTGGCCACCCTCTGTCTCCAAACACTTCCACACATTGATCCCCAGGGCCAGAGCTCAATAGTGGCACTTAAGAGTGTAGACTCGTGGATGTTAATATGCATGCGTGAGGGAGAGGGAAACAAAGAGGGTGGGATTAAGTGTTACAGGGCTGTCCTGGCACCCATCACAACATGCTCTGGACTCTTACCCACTTTCTCTCTCTTTCTTCTTCAGCCCAGTCTACAGCTTCTCTTTCCCCATCATGTGACTATCTATTCTCCCTTCGGAAAGCCTTTTCTCACTCAGCCTCCTTGATTCAACTGCACGATGACTCTATTAATGTCTTTCTAGCTTAAATGACTCATAATCACTTGACCTTCAGATCAATTTACACATTGCCTCCCTTTTCTGATCTGTCTCCACGGTTCTCCAACATTGCAACGTCGATCTGCAGATCCTTTATCTTCATGTCATTTTTCAAATCAAAACTAATTTCTGTTCCTCTGCTGCATCCGACTGCGATGTCTCACTTGGTGTCAACAAATCTAATCGTCAGACAGTGGCCAGAAGAGTGCAAGTATTGGTTGTGCCCAAATAATAAATCAGCAAAGAGATATTGACAGTCATCTGGATCCACACTGGCTACACTTCTCTCACACTTCTATCATTCATCTATTCTGTTTCGATTCTGAGGTGAAGCTGTTGGCTGATTTTATTCTCTTCATGCTTTCAGCAGCACATATGGATGGATTCTCAGAGTCACACATTGGTCTGTAGCTCTGTGTATGCAAAAGAAGCTGAGCATTTCTCAGTTCTGGTTAAATGTTCTCTTTCATGATCATTCATGTAAACACTTCCTTCCTGTCCCATTAATGTCAAATCATTTCAGTCAGAACACAAACCGTCATCCTCCTATCAGAGGACTGGCAGTTTGATCCATGGCTCCACTGAGCTGCACAGAGAGGTGTCTGCGGGCAAGGCACCAAACCCCAAGTTGCTCCCAATGGTTGATCCATCAGTGTGCAAATGAGTGTGAATGCTTTGTTTCATTTGTACTGAGTAGCTGCCATCAATGTATGAATGGATGTAAATGGCTACGTCTGAGTAGTCAGAACCTTTTTTCTTTTGGTGCAAATAGATTACAATGGAGAGTCCAAACTCTAACAGTGGTGACATATAGTTGGCATATTTCTTAACAAAAGAAACAGAAAGATTCGGATCCACCCCGTCATGAGACAAAGGTGAGTCTGAATGATTGTTTGAGGAGGGAATGTGATGTTTTCATTCATGTCCTTGTCATTCATCTTCATGTGCCAGCTTTTGTTGGTACAGTAACTCCCACTGCGATGATGACCAAGTTAATTCAACAAAAAGATGTAGACTAAGTCAAATGATGCCACTACCTCCATCTTGCAACGCGGTTAAATAGACAAGAATTTGATTGATCAATCAAATGATTGTTTCTGACAGCAGCATTGTAAAAGATCCCAGTCTCAATACTGAGCAGAAGAACCTGGGCTGAAGACAATTTAAGCATCAAACGGGGAACAATGCCCAATAAATAGCCATCATACTGTTACAGTACAACAGTTTGATCTAATCAAATACTAAAATAAATTACTATATATTGTAACAGAACCTATGAACGTCTGGTGTATTTCTACAGAAAATAAGCTTCATCTGCACATGAACGTGACAGTGCAGAGGTGATATAACTGAACTTGGTGCTGAGGGGACTGTACCGCAATACTGCAGCCCTGCTTTGCTGTCCATGAAACAAAAGACATAAAGAGGTATTTCTTAGAATTAAAACTATTCTTTAAATCAAATGAAAAGCATAAAAAATGTTTTTTATTCACAAATCACGTCAATCAAAGAACAAATGTTCAAAAACGGCATTTAACGCCCACAGCGAGTGACTTGTTTTGTTGCCTTCAAGTTTGATATTCAGTACTTTAACAAATGCAGCTTGGGTCTGACTGAGCCTGTTTTTTAGCCACTTTGTGACGATCAAAGGCAAACACAATGGAATATAAAGGGAATGAAGACATGGAAGGAGAAAAACCAAAGCTTAACAGAATCCCAATCTCTGTGGTTATTTGCTGTGACTTAAAAAACACATTATGCCTTTAGTGTAAAATCTGCATGTCTAAATTCAAATAGTGCTCGTATACCTGTCTGTAACAATTATAACAAACCTGTGAGGGGAAAGGTGATGGCTTGGAGGATCTCACTGGTGTGAATAATGTCTGTAGCAAACAAAACTGCATGTGGCGGCTAAGCTAAATTAAAGTAGTATGATTTAAAACTACTGGTAAGCACAGCATGAAGGCCACAGAGGGTAAAATGAAGGGTGTGCCACTGGACTGTGAACAGCCACCGCTGGAAATCATCCTTTCAGCTCCTTGCAGTCAAGGAATGCTGTGGCTATTCCCACTGATTCACCGACTTGCAGTTTATGTGTTAATGAAGTTGTTAGTCTTACATGCCACAAATGGTGGCTTTTTCAAGCTATAGCATATAACGCTGTCATGACAATAATGATTTGTTTCCTTTACTCTCAACCCATGGAAACGTTTCCAATTATTATTTTCCAAACTAATTCTGTTACTGTTAGATACTGCAAACAATAATGTTCTAGCCTCTTTTTTGACCACAGTGGATTTATGTTGCCCACATCACCTACACCTGGCCCAGATACAGTTGCCACTGCTCACACATGTGTGTGCAGATATGCATTATTGTTGCTGTTGGGACAAAGATCTATTTACACAGTCACACTGTGGAGATTCGCCAAAATGTGAGTCCTCATTAAGGAAATCATTTACATTTTAGGGTGAAGACTTGGTTTAGGGTTAAGGTAAGGTCTGGAACGAGGAAAGTAGTGGTTAGGGTGAGTCTCCAGGAAATGAACGTTAGCCAGGTAATGTCCTGAAATATTGTAAATACAGCTGAACATGTGTGAGTGTGAATGTGTGAGACTGAAAGACACCTCACATATCCTGATACCCAATCCAATATTGGGTATCCTGGTACCCAATCCAATATTGGGTATCAGGATATGTGAGAGCAGATCTCTCGGCCATCTGTAGTGGCATTCAGCAGCTGTGCTACTAGGCATTTCACCACACACACACACACACACACACACACACACACAAGATAAAAGATCTAAAGAAAAAAGTAGCTTCAGGCCAGTTTCTTGGACCATCCATGAATTATTCCCTTTTCACAGTAGAAAGCCAGGTGAAGGCTTCTTGCAAAGTGGTGGCAATGCCAATTTGTACTTTTTGTGTATTTGGACCAGGAACTAGATGTGTTTTACCCTGGTTTATTAACAACTAAGCCAACTGCAAGCCATAACACTTAGGCATTAACAGCTCCAATACATTTGAAGAACAATGACCACTCGAACAGTTAGCTGCCATTAAACCAAGGTGACAGGGCTTTTTATTGCAGACTTTAAGCATTTCACTGCATTTATATTGATAAATCTAAGACATCTATTCAAAGACAGCTGTGTGTGTGTGCCCCCTGGTGGGTAGCTTGTGTTTCAGCAGTTGGATTCTTCATTTGTCATGTACAGCAGTTAGTATAAAGCTGTCACTGACATTAAAATTCTTAGACCTCAAGAGGAACAAAATCTAATTAGAATCTAAGATATATAATAGTCCTGCAGCCAAAGTATAGGAATATAATACAGCATATAAATTTATATATGATACATGATGAGAAAAGGTTGTAGTTGTGCATTTAAACACTATCTATTTAGTATTGTATGCATATGCATTTATATACTGTATAAATACTGTATATACTCTGAGGGATAAACAGAGAGTAATACAGTATAATACAGCTTACTGTGATTTGGATAGTTCTAACAGGTAGCAATAAATATATATATCCTGATGTGTTTGTACACTGTCACTAAGTATGACAGTAGTGTGAAGCAGTATAGAGTATGAGTGACATCCAGGTGTCTGTGCAGTGTGAGTTAAACATCAGCGTGTGAAGTCTGAGGGCTCAGGAGTTGTGCAGTCTCATGGCCTGCAGAATGCTGTGGTACTGCCTGCCAGACAGCTGCAGCTACAGTTTGTGGCTGAGGCGATTAGGGTTTCACATTCGTCTTTTTGCCTTCTTTCTAAGTGTGCAGCATTTCTCTATGGTTGGCAGCTCAGTTTGAGTGATGGGCTGGCCAGTCTCCACCACTCGCTTACAGTTGAGGGCAGTGCAACTGCCGTACCTGGGGATGGAAGTTGTTGTCTTGGCACCAAGATGACCTCACCTGACCTCTGTGTGCGGTGGGATGGACCAAACTAAACCAACATGCCCCTGCCAACACAAGGTGTCGGCTATGTTGAAAAGCTGCTCCCCTCTGACTGTAGCAGCACTGGCAGTCCAAAAGAAGCCAATTACGTGAACATGAGTAGATGACTTTAACCATCGGTGCTTGTGTGTTTGTATCTATTGTGTGTGCATACAGGTCTGTGATTGGTGTGTATCTGCTGTACAGAAAGTCACTTAATAGTTGAGCACAGATGAACAGTGATACTGATATCCTCGATGCATGTTGCTGCAAGACCACATGTGACAGGACCAGTTTTCATTTATTCATTTCTGTCCCTCCTGATCTCTCTTCAGCTCTCCATCTCCACCACTTCTCTGCCCTCCTTCTCTCCATTTGTCCCTCCCACACTCCCTCCCCTTAATAGGATCCTTGGTGTGTGTGGGGCAGTAAAGCTTTGTAGAGGTCAATAGCTCCCATCTGTCACAGAGGAAGCTGTGTGGTCTATGACAAACTGCCTGTCCTGCTCTCCTTAACAGCACTCACTCTCTCCAGAGGCCATCTTCAGCCTCCTCACTAAATAAACTGCTAAATGCTACAGCTAAATGCTGATGGTGAACCAGTGCAGCAGAGAGAATGTCAAACCATCTGATTCTATTTTGCATGTGAATGAACCAACTGACATCATTATCATCAGGGGGTATTTTTATACAGGACTGTTATCATGCCAAAACTAACCATTAATAACAAGCAAGAGCTTGAGCCTTTCAACCTCCAATGACCTTGTTTTAATGGGACAAGAAGACACTGTGAAAGGAGTTGATGACGTTCTGTGTTTCTCACAATCAACAGAGAATCTGCTACCAGGCAAGACCACAAAACTATGCCTCATGAGTTTGAGTTATCACAACACAGAGGGGTTTAATCATGCTGACTCATGCCAAGACACATTGAAACATGCTGCTGATAGTGCTCTGATAGTGAACAAAAGCAAACGTAACAAACAACATAAAGACAGAATTCGTGGTGATGTTTGCCAGTTAACTCCTGCAGAGAGCAAAGATCTTGACAGGTTCAGTAATGACCAGGCTGCTCTGCAGTTTTGGATATTCGTGGTCCCCAGAGGGTTTAATCTCTAATGTGTCTGGTGACGTCTGACCTTTAGCACCACTTTTACGCCAAAACTTCTGAAGAAAGATGGAAATCCAACTGCAATCTGAATGCCACTGTAATAAACATGTTCATGATCTCAAGGGTTCTCTCTTCAACTCATAAGGCTACAAATTTCAAACTCAATGGGTGAATGCTGCAGTAGCTTGGGGCTATCAGCAGATCATTATTGCTGCTAAAATTGCAGCACTAGTCTGACAAATCTGTGTCACTATACATGTTCTTCTCCTTGGGCTACATACAGACAGAGTATGTAATTGTCTCCGAGCAGTGATTTGTTGTTCCTTTGAGTGTATACAATGTGAATTACTGGCTGGAACACAGTCAGAGCACTTGCACGCTGTGTACTCTGTGTGAGTGTGCATTGGTGCCAGTGCATGTGTGTGTGTGTGTGTGTGTGTCCTCTTGCTGAAGTAAAAAAGACATTTACAGGACACTGTGACCCCAGCCAGGCATATCCACCAATCACTGCAGACTGCAGCAGATTACAGCAAACCAGCAACCAACACTGGTTTGCAGGAGGAAGGTGCTGATAGGATACCGAGAGTGAGAGACAGAGACAGAGAGAGTAAGAGAATAAATAGAGGTGAGAGGCTCTGAAGGTGAGAAAGGATAGAAATTAATGGATAGTGACAGAAACTGATAGGGGGAGGGGATGGGTGATAAGATAGAGAGAGATCCAGGGGAAAGGATGGAGAGGAACTGACACAAGGACAGCAGGACAGAAACACTACAGGTGGCATATAAAGTGGGTTAATAAAAACCAATTTATGTCATTTGAGAGACACATATGTGTTGGAAGTCAGGACTCTGCAGACTCAACTGGAGAGAGAATGAAAAGTCTCAACTGTCGGCTTTGGCTTGAACCCTTCTTACAAACTAACTGTGGAGGTATTTTGGGGTTTCAGTACAACACCGTGGACTGGGAGCAGGATCAGTTGATGGTATAATAAATAAACGGTTTTGCTTGTGTTTGTGACCTCCAAAATAATAAATAGGTCCCAGCAGGTCTTTCTTTTCCACTCCCTATCAGGTGACCACCAGTCTTACCTGTCAGCATCGTCTCTGTTGCCCTGTTTTTCAGAAAGCTCCTGATCGAGGGAGGAGGAGGTGCTTCCCTCTCGACTGACTCCGCTGTTACGTCCCGGGCTGTTGTCAGCTGACGCTCTCCCCCCTCCACCTCCTCCACCTGTAGGACGGGGGTTGGTGGCATCAGTGTGCTGCTTCAGAGTCTGCAGCTTGGCCAGGGGGATGATGTCACAGCCCTGAGGCCGATGCCACACTGTGCGCTGAGTGGAGGCGTTGTAGTAGTAGAAACGTGAGGTGTTGGGATCGAACAGTTCCCACCACTGGTTGTCACCGGTCCGCTTGATGCAAACACCCTGCGGAGGGTCCCACACGCACTCGCCTGTCAGTAAGTTGGCGTACATACGCTCTCGCGTACGTGGCTCAATGATCTCCACCCACTCCAACCTGCAGGGAGAGAGTTCACAGTCAGACTTTTGGTACATTAACCATGAAATAAACAGGAAGTAGAGAGCGAACTCTGGACTGACTACTGGAGGTCCACCTCCGTCTGCAACATCAACTGACAGAAGATCAGTGCTTCAGCATTTTCATAACTAACAAGCAAAAGAACTTTTGATTGCTTCTCCAATGACCAAACAGACCAAGCAAGACCAAGAGGACAAAGAGACCAACACAGTTTATCCCACTGTAATCTTCAGGAAGGCTATTTAGACACTCGTTTTACTGTGAACATTACTGTTTCAGTCTGGTATTTGACTTAAATCAATTATACAGCACATTCTGTTCAGTAACCTGAGCAACAGAAGATAAAAGTGCACAGCAGGTTGTTAATGGAATACAGCATCACAAAGCTGCAAAGGGATGACATGGAGCTACTACATTTTATGAATAATAAAATGAAAGCCCACTACTGCACTGCCTCCATGCACACACACAAGCACACATTCTCATATGTCTTTAGCTCTGATGCAGCTGTTCGTACAGCAGAAGGAAGAATGGAAGCAATAATATGACTCACATACACCTTAAGAGACACACACGCACACAAATAGCCCATCACACATGCAGTTAATAAATGAACATTTGAACAGATTTGTAAAACCACACAGGCTGCACGCTTGCTGGCCTAATGCTGCTGTGTGCAGACAAGTTGTCGATGGGTAAGAGGTCAATCAATTGAGCAGGGAGAGAGTGGGTGGATACCTCTGTGTCAATTCAATTGAGTTTAATAGTGGATGCAGCAAGAGCAGAAGATGAGTTGCTGCTGACAAAGACTTCAATACCAGGCGTTTGGCAGGATTTTGGAAGATTTCCCAGAAGCAGCACAAGCTCAGGTCATTAGAAGGTTTAATGCCAAACCAATAACGAATGTATCCCACTAACAAGTATCAGGTGTTTCTGTTCCTGATATATTCTATTGCTGATGTCCAAATACTATTAAAAACACATGTAGTCTCATTGTTGTGACAGTGTTTCAGGATTCACTGATTCTTTGGGATTAGGAACGTGGGCACTAATCTGAAAGACATGGGTTTTGGGATCCACAAACCCTGACAATCCAGCTATTCTGACTGCTCAGGAATTACAACTAATCAGCTGCTTTATTTCAATGAGCTAATCAGTGAGCGAGGTGTGGCTGAAGAGCATCTCATTCCGATGATCCACTCAGACCTGACTGGTACTGACAACACAGCTTAAAGGCTACGGCCTCTTCTCCAAATGACGGAGGGACCCAGCATCGACCAGTCCTGACAGCTGATGGATCGGCGAGAGACTCGGCCAATATCAGATGAATCCTTTCCCATACCCATAATGCACCTGCTTGCACCTGCTAACTACTTACTGATCTGTGGATATTATGTGCAAGATGACGAGAAGATGACACGTTTGAAAAGTTATTGACAGTTCAGACAAATCATGTTATGTAAGCATTTTCATCATAATTTTACTGTCCTCGCTAAATTTACTGCTGAAATGTTTAACAGTGTAGAAACACAAGTTGTCTGAAAACCAGGGAGGTTGGAAACAAACCAACAGTTTATTCATTATTCATTGACAAATTCATAAATCCTCCTTAAAGTCATTTAACTTCTCTGTGGTAAGCCGCGAGCCAGGTGCGGTTCTCCTCTTGGTTAATCCAAGAATTAAGCAAATGCTATCAAGTATATACTTAATTCTTGCCGACAATGGCTGTTTTAAGATGCACTCCCTGGAACTGTGGCAAAGATGTGGAAGCAAAGCAGCGAATCCACTTTTCTAGAGCTGGTGTCTTTTATGAATGAGAATATAGCTATATGAATGGATAACAGTGTATGCCAGAGTTAAATACGCATCTGTATCTGTAACAAACATTTTCTTTACCTTGCACTGACACTGAGCACAGCAGCATGGGCTTTTGTGCAATTGTTAGCTAGGATGCTGTCTCTGTCCCCAACCACACTGAAAGTTTGTCTAACCTAGAGGTTTGTTTCCCATTGATCAAAATGCAATAATATCAATAATGATTACACTAATAGAATATTTAACTGCTCAGGACAGAAAAACATCTGTTTTTGTTATTAGTTTTGTTGTCAGTTTCCTTGTGATTCCAGACTTTTCCATCTCTCTGTAGAATTCTCTGCCAGTGTGAATAACTCTGCACTTGAAGCTGCAGAGCCTTGTCGAGGACTAGGGCAGCCACAGTTACTGCTAGCTACTGTGTGTGCGTGTGTGTGCCTGTGTGTGTGTGAGAGAGAGAGAGAAAGAAGAGAGAAAGAAATGGTACATCAGCTGTCAGAGTGAATGCTTGTCAAATGAAGCAGAACAGGCTAGTTAAATAGAGAGATCCAGAGCGGAGATAGTAGGATTAATTGGCCATAATTGGTTGATGTGTTGGTGTTCCAAATGACCCAGTTTAGCTGGCGACCATTCTGAATTTGAGATCAGTAAAATACCAAACTGTCAGAGTGCTGCCTGTGCTGGGTGAAGTGTTAGTTGTAGCTCTGTCACTTGGACAGTTGTCTCTAAACACTTCCTCTACTGGACTTTTGTGATGTCAAGGTTAAAACTGCTGAAGCCCCTGAGCCAAAGGTCAGGGAACTTCTCAAAACCCATGGGCTTATTCGCAGCATAATCTGTAGTCATGCACACAAATTGCTCTATCTTGTTAGAGCCAAGATAAGCTTTGGGAAGCACGTTCTCAATAATCTCAGTGAAGTTATCAGTGTGGTCTTTTAGGGTCTCTGGGCAGCTGGATTCCAGTTTCCATTCTGGTGTTAAATAATGTATGATGGAGCTTGTGCATGTTTCACCCCAACTTCCACCTACTAACCATAGATGGCAGCATACCAAGAGCCCTGTGCCAACCTCCTGGTCACATCAGCTTTCATCTTGTTGTACATTTGTGACATCTCTGTTCTGGAGGTGAACCGTCTCCTACTTTTCTAGTTTTCAGTGTGGCTAGGCATCGGCTTGGTAAGGAAGGAACCCACTACACAGTACTAACATACCTGTACAGAGGTAAAATAAGAAGAAAGCGGCTACTCACCTACATAGCATTACATAACCTAGCTAAAATTCACTGGTAACCAGACGTTACCTAAGATTTAGAGCTTATATTATAACAGTTAACATATAACATTAGTCTACATTAATCAACACTACATTAGCATTATGATTAGAATTTTACATGGAGTTAGGATCCATACCTTTTCTATACATCCACTTCACCTTTATTTTGCAGGGAATACATAGAGCAAGCTGAGCCTTCAGCCATGCTGACAGGCTTAGGACTTTGCATTGATTGGAAAGATGCAAAAAGATGCAGTTTCCCCCTATTTGTAGCCAATTCAGGAAGTCAATGTCGGCATGTTTGCAGGCGAGCTTGACATCTCTTTGAAGGAACTCATGTAAGGGTATTGTTGATTAACCCAAATCACAATCCTCATTATTATGAAAATTCACCACTTTCAACTTATTGTGCATTTTGTAACAATCCTTGATCCCTGATATAATTCTATATCATCCTTACATGAGTAATGTTTGTTATTGGGAAGCATAAAGAACTTAAGTGGTCAGTGATAATAACAACCAAACTAAGCCTTAAAAACAATTCAAGCTCCAATGTCAAGTTCATTTTCACAACTTGTCATTTAAAATAACTTAAGACACTATACTGCTGATAACAATGTAAAAGAATGCACCAACAAGACACACAAAGAAAGAAATCAGGTTTCAATTATTTAGATGGATATAGCTCTTGCACACATCCACACCTCTGCTGCGCCACAGCACTTCTCCCTTTCCCTAATCTGATCTGATCTTGGAGCCTCCTGCTGATTGGACATCTGTACAGTGTTGTTCAGTGTTAGCCTGTGGTTCCTCTTAACAGAGAGCCCAGCCTGGGCAAACAAATGCTAACGTGTTCTATTTGGGTAATGCTTTGACTCAGAGCGCAGAGCTGTGTGTGCACACAGATTCAGCCTTGATGACCCCTGTGAGAATCAAATCCCCTCTGAAAAGTCTGAGGCTGTTTTCACAGCTAGTTGGTTCAGAGCAGTCAGATCAATCCCTGGAGAGCTTCCCCAGGGAAAAAAACGCAGATAAAGCCACCAACACAAAACTGAAGTGCCTTATCTAACCAAACTGAAGTAAGTACTGTGTATTATGGGTTAATTATGCAGGGAATTAAAGGTCAGTTAAGGGTAAAGGGTATTAGTTCTACTCTGGAACAAAGTGCTTTTCCCTTGTACAATATGAAACTAGTCAAACAGAAAGACAAAAAATATTACATTTAGCCCAGGTTGCTTAAATTCAACTTAATATTTAACTAAATCAGGGCATAGAGGCCCTGACCCTGGCAGTGCTGATTGTTCTTTTACCCTCTTAAAAAAGGTCAGTCTGCAGTTCTTCTGCCAGGGCATTTCTCTCAATGAAATCAATGCAACACTGTTGCTGGGAGACTACTGAGCATTCGGACAACACTTTTATAAGGTATGAATAGGATGAGGGGTTTGGACAGGGATGAGGAGTGGAGGTGGTTGGGGATAGAGGGGTGCTAACCTAGATTTATTTACCTCAAGCACTGAGAAAACCTTTATTTGAAAAAGGTTTCTAGGACACACGTGTTATTTTATAATTTTAGTTTTAGGTTTGACTTATTTTAGTAAGAACAATTGTAAGTCATTGGTAATTGAAAACAGTATTTCTGTTCAAAAGTGTCAAACTAGTGAAATATGCGAATCTGTGGCCTTGTCATACCGTAATAGGAAAAGCACATTAACAAATGAAAAATGTCTCAGTTCTATTAGGTGTCCCAGGAGCCATAACAGCGATCCAGGATGCACAATACCAGAGTCATGGGACTGGCTCACCTAACAGTCACTTTGAATCTAATCATTTACACCTATGATGTTCCTGCTATGACAAGCTAAAATGTCTGCTACCAGCTATTAGCATGATGGAATCTGTGTGTCTGTGTGAGGATACACAATATGCAATGTGCCGTGTGGCCAGTGAAATCCAGTTTTAGCAAAGACACTTACATTATGGAAAAAAAAATGAAATACAGTGAACATTGGATAGTATATACCGTATAGTTATCTACCAAAAGATTGGTAGATTGTGAAGAATCATCCAAGAAATGAGCAAAACTGACTGCTGTGGTAACTGACTTATTATTTAAGTTGTCAGCACCAACATATTCATGAGTTCCTTAACATTAATTTATGCTAATTCATAATTTTTCACATTCAAAACCTTCCCAAATGATGATGATGGTTTACATCTGTTCACTGCAGGGAAGTGCATTTTATGTAGCATCCTTCATAGATCAGTACAGAAAACACTGTAGGTAATATATTACTAATATTAATATAACTATGAAAACAACCCATCTGCTGCCCATGACCCAATATGCGCATTATTAGAATCTCGGTTTGTGAACCTAAATCTGCATTAAAACCGATATATGTTTTTATTCCATCCCGGATGACAAAGGGTGGACCTGTCCCTTGAAGCGGCACAATGTCTTCGGTGCTGTGCTTCTTGGCTGAGAATGCTCATCTTCTTGTTCCACATTCATACACACAACACTCTAATTTAGATTCCACAAAAAATGCCATTGCTGTCAAAGAAATGAATAACTATTTGTTATGTAAATGGAATTGGGGGGGTAAGCAACATTAGGCCCTCTGAGGTAGTAACACACTCACGTTATCCTGCCTGTATGTGTCTCAGCACATTAATAACACTTCCTATGGCTATCATCTTACCTCAGAGGCAGACATGGAGTTCAGTAAACACATACTGTTCTGAGGTTTGAACCTGAGACCTTTCAGTTAAATGGTGGTCTCCTCTCACCAGACTGTCCTGCTTCTGTGTACCTCTTTGATTCCGTTAGCGATGATCCTGGCAGACAGCAGGGTCTACACACGATAGATGAGAACAGATCCGTCTCAAGGCACACCCATACTCACATATCGCCCTAACCCTTACCCTCAAGAACAGTTTGAGGGACCCTCTGTGGTGATTCAGAACCTTGGTTGCATTTAGCTGTTTTAGTGTTAAATAGTTTTTCATTTTAATAAACACACAGGCCCAACTTTTGCTACGTGTCTAAAATGGTTTATTAGTTTGAAAACTCTGGAATTGAGTTTTAGTTTGGAAAGGGAGAAACAGAAACTTTTGGAAATGAAGATGCATCCACTGGCTACTAGTGGTTAATGCAACATGGATAACGAATTACAGGCATGGCTGACCTACTGCCTACATCGTAAGAGGAAAGCGATTATTTAAACAATTGGCAAAGATTCTCAATGATTCTAATCCCAGTGGCATTATCAACCCTACATGGGGCACTGCTTTTGGGTGAGGCTGGGAAGAACCAGTGCTGGCTGACAATTTTATCAACCGAGTCGTGTTTCCATCGGAATTGTTAGGAAAGTTTCGAAATGTACAGATTGGCCCACATCAAGCCCAGTGAAAAATACAGGGCACATGCAAGCAACAACAAAAATGGTGCCAATGGGTGTTAAAATGTAAACTAACCAGAATAAATAGTCATCATTGCCTGTAGTCAGTGCAAACACAGGAAAAACGCCAAAGTGAACTTGGGTCCTTGGGGGAGTTTCAGAGTTACACAATCAGTTTCCTAGACGTATAAAGCGGTTCAAATGAGGTGGCACAGCAGTAAGCTTAAACAAAATCATCATTCAAGCGACAGTAGTCCACCACGCTCCCTGGTACCATCGAGAAATGTATTGTCAATCCTCTATGTCAATTTGTTGGTTTGATGGCAGCCTATAAATGTTACTTGCTTCCTGCTTAGAAATGGATTTACTGACACCGTTCAGCCAGTACAGATGGAGATGGTAAGCCTCTGTTTAAGGTCACCCATCATGCATCGGTAATTAGCAGTGACAAACCTTCTGTGCATGAAACTCTCCCCTCAGTAAATTCTAAGAGCCACTGAAATATCAACAAACTGTCATCTGCCAGGACAGATAACATCACTGTTGTTCCACATGCTGAAACATGACACAGGCAGACAGCAAGGATCCAGCCTGTCAGTGTTGGGATAGGTAGTATCTGTTTTTTTGATACTTCTAAACCCTCTTTAGCTATTTTTTACTGTATCAGGTATTAGCAGCTGATTAAAAATCACTTTATAGGACTTTGAATGAGCCACCAAGTTTTGCAAAATCCTTTCCTCACACAAGCTGGCTGCATTGCATGTTATTCATTTGTTAAACGTTATTTTATGCTGCATTTGGTGTAGAAGTGGTGGGACTTGCAGATGGTCCTGCTTGGGCAGCATCAGCAGCGGAAGCCTTTGAACATGTATATGTATATACGCATATGTATATGTATGTGTATGTGAAGATGTATGTGTATATGCTCTTACTTTCTATCCTACTCCACCTTATTTGATTTAACTTTATTTAATTGTATGTTTATTTTTACCTGATTTCGTTTCTCCCTTTTTCTCATGGTGATACATGCTGTTTGCACAATTTATGATGACGCTGCTACTGGACACCCGAATTTCCTTCGGGATTAATAAAGCATCTATCTATCTAACTCAACTTCACAGCGGTTTGTGGGTGATTGTTTCTGAGATGAGCATGTGAATTTCAAGTATTGACATCTCCGGCTGTGAAATGTAACTCGCGAGTTTAATCTCCATTATCATTTGGGGACAAGAATTCCGCCAAATTGCAGCAGCTATGATGCATGATGCTCATCTGTTTTATCTAATTAGCTCTCCTTCTGAGGAGAAACTGCCATGTTATGTAAAATGGCGAACACTAATTAACAGATCATTTATTTGTAAAATAACATTTTTTCAGCAAGTTCAACCCCACAGACAGTGGCGCTCTACAAACACACTTACAGTAGGGGGACAATCACACATTGATGTAAATGTTATTTAGAGCAAAGTATGTTCTTTATTGGCTCCAGGAAATAATGGAAATAACTGACAAAATTAATTTCACTAACACATTTTTAACGGTTTGTTAAGAGGTGCAGAGCATTAATCTTTATGTTCCATAGTTAGGTTTCTTAAGGAAAGTAGTTAATGCAACTTCAGGCTGCACACATTCACTGCACCAGGTTCCCAGAACAAAAATACTGGTTTTTGTTACCAAACTAAACCGCAGTCTAATGATCAAACAGTTATATTATGTAGATAAAAGTACACAACTTACTGTAAAACACATCATGAGCCCAGGATCTAAAAAAACCTGGAATGTGTTCTCCTTTCAATGTCAACAAGAGGAAACAAAGGAAATATTTTGTCCTCCGTCTTTTACATGTATTGATTTCTTTACATACTCTATTGTGCACTCGGTGTTCCTGCAGTTCTTCCGCTGCACCACAAAGGTTTGCCTTTTTTGCCCTTGTCCTCCTTCCCATCTCCTTTCTTTTCAGCTCTGCTAGGCAGCATTCGGCAGTCCAAGAGGGTGCGATTTTAATCAAGATTAAATAGTGTAATCTGTGTGAGGGTATGTGTGTGTACTCTGACAGGTGGGCCGTTCAGGCAGTAAGGCAGTGAAAGGAGAAAAGGATTTATAGATGCGCACAGGGAGGAAGGATTAACCCAAAACACCTGTCCCCTGCTGGTCCTTCTGATACCCAATCACATCACATGTTAAAAAAATAAAACAGGTTCAGTCAATGATTATTGAACTTATTCACTGTTTTAGTATTAGCATTCATCATGCGGTGTGCAGCCATAACTTTCTTCTCCTTATTCTTTGTTTTTTTCTGCTGTTGTAATCAACAGGAACCAATGATGTACAACATGCAGTGATGTAAACAGCCAGAGAGGGGGATTTTCAAAACGCCATACCGTCTCAACTCAAGAGGAACCAATCTGACTGTTCTCTCCTGATACTATCCTAAAACCTCAGCTAAGGATGTCTGCTGGGTCTCCTTTTTTCTTCAAACGTAATGGAACCTTTCACCCTTTGAGGCTGCAAATGACTAAAATGACTGACTCTTTACTAAAAACAGCACCATATGAAGACAACAGCTTTCAAGTCCTACCAACAATATTACACTATCTACAGGGTGTGGTAACAGCCCAACTTACGCAGAGATGGCTGTATAAATGCAGAGAAGACGACCCTAACCCTAACATCAAACTAAAAGTGATGCTAGATTCAAAATACTTAAAAATTAGCATCAAATGAGTTATGTTTTATAGTGGAAATACCCATATTTGGCAGACGTCGAGGATTCATACAATGAGTTTTGGTGGGAAACACTGAAAGATTTTCTGTTTATATACAATCTCAATTCAAATAGGTAGTTTGATAATGCACGTCATAATGCTAATACATGAACACATGATCTGTGCAGATGCATTTAACTTGCAACCTGTGTGTGGCCATGTGTTTCTTTTCTCATACTAACTGCTAACTTTCTCAATACTACTAACTAAAGGTAACCTGCTAATCCCCTTACAAGCTCCTCTGTAGGCTGTCAAAAGTTTGTATTTATGAGATGTTCAGAGAGATAGGAAATCTAATTTAATTACAATTTTAAGCGGCACGCAATATGTCCAAATGCCTTTCTAACAAAAAGTGTTGGAAATGCACCTTTAGAAAAATTATATCAAAAGAACCTTTGGTAAAATTAGCACACAGCAGACACCTGATGTATAAAGACACATTAAATCAATTTGTTTATTAATTCTACAATGTTATTTGGCAGATGCTTTCAACAAAAAATAGAGTAAGTACAACACTAGCAATGATCTAGGTAGGAGAAAACAAGGGGGACAAACTCCAGAGAAATGCTTTGAAATGTTATGGACCCAGGTGTCAACAGGTAGTGCATTATGTCGACTGCATAGGGTTTTGGGTTTTTTTTAAATAAGTAGATAAGTAAATAAGTGCACGTTTAGTTGAGCAGGTATTCTGAAAACAATAAGGTCTTAAGATGTTTTTATATTCAAGGTTGTGAGGGACTCTGAGAATTGAACTGAGTTTAATAACCCGTTCCACACAACAGAGGGCTCTCGCTTGTGATTTTGAGCCCTGATGCGACGTTGGGACTAGGTGTCTTTCATTGGCTGAGCGTAGAGAGCAGGATGGAGGGTTGACCTGGTAGGGAGTTCTTAGGACCTGGTAGGGAGTTCTTAGGAGCAGGGTTTAGTTGTAATTTTGTAAGAACGTGTTGAGGATTTGAATGAATCCACCAGCAGGAAGCGATGATCATCCACATAATGCATAACAATTAGCTCACCCCAGCATATGAACAGAGCAGAAAACATTACAGTATGTCCTGTTGGTGGATCTTTCGCACTGGTGATTAAACCAGGAGCTCCAGGTCCACTCAAACCAATAACTGTTCCAACTGTCAGTCTACCAACATTGCATATGAACAAATAAAAGGGACTCCATCCTCTGGAACACCAGGAGCTTAAATTAACTCGCAGCTCTATGAAAGTGATACACGGAAAGGAGGAGAGACTCAAAATGTCGCACTGTATTTGCAGTTAAAGTGGAAGACAGCAGCTCCCCTGGTGCTGCACACAGGAATGATTCTGACAACGATACAGGAGAGGTGCTGGGTGTGATGCATTCCTCTAACATGTGGGCTCCACTGACAGCCACACTGCTGGCCTGTACAACAGGATCAGCCACAATGAATGCACTAAGGCAAACGGCTGGCCCAGTATCTGAGGACCTATCCCTCGCTGCCTCTCTGCTTTTGTTCTTCATCTGTTCTGCTTCTCCTGCCCTCTTTGAAACTTAGAGTTTCATGAATGCAAACTAAGTTTCATGAATGCAGAGTTTCCTGTTCTCTTCTCCCTTGTCACACATATGCACACATGCACAGGCACACACCTGTCCTTGTGAGGGGGCAAGGTAGCAGGGTTGAGAAGGGTGTAGGGGGAGCAAGGAGTGCCATTCATTCTGTGGAGTGGGAGACTGTCACGTCCTCAGACCCCAAGAGGTTTCTTCCTTTCCACCTCATCACACTCCCTCATATGTTTGTGCATAAAAATCACTTTTCACAGTCGTCCGTATGTGAAAACAAATGATCAATCACTTCATTAAAGTGTAGTTGAGGTGAAATGAGATGATAGATACCAATCTTAGGTTTGGCAAAGAGCTGGAGTCAGGAAGTGGTTAGCACAGCTGTAAGGAAGGGGAACCAGCTAGCCTGGATCTATCAACAACTTGTAAACACAGCCCATATGTGTGCATACATTAACAGTGCAAACAAATTAACAGCAGCTATCAGTCCCAATCAGTGACACTGCACACTTTGATTGCATCATGTTGATTATGTCACCTTTGATATGAAAATGTATGGTTTACATCTTATTATATTCCCCCTCCGCAATATCTGAACTTGTACGTTTAACTCTTCTTAAGGCCACACTGTTTGAATGGTGTTGGTTCGGGTGTGAAACTGTTTTTCTGATTAGAAACATTTTTTTCCATAGTATCATGTTGATATTATTTATTATGGTTCCATAAAGTGAAAGCAGAAGGACCACAAGACACCGACTACTACAGGACAGCACCCTGTCCATTAGAATCAACCTCACCCCAGACAACATATGTGTTCTGCTTGACCTCTGCCTGACCACCACACATTGCCAATACTGTATAATGAGGGTTTGACAGAGGGAAGCGCGTCTGTGCTATGTAATTGCTAGTCTCTCCAATATTGGCAAATCTTAGTATGACAGAAGCACAGCCCTGATCTCCCTCGCAGGAACAGTTTCAATCTGTTGGTTTAGGTACAAGGATGACACCCGAGACAAAATCAAAACAGACTAGTGGAAGCGATCACAGAACCCATCAGTGCTCTGGACAGCAACCTCAAGTTCTCTCGGGATGATGTAGAGGAAACAGTCTGGCCCTTCTTGAACTGTGTGGTATACACTGAAGATGGTAAGCCTCAATATGTAAATATAGAATACCCACCCATACAGATCAGCATTTACTCTTTGATTCTCACCACAACTCAGCGCTCACCTGGGGTTTATCAGAACCCACACAGTTTGGCGCAGAACATGACTCATAGATCGCACAGGTATAAAATCAGGTGTGTGTACCTACAGGCCGATCTACATCCAGAGGAAACAAACACCCGGGCATAAACAGTGAAGTGTAGTGCGGTTCTAAACTAAGAAACTAAGACACTCATTTAACGATAGCAGTGCACGCTGAGACACTCATTTAAAGATGCACAAACAGTGGACAGAGAAGATCTGTGGTAGGAAAGAGGAGTGATGGAAGCTGCAATGACCAACTCTCAACAGAGGAGGTGGTCTACAACAACACACATCAGATGCTTAGGATGCACATCGAAAAGTGTCCTCAGGCATCTTAACACCCATTCATTATTCCATGACTCTTGTGACCCTAAAACTCACTTTATGGGTGGGTGGGTGGGTGGGTCAATAACCCTCATGTGACCAACTACCAAAGTGCTACCTCCTCAGAAGTCTAAATGTTGTTGGCACCCCCTTCACTTCAAGAACCTCAAGAAAGCCCAGCTGCCTCTATATAGCATTGTAGAAATATCACGGAGGACTGAGAATCTTCACAAACATCAACCATCAGTGTGCTCAATAGACCCTCCAGTGAATCAGGTGGAGAAGGAGGCAACAAGAATGAAGAGAGAGGAATGAGAGAAGAATGGAGGCGATGAAGATTGAGCAGAGAGAGGCTGGTGGAGACACACGCTCAGGGGGAAGGAGAATAGAGGTCGAGGGGGTGGGGTGGGAAGGCAACTGGTGTTTGCAGAATGAATGAAGCAGCCAGCAGGACAATGGCCAGAAAGGCAGGAGTAAAATGAAAGACAATGAAGGAAGAGCATTCAATGGCCTCGAGCATCTGCAGCCATGTGCGCATGTTTGTAGACAGAGAGCTATTGTGTGTGTGGGAGAAGGTATTTATTTTCTGACTGATCAGTTCCTGAGGAATCTTAAACACGAAGGATTGAAAGACAAAACACTGCTTTTAGCTGCTGATGCAAAGTGAACTTAAGCAGCTTAAACTTATGCATAGTATTCCTCCCCAGCTGGGGTGGTTGTCCTCACGTCACTCATGGATTAGGCTCTTTTGCTGGGCTTTGACTTTTACCATAAGCGCTTTGCAGGTATTTATGGCAAAAGTTGTTCAGTAATGGGTACCAAATACAGAAATATTTAAAAAGTAATTAGATTGATTAGATAGATTTAATGATCGTCAATGGGATTTTAAACTAGGTTTTCCAATTTCTAGAACAGAAGCCTGAAGTCCTTGTTTCACTCCAGTTTTCAATAACTAACTAGAAATAACTTAATAATTAAGGTTTTGCTTCCCCACTAACATAAACTCCAATTAAATCCTTTTTCAGTGAAGCAGATTTGTTAAAAGAGACCAAATCAACAAGGAGAGCCTTTCTGATGAAAATCAGGGGGACTTTATTCTATAGTTAGAGTATAGGGTCTAGACCTCATTCACACTCATGCTAGTGTTATTAGTCCCCCTTGGCTGAACATCAGGCCTTCATTGTGCTATATCGCATCTCAGTTGTCTAAACCGGTGTCCTGTTGAGGACCAGCAGGCCTGATACTGAAGAGAGAGAAGATAGTAGGGACAGAAGAGAGGATGTCTCATTCTACATCACGTTTCAAAAAACCACGTTTTGAAAAAATACACGACATTAACTTTGTGTGTTTTCACAAAGAAACTCAATACCCCTCCCCCTGCATCTGCTCCATATGACCGCCACACACCAGAAATCCCATGTTGTCACCAGTCTAACAGAAGAATCTCCTTAGTGAATTCCTCAAATTCCTCCCTGAAGCCCAGCTGAGACCCTATATTCACATTATAACTCAAAAAAGACATGTGCACTGCATGTGCTGCTTAGGTCCTATACACAATTAGTGGGGAGTAAACAGGGGGTTTCATGGGAGCTAATTTATTGGCACTGCAAACACCTGACTGTATTGGTCTTCGGCAACTGGCTTATATAAAGTTAAAAACCTACCACAACCTTTTGTGATGCCACGGAAAATGGCTTTTACAAAACATTCTAAATTGTGTTAATAAATGTTAAATCACTACAGTGACTCCAGTGTTTTATGAACAAACCTGTTAGCTGAATCTTAAGGCTGATACTAATACCAGCAAATGCCTTTTTGAGTTTGCTGTTATTATAGCATATGTACAGTACAAGGTAGGGGCAGCTAGGTTTAACAAATCTTCACCACAACACAAGATCCTCACAATATACGATATACACAATTGAGCTTGACAGATTTGAGATGCCAGAATCCTTTTATTTAGGTTATTCTATTACCCGGAGAAGCAGTCCAGAATGACATCTTCCGATTAACAAAGAAACCAAATGACAACTTATGTTATCATTTTCAAAAAATACGACATAATGGCGTACCATATCGTGCTGTTCTCTACAGCCCTGGTCTAAAATGTACTTTGCCAGATTCATTAGGATCTGACTAAGATGGGGACAAAGATCACCATCACTGCACTGCAGCAATGCATCAATATATTATTATTAAGTTTTTACAAGTTGAAAAAAAAAAAAAATCAAGACAAATAGAAAAAATAGAAATGGCTTTGTGAGGAAAAGTGCGAGCAGTCAAATAGCTGTCTGATGTTAGTTTATGTATGACCAAACGGCATCGAGGTGAAGTCAGTTTAAATGAACTGGACTTTCGTCAGCTTGCATCAATGAATTTAATCTAAGAGTTATTATAAAGGAGACAGCAGAGAGGTCACAGTATATCTTTGTGATACCGAGCAATATCGTCATAGACAGTGTTATAAGGCCATGCAACCCATCCCAAGAGTTCCACAAGTTTCCTGTGTTAATATGACGTCTCTCTGTCTGTCTGTCTGTCTGTCTGTACTGTTGGTCAGAAAAACACAGGATGATGATCTACCCTGGGGTTTGTGAAACTGTGATGGGCATTATTAAAGACCAAATAATTAATGCATTAACAAGGAAAATGATCAAAATTAAAAGATTAGCTGAAAATGAATTTGTTAATTGCAGCATTAGATTAGGGTTCATGATTTTTCCTGCCTTTAATAACAGGGAATTAACTGATTGGCCCTGGCTCAGCGCTACTCAGCTATTAATGCAATCTGTTGGCACTACTGTATTTGCTATGAGCAGGGTGTAACTGACAAGCAAGTCAGCATGACTGCTACACTGATGACACTGACACCAACATGCCTCTGATTAGCAGTTTCACTAAGATGTTTTCAATATTACAGCGTGGCTGAAATGCTGAAAGGCTGAAAAGTACACACACAAACTGGGAGAGGAATACGGGCATATGTGTGCGCACATACCACGCTCGCATTCGTAGCGCAGCCTGTCAGCACTGCCTCCACACCACCCCGGGGCTCTGAAGGTGTGATTCCCTTCCTTTAAGACCACCTGCTCCCTCATTCAACCAGCTGGCTGGCTGTAGAAAGTAGTGTGGCTGCAGCTGAACACACAGTCTATGGTTTATTTTGCACTAAGTACTTGTTTTGAATGGTTTATGCTCTGTGATTTGCCATATGATGTGCAGTATTAAACAATAATGGTTGATACATGGGTTTTCAAATGTCTGCATTATAGTCCTCCCTATCACTCTCAATCTTTCCTTGACTTTTCTTATTTGGGCGTCCTGTAAAAGTTCAGAAACTATTATTATAATATTATTGATGAACAATACTTTTCACATTTCTGTCTGAAATAAAATATTATTGAATGTTGAATGTCAAATACCTCGTCTGCAGACAGAGCCCAGTTCTTTATTAGAGACACATCTTTAGTTCTAATCATGTATTTATTTATCACAACTCTGTTTTAACAGCACGATTACCATGAGTACAACAGTCATGTCACACTCCCTCTGCTCACAATGCTGAATCTTTATTTGTCTGCTGCTTACTGAGCTGAGTTATTCCACTTTTTATCCAGTTCACACTTCAACTTGACCATTTTTCCAACTCCTCACTCTCTCACCTGTGTCTTCAGACAGGTCTGACCACAATATCCACAAAGGTGGTTTAGGCTGTTGTAAAGTGGTGTTAAAGAGTTAAAACTCCTGCTTCTTAAATGCGACATATTTAGAGGGCTTCAGCGTATCAAACACACCACATATTAGATAAAGAGTTGTGACTGGCACAGCCGCGGCAAGGCTGGGTGGAAATATGTCTGAACGGGAGGAGAGCCAGATGCAATGTTTTATTTTCCAGAGCAAATAAAACATGACCTCAGCAGATTTGTCTGGTTTTTCGGGGCTCGCTGTAGATTGCACCGCAACAGAGACAGGGGAACAGATGCCGGATGCTAAAATGTGGAGGATGGCATATGTGAAGATGTGAAACATGTTTTTACGTCATGACGCAATGTCGGCGCACCGTATCATCATATCGGTGAAGCTGCGTCTGCCACCACGCCCCGCTGCTCTCTCACTCTCATGCACACACGCACGCACGACAATAAACTCTGTGGATCTAATGAAACATTCATGGCTGCTCTGTCCAATTTCAAGCTGCCTCATGTTAAATACATGGCCTGCTCTTTCACTTTCCACACGCACCCTCAGTCACTTAATATTAGCAATCATGGCTGATGTCTTATGTAAGTCGGTACTGACTAAACAATGACCTACATGACTGTTGGGGATAGAATTATCAGCTTGATTCACCATCATCCCTGCCTGATCTTTTATCACTACAAATATTTTTTGATAAGTACCACTAAATGCTGTCTCCAAACCTCTCAAAACACACACTGATTATCAGATGAGTGTTTCTAAAGACATGATGTTTGCATCGCACAACACTAACGGAGAGAAGCAAGCATTTGTTCACATTTTCTTTTCTTCAGCTATTCTCAAAATTGGCTAAAGTGCATTGGTGGCGATGACAAAATAGGGTTTTGCAAAAAAGAGTGAGGCATGTTTTAGGAGATGTTCACTTGATTGACAGATGTGTCTGTGCAGCTGTGATTGTTCCTGATTTCTGTATCAACCCAGCTCACATCCAGTCTAGAACAATGATGAAAACCATGTTTTCAGACAGACTGCAGTTTCTACAACACAACACTGACCATTAATACAACCTCACCCGCAAGCTTTCAAACAGAGATCTGCAGCCAGACCGAGGTGGATGACGCCAGCATCTCACTTTCACTAAGTGTTGATCAGTGCTGTTGAAATAACAACCGTTAGCCTCAGCTATAGTTAACAAGCAAACAACTAGCTCCATGAACTGCTGGCAAATCTATCTTTAGCTAGCATGTTGTTGTCTCCACATCACACAAACAATCTGTTCTTCACAAGGTTCTCACATGAGGCTACATAAATGCTAATAAAGAAGACTAGAGCTGCATGTACCAGGAAAAAGCCATCGTACTCATCATTGTTTGTGTGTTTCAGTGTAGCACTAGTTAGCAATAGTATTATAATACAGTGTAATATCAAAATATCCAAAATACAAATGTATATATAAAAGAAAAACTCTTCAGATGTTATTGTACAGACACATAATAAATTATTTTATGAAAACAACACAAACATTAGGTTTATGTAATGAGACAAAATAACACATATCCAATGCTTTCCTACAGGAACACACACTTATATACATATAATATTCTCAATCATATGTTTAGATATGAGATTTGAATTTTAAAAGTTGATCTTAGAGATCATGAGGGGACACAAAGAGATGGAGATTTCAGCCACTCAGTCATTTATTTTCACAGAAGTTCACTTTCTCATCTTTCTGATGTCTCTCCACGTGCTGGGGAGCAACATTAGTCTTTGTTTATGTTAAATGATTCATTTTTGACCTAGAATGACCTCTGTGGGGCAGCTGTGGCTCAGTGGTAGAGCGGGTCGTCCACCTATCCAAGGATTGGCAGTTCGATCCCCGGCTCCTCTGGGCTGCATGCTGAAGCGTCCTTGGGCAAGACGCTGAACCCCAAATTGCCCCCGATGCTGCGTCATCGGTGTACGAATGGGTTAGAAATCCTCAGTTTCCTTAGTTTCGTTTGGTGTGAGTGGGTGAATGTTAACTTGTAGTGTAAAGCGCTTTGAGTGGTCACATGACTAGAAAAGCGCTATATAAGTGCAGGCCATTTACCATTTGACCTCCATTCCTCTGAAAGCAAATTTCCCCTTGGGGGTTTCAGCGCGCTAGGTGTACAGCAGTTTTGTTTGTTCCAGTTCTCAGACGTTTGGTGTCCATCATGATCAGTTAGGAACGTTGTGTTGAAATGACAGTGCTTTGATTTGAAGAGTATGAATAGAAACTGCTCAGCTCTCACAGTGACATGACATGAGGTCGGCAGCAGTCCGCTAACTGCAGGCTAAAGGATGACACTGGCAGCTTGGAGACATCTTGTATCCATCTGCAGAATGCTAACACCTGATTGCCTCTGTGTTCTTTTAGAAATCAAGTGAACTCTTCCCACTCTTCCGTCGTCATCATATTATCTAGCTAAGTAATCCCTGTGGCTGCCAGCTGTGAAAATCCAATGAATTAAAACAAGCACAGTGGGTTTAGTCCCAGGGGGACAGACACAGCGTAGAGTGACAACATCTCCGGGGTGTCCTGCGAGTGCGAGCCTGTAATTACTTCAGGTCACACATGACAACATCATTATATAGCCTGCCACCAAGGCCCTCCTCAGAGAACACAGAAGGAGACAGAGAAGAAACACTAAAACCTTTGTGGAAACACTTTTCCCCCAACATGCACATGAGAAATTATAACACAGTTAGAACCTAGTCTCTGATTAAGACATATTCAGCATCAAGTTTGAAACACTGCATGGGTGAAATAATAAAATATTAATTATGATCTTTTTGATCATTATTGTTAGAAGGAAAAACCCACCCGTAACAAAAATGAACTTTTTACAGGAGGACAACAGAAAATAGTTGAAATCTGGTTCAAGTTGGGGTTGGCTCATCTTGCCCAGCTGATGTCCTGTGTTTGCTGTTGTCTAATGACCTTTACTCACACTGGTTAATGACTGCACAGGGTTGGACCAATTACCTGTGCTAAGTTTGATACAGTACACATTTCATAGCGCTACTTGTATCACTACAGTTACAGTCGTGACATACTTATCATTATACCTGAGTTTCATGCAGTCCTCTGAGCTATTTTCCATTGCCTCCACACAGAATCTATACCATTAGCTGATCTGATACCTTTAACTGCAAAACAGTATTTGTCAGTATGAAGCTACATCGTCCCATGTTCTGCAGCATTCCTCACCTCCCCTCCAGCCAATGGAGGAATCAGACAGGTTCTGTGTGTTAAACGCTTGCCATGCCACTGTTTTGTCTCATTTCATCAGATTACCACCCACCCTAACTCTTATGTAGTGCTCTCTGTGTGTTCCTGCACCAGCGGTGGTGGTGGAGTCTCTGTCGAGCTTCCATGATCTGGTAGGCTGATCTGGACCTCTCAACACCCACACACTAAAAATAGCTTGAGCAGCAGCAGCAGAGGAAATGCAATGTGTTCACATACTGAAGACAGGCAGCCTCCCCAAAGCAGCTCTGGGAAGTATATTTTACCCTGTAGTATTAAAGGTGTGTATGCATGATGCCCAGCCTCAGGACCACAGACCCAACCCTCAGATTATCTGTCGTCTATACAAACTCCCTTTCATCCTGTTCTATATATTTCAGATATATCTCTGTGTGTGCATCAAAGTTCTGTTCATGTCAGATGTTCTCCTTACATTCAGTATTTTCATTTGCGTGGCCATGATTACAAGAAATCAGCATCTGTGGATAATCAGATTCTAAACAGTGGGAGCAAGCCTCTGAGACTGAGTGTATAGCTGCTGATCTATCATAATGACAATAAGGTTTGATCTAAAAGCATGATAATCAAATCAATATTAATATTCAGTTGGTTGGATTGACTGAGTAGAATTTTGTGAAGTAAAATGCCTTGTATATTTATTCATATATGTCACAAACATTGGATGAGATGATTAATAAGACTATTTCGATAAATGATTTTAATTCCTGTTACAGTTAAAAGATAATTTAATTTTAACTTAGTGGAACGAAATTTCAATACTCTGTATGTGCTACATATAGCTGTATTGACAATAAAGCTGACTTTGACTTTTACTAAAAAATGACAAATATTCTGTTCCACGTTCTTTTTTTGTTGTAGGGATTTGATCATTTTCATTGTCTTTGATACTGTCACTACCTTCTAAGATTCTATAAATAACCCAATTTGGCAGAATAATCAACAGTGAAGAAAATGCAGACCCTATTGATGTCATGACTTTAGTTATATTTATGGAAACTACTATGCAAGAACTTGATCCTTTGTATGACTACAAACCTGGTTTTAGTCACGGTGCCATAGAAACCTCTGATAGAATCTGAAACATCTAAAGCTCCTAACCTATCACTGGGTCCTTCTGCAGCCATCTGTCTCTGTTGTCTGTGCACACACTCTTCTGTTCATGCGTGTATCTGTGTGTGCGAGAAGAAAAAAGAACTCTCTTGTCAAATACCTCGTGCGTTCGCCTGCTCTATGATGTGTCTGTGCGCAGTAGTTTATCCTGGAGGCTCTTCAACACAAAAACGTGGGGAGATGGTCTCCTAGCAACCGGTGCCTTGCATTTCTGTGACCCCTGGATGCTGGAACATGTATGGCATGTCTGAAAACTGTATACCTGTCATAGAAATTATTACCTCAACCCATCAGTCACACACAGACACACACGTTATTTTCCATGCATTAATGGACATGTAAAAATAGCATAATAGCGGCACCATTACAGTCACAGCTACAGGCTGCTAGCTAAGGCTATGGTCATGGAGTTTTTCAGACAGTGCTAGGTGGGACAGATGCCTTCATAGTGCTACAGACAAGGGATGGAAGGTCCATGCTGAAACTTGGCAAATGGCCCACTGTCTTTTGGATGGAAGCATCTCCACCAGTCATAATGCTGAGATCAACTCCTTGACCTGCAAAAGCAGAGTGATACCACAAGTGGCCTTCACAGCTAGTAGAGCTAGGGTTATAGACAGTACAATCAATGCCAGCACTTGTGAAGATCCCACTACTTAAAGTAGGAGGACAAACCATCTTTCCCTTTGCTGCTAGCCACATATGTTACTGACACCCACATGTATCCAGACAGCCAACAAAGCTTCCTCTTCCTGGTCTAAGAATCGGTACACATGTACTTAGCATTGCTGTGTCTCATGTGGGTATAGGTTTAGGGTCCTTTAAGCTGCCTGTGCTCAGCTGTGTCCAACTTAAACAGATGTGCAATGACTAGGGCTGCTGACATCTCTAGATATTCACTCTTGTTTCTGACCTCTCACTATCTTAATCTCGCTGATGTCGGTTGATCTGGTCAGTATTTTCCCCAATGTTCCCACTCATTTGATACTATGTGCAAAGCAGAAAATGTATAGACTCACGTTTCCAAGCTGTCATCACGCTGGACCTCAACAGTAGCATGAAATGTCTCCCCAGCATGTCTAAAAAGTTAACCAATAAAGGGATTTTCAAGAAAGAAAACACAAAGAAGAACACTCATTAACTGGCTGCTGTAGTATTCAAATATCCTGCCAGTAGCTCACATACAAGGTGTTAAATTCTAGTGTCTACAGATAATCTGTATGTGAGGCATTAAGGGGACATTTGTAATTAATATAATCAATTGATGCCTCTTTTTTAAAAATAATTATTTATTAATCATAATTGAGCTAAAAGTCTGACATAATCATGATATTGATTTGAACCCAAAAGAGAAGAACACCTCTAGGTCTGCTCTTGTAGGTCTGGGATCCGAGCTAAAGTTTCATAGTGTTCACTTTCACATCAAGCTTCATTTCAAGCTGCTCCATGCCTGACCATGTGCTTTCTTAAAGGGTAACATCAGTCTTTTTCAAACCAGACCCTATTTTCCCATGTTTTGGTATCCAAAGGGCTATTGCAGACAACAGTGTTTGAAATTGGGACAGTGTACAGTGAGCTGTGAGCCAGAAAAACAAGCTAAAATGTACAATATAAGGCGTATAACATTTTAAATCCAGTAAAAGTGCTTGTTGAGAGGAACATCTCGTTGTGACTGCAATGTGGTCCTGCACTTCTTCAGATCCCTCTCCTTCTTGGCCTTGTTGAAGGTCAAGTCTTGCTGACAATCAGAGCAGCTACAAGACCCTCATCTTCATCTATTTGACCTCCTCTATCATTACATTTCTGGGTAGTTCATCGAGTTCATTCATTTTCAGTCAACTTTCATCTAAGAAAGCGTGTGGGCTTTCCGCATCTTCCCTCACTATCAGCAATGGCTTGGTCAGTGTCTGATACAGGGTTTTATAGCCCAGCTGCTATTGCGTGCATTTGATGGGATATTTACTGCTCATGTTAATGGTCTTTAAAGTATTATAAGCAAGAATCCATAACGTCTGTGCGTAAATCTCCATCCAGCCATCCATTCCACAAATACAACCGAGAGCGTTCACATGGCGTGGTGGTCAGACAACTGTCCAGCAACACCTGTCACCTGATTGAAAGCTCTTACCTATACAGCAGGTGACCCAAAGCATAATGGTGACACCTACTGGGCCCCTTTGGTGCCATATATACACTAAGTATTGGAAATAGCACCAGCCCTACAATGGACAGATATAACAATTCTAGTGATTACAAATGAAGGAGCCATTATCAGCTTATTATCTCAATATAAACTCAATATTCTAGTGATTATTCTCAACATTAAGTTTAGGTTTGATGCAGATTTTAATGCCTGCCCTCTCTTTGTGAAGTTTGAGGTCCCTGGTGTCAATGCACAAATGCAGACAGGCCAGGTGTTCACACAATGACCTGTAACTCTGGTCCCATTGGTGATCTGGCGACATAACTTACTGACTCACAACAGTTATAGATCACAGCTGCTGCATGCTCAGTGCCAGGCTGTGCTGCATTTAGGAATAGTCAGAACACTTTGATATTACAGTGGGATGTTATAGAATTATATGGTATAAAAACACACACACACCAAGATATTTTATATATATATATATATATATATATATATATCTGCTATATATATATATATATATATATATACTATTGAAGCATATAAAGGATTTAATTACATACTTTACTCCTTGAGGCCATCCACCCCCCACACCATAAAACAGGGAGGGGAGGGGGGATGTGATGCACTGCCCCACTCACTGCACCCTCCTCACCCCCAACAACAATCTCCATTTCAATTCCATGCCTTGAAATTTCCCGAGTAGTTCTTTAACATCAGTGTTCTTTAACAACATTCACGCTGCCTGTGGAAACTAAAAGCACATGTACAACCTCCCGGTATATAAATGGTGGTAAATATTTATGATTTACATTCAATTATGTATATGTATTACACCATTACATGTATTTGCAGTAAGTATGTAGTACTGCAGATACATATAATATTAATATAAATACTACATGCACCATCATCACCAATAACAGTGAAAGACGTAGTAGAAGTAATATACAGGCAAGAAGAAAATAGCATGAAGCTGCTACACTCCATGCAAAGTCACCATCATCATTAACACACCCACCGAATCACCTGACAATGAAAAAAACATGGGTCAATTATTTGAAGGTGGAAGAGGTTTAGCAGTGTATTTGTTCAGGCAGGAAAAGTAAACCTATAATGTATTTCATTCTACCAGACTGCGGTGGCCAGTGCACTGTTCTTTGGTGTTGTGTGCTGGGGGAGGGGGCTCGCTCTATGGACAGTAACAGACTCAACAAACTGATTAAGAGAGCGAGCTCCACCATCAGGGCTGAGCTGGACTCTGTACAGCAGGTGGCCAAAGTGAGGATGCTCAGCAAACTGGCCTCCATCCTGAGCAACGCCTCACACCCACTGCATGACCTGGAGGTGTTTCGGCAGAGCACCTTCAGTCACAGACTGATACCGCCAAGGTGCAAGACTGAAAGGAGAAGGAAATCTTTCCTGCCAACTGCCATTAGACACCAGCAATAATAATTAAGGGTTGCACACTGCACTTTATAAGCTCCACATTGCACAATATTCACTGATCTTGCGCCGATTGTTTGTAAATATGTTACATTTTTTACATTTATTTATATATTTTCTATATATTTCCTTGCCGTTAAAAAAAAGACCTTGTACATATGCAGTTACCATTTCTTTTCTATTTATACTTTCCTGCAAAGGATTAATAAAGTACTATTCTATTCTATTCTATTCTACTGTAATCTGTCTGGTACTGTTGTTGACAACAACTAAAGGCACATTCCTAAATATATAGCTATTTTTATTTCATTTTTTAAAATTCACACATTAATTTACTGTACTGCCGTAAGAAGAGACTCTTACATTTTACTTTGATCTGTCTTATTTATTGAAGTGCTTAAGACATTTCATGTGTTATTGACTTACAACTGAACATTTAGGCAACGTTTCACTAGAAACAGCATTGTATACATTGTGCAACGCAATTCAGTCCAAAAATACAAAAATATGATTCTTGGCCCATATCAGCCAACTCTTATTTGATCCCCACTCTGGTTGATTTACTGCAAGCAGGGCCAAATACATTGGAGCTGGTAACTAACAAGTAACTTTCATTTGACATTAAATTACACTACTTAACAAGGACATGTAAATACTTTGAGTGTGCAAAAACTTAACTGTATATGTGTGTATGCATGAATGCACGTGCAGTTGCTAGCTGCAGCTGAGGTCACATTTACCCACTCTTCCTGTCACAAATCATCACCCCACCAACACGGCGAATCAATAAGCATTCAATGACACACAAGGCCCCTGTGGTGTTAGAAAAAACAGTGAGCTTGATCAATGCATAACTTCAGCCACTAACAGGCCTGCCTCTAACTGAGGATCAGTACACATATTACTGCTTAATGTAGAGACCAGAAAAATAGATGTACCTATGCACTGAAATGCAATCCAGTGCAGCTTTGTGACTGCAACATTCATCATCAGTGTGCATCTCAAAGGAAGGCCTCAGTGGATCAGCATAAAGTAGACATCCCAAACAGGCCTCAGGTCATCCACACTGCCTGTGAGACGAAGTGAGGAGGTGTATCGGATCAAACTGGTCATGATAATACTGACTCAACTCTGATAAACAAATGTGACACCTCATGAGACTCACAGTACTGCAACAGCAGGAATACACATGACTGACAGCAAAACTGACCTGCCGGGTCTACTGAGAGGGAACAGGTTCCAAAAGGGTCATATTACAAGTGTGTGAGCAATTAATCAGAATGATCTGAAAACATGCACATGCAAACAAGCTGAAAACAGCTTAACTCCAGTAAACACTGTTGATGTTGGTCGGCGATGATTCACGCTGGAGATCATCTTTGAGAGTTTATTTCAAGGTGTCCATAATAGCTGTAGACATATATTAACATATTGTGATAACGCTGTAGTGATGTACTGAAATGAGACAACATATTACAATTAATGCCATCGCAACAGCACTTGCAGCTGTGCCCACCAGTTACATCCTACAGCGGTATTTTTACCACCGTCATTAAGCCACAGAGACATTAAGGCAGAGACTAACTCTGGCATTCGGTGCTCATTAGAAAGTGTAGCGATTCCATTTTGGATATGAGAGATGGCATATTTGCTGTGCTTTTGTTTTTCCATCTGCGTGAGTAGATTGTGGTAAATGGGAGCAGACAGGCTGACAGGCCGGCTTAGAGTGAGCAGCACTGGGGCTGATAAAAGAGCATTAGCAAAATTAAGGAAGATCATGCCAGAACAACTGCGTACCTCAAAGTCAACTATTAAACATTACCAGGTATTAAACGTGGGCCTATTAAACATTACCAGGTCTCATGTTTGATTGGAGCAATGAGCAAATAGTTCAGGTGCATCCACAGCAGCTTGCAGCACTTACTGCACTGCTGCAAGAAGTAATATACAAACGTGAAATTACAGAACATGCAGCAGGTCACAGTCAAAGTTTGTGTGATATCTGTTCCTTTTGTTAGTGTATGGTCTCTTTCCTAATGGCACAATGGCATGCAAGGGAGGATCACAATTATAATACAAGGAGACATGCTTAACAGTCATTGGCTGATCAAGTATTCTAAGTTTAATAAGCTCACACAAACTGGGAAAGTTTAGCACAAAAACCTTTTTAAGCCTGAAGAACAGGCACAAGGAGATGTGATGTCCATAAATCAGATCGTTGCGGTGGGGAAATAAACACAAATAAACACAAACATGACAACAATTAACTGTAGTATCACAACAGGCTGCAAGTAAACTTCTCTTTCTTAAAAAGATTAAGTGAGTGTTGCATTTTTATATAAGAGCAGTTGTCTCAGTGCATCAGGGGTTGAATGCACAGAGATTGCTGCTGCAAACTCAATGACAACCAAAGTGCACATTGCACCAAACCATATTCTTAGCAAGACTGGCCATAAGTCATGCTAGCAGTTCAGTGAGGCTGTGGCTTAGCGTAGCAGCACTTCTTGCTAAATGCTAAATCAGAATACAATCAACACAAACTTCAATGCAGACGAAAGTCCCAGACAAAGACAAACACAGGTTGTGGTCCCATTAAAACGCTTGGCTCAGGATCATCAGCTTACTGGCCACCTTGGGTTAAATAAGACATATGCTTGGATGTTGCATTGTTTGTTCTGCCACAGTTGTTCCATCTACACGGATTGTGAATATTGACGTGATTTACCAAAAATCTGATAACTGACAAAAAAATGTCACGAGCCCACTCAAACATCCATGTGGCTTTATACTGCTTATTGTCCTTGTACCTCTACTACTGGGCCACACACACACACACACACACACACCCTCAAGGGGCAGCCCTTCAGACAAACACATTTACACAATAATCCTATTAAGGGGAGAAAGTGTGCTCTCTCTCGCTCTCTTCATTCGTCAATACACCCTCTATCTTGCCCACCCCTGCCCCTCCCCCTCCATCCACTGTCAATGCCAGTCAATATGCCGCTATCTCCGCTCACTTTCGTATTCTAATTCAAACAGGCTTTTCTGCAGCCACAAGCAATCAGTGTCCAACAATAGCAGCAGAGAACTCGATAGCTCAACACTGTGTCAGATTCTTTTTGGGGGCACAAAGTGATGGAGGCGATGTGCTGCTCTCACTGCGCTGCCGCTCACGTCGGACTGCTGCTACTTTTCCACTGTACAGCCAGTCAATATTCCCTTAAAGCTTTGTCTCTCTCTTTCCTCCATCTATCCTCCTCTGTCCACCCCACCCCATTCTCCTGGCGCTCTGCCAGCCTGCAAACACGCTACCAGCAAAAGATTAAAGCTGGACCACTTCAACAAATGACTCCACAGGACACTGATGAAATGTGACATGCCACCGACATGTCTGAAGTACCTGCAGTGGCAGACTGCAAGTGCATTTGGGAAAATCAGCGTTTATAGAAATACGTTTTAATGAATAAAGGGTAGTAGACGGCCAAGGTCATCCATCTCCAATAAGATGAAACAGGACAGCTCAGTTGCATCATTTGTTGTTTCCTGTTTCCTCACGTTTGGGAGCAGCACAATATGACAACACCTGAGTCACCTGGGTTTAAGTCAGCCTGTGTTTCCCACAAGGGTTGCTCCATCGAGTAATCACTGATCATACTTATGACGTTTAATAATGATGAAAGAGGTACTACGAAGATGATGATGTATATACGTGATGAATTAGTGGTATCGTACTACAGTATATATAGATACAGTGTGTGACAGCCATGAGTAATGTCAGCCGTTGGAGAACTTTGCTGATGAAACACAATCAGTGAAATACCACTTTGTCTTCTTTGCCATTCTTCAAACAGTGCTCTAATAGTGTTTCAGCACCCATGTACGATGAACCACAGGAGTGGAAATGGAACTCATACACATGTGACTAGTTATCCAATGATGAAAACGAAACCAGGTGAACATGCGGCTATACAAATCTGACCAATATCATTTATAGGCATATGTCTGTATTTGAGCATTCTCGACTTTAGTCATGAGTCTATACAGTTTTGTGTATCTAGCCTGTGGTACAACGTATTTGTGTTGCAAAGACAGAGATTCCTTGCTCTGAGGCCCTGCCCCTGCCGCTGCACACAGCGCAGGTCCCTAGCAGTTCACCTGTTTAGTGTGAAGTAGATCAGACCAGCAGATCTCGACAGATGTAAAGGACAGACAGATTCCCTGCTCAGACTGAATTAGATTGACTGCGGCTAGAACGCAAAGCAAAGACACACATAAGACACGTTTGTGGAGATTGGAGCTGGTGTTTGACAGCTGTTTTATCAAATGTGACAGTCAAATCCAAACAACTGAAAGATCCCCTATCAAATCTAATGATACAAGTTTAGCTTCAACCGTTTTACATGGAAGCTCTAAATAACTAACTCACAGATTCAGAGGGAAGGCATTTTTGAGTTGAGTGGCAGCCTTGTTTAAGTTAAAAATAGTGAAACCTGAAAATGAGCCGTACGGCAGCACTGGATGCCTGGTTCAGAGATATTTCGTGATAAACTTAAAATACTGATGTGATATGAATCAAAGCTTGATAAGATATTTGCTGTTAAGAAAAGCTATATCCAGCTATATTGCCCACTAGAAACCACATTAGAATCAACCCAATTAGAGAAGAGTCAAGGGTTTCCAGATCACATGGTTATACAACCAAAGACAAACTCTAGTCCCTTTATGCTAAACATAATACAAAAACTATTATTTATTTATGGAGTGTGAAGGATGAATTGAGGAGTGTTACAGCCTCGGGGAAAGGAGCTCTTCTGCATTATGGACGTACGGCAGCAGATACTTGAGAGGGATTTACTGCGTACAGAAACTGGCACCCTGGAAAGAAGTTTCAGCAGGCACCAAAGAAAAATCTCCAGCACCAACACGATCAGAGTTTATGTTAATGACAGCACTTCATCAGTTGATAGCTGTATTTGCTCAAGCAGCTGCTAAACATGCAGAACATGAACTTAAATGTGGCATCTTTGACTTGCAGCAGTCAACTCTCCTCTTACCCAAAGACCTATGTTTTTACACATGTACATGTCGTGCAGGAGCTGGATGAGCCAGCTGAGCTGCATTGTTTTGACTGGGCCTCCACTGTAAAGCTACCTCTAATAAGAGAGAGGACCTCCTGAGGTTGCTCACAGATACAAAGCTTGTTTTCTAGGAAAGAGGAATGAAGAGTATTTAGAATCATGATTTACAACAGAAACAAGCATCTCAGTCATGATAATATCACCTTAATAAACAATCCATTCAACTTCACATGCTCAGAAACTCTGTGGAATGATAAATGGTAAATGGACTCTACTGATATAGTGCCTGCCCAGTCTTCCAGTCACTCTACACTACATGTCAGCATTCGCCCATTCATACACCACTGGAAAGGAAACCAACATTCATACATCACCATTGGGAGCGATTTGGGGTTATCTAAGATAAGATAACTCTGACATGCAGCCGGGCGCAGATGGGGATCCGCCAGCCAATTTTCTGATTGGTGGACAACCCACTCTACCTGTAAGCCACAGCTGCTCATTGAACTAACAGCTGTTGACCTCACATTACTAACTGCTATTCTGCTGCTATGCTGACCAGCCAAATTCCAAATGGGTGTGAATACACAGCCACCACACGCCGAGACACACGTGCCAGGACAGGGACACACAAATGCAGTATATACATATTTTCTATTTAATCTATTATTCTTATAACACTGGCTCAATGAGCAGGGAGAGCAGGATACATTACTTTAAAAGTTCATTTTATTTAGTATTGCACTATGCCAAAGTTTCTGCTGACATAAAACTCAAAATACTGCAATGTGGTGGACATCGTTTTTGGAAACATAACTCAAACATAAATGAATGAAGCATATCAGAAAAAGCTGCAGCTCGGGTGGAATCTTTTCACCTTTGTGCTCTGTGCTGGTGCCTCACCTCACCAATATGACTCAGGAGATTGTTACTTAGAATGTTCGGGGCAGATTTAATCACCTGACTCAGTCACCTGAGTCCAAACATCCTAGGCTGTGTGCATCTCATGCCTATTTGTAATGTTTCCAGTCAGTAATCAGACAGGCAGTGGGATGCAGCCAGGTCATGGCTATGACGACAGGCTTTTCACCCCGCCTTCACGTGTAAACACTCAAGAGCAGGGAGACACACGTGGAATTCAGGCGTGGAGAAATCATACATCCTACAAACTAGTGCATCTGATGCATGCTAACAAATGTATTGGTCTACATGGTGATGTCATACCTCCAATATATTTCTAGGATTAGGTTACATGTGTCTGATGCTCTTCTTCCTACCGCTCTGCTCACTGATTACATGGATGAAAAATTAATAGCTCAGACTGCAGCCTTGTACAAACTGCTGTCCTTTCATGTCACAACATCAATAGGAACTGAGCAGTTTGTTGATTCTTTCATGTGGGTAATGGGGGGGGGGGGGGTGGAACCAGGAGAGCAAAACACAACAACCCTGAGGTGCATATCAACATTTTATTAAGCCAACAGCCTGCTGTGCTGCTGCTCGATAAATGCTTTATCCACAGCACACGCATAAGGGTGCTCTGTGCCAGTGCAATAATAAACACATTCAAACAGATGGAAATAAACTGGAGAGAAATAACTGAGGCATCAAAAGTGACTGAGCAATGACACACATTTGCTTTGGATCTGTGGGGTGACAGAGGTAATGCTTAGAGCTTATGTGTGGTATCTCAGAAACATTACAACCAATGACCTCGTCCCCTAACCTGACACAGATACTTGTCATGTCTCTAGAGACTGCTCTACTCCCCGTCAGCCACCAAAGACTCTATGGCTCTGGAGAAATACATTGAGGAGTCCCTCACAGCAGGGATCATCCAACCCAGCCCAATCCTCTTGTCCTGCAGGGACAGGGTTCTTCTTTCAAAAAGAAGGACAAGTCACTAAGTCACCCATTACAATGATAAAAATTAATAGACTGTAGCCTTGTACAAACTGCTGTCCTTCTGCGCCCTCCTGGGAGCCACAGCCAGCCTGTCCTCTGGATGTCATCCCAATCCAACAGCCAGACAGAGCAGCTAAACCAGGAACTGGAGACAGGCCTACAATGCCTTGCCTCACTAAACCCCAGTACCTGGAGTAAGCAACTAACCTGGGTGAAGTATGCTCACAACTTTCCAACGTGCTCCTCTTCAGGCCCGACTCCTTTTTGGTGCGTTGACGTGCATGTTTGGAAATCTTAGCCGGGTGCATTCACCACTTTCTGTTCCATCATTAGATGGTTCTTCAGTCGCAGCAGGTTGAATCAGTCAGTGACATCAGGTCAGCTTGTTACAAAACTCCAGAGCTAAGGGAAGAACGACTGTGCTGGTAATGCTGAAAGCTAGATTTCTGTTTAGTAACCCCCACCCTCTGCACACAGCTCACACTCACACTGAATACCTGGCCCCTTTATGTCCCCGAGCTAGAGACAACACAAGAATATGTGACAGATATGACAGCAGTTAGGCAGCTCGAGCACAGTTGATATGAATATTTCAACCGCATGCTGCTGGCACAACACATAAGTTCAGTGCCCCACCCTACTGTTGAGATCAAATGTCAAGCCGGCTGCCAGACACATAGACACGTGCAGTGTGGGGCTGTCGTGTGAAGATTGATAGATGCTGTATGTTCACAACATTTTTCAGGGTAGTCTCAAGTTCAGCACTGACCATTTATGAAACTGGGACCAGTTAAACTGCTTGCTCTCTCCCTCTTGCTCATCAGTTCCTTCAGTGACTCCAGTATTTCTTTTATTCTTGTGAATAAAAAGTCAAAATATTTCTACTCGCATGGTTCAAATTAAGGGGGAGATCTGAGTGTGAAACTACTAATAAAGATTGGAATCCTCCAAAAGAAATCAAAACAACAGCTCAAGGGGGTCATAACATTTATATATCCTCTTATCCCTAAGAAGGCACCAGGTATATCGCCATATTCATCCCTTGTAATACGATTTCAGACCTCCCTAATGTGGTCATTAGCATTTGTTAGCTTTGACATTAGTTGAACAATTGTTATGTTTGCATCGCTCCCATCACTGCAGTGGTTTGCACTGAGCCCTACTGTGCATAGTCAGTGAGTTTCACAGACAACGTTTATAGGAATGAATGGGGTGCCATTTTTGGTCCAGTATCCTCCCGTTAAGATACACCCACTGTAAGCCCAACATCTAAAGGCGTAATCACACATGCACTGCTAACCTGAACTTTTCTAGTTGAGGATGTGGGAGAATGCAAAGTCCGCTGAATGTCGACCCCTCCTCTAAACCAAACAGGTGGTGGGCCAATTGGGAAACTGTGCGTAATAGACAATCGTCACTAAATGAGGACCCAGTTTTCTACTAACAACTTCTTAAGTTTTCAGCAAATTAAAAAAGAGTGTTGCCACTGATACTTGCAAATTTTTGTGTATCTGTAATTTTGTCCAAGTCACTTTTTCTGGCAAAGAGGGGGGTCTAACATGTATATCTGTAGCAGTCATCCAATAGCATGCTTGGAAAAGCGCAGCTGATTAAAATCCAAAAGCTTCATTTTACTGTCAACTAAGCTAAATTAAAAGATTTGCGAAACTTTTGTATTCAACATTTAGCATATTAACTTCATTGTATTCACCTTGACATCTTGGATCTGGTGATTTTAAACCTGAAACTTCAGGGTTCTGCTGCATAATAAATATCTGTGTTTACAAGTTTGAGGTCTACTGTTCCCCTGTCAGTTTTTGTAAAAATGATGAGCAGAAAAATTATAAAACAAGCCACCCACTAGACTATTCCTGTATCCATCAAGACTGTATGCATACGGTTGAGACAAACGGATCCGCCAATCCGTCTACAGACACAGAATGGGAAAACTTTATGAATTCATTGTGTCTTTAGATTGATCTTAAACCTAGAGAGTCTTACAGCTGCCTAACAGTCTCTTCTTCCTGAAACCCAGGAACCTGCTGCCATAATGCTGCCATAGGCTATCACACAGACAGACACTTTACTGACACTACAAACACTTTACTAATGTTACAATGATAAAATGAGCCCAGGGGTGAAGAGAGAAAGCAGGTCATGTCCAAGTGTTTCCTTAGTTTCTTCTGTTCTCTCGCAGTGGGGTTTCCTTTCCAACCTGCAGCCTGACAGTTTCCAGCCTACTTCCCAACCTGCTAATCTTCATCCTGTTAATTTCCAGCCTGCCTTTGACCAACTAGCTAATGGCCTGCGCTAAGGCCAATTTAGCTTGTTTTTTTAGCCTGCAGCCTACGAGTCCTGCATCAGCTAGCCACTTGCTTGCTAGACTCTGGCCAGTGGTCCAGTTGGTCAGCACAGAACCATCCAGTTTTATGTTGGATCCAATATACTGGTGAGTGATTCCCTCACCAGGGAACACCAATATCTAGGGGGTGGTACACCTAGAAGGCAGAGTGGCTTTCTTAGCTGCTTAGCAAGCCAGAGTGTTCCAGCAGTGAGGGTCCCAGCTGGCGCCACCCCTGTTCTGGCATCAAGGGGCCTGGCTAATGCCACCTCTGTTTTGGTACTGGGGGTCCCAGCTAAGGCTGGCCCTGAGTTTTTAAGTCTGCTTCTTGTTCCTGATTCTCTGTCTTTGATCCAGCTGACCTCTGCTCACTGTACCCAACCAGCAGTTCGGCCGACCTCTGTTGGCACTCTGGTCAACACCCACTCCTTGTGTGCAGTTGCTGGCCTGGCTAGCGACACAAGGAACCAACTGTTCCCAAACCTGAGCTGCAGCAGAATCCGTCAGTCACTGTTCCCAAACTACTGGTCCAGATGCCTCCACCATTTAATGTTCCCAAGTAAGCAATACAGCAGCCTCCGTCAAAGGTCTCTTCCTGTGCTGCAGCAGTCCTCATCTATCTCTGTGCTGCAGCAGCTCTAAGTTCCCAAACCTGTGCTGCAACAGCACTCCTTTTGAGCGTCAGTGACCTTTCCCGCACCTGTGCTGCAGCAGCAGTCTTCTTCGGTGTCTGTCCCTGAGCTGCAGCATGAAAGCTCTGAATAACTAACTCACAGATTGTGTCACTTTGACCCTGCCTGCCTTGACCTACCTGCAAGCCTGTGCTCTGTTCATAATTAAATGATTATTATGAAATATCTAAATTAAACAGACATTGCTCGAGCTATAGAGTTGGCAGCTATACAGCATTTTCCAATTACACTGATACTTAAACTCAAATCACAAGCCAATTCCTCAAACAGCTGAACATGACATAACTAAATCTAATAGGTTAATTATATCCCTGTGCCAGTATGTTAGCATGCAACTAGTTTGGATGATACAGTAAGCTGCACAGTTCGCTTGCAAATTTAACAGATTTCAGACTTTGATTTTGGGAAAATCTGCAAGAATTCTGAGAGGCAGCAAACACAAACTGATTAAGAAGGAAACAATCTTCTCAACTGTCCAATCCAGGTACTCCTTCAATGAAGATCATTATTTTCTCAACCTAAAGCAGATATGCAGATCAGTCCACCACGTAAAACACTTTAAGTCCAGTAAAAGAAAAAGTGCGGGCTTCATATGAAAGTGCAAAGAGACAGAGCCCGGACCTAATTCTAATTTAAAGAAAAAGCTTGGGTAGTTGAATACACTTCTTCTTATCTTATGAATTACTGAATTTCTGTGTCCAGTGTCAACAGCTGAATGCTAACATATCCTAGTTTCTAACATTTGCCTTTATTAACCATTTAGCTAAGAATCATGGAGAAAAAAGGTTAACCACCCCAGCTGTCATTGTATAATGTGAAATCTGTCCACTCCAGTTTTAGGTGAATTTCTATTAAAGGCTTTTTTTAAAGACTTAATGATCAGTGGCCTTGTTCAATAATCACATAAAAAGAAAACCATAGAAGAAGTGCACTATGTCTTAGAAACCAAAGATACAAAATAGGTGCACTGGAATAAAATAGTTAACCCTTAGAGACTGCAGCATTATTAATTTCGATGGTTTTGATTAGGTACTCACAGCACTTAATTGTTAATGAAAGATCAAAGAAAAAAAACTTTTCCATGAATGAGACACAACATGGTGTTTGAGATTTAATGGGAAACTATCATTTTTCTCCAAAACCTTGAAAAAGCGCTTTTGTGGCCAAACCACAGGCAGCTTGGCAACAAAGAGCTTCGCATGCCCTACATCCACCTTGATCACCTACCCACGGCTTGCACACTAAACCTACATGTGCCCTTGTCCTTGCTTGAAAGTTGCCTAACATACAACATAATCTAATCAATGGCTCCTGTTGCTACCAGAGAATAACCGGAAAACAGATTGGAAACTACATAAATTTAGTTTCTAGGAGACAAGGTTTGTCTAAAACAAGGAGCTGTACAAGAACCACTTATCTATAAAATAGTCCCAAATTGATTCTGTTCATTTTCTGTTCTCTTGAGCGCGAGTGCAACCGGTATACTCATTTTACTACAGAAAAAGAGTTGCCAGAAGCAGGTCCTGCTGTGATGGGCTCCTTTCATAAAATCTCTTCCCATGTCTTTAACACCTAATCACAACACCAACTGCCTTGTTTGTATAATGCTACAGAGGAGACCTGCTTGAGTGATTTACATGAGGCCATATGACCCCTGCAACACAAATTTACCAGCTATTAATTATTAACATTATAAGCTTGCTGGCTGCTCAGGGAGTCACTGCCATTGTCTATATTCAAGATGTGGTCCACGCCCTCACTTTAAGGGCAATAACCTGAATCTTGTGCTATGTGCAGCCACTGAACACAGGTTTGGGTGGGCTGTCTCTGCTGTAATACCAAACCCAATCATCAAGTTCTTCATAGTGTCAACAGGGGCATGTGTGAATGCCTGATACACAGAACCAGAAATGAATTGGCATCAATGTGCTCTCCAATATGAAGACAATCCAATCCAGTAACTCTTCATGCAGTTCAAGTTGGACTTTTGTCTGTGAGTCTCCACCTCTTCTCTCAGCAGTGGGAGGTCACAGCCAGTAGTGAGGACCACTTCAGAAAACTGACATTTCCCTACACTAAATTCACCCAGTGGTAAATTATACATGAATGCCAAATTTCCCGCAGGGAACAACTGATTCAAAAATGGCTGTTGAAGATGTGAGCAATGAAAGGCCTGTGTGAATTTGTTAATAATCAAGTTCGCGTGGAACTGTAAGCTCTGTGGGAGGATTTGTTGGTGCGTGTTCTCTACGCATGGGACACAGCCACTCATCAGGGCATTGGCTGTGTAGCCAGGTTATTTCTGCATTTAGACAACTAAAGGGCCAAAGGAATTGATGTGAGGAAAGGTAACAGGACGGTGCCATACTTCTCCGATTCCAGCGCTCTCTCTCATGGGAGGTGCCTCCATCCATCATGAGGATGAGGGATGCTGTGAGGGAGGATTTGGATAACCTGGGTCGCCAAGCATCAACCCACGCTGCTAATGGGTCCATAGATGGGTTTCCTGCTAGCATTCGGCTACAAGAGCAGGTTAGCTGCATTCCAGCAAGGAGACGGCAATTTAGACCGACAGGTGCAACAGCATCATCATCCAGCCGTGCACAGCCTCATTCTACCGTTCCTTCCACCCGGCGAACATCCAGAGAAAATGCAAAAGCCAGCAAGCAGCAGCCCAGAGATCAGACAGAAGACAACCCAAATTCCACATATCTGCTTCTCTGTGCGAGAATTGTTGAATCGTGTGAGCGAATAAGTGTCGAGCTAGCTAAGAGCCGCCTCGGCACAGCGAGCAAACGAACCGCTGTTAGCCTCGTCGCTGAGCTTGGCTGCCTTCCTCTGCTCTGGGATGCAGCATCGGATCAAAGCGGCCGGTAAAAATACACCGTGGGTGTTGTTTCACTCACCTCTCCGCCATTTTTCCCGACACTTCTTAATATCCGTTTAGAATAAATCCAACAACGTCTCCCATGTTGCCGAAATTGCGATCGCCGCAGTCAACGAGTCACTCCTTACAGACCAGCGTCAAGGTATCAACATTAACCAGCACCACGTCCGGTCACAACCTTCACGATAAAAGCACCTCACCGGTAGTGGCTCTTGTTCAGGACGCACAGGAGTAACTCAGAAAACACAGATGACACGCAGTACCTGTACATTAACGTGCACACAGAGATATACACGACTAAAAACCCGAGAAAGTGTGCTGAACGTTTTAGAGTTTGAATGAAGTTTGTAGCTGAAAGGATGAATGTGCAGTTTAGAGTTGCAAATGCATAAATCTGTCAAATTTGAATATTTAATCCATTCATTTGAATAAAGAAAATTTCCCATAAATAGTTGCATATTTCAGGAAAGTATCAAACATATAAAAAATCCAAACAATAGCATTCATGTCGTGATTGAGGTGAATATTTTGGAGTTTGAATAAAGTTCATAAGTTAAAATAAGTGGAAGGATTAAGGCTGCAAAAGATGCCCAGTAAAAACAAAGGATTGTGTGCACAGAAGCACATAGTTTCTCAGCGTGAACAAAACACTGGTGACAGTGGCAGGAGAAAACAGGAGAAAAACAGCTGACACCTCCAGCAGACGCAGCCACCTGCTACACACAGATAAACCACACGGTAACACAATGCAAGTTGTTGTTATTATTATCATTATTCGTAGTAGTATAAGTAGTAGTATTGTAGCAGTAGAGAGGAACATGGGGGCAGTACATGTAACAAGTAACTCTGCATTCTAGGAATGCAGTGATCCAGAGGGGAAAGATATGACTGCCTGACGATTAAGGGTTTTGTAGATGAGAGGAAGGATTTCAAAATCTGTTCTGGACGGTACAGGAAGCCAGTATATATTTATTAGAGGTAGTAAAGAAAACTAAGATATTAGTTTAGTAGGAGAAATAGCCAATATTCACCAATAGTCAATATTCAGATAAACATTATGTTATAAAATCTGCAACTCTTCTCTCATAACTAACATCACATAGCACAAAAATTGGTTAAGTTATGAGTCTATTTCTTTGTCCTTGTAGATTTGCCAAGCGCAGTAACTGAAACCGCAAACGTTCACGTTTGCTTTATTTTGAAATTTCCACTCAACAACTTCCGGTAATCGTCTTGCTAAATTTAGTGATCTTGTCAGGGAGGGAATGGGCATTACTAGTTTCAGGTGGTGATGCATTTAGTTCAATGTAAAGGTCTGTATTTATGGACAGCTTGTTAGTATTATAATGCGCTCCACAGATATCATTTTTATGCTTGTTCCGGGACACCGTGGATAAGTCTGTAATGCATCACAGGGCGACCACAGAGACACAGACACTCCCATTCATAGTCTGCCTCAGCAATATTTGGAGACATCTGCCCATGTGAATGTCAGGAAACTCATAAGAACACTAGGAAAGCAAGTGCACTCCCAACAGATCAGAAATCAAACAGCTTTCATGCCAGAGCTCTGACCTCACCTGCAAGGAAATGCAACAAAGCAGAAACACTCCATCGCACAGTCTGTTTGCGGTCTTAAAGTGTTGTGTATTTCTGCCTAGTTAGTCAAACAAAATAAACCCCTCCTTTATTGGTGCTGATAGCATCACATCACAGGTACAGCGGAGCCCGGCCTGCATTCAGCTCATTGCAAACCACAATCCAGCAACTTTATTTTTATATTTTATATTATTATATTATATATTGGCCAAATTGTCCACTTCACAGTGATTAAAACAATAAAAGGCAAAAAAGAATTGATGATCAGATCTTAGTCTTTGTCTGACTTTTTATGTTTAATTCCACAATTAATAATACAAATATGAAAACAAACAGCAAACATAAAATATTACCACAACTACAATATTATCTGGTTATGCCCTTTGCTATTATGCCCGAATACTTTATAAATAACAAAAATCCTGGACTGTGCAAGATCTCGTGGGAATAAAAGCTCCCGAGAGCTTCACTCTGGTGGAAAATCTTTTAGTTAATTAACAGAGAGGTTGAACTTCAGTCGTGGAAACAGTCTCATTCTGCTGTTGGAGACAGTCGAACACCCCAAAGCAGCGATGTTGGATTTGATAGATTTGCAGCTGTGAGGTGTCTGCACTATGCACTATGAGAAACATATGTTTATGTCATGTCTCCTCCATGAGTGTTTTTTCCAGGACCATAGTAATATTAGTCTCATTTTTCCTTATTTTGTTTACTCACCTGTTGTCTCATTTCAGGTCCTCCACTTCCTGCCCTCCAGTATTGTCCACCTGTGTGATTACTTGACTCCGCCCTTGTATGCTACACCTGCGGCTCATTGTTTCTCTTCCCATCAGTTGTCCCCTCTCCCCTCTGTGCCCGGACATGTTTGTCCCTTACGTCAAATGCTCCTTGATTATTGAACTTGATGTGTTTTTCATCTTTGCCTGCCGTTTTAGTTCCTCTGCTCTGCCTGTGTACAAAACCTGCTTGTTTGACCGTTAAAGGACATGTTACTTTAACAACCACAGATCCATATGCCCTAGTTAAAAACTGAATGTGGTTGACCAGGGCAGACCAATGTCATGGCCCTAAACTCATTTGAGCCATAATCTATGTTGAATTAATGTAAAAGATGCTTTTAAATCAAACCTGTGTGCCACTCATTATAATGTATTTTCTATAAATTCATCCCCCCAACAGAAATGTAAGGATTTTTTATATTGGTCATGACCCTTTGTTTCCTAAACATGCAGAATGTTTTTAACTTATATTGACTTTCACTCATTTTAAACTTTTGGATACTTTCAGGTAGTGATGTTTTTTTGATTCTATACATATGATATGGGTAGTATATAGTGTTTCTCTACATATAAAATAATCTGGTTTCCAATATGTGTCAGTGGTTTCAGCTCACACTCAGTGGTTTCATAAGTTGTATGTCAGCTTCCTTTTCAGTCTGGGGACTTTTGTCTTCTCAGCAGTGTTACTGATTTCATTTTCAGCTGCTGTTCTATAAACATGGACATGAATTCATGGTTCTTTATTGTTAATGTGACTTGCAAAACAGTGTGTCCAAAAATATTTCTATATCTATTTTAAAAAATAGAATAGAATAACAAATAGAATAAATATAAATAAATCACAGCACATAATCTGCAGGCAGCTTCAGAGCTTTCAGAACTACGATAAGGAGTATAAGGAGTCCCTTAAAAGTTAGACAGGTTGTCAGTTCCTGTATCTACATTCCAATAGAGGCTACATTCTTGTTCTTGAATTATAATACATGTATCCTTCTGGCTTGTAGAAATCTAAAGCGAATGAGCAGTGACTGTTGCAGTTACAACAAAGTCTTCCAGGTTTACTCCCAATCCTCAAAAGAGAATTTCCTTTCCAATTAAAATGCTTATCTTTTAAACCACACTCTTCCAGAATACCTGGTGGTTCACACATCCCCATGAATAATGAATGAATGTTTCTTTATCTTCTCTGCATTTCATACAAATATCTTGAATACTTTACTTAGCCTGTTAAAAATAAAATTTATTTTTATTGACTGTATTATAATAATCTGCATTGTGTGTTACTAGACTGGGCCCAGACCTTAAAACACTTTACAATCTACTTCATTAATAACCCAATTTATATAAATTCTTCATGCCTCTAGCTTTTTAACCTTAGAACAAAGAGAGATGACCCTTGTTGTTAATGAGGATGAGGTTAGTTTCTCACTTTATGACAGAACGGAATCTGAACCCAAATGCAAAACTCCAAGACCAAGATCAGTTTTAAAAGTTTTAATTACAAAGTTCAACACAAAATCACTCAAAACGAGGAAAACACAAAGTACCAAAATAAGCTCAAAAAGGGGACAACTAGAAACAAAAGACAACCACGAGGGCAACTAAAATTAAACAACAAAAAACACTCAAAGCGAGGAAAAAGACTGAGAACAAAAAATCACTCTTTCGAGGAATCAACTCAAGTGACTAAACAAAGTATCAAATCAAGTGCAAACACACATGAGGAAGGGGAAAACAGGTGCAAACAATCAGGGCTGGGGAAGACAATCAGACTGGTGAGATTGCCTTCTGTGGCAATCTGTTGTCATATATTGTATAGGTATGAAATTTGTTAAAACACATAAATAATATATGATAATAAATGCATCATCTGCTCTCCCAGGTGAGAAACAATTTTTGCAGGAGTGTCACCAACAAGTCGATGTGCAGATTGCCACACTGAAAATAGTAACACAAACTGAATATAAATAAAAACAAGGAGGAAGTCCTGATGTTGATGTCTCTTATCACCCAAACTAGAAAGGGAGCTGCAGAGAAACAATACATTTGCCATTCCGCCCCACCTGGTCCAGTTAGCCATGCCTTTGAGCAAAACAAGAAAGGAAGAAACCACCAGACATGCACTTACCTGCCCTGACTGGTGGGAAAAAGATGGAACTGCTTGGGCACATCTTCAGAGGAGATGGGCACTGAAGACACCTGGGCTTTAGGGAAGGGATGAACTCCTCACATTGCAAGAGACGGTGGTAAGGAAGACAGTTGGGGATGACTTCTGCCTAAGCCACTCTTGGACAGGTTTCAAAATTAGTGATTCATCACTGGAAGCCAGCTCATTCTTGAACACAACAGAATGCTTGGCATCATTTCAGCAATAATTAAGTTTATCAAGAACTCTTATTTTGTGTAACTGCTTCTGCCCAAGTCAAAGTCCTTCCTATAAAAGTCCCACAGTCATGTCCTAGTCTGTTGGTTCTAGTCTGGCCACATCATTTTTAAATCTAACTCTGTGTTGCAGTAATCATGGTTTACAATACATCAAATGCAGTTTTACTGAGAAGTTGCTGAGATGAGGAGAGCTGAACAGAATAATGGTGGAGCAGGAGGAGAGGGCAGATCAGTTGGCTGAAGAATGCTGGTGAGGCAACCAGAGAAAGATCAAGACAAATATGGGAGCTATGGTGCGTGGATGTGATATGAGTGCATAAAATAGTATTTGCCAGTGGAAAACCATCCTCGCAGGGGAACATTTGTTTGTCTCAAAGGGGTATAAGGAGCGCAAGCTTGACCTTTACTACCTTAACTTTTGAACTTTGGAGGGGGGAATGAAGTAGGCAGTAGCTAATTCCTCTACTTCTTTAATTGGTTACTTTAGATACTTGCTGTGACATTTGATTCATTCCTTATTTGTTCCTTACATGGTTTAAGACAGTGTCCTTGAAAAAGGCACACACTCACATTTTCTTTCTCTGATCAGAATCAGCCTTTTGTCAGTTTTACTGCAAAATTCTTCAGAAAATTCAGTTGTAATACAGATCCTTGAAAGAAAAACCTAGAATTTTATAATCAAATATCTTCAGTAGTTTTAATGTCAGTTTTGCCATTTTGATGTTACATCATTTTTATTCACTTTAATATTCATATGTATACAAATATATAGGAATCTTAAAATGAAAATAACCCTTGGTCAAGCTGTTGCAGCTATTAATTACTACAGTATACTATTAAACATATTGTGAGAGGGAGTGAGAGTGAGAACATCAGTCATACACATCAAATGTACAATGTAGATTTAAGGCCTGCTTTTGAACAAGGCTCAAAACACAATGAAAGAAAAAGGGTCAGCCTTGATGCATCTTTTTTTTATTGGGCAAAAATGTGCACAAATTCAAATACTGTCTGCGTAATATAGTAGTTCAGAGAGATGTAATATTTTGACAGATGTGTCACCTTTGCAGCTATCTGTAAGTATAATATGTTGCTACTTGCCCAGTGATGGACAAACTCAAACTTTAGCATGTTAACAAACACAGCAGTAGGTATTTGTTGCACAGGAGTGCCAGGATGTCCTGAGTTGTGCAGCTACAGAGCCAGGGGCGCAGAGGATCTTGTCAAGAGAGTTGAGGATAAGGAGATTTCAATTCAGCAGCCTCAGATCATACATTTCTAAGCTGCTGGAGCATTTACATTTAGACATGTCCAGCACCAATTTCTCCTGAACCACTGTGTGGATTTACATGTGGCAGGGAGGATGCCTCTTGGCTTATCAGTTTTACAGGGAAAATCTAACTGACTTTGGGGTTTTTTTTATTACAGTCAGTGCAGCAGGGATCTGAACCTGGGAAAATTCTATTCTCTCATGTCTTTCTCACTGTAGATGCACATTCAATATTACAATGTAACTGTTAAAAGTTAAACTCCCAAACAAACTTAAAGTTGTTAAAACCCTAAACTGCTGAAACAGTAGAACACTGCATTTGCATTAATGAATCAGTAATAATCTTAGAGAACACTGATAATTGTTGATCTGCTGCATATTCTTGGAGTTTTAATTGACTGATTCATTCACTGCTGATAGGATTTTGAATTCAGGGTGTTTACCTTAAGTATTTTTACATTTTGGTACTGCTATGTTCAGTTACCTTAAGGAGAATCAGTGTACCACTATTCCTAATCCTTTGGGGATTACATTGTAACAATGAAAAGATTTAAAAACATATAATATGCTTTCATGTCACCCTGGCTACAGAAATGTTAGTCTTTTCAGTCATTATGATTGTCTATTCATTCCACAGCTATTGCTTTAAAGTGTGTTCATGTGGACTCTGTTCGGTGTGTGACAACTTATTTATTAATTTTGGAACCTTTGTTTGCTAATGGCTTCATATTCATGTCAACAGTATCAAGAACTATACTCATTCTTTTTCTTTTACAGTTAACTTGCAGACTATCAAATGTCATGGAGTTCATGAATCAGTGTCCTAGGTGGCTCATGTAGCTGTGAGCACAAAGATTTAAGTCATTTTGTGGAGCATTTGGACATCTGATCATTCACAAGGGGGGCTTAAAACTGTAATGTGAACTGTAATATGTCTCCTGCCATAGTGGAGCCAATTACTGGACCCAACCTTTTGAATGAACCTGTTAATCATACTCATTGCTTATATTTAGCACATTATTCCTCTTATTGTCAGTATAATACCAATGCCAAACATTAGCTGGACAGTGGTAGTTTCCCTGTCAATCAAACCAATGTCTTTCCCAGTTACAGTCATTCCTGCCTGGCTTGTTGCTGCTCCTCCCACTGTCTCTGGGCGAGGCAGAGTAGACAAGCTGGTTGTCCACAGGGCAGTCCACTGTAAGTGGGCGGCCCCTTCAGCACTCCGAGCTTAGAAAATCGACGTGGCCTAATAGTTACTAACCTTTTACAAACCAACCGTAAGAAAAACTCCCAACTGAAGCTATTCACATATACTGTTAGAGTTATAATCTGAGACATTTACAAAAAACTTAATATCAATAATATTTTCTCCTGCAGGTTTTGCTTAATTTGTAAACAACTGAAGCTGATTAAAGTGGAGTAAAAGTATGAAGCGGCATAAGAAGAAAAGGCTCAAGTAGTAATTCTATTTTGTACACAGCTAGGCCACAGAAGGCCTCACACATGGAACAGAGAAGATCTCACCTGACTGGCCTGGCTCCTGGCCTTTGCTGTTCACACAGCAGGACACGTCTCAGCTTCATCTCTGCAGCGCCTCTTCAGCAGCTGAGCTCCAGCCGGCCGAGCTTTTCTACTGTGTTTTTGCCTTTGTGGCCATCAGTAAACTTTCATTTCATGAAGGGGGGGTCATTGCTTTTTACACAACGCCACCCTGCAAATACCTCAGTAAAAGCCTCCTTAATGTGGATGACTGTCCACAGAACTGCCACAGGGTTTAAATTGTAAATGCAAACAGGAAGTGTTTCGATTTTAAAATGTGTATTACCATGAGATAAACGCATTGAAACTGATATATTGAATGCTGCCTGTATGATGTAACCAGCAGCCGATCACTTCCCTGTCTACTTTTACCGGGAGCCACGCAGCTCGCTGGAATAATAGACTGTGACTCTGACTTGACTTGTCTCATACGCGCAGTGTGGCGCATGAGTATTAACATAAAAAATAAAAAAAACAAGAGGTAACGCGACGCACGCGCGATGCACGAGCGACAAACACACAGGCTGTGTTCAGGACCGTATATGACTTAATGCGTGGTTACATTCCAACACTGCGTTTGGGTAGTATTTAGGTCCCCATGTGAAACAGATATCAGCTCTGCTAAGTAACATTGATGCTATACGAACATAGTCAAGGTCAAAGGCTTTTGTCCGCTTTTGTCTTCATTGTTCGATGTGTCAGTAAATCATGTTCCTATTTTCAATTCAAATCACACTTTCCTATAGTCAATGAATACAGCAGAGGACCGAGCCGTTCCTGTCCTCCACCCCTCTCCGATCGTTGTCCGATGACACCCGAGCGTTTCCGAAAAGTAACTCGTGGTCTCATTTCATTGGTGAGGTGCTCGTCCAATGAGCCGCGGCCATCTGTGCAGGGCTCGTCGCCGTTGAAATTCTCAGGTTACATTTCCTTCAAGGATTTAAGTTGATTCTACCTCGGAGTCGCCCCTCTTTACCGCCTGTGCTCCTGATAGAAGCTGCAAACATGAAGCTTCCAGCCGCGATTCTGGCAGTTTTTGCATCGATAGCTGTCACCATTGACGCCACCGTCTTCTTCAAGGAACAGTTTCTGGATGGAGGTGCAGTAGCCAATTCCATGTCTTCTTGTCCTATGACTGTGCTGTGAAAGTGTCAGGCTTCAGCAGTGTCATTTGGTATTTTTCTTAAGTAGCCGTTAAAGAAAATGATTTAATGGAGGTAACAGCACTGCATCGATTCAAGCCATTTCAACAGACTGGGCCACGTCATTCTTCGGCGACATAGCCTAAATATTAATGTAATACAGCAGTTAAGTAAATGTTTTAATAGTATTTTAGATGGTGGATGTCTGTGTTTAGTCAAGCAACGTTGATACTAAAATAATTGACATCCCCCTGTGTGATTCTTCATTTTTCTTTCACTTTTGATACTGCACCGAACCGCACTGGGGGACTCCTAAAAGCAGAACTTCGAAAGGAAAATACCAAAAAGCCCTTATTGTTAAGTATAAAGATAAGATATGAGTAAACTGATCACATATAGACTGACATTTTTTAGCTTTTCTAAAAGTCCCCATAGTGTCATTCTGCAGGTGAAGTTAAAACAGAAGCGTTCTGTGTGTACCAGGCAGCGTGTTAACTGTTTAATATAGTTTGATATTATTTAACTAACTAACTAACTAACAGGTAGATGCAGGTAGTAACCAGTTGAGTGGGATTGCTGTGTTTCAGATGCATGGAAGAGCCGGTGGGTCGAGTCGAAGCACAAATCTGACTACGGCCAGTGGAAACTGAGCGCCGGAAAATTCTATGGGGATGCTGAGGCTGATAAAGGTAATTCTTATCCATTCTGTCACAGAGATAATTGATACAAGTGGATTTGTGTGAAGCTAGTGTATTTGCATATCTTATATATTTGCAGGAACTGTCATATGATGGAAATGTAGGCAAAAAGGGGTTAGAGTGTATGTCTTGCTCTTTGTAAAGCCTCTATAAAGACAAGGAAACGAGGCAGGTGGCAGGAAGTTGCCACAGAATTTCCTTTAAAACACTCAGCTCTTAATGCAAGGCTCACTTTTAGGAGCTGGAATGCTCCCCGGTCCCAGGTTTACTCTGTGATAATTTGATGGAATACAAATTAGTTCAAGAATATTAAACACGAAACTGAAACTGCAGTTTTGACTCTTTCTCCTCTGCGTCTATGCCAGGTATTCAAACTAGCCAGGATGCCCGCTTTTATGCGCTGTCGGCCCGCTTTGACCCCTTCAGCAACGAGGGAAAGCCCTTGGTCATCCAGTTCACTGTCAAGCATGAGCAGAAGATTGACTGTGGAGGCGGCTACGTCAAGATTTTCCCCTCTGACCTCGACCAGAGCAACATGCACGGAGACTCGCAGTATTACATCATGTTTGGTGAGTCATGTTGGTCTTGTAGAACCACTGAGGCCTGAACAGAGAACACAGCTGTTAAGGGGATGAAGGGGGGGGCTTAGATGGGTGCTTGATGTGTTTTCCTTACAAGTCCTTTTTGCACTGACCTGTTTCCAATCTAGTCTTTACTGATTACAACCTGATAACACCTTAATATGACCATGTGTCTTCAGGGCCTGACATCTGTGGATACAGTACAAAGAAGGTTCATGTGATCTTCAACTACAAGGGCCACAACCACCTCATCAAGAAAGACATTAAGTGCAAGGTAGCTACTGCAACAAGCCTGTCTATTAATTAAGATTTTTGTGAATATGAATTTAAAGATTCATGCTCGCTTTAACATACCTCTGTCCCCTCTCTCCAGGATGATGAACTGACCCACCTGTACACACTGATTCTGAATCCAGACCAGACCTATGAGGTCAAGATTAACAATGAGAAGGTGGAGTCGGGCTCCTTGGAGGATGACTGGGACATGCTGCCCCCAAAGAAGATTAAAGACCCTGAGGCCAAGAAGCCCAGTGACTGGGATGACAGAGCCAAGATCGATGATCCCAGCGACACCAAACCTGAGGTAGGAGATCAGTTTACCTTCACATACCAAAGCTTGGGTTTTTAGTTCTGATGTTTCTTTAATTTACATATAAGCCAAAGCAACAGTAGGCTCATGCATGTCTTTGTGTTTCTCTCCTTCCACAATGAGTTTTCCCTTCCATCTGGGTAGTCACGTGATTTTGATTGCAGCTGGGGGTGGGGGAGAGAGACAACGCACAGGAAACATACTGCCTGTCAATCAGTGTTCTTGTAAATTCATTAACGTAAAATAATCTTAGCCTGCTTGGGGCTTCTGCCATATTTGCCGCTTTAATGCCTAAGTCAGCACTCTGCTATATGGAGTTGTAAAGTCACTCCACAAGTCAGTCCTGCAAATACCAAAGTAAAAGCCTCCTTAACATGGTTTTCTGTCCACAGAACTGCCAGGCTTTTTGAAATGTAAACAGGAAGTATATAGTTGTGAAAACAGTGTATGGACACGTTCCTGATGAGATATAAACACTAAGATAGATGTCTAAAGAGGTTTAGTGTACCATAATACCAGCAACAGAATCATTTCCGTGTCTGCTTTTGCTGGGAGCCACTCACCTCATAGCAAAGACGGCCTTCAACTCTCTAGCTGAGCCTTGTGTGACACAGCCACGCATTGCGGCCACTCCAGACTGTTAACATGGGCGCCAAAACAAACGAGGTAAACAAGAGTCAGCAGGACTGCTTCTAACTTTCTCACATGATGCAAGAGTGGCAGTTAGTGGTCACAATTTTGTGTTGAGCTGGAGACAAGGGTGATGAGAAAACAGACATGGAGGAGAGTGAAACTCTTTTTGTTTGTATGGAAATTCCAAGTAAAAGAGGAGACTACTGTGTCATGGCTGGCTGGGATGAGGAGTGTATTCTGCAGGATGGTCTAATGCACGTGGGTTTCAACAACTTCTGCCCCACCTGGATATCAGAACTGTCACGATACAGAGTTTGTCTATGTTCTGATATAGACAATGAAAGTTCAGTGTAGTGTTGCCTGTTGGTAGTGGTTTTTGGAAGGTAGAGCAGGTCACAGCTAATCCGAAGATTGGCGGTTCAATTCCTGTCTCCTCTGGGCTGCGGGTGTTCTTCAGACAAAACACTGAACACTGAATCGCTCCCAGTGAGTCAGTGATATTGATACATCAGTGGGGTCTATCATTCATACACTCAGTGTATGTTTGAATGCGAGCATGTAGTCTAGTGCAGTATGATAAAGCACTATACGATATGAGATGTATGAGTAGTAGGTGCTACGAGTGCAGTCCGGTCCATTTTTCATTATGTCCATCTTTGCTGGGCCGCGCTATTAAGAATTTGTTGATCTGACAGTTCCTGACGAGTTCCAAACCTGGCCTGTAGGTGTCTTTTTAGACCCTTGTAACATTTCTTTTAAAGGCAGAGAGTTGATTGAAATCGAAACAGATACTGAACATGCAGCGTGGCGTAGTCTGTCACTGAAATCTGTAAGTTAAAAATCGCACACAAAATACAGTAAGCATATGAAGCAGGGCCAATCAGAACTACAGTAATAACTATGTCAGTAATTCTCCTCTAGCCATGATTCAGGTGTTTGTTAAATGTTCATTGTAATTTAACTGAGAGGCTGGGTCTGGCTAACCATGTTACTGCAGCTACTGGCAAATAAACTACATTTACCATTATCTTCTCTCTAAGAAGCAAGCGAGACAGTTTAATGTCAGACACAGCAGAGAATTAGAGGAGTTAGGAGAAGTTACTGCTGACTGCCAAGCTGAAGCAAGGAAATAAGTTTTAAGTGGGAATGAGACAGTATGCCTGGCGCTGTAGCTCAGGTCACAATTTCATGTGGGCAGAGGTGACGTCTGAAGGCTAAGAACTGTGTTTGTTTTCATTGTGATAGACATTATGTCGAAGACAAAAGACTGGCAGAGGATTTTAGTCCTCAATCAACTAATTGGATTAGCAAAAAGACCACATTCATTTCTGATAAGAGCTATCACATGCTTCATTGGGTCAGCATTCATTTCAGTTTGTAATTTGCGTAGCTGCAGTTACAGCTGAAGTTGCCACTTTATGACGCACATCATATCATAACACGTTGTTGCATTTGAGGCTTAAGGGGTAACTCTATTTCTGCTGTCTTTCAGGACTGGGACAAGCCAGAGACTATCCCTGACCCCGACGCCAAGAAGCCTGACGACTGGGATGAGGACATGGACGGAGAATGGGAACCTCCTATGATCAGCAACCCAGAGTACAAGGTGAGGCTCCTCTAACTGAGGACATGAGCTGGGGCATTTTATAAACAAAATGATTGTTGACCACGTGACTGATGCACGTTTCAGGCTTGGGTTAGAATAGGGCGGTAATATTCTAAAGGATTTAGATTTAGAGTGAGTCCAATATCCAGCTCCCTCAGATGTCTGAACCCATTTTGTGTTGTCTTGGCAGGGTGAGTGGAAACCCAAGCAGATTGACAACCCTGACTACAAGGGAGCCTGGGTCCACCCTGAGATCGACAATCCAGAGTACACTCATGATGCTGCCATGTACAAGTTTGATAAAATTGGAGTACTGGGCCTGGATCTGTGGCAGGTAATGATCACTACTGTAATAACTGATGTACAAGTATAAGTTCATGTACAGACTTGTTTCAGGTGTTTTTGTAAATATTGATAAGAGTCATCATCGATCTGGCTTCCTCGAGTAAATGGTAACGTGTTTGTCTTTGTTAAGGTTAAATCTGGCACCATCTTTGACAACTTCCTGATCGGTGATGATGTCAAAGAAGCAGAGGAGTTTGGGAAGGAGACCTGGGGTGCTACTAAGGTATGACTATGCCTGAAGAACATGAGTAAAGCTTTCTATAAATTATACTGGTATTTCTAGACTAAACACAACAAAAACATACAATATTTCCTATATTTGACCGGTTTATCCATCAATATTTATTTTACTGCATTGGCTCATAAAAGGCCCAAGCACATGTGAAGCATAAGTTGAAGCATCAGCAGCATTCTACAGTGGGATATTAATCAAAAGTATCATGACATTAAAATATTGGTTATTGCAATTACCAGCACTCCAGTTCCAAACTTTTAAAACGTTTTTGTGCACCAGGAACCAGAGAAGAAGATGAAGGAGGAGCAGGAAGACATGGAGAGGAAACTGAGAGAGGAGGAGGAGAAGAGCAAGAAGAAGGACACTGAAGGAGATGGTGATGAGGATGAGGAGGAAGAAGAAGGCGAAGAGGAGGAAGATGAGGAGGCAGATGAAGAGGGTGAGCATGACGAGGGGACGGACGAGGACAGTGAGAAGGACAGTGATGGCAAACAAAAGGACGAGCTGTAGAGGAGAGGACCCAGATGACGGCTGATGGCTTCTCTCTATAGTCAGACTAATGACAAAATCATCAAAAGCCCTATGGACTCTGGTCTTTCTTACAGCAGCCTTTTATTCAGGTGTAGGGTGGGGGAGGGTCGAAGGTGGGGTCAGGTCAGATTTATTTTTTATTGATTCCCATGCTTTTTTTTTTAAGCCTTCAAATTAGAGATGGGAGAAGGGTTGCAATGTTTTTTTTCTTGTTTTCATGTTTGTGTGTCTGCATTTGTTGAGAATTTTCTAAATTAATGTGATTTACTGAATCAGGTCTGTCCCATGGTGTGTGTGTGCATCCTGCAGTTACTCACAATTCATTTTTATTGTTGCCTTTGTTGGGATGTCCAGTAAATTGAAGGTTTGTGATGTCTGGTTTATGCACTTTTATTTCAGCTGTGTGATGTTGTACTGCTTTGTTTTTGATTGACCCCACTCATAATTTATTCAATCATTACATTCATTCCCTGAAAACCACGTGTCAGTTCCCAAAGCTCTGATTTTTGACAAACACCTTTCCTCCGTGTGTGTGTGTGTGTGTGTGTGTGTGTGTGTGTGTGTGAGAAAGAGAGACTGTATCAGACAAACTGTGATTTTTCAATTCTCATTTTCTGGTTGTTCTGGATGAGTGACTGGACCATGGGTGCACACTGTTTTTTGAGTTTCAGTGAATAAATTGAAGCTTCTCTCACGTGCTGTCCCTTGTTTTCCATGGTAGTTGTTGATGTGGTGGAGATATTTATCTGATAATGATCCCTGAGTTTCAAGTAACCTAAGCAATACTTTTCAACACCTAATGTTAATTTACTCTCAACAACCCTTTAGTGAGTGTTTTGATTACTTTACACAGTTTGAAAGAATAATATCAACTCAAGGTTCTAACTTCTTTTGAGTTTTGAATGGCACAACTTTATCGGCAAATTCAAGTTGGCTCAAATCTCATAACTTTAGTTTTGTATGATTGGTCACCTAAGGGCTGGATTTGTATTGGGTAAGATAACCTATATGGTAACTTTCTGTAGAGAGACAGTTGCTGGCATTTGATACAAATATCCTAAATCTGTTTTTGGCAGGCCACTTACATTTAAAAAAAAAAACCTTTTTCATCTCCCAAAATATACAAAACTGCAGAATGCACCTGTGGTTAAGACTTTGCTCAGTAGAAAATTAAGTTAAAGACGTTTCTGGCAGATTGGGAAATATTTAAAGATTATGTACAGAATCTACCCAAGCATTTACTGTCAGCTTTCCAATAGTTTGACACCACTTGATATTTAAATCTTAAGACAAAAAAAATGAGGATATGTTTTTGTCACAAGTACAGTGAAGCCAAAATCTGTCAGTGACCACAATTTAATGTCAAGCATGTCATGTAATTCCCTTACTAGATTATACAATAAAATTAACAAAATTCTTATTCATTAAAAAATGAATAAAATGTTTTAAGGAACTTTTGGTCCAGACAAATTAGAAGTCATGGTGTCCCTGACAATTTACCTCCCCTGCTTTCAAGAAAGTATTTTATCTACTTTCTGAATGTAGTGTCTCTCGTAACCTTGCGAACCACTGCCCTTGCCTAAATATTGCAGGATGCGTTTTTTTTTTTTCCTTTTTTAAGACTAACTCACGGGTATTATAAGTGCACTGTCGGGGTCATAAAATGATCAACGGGACCAGGTTAAGAGATCTGACCATTTTATATTAACTAATTTGTCCGCGCTCTCGTGGTAGGTTTATATCCGACAGTACCTGAAGGCGGCAGCAATGTTGTGACTTAGCTCCAGCAGTAGATGGCGTTCTTGCCCAGCCGTCTCCGCGGCACTGAGACAGCTGAGTCACACATACATTTAGAACCTGTTAATATACTGTACGAAAAGCGGCTTCAGTCAAGAAATTGTCGTGATTACACCGATTTGTGACCCCGGTTGCCTCTGACACTGCGTCGAAAGATGCTGACGATAACACTGAAGACCCTCCAACAGCAGACGTTCAAAATACAAATAGACCCAGAATTGACGGTGAGTAGAAGTTATCGGGGCTGAAGTAAACACGGTCAGGCCGGGAGGACTGGCGTTCACAGTGTAGCATACGGGGGTGTTAGCTAGCGTTAACGTAAAGACAGTGCTGTGGTGAAGGCTGCTGGACTCTCAACAGAGATACGCTGGTTATTGTGCTTATTTGGAACGCTTATGTTGCGTCAGTGTGACAAACATGCAGTATGATAAGTTTGCAATTCTGCAGGGTCTCCCAGTAATGTTGACTGAGTTCATGCGAGGTAAAGCAACAAGGCTTAGATCGCGCGAGGCCGGAATTAAGCAAGTTTCCCTTCAAGGTTAAAGCGAAACATCTTAAATCAATAAGACACATTTCAAACACAAGAACCGTGTGACTAAACTTATGCTTCATTTGATAAATAATACAGTAAACATTTATAGTTTGTATTCCACTGGCAGCTTTTGCTTAGAGTTTTGTCATTCGTCGGACGTTAAACGACGGATGAACACGCTGGATATTTTATTTTGAAAAACCCAACCGGAAGAATTTATGTATTTGTTAGCGTGATTGTGATTTGAGTGTTTTGACTTGGGTCAGCTCTTCACCATGAATGACGATGCAATATTTTAAATTTAGTATGTGTTCATGTAGAAATGACAATATTTATTATAGTAATCAGAGAATCTTTGCTTTAGAAGACAACTAAGCATTTTTGAGTTTTCTTATCAGATAGTGAATAAAATGGAGTTGTTTATCGGTCTATTGACTGTTTGTTATCACGTGAATGTGGAACTAAGGTTACGCTGCAGAAGTGTGTTTGCAGTAAAATGCTATGGATTGTTGCGATTACATTTTTAATTGTTAAAAGAAACCTGGAAATATGGTGTTATTGGTGGCTGCTTCATGACAACCACTGCTAGTCTGTCATCCATGGATCAAAGATGCATCACTTCTGTCAGTCACTGCTCCTTTGCCTTATAGTTCATTTTGTGCGTAAACGCAAGTCTTACATACATTTGCGCTAGTCGAATACTAAACTGTATTTCATTGTACAGGTTTCATACTGTATGCAGTGACAACACAGTTGAATGTTATCAATTCAAACCTAATTTTAACTCAAACACACATTATTACTTAAAATCCTTAAGCAGTCCTGTGGATTCAGAAGCATTCGTCCAATTTCAGAATATCAACTCTTTGCCAACAGCTATAATCAGCTGGTTATTATACTGATGATTACTCATTCCCAACAAAAAACTCTGGAAACAGCCAGATTTGGCTTAATACAAGTTTTAGTCACAACACTTTGAACGTCGGAACCTTTGTGCAGTACCACATCAACAAGTGATGTTGCAATGACCACGAGGCCTTACTGACCTGATGTAATTTGCAATGACACAATGTAACAGTCGAAGTTGTCTCTGGTTAATATCTATCTTTCACTCATGTTTGTCAGGTGGAAGCTCTGAAGGAGAAAATAGAAGAGGACAGAGGTAAAGATGCATTTCCTACTGCGGGACAGAAACTCATCTATGCAGGTAACCAGAAGCTGACTTTGGCTGAATATTTGAGTTACAGAGAAAATTACCTCAGAACATGTTTTGTTTGTTTAATTGCACAGTGAAATAATATATGGGAAACACCTTATCTCACAATAACTAACACAGTAACTTTAACCAACCTTTCAAAATCATTGCTCAATGTTAATGTGTTAATGTGTTAATGTTAAATGTTAATAATTACCACAGAATAGCACATTAAATTCACATCAGGTAACTAAATTGCAGCTGTTGTTTCTTTGGCACCAAGTACTAACATGCACTCTGTGGTGTCAACATGAGGAGAGAATGGACTGAACATCACTGCACTTCACCACTCATGTCCACCACCAAGACCACCTCATCTTTTATTGTTTATGTTTAATAGTAAAGGAAGATTGAAAATACTCACAGAAGCAGTGGTAAGATGAGTGACTTTACTAATTATTAGTCCAAGGTTTATTTTTAGACGGTGCACAAATTTTAAATTGATGTTTCACAGGATAGAAGAGGAGAGCGAAAACATGATGGAATAGTCAAACAAAAGACATTCATATGACGTAATTCCTGTGGAACCCTGGAAGCATAAATGATAGAAATTAGGACTGAGGACATGGCACAGCTCTTCAACAAGCGAAATCAGATTGGCCAGTTTATCGAACACTGAGATTTGACACCTCTAGACAAATGTTTGGATACAGAAATGCGTGGAGACATGGCCCTCCCTTCCTGTAATCTGAAATGTTGTGTTTGTTTTGTGGAATATAATGCATTTAGAATTTTGTGTTTTGTGAAATGTCATGTATTGTGTATGTTGTGTTTTGACCCTTAGGCACACTATGTTCCTCTGAAATGTCAACAAGCTGGTGTCTTTATGTTTGATTCTGGTCCATACTATCACATGTAGAGGACTCTTTTAGCTTTTTATTTCAAACTTTTGCCATAAATCTTATTTGCTGTTTGTGTTTGAATGCCACAGGCAAAATCTTGAATGATGACACCCCGCTGAAAGAGTACAAAATCGATGAGAAAAACTTTGTGGTGGTCATGGTTACCAAGGTAAGTGTCTTTTCAGATTGTTGCAGGTCACGCTCAGACCACGTTAACCTTTAACATGGTGTACAGTAACACAGTTCTGCTACCTGTTTAGCATCATATCGCAATATAAATGCTCATTTATCAATGTTTTTTCAGCCAAAACCAGCCCCTCCTCCACAACCAGCCCCTCAGCCAACTCCCCAACAAGCTGCAGCTCCAGCAGCCTCAGGGCCATTACTGGCCTCTGGCTCAACACAAGTGCCCTCCACACCAACACATATAGTGTCTACACCCACACCTGCCCCACAGATAGTGCCTCCCTCTGAATCCCTGCCTCCAGTACCAGAAAACCTCCCACCAGCTTCTGTTGAAGCAACAGCAGTTCTGGACTCAAACACAGCTCCAGCATCAGCTCCAGCATCAGCTCCAGCATCAGCTCCAGATTCAGCTCCAGATTCAGCTCCAGCCTCAGCTCCAGATTCAGCCCCAGATTCAGCTCCAGACTCAGCCTCAGCCTCTGTTCCAGTCTCTGCCCCAGCAGTTCAGACAGACCCAAACTTGACTCCTGCAGACCACCCAACACCTGCTGCCCAGCCAGAGGAGAAACCAAGGGAAGACTCTGAGAACCAACCATCTGCCACCGTATCAGTCCAGTCCTCTGCTTCCAGGTTGGAGGAAACCTATATTTACATACACTGAGACCTGATGCCATGATCTGGTTGTGCAAGAAACTTGTTAAAAACTTGCTGAAATGGTTAAATTCACTGAAACAATTTGAACAATTCCTCATGATATTCTGCTTTTTTTCTTAACTTTGTTTATTGTCACCAACAGAGATGAAGTATTATTGTACGTTTTTAACAGCTAGTGTAGCATCTTGCTGAATAGTACATAGCAGTTATATTTTTGTAATTCAACTGTAGCTTAATGATAACACAGTGTAACCCGGATGTAACTTTTTGCCAAAGTTTCCCAAGGACGTGTTAGTAAGAAATATTACCTAATTTTCATTGAAATCTCAATTTAATTAGAATTTTTAGTGATGAGCCTTAATTTGATCATGCAGGTAACATAATTGGTCTGTCTGTCAGCTTGTCCATTAACAAATATTTGAAAAATTATAAGAATATTCATGTTTAATTACCCTCTGTCTCCATCACCAGGTCAGCATTTTAACTTGTCCAATACTTCATTACCAAAATCCTGCCGAGATATTATCATCCTAATCATCTTCAGCTTTACTCTCTTTTTATGTCTAATAAGCAAATGATAGTAGGCTAAAATGCTAAATCAAATATCATATCTGCTAAACATCAGCATGTAAGCATTGTTGCTATGAGCAAGTTAGTGTTTTGACAAAGCAGCGCTGTGCAGGTACAGCCTGACAAAGCTAGACAGATGTTTTTTTGTTTCTCTGTTAAAATTGATGCTTATTTGATGGACATTGATACCTAATTCAGATGTTGTATCACTCACTCTGCTTTTCTTTATTCACTTCTCTCAAAGCCTCGTTGATGAACTGGGTCTCCTTGAAGAAGCGGCTTCAATCCTGGGTAACACATCTCAGCTTTTTCTTCATAAATGTAAAAATGGAATCATATCAGTTTTCTTTGACAATAAAGGCCTCAGTATGCTAAGTCTTACTATCTGTTCTGAATTGCCACACTGGATGAGAAGGCTCCTGTCTGCTTTGCACTGTCCCCCTGGTCTCTCTCCAACAACTCTTTTTTTTAAGTCTTTTTAGTCGCAACACATTAATTTGGTCGAAATGGGGATAATGGAGTGCCCCTGGAACGCTGTAAAGACCTGGACCCATTCATATACAGATATTTACTATGTTGAAAACATAATATGTCAGGTACTAAATGTATATCACATGATTCCCAATTAATAGCAGGCGTGATTAGTCGAAGTTTAGTTAGTTCTGAAAATACTATTACGTGTCGTGTCTAAGTGTGCAAAACCTCCTCATTTCATCCATTTTCCATTAACCTCCCCCATTTGTGTCCTACCTCTCCCTTTGTTTGCAGTGACAGGCCCAGCCTATGAGAACCTGGTGTCAGAGATTATGTCTATGGGTTACGAGCGGGAGCAAGTGGTCGCTGCACTCAGAGCCAGTTACAACAACCCGGACCGAGCTGTGGAGTATCTACTCATGGTGAGGATTTAAGCCGCCTGCGTATTTAACTTTCAGCCCTGCTTGTCAGTGTGTAGTAAACGTTCGTGTCCTGCAGGGTATTCCAGCAGAGGCCAGCGATCTTCCACGTCAGGAGCCAGTTAGACACAGCGTTCCATCCAACCCCCCCACCTCTAATACACAACAGCCAAGGCAGCCCCCAGCAGCTTCAAACAGTGAGGACATACATTTATTACTTCTGTTTATGCTTATATATAAGGTGCATCAATTACACAGGGCCTTTTTGAGGTTGATGTAGTAGTTATTTCCATCATAAAAAGCTTTTTAGAAACTCAGGAATTGCATTTCCATCAGAAGAACTAAGTTTCCAAATATACTTCGTCAGCAGCACGGGACCCAAAAAAGGCCCTGCTCTGGGGAAAGTATTCGCACATGGCCCAGAAACTGTTAGGGTGGAATTTGCACTACCGAATGTGACTCACAGGTCAAACATAAGCCTCAGGTTACTGCAACTTTACACAGCTTTATTCACATAGTAAACAGCACCAACAGCCATCATTGTCACTTCGAGAATGAGGGACAGAGTATTTGAAATCTGAGAATTCTTAATCTGACAAATCATTTCAATGCAACACACTCTTACTGCCACCTGGAACTTTCAACCACATCTAATTGTTTTCAGTAGATGGAGTTTGCTCATATTGCTTATATCACAACTGAACAACAAAGTACAACACAACACTGTTTTAGATTTGAAGCTGGACTCATCCCCATTGTGGGTGCTTCTTCAGCATAGAGCATTTGTTTTTGATCCAAGCATCACATTGATTAAATACCTTGATTTGTCCAGTATTAAATGAATTCTCTGAACTATTTGTAAATATGGTTCCCATCTCACTAATTTGTCAATGTACTGTCTCCCTGAAACTCTACTCTTATCACAAAAACAACAGTAATCAGCCCGTCTCCTCCTCAGCAGCACCACCAGTGTCTGGCAGCCAGCCTCCCTCTGATGGTGGAGGCTCTGTCTCTACTGGGAACCCCCTTGAATTCTTGAGGAACCAGCCACAGTTCCAGCAGATGAGACAGATCATCCAGCAGAACCCAGCCCTCCTACCAGCCCTGCTGCAGCAGCTGGGCAGAGACAACCCGCAGCTGCTGCAGGTACCACACCAGTATGCTCACCACACCACAGTGGGTAGCTATTTGAAATCGATTCCTCATAATACAAGAGCAAGCAGTTTGAAGTGTTGCTTTGTAAGCATCAACAGTCAGTATTAGAAGGATATTCATCTAATGTCCATTTAATACAATTACATGTCTTAAGAAAGTGCAATCAAAATGCTTTTAGACAGTAGCTGCTGTTTAGCATAGCATGGTGCAGCACCAAGGAAGTAGCTGCTGCTAGCCGGAAGTGTTGTGAGTAAGCATACCGAGTACCATCTGAATCGGGGTTATTGGCTTTTATGTGATCGCTTTGAACCTGTGTCTGCAAACCTGCCAATACACATTTGAGCATTTGAGGAGGGCATTCTGGTTGTGTTCTCCAGCATTTGTGGGACTGTGCACTGTGAATACGTCCCCCGGGGTCAGGCTGTCAGTGCAATTATGTACTGAACTGAAGTGGCATTGGAGGGAGGTGCAAATAACCTGAACTGTGGCACGATGACACATGGTTGCTGTAACGTGACAACATGCAGGCTCACAGCGAACATTAAACACTTTTGTGCGCACACCAACACTGTTTGCTCCCCAACCACCATACTTGCTGGATTTGGCTCCATGTGATTTCTTTCTCTTCCCCAAAATGAAAGACAAGCTGGAGGATTGCTGTTTTGACACAGTAGAGGACATCAAAACAGTCAAACCAAATACATCCGACACAAACATAGTTACCATATTTAGTGAATACTGTTCTGATGTATAATAATAATTTCAGTTTTTGTCATTATTTCTCAGGTCTGGGAATATGTATAGTAGCTGTATGCTTGTATTGAGTTTGTATGTATGTAATACTTATAGCAAATCACGCAGCACCAGGAGCGTTTTGTGCAGATGTTGAATGAGCCACGAGGTGGAGACACTGGAGGAGAGGGGGCTGAGGCTCAGGGGTCACCACACACCAACTACATCCAGGTCACCCCGCAGGAAAAAGAAGCCATCGAGAGGGTCAGTAACCAGTGTCTGGATTAAGTCCCATTAAATTGTATTATGTCTGGAGAGTTGTACAACTTGAATGATGACTTACTGTGTGTTTTCTTATTTTTCTTTCATGAAAGGATCTCACAATTACATAAAACCAAAAATATAAAAACTACAGATTTAAAATGCAACAGATGTCAAGATTCTTTTGCTATTTCTGCATGCAAATGACAATGTAGCCACTGAACTCGTGTGTGTGTGTGTGTGTGTGTGTGTGTGTGTGTGTGTGTGTGTGTGTGTGTAATGTAAACATTTGTGTGTTGTGTTCTAGTTAAAAGCGCTGGGCTTCCCTGAAGGCTTAGTCATCCAGGCTTACTTTGCCTGCGAGAAGAATGAAAATCTTGCCGCTAACTTCTTGCTACAGCAAACATGGGATGATGAGTAACGGCACATCACCTGACACATCACCGTTCAACAGAAGGCCGCAGGGTGCATGACGGTGTTATACAAGATCCAACCAAGGAGGAACAAAGATAGGAGATGAAGAGGACATTTGTTTTCATGCCATGTGACTGTGGTCTGATGATGATGATGATGATGATGATGATGAAGAAGAAGAAGACATGCTGTTCAAAGTTACCTGTGCTGCCTACTTTATATTCTGCTGTGATGATCATCATAGGAGCTCACACTGAGCTGTGCCTCACTGCTGCCACATCATTACTGCTGACGCTTGTACTGAGTGATGTGATGAGAGAAATCATGCCAGAAAATATAACAGTCTGCATCACCTTCACAGGCCAACAGGCTTTTATTTTAGAGGGTTTCCCACAGGCCTACACTACTGTACACATACAGTATATTTACTGCACAGTTTTAAAATGCTGGACTTACCTGAAAATGTGATGCAAACTGTTGACTTTGCTGTTTGAGAGCAAGCATTGCTTTATATTAAAGTTTAGATCTGATCATTTGATTTATGTTGCACCATTTATAACCCACACCAATGTGTCTGACTGAAGGAGTCCAAACAGCACAAATGTATTCTTTGGGTCAGTCAGTAAACACAGTTCAATCCATTGAAAATTAAATCTGCAAGACAATTCCCCCCACAGGGATATTTGAAACATAACAGAAAAATGTAGTTAGGAATGACAATGATATAAAAAACTTGAAGATTATAACACAAAATTAAGACTGTTTGAGACAAAAAAACTCAAATTTACATAAAAATTACATCAAGGGAATCTGTCATGAATTTTGATGGTAAGTCAAATTTTAATCATTTTGACTTAACATCCTAACACTTTGTCTTGCTTCCTCTTAATTTGTGACACACACACTCTACAGTTTTGATTTGGCATGTAATAATTTTTACTTAGTATAATCATTCGACTTTTTCACAATTTGGACTTTTATGATTCTGTTTCGACACAGCACGAGTATTTTTATCTTTATTATTCACGACTTTGTTGCTGTTTTTTTTTCTTTCGTATTGATTTGCAGAAATGGGCTTCCAAAAACTGTAGACATAAAGGTTTAAATAAAACAATATGTTGCTGTAAGTGAGTGGTAACCTCCACTACAAGATGTCGCAACATGTTGCGCTGCATTTGATACATACAATGAATTAGTTTTGCATTCATGGCATAATTATTTAATATCAAGATTATGTGTGCTGTGATACTGTATTTTGTGTGAGAAAATGGGATGCCCAGATTTTAAGCTCATCTAAATTGCCAGTATGGGTTTGTTTTCTTATTTTGTAGATGAAAGAATCTGAAGGTTGATTGATGAGGTGCCACTTAGCATGTTTTGTATTTGACTCTTTATTCCAAAGAGGAGTTGAGTTTAAGTTTGAGTTTTCCTCTTCCTAGTTTGAGACAATCTGTTTCTGTTCAGTTAATCTCATGTCACAGATTCTATGCATCTTAAATCTGTAAGAGTTTGAGCCATTACTACTTCATGCCTTATGGGTTGTAAAAAAACTTGAACATGTTTAATTTTAGAATTTTACGGTGTTGTCGTGCAATATAGCTGTCACATATTTCAAAGAAAATTGTCCTCAGATTGGTGATCATCATTCAATCATTCTGATCTTTGATTATCTTAAAGCTTTTTGTTTCAAAGGTGATCTGGGGAGAATCTGAATAAGTGCTAGAAGGTATGTGCTTTGCTGCTCCTCATCCTACTTCTCTTTATTGTGTTTGAACTGGAAATGTATTGCACCTGGGGTATACAAGGTACAAAGTATGGGAAAATGGCACTTTACTCTGACAAATGCTGATCTTTACCTGTGAGGGATTGTTGGTTGCATGAGATTGTTACATTATTTATAGCATGGCAGTGGGATAGGAATGATGAAACAACCAGTGTGGTGTTACTCTGATCTTAGTTTGCCAGTTCTACTCATTTTTTGTCCATTTTTGTTTTCTCCTTGGGTTTATAAAAATACTCACAATCTTACATGCACCAGTTGAAGTTTTGCTTAATAGTTGTGGAAAACATTTGTTTCAGCATTGTGTAAAATAAACGGCTTTTACAAAGTGGGTGAGAGAAGGTGGTTCTTATCAATGGTCTAAGTGCGTATGAGTGCAAGTGGCAAATATTTTTATAGCAATGTACCATGTTGTTTTTTTAGAGTGTCATATTTCCTTAAGAAGTGTACCAGTCAGTGAATGAAGTGCCATGCCTCCAAACACGTAACAGGAAAACACCAGGATCTGACATTGTGAGATAAACTACAATCCAGTTCCTGCAAAACATCAATGAAAGATAAATCAATTTAATTTGCACGTAATTCTTGTAAAAATATTTAGGCCGAATTAAAGAGCTTACCCTGGTGATAAATTAAAAGTGCAAAGTGTTATTTGAAGACGTACATCTTTTTTGGAGACGAGGCAAATAAAAATCAGCAGTTCTGTAAAGGAGTTCTACGGCGTCTTTTTCCGGAATGTGAGGCATAGATGTGCCCGCTAAGGGGAGTGTTGCCGTGGAGAGGGAGGGTGGGTGCGTTCCCGCAGCAACAGGGAAGATGGCAGCTCTCACATCTCTCACCCAGGTAAAGATGCAGCAATTGACGACTCTTGACTTCAACTTAAGGCTTCGATAATTAATAGTACACCTTATATATCATTCACTCTAATGAATTTAAATTTGACTTCAAATAGAACATGAGCTCGCTTTAAAATGCAACAGAAATAGGACAGCCAGATAGTCGGATAAGGCCTATTGCAGTACCGTTAGGCAGCTGTCTTGTTAGCCTGAGCTGGTATTAGCTAGCCGTGTAGCTGTTTACCTACAATATAACATGCTGTTAACTTACTAATTACACATTTTAACATACCAAGCACCGTGGAGACTGTATACAAAGTTAGAGATACGCCAGTCTGCGCATGCATGTATTAAGCTTTATAACGTTCAGCCCTCAAGCTAGCATACCTTAGCTAGCCTAGCCTTGATGCCAAGTAGTGGTGAGGATGGAGATAACATGCTCGGCAGAGGGCAAGCTAACGGCAGGCTGACTTCAGCTAACCTGGGCTAAGCTTTGATCAATGGTGCTGATGTGAGATGGCTCACTAATGTTAACGCGTACTGATAGCCAAGTAAGGCTGACACCCACCGATAAACACCGATGAGTTAGTCTTTCTGCTGCTGCGTTTGCGCAAGATCCATATAACATGACCGTGCTGGAGGTTTTTGATATCTTTGCTATTGATTGTGATCAGCAGGGCTCGGGCGGTCTTTCATCATAACCGAACTTAGCCTTAAACGAGTATTTGAATGAGCAGTGTTGTTGGCGTAGACTGATATTTCAGTCAGAACGGTTCACACATGGCTAATTTCATCTGATTAAATGAATTCCTGGAGGTGATTTTAATGTTTACATTCAAATTTTAATGTTTACATTACATTCAAATCACCATACACTGCTTACTGCTCACTTGCAGAGAAAACTGCATGGGGTTGATTCAAAGTGCAATAATGTTCTATATTCTCTGTGCCACAGTTGTCTAGTGGGAACCCTGTATATGAGAACTTGTACAGACAGGTAAGATTATAACTCAGTGTTCATTAATTTTAAACCTAAATTCTACAAAATGGACAGACATGTTGTCCATGTAAGCCACCCTGCACACAGAGTGTGACATTTGTGCATTTGCTTCAAGGTGGATCCTGGGAATACAGGGAGAGTAGGACCAACAGAGGCTGCCTTGTTCTTAAAAAAATCTGGACTGCCTGACATTACACTGGGGAAGGTAAGGGTTGGCAAAAGTTAGACTGTTAAGTGGCTGGTGGTGTGGATCTTCAGTCTTACTGCCGTCATGGTCAGTGAATTGAAAGACAACCTCTGGTCCTTGGTGATACCACTCGTGTCGCCGTCAGCATTTTTGGAAACTAACTTTGTAACGCTCCTAAGAAAAAAACATGACAGTACCACACAGACACAGTTATCTGCATACTGTCAAGACCTAAAAGGCTTGTGAAGCTGCAGAGTCCAGCCCTGTTTCTTTGCTGACCTCATGTAGATGGGACTAATAAGAATTTGAAAATTAAGGAATTTCTATTCATACCCAAGACTTTAAGATTCTCTCTTCAGAGCTTTGGTTAAAATGTGGTCACCAGTGTCATTTTAACTTGCGCAGGCAGGGTGACATCTCTCTTTTTTGTTTTGTGACAACCATACCCACCAAGTGTTGAGTTGATCTTTGCGTCATTAGGTACATATGACCTTAAAAGAGTTTACCAAAAAAGTATCTATACCCCACACACACTTTTCAGTGGTATACCCCTCGCTGGCATTTGTACTGTGCCAGTTGTAGGTTAAAGAGGTAAAGGGCAACCTTCATAACCACTACCCTTAAACTTTGCCCCTCCTCTTCTTTCCACTGCTGATGCACTCTTTTTAGTTGTTTTACATTTACTCGTGATACCACAGCTTTCACATATCAGAAATGTCATCCACGTTTCAGTTCTATTATCTGAACAAGGTCAGAAAGGAAAGCTGTACATTAACATTAACAACATTTATTAGCAACAAATATTAAACTTCAGTGCAAGTACAGCAGCTAGCCTGGCTGTATCAATACACATCTTGTGCACAGACTGGTTGGGATTTGCTGGTTGTCCCATATCATTTGTTTGTTATGACTGCTAGAAGCTTCTAGATACAGAAGCTTCCCAAAAGAAGAGAAGTGATTATACTCATATTCACAGTTTTAATATTTATTATTTTTGGAGGTTATTTTTGACAAATTGCATAAAAAAAATTAGAAAATCGGGTCTTTATTTTGAAAATTCTCACAGGTCAGATGTCATGTCTAGCAGACCGGCCTGCTTAGCTAAGTAACAGTGCCAACAAAGGTGGGAACATCTTTATTGTCTGTCATGTGATATATTTCCACATGAAATTGAATTGGCTGTGGCTGTAGCTCTGAAGGGTTTAAGTCAAATCCATTTAATATGAACAGAGCTCTCATATACCTTGTGGCTCAGTAAATACCCTCTCACATGCATTATTAGTTCAAGAGGAGGAAGTTAGGGGTTAAAAGAACAAATCAGACCTCAACTACATTCTTTTGAAACACACACCTACTATAATATTACTCTGCAATCTACCTGCTGACTAATGGTTAAGTGTGAATATAAAAATAATCAAATTAGCATTTTTGCATGACCTGGACCTCTGCGAATGCTTGTGCTTTATTTTTGGAATAATATGCTTGGTCCGAGCAGTTGTTTACTTGCATGTTTCATCGTTGTCACCAGGAAGTGCTGTGTATAGGATGAGCAGACACAGTTCCACAGCAATGTGATGACACCTCATAAATAACCAATTAACACGTGAACACAAGATTAGAACTTGGGAAGTGCATCTTTTATTCCTCTTTGTCTATAGTGCTGTGTGTTTTGTGTCTTGTGTTACAGATTTGGGATTTGGCCGATCCTGATGGCAAAGGTTATCTCGACAAACAGGTAGAGAACCTATCTTCAGCACTGATTCATCTGACTGTATTTAACACAGAAAAGTAAAACCTATTGTTGAAGTACAGTTGTTGCATTGTAGTTGTTTTTACTCCAATCAAATACTTAGTGACAAACAAACCCAAAGTAAAATGTTATCTCTGCAAGCTGATCTGATTAAATGACTTCTAATATTGTCTCAAAATCAGCTTATGCTAGCATGTCCAGGTTGTATTTAAACATGTGTACGAAGGCAAACATTGACTTCTGCAAGCAAAGATGCAAAGACAGTTTTAAGTTTTCTTATATATAGATATTGCTCTATAGTTTTCAATTTGTTTTCTTTTTCTTGTTTCTGAGTAACAACAACAACAATGTATCACTGTATTTAGTACAAGAGTTGTGTGTTTTTGAGGACTACCTCTGTGTTTGTCATCTCAGAAAGAGAATGAGAATGATTTGACGGGTAACACTGTGTTTTCTGTCTCAGGGGTTTTACGTAGCTCTGCGGCTGGTGGCCTGTGCTCAGAGCGGCCAGGAAGTCAGTCTGTCCAGCCTCAACCTCACTTTCCCTCCCCCCAAGTTTGTAAGTATGAATTTGTCATTAAGGCGTTGCGTTGTCATGTTTATAATCATGTTACAATGTTATTGATCTTGTATTAGAAGCTAAGAATGTGGAAAATGTGTGTTTAATCCAAAGTGTAAATCTTTGTTATGTCATCTTTGTCTGTCTGATTTCAGAAGGACACCAGTAGTCCGTCTCTAAGCAGCACAGCTTCTGCATCTGGCGAGTTACACTGGGCTGTTAGGGTGTGTTAAACAGACACACAGACACACACACACACACACACACAGTAGAATGAAGCAGTGATTACAGAAGGTTTATCATTGATCTTGAAAGAAAAAAACAAATAAATAAAAAATTTCAGGTCCTATTTATTTTTGATACTGACATACAGACTAAGCCCTGACTACATATAACCAGTATTTATTGGAATATGAATACATGCACACGTTTTTCAGTTTGATGACAACATAGCCTTCTGATACATTTGTACATTTGTAGTAATCCAGCAGAGAACACTGACATCTTTACTTTTGCAATGTCTTGGTCAAATACATCAAATGATTTTATCTCTGAAATATTAATGTTTGCTTCTGCCTTCAAAAAACAGGATTTGTTTGGTTCTAATTTAGATTTAGTAAATCAGTTCATAACTAACTACAGTTCATAAATATGCATGAGCTTGTTATTAATACTTTTGGAGATAGAGTCAGTCAGTTCAGCATTTACAGATAACATGATAACTCTTGTGTGTGTGTATTTTCCTTTGTAGCCTGAAGAGAAGAGTAAATTTGATGGGATTTTTGAAAGTTTGGCTCCAGTCAATGGTCTGCTGTCAGGAGAGAAGGTCAAACCAGTCCTAATAAACTCCAAGCTACCTCTAGATGTGCTGGGGAAGGTAATGACTTAACATGTTAATTTCTTGTTTTGCATCTTAAGTTAGACCTTTTGGTTTCACTATTGAAGATGAAACTGCTTAGATAGTCATGTTGGCTGGTAGAACTATTGTTAACATGGTAGATAGACAATAAATTGTCAAAGACCATGCCCTTTTCTGTAGATTTATAAACTAAAATCTGTGAAAGTGAAGTTACTCATTGAATTATGCTGAATTGCCTCTGAATTGTGTTTTTTTTCTGCTGCTAGGTTTGGGACCTGAGTGACATTGATAAAGATGGCCATTTGGACAAAGATGAGTTTGCAGTGGTGCGTGTTATCTTCCATATTGTTATATTTAGTTTTGATTATGTAGATTCAGTAAATGTGTTTGCCTTTTTGCATTCTTTCTGGCACAGCCCACGTCACGACCACCCCGTAAAACAGATTTCAGTAGAAAGTAACGTTGTCTGTCAGTGTCGCAATTTGCAGGTAATGAAGTACAAAGTCACCCGTTGTCCCCACAGACTGTAAACAGTGGTATGTCTCTTATCAATCAGCTGACAACATGCCAATGTCCTGTGTGTTGAAGTAATACAATAATTAGCGTGTCCACCCTGGTGTTCTGTTTACAGCTGGACCCCATAAACACCTGTGACTACTGCAGAGTCATTTGACTGATTTTTAAATGCCAACTGTAAACATTCACATTGAAGAGAAAAGCCAGATAGTTAGTGGGGTTCTGTGCTGTATAAAAGAGCTTTAGCACTGGAAGAGGCTGCAGAGTCAAAGATGTTTTTTAAGGCATTTGAGGGAGGAAATTTGACATAAATGACCAGAAATGTGAACAATGACAACTGGACTTTTTGTCTACATGCTTTATACTTTCGTCTTTTGCACTAACAGGCAGATGTGCAGGTGTATCTAATGAAGTGGCCAGAGTAGTCCTATATAACCTATCTGATCCTTTTTTTTGTATGCTAGCTGCCAGATACCATATTTTACATGCAGAATATAAATTAGAGGAAACCATCATGGACAAATCATGACTGTGGGTTTTATTTTAAGAGTTATATTTATAGAGTCTCTCATTTGATTGTATTATTTTAATCTAGGCTTATTGTGGGCTAAAGATGCATTGCATAGGTGTGCTATTAAGCAGACAAACAAAAATCTAATATTAGATTGGTCTCAGAACAAAGAGATAATTAGTGATTTAACTTGTGTCTGGTGATGATGATGTTTGGGACATGATTAGTTTGATTAAAGCTGAATGTCAGAATGTGCTCCTCCAGGCCATGCACCTGGTGTACCGGGCCCTGGAGAAGGAGCCTGTTCCTGCACTCCTCCCCTCTGCCCTCGTCCCTCCATCCAAGAGAAAGAAGAGTCTTGGCTCAGTGGCTGGCTCTGCGCCTGGACTGCCCGCAAGCCCTCCACCACCAAAAGACTCACTGCGCTCCACGCCCTCCCATGGCAGCATGAACTCACTCAACAGTACTGGCAGCTTGTCGCCCAAACACACACTCAAGTCTGGACAGGTTATACATATTATATATTCACTACACTCAACTACTACTGTACTGAAACTGCAATAATTAAAAACACAATAGTTCAAACTAGAAATCTAACTGAAACAAAAACTTGTTTAATGTTTTAATGACTCAAAGATAAAACATTGTGAATATGTTTATATGCAAAAAGTAAAACCTGCTGATTTTGTTGAACACTAGCTTACAAGAGTTTTATCAAGGCTGGTTCTGAGTCAAAACTACAGAAAGTTACAACATTTGCATCTCTCTGTCTCAGCATTCAGTGACTTGGGTGGTCCCTGTGTCAGACCGTGGTCGCTATGACGACATCTTTCTGAAGACTGATGCTGATCTGGATGGCTTTGTCAGCGGACATGAAGTCAAGGAGATCTTCATGCAGTCTGGACTTTCTCAGAATGTACTGGCACATATATGGTAGGGACTCAGTCGGCCCCTACTCACCCTACTTGCTTGACAGTTAATCTATGCTCTGTTTTATTTCTTGACCAGGCTTATGATTGTGTTACCACTCTCTAATATGTCAGTCTTTATAAAGATTTATGAGTTGTACCAAATACTAATGGCTTTATTAATGGGTAATAAGCCCTGTACCCATCACAATTATCAACCTTATTATTGAAGTGAAATAAAAGATTAGAGACTAAAGGTTAACTAGTCACACCATGAACCCTTGCTCTCTACTGATCAGGTAACATTTGTCTTTCCTCCAGTAGCTGGAGGCTAAAACACAAGCGATACCTCAGATAGTACAAGCTGCTCCTCAAAGCTCATAACTTGCAAACAACAGTTATTCAAATACTTTTTCACAGAAAAAGGTAAAAAGTGTATCTCTGCTTGACATTTTCCAGATCCAGATCTCTAACATAAAAAAGCGCTGTATCCCAGCGCAGGACAACATTGTCACTCTGTTAAAATACAGTTGATTTACCCTTTTCTGGTTCTGTGTTTAGTTGGAAACCCTTCCTGAGTAGCTCCATGTCTGATTTAGCAGTTTATTATTTTCCTGATCTTTTTATGTATTTATTTATTTTATTTTTTGCCTGTCACTGGTGTCACTGTTGACTGTCGGCTTTGTCTTGCAGGGCTCTGGCAGACACAAGACAGATAGGAAAGTTGACCAGGGAGCAGTTTGCACTGGCCATGCATCTCATCCAGCAGAAAGTCAGCAAGGGCATCGACCCTCCACAAGCCTTGACTGCAGACATGATCCCACCCTCTGAGAGAGGCACTCCTGTACCGGTAGGCCCCCCACACACAAGCAGTGCATGTTTACTAGACCTGAGTGATGTCTTTGTATATATATGTATCTCATGGGACTCTCGTATCTTATGTCCTCATGTCAAAGTGTTCTTGGCAAGACACTAAATTCAGATTTGCTCCAAAGGGTGCAAAAGATCCAAAGCTGGCCCGAGATGACATTCTTCATTCTAAAAACACATTGGTCTGAACCGTTTGAATATTTTTGGCATTATGTCCGCTGTGTACTCACATCAAGACACATCTGGTGAGCACCAGAGGGCGCTCTAGGGGAGGGGGTCATGGGAGCAGTGCAGACATAATGCTTAGTTGTAGCCAATAACAAGTTTGGATAGAGTTATTTGGCTTGTTTGGCACAAACTAATGATGGGATCTCAGAATGATCCTATGTTAAGTCTAATCACTTACCAGAAATCCCTGTTGTCTCTCTCTCTCTCGCTTTCCTTCATTTGTCTCATTTATGTCGCTGTAACCAAACAGTGAAGAGCTGTACAGCGTTGATGACTTGTCTGGACATCAGTTGTACGCTACTAATAATGAGTTCTCAAAATGATCTTATTTTAAATATCCTTTCAAAATATCATCCTCATCTTCAAGATGTAATTAGTCTCAGTCTCTCCTAAAATACTACATTTGGACTGCTTCTTTACTGTAGCACCTTTTTGGGCTTCCAACCTCTTAAAGTACTTTTGCGCTACAGTTACAGTCACACTGTTACACTGCCATTAGAGGGTAGAGATATTTTGATGAAAATATTATGAATGAAAATATTACCCTATCCTGTCATATTGATTCATTATTTATTCTTTGTAAAGATTATTTTTCCTTCATGATTACTTGTGATGATGGTTTAAACAGCAGCCATACTCATTCATTATCTGTATAAATTCACACCCTTGCTCCTCTTCCCAGCAGGTTAATCTCAATTCAGTGAAGTGTATTCATTTTTATACGACAGAGGAGGTGATCTTTGTTCAGACAATGGATTCCACCTGTGCTGTAAATTAAGACTCCAGCCCTCGATTCGGCTGTTTTCTATAAAGTTTGATGTATTTAGTCAAATGAAACCCACAAACAAACATTATCTCTGAGCATCCAGGGCTCCACAGATATACAGTACTACTCGGAAAATTAGAATATCGTGTAAAAGTTGTTTTATTCAGGCAATCCAACATAAAAGGTGAAACCAATACATTTTATAGACTCATTACATGCAAAGTGAGATATCTCAAGCATTTTTTGTTGTAATTTTGCTGATTATGATTTACAGCTTATTAAAACCTCAAACCCAAAAACTCAGAAAATTAGAATACTGTGAAAAGCTTCAGTATTGTAGGCTCAAAGTGTCACACACTAATCAGGTAAGTAATCCAAAACACCTGCAAAAGGGTCCTGAGCCTTTAAAAAGTCACCTTTAAAAGTTGAGTTACAGAAATGCATGCACTTTTTCAGGATATTCTAATTTTCCGAGTAGCACTGTATTAATTCAACTTTGTCAGTGTTGTCTTGATTGTGTCAGCGGGTATTGTGAAGTTATAATACTGGTATAATACTAATATCAGGTAAGACAGGAAAAGAGTAGGGAGCTACCAGTGACTTTTAAAAAATGTCTTAGTGCATCTATTTGACATGGGATGGTTAGCTGGCTTATTTATCCTTCTTGTTATTGACTAAATCATTTCTGTGGCTGTAGAGTTTGTCAGGATACATGACCCCAGTGGGATCAGAGATGGCTGCTCTGTCTGAGATGAGGCGGGTGAGTCAATACTTCTCTTTTTCTTTCTCCTTTGCTCTGCTATTCATCCTGTTTCTTGAATCGCACCAATTTCCCAGTCTGCTAAATCTGCTTATTTGGTGGAAAAGAACCTGAAAATGTAACCTGCATAGACATGGAAGAGACAAATTTGAGGAGAGGTAATAAGTAAAATCAAAGAAATTCACTGCCCACTGTTCTTCTCTCTCATCTTGTCATTACTGCTGATGTTTCTACCTTTCCTTCCTCCGCTCAGGCAATAATGTTCAAGTTGTGGGTAGGTAACACGGACCTACATTGTATTAAACTCTACGAGATGCTTTCAGTTGCTGGCAGTCCTGGCTCTTTACTGGAAAGCATTGCAAGACTTTTCTCATCATTCCAATACAGTGCAGTGACATCTCACCCTGTCAACTGTCTGGTGATCCCGAGAAGATTCATGATCGATTTAGCCGATTTATTCTGACATGTATATTTTTGATAAAGCATCAGCAATCTTATGACAGCAGTTATCTGTAGCCATGGTACAAAGAGGTTAACTAAATCAAATCAAGAACACTCCGTGTACTTCTGATAGGTGTAATCAGTGCTCTGGCTTAATAAAGGAACAGCTCTTTGTGTCACGCTTGGACTAGTTGTAACAAATACTAAACTGGAAATGATTTGAAAACCACCTGCATGAAAACTCTTTTCAGTGCTTTCAAAGGTGGGTTAGTTTTCATAAGATTGCAAAATCCTGAATCTTTGCTTTCCGTGGCAGTGGTGGAGACATTCCCCCACATGTTAGTGATTGACCCAGTCCCCACCTACTTATTCATCTTCTGTGCTGCACCTCTTGTTGACCACTGGTTTCTCTCCTATCCTCTTTTCCTCTTCCTCCTTCCTTTGGCCCAGTCTGCCATGGCTCAGTTGGTACAATTTCATCACTCCACTTTCTTCAGCTGATAAAGTTTACTTTGCCAACCTTTTTGTCTTTCTCCCTTCCTCTCCGTCTGTCTCTCTGTTTGCTTCTCTCTCTCGCTCTCGCTACAGGACAGCTCTAGTTCAGTGGGTTCAGGGGAATTTACTGGCATCAAGGAACTGGATGACATCAGCCAGGAGATAGCCCAAATACAGAGGTAAAAAAAAATCACTAACAGCAACAACATAACAAAACGTGTTTCCAAAGCTGTGTGAAAAATGGACGACTACATAAAAATTATTTAAAGGCAGGATGAGGAGGATGTTTTTTAAACAACAATGTAGAGACTCATACACACATAAGACTCCTAATCATCACTGATGGCTGACTAGAATCATGTGACTCTCTCTGCTGCCGGTATTTTCTTATTTTGTGTTGTTCAGGATGTTTCTGGGTGTCAGCATTTAGGGGGTAGGTGTGTAGCCCCCGGCCTATTACGGCATGTGTGTGAGGGTGGGACTCATAGTCACAAGGAGCCAGATTGTAAATACAGTTCCAAGAGGGGGCAACTGTAAAGGCTGTTGTTGCAAACCAACAAATTGTGCTCATTCTGCCTTTAATCTGCAGCACAGCTCTAATTTGTTGCACTGCTCTTTTTTATGCAAAACATACCACAGTAACAGCAGAAGCAGTGTAGCCATTTGTTTTTCATATGTCGTAATTTACAAGATGCAACCTTCAATTTACTTTTAGGTCCACTGTTAGTTATTATCTCCTGTGTCATAGGTCTTTCAGTTTAGCCGAACCTGTCAGTAGCCATTATGTTTTCATTTGACCTATCCCCCTCACTAATCCACTGCCATCACACACATACAGGCTTTTATCAAGGCTCTTTGCTCTTCTCTTCAGAAAAAACAAAAATCTATATGCTCAAAATGTAAAACCTAAAATTTGGCCACAGGTGGCAATTATTGATTGATAATTTAAAAATGGTAATTAATGATTTAAAAAGGTTTGATGGATAATTTAGAAAAAAAACTCAACAAATTGTGAGCATGTGAATGCTTGTTTCTTATTTAATTGAGAAGAAAGAGCAAAACTCTTCATTATTTTCATTTTAAAAAATCTGTGGCGATGCTCTGAAGTTCATATGTCTGTTTTTTTTGTTTGTTTTAGTTTGTTCAGGTTGCTTTGCTTATTCATAATTCATTTTTAGAGACCACATACATATGACTTGAGAGTAAAATGATAAAAGTTGGAAAGATGGAAGTTCTCTCTCTCATACACACACACACACACACTCTTTACTAGCTAACAGACACGACCCCTTAAATGCCAGAGACAACAGCGAGCTTGTCCTCCTGACCTGAAGCACAGACTTACACACAGAGAACATCAACACCATCCCTTTCATGTCCTCCATTGTTTCTGTGTTTTTGTTGTGTTGAAGACAATGTTTTGGGTAGTTTCACCGAGAAACCTTTTGAACACTGGTCTGAAGTCAGTGTGAGGTTCATTCTTTTATAGTAGTTTATGGGTTAGAAATGCCATACAGATGTTTTGTATGCACTGGTCAGTGATACATCTGGGTATCTGTTGCACATTATTCAGGCACACCACTGCCCCTAATGACTGACGCTGAAGCAACTACAATGCCTCTGGCTGCATCATCCACTGCTGGCCTTAAAGTGATTATGGATGCTCCCACTCTGCCAGTCTAGATAATACATTGATGCAGCTGTCCAAGGACTTATCACACACTCTCACACAGGCTGTTTAACACTGCTATCTTATCATCAGTGTATAGTACATTTCAACTGGGTGTTGCCAATATACCCAATAGAACTTGTGGTAATGTTTTCTTAAAATGTATTGACTGGGTCTTAAAATCAGTCTGTTAAGGATAAACGTTTAACTTTAGGATTCCTGCGTGCACCCTGGTCTCAGTTCACTGTGCTATGACATGAAATGAAGGATAAAAATGAATGCATGTGAGTGGTTTATTGCAGCCATTCATTACTTATGCCAATTAAAACATGAAAATAACCTTTCTAATGTGTAACAAACCGAACTGAACAGGATTGTTCAGCTGCAGAGGTCTGAACAGCAGCCCATGGCTAACCCTCTCTAGTAGCTGTTTAGAGCGTTTTCTGTGATAAAATGCACACTTGAAAAGGAAACCTGTATCAGATGTGATTGATTTTTACTATTCATCTTGGCTTTGTCTCATCCTACTGCTTTCTTCCTTCTATCATCTATTCATCATCCATCCATCCATTCATCCACCCAGTAACCATCCACTCTTCCTTTGATCTGTGTATTTTATCAATTTTTTGTTTGTTCACCAATTGTTCTCCATGCTGCCTCAGCACTCTTGCCTTTACCTCGTGGAATACTCTCAGGTAAACACACCAGCTACTGAATATCTGTGGAATGGCATTCTGTAAAATCTACAATGACATGAAGATGAGCAGTGGTTCTGCCAAAGACTTTTTGTGCTTAACCAGTCAGAAGTTGAGATTTGTTTATTTGTATCCTGTTGATGTCTGAAGTCAAGGTGAAGATTGTGTTAAAGGATAGGTTCACTCTTTCACAAAAACATTAGTCAGGTGCCCCATATGAACATTGAAGCTGATACTGGTTAGTAAGTCATTGTAAACTCACCTCCTTTTCATGCTGGTCCTGAAGAGACCACTTGCAGAAGCAACTACAATGTAAGTGATGAGGTACAAAATCCACATATGACATTTCAAGGCTTAGCTGAAGCTAATATTGAGCCTCAGCAGTATGTGCTATACGAAACAAGTCACTATCTCTAAAAGTTTGTCTTTTACTGCAAAGTTCCCTCTGTTTACTAGCTCTCTGCTCTAGCTACGGGAATCCAGGAAAGACTGCCTGGGCAACAAAGGACATATTTGTACTAAAAACACTGGGACTTTGGGAGATCTCAACCTGATTTGTGTAAATGTCTGATGTGATCAAACATTTGCGAAGAGACAAGTTGAGACTTGTATCTAATGCAGCTTTATTCTGTAAACTTGAGAAGGAGGATCTTAGATGTCATTTTGACCAAGTGACAATATGTTTTACTTGACTGGCTGGCTTTACTGGAAGCAGCATATTGCCTCCATGTTCAGTAACTAGGCACTGGCAGCTTTGAAAAGTTAGGTCACAAACAAAATAGTCAGCTATGTTAAGTCAAGCTGAGACTGTCCAGTTTGTAAAGCCCCAGCTTGTCCCTGTTTTTAAACCCATTCATCTTGTTACTAATCTTTAGTCTGTTCTGGGCTTAACTCAGACTGCATCAACCCATGTTTACTTCAGATTAACAGCGCAGAGGATTTTTGCACATGTGAAGAACAAGGACTGTAGATTGTCTCCCACAAAGCACTATTGCTATGTAAACTACAAAAACTGTGACCCTATCCTTGAACAGTTGGTCTGACAGCCAGTGGTCACAAACTACTCAATTTTAATCTCAGGCTGTGTATTTACAGCAGGCAGTTCTATATTCAACTCATTTTCTGTCATTATAATCATGCTTGTGTATGTTGGTGTGTACTCGTGTGTGTGTTTGTTTCTTTGTGTCAGGGAGAAGTACACTCTTGAACAGGACATCAGGGAGACAGAGGAGGCCATCCGACACAAGAGTGCAGAGGTGCAGGTGAGGACTGCTAGCTGCTGCTAACTGCTAACTTAGCTTAGCTATACCAACATATAGTGTGTTGGTGCAATGTGCATGTGGCTTTATGTGACCCCTCTTTTTTTTTTTGTTTGTTTTTTTTGTTTTTTTATGTTCTGGATACCTAAATTTGCCACATTTTAGGAGATGCAGAACGACCTTGACAGAGAAACAGCCAGCCTGCAAGAGCTCGAGGCTCAGAAACAAGATGCCCAGGACCGCCTGGAGGAGATGGACCAGCAGAAGCATAAATTAGAGGACATGCTGAATGAAATCCGGATGAAGTGCCAGGAAGAATCTCAGATGGTGAGGAAAAGAGGTGGACATTGGGAAACTGAAAAAAATAATGTGTATGCTGGTTTGAGGTCTGTGGTAGGTGCACTTTCTCACCACACATTCTTCTTTTATTAATACCTGTAAGAAAAATGTTTGTGTGTACACATCTTTTATGCATGTCTCTGCTACACTGTGGTCCCTATATACTGCCGTTGAAACAGCTACAATGGCTGTGGCTTCATCATCTAATTCAGACCTCTGAGTCGGGTGTGCCTTCCCTGCCAGTCTGAATTATGCTGAACTTATGCAGACTATGACTTTGAAAATGCTATCTTGCCATCAATTTTAGTAAATGTAAGTTTAATTATATCACTGGTGGTATGTTGGCAATTTGGTCTTAAAATCTGTTGACTCTGTCTCTTGAATTCATTCTTTGTTTTATTCTGCTTCTAGATCTCGACCCTTCAGAGTCAGATCCACTCTCAGGAGTCAGACTTGCAGAGCCAGGAGGAAGAGCTAAGCCGTGCAAAGGCCGACCTGGGAAGGTTGCAGCAGGAAGAGAACCAGCTGGAGCAGAGCCTTGCGGCTGGCAAGATCCAACTAGAGACCATCATCAAGTCTCTGAAGGCGACACAGGATGAGATCAACCAGGTTGGGAACTGTGTGTGTGTGTGTGTGTGTGTGTGTGTGTGTGTGTGTGTGTGTAAAAGTCAACAGGGGGCACCATTGCCCTGATTCATTTAGCCTCAGTTGGTGTGTTGTGTCATATGTTTCCTTCCAGCCACTCACACACCCTATTTAATCACCTACAAATATATACACAGATCATTTTTAGAAGCACAACTGTGACTGGTGCATGATGCAGTCATATTATTCTCTTGGATGGAATGACAACATTACTGCGCCCTCCTTCAGTCAGAGGGTCACATGTAGAGTTAAGGAACCTCAGCAGTGTATGAGAGCAGCAAATAGCCCATTTTCTCATATGAATTATGAATGATGTCAGCAGAAATTGCATCTGGACATTGTTGTTCTGCATAAGAGTCAAAAGCGTGATAATAGCATGAGGTAGCTACCCTCTATGTAATGCCATCAATATGTCCAGTCACACTGTGACTTCCTGAACCAATGTATTAAAGATTTTTTTTAACTATTTGGAGGTTTAAAGGATGAGATCAGCGGCTCAACCAGCACAGCTGAGTATTCTGTTGAGCACGAGAGGAAAGCCTGTAATTGTACATGTAATCAGTCTGTTATTGTGGCTGAGTATATGTGTATATAGCATTCACCTCTGTGCAGCTGTAAATATTTGCTTTTTTTTTGTATAGGCCAATCATAGGTCATAGGTTTTTCTAGTCTGTTACTGAATTGTGTGTGTGGGTGGGGGGGTGTCTGCATGTGTTTCCATCCTGCAGGCTCGTAGTAAATTGTCCCAGATTCAGGACAGCCAGCAGGAAGTGTCTAAAAGCATTGAGCAGTACAACAGCACCTTGAATGGAACCAATGGAGGCAGCATGACCAACCTGGCCGACATGAGTGAGGGCTTCAGTGACAGAGAGAACGGAGGATTCCCAGCCATGGTGAGAGCAACACAGGTCAGGATCTCTATTAGAGCTCTGCTTTTACCTTCCAGTGTGATGTAATATTTAAATCCCGATGAAAGGACCTGGTGCTGACATGTTTTCATCAGGCTTGAATATGTTGAAATAGCAATAAAATAAAGAATAGAACAGTTAAGTTAGCAAAAATGAAACTACATATCATGCACCGCTTGAGAACCTTTTTTTAATTTTTAGGCTTAGTCTCTGACAAAACTTCTGCAATAGTTATTTTATTTTAGTTAAATTACACAGACACGTAAAGCAGTTATCAGCTTGTTTGTAACTAATTCAGAAACCAAGTAGTAAAGAGGTAGTATATGTTGCAATGTGTCCTTAGCTCAGTAAGAGATGCTAACAGTAAACACTTTTAATCTTCCTCTTCAGGACTTTTTGGGTGTGGTGTGATCAAATGTGATTAACACAGGCAAAACAGGAAGGAAAGAAGTGGTTTGTACAGGGTGAAATCAATACTTTTTGTATCTGTTCAGAATGGTGCTGAACTGAACAACATCAGCTGATAATAAATTACATTTTTATTCCACACTACAGTATTTCAGACTGGTGTTGGCCAAATAACCATATCTCCCCAGGTCTGCCTATTTGTAGTTTCTTCACCTGTCTCCCACTTCTCCCCTTTACTCAGGTCTATTATCGTCTAGACAAGGGATGCCTGCAGAGTGCATACAGAAAGGGGCAAAGTGCACAAGAATCAACACTTCAAGACTTAAAACATTTGAAATTTTAAAATGAATTCCTGCGCTTCTGGTCAAGTGGAAGTTGTCATTTGTTATCTTATTAAGTTGATTCTTATATTTTGTAGTTCTGTCCATATTTTCTATTAGTTAAGTGTATATTTTATAAACATTAACATCTTAATTGCCAAGTTAAGAGCTGAGATGAGGTAAACAGCAAAGCAGTGCAAATCGACAGTATAATGGCTGTATATAGACAAGCCAACAACTGAAAGTGAGAGTACAGCTGTGGCATGATAAATGATTTGATGATAGGAAAATGTGTATTGATTCATGTTATGCGGTCTTGTTCATTTCTTTGCAAATCACACTTTACATCAATACTTTTATTATTTGAAGTCAGCCCATCTTTTGTGCAAAGGAGACAAAAAAACCCCCAAATGTCTGTTATGTTAGGAACCCCAGCCTTGTCGGGACCACTAGTGGTCATGGGGACAAAAGCCTGGTCCTAATGTGGCAAAATGCTTTTGAGGTCTTGGTTAAGGTTTGGGTTTTGGTTGGATATCTATGGATATGAGTGGACGACCAATTGAAAACAATACATTGAAATAACCTGTATGGTTTTTTTTCCCTTTTCTTCCTATTTACCACAGGAGGATCCTTTTAAAGTGAAGCCATGTGTATTCAACAGCCAGCCTCAGGAGCTTCCCACTGACCCTTTCCACGCTGAAGACCCATTCAAAACAGACCCATTCAAAGGTTGTCCCCCCTTTACTTTCACTGAGCCCCTTTTTTTCTGTCTCTTTTCTTAAAGATATACTCTGCTCTCCTTCCTTTTCACACGTCATACATCTCATATCTCTTAGCTCACTGTGTGTTTATTTTTCTGTTTATCTTTAGTTTTAATTGATGGTGCTCTTTTACTCTCCTGTGTCTTCCTCACCTCTTCCTCCTTGTTTTCCTCCCGCTCTTTTCTGTCTGCTTGATTCCTCTTCTGTAGGTGACCCTTTCCAAAATGACCCTTTTGCAAAGCAGCCTTCAGCAACCACAGGTATTTACTGTAGGAAAAGGAGACCCAGTCATGCCAGCATTTAATATAAGAAAATAAAAAATTAATAAAATCAGTATTCTAACTGAATTTTCAGCTTATTGACTCGGTGGGGGCAAAGTACACATTTGGGACAAAAATTTGGCCGCCATTACCTTATAAATAGTCACCCTTAAATTTTTAGAGGGTGGTGCTGTCAAATCCAGCAAGTAGGGTGGGTGGGGAGCCATGACTGCGCCCACGCTGTGCCTTGATGGAGTTACAGAGTGCCATCGCACACAGTTCAGATTGTAACCATATCTTCTACCTTAAAAATGCCACAAAATGGTACAATACAGCTTGAGGTTGACAGTCTGACGCTGGTGAATGATTTCATGGTCCACATTCTCTGAATGCCGCAGAAAAAGAACTTTATGTTCTCCTGAGCTGACGAATGACTTCCCTCTTTACCCTTGAGGCTTCTCCACTCCTCAGACTGCTGTGACAGCCTCAGAAATAAGCTGATGTTTCTTCTTTGCTTAAGTGTGAGGTTTATGGTGACAGTGCACACATATGCAAGTGCTGGATCGCAGGCACACACCTACAAATTAACAGCATTCAACTTGCTGGCGATACAGTTGTTGCTCACAGCTGCTATGTTTAATAGCAGCAGAAAGAATTCCATTATTTTCTAATTGCAGCAGTTCTCTCCTTCAGTGAATTTAATTATACTTAAATGTCCAAAACATTTCACTTTTGAATAAGCTATGCACGCAAGCTATTAAAACTTCTAGAACTCCAGTTTAATCATTGACCAAATTAGCAAAATGCAAACACCGTCTCAATCTCATATTATTTATATTAAGAATATAATATGGATAGATAAAGGACATGTACAACATACTCCAATGAGGAACACTACAGTGAGGAATAATCACCTTAAATTGTACATTTTGTTGCAGATCCATTTGGCGGAGACCCATTCAAAGAGACAGATCCATTCAAGGCTTCATCAGAAGATTTCTTCAAGAAGACCACAAAGATGGATCCCTTCTCCACACCAGATCCCTTCAGTAAAAGCGCCACTTTGCCATCCAAGGTACTTGTTGAAGATTGAGGGCCAATTTTAAATTTTAAATTACATAATTGTATAACATCCTGAGAGTGGCACCAACTGCTGTATCTGTTCCTTGTGTTTGCAAAGGTCTCATACATAGTTACTCTCATCAGCTCTTAAGATGTGTAGCACCTTTCTTGCAGTGTACTGTAATTGTACAGGCATGGAAAAAGTCTAAATGTTGGTAAATTCAGGTTTTTATATGGGGGGGGGGTTGGCTGTGACCAGTGTGAATTTAATCTAAAAAAGGTGTTATTGTGCCTCTCACAGCAAACCAGTCACTTCACAAGCAATGACCCGTTCTCTTCAAGTAACCCGAAACCTAAAGGACCAGGTATGATTTCATTCTTTATTCTCCCAACATGTACGCAGTCTTCCTTCTTTCTTTCTTTCTTTCCATCTTTCTTCTTTCCTTCTTTCTTTCACCAATATCCAAGTTTTACAATGTCTTTCACTTTGTGAATAGCACGATTCTTGAATAAACTCACATCTGCTGTCAGTCAAGGCACTCTTTCAATCAGTTGTTTGTCCTCTGCCACACGCTATCAGTTTCTCCAGGATATTAATGTCGTCCATACAAACACATGCACCCTGTGGGTCAGCTTGAATAGCTCGGTGATCGGAGTAGCTAAAGCACGTCACCACACTGGGACCACTGTTTGCACGGAGTAAGGTTACCATGTTGGTGTGCCTGTTTAAACTCTGTGTGGAGGGGAAAGGTGTCAAAACATTTACGCCTGCACTGATTCGGCCTGGCATCTGTGACTGTAACAAAACTACTGCATACTTGAGTTGGCACTTTTATTGAAATTAAAACTGTCACCTGACTTTTTACAATAAGCAGGTGAGTCTGGTTTAGACAGACCATTGTGACAAATAAATGTATAAAAGTATTGATTCTGTCATACCTGCCCATAGCATTTTCTTTCATCTAATAAACAGAAACATTTTCATATTGCTAATACAAGAGCTAAACATGCTGAGGTTTGGATGGATTAATGTCCATTATGCTAACTATCTTAGGTGCATCACCATGTGTATATATATATTGCTTATTGTTTATAGCATACAAGTGGGTGGTCTTTCCAAAATGAAAGTGAATATAAAATATTGTTACCGTTTTGTTTTGGGTTTTTTTTTTTCAGATCTGTTTGGCACGTTGGATCCATTTGGCAGTGGCTCGTTCAGCAGCAGCAGTAACAGCTCTGCTGGATTTGCGGACTTCAGCCACATGTCGAAACCCAGAGACCCTTTTGAAGGGAGGGCCGGCTGGCTGCCAGATTACCAGAAGGTACCGGAGGCTAAAATTTATTCTGAAAACAGTTTGATGGTCAGAAAGACATAGGTTGTTAAAACTGTTTTGTTTTTTTGCAGAACCAATAAATTGACTGGTGCCATCCTCTCTGTGTCACATTTAACGTTAAGAGTTTCCAAACTCTTACAGCCTACGTTGTGTTACTGCCACATACATGTCAGATAAATTGAAATTATTGCTGAGTGCTCTTTCCTTTCAGTCCGTGTTTGTAGATGATCCATTCAGCAGAAAGAATGACACGCCAGCTCTGCCACCGAAGAAAAGTGTTCCTCCAAGACCCAAACCACCAAGTGGTAAGAGTCACACAGTATATTCTGTTGGGAGATGAGGAGGAAGGAAGAGCAAGCTTGTATGAAAAGCTTTTAGAGGTACCCGTGTGGCCAGTGACTAACACATTAGTAATAGGCATGCTATCAGAACCTTCTCACAGATTTATGATTTACTTAGCATTTAGGTACAAAGTAATGCGTGTTTGAGTATGACTGTCTACTGTACTGCCCAGTGTAATAATGGACCCCTCTCAGCTTAGCAATTGCACATACACCCCCATTATCAAACCTTTCACAAAGATGAACAGCGTGGTTGAGGCTGTGGAACAGTGGTGAGCTTAAAGAGGAAGCTGGCTTTATCAAAAACCAAGCTACAGGCTGGACTTTTGGTGTGATTACCACATCACCATCATGCCCATAATCCCAACCCTTCTGGGTATTACAGGCATAATGTAGAATGAAAAAGGAATGCGTTGTGTGTTGTCAAGAATCAAGAATGACTTACTTGATTTTTAAAATAAGTACATCTGTCTAACTTGACTTAATGCATGTCTTGGATATTAGTTTGACTGCAACTTTATAGACTTGTTTCTTTTTAGCTTTAAAAAATTAGGTACAATGTCTTTTATTACCTCCAGTGAAGATGTCAGTACTAATAAGACAATACAAGCAATAATAAGCTATTTAGACTTTTTTGAATGGCACCTTTTAGTGTGGCATGTAGTAGTAAGCATTGTTGGGGGTTTTTTTTCTGTACAAGAGGTGAGCTTTTCTTCTCCTGCATAGAAAGCACAGTCTCTGCTCTTGTCTGTCAACAGGAAAGAATGTCGTTGTGGGTACAGAGCAGATAAAAGCCTTTCTTGTATTTGCCAAGCCGCTGCTCTCACATTTGTTATCATGTATGTAGTTCCTCAGTTCCAAAGCTGCAGTGGCACAGAGTGATGTGAACTGTACCGTGTCATATTAAAGCTGTTGTGCACTGTATTAGAATATATTATATAATTTGGAAATTGTGAATTTTATCAGTTGTAAGGATTTTTGCATTTCTAACAACTCCCATGGTATTTTGACATAAGACCGGCTTTTATTGATTTTATCACCAATGATTTTCTTCACACGTAGTCTTAAACATGAGAAATATAACTAGAAATATAACTCTAAAATGTCATGTTGAATTGTTTTGTTTTATTTGATTTAAGAAGATCCCAGTTGTGTGTTGTATTTGAAGTGTGTTTGTATTAAACCTAACAGTTTGCCTTAAATAGCATTTTCTAAATCATTGGCATTTTATGCAGCACTGAGCAGCACCTCTTTTTCCTTACTGCATTTCATCACAAGTTAGAAGTGTATATCAAGTTAGAACATGCTTAAATTCAGCCTAAAATTAGGTTAGATTCGATTATTAGATATAAAATATAAGATTTAGACACAGCTCAAGAATCATTCTTTCATTTCCTACATTAGTGCCCACAAACAAGCTTTAGTGTCTTTGTATGGCTTCAATTGCTGCCCAGACCACAAATGTCAGAAATGATAAATATATCATAAAAATGTTGGATTGAATGCGTCAAATCATGATCATTTTAATAGTTCTTTGTGATTGTCGTGTTTATAGGTGTCACAATCAGTAACTGGTGCTCACAGTGAAACCCAGAATTCCCTCTGTGTTACAACCTAAACTGGGGCCACATTTGCAGCTGTTACTCTATCCCACACGCCTGCTGACTTGTTAGTTGCAGAGGGAAATGAGAGAGACCTTTGTTACAGCTTTTCATTTGTTCAACAAAGCTCATGCTCAGGTGGCTCTTTAGTGAGACTCATCTCCTTTTTTTTCTCTGCAGTCACTGACAACGCTCTCAATATTTTTATGAAGATTTTGAATTATAAACGTTCACAAACAGCTGCTCTGATGTTTGTGTTTAAGCGCACATGAAGATGATGTTGTAAGAACGATGATATGTGGTTTGCTTGGCCTGTTGTTTGCAGACACACCCTAACTCGCTTCCTCTCCCTTCCCTTATGTATGTTTACCAGGGGTAAGTGGTTCAGAGAAGGTCAGGCTGCAGCCTTTGTGCAGCAGGCAAATGCTAGCTTGTCACACCACATTAACGAACTTCCTCTTCATTTATCAAACTTAGTGTTATTATTTTCTATTTTACTCTCCTTTAAATGCACACAAGCACTCATGCAGGCATGTCACTGTCTCTCATTAGCTAGCTGTGAGTGGGTCAAGGCTGCAGTGGCAGTGCAACTAATTAAGTGGCAGAACTTTGGGCACATTGTTATAGATGTATTGTTTTTAAGCAGATGAAATACTGCATGCTGCACGTACAACTCTGTAGTTGTCAAAATTAGAGTCCACCAGTGTAGTGGATTATTTTAAAACAGGGTGGAGCTCACGATTGTGGTTTCACAAGTGTTTATGCGTGTGTGTGCGTGTGTGCACTTTCAGTTTACTGAAAGAGGAAAAAACTGATTGCCAGGCATGCAGTTTTGCTCAGTGTGAAATGAACTGCTCACCCCGATCAACCGACTTATCTGGGTAGAATGATTAGATGCGTTTGTGTATGTTGTATGACAACGGCCTGACTGGTCCTGTGGTTTAACACCTATAGAAGCAACATGATGTTCTTTAGATGTTCCCACGGTTCTCCTCCAGGCCAAGCTTCGACACCATGTTAATAACAGAAAGGTCACTGTGATTAGTGTTACGTTGTTGTTGTTTTTTTTCTTGTTAGTTTTACTAGTCCTACAGCATTGGTCAGTCTCATCAACAGATATCGACAGGTCATACAAATTCTATGTTTTATAGCGTTTCATATAGTATAAAAGATCTTAAAATGTGACAAATTAATTTTAAATCAAGAAAAAAATTTAATTTGCAACACATACAGATCCTTTTTGGTTTTTACATATTATTCCCCTGTTCAGTGGAGAAAAAAAGTATTCAAGGATGTTGTCTTTAGGGCTGTTGGTGAAATGAATTAGCAACTAATTTGATCATGAATTAATTATTTACATTATTTTAAAAAAAATATGTGTCTTTGTCCAACTTCTTTGAGGATTTATTGCTTTTAGATCTAAAAATCTTGCACAGACCTTCAAAATGAACTCATGATGTCATTTTAAGTTGTCTAACAACTAAAGATCACAGATTATTTATCTCACTAAGTCTGTTTCTCTATTTCTAATATTTATTGGAAGTCACTTTGGTGTTGTCAGTTGCTTTAACATATATACTGATAAATCTGTGTAAACTGCTGTGAACATATATGTTCAATGAACGTGGACAACATCAATAACGTCTTTAGTCTAGTTGGTAAGTTGGTGAACCAACAGTTGGTATTGTGGGTTGAAACACAGCGGAGTGATTTACCAAGAAACCGTTGGAACTGTTCCTACGGTTACGGGGTATTACTTTTGGTTTTGCTCGTCCGTTTTCTTTTGCAGTGTGTTTTTTTCCCTAGCAGCTGTTTTTTTTTCTAGATTTCCTTTCTTAGGAGGATACAGCACTGCATGTAATGACTTAGAGAAAGATTTCCATTAGGACTCAGTATGAATTGTTTTGGTGTATCGTTTGTGGAGGTGAAACTGCTGCGGTTTTCGTAAGCGGGTAGCTATCTTTGAGGTGACTGAGGTGAAGAAGGGCGTGGGCAACCATGAAAAGGCATTGTTTGTGTGTTTTAAATTCAGAAACGATCGTTCAAGGTACCGTGTTATTGACAACGTAGAATTTCTGGTGAGAGCTAGGATGATGAGTCATGGTAGTTCCTACCTCTCAGTTAACTTGTGTATGTAGTCTTTTAGTCTTCCCCTGGAGATAGTGAGACCTAAAGTCTGTGATTGTCTGTTTTGGTTTTTTTTCCCCTCAGCATGTCTTTCTCACCACAAAGCATATCTGTGTTGTCCCAGAAATACCTTTCCCTTTTACTTATCTTCTTAAAAGTTTTTAAGATGATACCGAAATGCTCGTAACAAGATTTTACTCGTTACTTTTGTCTTAGTACTAAGTTGCATTAGTACTGTAAATAGGTTTTTTAGGCTTCTTTTTACTCAATGAGTGATTCTTTAATGGTGGAAAGATGTAGAAGCTTGCTAACTAGATAAAAAATGTTCATTAAAGAAAAGTCAAGTCTCTGTGGTGATGTTTACTTGTCTTTTATGTCTTCAGGTAAGAGTACACCAGTGAGCATGTCTGGCACAGCTGACCCTTCCAAACCATGTGACCCATTCCAGCCATTTGGCAGTGACACCATTGATCCGTTTCAGAGTAAAAAGGGCCCAGGAGACCCATTCAGCGGCAAAGACCCTTTTGCCTCGTCCTCAGCATCAAGTAAAACCCCTAAAGACTCTACCACGGGTTTTTCAGACTTCACCTCTGTAAGTTGAGATGGGTGATACTGTTTAACTGTCAGTCTAGAGCAGGTCTCACAGCTCTGCGCAGACACCAGCACAGTCACTAGATTTAAGTGATGGTGATTTACAGAACACTATGAGGTGCTGAAAGAGGCAAAAAATATAGCAGAGCTCCATAACGGTGGTTGCTTTTACCGAAATGTGATGAATGCATTCGGTTGTTACTGTATGTCCAAAATACAAGGTATTGCTTTAATGTTTTTGGGCTTGAATCTGATTGTTGATGTTACGGCAGTGACCTGATTTACACCTGAGTGCGTGTTAATGCCAGGTTGGGATCACTGTGATTGGATAATGATTGAAATGGTGCTCAAACAGCAGCACATGATGTAAAAGCTGATAACAAGTACACTTTTTATAACCTCTATATCTTGATTACTAGGTACAACACTAGATGTGAATTTCATCACAGTCACTGTGATAATAATATTATAGAAAACACTAAGTTTCCCAAACCGAGTGCACTAATGTCTGTATGTCTGTATGTGTGTAATGATTTGGTAGTTTCACAGACAGAGGCAACCTGTTCCTTTCTTGCTTTAGATTCTGTGTCGCAGCCCATTCTAACTATTATATGTTCTCCATTTTAACAAGCTTCTCTGAATAACGTCCTCATGCCTCAAGATAGCTCATCACAGCTCTGACACAGGAAATTCTCAAAACAACTGGACATACACTACTTGGGAAGTGCAGTTGAATTATTCAGATCGATATCAGTCTCATGTGTGCATTATGACACATATACACATATAACACAGTTGGAGTCAGGACTTGGTTAGCCTTGCTTGGCAGAAACACTGAAAGTGGATGGGAAACAGTTAGCCTGGTTCTGTCTAAAGTTTAAGATTACCCAACGATACCTATGAAGCTTACTAATTAACATTTTTGCATAAAACTCTCATGTTAAGGTGATAATTTGTTTGATTATACACAGTTTTCTTGGAGTCTTGTTGTCTCAGTGACTCTGAAACCAAAGCCTGTGCTTACAATAAAATGTGCTAACCTGCACTAAAGTCAGTGATGGTGCACAAAAGTACTGGGAAGGTAGATAAACAGTTTTTTAAGAAATAGAGGAAGAAGTTCCACCCACCCCACAAAACCATCTATTGTCACCTTGTCACCTGTATAGTTTTATGCTTAGGTAGGATAACCATGTGAGTCCAACTAAGTGTTTCCAAAAGCAAGCCAATGAATGCAAATTTCCAAAATGCTGTACTATACCTTTAAATCCCCATTGCTGTATTAACATTGACATGTGATACTGTCAGCCAAAAGATGTTTATAAATCTGTATCCAAGTATCAAAAGACCTCATTAAAGCTGTTCCAGTACATAAAGCAATGAGAGGGAAATAATATAGAAATTACTTCCATTCACAACTATCACGCAACATTTGAAGCCAATCTAAAAGTTTCATATTGGTAAGAAAACTTGGTAGCTTGCAGGGTAATGCTGCATTGAGACTTAAAGCACAGGAAAGGGTGTCGGCCTCGTACTGTACAGTTTGTTTTTAGCAGGAAGAATATTCTAAGATTGGCAGGATTTCCTCTGACGTTCATAGAAGCTAAGGGTTAATATCAGCAGCATGTTGACATTGTGCTCACAGTCTGGACTAGTAAACAAACACAAAACACAAATCCACTGTAACTTATTAGCAAATAATTAGAGGAACTCACAATAGCAGCGCAGATAAGTTTTCTTAGCAGGGAATGTTATTTCTGTCTGATTGGCTAAGAAGTGCTACTCAGTTCAGTAACTAAGTATAATAGTAATTATCAGTCTGACAGAAGAAACAGCAGTATCACTTCTCAACTCTCAGCTTCTGAGTCTGTTGCCCTGTATGAACTTGCTGTGTGTATGTGCCACTATGTTCACGGTCTGCCTCGTTGTTCTAGTTGTAGTGGTCCTGTAGTGCTGTCTATGTTGTTCTGCGTGTCTTTGTCTGTGTGTTACTTTACTTTTGTTTTTTTTCTCACCGCTCTCAACCTCCATCCTGTCTTTATTCTGCAACCTGGGTGGGGGTTGGGGGAATCTGCCATCTCATTGGTCAAAATGATTACTCAGAATTTACCCACAAGCACACATGATTTTTTTTTTTTTTTTTTTTTTTTGATGACCTTAAACAGGCTCAGTTCTCTTAGTAGCTGGAGTATATAGAAAAGATTCCTTGTGCTTTGCTTTGCCTCCGCACCCTTCAAAATAGTTTAATTTAACTTAGCAGAAGATGAAACTGCACAAAATGATGGGATTGTAAACGTATGTGGTAAAATCAGCATGTCTGCAGGGTCCGGTGAGAAAAGTCAAAGTTGATTAATGTAGCTACATTAGCTATAGTGTTGGACTTTAACAAAACAAAACTTCTGTTACATTCCAGCCTTTGCCAAAGTATTTCACACAATACTGATCAAGCCTATCGCTACCAAATAAACGTTTCTGTATTTTTTAAATCTGGTATGACATTACCATGCTGGTGTACAGAGCGGTGACGGAGAAGGCTACAGCAGCTAGAAGCAGAGCAGAGCTTAAGGTGTCATGAGAACATCAATTCCATGGTATTACATTTTGTAGGTAGTTTAACTATAGAATTGCTGATTGACTTGATTTCATCTGAAAGGACAACTGTCACTAACACATTGTTTGAATGCAGCTTCATCATTGATCATCATTGATAACCACAGGAAGACTGTGTTATGCTCAGGTGTTGACCATGAGACGTACAACAACAACACATTGAATTTATATATCGCTTTACAGGACACTCCAAAACGGTAACTGTTCCAGTGTCAGTAAAATGAATTCAATTCAATTCAATTCAATTTTATTTATATAGCGCCAATTCACAACAAAAGGCATCTCAGGGCACTTTACAAACAGAGCGGGTCTAGACCACACTCATTGCTATTAATTACACCCAACAGTTTCACCGTGAACAAGCACTTTGCAACAGTGGCAAGGAAAAACTTCCTTTTAACAGGCAGAAACCTTGGGCAGATCCTGGCTCTAGGTGGACAGCCATTTGCCTTGACCGGTTGGGGGGAAAGAGAGAGAGAGATAGAGAGAGAGACAGGAGGGCTGAGAGCGAGAGAGAATACACCATGTCGCATACAGAGTACATAACTTTAGATGAAAACTGACAAAATGGTAGAACAACAGAATCCTAACTATGGCAACTATTTATAGTACAATATAAAATAATGATAATAAATAGCAGCAGAGGACACGGGGCAGGTCGGTGGAGCCACAGATCATATGTTCAGTTCTGGTGCCACAGGTATCTGTAGAGAGGTAAGGTAGAGAGGCGTAAGGTAAGAAGAACGACTTTAAAATCTATTCTGGACTTTATAGGGAGCCAATGAAGAGAAGCTAAAACTGGAGAAATATGATCTCTCTTGCTAATTCCCATCAAAATGAATGATAACTTTCATGTGTGCCTGTGAGGAACATTATACAGAATGCCCTGCGTATTGCAAAAATACAATGAAATTGGCCAAACAAACCATGTTAAATTATCATTTACCCAATGTTGTGAAAACTTTTTACATCTGGCCCCAGGTTGCTCCCACATTTCTCTGATCAAAGTTACATTTATGTGACTTACGCAGTCAGTTGTCATAATGACATGAAGTAACAATACAAGGCAGTGGCAGAAAACAAACCTATCCTTGAGTGGGCAGATTTTCTTGGGATCCCTTATTTGTGCATAACCTTTTTATTTCCGCCATTGTTTGATAATGTCTTTATGCCATCTGTTTTTCTCTCCTGCTCTGCATGTCATATCTTCTCCTATCAATGATTAGCTCATCTTTCTCTTAGTTCTCATTGCTCTTGTTTCTACTTAAAGGGATTCACTGACAGTTCTGTTTCGCCATATTTGTTTCACCGGTGGCACTAATTGGCAGCAAGTGTCTGCTTTGACTTTAGCTTTAGCTTGTTAGTGCAAGAATTCATTATTCAGTCCAATTAACGCTAACTAGTCTGTCTTTTGGAGCTAGTGAAATTACTCAACAAACAATATTATCAAGCAGCTGAAGATAAATGGTAAAAACTGTTTGAAAGAGGACTGAACAGAAACTCTACAGGTATCCCTTTCTAGTGCTGTGATGTGATGTCCTGTAAACTAGCCTAGAATCTAAATCAGGTTCAAGTTTCTGGTTTATAACTTCTCTGTTCTGTAATCCACCTCTCTGACAGGACCTGACAAAGTCAAGGTAAGAGATTGAACACACAATGAAATCCACATAAAATGACCATTTGGCAGTGTTATAAAAACAATGATATTCTGTGCCCATAAAGACAGTGCATATCAAATGCACTTTGAAGCATTTGTTTTGATAGCTCTTACATCATGTGTTGCTGGAAAAAGAAAATTACGTTTTCTGTGAGAATTATAAATATGATAATGTGGGGTGTTATTTTATTAATATTATTAGTAGCTGTGTGGTCTGAGATAAACGCGGTTGTGAACACAATTGTTTGCATATTAGTATGTGTGTTACTGGAGGGTACTAGATGGCCCAGACCGTGTAGAACATCTGCATTTGTATTGATTTAAACAATAAACATTGTAACACTTGAGGAAGATACTACATTGGTAAGTGTTGGTAACAATACAAAGAGGCATCGCTGTGATAGGTAATGCCTCTCAGTGAAGCACACATGACAAAGGCAGGTGTGTTTCTCTTGTTCTGCTAGCGTGAGAAACTGATGATCTGAAACATCATAGGTATCTTTCAAATGTGCACCACACAACACACACAACGCGCCATCCAGTTGAGCGGAGTCGCTTGTTGTAACACACCACCCACACTTTGTAACAACACGCATCTGCCACCGTTCCCATGCTGCTGCTACGCTGCTGCTATTACTCATGTGCATACTGCATCTTGAACAGACCATTTGTTGACTGTTCACATCAGTGAAAATCTAATGGTATCCTTCAGTAACACACATACTACAACAAACACATACTGTATAGTATACAGTTACAACACAACCGGTTGTTTACTTGAGTGTGTGGCTTGAAGTATTACACTGGGGAACAATTTTCTGTTGAGTTAGATTTTTATGCTGATTAAAACTAAAATTGGCATGCTGATTCCAAAATTGCAGTCAGTTTTTTTCTAGCACGTCAAGTTTTTTCTCCACAGCTTACCCTCCAGATAAGCAAAATTCCACTGATTAGCTGTAGTAGTAGTAGTAGTAGTAGTAGTAGTAGTGTACATATGATGGCTGACTATTGTTGGAGCATCAAATGCGATAGTCCTCGAAGTTGAACACTCCAGAAACGTATATTTTTACCTTAACTACTTGCACACAATTATAATTACAGTACCCATATCCTTTGTAAAACATAATACTGTTAAACATTGCAGTCATGCCTGTTTCTTTCATATTTCATTGTATGTCAATATTTGAAAATTTTTATAAAACAAGCACATATCTGTTAAGTACAGTATTTTTCATATGTTTTAAGAAAACGGGGATCCTATAGTTCAAAAACTTGACATGATAGAGAAAAACTGAGATCAGTTTTGGATTCCGCACCCAAAAATTAGTTAAAAACAGCTGTCAGACCTAACTCAACAAAAACTGTGTTCCCCAGTGTTATCTCTGGCCTAATGTCATTTTTAAGCCTTCAGATTGTTTTTTTTATTGTTGTCACTTAACAGTAATTCAAGAAAATTATAGGTAATAACTCTGAAGAAGTGACATGAAGATAAATCAACAGTACATTTGAAACAAAATCTGTATTGATATTTAAAATCCTCTGTCAGATTGTCCTTTCTGTACTCAGTCTAGCCCCTTTTAGACTTTTAGACTGTTCTGGCAATATTACCTTTAAATCTCTTCAAAAGCCCATCAAGTCACGTGCTATAAAGCTAGCATGCAAGTCTAAAGTGATTACAGTATCCTTTTCATGTCAGATCAGTCTCTGAAATATATTTTCATTAAGTTTTTCTAGTTGCATGCGTGGCAAAAACTGCCAAAACCAAAAAAATGATGAGTTTTTGATTTTAACTTCATCTGTGCAAACAACACAAGCACACTGTGAAATGCAATGACTCATTTTGCTTCACTGATATTTGTTTATAACATTTTGTCCTGCATTTGTGTAGTCCAGTTAACAGCACCGCAAACTACAACCTCAATAATAAACACAGAGCCTTGTCTTGGAATAGACTGAGATTCGATTTTACAGGCGTACCCAATGAAGTGGTCACTGAGTAAGAAGTAAATAAAGTTAAAAGAGTTAAAAGAGCCAACAGTGGATATAGTTTTCCATCCCACTGATGTTCTCATCAATGTTGGAAAAAAGGAAGAGAGGCTTCGTCCTAACAGACGTTATGTAAGAGAGACTTATGTGTAAATAAAACCCGCAATGCTCCACGCTCTCTCTCACTCTCTCTGTTTCTCTCTCTCCCTCTGTCTGTCTCTCTGTACTACTGCGTAGTTTGGGAATGAGGCTCAGCAGTTGGAGTGGGCTAAGCGAGAGAGTGAGCGAGCAGAGCGTGAGCGCCTGAAGAGACTAAGGCAGCAGGAGCAGGAAGACCTGGAGCTGGCCATTGCCCTCAGCAAGGCCGAGATGTCCAATGCATGACCTGGAACCCTCGCCTCACACTAATACACAGCAGGTAGACAAGCTAACAGGCAGATAAACATGACTGACATAAACAGATATATATAAATATTCAGACACAAAGCACATCACTGGACTAACTCCTGAGTGTTCATACAAACTCTGGTCCTCACACACATAAAGAACCTCCATCTCCATTATTGACATTTCCCAACACTCAATAACTCTGTATGGCCCCTGATTCTGCATTTAATAAAACATGACAACAAAGCTGAGGGCCCAAGGGCTTACCACTGCAAAACTCACCTGAAAGACGAGGACAGAGGAGGAGGTGGATGACGCAAGATGGGCTTGATGGAAACAAACATATGCACTGTGTACATGCACTGTAGTGCTGGACAGTGATGTGATGGATTTACTTAGTGGACTGAGCAGACACGCTGACCATCGCTGATGGAACACCTCACTTGTTTGATTTTCAGTGTGTTTTTCTTTTCCAGCTTCACTCACAGTGGAGGGAAACAGGCGGTACTGGCTGACTAACAAAACTCTTGTTATCGGCAAAAGGGCAAATGCTGACCTTTCTTCAATTCAGCAGCAGGAGAGGCAAAATAACAGTACAGTTCAAGCTGCCGTGGTACTTCTTAAAAGGGATTTCCTCATATATAGGAGTGACATGAATATATCACTGAGCTACTAATATGGTATAGACTGTGACATGTAGTGTTTAGGCTGTTTCCTTCTACTTTGTGTGAAGATGGTTAAATTCGACTGGATGTACAGAAATGAAACTGCTATTGATCTTCTCATTCTGGGTGAGTTGAAGCATAGTTCCATAAATATCAGCTTTGCTTTTAATTTTATACCATAACAGGGTCTATTGTGACATTAGACGCTTTCATCTGGAGTACAGACCAGGCTGGACTGTCAACCAGGCAACTCATGGAAGCTTCAGCTTCACTGTCTGGCCCTTGGTTTGTGGTAACTTATTTAATTTGTAAATTTATTTAAGATGATGCTTTACACCACTGAAGCATAATCTAAATTGAAATGATAAGGGTCCTAAGGTCAAAATGAGTACTCCTGTAATTTAACCTTTGTTCGTCAAAAGTAACTCACTTTGTTAAACAGGTTTTTGTTGTAAATGTGCCTCAGAGCACAAGCTGAGACAACCCCAGGCCACAAGTCCAGAGTGTTTGTATTTCACTTTCAGGTTTCAGATAGTCACCTAGGAGAGGCACACCCTTTCTCTGACCTTTTGGCCCCTCGTGATAGAATAAGACAACTTTTAACCAACATTAGTTGGATCTAATCACATTTCACTCACAACTGCTCCCCAAACTGTGTTTAAAGAAAAAAAAAACTGATAAAGATTCTTTACACTGGCTCCCTCTAATGTGACATGTCCTGACAAATGAACATAACAGTTTCAAATGTTAACATATCCTGTGGAATGACAGTGACAAATTGTACAGATATATTTTCTTTGTCCATGAGTGTGAGATTTTACTGTGGAGAGTCAACTGTGATGACTTGCGGTACTTTCTCTCCCTCTGTCCTCTGTATATAGATAAACAGAGCTTATGATGCCTCTTATAAACAGCTGTGCTCTGATCCCAATGCTGTGATGTCACACCACATCCAACAAATGAAAGGCAAGATGAGGGAATTCATTTTTCTACATTTAACCTTGTTTTCTTTGAAGCATTTGATGATTTTAACACAGATTTTGTTTCATGTTTAATCATTTGGCATGTTTTTGTTTTTAAAGAGCATCCAAATTAGTGTAGTCTCGCGCTTGGATTTGTATTTTAGTTTTGGCCACTCCAGTGCTCTACGCAGCTGCGAGCACATGCTGCACAATGTTTGAAGGGTTTGAAATCAGCTGAAATCAGGTGTTATTGGGTGGGAACTGTGCTATTTCTGATGTGTCATAGAGTGCTGTTCCAATATGGACTTACCACTGACCACTCACTTTTATTAGTTATCCCTTTTACTTGAAATGGTGACTGACGTTGAGTGAGACAGGCGAAAGTCAACAGAACAGATTTTGCGTAGCTAATTTTCGGAACTTCTGTTACCCTCAGAGCTCCTCTCTTTCAAATATCATGTTGTGTTTTATACATCCAGGTCTGTATTGGGTATGCGTCCATGACCAATCATATGCTCCAGTCATTGTTTTGCTATGTGCATTTACTGCATGCTAGTTTCTACTCCGAGCACATATATTCTCTCCTACTTTGAAGGATGACTTATTGAGTATTTGATAACCATAACTTGGTAATCATGGAGGGAACGCTTGTCATTATCTTTGCTTTAACCAGGCCATTGTTAGTGGTCATTGAAACGAGTTGTAATCACTATTAGTACTTTGGGCTCAGGACAGTCAAATGACATTATACAGCGCTAGATTTCTTCTGATGGAACTTGAATATTTCTATCACTCTGACTCTGTTCACTAAATGTGTTACAGGAAGAATTTTGAAAATACAGACTCAACAGAAGTGCTCTTTACAGCCAAGTGTTCTCCAGTTTAGTCAGTAGTTTTTCCTTAATATTCTGGTCACCAGTGGAAGCTCTGAATACATTAAGCTTGTGTGCTGTGATCAGATTGGATTTCAATGTAGGGAAGTAACCTCTCCGTACTCTCTAAGCCTCCATGCTGACAACAGTCATGGACATATTTTTGGCCTCTTGAATGCGCTATCTCCGACACGTCAAAATAACTTTGAAAGCAAATTAATGATGGTTCAGCATGACATCTTTGAGACTGGACTATATGCATCAGTAACCTTTAAGAACTGTTCTCTCTTTAAGTGTGCCACTAATCAGTAGCTGGTTAGTGCTTATTTTGAAAATTCTTTCCATAACAGATTTTATGAATGCCTCTTTTAACAAAATGTCTAGGTTCCTTCAGATAACCATCAAGATCTGGGATCTGTGATAGGTAATATGATGGTTTTTGACGAATGCTAGGTCTGTGTAAGATGCTAACAAGCTAACAATTTGAAATTACTGGTATTGGGATAGTATGAGAGCTTAATCTTAGTGTTGGGTCACAGCAGCTTCTAAAGAAGGCTTTGCACTGACTGATAAGATGTGTGATAAGATGACCTCATGTTATTTTGTGTTATGTTTGCTTCTCCTGTCGCCACATAGAACAAGATGATGGTAATAAGAAGGTTATTAACATGACTGGAATACGAAACCCTTTCCCCCAAATATGACATGCGGGTGGTACAATGCTAAAAATCTGTGTAATGTGAATTCATCTAATTTTGACAAAAATACTAGAGTTACAGCTGGTGTGCAGTGATTCTGCCAGAGACAATGTGAACCACCTCTCCCTGCCATTTTTGGTCTTGTTTACATATTGTGAATATTTACTTTGCTGTATCTGTTACAAACTGTGCACTGCTAGTGGAGCAGTATCTCTGGTTTTAGCTTCTCTAAGCAGTACATGGCTGACACCTCCTGAAGAGCTTCCTTCTACCTCTGAGCCATCATTTTGAGTCTTTGCCATCTTCCTGTCACGCTGTAGTGAAAATGTTACCTTATAAAGAACTTTATTTACCTCTTATTTCATTCCTGGTTAAAATCAAAATCTGCCAGTTAACAAGCTAGCTTGTTGGTAGCTGTTATTTCTTATTCTGTATGTTTCTTATTTTCTACTGGTTTCTTAAGTTATCCAATGAAAAGGCCAAAACAATGTGTTCGTCCTTCTCTCTGTCCAGCTCTGCCCGTTTATTTTGGTTTGGTTCCTACTGATGATGAAAATCTTCACAAAAAGACAGAGAGAACCAAAAGTCAGAACAAACAAATATGTAGTCATTTTTTATACTTATATTAATTAAAGGCTCAGTTAAATCCTAAAACTGCTGGCAGTGTAGTTTTTAGTGTTATGTTCATGCTAACTGCCAGCTAACAAGTTAGTTTGTTGGTTAGCTATTAACTGCTAGTTTAGTAGGGAATGCAGAGTCTTTAACTAAAGTGCCACAAGCGCTTTCACTGCAATGTGACAGGCATCATACACAGCAAAGGAAGACTTATAAAGTGACCAAGTGCCCCTTTAAATTTGGTCTCAGTGTGTCTGTGTTTTAAGCACAGTCAAGTGGTTCAGCTGTATTTTCAAAGCAAACCCTTTGTGAAACATGGCAACAGAAATCTCTGATGTAGAACAGATTTGAGTGTCACGGCATGCAATGGTATCTTCTACTGTGCGAAGAGTTTTGGGCAGGTTGCAGTGTTTTCACAAAGTTCGAATAGCAACATCCCAGAAGCAGGTGGCAGTATACATAGAAAATGCCAAATGCTACCTATGCTACTTCCCAGGTGCACAATTAAGGCTTAAAGAAGGGTCAAAGACCACAGATGAACACAGATGAATGAATGCTTAATGCTCAGTTCAAGCTACACTCATTTACAGCTAGGGCTGTATTCATTTTGATATTGCTCTGTTCTCATGGCGTGGCCTTTCTCTAAACAAAGAAAGCTGAAGTTCTAAATGTTAAATAAATGTACGAATATAAATAAAAGGTGATAAATTAGTCAAATGAAATCTGATGAAGAGTGAGCTACAATATTACAAATCTGACCACATATTCAAAACCAACCTGGTACTTACTACTCACTGCTACAGGCACATTTTGGGCAGCACCAAGAAGGATTGATACTTGATACCCAGCTTGCAGTGAACTGTGACCCTCCATCTGTTCTTCATGTGTTTCCCTCTGACCCCGGCCTGTCTGCAGTGTACTGCTTAAAGTCGTGAACTCCAGACTGGTACCATCATTCATACTGTATTTGTAATCTGATATCTCCATTGTGCAATAGATTGTTTGATTTTATTATTGTTTTATATGTCCTGTGAAACAAGTGTGATATTTTTGATATGTAGCGTATGTTTTTAATTTGAATATGTATGCACACACAACCACCCAATTCTTTGTCCAGGCTTGCTTTGATCTTGCTTTGATTTCATTCTACTCGCTGCAGAATCTACAAACTTTGCATTTCCATTTTTAAAAAAAAATCTATTTCAGGGAAAGTAAATGGTAAGGCAATTTTCATTATTCTACCCTTCTTAATAATCACAAATGTTAATTAAAACAAAATTTTTATTGGGTGAGAATTGATAACGATATCAAGATGTCCTCACTTTGATTATTCATTTTATTTTTGGGTGGATATTTCAATCGCCTTTGAATTCATCTATTACTGACATACTGAGGGTTTCAGTAGTACCCAACTGAAACTGATATTGGGAGGGACTTTTTTTTCCCTGTTTGTTTGTTTGTTTGTTTGTTTTTAATGTTCACTTGTTTTTCTCCTCTGAAGCTTGTAGGGGTTTTTCTGTTTTCAACTGAGCATCCTCCTGTGTAGGTAAAATAACCTGAGCTGTCTTTATGAAGATGCATACAATGTGTATAGTATCATGTCTGTTATATTTGTCCTATAAAAAGTGAAGGTGGAGAAGAAAAAGTAAAGTTGATAAGGAACCAGTGTGAGGATTGCTTAATGTTACACTAAGGAGAGAACAGATGCTGGTTTATTTTGAACAGTGATCCTCTCTACGGCCTGTACTGTTTACTAGAATAAACATTTCATTTAAATGAGGATGGACCGCTGCTTGAGTCATCACAGAACTCTATTAATTTGACACTGCACGACCATAAAGTTGCAGGACTCTCTAAAAGCAGATTTTTTTTTTATTTTTTTTTTAAAAACAAGGATGATCAAAATTGATGCAGCATGGGCAGAAATAGCCTGACTAAGGCCCTAAAATGACTCAAACCCCATGCTGATCTGTGTTCAGAGGTTGAGTAGTTCTAACAATGACTGGTAAACTGGCATTAATGGATGTGTCAAATTGGTGTAATGTCCCTTTTAACAGCCCATTGAGCCTTTTTTAACTGTGACAGCATTTGTTGGTATGAAAAGCGTAGGCATAAGTAATAAAATTAGTGATGCACGCATGCATGTAGCCAGGTCAGTTCCACAGTCCTTGGGGTTACTGTAACACTGCGGTGGCATACTGGGTTGCTTGAAGAGAGCTGAACCATTGTTAAAGGTAACCAGTAACAAGTGTGCTATTCCTACTGTTTCCTACTTTTAGTCTGAAAAGTGTTCCCTGCTATATACCTGTTGGTTTTAACCAAGGCCATTGGAATAGGCATGTTCCTAATGTGAAAATGAATTTCTCTCCCCAGTGGAAGGTAAAAATACACAGAAGAGACAAACAAATCCAACAGGTGTCTCACCTTTCAGATCAGTAAGTCCGACTCCTTTTTGAATATCATATCTTATCAGATCATTATGTAATAACATCTGACTTCCTACTATGTGAGTACACGTCATTTAATTCAATGTTGAGTCTCGAGTTGGCAGAAGGTGCGTAAGTGTGTGTTTAATATACGTATAATATATATTTTACTTAAATAATATGTATGGTATAATATGCATACATACATACAGAAGTGTGTGTATACGTGTATGTATGTGCATACGCGTCATCTCTTGGATTCATCTTTCACTTGACAGGTAGCTCAACCAGGTTCAGTACCCAGGCGGTGCAGACTAAATGTTTGAGAATTATCCCTTAAATGAGTAATTGTCTCACTTTTTCAACAGACGAGTTATATCCTGCTCTCTGACGTGCTGAGGCAGTGAAGACCTTGCAAAGGCACAATCAGCAGAAACAACACATCTCATACAGCCACGACATGCTGTGAATTACATTCAGCTGCATTTCAGGGATACAGCTACGTAGTGTGAAATGAATGTTTTGCAAACACTGCACCCATTTCTGGATATATTAGCTGAAACCCAAGCAATCTGCCATGTTAGCAAAGGCTAACTGTCTCCGTATGGAATAACAGGAAATTCCTGCTAGGTTTGTGTTTACCCTATGGTAATGGAGAGGAGGAAATGAAAAGCCTTGGCTTTTAACTGGGAATGTGGGTCAGACAGAACTGAAGGATAAACGTTGGTTTGACCTCACATGAGCTCAGTATCTCTCTTCTCATTCTATCCTCTGAGCAGTGCACATTCACTTTCAGCCTCATGAGCGCTGCTCCACAGTTTAAACTTGGATACACATTTTTGGGGTGAATCTTAATGAGATATCCCTTACTGCCTGGGGACCACGAATATACACGTATTAGTGTAAATGTATATTGATCTGCTTGGGTTTGGACTGTTGGTCAAAGCATGATATATGAACTCAAAAAAGAAAAAACCCCTTCATAGCTCTCTACTGAGGACCTTGAGGTCATTTCCTCAGAATAGCATGAGTGGATTTAAGGGCTGAGGATGACTTTACATTGTGTAATTACACACTGAAGACGTTTTCATTTACATTAAAGGTCATATTGTATATTTAATATACATGATTGAGCTTTAGTTTGCAGTTTTAGAGTAACAAGCTTTAGTTAATGTGGTTGTGGCTCAAATGTAGAGCAGGTCGTCCATCAATCAGAAGACCGGCGTTTCGATCCGATCCCATTTATAAAGCTCACGGTGAGAGATTGGCTACTTTTCACTTTCACTTTACTTTTTGAAAGTCTGACAAAATCAAATCTTGCTGCGCAAACTGAAATCGCCTCCCCAAATACCAGACCTGTTTGAGACGCATGCAAATCTGGCTTGCGAAATATTTGATTATCTTCTGTTTACAAAGAAAGTGGGTGAACTGTTTGAAGTCAGTCACTGGCAGAGAATCACATTGTTTCACACTGAGTGTAAATCCAACTAGGCAGACAATCTACTGGTGAAATGTTAAACTCTTTAAAAATTGTTTATACAGGGTAGTTTCAAGACTGTCAGGTTGTGCCCCTTGTTTTTGTGCCAATCACTTCTCTGTGGGGAGTGTGTGTGTGTGTGTAGTATCTAGAGAAACCAGAACTGACTGGAAGCTACAAGTCTGTTAACAATTTGCTGACAAAAACAGTTTGGTTACTGAATTGAAACCAGATAAAATGGGTATTCACCTGAAGTCATGTTAACACACACAAACACACAGAGGGGAGAAATCTTTCCTGACTTGAAATGACTGGAGGCAGCTGTGATTGTAGCCTCATGGATGTGATCAGCTTGCAGGGAGGGATGACACAGAGCCAGAGGAGGATGGATGGATTTACTGACAGTCGATAGATGTAGAAATGAAGGGTGTGTAGGGTACGTGTTTAAAATATGCAAGCAGCCTCCAATCCCAGCTAAAGTAATCTTTCCACATGTTCTGATATGGTCTTGCTCAACAAATGTGTGGCAATCAATTCAGTTTTTTCATGAAATGAAGTCTGTGATGCATCTTTTTCCTCTTTTCTCCGTGTTCTTGATCCTTATTTTACACATACACTGCATATACAGCTTACAGCCTAAACAAGGTGGTATACAATGCAATTACAAAAAGGAAAAATTAGTAGCAGAATTAACCACTAGAGAGATTCCAACTCAAATGAAAAAACTCTAACAGAGAACTGATGTTATCAGATAGAGTGTGATTAGATATTCAGGGACTGGATTCCATCGGATGTGTTCTGTTCACAGTGGTGCATGTGTCCCAGTAGATGGCAACCTCTTTCCATTTAGAGTATTCCCTCTTTGCATTGAACAGTGCTGGGCACCTGTGGCTGTGGAAATCCTTTCAGATAAAATTTTTCTCGTCAGGGCTGAAGTTTCAGTGAGGCTTATCTGTTCTGTTTTCCAAACAAAAGATAACACAGCTTCACAGTATTTCTCCAGAAAACAGTTTTTACTATGTTCTATCTCGCTGTAAAAAAAAAAAAAACAGCAGTCATGACAGCAACAGTATCCCTGAGCTGTGTTTTAGCTTCCACTTCCTAAGATGAGCAGTGTATCTCAATATGTTTCAAATTTGGTTTTTAGTGTGCCTCAATCCTCAGTGACCTTTTGACCCGCCATAGACTGGATTGAAAAATGCTTCATTACAGGCAAAGTTGCACAAATCCAGCAAATGTCAATATTCTAAGTGTCTGAGATATTTAGTGAAACATGAGGATCTAAACTAGAATTTAAAACAAAGCTTGGGCAGACATGAAGAGGCCATTCCAACAGAATGCAGGGGGGTCTTTTGGAGCCGGAGCATAGAGTTGTTTCATACACACATGGCTGCATATCTGACAGAACACAGAAACCAACATGTAAAGTATCTGACTCTCTCAAGTCACAGCTTCCCACGCTCCATAGTGGCAGCGCCCCTCCTGTACCCTGCTGAAAAAGTGAAATGAAAATGTTTGATTTTTCACTTGAGTAAATGTACAGATGATAATGGTGGGGGTTCCTCTTTTCTAGGGGCTGGCACGGGTCATCCTGGAGAAGACGTGTGGCCTTTCACAACCAAAAATAGACATCCCCCCCTGACTGCTGCACCAGTGCAAGTGTGAAATGGAGAGGCTGTGAAGAGTTTCATGAGCAACACCACAATATTTATTAACTTGGTATGCCAGCATGCTTCTTGCAAAAGTTCATAATTACAATTAAAGTATAATTCAATCTTAATGTAATTGTTTGTGAACTTGTGAACGTCATTCATATCCTCCTGACTACCAGGAAAAAAAATATTGTCCAATCACAATTTTTTTTAAAGCTCCCCAATCTTTCTAAGGTACCAAAGCCCCACCCCTTCACATTTGGTATCATTGAAAAGCCCTAAATGTCCTCTGTAGATAGCAAAAGGGGTTAATTCAGTAGTATAAAGTGGGTGGGAGATATTCAGGTTTAAAAATGTCCACAGAGGACAAATTTGAACTACTGGTAGTCAGGAGGATATCAGTTATGTAGGCTGTAATGTGATGGATATTTGCTTGGTTTATAGTTTTACTGTTCTCTTCCAAATAGTTCCAACTGACCTGTTTGTTGACAGCCTGTGTTCGTGTTGTGTTTCATAACCCATCTGGCTTCTTTTTAATTGCTATCACTGTTATTATCATCAATAAGGAATGATGACCCAAACAACAAAATCAACACCCACATTGTGGCAATGATCCCTTATCATATTTCTTTTAACAGACTTCACTTAATATGAGTCTAACCCTAAAACCAAAGCACTATAGCAGCACACTCTCATTTACATTTAGCCCTCATGGTGACCCATAATCCAGGCTTTAAGGCCTTGGTTTACTTTAAGTTAACCTGAGCACACAACATGTGATTCGCCCTCTTCTGAAGGCAAAACACATTTATACATGGCCCATAGCCAAATGTACTGTGTCAGGAAAATTTAAGTGACCACACAAAGGACGATTGCGGTCTCTTAGTGAAGGTGTTCATAGTGTTACCTTCTGTTGTTTATGTGGAAAGTGACAAAAGTAGTTGCACAAACAAAGAATGAACATGAATAACAGAGATGATTGAAGCCCGTCAGCTTTCACAGTTAAGCTCAATATATCAGAAAGAACTGGAAAGGGGGTTTCAGACAGTGTTAGAGATTCAGACACACACTTCACTTGACTCACACCGAGGCCAGAAGTGACAGAGAGCTTTACGTTCTTGGAATGCACTCAGATGATGAAACTCTTTCTATCTTCCTCTTAGATCACTCCTGTCAGGCTCTGGACTTTGATTCAGCAGTCATTTTCATAAAAATGATTTCCATATTGTGGCTCTCTATAACTGACTCCTGATGTAACACAACTAATCCAGCCCACAGCCTTGATGTTATCAAAGACCTTGATAGTATGACAAAACTGCTGGCTCATAGGAATCACAATGTTTGCTTATGTATTTTCTTTGACACAGAAAGATAAGATGTGAAACATGTTGCTAACCTCTTCACACGCTGTGACAATAATGTGTTTTCCTTCTCTTCATTCCTACCAACAGCTTTTCTCTTTTCCTTACCCAAGTGGCTCCTCAGTCACCCCTCCATCCCTCCCACTCATTGTGGTAGGCCCCTATGCTCCTATGCAGTCTCCGTCTATATCAAGCCTCTGTAATTATGTCAATGTAATGTTTGTATTTATAGGCAGCTGCCACAGTGCTCTGGCAGCTGTTCTGTCCCAGCTGGGAAGCACCAGTCTGAGGCTGCAGGCAGGGCACTCAAGGCTCTGGGCTGACTCTAAACATCTAAGGATGACATACCTGAGACTAAACCTCTAAACCAGCACCTGCAGGATTAAACCTAATAATGACATTCCCTCAATCTCAGATCCAGGCTAGGGAAGCAGAACAAAACTGTTGCTGTGTGTTTTTTTCAGACATTAGTGAAACACTGCACAACTTTACCTCCCCTGTCATAAAAAATTGTGTAAATGAAAAAAATATATATGAGAGGAGAGAATTATTCAGATGAATTCAAAATAACTCTGTGTCAGTAGACACAAGTTTGTTTTAGGGCAGTGGTATGCAACCTGTTTAGCTTATTATTGAGCTTTTGAATGATGAACTTGTTTGTGTATTCACATCAAACCTTGTTTTATGTAATTGTTAACCTTCTATCCAAATCTTTGAAAATCACACTCAGGACTCAGACATCATGTTCATTTACTTTAATATATACATTAAAATAAACTATTTACATTATATAAAAAAATCTATTTACAAGGCAGTACAATTCTTTAAGACACAAACAAACAAGGCTGTTTGCCAAAAACTGTGTAGCCCTTTGTCAATCAGGTGGTGTTGAGATGGCACCTCTGTGAGACTTGTAAGACCCTGACTTATAATGGTAGTAGATAGCAGACTCACAGACACATTCTATTCAAGCCTTCAAGGAGGACAGAATGAAAGGCAGTTTTACAACAAAACATTGTCTCAAAGCTTATTTCACGTGCTGTTAAGGCTTACAAAATGACAGAATAAAATTTTGATTGTCTTTTATCCGGTGGAAGAGCAACCGCTCGGTTCAGCAACTCCTCCACTCATGAGATGTGTAATAATGTGTTATATAAGGCACTGATGGTGAAAATACAAACACATTATCACTCTACAAAAGACTGTCTGCTTCCAGTTGCTTCAGTGGCATGTGCCTGATATGTTTAGTGGAATGATCCTTTAATTTGTTGTCTACATAAACAGCATTCCATACAAAAAGTAGTACCAGCTACATAGTTTAACACATTAGTCTGAACAGAGTTGATCTGTTTCTGTCGTATTCGGCTGTATTCCCTTGTTATTTTATGACTTTGTTTGTTGTTTCTTTCAAAAATAACATTTAAATAGATATTCTTTACAAAATATAATATGAGAGCATCTCCTGTGGATACTCCCTTCGCCCCAATGAAAAATCACTATAATATTCCTATAAAATACCTATAGGCATTACAGTGTAGTCAATAGTGGCCTCATCATACTCTATGGCAGTTTATGCTGCATGGTACCACTACAGTTATAGTATTCCTATAGGAACTTGCGTCTATATTTGCATAGCATCCTTCTATAGCAGATCATAGGATTATTGCAGTTCTTCTTATGGGGTTGACAGGGTGCATAGAAGTTCTTGTCAGAGTCCAACATTCCTCACATGTGCCTCTTCATGTGCAGGGCGAGGTGGTCGGATCGGGAGAAGGCCCGTTCACACAGGTGACACTGAAACGGTCGGTGTCCGGTGTGCTTCCGGAAATGACGCGTTAGCTCATCCGAGCGAGCAAACTTCCAACCACAACCATCCCAGCTGCAGTGGTATGGTTTCTCTCCTAAAAACACAAAGACACCAGCTGTGAGTGACGCCATACTTTGATGACAGGAAATGACGGTATGACTATAAAAAGTGTCCACTACATCCAATGAGCAGGTCTTACCTGTGTGCGTCCTGAGATGCGCCTTAAGGTGGGAACTCTTGGTGTAGGTCTTCCCACAGCCGGTAAAAGTGCAGGTGTGCGTCGCAGTCCGTTTCCTCGGCCAGGACCGACGACCCCTCTTGGGCTTGGTGTCCATCATTTCCAGTGGGGAGGACGGAGGGGTGAGCAGGACCCGCTGGCCAGCCGCTGGCTGCTGTGGAATACCCATGGCCGCGTCATCCCCGAACATGCCGGGGAACTGTTGGTGGCGGTGCGCACCGGGGAAGGGAAGCTGCATGGGGTGCGGGAATCCTCCGGTAGCGCAGCGGTGATGGGAGTGGAAGTTCTGCGCGAACGTCAGCGACGTGGAGTTGCACATCTGGAGCTGTTGGCACTCGGAGCTCCTCAGGTCATCCGGGCTGAGAGGCGGCGTCATGCTGCCTACCGCGGTCTGCGGGGAGTTTGCCAGCCGAGGCTGCTGCTCGTATGACATCATGCAGGAGACGTTCCCCTCATGCTTGATTTTAGTGCAGCTCTGAGGCACCAGACCCATGACAGGTCCGTACGTGTCCATTGAGGCTGGCTCCATTTTAATGCTCGGAAGCTCGGGGAATAAATCCTGAGAGGGCTGAAAAGGCGTTGAGCTGATCAGGAGTCTGCCCTGGATGCTGGCGCTGTTCCCAGGAAGGAAACTGGTATCCACGTCGGAGCGAAGGAGCTCCGCCATCAGGCTGTTGTAGGGCGGCGGTGGGCTGTTCATGTCTGGGACTGCAGTATAGTCGACCGGCTGCTGCGGAATCCCGGTAGGTTGCTGTTGTTGATGGTGATACACGGACGCTCCGGACTCCTGCTGCCGATAAGTTTCTGCCCCAGCCACGGCGACCGGTGCACTGTCGGAGAAGGCGCTGTTAGAGAGAATAAACTCAAGATCCAATAACTTATCCAAGTCCTCTTCGTCTTTTCTACTCAGGCAGCCGCTTTCCATGTTGCGCGCATCGCCCTTCCATCTCTGGTGCAAGGATGAGAAAGCAGAATTAGTTTGTTTCAAAATGAACAACCCACGTTTCTTAAAAAGAAAAAAAAAACCCACACACATTAGATAACTCGGATGTAATTGCTTGAAAACAACAAATAAACTGCACCGATAGGGGGATGATATTACCAAGATAAATGCCTAAAAACATAAATTTACATCGCTCCAGTGCCAAGAAACCTAGCAATATTCCAAAGTTTTAAAAACTTTCCAGTGACACAGCAAACACGGTTTATGTGTCCGATATGACAGACTGACAGCAGCAAAGCAAGTGCGTGATTTAGTCAAAACATCGGAGTCTAGTTGTGCTCAAAACGAGTATGCACACAAACAGCAACTTACATCTTCCCAGCATTTCTCCTTTTGGCTTGCAAACGTAGAGATTGATGGTAAAATGGTCCCACTCAAGGCCATTTCCATGCGTTCTTTAAAAATGTAGAAAAAGACCTCCTTAAATAAAATACACTTTCTCTGATACACTTTCTCTGAGTCCACTGAGTCTCCAGAAAAGCGACAGAGCGCGTTGCTTCTCGTGCCGTGTGCCGAGCTGTTGCTGCCTCCTCATGTGTAGCTGTACATCTGGAAGGAGCTGCTTTTCTTATAAATATTGGTTCGCAGCTCAAACCAGGAAACGCGTCCAGGATGGGGACGCTGCGAATTAGCCAGCCCCCTAAATTTAGCCTCGCTATAAAAGCCCGAGTTTTCCTGCGAGTCAGAGACAGAGAAGTGGAGAGAGAGTCGCAGATGGACTGGTGCGTTATGCTCTCGCTCCACCGCTGCGGGCAGCTACTTAACCTTCTAGGAGAACCCGCCCACTCATCAAACCTGGCAAACAACTGGCAGGAGAGGGAGGGAGAGACCGCCCTAGACAAGCACCGCAAAAAGACATTAAACCAATTAACACGTTACTGAAACCGACGCGAGAAAGGCATCCGAGCCTTACGAAGAGGAAGAGAGATGCTGCAGGTGCCTTGTGTTTTACGCATTTGGATCTGGTATGCCTGTACGCGCAGAAATAATGCCGTACCATAATTACTGTGTTCTTAAACAATTTGCACCATCCATCTAAGTTTCCTTTACTAGACAAACAGCACCAAATGTCTTGTGGTAAATAAAAGTGCCGATTATAAGATGTGAACTGTCTTTCTGTCTCTGTCAGAAAGAGGAATGTTGTCTCCGTCAGAACATGAGCCGACAGACTGAGCCCGCTCCTGGTTCTGACAGGATTTTCTCAGATAAGGCAGTTTTCTTTTCACAAAAACTCCTCACTCATCAGTTGCTCCCTGACTCTTTCGCTCTGAGCGACGCAAAGAGGTTTTTTTTTTTCTGCTGCAGGCTTCAGCCGCCAGGCGCCAGCTATACCCACGGCATCTCTCCCCCTACTTCACAACGCGCCGCGGTGCCTTATTTAGGTGATAATAAGGTGGCTCTTGCGTTGGCGGTGGTGTTGGTGCGTACAGTTTTGAGAGGAAAGCAAACATCTAACTATAGGTGCTTGGAGCGCTGGCAGTGGTTAGAACTGCTCTATGAAGTCTTGTGATTTGTTAGATAAAATGTCATCAAGAGAATATTTTCCCAGTGGTGAGAGAAGAAGTTATTTAAATCCTTGACTGAAGTAAAGATTAAAGATTCCCTTCATAAAGTAAAAGCTGTTAAACCACAATGGAAAGGTACTGACGTTACAACTGCTACACTGAAAAATGTTTCAGAAGCACAACTATCATCATGAAAATGTACTAATATGTAAAAGCAAAAGCACATTTACTACAGAACAGACCAATTTACATTATGCTATTGTTATTATTGAAGCATTAAGGTTAAACAGTATTAGATGAGCTGCTGTGAACTATTTGAGACTTTTGTTTTATTGATGCTTTCTCTTTTTTCCTGTTTTCTGCCTATTTTGCCTATGCATTTAAAAAAAATGCCTTTACCTGTAATGTAAATGATAACTGCACAGTTAAATAAATATAGTGAAGTAATTAGTGCAACATATAAAAACAGCATCAAATGAGTGCTGCATAATTGTTGCATAGTTTATACTCTATAACAGGAGATAGTGAATGCTTTTCTTGTTGTCTTACCACTCATAGCACTTACACTACTTGTCAGCATTGACCCATTCACACCACATTCATACACTGATGGCTACTGTTCATCAGAGGGGAAGGCAACATTCATACAGTCATGCACACACGGATGGCACATCATTTGGAGCAATTTGGGGTTCAGTGTCTTTCTCAAGGACACTTCGTCATGCAATCTGAAGGAGCCGGGGATCAAATCGCTGATCCTCTGATGGTAGGACAACCTGCTCTGCCTCTGAACCACAGCCACAGCCACACAAAATCATTTAGCGATAATTTCCCATGTAAATATTGACAAAGGTAGCCAAAACAGATAATAAGTCAGGACCAACGCAAAGAAATAAGGCCAAGTGGAGCCTTATAGGATACCTACACTGACTATGTTTCCCTGGACTGGACCAGGGTACTGATATCAGACCTTTATTTTTTATTTTTGTATACCTCTTAATCTTCTTTGTAGAATGGATTTATTGCACATTCCTTATATTTCATTCATTATATCACATTCTACTGAATTTGTTTGCTGAGTTTCATTGTAAATATTATAAATAATTTAAGTTGTACTTGTTTACACAGTAAGTTGGCAGACGCAGAGAAATAGTAGGGGTGTGTTGTATAACATACTGTACTTTCCTCTGTTTTGACTTCTGGTGAACAGAAATTTAAAATGCAAATTAAATCCTGAGTCACCCAATTATTTCTAGAGGCCTGCCAGCCATTAGCGGCATTCCATTTCATTGTAGTTAGTAAGAATGTGCCTGCAGCATCTGTGCACGTGAAGATGTGCACAATGTACCAAACAATCAACGCTGTTAAAGCCGACAGCATGTTTATTATTTCGAGTTCAGAAACAGGTTAAAGGGTCAGTTCGCTGAAAGACGCCTCAATTTGTCTGTAAGCACTACAAACAAAGTTTTCATGATCTATGCACACCTGACGTTCAGATATTAATGTGCAAAGTTTATCGTCATCATGTGGGATTTGTAATTTGAGTGTTTTCCTCAGGAACCAAAGACTTCCATGACTGCCACTGGGAACAGAGTAAGAAACCTTTGCTAATGTTTTGCTCTTCTTGTTCCTGTGTTAATGTTAATTGTACTGCTGTTGCTGTCTGTGTAGCATCGTCCATCTTCCATTTCAAGCATCACTTGTTTTCAAACATCTCACCAAAGTACTGCAATTGAAAACAAGCCAGAGAAAGAATTTCATGTTGTGGTGGCCGTACCTGTTTCAGACTCCGCCTAGAGGCCGTTTTGGTTTGAGGTTTTGACAATGTGTTAAAGCATCTGGCATGTGCATCGGCAGGGGAATTTCCAAAAGGACACAGATGTTCCAGGTGTTTTAATTGGTTTCATGACTTTGTCTGGTACATACCATATTTATGAAATAAACACAAAACATAAAAATAACAGTTTCTCAAGCTATGAAACAAATTAATGTCAAAATCCTAACCACATATGCTGTACATACATTACAGATCTTTTCTCTGGACAGAAGATGTAAAAAGATACCTCCAAAGAACCAACACCATCCACACTGACAGATACCACTGGTAATTAAGTATGCTGAAGATATTTTTTTTTGATGACTGGTTTCCTAAGGAAGAAAATAACACAGAAGTATATTCCTAGTTACTTGTTTTTTTTAGTGTGCTATACTATAGTGTCTATAGAGATCTGTATGGAATTTTAAACATCATAACACAAGCTGAGTGAGTAGTAGTGCTGTTCTCTAGAATGATACTGTTCATGTGTGTGACAGGGAGCATTTCAGGATAATGTGTTCATCTGAATACTTCTGATGCGTGGTAATCAGTATGACTGGTAACCTGAAAGATGTACTGACTGTGAGACTCCCTCTTCTGAGGTTTTAAGTTCCAAAGTCAGGTGATGTCATGTTGCACTGAGAGACTTTCATAATGCTGTATGCCGCTGTTTGCTGCATGGGAACTGAATTCATTAAGTGCTCACTGATTTATAACATCAGAGACTCATTTATAGTAATTTGATTAATAGGTTAGGCTTCACAGTGATCACAGCATGCATTCCAAGTTTTGTCTTGATGGTGCTGCACAGGATGATTCAGACATCATTTCTGACCCAGTGATGCATTCAGCCTGTCTTACTGGAACTGCTGCTCTTATCAGACCTGAGAAACCACTGTCATATGTTCTCAGAAACCTTCAACAATTTTGGAAATACATGTTCACTCTGAGTCAGAATCATGTGTATGCATTAAAGATTAAATGTATACTGGAAAGAATCACCTTTACTGTTCTTTGTAACAGATGTATAAAAATATACAGTACAAGAAATAAATGTATATTTGCCACACAGCCTAGCACAGTTCAGCCCTGTGGTACCAAGATAGGTCTTTATGGGTTTATGTTTAACTTTTGGCCCAAGGCTTAACCTCTTGTCAGTTCAGCCAGTTGTTCAAACAAACAAACAAACATGACACACCATGATCATACAAGTCTGCACACTCTTACATAGTGGGAGAGCTATCTGTGTTCAAAGTTATCTTCAAAATGACATTTCTCAGTACATAACACACACCTGTCATTTATGACATGATTCTGATTTAAACCAGATTAAAGTCAGTTGTTTCTGTTGGATTTGTTTAGACGTTTGGTGCTGTATCCTACTGGGAGACTACTTTGTGGAAGTAGCTTTTACTTTTATTGCAGCAGTAATTTTTCGTGAATAAGTCTCTAATAACTTTGTCCATACATCTATGTCTATACATTGGAATTCTATCTTACTCTTTTCCAAAGTTGACTTGAATGTGTGCTTTTGAGTCATTGTCATGTTTCATCTACAGCTTTCTGAGACAGGCCAGCAAGTTTTGTGCCAAACTATCCTGATATCTGGAGCTATTTGTTATCCTTCTATCACACCAAGAGCCCGTGACCCAGCTGAAGAGAAGCAGCCCTAAACCTTTACGCTCCCACCAGCATGTTTCACAGTCAGTATTGTTCCTTGGATGATGAGCTGTATTGGCTTTGACACAAACATATATTTTAGAATTAAGGCAGACAAGTTCAACCTTTTTCTCATCAAAGGAGGATGCATTTTTCCCCACAGGGTGTAAGGTAACTGAATGCATCTTTTGGCAGAATTCAGACAAGCTAGGATGCTCTTTTTGCCATCTTACCCCACAGCCCAGACATGTTCACAATACATGAGATGGTTGTCACATTAAGGATTGACCAACACCTGCCAGAACTAATGTATTTCCTTTAGTGTTGCTGTTGGCCGACATCTGCAATACTTGTCAGTGGCATGTTCTGTGTTGCTCCTCATCTTCAAAGTTTCAGTGTTCAAAATACATATGCTAACTATTAACGATGTATTTGTTGTACCTTTTCAAATTCAAGCTGTCTCACCGAAGTTACAGAAAGTAGTGGTAATAGCTTACTGATCTACTCTGGGGTAACTTTGCTGCCTCATCAGACAAGTTGTACTGTCAGTTGTACTTTGAGACCAGTGTTTGGCAGGAATTATGTAAAACTTAAGTTTATTCAGAGAGCTTTAGGAGGCTTGAGCAGGTTGTCCAGTCTTAGGCTTATGTGGAACAAATTTTAGTCATGATATTTACAAAGAGTCTAACTCTCATTCCACAATTCTGTCTGTTCTCTCTTTTGTATTTGTAAAGAGGTGCTGATTGTACCATCATGAAAATTTGGAAACACATGCATGTGTGTCCTGTGTTGTTGTTAGTTGACTAAAAGTTGCTCTGAAGGAAAATGGAAATGCTAAGCGATCTGGTTGTCTTTGTGACAGTGGCACTAACAATTATACCACTTGGAAATGCAAGAAGGGCAAGTGATCTGTCTCCACTTTAAAATGAATTAGGTAAAACCTAATCTACAGGATTTATATCGGTAACAATAATGCAGATAATTAACTATATTTCACACTTTGGGCTTACAGGCTTTATTTCATTTCTATGCTAGTGTCAGCCATGCAGCCTGTCAGAGACAGTCCGGGTCTATATTTTGACCAGTTCACAGTTTTCACTTGCGGAACATGCCAATTGTTCCTGTCGTCCAGCACTCACTGCCACAACCAGGATTTTGCCTCTGCTATCACTTTGATAATGACAGCATGCTTCTACATGCCTCAACAGTTGTTCACCAGATGAAAAGCAGCAGCTCTCCAACTCTGGCACGCTGCTCTGGGCTGAATGTTTGTCTTCCTCTTTTCCCTCCACCCCACTCATCTCATGTCTCCAATGACTCATCCCCTGTCATCTTCATCTTGTCTTTCTTTCTTACTCTTGTCTTCTCCTTCTCCAAACACACTGATCTGATTCTTGGCACAGTAATTGCCCACATATGCTAAGAGTCACCTGTATCCATAGCTTAGGGTGCTGTAGCTGTAACAGAATACACACTGAACACATAGGCCCACCATCAGTATCGTTTGCTCTGCCAGTTACTTTACTTTTACACTGCGTTATGGTAATCAGATCCTTTCAGGAACAGTTAACAGTTGGCCTGAGCTGTATGTTGTTAGTGCTCTCTCAGCCAGCAATTACAGCTGTACTCAACATGCTAAATGAATGAGATTTTACATGGAAATGTACGCATACATTTGTGTTTGAGTCTGCGTGTGTTAAGCTGTTCTCTGCTAGTTCTATGCTCACACCATGATGGAACTGTGTATGATTTCCATGTGGAAATGAATCCTGGCTGGATGTTTGTCTGCGCAGGCCAAAGAGGTTTTCATCTGGCTCTGTGTCATTGTTTAGACTGAGATTTACATCAGGGCACAACAGGGCTGATGGACCTTACTCCCAACACACAAGAATTGCCAGAAGAACTTTCTGAAACTCATTCCCGGATGAAAATATTTAAACATTTGAAAGGCTCTAGTAAGCACAGTAAATATTAAGTATTTCATTAGAAGTGGTCAAACATTGTTCGCAGGATTGGCTCAAATGTTGTGGGTGTGTGACTTCACGTCCACACTCTGGGATCCACTGTATACAAACTTTTTGATTCAGCATGCTCGATTGCAACGAGAATGCCACTAATCATCTGGCAAGCTCTGATATTTTGCAAGTTTGCAAAGTTTTTATCTTAACAATATATTTTCAACAGTTACAGTTGTGTTATATGATGTTTAATTGTCAGCTGCCTTGTTCTGCTAATGCAACTTGAAATGTCTGCATTTCAATGTCATTCAAAGTCCTTTAATAACAATAATAAGGGTGAGTTCAGGGAAGTCAGCAGTGCAAAGGTACAAAAAGTGCAGGCAAAAATAAAAATATGAAAAAATAAACCAGGATCAAATAACAATGCTGACGCAAACATCAGTGCACAAGATAACTTCTTCAAAGGGGACGGCAGCCAATTTCAAATCTGCTTCACAATAAGACATAAGAGAAGATTCCTGTAAACCTCGGATTACATCATACGCCAATATTTTTTTCTTAAGTTTTATGTCAAATGCTTACAATTTTAAAGTTGTCACTTTCTACAGTATTGGCAAATGGGAGATCCTATGGTTAAAGTAAGGTAAAGATCATAGGTATCCCTGGTAAAAATCCCTGGCACAAATATATACAACACACTACCTCCTGTGTCACTAGCTGTTCCCTGTGGACTTAAGTCATAAGGTGCAGAATCATCAAACATGACATTATTCCTATGATACTTGTGTTGTTTAAATCAGGTGTGCATTTGAAAAGGAGGTGACAGGATGTGCTTCATTGCACAGATTAACAGAAATCCACCATAAAGTGCTCAGTCTTATGCTACTGCATATGTGATTGCCAATGAAGTTTTGGTTAACCGCGAAGTGTTTAAATAATTCATTTTATAATAATTTATAAAGTTGCAAGATATATTGCAAAAAATATTTGAATATGATGAAAACACTGTACTCATCAAAATAAAATCTTCAGTATGCTCCAAACAAATTGCTTTTCAGAACCCTTTCCAGATAACTTTGACTACCCTGGGAGTTTGTATCCATGGAGTTTCTTGACCCATCTGGCTTTTTTGTAATGATGTCCCAACGTTGCCACAACGACTGCAACAATGCTTATAATCACTTCTTCATTTTTTATTTTCTAAGCAACCATTCCATCTGCTGTCTGGTTCCAGCTTGTTACACATGAATATTTGGCCATTTTAAATCTCATAATAAAGAATTTTGAGTATGTTTGGATTTTGAACTGTTAGTTGGATAAAAAGACATCTATAAAAGTCAACCTGTGCTGAAATTGTTTTCAATCATTATAGACAAATAGTAAAATCAAGTAATTACTTATTTTTAACGTCAACGGAGCAAACAACAAGTAGTTGTTGTGTGTCTCCAAATGTTCTTCCAACGAGGGTGACACCAGGCTTGTGTGACGGTTACAAGGGTTTTATTTTTTCAGTATACAATGAAGTCTTTTTCGTCTTAACTAAAGTATCTCAAAAACACAGGGTTTCATGACTGTATATATAACTATGTACAATCTCATATCAATGTGCAATGAACATGGCCTGTCTAATAGCATGTTGAGGAACTACTGTGTGCTGTTTGAGCTTTATCAGTGTAATGTGTCAGTTAGTCAGTTTGAGGATAGATGTACAAAGTTAAGTTACAAAGTCCTTAATGTACAAAGTTTAACAAGTCTTTGTTAAACTTGTTGCAAACACCTGCCTTGACTTCTCCACTTTCCTCTGCACGGCAGGAAAGCCATGATGTTGTGTGTTTGTGTGTACGTGTGCTTGTGTCTATGTGCAGGGTGTTGCTGAAAGAAGGAGAGAGAACCAAGGGAAGCTTCTGGCTGAGGCAGAGCGGGGCTGGAGCAGAGAGTGAGAGTTTGAGACAGAGAGTGGGCTCTTGTCTCAGCTTATATAGGCGGGTTATTTTTAAACCCACACCCCCTTCCTTGTTCCTTATTACTGCACTTCCTCTCCCGCTCACTCAGGAAGCCCACTTGGCAGAGGCTCCTGCCGGCACCGCGTGCCGACTCGGAGGGAGCGAGAGAGCGATAGCACTGAGAATGGTCAGGCACTGGGGTCGAGAGACATAAAAAACAGAGAGGTTGGAAGAGAGAGAGAGAGCAAGGGGCGGGGGGAGCTGGCACTTGTTCAGAGTCTGACATGCAACGGCCTGGGCCTCTTCTAGCCCTTGTTAAAGTATCCCTCTGGAATACCTCAGAGAGAGAGGGAGAGGGGTAAAGAGACCCACAAAGACCCAGACAGGTCAGTTCTGAGAGGAGAGAGAGAGATATGAAGCAGCTTTATGTAGGAAACAAATAATTTCATCAAGACAGAATAAGTTATTAAGACATTTAGTCCACAGCTCAACAGATATACATCATAAGCTGTTGTCATCTGCAAAAAAGAAGAAAAGACTTCCCCCTTTGCAACTCATGTGGTAGATCACGTTCTAAGAGAAAGACATGATACAGATTCATGTTGCAAACAACTCATCAACAATTCACTCAACTGTTTCATATTTCAGAAAATGTTTACCAAGATAAACAGCTCTCTTTTAGCATAGTGATCATTATTTATTTATTTTTATCGGTTGTGCTGTACAAGTTAATCACACCTTTTTCAATGATTATATAGATACCTGTATGATTAACAAAATCACAACAAACATTGTGAGGGAGTTCACTTCTAATAATGCACACTAGAGTGTCTAATTATACCCAATAACACAATTATAGAGCTGTTGGTTACTGCATAAAGTTTTGTTTTATTTTGTCTGATGGAAGTAGAGATTAGTAAAATATATAAGTTAATCACAGATGACTGAATTAATTCCAACAGCACCTTGTTTGAAATATACATATTTCAATATAACCCAAAGGGTTTACTGCTAAAAGTTGATGATTAGAGTACGAGTTGACTTGCTTTATTCAGTCAAATCAGTGCACCTCTGTAGTTAACAGTTTATTGTCTTGCTCGGTGGCAGTAGCTTTTCGTCATTACCACTCCCCTAGTTTTGCATAATAAACCACCTGAATAACCAGAAGACCAACTTTTGAACTCCCAGGCTTCACTTTAAGCTTCACTCTCTGCCCAACAATTTATTTTGCTGCAACATTTTAAGTAAAGCGCATTCTCAATAAATGATGTATGCCACTTACGTATAGCATGTACATTATTGCAATGCATTATATCATACTTAGTGAATCACATCAGCAGACAGCCTGTATAAGACAATGTCCAATGATCAATATTTGTCAATACATTACACTGTGGTGCACTTACGAGGATGATAGTAGACTATCAGGAAAATTATAACACTTCTGTGAGGAGAATGTTAAACAATGTGTGAGCACCAGCACCACAATAAAAAAAGAAAGAAGGAGAAAACAGAAATCAGAGAAACTCTGGTAAGAAAAGGATGGGGGAGGATTCCTTGCATAGCTGTGGGCCTCGTTGGACTGAGGCACACTTCTGTTACAGTGGAGAGCTGGAACGTATAGGGAATCTGAAGAGTGCAGAAGAGTTTAGTTAGAGACATAAGATGAGACATAATTTTAACACCAAGTGTAATTAAATATATATAATCTTTAGATGCAGTAGATGCAGAATTTATTGACAACAATCCAGATTTGAGTAAGGAGATTTTTCGGAAAATGTGAGCATCTGGAACATTTTACTCTAAAACAAACTAAAATATTCCCGTAGATTCCAGTAGACCCTGCTGTGACAGCTGATGATGGCAGTAATTTCTGACTGATTCTATCAAGTTATCCTTCCACTATTGTGGAAGATCCATGGATCTGTGTTAACATGTTTACTTTAGCAGCAGTTGCAAGCAACAAACAATTGTTAATATAATTCAAAAATTAAAAATTATAAAAAAAACGTTTTTATTACGCTAGATGCAACAAAACTGCAAAGCTAATTTTACATCTGTCACCATGACAGCAAGCGGACTTTTACACTCACCAGCAAGAGAGACCACACAGAAAGCTTGGATGTCTTTTTTTTCTTTCTCTGCAAACTGGTGCTCAAGTTACCTTCCAATGTGACAGTTACTGGGGAAGTTACCGGAAACTTTGTGTACAGGGTAGAACGACTGATCCTTCATTCCTCTTGCAGCTCAGTCTGTTGTGGAAGCTGTTTAATAAAGCCTTAATACCAAACCCAAATCACCCTTTTTCTATTTTGAATTTACAGTTGAAAAAGAAATCAAATTCTGCTCAGTACTTCAACAGCCCTGTCTCTCCCCATCCACCAGTACAGGAAAGGGTTGGAAAGGGTTGGAAAATGCAGCTGTTTAAAACCAGGGTCATAGTATGATAACGTAATATCTTACATAGTTTGTGTGGGTAAAATCACTGTAGTGAACATGATTGTGTTGTCAGGCACACAGCACATTGGAGAAACGGCAGTAGCAAGAGTGATATATAAAGGGAGCATTTCCTGCAGGTGTTTGTATGTATTATTGCATACTATTTTTGACTTTTGTGTGTGTTTATGGATTCTACTAATTATTTTATATATGAGACACTAAGTCCAATATGACGTTGATGTGAAGTGAAATCTCCTGCTTTTGAAGAAACATGGGGGCTCTGAATAGCCACTTAACATTCCCCTATCTGCCAGATCAGAAGCTGAGAACTGGAAACTAACGTCACTATCTGGATTTTTTCCAGGACAGGCACAAATTTTTAGACACGTGAAGAGCTCAGCAGCAAACTGCTCGATATATCAGACGTCTAGTCAGAATGTTTGTATTAATAGTGGTTCAGTTGAGGTAGAAGGATAGATCGGTTTGCTGCATGGAACAAATATCTTCAGTTATAAATTAGTAGAACAGCTGTTAATAGACATTTAATACACAAGCAAAGGAACCCTGGAGTGGCTATATAGAGGAAAACAAGGCACATTTTACTAAATCAAGTGTTCAAAATACTATTGCATGTGCATGAGATACAATTTTCCAACTTACCAGCCATGTTTATCAGAGTGTTGAGTGCTGTAATGGAAGCAAATACCAGACTTCTTAGGTGGTTTAACCAGGTGGCTTAACGAAAATCAGTTCGTCTTATGCTGGTTTGTGACAATGTGCATCATTAGTTTTCAAATATGTAAAAGTGGGAAACAAAACACACCTAAAAATCATTTTGTCATCAACTGCTTCATCATGCTAAAAAGTTTGATGGCGACCGTCGCTCAGTGACACCCTTTGTAGCAGTTGGTGGTCATGTTAAAGGGGAGCTATTCTATGTTATAAGTTTAAAATAGAGGTTTAATATAGAATTAATTAAAGTGCTTTGGGTTGTGAGTTAACTGCTACTGAGCGGGTGGATAATTTGAGTGTGTCTGTGTGTTGCACTGAGCTTGCATAAACAGTAAAGACCTCTCAGCATCAATGGAGTTTTAACAACCTCGGTGCTACCACCAGATCTGTATAATCGTCTGCACAATTCTGCATGTGTGTTTGCATGCATGGATGTGAGTGTTTAACAAGACTTAACTGTTTGTGTAGGCAAAGTTGACCACTGCTGCAGGGCCTCAGATCTTTGTTGCATGTTGACTATAAGGAGCCAGACTACTGCAAATGTATGCGCATGAATGTGCACATATTTGTATATGTGTGGACTGGCTACATGTGGATCCTATTGGCTGAGTTATACTCCATAGAGAAAAAAAAGTAATTTATTCGCTGTTAACATTTCACCAGTTATATTACACACCCACATTCCCTCCCTGAAAGCCGAACACATGCACAAGCTGGGTAAAACCAAATTAATGTTTTCATTCTTCAGCTAAAGGTGAAGGGTAACAACTTTCTTCTGACTTCACAAACACAGACCTCATTTTCACTCTTTGTCTTTTTTCCTCATTTGTTTTCTTTGTTTGTCTGTCAACAGTGGATGTATGTAAAACACAAGTGGACCACAGAGGAATGTCAAGTAAAAATACATGCTAATCCAATATGGCTGTCAGTTGAAATGTTTTGAATTGTAGTGCAACATGCCCTCCATACGTTATTTAGCTTTTGTTACTTTCTGGCTGGATTACTACAGCTCCCTTTTATCACGCTGGCTCAATAAGTCTGTAAAAACCCTTTAGCTTATCCAGAATGCTGCAGCAAGTGTACTGATAAGAACTAGGAAAAAAGATCATCTCCCCTGAATTAACCTCTTCTCACAGGCTTCCTGTAAAATCCAGAAGAGAATTTAAAATCCTTGTCTTCACCTATAAAGCCCTTAAATAGTAGATAGACTGTACTTATAGAGCGCTTTTCTAGTCATTGGACCACTCAAAGTGCTTTTACACTACATGTCTGCATTCATCCATTCACACCACATTCATACACTGATGCACATACACATTAGAATGGAAACTAACACTCACAATCTCACTCTGATGGCACAGCATCCGGAGCTTTTTGGACTTTAGTGTTTTGCTCAAGGACACTTCTGCATGCAGCCCTTAGTTGTCTGGTACCATCCTATCTTTAAAAGCTCATAGCTCTGTTACCCCTCTAAATCACTGTGCTTCCAGAACACAGTTACTCATTGTTCCTAGTCCAACAGTAGAATGGGAGGCTGAACCCTCAGCTACCAAGCTCCTCTTCTGTGGAACCAGCTCCCTGTCTAGTATCAGTTGGGTGGACACCCTCTCATGTATAAGACTAGTCTTAAAACCTTGCTGTTTGATAAAGCGTATAGATAGGACCGGCTCAGCTGAGTCCTGAACCATCCTTTATGTTGCCTTGGGCTTAAACTGTAGAGAGACATGATGCATGTACTTTCTAGGTTCCCTCATCTCTCTTCCTGTCACTTTCTGCAGGTATTCTGGATCTGGATCTGAATCAGTAGAATTAAAGTGTGCTCACCACTCTGTGTTAGACTGCTGGAATTTTACCAACAATAAGGCAGGTATGCTTATTCAGACTAGAGAACCCTGGGACTAGTGGACAGTATACACACACACACACACACACACACACACACACACACACACACACACGGTACACACAATTTCTGAGCTAGATGTTAAGTAAGCCTGGTGCAGTTATTAACAGTACGAAGCTGTAAAGCAGCAGGGCAGAGTGTCCAGAGGCTATTAGGAGGAGGAGGCGTTTTTAAGGATGAATTGAAATTTTCTGGAGCTGAACCTCAGTTGGAAGTATTTGGGTAAACTGTCATAACCCAGACCAACTCTCGCCCTCTTTCTCCCTCTATCTCCTTTTCTCCCACCCTTTCTCTTACTCTCCGAGACTATTTCCTTAAGCCAGAAAGCCACAGGATTGCTGTTAGGATGGCCTCCAGAAACCCAGTCTCCCTTTTTACTGAGGGACAGGAATTACAGAACGAATGCTTACAATTAAGGGTTGACTTTTGGCAAAGAAGTGAATGTAGAGAAAAGAAAGAAAAAGAGGACAAGGGAGAGAGAGAGATAATGTGGAATCAGAGACAGAATAAGGATCTATCAGACACAGATCGAGACAGAGACAGACAGAGATTGCTAGGCCCACAGGATTTTCATGCGCAATACTTAACCACAAACTCAGTCACACTCTAACATGTCTTCTTAAACTGTGCCAGCTGTCCAAATAGTCTGTCCTGGCTGCAGAACAGGTTCTCCACTGTACTCCCACTTTGAACTCCCTGTTGTACCAATACTGCCCTTACTGCTCTCCAGAATTTTCAGACCTGGAATTCCAAGGTTCCCCAACCACAAATTACTAAAGCATTTGTGTGCTGGATTCTCCAGCATGGAGTTTTAAGAGGGTCATTCAGGCCTTTATTTATGACACTGAAATTTAGCATATTTTTCTTTAAGAGAGTTTTCTGCAGACAGACTGGAACTAAGGCAACCTCACTGAATCAAAGATACAGCAAGGTGCCAAATGAATCAAGCCAATGGTTAACAGAGTATGGTAAAAAGTTTGTTAAATAAACTTCCCCCATGTTGGACAGTGATCGATAATTTGTAGAAACTGCTGTCTGGTGCCCAGTGACCTGCATAAACAGCTCACCTACAGGTTAAAATGCCCTCAAATGATAAGAAACGTACCAAAATTCACTGTGAGGTACAGTGCCTATATAAAGTCTACTTATTCATGATAGTTTGGACAGTGCTCCAAGTCTTGGATATTCTTTTATACATCTCTATGAAGTGGAACTTTTGAACAATTAGATCTTGCAGCATCTTTGGTAACACTTTGTGGTCAGCGACATTCAAACACATCCTACAGCACTAGCTGACTTGAAGCTAGTTTTACATACGCATGCCCATATGCATGATCTTGAACAAAGCTAGATAGCCCTTATGGAAGGATGTGCAGATTCATGAAATAACAAGTTGTTTTACATTTGAAATGTTTATAATAATTTTTTCTGTTTCTTAAAAAACGTTATTTCTGTCTTGACAGTTGAAAAATCTGCAATTTGTGAGGTGTGTTTTGTTTCTTTTTAATAGCCACAGTAGGTTTGTGTTATGAATTATAGCCACTGTGTCTACTTAAAAAGCTAAGTTAACTTTGGATTGAGTCAAGTTTTAATTGACATTTCAGGTAGCCCCACCTGACTGCTGACATCTTGCCATGCATTACTTTTTCTGGTACGTTTCTAATCTTTTGTTTTACAATTGGGGTAATTGTGAAACACAGGATATGAGCTTTCCCTCCATCACTCTCTTTGTTCTCTGCATGTGCCACTTCTGGCTGTGTCACATACTGGTGTTGTCTGGGGTGCTGGGCTGATGCTGAAGGAAGGACCAGAACACAGGACACAGACAGAATAATGTTAAGTAAGAAAATGGTTTATTGCAGTAGAGTTAACTGATCTGGAGGGGTGATTGCACTGAATGGTAACAAGAAAAAGCAGAAGGACTAGTGTTCTTGATGATTCTGATGCATGAAAGATACAAGTAAGCATTGACACAAGAAAAGGTATAGCAAACTAAGCCACTAAACTACCACTGACATTGAGCCAAGAATCAGGCAATGAGAGATTGAAGAACCGGGGTTGATGGAAAGCAGGTGTGCAGTCTAAGGATGAGCTGATTTCAGCCAGTGTGTGCCGAGCAGATCCAGGAAACTGCAGGGAAGACAACATGCCAACACACACACACATACATGTCATAGACAGAGAGATAGATAGGGCAGCTAACTCATCCAGTTTGTCAGGGTGCCTCACTAATGGCGCATTAATTGAAATGAACAGATACACTCTAATGCTAATGCTGTTGGGTGCTACACCCACAGTGTGATGTCTAATGGAGGAGATAGCACGTGAAACATTGTTATGGTTTTGTTAAACTATAAAGTCTGTTTTGTGTAATAAAAAACAGATTTAATTTCACTTATTATTAGTGTCTATTGTTAACAAGTGGGATTTCTCAGAAAACCACAGTACTGAATTTCAAATGCACACCCCATGTCTGTCTGCCTGTCTGTCTGTCTGTATCTGCTTGTGTGTTGGCAGGTGGGTAAAAGTTTCCTCAAAGGAAAATTCAGAATGACTGTGTTGTAACCTTTACCTGAGTGGGATCATTGGTGTGTTCTTTTCTCCTCTGTAAAACTGTTTTAAGGGCCACACACACACCCACACACACACCCACACACGCATGCACAGTAGAGTCACAAGGTGTGCTATTTTTCCCATATAAACAACTATTATTAGCCAACAATGCATTTATACACACACCTCTGTTGAACATATGCTCACTGAGTAACAAACTTAGTCTTATTAGAACTCAATATTCAAATATACATACAATAATTTGGTTATGTTCCATAACTGATACACAACAATAGACCTGTAAAAGACTGAGCTGACAGGCAAGGGGAGTCACAGGTAAGGGTTTATTTACTCCAAAACAAAAAAGGTCCTAACCCATAAAAGAGGCCAGTGGAACAGAACTTAACTCATGTTGCTCATCCTAACCAACTGAACATCTCCAGCAGACTTTTCTAACTAGAGACAATGATAGCATATATAATGAACAGACCACTGAGCAACAAAGTGGTTACCAAACTGACATGTAACAACAGTGCAAACTGAATAACATACTATATAAGTCAATGAACGGTCAAGACATTTAAATATTATATAAAGCAAAAATACTAAAACTGAACATATTCTAAATAAAAAACAAACTAACTAACTAATAATGCTACAAATAAACTCCCCTCCCCTCATGATGTTGCAGGCATTTGGTAAAATGAAGTGGGGACCAACCAGTGGCACCCCAAGCATTGATACTTCAAGAAACCCACTCAACTTACAGCAACTCAAGAGAAGTTAAAAGACAAACTTAAGAGTGTTACATGTACAAAGACAATATAGAGCTCCTAGACAGCCAATGTCAGTGATCCCACTACAGCAAATAGTGATGAGCAGCAAAAATAGAGACAATATTTATAAATTATAGAACACAGTGAATTTCTGTTTTTCACCTTGTACATGCAGGCGCACAGCACATGTTAAGAGAAGCACAAACAGCTTCTGTAAACTGACCAGAATTTAGTGCTAAGTGTGATGTGACCGTTACTGGTGAAGTCTTTTTAGCCGGATCTTGATTAAAACCTGTGTTTTTCACTTTGACTGCTTGTGAGCTTGTGGTCAGGTGTCTATTGCACTTTTAGCACCTGAGTTCACAGTGACTATTCACACTTCACTTGTATGATTTCGATTAAGAACAGACGAAGGCAGTGTGAATGTGAAGGGCTGTGCATCTGTGCATCAATGTATTCAGCAATTACAATGCAACTTTCTGAGCCCGTTTCACAGAATTTGTGTGTACGTATGTGGTGTGCTAGACCACGTGCAGGTTTCATTAACATAGCTGCAGCAGGATGTGTGGTCTACAAACCACAGGAGAGGTTTTATCACACAATCTGCTTTGTGTAGTTGGTTCTGGTTGACACCTATGCTCTGCATGCTTACCACCCACAGAAGACAGTGAGATAATCCACTAATTGTTACACAAAATACAGATTTTCTCCAGTGCATTACATTTGAGACCTGTGAATCTTACATTGGCTGGGACACATTATCTTTGACCATTTTAAATGTATGTATTTAATTTGTTGTGAACTTGCGTTTGTTGCAGGCCATCTTTAATATGATAGATCTCTGTCAACTGTCATTTGAAACAACTTTCCTACAACATATAAAATGACTCAGCTGACTGTTGCATGTTATCTTGAGTTAGGGAGTTAGGGAGACAAAATTTCATCTTTAAATTAACATAATAATTTAAATATATTGCATCAGATTAATAAGTGTGTAGAATGGGGTATCAGCTATTGTACCGAAAAATGTATGTTACAGTACCTCAGAATGGCTTCTGCTTGACATATAACTTTCCTAAAATGTCACTTTGGATGTCATTTTGCCCAAAGCCATAACAAGGCCAGGTCAAGTTCAGCTGAGCTCAATTCATACTTCATGCGGTTCAGCATGCTGAAAGAAATACAGCACTGAGAGCTCGCAGACATCCCTCTAACAGATATTTTAAGTGTAATTGAGTGTTTGGTGGATTTAGAACTGTAACTCAAGGGCACAGGTTAGGAAACCTTCAATGTTATAGTGGTTGGGGTGGGGGGAGTTAAATAGAGATTTTTCCAGGGTGGTCTTTTCCCCTTTGGTCCAAACACAGGAGACAGAATTGGGAAAAAAACATACCAACTGCAGCTGGGTGGCTCCAGGGCTCTCGCTCTCTCTCATTCACACACATACACTGGAACGTTGCAGACACATGTGCATAAACATAGATACATTTACACCCCCCCTCCACTCATCCCGCCATCACCACTACCACCAGCACCACCACACAGACACACTCACAGTTACTTTTACACAGTACAGTAATTGTATGTTTTTGGTTTTGTGCTGTGGAACATTTAGGCTGGCTGAGGGGCATAATAGTGGGTAGCAGGGCACTGCTGCATAGTAAGTCACCAGACGCTGGAAAATACCAGTTGGGTCAGTCGTTGTTTGTCTAAGTTGGGACAAAAAGGAAAGCATGGATGGCTGCGATGTGTGTTGTGAAGGCACCACATGATTGTGTCTTTGTGGTTGTATGTCTGTGTTTGTTTAATCTGCAGAGAAATAAGAAAAGGAAGGTAAGGGAATGTTGTGGTGTTTGGTGCCTCTGTGTCTTGAGGGCTTCACGTAGCTGTCTGTCTGTATACACACTGAGATGTGTGTTTGTTGCGTTAAGTGTTTAAGTGTTATTCTAGCACTTATCACTGCAGAACTCAAAGTAGCAAGACATCGGAAAAAACTAATGTGTGATTTGACCAAACCTGGACATACCCATTTTTCATTTCATTTTTAGACCTTTATAAACTACACTATCATGTCTCAGCTTTCCAAAGCTGATAAGCTGTATATACAAAAATACAATGTGGCCAGTGATTGGTGACAAGAAGTTAGGAAATGTGGTGGAACTCGGTTTGGAGTTTTCCCATACTGGTCATACATTCAGTTCAGTTACATAGTATGTCTCCATTCGCTAACAAAAATGGGCAGCTACAGTTACAGTGACTTCTATTTGACTATCTTATGAGTTCATACCTGACATCTAATGCCACAGAGCTGGTTGCTAATAGCTGATTTTATGGAGCCTGCTTTAAATGTGTTTCATGCAGTTTTATGTTAAGCACATTTAGCTCCATTATAAAATATATATATATATAAAAACAAAACTAAGAGATCTAACAATTTCGATGCAACTCATCATTTTATTGAAGAGGGACAGGATTTACGTGTGGTGCTAAAGTGGTGGTGACATGAACAGTCAATGATTTCTGCAATGTGGATATGGATGAAAAACTAATCAGAAAATGACACACATGATTTAAGACTACATACTACACATGTGAAACTTCCTAAGCAAGCTACTGACACAAAGAGAAACTCACAGGTACAATGCTGAGGCTCCAGTAGCAGTCTTATTTAAAGTGGCGGGTGTTCCCTACACCGCTCCATTAGGCTGCCCTGCTCCTTTCATGAAGGCTGTAGACGACCTGTTTTATTGGTGGGGGGTAATTACTCGCACACACAGACTCTCCAGTGATGACACTCCCACCAGCTCCACCAACATATACACACAAAGTGTACATGTACATACACACACAGGCGCATGGTCTGCCTTGATGGTGCTTGTAATTAGGCAGTATTCTCTAAAAGGGTGGTTGCATACAGAAGGCTCTGAACTACAGAGGAAAAAAAGCTTTAGCCTTATATTAACCCACTCATCACCAGCTCCGTTTGATGCTTAAAAACACATCAAACAATGTTCACGAGGCCCTTTTATTTGCCCACCCAACCATCATCATCATTATTATTGGTTTCTTCCTTCTCCTGTCTGATAACCGTATCTAACACAGTCTGGATACAAGGATGACTAGTGTTACTTTCCTGTAGCTGTGATGTCACGATTAACTGAAGCAAGTTCCAATGACAGATGACACTCTTGAAATTATACTAAATGCATGGCTACATTAATATTTTTTATTTAACCAGAAAAGCTAGGGATCATTTAATGTATATGTATGGGAGAGTTCTGAAATATCGAGCTCTCAAATCCATCCAGTCCACGCCTACGCTGATAAAAAGACATGGGTAGATGAGAAAAGGAACAGCTACAAGCAGTAGTAGGAGTCTTTCTAACTTTATCCCTGGGTCAGTGGCACCTGCCACAAGAACCATAGAGGGGTATCACTGAGCAACTAGTCTTAACAAGTACTACAAAAGCAACCACTGGTTATGACTACTAGAAACAAATGACAGACCACTGAGCAACTTGTTTGGACCCCATACACCATGGATGGACTACAAGGACCCCATTTTGGACCACTGAGCACTTGGTCTGGACCACAAAGACTAGCCACAAAACTACAAGAACAACAAATGGACAACTGAACAAATGGTCCAGTCCATAGATGGACCTCAAGGTTGATTTGACAAACCACTGAACGACTTGTGCTCAGTGCTCTGCCTAAGGGGCCTGGAGAAGTCCTGTTGTGTTAAAGTGATCTTCAGTATTTTTCCACAGCATTTGTGGAAAATCCCTATGTTACAAACACATTTTAGATGTCACTTTGATTGTTACATTGATTGTTTCAGATGTTTGAGAGGCTCCCACACATTTTGTGTCTAAAGTACTCTCAAATTAACAAGCAGCCTAAGGTCCTGAACACACTGTCTGTCTGTAGCATTGCCTCTTGTTTTTTATTTTGGTGCCTCTGTTAACAGTTTACAGCAGGAACATTTCCAGTGTGAGATGCACGTCTCATGAGGCTCAGCTAGAGAGTCTGTGACTTGCCTATTTCTACCATGAACTGTGCACAGCTCCTAGTGTAAGTAGACAAGGAAAGGAAATGTTTCTAGTTACATCCAACAGGGAACCTTTTATATATCTGTTTAGATGTTAATATTTCATCAGGAAGGAAAAAAAACTCTTGGTATGTTGTGCAGTGAGGCACTGGCATGACATTCACCTTTTCTATTCTGTATTCCTTTTAGCAAAGCATCTGTTTAACTGACCTTTTTGTTTACTCAAACCACTTTACACGCTCAATTTACATGCCATACTGAGTTTTGGAAATTTGGGCTTATTGTGTATTGTTGTTTTTTCTTGTTGCAATGCTTTTTGATTAATTGGAATTGAAGCCTAGGCCTTGAATTGATATAAGAAACTCATTTTAACCATCACAGATTAACCATTAACTCTGTGTCCTCTCTCCCCTAGTGCTGTGCTTGTTTCTCTCTGGTCTCTTTCTCTGTACCTCTCTACAGATACCTGTGGCTCCAGAGCTGAACATCTGATCTGTGGCTCCACCGACCTGCCCCGTGTCCTCTACTGCCATTTATTGTCATTTGCTGTCATTATTCTATATTGTACTTCTCTCTCTCTCTCTCTTTCTCTCTCTCTTTCCCCCCAACCGGTCAAGGCAGATGGCCATCCACCTAGGGCCAGGATCTGCCCAAGGTTTCTGCCTGTTAAAAGGAAGTTTTTCCTTGCCACTGTTGCCAAGTGCTTGCTCATGGTGGAACTGTTGGGTGTAATTAATAGTAATGAGTGTGGTCTAGACCCGCTCTGTTTGTAAAGTGCCCTGAGATGACTTTTGTTGTGAAATGGCGCTATATAAATAAAATTGAATTGAATTGAATTGAATTGAATCGAATTGAATGGCTAACCTAGCTAATGTTTGGACTGTGAATGAATGACAAAGGTGAAATGTGGACCCTAAAGCTAACTGGGAAAAAGAAGCTTCACAACTTTATTTTTTGGTCAAACTGAAAGTGACTGCACTTGAAATTAAAGGAATATTTGCTTATTACACAACTGTGTGTGCACATAACTACACCAAGAAGCTACTGTGTAAAAAGGAAATAGTTCTGCAGGTTGCAATATGAGCTACAATATGAAATAATAGTGCTTATGCTGTTGGTTTGTTTTCCACGTTTGATCACCTGATCACCTGATTTTTCCAGTCTGACCTTTAATTAGTGATGTCACCATGTTCCTCAACTGTTTGTTTGGTGAGTTCAATTGTAGACAAAACTACAAAGACATTCAGTTTGTCACAAACTTCTTTCACAAACTAATTTCAGGATCTAAAGCATTTGGCCAGTAGAATGCAAATGATTTAAAAGGAAGGCTCTCTGTTGTGGGGGCAAAAAATTACAAAATGTGTCTCGTAGAACTGGATATTCAGATAGAGGAGCAGATATATATACATATGTGTACAGTTATATTTGTCTGGTCTCGATCATCTCTATACAAGTTACCTATCCTTAGAAGATTAGCTGGACCACAATTGATGGTGGGAATCAAAAAGATGATAATAAATAGGACTTATCTCTGTATATTGTCATATAATCTATTGGCTGTCATATCAGCATGGTAAATTCCTCTGCAGACACATCAATTAGACACAGTTCCGTTCAAACATACCACAAGAGCACAATAGTAAGACCTTGAACAGCACAGTGCACATTTAAAATGAAACCCTCATGTGTCTCAGAATGAGTTTATACACCACTGATTCAAATAATCAAACAATTGAAAGTGATGAGATGTAGATATTTTGAGAGGAATGTGTCATCCCTCGTCTATTTGTGTAGCTGTGATTTGTTAACCGATTCTGTGGGTTTTCTACATTTCTTTAAATTGTTTTTGTAATTGCAAACAGCTATTCATGAACCTTCACTCACTGAGCTGAAAACAAAAAGGAGACAGGTTCAAATCAAAACCGTCTTCACCTTCACTGATGCAAACCAAGCTGCCAGTAGTGAAACCAACTGCAACTGCTGTTTTCATTAAAACGCTTGGTGAATAACAAACATCAGAGGTGTTTTCCTCTGCACAGAATGAGTAAAACCACATCCTTCATGCTGCACTTTACTCAATTGTGCATGCATTCAAGCTGTGCCTATGAGCATAAATGAGCTAGCTGTTTGTGTGTGTGTGTGTGTGTGTGTGGAAGGGTGGGTGTAAGTAACCTGTTTTTCTGGATGTATTGTGCTGATGCTCCGGCCAACCAAACCTCTCACCAGCAAACCCCAGAAAACCTCAGACTTTATCTCAAATGAGCCGCTGTGTCATTGCTGCACAGCTGCGAGCTGCGAGCTCAGCGATATCCAGCAAGTGATACTTACATACCCATAAAGTCGTGCTACATTTCGCGTCTGCATCTACAGTGGCTTTTATTATGTGATATTGACATGCAGTAGTCTATGATTTAAGCCTCTCTATTATCTTAACAAAAAACTCACTGTACTACCAGAAGAGCTGATTTGGCAGTGCTAATGACATCATTTCTTTTCTTCAATCTTTTCTGACTTATTAACAACATGAAAAAATACTGCACATTCCTTTATCTTCATTTAATTTATATATTTACAGTATATATCTGTATATCAGGCTCAATTTTCATATTCAAGTTTTTGAAATGTTAAATCCTGTTGGGGTTTTTTGTATTTTTGATCATTTCAAGGTGTTTGTTTCATATACATTAAGGATCTTAGGGGTCTTGGCAGGTGCTTTTTGTAGGACTGGCTTTAAATTATTACATTTAAATTAACCTTTTTCAAGGTTAGGTGGACTTCAGTGCTACATTACTGTCCTTTTAGTGGTGTGTTTAAAAGTGTTGTACTATAGTGGCAGTATGTCCTTCATACATTGTCAACTGTGACCTGATTTATTTTCTTATTTGATACCGTGATATACAAATGTTATGAAACTTGTTTCTCCTTTGGGAATTGTTATCAACATTTAATTTACAACTGTTTACATGTATTGTCAAAGTATTTGTTGTTGGAACTAAATTCCCTTGGTTTCAGTTAGGGAAAGACAACACACAAACACATGGCCAATGAACAGAACAAACACACATTTAAAATCCAGACAATGCCACGGCAGCAGAGCATGTTACTTAACATAGTTTGTAAGCAGAACCTGCTATTGCTGAACCAAGCTTATGCTCTGTACTACTGGAGAGTTTCCTGGCAGACACATTGTATCAGTATGGAGCTTATCACTCAACATACCGTATGCTACATTGCTTTACTAGAAGTAACTGCTGAGGTGTGGGCATAAGGTAGTTATTACCCAACATGCACCAACGCATAGCTAGTGAATTGTGGGTCTCTGGGTTGGGTGAATTTTGAATTGATTTTCACAACCTGGTCTGGTCTTGGGGCATCAGTCGAAATGTGGCCAGAACATCCACAACCTAAGAAAAAGAACAAGAATAGACTGAATGTAATCTGGGCCCAACCCAGCCTAAGATCTGGTTAAGGGTCTCTGTCATATGGAGACTACTATCATTTAATGGGATATGAAAGTAGCGTGCATTCTATTAAACCAATTACAGGCTGCCTAGCCTCAGATGCCCAGACTAATGGTCAGAGAGCCAGCCAGGCAAGCATCCATTTTTCTACATGTTTATAGACATGCAGAGAAACAAGTCAGCCTTTGCCATGTTGCCTCACAACTTCATGTGGACTGAGTAACAGCTCTAGTGAAGGTTATATAACAAAATCACTGAGAACAGGAGTTGTGGTACAAACTGGTACTGACAGACAAATATAGAGAGGGAATTATATGGCCATGACTTTCACTGTTTAATGGGACTGGAATACAAGACTGGGAAAGAGATGCAGAAACAAATTCAGTCTTTACTCAAGGCCCACTTACTTTCTTTTTCAGGGGCATTTTCAATAGTGAATGGTGTCATTCAACATGAAGTATGTATCACTACTTAGTGTTTTAGTTTGTTCTTAACTGCCACACAGAGATCATAGGGTGAGCCTCACTTAGATTTGGTTAAACAGAGTCAAAGCATGCTACCGCTGCTGAGAAACACCAGGCAGGACAAGCCTTTTGATAGAGAGGTGACAGGCTCTCCGTGTGAAGTCCTAACCTTAAGATGAGACAAAGATGTAACTACTTTTAGGCTGTTTAGTTGCTTGTCATGTAAGTGCATGCTGCACATCTAAACATACTTACTACATACATACTACAAACACACTATGAAACCACTTTAATGTACAGCCACAGGTGTTTCTTATCTGCTGTTATCTGATCTGAGCCATGTATGCTAACCCTAACCCAACTGCTACATGTGGATGTTGTGTATATATACAAAAAAGCTCATGGTGTCATGGTTGAGTAAAGTTGGCAATATTTAGTTATGGTTACTGTTTGTCTCGTGCTTCCTGTTTTATTTTGAAATGAATCCTTCCCTCTCGTTTCAGGCAGCTTGCCCTTCCTCGTGTGCTTCCCGCGAGTCTGATTGTCTTCCCCGCCCTGATTGTCTGCACCTGTTTCCCCTCATCCTCATGTGTATTTAAGTCTGCGTCTTCCGCTGTCTTGTGCCAGTTCGTCTTGTGCGTTTTGCCAACAACCTGAGCCCCTTCAAGTCCATGCTAGTGCTATTGTTTGTGGTCCTCGTTAAGATCTTGTTATTGTCTCGTTAAAGCGTATTCTTTGTTTTGAACTTTGATAGTCATTTGTTTGTTTGTTGTTGTTTGTTGCCAAGTTTAGCCTTTTTGTGATTTTTTTTGTCCTCGCTAGAGTGATTTTCAGTTCCTTACTTTGAGCCTCACTAGAGTGATTTTCAGTTCATTACTTTGAGCCTCGCTAGAGTAATTTTCAGTTCATTACTTTGAGCCTCGTAAGAGTGATTTTCTGTTTGAACTTTGTTAAATAAATTCTGCCTTTTTTGAGAACTGTGTCTGAGAGTCGTGCATTTGGGTTCAGTGACCAGTCTGTCACATGGCTGCATGAAGCCCTGAAAATGTTTAAATGTTATAGGAAAAGCATCTGAATTCACCCAAGCTGAATATCTAAATCCACCCAAGCTGAATATCTAAATCCAATACAACAAACTGATTAGACTGGAGAGGAAAGAATGTGTATATATATTTAGGTGTGTGTGCGTGTATGTGTGTGAGAGAGATAGAGAGAGAATACATGAGGTGCTCACATGACACTGAGTGTATATGGTTGAGTTTTAAATGGTAAAAAAAAACAAAACAGTGGAAATTGAAATGAATATCTCAGTGAGATGTACTGGGGATGCTTAAACATCAGGATTAGATCCTTTTTGTAAGCTGATAATAAAATTTTTGGGAGCCACACCCTGTGTGTTGAGGTTCATGCTTTCCATGGTATCCACATCCAGCACATTTTGTGTAGAACCCTCAATCAACCAACAATAGTCCTTAGTGAGGTGTCAAGGACACTGATCTTTTTTTGATTCCCATCCATTAAGATTATTGAGAATCACACCCTGGTTTATACAATCCTTTCATCCAATGTGCAATGGTACCTGAGGTTTTATTTTCTTACAGTTGAGTGTAAAAGGTTAATGAAGGGTGCTGTGCAAAACTGAAAATCCCCCTTTTTAAGCTTGTGCAGAGCTGTTTTTACTGCATTGGATGAAAGTGTGAAAGAGTAAGAAGGGAGGAAGGGAAGGTACCAAGTGATGGAGGGAGGTCAAAAGGAGTGGAGGAAGAGATAAATGGGATAGGGGATTGCTCCATTGGTACAGTGAGAGTGTTAGTGACACCAGGGGAGGACATCTGCTTTGTATTAAAGAGTGCACTGGGCCTCTCACATGATGAAACCCAGCCTGGCGTCTACAGTGCAGAAAGATACTGCCATTGGTCTCTCCTCCTCCTACCCCACTAGCCAATCAGAAGCCACCAGACCGTGAGGAGATGTTAAACCACCCTGATATTCTTCCTCCTCCAGCCCTATATACCTCGGTTGCTCCCCCTGCCTTAATGCTGCATTCAGTTTATATGGGAATTATCTTTGTGTCATTTGGTCCCTCCTGATATGTTTCTTTCTTATGTTTTTATCATTTTAAACACACTAAACATTGTTGTACCTAGTGGTTCATATTTCCAATACTGTTAAATACTCACACCAAATTCTTCATTCAAGTAGTTCCATAGTCCCTGGCGAGCCTGTCAGTCTTTTAACCAAATTACAGTTAAACAAAGTATTAACTCTAACTGTTAGTAGTAAGTATGTGACCCACACCAACTACTAAATATCAAACCAGACTCACTGTATGAAAGCAAACTCAGGCAGGAATTTTTAGTGTACAGCCTTGAACAGTATCTACACTTTCCTCATAGGACTTGAATGCAACATTAGCTGGGCAACAGCTGTGTGGGTTTCCCCCTCTATTGCCTTGACAACCAGAATCCCTCACAATAACAAACTGTTAAACATTTCTTTCTTCCTTGTTTTCCCTCTGCTGGATCCTTACTTTCTGTTCTTCTCTACTCCCCATACCCCCACCTCTCCCTAACCCACAGCAGTATGGTTATTCTTGGCTTGGGCTTTGGGATGAAGATTTTTAACAGAAATTCTGCAAAACAAACTAGGGGGTGGGCTTGAAACAGATATAAGTAGTGTGGCATAACAAGAAGATGCTATTGAGTTGCATCACTGGAAATGTATGAGCAGGCATTTTTGGCAAACTACAAACATATTTCCAGATTGTTGCTAAGGTAGAAAAATGTGTTGCCAGGGAGAATCCAGGGGGTTGTTCACTGGTTGCTAGAGTGTTTGGATGTTTTCTGTGGCGTTATTAGGTGGTTTCTGCAGTGATGTTGGGTGGTCGCTTTGTATTTGCTAAGATGTTAGGGGCAGCCAAGAGTAGGCATTTTGCAGGATCTTTATCAAAGGTATTTGCAGATCATAGGTAGCTTCTTTGTAGTTCTTGATGGTTGCTAGTATGTTACTTAGTAAAAGTAGGTAAAAGTAGTTTAAGTATTTTGAGTGGCTGCTGTGGTAAATATAGGTGGGTTCTTGGGTGCACACATTTTTAATTGAAGGTAATAATAGTCACTATTAGTGCTGGTAGTTTAGTGATTTAGTTTGATTTAGTAAAACAAATAACCAGCACTAACAATAGACAGTATTGCACATGCTTGCTGAGGAATACTTTATTTGTTGCAGCTGTGTGCAAATTTTCCTGATGTCACAAATATGTCATATGTTCAATTTACTTGCAAAATGCTGATTGCCAGTGTTACTAAATCTGTTATTTTCTCTTTTGTTTTGCAAGACCAATTATTTTTTATTGCTGAATTCTTTCTCTGGTTTTAGGTCGTTTATTATAAATCATTTTTACAATAAAGCCGACTTTTTTTGCACAGCATACATATGTAATACACATTCGTTTTTTAAAACCAAACAGTACAACCCAACAGTGTTTGTTTTAAGCAGGCCTACAGCATTGAAATGACACAATTATAAGCACTGTGGATAGACAATAAAAAATAATGTTGTAGTTTGCTTTAATATAAAGTGTGTGTTTTAAGTGTATAAGGCCCAACTGACATTTTTACTGTTTTTTGCAACAAGCATCTCAGTCTTGTCATTCACAGTTTTCATTATCTCTCTCACTTTCCTCTTTCCTTGTTTCCTACACTATGTTTTGCCTGGCCCTGTCCATCTCTTGCTCTCCTTATGCGTTGTCTTGCATCAGTCTGACGTGCTCTTACTGATGTCAGTGCAATCGCAATTTTATCATCTCACACACACAGCTGAGCCTTAGCTCATTCTCTCTAGTGGACGGCATTGAGTCACTCCCTCTGTTTGTGCGATTGTTTGCATGTGTTATACTCCCCCTATGGTCAGAGCAGCATGATTTAGTGTAATATATGCATTTCTTTTCAGTGACAGCTTCTGGACAGAGCTTTGAGAAGGCAGCAGATGACCAAACCCCTAGGTATTAGACTGGCTGTCCAACCTTTTCACACCTTCTTTTAACAATTTTACTTCGGAAGGCCTGGATTTCATGAAGAACTTTGAGTTATGTTTCCAAAAACAGGTGATGTGCGGGAATAACACACTGAATATTAAACTGGTAAAAGAAGAGGTAGGAAGCCAGTCTGCCAACAACAACAGAATAAACAGACAAAGCTAAATTAAAGTCAGGCCAAAAAGAAAAGTTTAAATAACCACCCTCCCCCTAAAGGAGGAAAAAACTATATCTCATGTTTATAACGCAAGCTCTGTACAACTGGCACCTCAGCTGCTATCTGGCCTACTGGGAACTATCAGCAGCTCTCCCCAGGCTTGTGAGCTCCCAACCTTGATTATGAAGTGACATCACAGTGATCTCAGGTGTGATCAACAGCTACAGGTAGAGAGAGAGAGAAAGAGAGAGAGAGACTGCCCATAGGACTATGGCCTTAAGGACCCCTTCCGTAAAAACAAACCTTCACTGTGCTTCACTTTCCCTACAAACACACCAAAGACAAATCTAGCCTCACTTCTCTACATGATGAAGATGAACCACAGAAAATCACCATAAAAGGTCACCACCTGTCCTTTTGCACATACAGTCCCCAGTTATAGAAAATGTTCAGCAAAGTCGAAAGTTATCCACTCACCCAGGGACGAGTGTGTCAGCTATGGATTGCCTCACCAAACTTATACTGGGCAAGATTAAGAGTCAAAGACACTTCAACATGCCACTCAGGTGTGTGGGAGTAAAAAAACGCATCACAGTTAACAGAAACTGGTATTCATACTTTGATCAGGGCAATGGACCAACCAACAATCAATCAACAATTACATGTTTAAGTGACTCACTAAGACTGTGAATGAGGTGCAGAGGGCCTAGATGCACTATTTGGCTTGGCTTCTCCACAATGAAAGGTGCTGCAGGTTTTAGAGAATTGCACCACACCAGCCCAATTTTTCAGGACTCAATTCTATGTTTTAGTGACACCCTAATGACCCAACCACAAGTACACAGTCCACAACCAATGGGAGCCACTATCTGATACCACAGTCTTCATCTGAATCATCTAGCTGTGAAAATGATTTAGCCACCCAGACCCCATCATGAAAAAAGGACTACTTCTCATTACCCTTACTAGAGTCTTCAACAGGCCAGAGGCATGTCACTTTTCTGGGTGGTCAGAAGGTAACACGAGTCAGCAGCAGAGGCAGTAGTGACAGACTACTGTCTGACTACTTGTCATTTTCATGATCCCTTAAAGGGGACATATTATCGCAGCTGAAAGCTGTTTTAAACAGGTCCTGGATGTCTTAAAAACAAGCTTTTGAAAATTTTTGCAAAATAAATCTGAAATTCAGACTCTGAGGAGGGTCTGCAATGTCTCATTGTCTACCCTCATTATCAATGCAGAGCTCTGAGTGGGCAGGGAGGCTATGATAGGCGCTGTGCTGATTGGCTGCCTGAATGACGTATGGAGGGGGACGGTGCAAAGCGGTGCAGGACCGGTATCCAACATGACTACCGCTCCCAATGAAAAGCTGGCAGCTGTACACTATAGCTATGACCCAGAATCTGACTGCAAACAGCAGGAGGAAACGGTTGAAAAGAATAAAAAAATAAAACGCAACCACGGTCTCCTCTGGTCTTCTGGGGCTGGGACAGAATATAGGCGTTTGTGTTGATTTGTACAACTAACAACAGAGCAATTTGCATGTCTGGCTTTGACCGACGACATCGCGACACACCACTAGCTTACCGCTGGAAACAGCCAACTTCACCTAGCGGGATGAACACCCCCTCTCAGACTCCTCAGGGGAGTGGTTTTACTAAGAGGAGGATGGCCTGTGTAAATCACTCCTGTCATCACGTAACAACAGGAGCTGAATCTGAACGGCCTGTAGGAGCCCCATTTTACCAGTGGGTGGGCTGTAGAGACGATGCAGGACTTGTCTGCTAGGGCATTGGGTCCTTCAGACATTAACTTAACCACTTAATCACACTGGGCGCCTGATGATGTGAAGATGAGTTTCAGAATAACTTGCAAATCATTAATCACTGGCCATGTTTGATTCAAACCCTCACACGTCCATCTTTTGAGGCATGATATAAATACAACTGTTTACAAAGAGGTCTTTGTTTGACTAGCTGCAAAGCAGTGCCACATTATAGTGTATAGGGTGTCAGCATTATAGATTGTATGTGAAGTACACTACAGCCCCAGCTGCATTTTACCACAGTGGTAAGCCACACCTGCCACTTAGCTGTGATAACCTTTTACCTTTGTATCTAACTCTGTGGTCTTGCAATTGGTACATGAACCTGTGCACTGCTGTAAGCTTTATTACTAAAAGAAGACATAAGAATACTTATTCCTGTAAAGCAAAGTCTGAAGAATTGTAAAGAGTTTTAATGCAAAACTTGAAAAATGAAAAACAATCTTTGACAGCAGCTGTTACAAAATGTTTTAGTCCTTGTTTTGGAATAAAGACCATTTGTAGTGGTTTGCGAAGCAATGTGGACTCTAAATGCTCTGAGTTTTCATACCCACACTAGGAAGAGAAAGCTAACAAGACACAGATGAAGCCAATGAACTAGCTAACATAGGCAACAATGAAACAGGTGGGAAGAGGAGGCAAATACTCTGATACTCTGTGGCTGTGGCTCAGAGGTAGAGTGGGTTGTTCACCTATTGGAGCATTGGTGGTTGGATCCCTGGCTGCCCGATGTTGGGCAAGATACTGAACCCAAAACTGCTGTTGTATGAATGGATGAATGCTGATGTGTAGTGTGAAAGCACTTTGAGTGTTCCACTGTACTCTTTAGAAGCCTAAAGAGTCTGCCTCAGAAAACATGACAGCTAGTTGTAAATAAAAAGAGAGATGAATTAACACACTTTACAGTTTCTTGTGAGTGAGTGGATTTCTTCTAGCCATCTATGATGTAGGAAAAATTGTACATATACAGGATTTTTAGGCATACACATTATTTACACACCTTGACCAAACAGGGCCTTGGGGTTTTGGGGAAGGAGAAGTGTGGAGCAGCAACAAACTGCAATGGTAGAGAAGTGCCGTCAAAGGTTTAAACACAGCACAGAGGCACAGTTTGGGAAAAAGTGATGTGTGAGTGTATGTGTGTATGTTCTGATTTTTATATTGAGAGCTTCACAGTGCTGAAACGCATGATTATGTAACACACAAGATTATGTACCCAGGTTGAACTGCCACAAAATATAGTTATTGCCATAAGGAAGACTGACAAAACTATTTTATCTTTAACTGGGCTGGGCTGGGTGCAACTATTTTCCTCTTGTAAGGAGCCAAGAGGCACTGTGGTAAACTACATCTCCTGTCCTGGTAAAGAGGTAGTATTCATATACAAAATATATATGAAATACAGATGTTATTGTCATTGTGAGTGGGTGTTTTTTCATGTTTAAGAAACAGACTTTGTCTTTATACACAAATCAATTTTTTATGCTCTGTTACTGTAAGATGTTCCACATGGAGCCCAAATGTGCCACCCTCTGCTTTCCTTTCTTCCCCTACTCAAACAGGTGCCTTATAAAGCTTTGTGGAACATACCTAAGAGTCCCCCCCCACCCACACACACACAGACCCAGACAGACAAGAAGCTAGGCACAAAAACCACTTCACTGACCATCAAAAGGAAGGTTTAATTGCTGCTGTTGCTAAGTGCTTGCTGGGTTGCTCTGTTATGATGTAGTAACATACAAATAAAATAACTGATTGATTACCTCTGCACACCTGTATACTTACGCTTATGGTATGAGCTTAGAAGGGGTGAAAGGGGCTGCTGAGGATTGTTGCTAAAGGAGACGTCAGGCCTCTCAAATACCCTTTGCAATCTGAACAGACAGATATGGTGTGATGCTGTGACAGATAAGTAAAAGCTAAGTATATCTGCCTAAGTCTTTTTATTATCTATACCTCTACTTGAGTGAAAAATGTGTATTTTTGCGACCTCTGTGTAGGAGCTTAATCACTTCCTTGCTAGCTTTGAGGTGAACAAGATGGACCGCAAAGCACCGCTGCTACCTTGAAAAAGCCTTCAGCTGTGGTGTCTGTCCCAAAGAAGACAGGACCAACAGCCTTACTGACCTCAGACCTGTGGCTCTTTCCACTATCGGGATGATGCATACATGACATGGCAAGTAAAAACCTAAAAACCAAAAATGCAAAAACCAGAAATCCAAACTCAAAATGATCCCAGAGGGATAACACATGGAAACATGGTAGGGACATGGATACAAACATAGCAAATGAACCGACAGAAAAAAGGCAATGGCATAACTTAAATAGACAGGGGAGGGCAGCAAACGAGACACAGGTGAGACCAATCAACTAATCAAGACAGGAAACAAGTAGACAGAAACACACAAGGGAAAAACATTTCAAAATAAGACAGGAAATAAGACAAGGAACTCAACTCAAAAACCATGACAGAACCCCCCCCCTCAAGGGACAGATTCCAGATGTCCCTCAACTTTAACCCAAAGAGTCCAAAAAAAGAAGTCCATGAAGCAGGGTGGGCGGAGGGGGTCAGGATGACGGTCAGACAGTCCAGAAAAATCAAGGAGTCAGCCTGTGATGCGGGGCAATGATTGAAGCAGAATTGGTCCGGAGGCTGGGCTGGAGAGCAAGTCTCTCTGGAGGCCAGGCTGAAGGACGACAACGTAGACAGAACTTCTCTGGAGGACGGGCAGGAGGCCAGCGACGTAGACAGAACTTCTCTGGAGGTCGGCTGCGAAGACCTAACCTCTCTGGAGGTTGGGCTGGAGGCCAACAGCGACGGGCCACCATAGGGTCACAAGGAGCAGGAGTCAGGGGAACTATAGATTGTACACTAGGGGCTAAGATTGGAGGTGCTGACACAGCACTTGGAGCACTAGGGACACTTGGAACACTAGGGACACTAGCAACTGGAGTTGGACAGGCCGCCGCCCCCGACTGGACACATGGAGCAGGAGTCGAATGTACTGCCAACAGGGGACGAGGAGCTGGAGTCAGCCGGGACGCCGACAGGAGATGTGGAGCAGGTGCCGGAAGAGGCCGGGACCCCCGACGCCAGAACAGGAGTGGCGTCCGGTGTGGTGGTGTGCAGTTGAGATGCTGGCTTGCAGGGCTGCAGAGATGCTGGAGAGCAGGGCTGCAGCAGTAGCGGCTAGCAGGCCAGAAACTGTGAGGCAGGCTGCTAGCAGGACCAATGCTAGCAGGCCGGTCACTGGGAGAAGAGCTGCTAGCAACGTTGATGCTAGCAGACCAGACACTGGGTTGCAGGCTGCTAGCCGGGCCAACGCTAGCAGGCCGGACACTGGGAGGAAAGCTGCTAGCAACATTGATGCTAGCAGACCAGACACTGGGTTTCAGGCTGCTAGCAGGGCCAATGCTAGCAGGCCAGACATTGGGAGGAGAGCTGCTAGCAACATTGATGCTAGCAGGCCAGACACTGGGTTGCAGGCTGCTAGCAGGGCCAACGCTAGTAGGCCGGACACTGGGAGGAGAACTGCTGACAAATCTGGGGCTAGCTGGAGATGCAGGCTGGGGACTGGTGAGCGTGAGCATGGTGGAGTTTAGGCTGGCTAACTGACTGGCAGTGAGGTTAACGAATTCCTTCAGCCAGTAAGGTAGGGAATCTTTCCACTGCGGTTTAGCAGCCGCCTTCTTCCTCGCAAGTCGAACAGCAGTCTCCTTGACTTCGACGTAGGGGGTTCTTCAACCAGACTTTGTGTATCTCAGCCAGATCTCGACACAAATCACGGTAGACCACATCCCAAAGCATGCCCGCTGGGTCCATTTTTGGTCGGTTCATTCTGTCAGGGCTTGGTTATGAGGAGAGGAGAGCAGGACCCAAATGCAGGCAGGGACAAGGGACAGAAGGGTTTTTAACAGTTTATTTAATGGGCTTAGGCTTACAGATGGTCAAGGCAGGCAGGGTCGAAATCCAGGTAATCAGTCCGAACAAATCCAAAAACCAAAAATGCAAAAACCAGAAATCCAAACTCAAAATGATCTCAAGGGGATAACACATGAACACATGAACACATGGCAGGGACATGGATACAAACATAGCAAATGAACCGACAGAGAACAAAGGCAATGGCATAACTTAAATAGACAGGGGAGGGCAGCGAACGAGACACAGGTGAGACCAATCAGCTAATCAAGACAGGAAACAAGTAGACAGAAACACACAAGGGAAAAACTTTTCAAAATAAGACAGGAAATAACAAGACAAGGAACTCAACTCAAAAACCATGACAACTTTCAGCTTGTCCTTCAATGGATGGTGCTTATGGTGTGAATCAAAAAGCACAATAAATATTGTAAACAAGGAAGAGTTTTGGACAATGCCACAAAGTATAAATCTCATAGTATTCTATATTTTTCTTGTCAACAAACCAATAGCGTTAATTCCACTAACCTGTATGAGCCATCAAGCTCCACTGTTCAAAACTCTTGGACAAGCTTAACTCATGCAACTTCACACCAAACCACATATATATTGAGACATTTCAATCCCAAAAGATAACTGTGGTGTAGGTTTAAATTTTTTGTTTAATGTCAGATTCACCCGAGCATTTATGCGTATATTACATCACATATTCTATGTCTATATGCATCTGAATCTTCCAGGTGACAACAACCAGCCTACACTCACAAATACACACACAAACACACACACACAGACATATGGTTCTGTGTGTCTGCAGGTAGTGTTTTGCTGTGCATGTGTCAAAATCTTGTTGGAGGACAGGGAGGTTGGTAAGCATCACTCAGTCAACCAGTTAAAATTCTTGCTGGCCAGCTGGAGCTCTATAAAACATTACGCAGACACCTGTTAATCTGTACTGCTTTCCACTCAGCCTAGGCAACCCCTACACCCACACACACACATACACAGACACAGATTCTGCAGTTCCCCTGCATACTGCTGTCATCTCCCTCTGTGCTCATATAGCAGAGTAGCTGAGTTTTAAACAGAGCATAAAAGCATAATTGAAATATCAGGAAACACACATTTGTGCGTGCGTAATGTATGTATGATGAAGTGGACATGCACTAGGATGAATAACGGTTAAATGAAGAAAAACATGAGAACACATGAAATACAGAATTTTCTCACGATGGACCTGGAAAGGATTATTCAGCTTGAGTACAACTGCAGCCTATACCAGCAGCCAGCTGTGAGTGTGTTGGACTTGTAAAATTTGTTATGGTCAGAGGCATCTGCTGAGTAAATTAATATAAAGCGCAACTTGGCCTGTGCGGTAAGTAATTTAGAAAGTAGTTTTCTTAGAGTTCAGTTTTCTCTAAACATTATTATTATCCAAATTCAAGCTCAGAGTTTTGCTTGAAACCTCTGTAGGTGCTTCCAATCCGCCTGATTTTCTGACTGCACCTGTTTCTTCTGGTCAGACTTCACATTTATGTCACGTTAGTCTCAGATCTCAGCTATTGATTACATTGTCATTATGGCTGATGATGATGGTAAAAACTAAACAAATGAGACTGTTGTAATTAACCTCAATCACCCCCTAGTAGCCCATATTTTAGAGCATTTCCTGATATAAAATGGTTGAAAAAAGAGGAAAGTAAAGAGGAAAGGTCATGTGAAAAAGAGGGAGCTCCTGCAGTTAATTCCATTTTCCAAGCACTAGCTCTTTTTTAAACAGACAGCTTTGGTTCAGCCTGTAACAAACACGGAAAAAATCTTGCAAAGGCCTCCGCCCATAACCCATCAGTCATCAGTGAAAACAAAACTCCAGCTAACAGGACAAAACACTCAAGGCCTGAGCACACTCAGTAAAGCAAATAATGTCTAATTACACAAAATAGGCCAAAGCCAAGACTTAACCCCTTTTTTTAAACAGTGTTTATCATAGTCCCAGTGGGTAGCTTTATCTTTCTTTTTGCTAGACAGACTCATCTCCCCTTTTCTCCACATTCCTTCCTCTTCTCTTGTCCCATCCTCTTTATTTTTCCTCTTCTGCCATGTCTACTCTTCCGGGAAACCTTCTGCAACAATTTATATGTACATTAAAATTTGATTGTTGTCTTTTTAGTATTGTTTGGCTTGTTGTCTACCTGCCAACCTGTGGGTAGCCCTCTCTCTTTGCAGTGGTATGTGAATGTGTTTTTAGTTTTTAACTTGTGCGTCACAGTTGTCTGTAAATCTGTTAATCTATCCCTGGCACTCCTGGCAGCACCCAGAGGTGCTTTTTTGTAGAAAACAAGTAGGCGGCACTGAAACTGTGAAATAAAATTACCTCACACAGATGTAGTGTATACACACACTCTGACACACGTATACAGCTGGCACCAAAGTTTCTGGATTTCCCCCCTTTTTATAATTGTGTTTGCCTGGGACCTGCAATGATTTCTGAACATCAGCCACTGGCAGCAGACAAGTAATCACAGTTGGGTTGGTTGATGAGAGATGTGTGAAGAGTGACGCTCCACTGTGACGCCTGCAGCTTTTAACACTCCTGAAATTGAGCCAGCTATGGCTAGATTCCATCCTATCCAATCAGCTCTCATTGTGTTTGTTAGATTACATCAGGCTGGGTTACATTAGATGACCACACAAGTGAAGGTTCACAAAGACACATTTACACATGTGAAAAAAACGGGCGGGGGCGAAAAAACACAGCTCACATAAAGAAAACGTAACGTAAAATATACATGTGGCCTTGTGGAAAATTCTGGATTAAATCAGGTCAATTTAATTCAGTTCACTTTACACAATAATATTATTTGTATAGTGCTAAAACACTGCAGAGATTATGTCAGGGTTCTTTCATTATAGAACAGGTCTAAACCGAACTCTTTATATTTATTACATCCAACAGTTCTGAGCATGAGCATGCACTTGGTGACAGTGGCATAGAAAATCTTAATTCTAATCTAGGTGGGTGGCCGTCTGCCTTGACTGGTCAGCAGGAAAGAGGGAAATAAAGAGAAAAAGACAGAGCACAGGTCAGCACAGTACAAGTTTACAAAGAGTACAACTTGGAATGGAATGACATATCAACTGACACCAATAGCAGGCTTTATGATAATTCATCATCATCATCATTATTATTATTATTATTATTATAATTATTGCTGTTGTTGTTGTTGTTCATTGCTCAGCTAAGGCAGCTCTAGCTATAAGCTTACTCTTAACCTAGTGGAGGTGTCCTCTGCTTGAACCCAGACTAGAAGCTGTAGGAGAGGAGTTTGGTAGCTGAAGGCCCTGCCTCCCATTCTACTTTTGCAGACGCTAGGTACAACAAGTAACTCTGCAGTAATCTAGAGGGGAAATAAGGTACTATGAGCTCCTTAAGATAAGGTGGTGCCTGATGACTAAGAACTTTGTAGGTGAAGAGATAGATTTCAAATTTATTTTTACCTATATTTTACAAGCCTGCGTAAAAAAAAGCTAATATAGGAGGCATATAATTGCTGTTTCTGGTTCTTTTCAGAACAAGAGCTGCAGCATTCTGGCTATGCTGGAGGGTCTCTAAAGACTTATTGGGATAGCCTGGTAAGAAGAAGTTGCAGTAAACAAACTGAGAAGTAAGCTAAAAAAAAAAAAAGAGAAAAAGAGAAAAAAGCTTGAACTGATTTTCTGCATCATTTTGAAACATGGTGCTCCTGATTTTTGCTTTATTAAGTACTTAAAAATGCAGATTGAGAGATTTGTTTAATGTCAGAGGTCAAGGATATGTCCAGATCAAAAACAACACCAAGGGAAGCTCTTTATATAGCACCATTCAGACACAAGGCAATTCAAAGTGTCTTTAAATAATGTGTTTTGGAGGTGTCTTGGGCCAAAGTCAATAATTTTTTTAAGTTTAGCAACAGAAAATTGCTTCATCCATGTCTTTATATTCCCAAGGTTTGAGTATGAGTTCTCTGTTTTTGGTTATTTTCTAATTTATTTTCTAGGATGTTCTTCTCACTTGTCTATACTTGCTTCCTGTGATGATTAGATCATTTCCTATGTTCCTTGTCAGATGGTCTTCTTGCATGTGCTTTATGTCCTCATGTGTGCCCCAGTATTTCTTGCATTTTCATTTGTATTTTGGACTCTGTTTCTGTCTGCTTCAACCCAACTTCTGCACATGCACTCCCATAGTCATGAACAGATGTAGACCATTCTTAAACACCACTGATACTACTGCCCTCCACTGCTAAAACACTGTTAATAAAATGAGAGGTTAATAACGAGGGCAATAATGTTGTATGTGTGAGACTCACCAACAGCACTAGCAATAGCACTGTCATTACCTGTTACTATTGGCATGGCACTAATTTTGTAGCACCCATATCACAAATTTACCACAGGTCTATCATTACACCATATCACTGTTATCATTATTAAACACTGAAAAGGTGATCAGTGATTGATTTGTAGAGATACTGAAATTGACTTTACAAAGTTCAACTGTGTGTCAACCTTTCTAAAATCTATTATCACCTACAGCTGAAAAAGTGCAGAAAAGTTTATATGCCTGGTCTTCACAATGTCTGAGATGCACACATATACATATTCACAATCTCCTGTTATAAATACCAATTTATGTTTTGAAAATGGTGTTTGTGGTAGTTTTTTGTGTACACACTCTCTAGCACCCTGTGCACCGTGCTCCTACCCAGGTTCCAGTTTTTATGTATGAAATTACAGTTTCCAGGTCAGATCTGCTTCTCTAACCTGCAGATGACCACAGCAGTGGAAGATCAGGTTCAGCCAGAGACCAGCAGACCTGAAGTAATACAGGAATACAGAACACAGACCCAGGAAATGGTTTCAAATAGTTTGTTGACAAAAAAGCAAAGCTGAGAGGAAGCAGTGGACAGGCAAGGTGACTGGGGAGGTTGCTACAATGGATCCAGAGGTTTGGCACACAGGGAAGTGTAGTGTAAATGGCTGAGATGTCACTGCAGAGAATTGCAGCGAAAGTAATAAGGCTAAAATTGGCACACACATTTTAAAATACATACAATTTATTGGCATAAACAAATATAATTATAGTCAGATGTACTCATTCCTTCATGATTGGACAGTGATATTTTTATATTAAGCTACACATTTACACAATCACTTTTTTTCAGCTTTCCTTCCTTACTTTGGCTGCAGCAGCTATTCTGCTTTTAGTCTGAATTATATCTGTGAATTCCTATATGTGTGTCAGATTATATATTTTTTTTCATAATAAATAAGCAGCTCCAAACCTGTCCTTGTTTGGGAATTGACATCTGGAGCTGATATCACTTGTTTTATGTGAATGAGCTCATAACTACCTGATAAATTGTGGGTTGACTAAACAAGCTGATAACCAGTGGCATCTGACTGCTTAGCTTGTTTGTGGATGTTCAGTGGTTTAGTGAAGACAGACAATAAGAGATCCTGGGTATGTTCAACTCACTTTATAGAATAGGCCAAGGGAGATGAATGAACATGAAACACAGGGAAGGGGACAGTGACATAATATCTGATCAAGAACTGCACTGGAATTAGCTTCTGTCAAAGAGCTTCATGTTAAAGCATTTTAGATCAGTCTCACCAGTGACGAGATCACTATTAGGACAAAACTGTGACACAACCACACACATACAGATGCACACAGTCATGAATGTATCTGCAATCTGACCAGCAGCAGAACAGCCTCTCTCCTTTTATACCTATCCTTAAAATAACAGCTTCCCCATTGGCTGAGACAGTTCTCACTGAATCACGCTCAACCAATTAAAGAACACCACTTCCTGCTCTGCAAAAGATGTTTCCTGTTGATAGTGTGTGCTGCGTGTGTCTCCCCACAGTGTTTGTGTATCCTACATTTGAAGAGGTGAACAGTGTTTATGTGCGTGTGTGTGTGTGTGCGCACGTGCTGGCTATGGACGAGCTGCAACACATCTCACTGCCCTTCCACTGGCCTTTGAATGATTGTGTTATACTAATCCTGAACCTTGACCAAACCATACAGTATGTTTTATATAGTCAATAAAAAAATCTGTAGAAAAGGACAAAGACCCAGCACAAATCCTTTCATTAGAAATGAATTTATGAAAAGAAACAGTGTCTGTTCCTGTCATTCAGTTTTGTTTTGTTTTGTTTTGTTTTTGGTTTTTTTGGGGGGGGTTTTGTTGGACATGAATTAACAGTTGTGGACTGGTTCCACAGCACAGACTGGGCAGAACAAGATGGGGTAACAGCTGAATGACTTGAGCTGGGTTGATATATTATAAGCAAGGTAACAGAACATCCTAGACACACACAAAAGTCAATATGGAACAGTCAGTGTTGTCTCCATAGACTCAGCAGGATGGAGAACACACTCTGATAAACCCTTTTAATTCATTCTTTCTAGGTACTTGTTCCTCAGGTTTTCCTTATTCAAGAGTCAAACAGCCCATACTCATACATAGGCAAAAGTATACTGAAAGAATCAAATGATTCTTTCCATGTGCACATAGCAGCAAGGGTCCCTGTTCAGTTCAAATTTATGGCCCCATGGATACCCATTATCATGTTTAAAAACTGCACTGAATTCATTGCCCATGTTTGCATAGATGTCTGTGTCACTTTGAGCATCGGCCATCATAAATCGGGAGTCCCCATCATACCTTTTATTGTCCTGTCCCAAACTTCTGTGAGGAAATGTACTAATTGCTCAAAAGTAAAGAAATGATGTAACCGGTCTACAGGCAGTTGCCCTGGCTGTGTAGGCATAGGCAATTGGCTCCCAAAAGAAGCTTCTTACTCTGCTAGTCACAGGAACCAGTGGAGCACAAGGCTGTACATATGTACATATAGAGCAGGTCAAGACAGAACTGTTTAGTATATTGAAACCAAACAGTACCCACCATGAGCAACCACTTGGTGACAGCAGCAAGGAACTCTTCCTTTTAACAGGCAGAAACCTTAAGCAGAGCCTGGCTTGAGAGGCTGGGGCAAAAGAGAGAGAGAGAGACAGAGAGACAGTGAGAGAAAGAACACAGTGCAGCACAGTACAAGCTCTACATTAGGATGGAATGACAGATCAACTGACAGTAGCAGTCCTGAGAAAACAATAGAAATACTACTATTATTACTGCTGCTACTACTACTACTACTACTAATAATAATAACAATATTACATTGTAGCAGTGGGTTAGGGTGAGGATTGAGGAGCAATCTGTGGTCTTCAATCACAGATCCAGACTCTACAGCTCCAGAATACCTGAGGAAAGCAACAAGAAGAGAAAGGAGGGAAACTAGAAAGCACAACATTTCAGGGTTGTCTGGGTGGTAACATACATTAAGGGGATAAGGAACAGCACAGATGGAGAGGGAGAGGAGGAGACTTTGCTTGTTTTCTGGCTGCTCACTATGGATTTGTTGCGTGTGTTCAACTGATCTTTGGGATTTGACCCTGCCTGCCTCAACCACCTATAAGCCTTTGCTGTTTTCTACTTAAAAGTTGAATTACCACTGCTCTTCATCTCCATCTGCAATTGGATCCATTCAGTCGTGTTTCCCTGTTCCTCCATGAGGAACAGTCCTGACAAATTTAAATGGCACAAGCTGACTCCTTTAGAATAAATAAGCATGAGACAAATCTCACTCATTATTTTTGATGTCTTTGCCTTGCATTTCTTTTCCAACTGGCAACTCTGAGTGTGGTCATCAGCTGAACTCTTTAAAAGCTAATACCTTGCCTATGCTGAACACACAATGTCAACTAGCTACATTTGTATTTGCATTGTACAATTACAATGTAAAATTACAGGTATTTATACTTTGCTTAAGTATTCTGTTTTTATGCTATTTGGTAATTCTTCTTCACAGATTCAGAGGGAAATATTCAGACTTCTGACATCACTACATATACCTACAGCATCAGTTACTTTTTACATATAAAAAAACATACATACTTACAATATATGATATGATGCATTACTTTTATCTACCCAGTAGTAAAAAAAAGGATCAGTTTTCACTTTTGGACCCAGCACAGCGTTTCACTGAGATTGTATAATATGTGTAAGTTAACATGACTCCACTTCTTCTGTGGTGTTTGCCTTTGTCTCACTAGGTACATCATAACTCTTTTCAATTGCATTCATGTTTCCCTCACTTGCGTCCATTCGCCTACTATCAAAGATATGTGTGGACACATAAGTAAACCATGCTACAAGAGAGGAAAGAAAGAAATGTGTTTGAAGTGTTAAGAGACATCCTTTCCTTTGAACCGTCACGTGAAGTAACATCCGTTTCTGATGGCAGCAGCAGATGAGCACAGCTGGATCAGTTGTTCGCTGTCTTTATTATATAATTTATATAAGTAATGTGCTAATATATTAAAGAAACACAGTTATCAGTGGCAGGGCATCACAGCAGTGTTTTAACCTTTTAACCTGGTAACAAACACCTGCACTTGCATTTTTACAGTGTAGTGTGTCTCTTTATAATATTAAGTCATTATGGCGTATGTATTTTTTGATATTTTGGATTAATTCATTTCTGAATAAGCTGTAGTATAAATACGGTGTCTTTTTAACGTGGGAAGTTATTTATTAGGCTACATGTTTTGAATGAATGTGATGAATTACAATTTTGTAGCTCATATGAAAGCTAGAGCTCAAGAATGATCATCCTCACATGTAACTTAATGGAAATGATGATAAATGATATAAAAACTGACTCTGCTGGCCTCTCTGTCTTTAATTGGATCTAAAAACTGAGGAAATACAGACAAAAATTAAAAGAGAAATCCATTTTAAAAACTGAGTTGGTCTAGGTCCATTTGTTGGACCTTCAATCATTTCCGAAAAACCTCTGGTTCCAGAGAGGATTAAGGAAACGACTCTGGGAAACGATTGCTGTATGTGTGTGTGGCTTGGGTGTGGTTTCAGTTACCTGGCACACATCACCTGCCTGCTGCAATCACATCGAGCTCTCATCATGCACCTCATTTTGTACTTGTTAATAGACTGTTGTCAGTTCAGTGGTAGCTACACTCTAGAATTCTCATTGTCTTACTTGACTTTAGTAATTTCTTGTGCTTTTCTTTGAACAGTCAGATTTTCCTGTGCCTGGGATTTCCATGCCAACATCTCTCCCAATCCATCACACCGCCTCACCTCACTACTATATTCTATGCTCAGTCTTCCTTGCTCAGCAAACCAAACAAAAGCACACAAGTTAGTTTCTTCAGTCTCCTCCATCCATCCATCTGCTTGTCTTTCAGTCACCACCGCCTTCCCATATCCCTTCGTCAGCCTTTATAACTCATTAAACCTTTCTTTACACAAAATCCACTATCTCTCTGTCTGATCTTGGGCCAGCAAAACTAAACTGTAGCAAAAAGTTACTATGCAACTGAACATAAATGCAAATCAGCACTTGTATATTCATTTCCATATTATATCATATTCCCACTGAGTGATGGAATATTGTGAAAATTGCAATATAAATAAAAAAAAACAAGATCAGAACAGAAGAGTTACCCCAGTAGATTAACTTTGCTAGCTTGTTGATAAACTTTCCTCATAGGGTCCATATGTCTTCCTTGAGATTACCTGGGCATTGCAAAATTTCTAATCTGGTAGATCCAGTGGAACACAGAGAAACACAAACCACACAACACTGGCTGCAATGAGCAGGTGCAGCTTCAGCTTAAGGTATTTTCATTGTCGACAGTTTTTTTTCTTTTCTGCAGCTTTTTTTTTTAATTTTTTTGAAAAGAGATGGAATTGGATCAAAACTGATGTTTTATTAAAGCAAAACATAGGTGCACATATGTTTATTCTTTGTATTTAATATTATAGAGCAGTACATTCCCATACATCACAATAACAATAAAAAATAATGATTTAAATCCATATTAGCATTTTTGGGTTTAAGACACTAGGGGTTTCATTTAGTCTGTTGAACCAATGTAATCTGAGCTGATTGCAAGACCCCAAAGTGGTCCTGTTTGATACAAAGTAGTCAATATATGGTATTATCACTCTCTGTACAGTAATTTATACACAAAATTACAAGTTACTTATGACCCATTTTGGTGTAAAGTCATACACATGCCACATACAGTACTCAGCTATTTTTACATTTGTAGATTGCATCTCCATGGGACATCCACACAATTACACATTGTCGTAGGTTAGTGAAATGATTGCTAGGTTAGTGTTGCAGTAGCTGATCCATGTTCGGTCTGTGTACATTCCATGTACAGTGTAGCCGCAGACGAAGTGTAAGCTAATAGTTTAGAAATAAAGTGTTTAAATATGACTGTTGTTGCTATGTATATTTGGCATTGTCTCATGGTGATGGCAGGATTTCCTGTTAGGTATAGCTGATTGTTCACACTCACCAAAACTAGGCCAGGAATGCGAGGAACACAAGGTTCATAGAAATATGATCAAAACCACACACACAAACCCACAGTTCCCACACTTGATTTTAGTGTATTAGGGTGACGTGTTGTCATTGTTCTTGGCATTAGGCAGTGAGCTGAGGTGATTTTAAAACAGGCAGGTTAAACTGCTCCCTGCTTCCTCCTTTTGGAGCATGGTTCCAAGGAATACAAACACACACACACACACACACACACACACACACACACACACACACACACACACACACACACACCTCCCTTCTCTCTTTGTTTCTGCTCCAACAATGGTCATTGCACCAGCTATTATGCATTTAGCCTGATGTGTTCATTCAAGTACCTGTGTGTGAGCATGTATATTAATAAAAAGAAACTGAGCTAATATCCGCTTTACTGTTTCATAAAGGAATCTGCACATGCACGGCCTATTGTGTTTCATTTGAGTTGTCTCAGAGCCAAATAAATTACACAAACTCAGAAAGAGAATAGTCGAATTGTGTATTTATAAACATTTCACATAAAAATACACATGCATGCAGCAACCTACAACTGCACTGATAAGTCCACTGTACACTACATGCCTGGCAACAGCAGACAGACTAGCTACTAAACATTGTGGGCATTTATCAGCTGAAGGGATACATTTATCTGATGCTGGGGGAGAGTGAAAACATACCTAATGTAAGAGTGAATGGTACAGTTACAATACATTTAATTCAATTCAATTCAACTTTATTTATATAGCGTCAAATTACAACCAAGGTCATCTCAGGGCACCATCAGAGCAGGTCTAGACCACACTCATTTTTACACCCAACATGATGATAATAATAATTATTATAATAATAATAAATGGTAGCAGTGGACAGGCCACAGATCAAATGTGCAGCTCCAGAGCCACAGGTATCTGTAGAAAGGTATATATAGAGAGAGAAAGACCAGAAACAAGCACAAGACTATGGGAGAGAGAGGACACAAAGTTAATGACATGTAAAAATTGTCATGGTTGAGTAAAAGTTGGCAATATTTAGTTATGGTTGTTTGTCTCATGCTTCCTGTTTTATTTTGAAACTAACCTTTCCCCTCGTTTCAGGTGGCTTGCCCTTCCTCGTGTGCTCCCCGAGTCTGATTGTCCTCCCCACCCTGATTGTCTGCACCTGTTTCTCCTCATCCTCATGTGTATTTAAGCCCGCGTCTCCCCCTGTCTTGTGCCAGTTCGTCTTGTGCGTTTGCCAAACAACCTGAGCCTTCCACGTCCATGCTAAGAGTCATTGTCTCGTTGCGAATTATCATTGCCGAATTGTTACAACGTTTGATTTATTTTGAACTTTGGTAGTCATTGGTCAGATTCCTCATAAGAGTGATTTTGTTCTGCATTTGTGTTTTGGTCCTCGTCAGAGTGATTTTTAGTTCATTACTTTGTAGCCTCGAATGAGAGATTTTCTGTTCATTACTTTGTTCCTCGGAAGAGTGATTTTCTGTTTGAACTTTTGTAAATAAATTCAGTTTTTGTAACTGAGTCCGAGAGTCGTGCATTTGGGTTCTGAGACCAGTCATGTCAAAAATGGTTTACAACTGTGAGAATGGGTCTGAGGAGAGAGAAAGAGAGACGAAGAGAAGTGTGGAGACGATCACAGAACGTCCCCCAGCAGCCAAGGCCTATAGCAGCATAACTAAGGGATGGTTCAGAGATTACCTGAGCCAGTCCTGTTATGGCCCTTATTCAATATCTATAGCTGTAATTGTAACTAACTATGGGTTTAAAGCTATAACTAGAGCTAGTGGTAAACTTTGTCAAACAAGCTTAAGCATAATTTTAAAAGTAGAGAGGGTACCTGCTTCCCTTACCAGCAATGTACAAGATCATCGCCTTCTTCCTAAAATGTATAACCAGCAGAACTGGAGGGATGTATGAAAAATAGCTACAGATACAAGGATCAGCTCCTCATCAATAACAAAACATTGCAAGAGGTCAAGTAGAAGAAAAAGATCTTGTCAACATCATGGATTGACAAGATCTTTCATATACTTGAATAATAATAAGTAATAATAATGAATGGTCCTCATCAGAGTAGTTTTAATGTAAAAAACTTTACTCTCTAGAGAAAATTGTGACTTTTTCTATGTTACCTTTGCATACTATTATTATTTTATGTTATCATGGACATTCTGTTAAGGGGCAGCATATCTGCTATCATTCTTATCCTATTGAAGCTAGACCTCTACATGGCTCTATTCAAAGCAGCATAAGAAATATGTCTTTTAAATACTAACTAACTTATGTACTAACAGCCAACGCACAGTACAGCATGCTATGAAGACAGCAACTCAGAGACCTGGTTTAACACTGAGCTGATACAGAGCAGTTAGTGTGGCTGGATGCTCATAGGTTTAGTAATAGTGATGGGTCAGTCGTGAATGATCTGGCTCTAAGAGCCGGCTCTTTGAAGTGAATGACGGGAGCCGGCTCCTGGTTGGAAGCCGATTTGGGGTTTTTTTCTTGCCTTTTTTTCTGTTAAAGCTGCACATGATTGGTCATGATGTGTGGTGGCGTCTGTGTGTCCACACTGAGCAGAAGGGGGGGTTACTCACACACATAGCACAGTGAGCACACGAACAGGAGGGAGGGAGACGAGAGAGAGTGAGAGAACGTTGCAGAGACCGAGACTACAGGCTGGAAAGGTGAGGAAAATGGACAAAAAATGGATTAAAGTTTTAATGTGATCGACAGTACAAAGGCAGAGTGTAGACTGTGCAAAGTGAAAATTTCATACCAAGCAGGCTCCGCAAACAACTTGCATGCAAACTGTCCATCCTTCAGTGCCATTAGAGGAGAAAAGACAAGCAAGGGAACCTGCTAATGAAGGTGCCAGTGTGTCGACTGCAACTGTTGCTGCTCCTACAATGTCTAAAGCATCATTCTACACATAATTTGGTAATAAATTAATTTAAGCAACAAAAAAAAAATCTGAGGAGCCACTCAGGAGAAAGAGCAGGCTCTTTTCAGTGAGCCAAGCCAAAAGAACCAGCTCTCTAAAAAGAGCTGAAATTCCCATCACTATTTATTGTAGAGTATATCGTGACAAAACTACCAACCAGTTAAAATAATTTGTTTATCACCAAATCATAAAAGAAGTTATCTCAGGGCACTTTTCATGTAGAGTGGGGCTAGACCAAACTCTATATTAATTAAACAAAGGACAGGCAGGCACTTGGTGAGAGTGATAAGAAGAACTTCCTTTAAAAGCAGTTACCTGTTTAAATGTTGTCGCTGATTAGTGTAGACATACACTCACTGGCCACTTTATTAGGTACACCTTGCTAGTACCGGGTTGGACCCCCTTTTGCCTTCAGAACTGCCTTAAACCTTCGTGGCATAGATTCAACAAGGTACTGGAAACATTCCTCAGAGAGTTTGGTCCATATTGACATGATAGCATCACGCAGTTGTTGCAGATTTGTCGGCTGCACATCCATGATGCGAATCTCCCGTTCCACCACATCCCAAAGGTGCTCTATTGGATTGAGATCTGGTGACTGTGGAGGCCATTTGAGTACAGTGAACTCATTGTCATGTTCAAGAAACCAGTCTGAGATGATTCGAACTTTATGACATGGCGCGTTATCCTGCTGGAAGTAGCCATCAGAAGATGGGTACATTGTGGTCATAAAGGGATGGACATGGTCAGCAACAATACTCAGGTAGGCTGTGGCGTTGCAGCGATGCTCAATTGGTACTAAGGGGCCCAAAGAGTGCCAAGAAAATATCCCCTACACCATTACACCACCACCACCAGCCTGAACCGTTGATACAAGGCAGGATGGATCCATGCGTTCATGTTGTTGATGCCAAATTCTGACCCTACCATCCGAATGTCGCAGCAGAAATCGAGACTCATCAGACCAAGCAACGTTTTTCCAGTCTTCTATTGTCCAATTTCGGTGAGCCTGTGCGAATTGTAGCCTCAGTTTCCTGTTCTTAGCTGACAGGAGTGGCACCCGGTGTGGTCTTCTGCTGCTGTAGCCCATCTGCCTCAAGGTTCGACGTGTTGTGCGTTCAGAGATGCTCTTCTGCATACCTTGGTTGTAACGAGTGGTTATTTGAGTTACTGTTGCCTTTCTATCAGCTCGAACCAGTCTGGCCATTCTCCTCTGACCTCTGGCATCAACAAGGCATTTTCGCCCACAGAGCTGCCGCTCACTGGATATTTTCTCTTTTTCGGACCATTCTCTGTAAACCCTACAGATGGTTGTGCGTGAAAATCCCAGTAGATCAGCAGTTTCTGAAATACTCAGACCAGCCCGTCTGGCACCAACAACCATGCCACGTTCAAAGTCACTTAAATCACCTTTTTTCCCCATTCTGATGCTCGGTTTGAACTGCAGCAGTTCGTCTTGACCATATCTACATGCCTAAATGCATTGAGGTGCTGCCATGTGATTGGCTGATAGAAATTTGCGTTAACGAGCAGTTGGACAAGTGTACCTAATAAAGTGGCCAGTGAGTGTATTTTAAATACATGAGGGATGCATACATTGTAACTTTTAAATCCTAATTCATGGAAGAACCTGTGCAATATCTCGAAAAACACAAGACATTCCGTCATCATCCATGTGATGTAATGAAATGCTACAATACTACATCACTGTGGTGAGACTGACACATTAATATGTCTAGTGTGGTCTGCCCAGCTGTCACAGAATTTTAAAAACAAATCTGTATTTGTTCAATGGTCTGTATGCTCTAAGAACAATTGGAGAATGTAGAGCAGAGGGTGACAGCATTTTTCTACCTGCTTCCTGTAGGAAAACTCACAATAATGATGATAATAAAAGACAGGTTGGAGGAGGGGGAGTACACAACGGAGGAGTATTTCAAAAAGTTCTAAATGGAAATAACCATGATTCAGATTTATTCTCAGTCGAATAACACTGTTTTGGTTTAGACAGTCATTCTCCAAGTTGATTCACAGCATATTTCTCTGATAGAACACATCAACCTATCTTGTAACAACCAATAAGGTTCTGTTCTCAGTCCTTTGATTGTTAGGTCAGCAGAGTTGGACTGCAGAGGCCCCATGTCCAGATCCAAGTCCCAATCAGGGTGTTCATGGACAGCATGACAGTCATAACAACATCCATGGCCGGAAGCAGGTGGCTTCTGCAAGCTCGAGAGGCTCATGTCATGGACAAGAATGATCTTCAAACCCCAAAAATCCAGATCGCTAGTGATCAGGAAAGGAAGCGTGACAGACAAGTTCTGCGAAACGTTCCGTCACTCTCCTAGAAGCCAGTCAAGAGGCTGGGCAAGATTTACCAGTGATCTGAAGGTCATTTCAGCACGGCAACCAGTCATTGACTCCTACCTCAACATAAGTCGGGGCCTGATCACCCCTGGATGGGTTGCCGGGTGAGAGTGTCAAAACACCCAGTGACCCCGGGAACATTACTGACGATGTGTCCAGGTTGCACCAAAGGTGTATCCTCGAACTTTAATATTGATGTATGGCAATATTATTACACCAACTGTAGCCAAAGACCAAATTTGTTTTACTCCCTTAATCTTTTTTACATCATCTGCTATACATATAATGGTACCAAAGTTAAGTTCTTAATCTTATAGTACTGAATTTGATTCGACAGAGCAGGAATAGTAGCTCTACTCTCAATAATAGTGCTATCAACCACTGTGTCTGTGCTTGACCATTGTAATATCATTTGTGCTCATGCTGCTCATGCTGCTCATCCTACCTTCAAACTACCTTAAAACTCCTCCTTTCTTTAAATTTAAAACTGAAACTATTCATCATAGCCAAGCCTATGACTGGCTACCTCACATTACAGTATTTTTTTTATAGCAGCTGTCTGTTATAACTAAACTTTCCTCTGCTGTTTTTATGCAATCAGGCCACTGCTTAACCACAGATTTTATCTTAACCTAGATACATTTGGTAACAAGTAAAATTAACAGATAAAGATCTTTCCTCTCTGGGAGTCACTTTCTGTTGAACTTTAACTCTATTTGATTTTATGAGCTCACCAGCTCTTATCTGTTGCTGTTGCCTTAAGAAAACCCTTGCAGAGCTTTGTCACGTAGCCTTAAGAGTTGGGAATATAACTCCCTGAGGAAATTGCAATTAGAGATGTTTACTGATGTTAATCAGTGCCTCAAAATTCAAAGTTTAAAACCGTGCAACCTTTTTAAAAGAAACATCCAGTCCACATTAAGGACCAGTTGCAGACTGTTATATCAACAACAAGTACCAGAAACTTGGTACAAAGAAAGTGTCCTTTCATGCTAAGCTAAACAGTTAAACAAACAGAAAAGACACAGTATACTTCAAGCTTTGCCCAAGTCAAAAGCTAATTTCATTTTGGGGGGGCGGGGGGGTTAACCTGCTTGAGAGCTCTTGGGCAAAACTTAGGTAAACTCCCATTAACCCCTTTTTTGTGCTAAAACACATGTATTTATTTCTTCGTATTAACTGATCAGTTAATTTTGTCTAAAAAGAAGAGGACAAATACTTATATAAGACAACATAAAGTTTGTTAGTTAGTTTGGAATAAATGCTTTTAGATGTGTTCTGTGAATGTTTTGGCGTGGAGCTCTTTTACCTATGGTACTGGGGCTTTTTGATAGCCTGTATATGTGTTACCTGGATACCTTAGTGCTGTTTTGGTTTCTGCGTCAGGAGTCCTCCATTGGACAGAAAAAAAACAAAGTAAATTAAGCAGGGAGGTGGACCTGGATGTCCTCTTCAGTGCTTGTCTACATATAAATATTTTTCCACTAGTTTTCAAAATCCACTGAATAATCCACTGAACCATCTCTTCATCTCACTCCATCTTATTTTTCTATCTCTCTTTTTCTCGATATATCCACACATTTTCACCACTGTTTCTTTTCCCCATTTCTTTTCTTCATAGCTGTTTGCTCAATGACTCAGTATGTGGTGCTGGATACATATTTACCAACCACAGTCACACCATTGCTAATTTAGTAGCAGGAAATGCAACAGGAACTCATAAGTCACACACACACTCACACTCACACACACACACACACACACACACACACACACAGGAATCATGTTCACATACAGTAGAAGTGCAAGTCATTATTTTGTTGTCCATCCGAGTGTCAGATTAAAGAGAAAATGGATATAATTAAGTTGGCCTACCAAATGTAAGTATAACAGTAAAAACTGACAACTTACTTTTTGGATAGTTGTAACAACTGGGAACATACAGTAAATGCAGAAGAAAGGTTTGTTATTATCCTATTTAGCCTTTAGCCTTTGCTAAACCATAGATGCCAGTTTACAGGTTGGATGCATTTATGTATTATTCAGATTCCTTATCCTGAACCTTTGCTAAATCCCACAGAACAGAAGGAATAAGGAATAAAAAATACATTTCAGAAGCTGTGGGTGGATTGTCCAATCAGATACAAAATATCATTCTTATCATTTGCCCATGTTTAATGGTAATATGTTAATGCAGGAGAAATATCATTTTTAAACTCAAGAGTAAAAGTAACAAGAAGTGAGGCTGAATGATAATATCATCTGGCATGTCACAACACCTGGCAGTTATGTGTAGGGGACAAGTAGAATTACACTGAAGTATGATGACACATTATAATGAGACTATTCAAAATGTCATCTCTCAAAGAGGCATTTACTGTTACCTCTTGCAATAAGAGAAGTCCCCCACCATCACACATCTCTTGGACTTGTGCACATTGCAACACTCCTAAACAAACACAAACAGATGATTAATGACAAAAGGATAGTAGGAGAAATGAAAAAAATCAGGAAAATCATGAGAAAGAAGGAGTGAGTACTGAGATGGTAAAATATTGGGAAAAGAGTGCAAAAGAAATATAATGAATAAAGATAAGATGAACCTGGGAGAAAGGTAGAGTTGAAAAGAGTTAGAGAAAGAATGAGACAAGGAGAGAGAGATTGTAAACAGTCATATATTAAGAATTCCCTCAATGTTTTGATGGCTACCAGAAGATTATAACATCCTTGGTCAATTACGTCTCCTTGGATACTATTCTGGCACCAGCCATGCTGTAAACAGCTGGAAAGCACACACACAGTGACATTATGTAATGTGTAATGATGTGTTTAAACCACAGTCAAGCAGCCATGAAACAGACATGAGGTGCAAAAGAGACACCCAATGTTCTCTCCGTGATAAGAAACAGAGGAAGACTTTATGTAAAGTATGATTTATTTCAGCTAATTTTAAAGTATAAGTAGATCAGAGATATTATGTTAATAGTTATGCCTTTTGCCTGTTTGTTGACCCCTTGAACTTGCATGATCAGGTAAAAACTGTTGACCATCACAAAATCAGAGCTACCCAACATCTTGAAGAGAATACAGTCCAGTGCCAGTACAGTTGTGCAGTGCCTGCCAGTCCAGTGCCAGTGTAGCTATCCATTCCATGGCCAAAAGAAAATAGTGTGTCCATTATGTTTGTGTTGTTAGTGGTATCTCTGCTCCTCTAATAAAAGTTCATATACTGTCATTAGAACAATTAAGTACCCCCTGTACTCTTAATGTACCCTACCATATTTTATCCTAGCAGTTGGTGATGGCTTCTCTTTCCCCCCCTCCCGTTTGTCTGCTCTCTCCTGCTTGGTGTGCCAAATGTTTGGTGATTCCTCTGCCTCCTTTTATAAATAATGGTACCAATAATAAATCTAGTTTATTTACCTCTTTGGAGGTGGTGGCAAGTACATTAGAGACAACTAGAGACCGGCCCCTCTGCCCCTGACCACACAAATTTCACATAAAAAGCAAATTAAAATTACAATTACAATCCATTGTGATTGGCTTCCGTCAGAGTGTGTAAACTCACACATTGTTGTAACCACATCCCATCTACCTTATTCTGACATATAACACTGAAATTGATCAACATTGAAATTGATCAACTTATACTTTTTCCATAGAATCAAATCAAATCTTTACCATTTGATTTTATACTCTTGATTTTATATCTGACTATAGTGATGCAGCTTAATTTAAGAAAGTAATTCCATATGCATTTAATTAAATGTAAATTAAATTTTAAAAAATCCAAAGCTGATTTTAGTCCCTCCAAAACTGACTATTGATAGAAGACAGCTGACTCAGTTTCCCCTCTAATTAAGAGAGCAAAAGAACTTGAGAGGAAATAGCACTCCCTCATTCATAAACAATCTCACCTAGTCTGGCAGGACAGTATTAAAACATACAGTAATGTCAGAACAGCCTACTAACCATTATTAACAGAGTAGAATAAAAAATAACCCGAGGTTTCTTTTCAGTACTGTAGCCAAGCTATCAGAGAGTCATGGCTCTGTTGAGCCATGTATTTCTATAGATCTCACAAATTACAACTTTATGTTCCTTGCCACTGTCACCAAATGCTTGCTGATGGTGGGCATTGTTGGCTGTCTGTAAATAAATAAAATAGACTGTAACTGCATTGATGATTTTGTTACAGAGTGCTCCAACTGTCTATCACTTAACATTGTTCATTTAAAAAACTGGTAAGAAAAAGGTTATCAGCATGACAAACACCTAAATATGTCCTGCATTTGTACCAAAATCTACTTCAAACACATTTAAACAACATAGCAGACCCAAAATGAATTGATTCCCATCCAATTGGGTTATCCGTTTTTGACAATAAATACCTCATAAATATGAGCACTCCTTTCAATGAATGCTTTAGTGCAGTTTTCATCACTCGTTTAATTTAACACAGTGATATTCATAAAACACATCGTAAGGGGTTTAATCAGTTTGAATATGAAAGAGGAAAACAATAATTGGCTCCACAAGTAAGTTTTTGAGTTGTGTAATAGAACAAAATTCTGCCTAAGAGGAGGTTGTGTGACCCAGTGTGTGTAGTTCTCTCTGTCTGTGAGTGTTTTTGCTTGGTGGCATCATTTACCATCTTGAGCTTTACTTACAGTACCATAATAACAGGACCACAGGCATGATGATGCGTCACTGCTACACACGCCAAACACACACACACACACACACACACACACACACAAGAGACAGGCAGAAGGTCAGTTTACATGCTTGGTGTGACTGTGGTGTATTTAAGTATTTAAGCGTCATAAACAACAAAGCCCACAGCAGGACCAATCACTCAGATGAGAGGCAAAATTGCCCTTAATGGAGTGTAAGAGGCTGCAGATGCAAACAGCGAGTCTGCAGGCTAACGTCAGACACTGGCCTAAACACTGTTTTAGGGGCTGAAATTACAGTTTAGCTGCTGCTATGTCTGCCACCAAGACAACAATTTCAGGAACCTGCAGTGTTGCAAGCTGAGGATGAGTCTATTCATTCATTCCTGGTCATTCATTTCTCATTGTAGCAGGGGACGACACATTAAGAGTGGAGCTTCTCTCACAAATACAGCTGATTACAGGACAGCCTTAATTCAACAGAAACAAAGGTAAAATGAGAGGTTAAAGGAAAAGTGCCACATTTTGCAAAATATGTATTTAGACCAAAACAAGAGTTGTTATTCAATAAATTGTTGTGAAAGTCTTGGATGATTTTTTAACACTGAGGGCAAATAAAATATGAATAAGTTTGTATCAACTACCTTATTTTAATATATTCAAGAGGACACAACAAGATGATATAACGAACCAGAAACTCATTGACAGTACATCAGGGCATTTCATTGCTGCCTTCAACCTAAAATGACAATTGTGCTTTTCAGAGTTGGTTTAACTTTTTGGGAGGCCAACAGCAAACATGAATCCTAAGTCCTAAGTTCTTTGTTCAGGAGTATGCATCACTGGAACACATAGGAATTGACATACTATATGTTTAGAATACATTGTATCAAAAGAACAGACCTCGAACTTATGTCATAATGGAGTTGTCACCTGAATTCCCATATATAATTTCATTTGTACATTTTGCATGTACTATTGCCAAACATTGTGCATTTAACCCACAGGCACACCGTAAACATGGTGCCTTCAGGCCTCAGCACAGGTTCCTGCTTTGCAGTTGATGATTTGTTATTTTGAAGAATAATATGAGAAGATGGATATCGTCCTGACTGACATGAGATTGCTATCCATCTTCTCTTTTTACTCTTGAAAAATAAAGCGAATAGCTAAGTGGCAATTTCCTAAGTTGTAATTTTTGTCTTTACACCCATGTAAGAATCAATAATTTTGAGTTAAAAACAAAGTGAAGTAAAAGTAAAAAGTAAAGTACTATAGAATAGCGTCAAGTGTTTTACATGATCAAAAGAAGGCACATAGGCACCTGTGGGCACATACACACACATTGTTTCAGTATCATATCCAGTACACCCAGGCCTTTTGTATTCTAACAAAGACTTTAGTCAAAGGCTCAAGACGAAATCATCCATCAGCTTTTTTTTATTCTCTTATCTTATCACCTCCTAAAACCACAATCATATGCTAATAACAGCTGCTCTCCACTGCACACTCCCTCCATAAGCTAACAGGAGATAACATTAGTGTGCATATTGCTGCTATACTAACACATATTAGACTATTACTAGTGGTTAGCTAACATATTTGTGTGATTAAGCAAATTTTTTTCCACATAAAGCAAACACAAAAACTAATGCAGAGTGACATACTATGTACCATTATGGCCCTAAATGGAGGTATAGGGATGTTAATGTACTTTTGTATTCACTTTGACTTGGCAGAGAAGCATAGAGCCTTATGTCTTTTATGAACATGCACTTAACTATAATAATTCAATTTAATTGTAATCTAATTTAATTTAATTTGCATAGTGCCAAACCATAACAAACCATAGCACAGGTTTTCTCAGCTCACTTTACACAGAGAATGGGTATAGACTGTTCTGTTCTTGTATTAATATACAAAACAGTTCCGGCACAGCATCACAGTCGTGTTGTACATGAAGAGGAAGTGAAAGTAATTGCAATAAAAATCACACTACTACGAACACCACTGCTACTACTACTACTACTACTTAAATTAGTGATAATAATAAATTGTAGCAGTGGGTGCTGAGCCAATCTGACAACGTTTTCACAAGCAGATGCATTGTGAAAGCTGTTTGTTTGATGCTAAGCATGCCTATTACACAACAAAGAACTTATGACAAGTCTGGGGGGATTTCAACATGACCTAGCCTAACGTAGCCTACTCAATGCATAATGTGCAAGCGTATGATCTTGACACTTCTTTATTGTTTGATTCTGATCTCAAATGAGCTTCAGTTTACCTGCATTTATTTAAAATCCATCCATCTATTCATCAAAAGCATTTTGTATTCCATTTATTAACTGATTACAGGCTAAAAAAGTGTAATCTTCAGAAGAATAACCAGGATTATTTAAAAATAAGGACATTTTGGGCGTATATTACTACATTCTAATTCCATAATGGATATTCTATACCAATTATCAATCAGAATTATGGTCTTCTACAAAAATATTGTCAACTTTAATATCTAAAATATCTTTCAAGTATATCGAATGTAAAAAAAGTAGTTTAATACGCTAGCCAACCAAGACATGTCCATGTTTACGAGTATCCAATGGCTAAAGGTACTGTAGTTCTAACCACTAAACTGAATGTTAATGAATGAATGGATAAAAGTTTTAATTTTGTTCACAAGACAGCACAATTAAAAACTAGCCAGACCAAGAATGCCACATATACATTCTTAAACATTTTGCAAAGAGTAATGATAAAGAAAAACAATTTAAACCAGTCATTGCTGGATTTTCAGACCTCATATCAGTAGAAAATTCTAAAAAGAATGACAACAAAAAAATCCATCCTATATCATGTATTCAAGACTTTAGCTCTGGCTTTTTGCTCTGGATAGCCTTCAGCTATGCTCCTGGTGTCTTTCGCCTTTAGTCACAAAACTAATTGTCCCTTAGCGATTGAGAAAACGTTAATGCCCAGCTACCTTGAAGTGTGGTTATATGAGCTACTTATCCATTGTCAGTGCAGGAGATGACAGTTGGCATGACCCCAGTTGGCAAAGCAGCAGCAGTACTGGTCTAGGAGGAAAAAATCAAATCAGTTTCTTTGTGCACTAAGAGTGTTTAGCACTATAGCTTGCCCTCAGACAGGCCTGTTCTTTTGCACTATTATCTCCTATACGTAAGCGCAACTGCAAAACAATATGCTGATCAGCTGTTTGGGTCAGACTTTCAGCAGTTTAGAGAAAAGAAAACAATTACAAGACAACAAAAATAAGTGATTATTACAATAAGTGTCTGTCTTTTAGCTATGGTTTAATATTCTCCTCAGACCCATTCTCACAGTTGTAAACCATTTTTATATGTCATTAACTTTGTTGCCTCTCTCTCTGTAGTCCTGTGCTTGTTTCTCTCTGGTTTCTCTCTTTCTTTCTCTCTCTCTCTCTCTCTCTCTGTGTGTGTGTGTGTGTATATATATATCACAGGTGTGATTGTAAAGTGCCATACAATGACTTTGGTTGTGATTTGGCACTTTTGCCATACGATGACTTTGGTTGTGATTTGGCACTATATAAATAAAACTGAATTGAATTGAATTAGAGAAACAAAGAGTGTTGATGTCTATATTCAGTACAATTAGCCAGAGTAAAATCCAAAAAGGCCCATAGCACTCAACAGAACATGGTGAAATCTACATGGAGACTAGACGTCTCTCTTTGATCAGGCTGGAAAATGCAAGTATACATGACATCAGTCCAATCTTACAAACAGTAACAAACAACTAATGCGCAGCATAGTACAGTGCACGGAATAGTTTCACTTAGGTGTAGGAATGTGGAAGTCCTACAGCTGAGAAAATGTAGTGCTCTGATGGCAAGGTAAAATCCTACATGTGTTCTGTGTTTGAAGTATAATTAACATTATGGGGGATGCTGCGATACTAAATTCAAAATTATTGTTAAAAAACTTTTCTTTATTGAATCAGTTTATTAGTTCATCTAGACTTTAATCCACAGAGCAAAGGCTGGCTATAAAGAACAATTTGGAGCCCTTTACACAGTGTGTGTTTGCTGTGTGCTAAGTAAATGTGATGGCTGCATGTAGCAAGAACAAGGTGATTATGGTGATGTATTACCAGGAGCTGTTGTGGTTTGAGCTGACAGCTGAGGCTAAACATTTTCAAGCAGACCTGTCTGGGGGAAGTAGAGACGCTGTCAGGTTTGTTTAAGCTGAAGGAGCTTTGTTGTGCTCTTTCATAATCTCACTCTGTCTTTATACCCCCCTCTACGCTCTCTCGCTTGCTCTCTCTCTCTTTCTTATTCTGATTTGAGTCCTCTCTTTCTCAACACTGACTCGACCTAGGTGGGCTGTGGAAGTAGTTTGACATTCAGTTTCCTCCCTGTCTTACTCCTGTCTTCTCTTTCTGTCTCAGGTATAGACAGATAATTACTGTATGAGCTCAAGTCAGACTCCAGTTACCCCCGATGTGCTGCCTTTTAACTGTCATGGGTTTGTTTACACTGAGTGTTTGGAAGCATGAACATAATGTATGTGTGTAAATGCGTGTGTGTGTGTGTGTGTGTGTGTGTGTGTGTGTGTGTGTGTGTGTGTGTGTGTGGTGGTGGTGGTGGTGTATTTATGGATAATACAGATTTGACCTATTTATAGTATCCATATATTTATTTCATACTCTATCATCATAACAATCATTATAATCATTCATTCTTAAGTGAATAAAGTCATACATCAGCTTACAACAAAGTGTCCAGAAATCACAGTGACGTCTGCTCCACACTCAGTGTGTGATCAGATAGTAGTTAGGTGGGATCCTCCCTCAAATCAATGTGTGTGTTAGGTGGGTGGAACCCTCTAGGCAGTGTGCTTCTTGGACTGCTTATTCTCTTTGTGTTAAAAAAACAACCTTTCTATATCACCATCAGTTATCTATTGTAGTAGATTACAGGGTTCTAAAGAGTCACTCATTCATCTTAATTCTGTCTCAGTGACATTATTACCATAACTGGAAATAAAACATGTCCTTCAGTGTGATCACATGACAGCCTATTGAAGAATTTACATATTCATATTTCATATTCTGTGTTCTGAGCAGGCGACCAATGGACTATGTGAGACACACTCTTTCTTTTAGTATGCACTGTCCATCCAGGACAGCAAGTCACTAAGCTAGCAAATTAGAGTGGTCAAGGAAAAAACTCTCACTGGTTTTCCAGAACATTCCAAGAAGCTATGCTTTGCAGCTCAGGGCCACTGCTACGAAAGCTTGTGAGCCTGTATTTTTGACAGAGATAACAATAACTTTATCTATATAGCACAATAATAAAAGTAAAAACCACCAGGAGGAGCATAAAACAACTAAACAATTATAATAAAAGTGAGTTCTGAGAGTATGCTCTTATAAATGCTCTTATGCTCTATGCCTAAGATTCCCAGTCAGGTAGTTTCACAGCTCAGGGGCATGGACATGGGCAAATGCATGTTGACCAGCCTGAGAATCTTGAGCATAGATCCAGTTCATATTGGCAAATATACACTGTTGCCCATAAAGTTGGAATAAAATATTTTTTTACTCTTCTCATGAAATGATTGTGACAATGTGATTTATTTTTGATAGATAAAGTGTATATCTGGTTAAAAGTGATTACTGATGTGTATAAATAGGAATAAAAAGAGGAATGTGTCTGAAAACAAAATTATTCCAGCTTTATGGGCAACAGTGTAGATGGGACTCTGGCCATTCAAGTCTTTAAAACAAACAACAAAACCTTAAGATCAATTCCTAACTACACAGCTAACCAGTGTGGGGTAGCAAGGAATGGAATGGTGTGATTTGGCTGCTTCTCTAGAACTTGTTTAATCCTGGCAGCAGCATTTTGTAGAAGTTGTAGTCTTCCAATTCTTGATTTCAGTGAAGGTGGACAAAATAAAGGGTACATTGGTTTACTGGTACTTTGGACAACAACAGATCTCTATGGCACAGAGAAAGATACATTATTATCCTTCATGTTGTGAGAAAAAACCCTTTCTCTCGAAGGGTCAAAGTGGATAAAAAGGTGTCTGCTGTGAGAAATGTAGAACAACATGTGTTGCTGAGTGAGCTGAATACAAACAGCTGCGTGCCAACACAGAGCTAAATTATCTAGCAGAGACTCTCCTGACATTATGAGACAGGCTCACAAGACATTTAAGTAGGGCCCACCTTTCAGACTTTCTTGACAGGAGATAGGAAGAGGAAGAGTAGGTAGAGAATGAGGGTCTGTTGCTCAGCTTTTATCCTACACCTTCTCTTGCCCCGTCTCTCTCTGTTCCTCTCCCCCTGTCTTTGTGAGATGAGAGATGAGAAGATGGTGTATCTGGCAGATGAGGTTTATTACAATTTGAGAACATTGCTCTGATATTCACCTATTCAGTGCATGGTGTCCTTGTCTGTGTGCTTTTAGGATGGTAAACATAAAATAGCAGCATAGATAGCAGAAACATTCTTAAACACTGTAGAAAACTGTAGATGCACTGTTTCACTAAAACAAGTAATTTCAAAAGCAGAGTTTACAAAAGGGTTAAGAAAATCCAGCCAAAAGCTGTCAGCTCATTTTTTAAACTTTTACATTAAAAGTTGAGTAGCACTATAAGTCAGCATTCACCCTGAACAGAACTAAGGAAACTAACCCATTCACACACTGATGATGCAGCATTGGGGACAATTAGTGGTTAAGCGTCTTGCCCAAGGACACGTCGGCATGCAGCTGGGGATTGAACTACCTATCCTCTGATAAGCGGACAATCTGCTCTACCACTGAGCCACAGCCGCCCTAGACAAAACTAATGTGTGGTTTCAGGTTCACGTTCTGGGCGAGCATCTGTACCTTTCGCTAGAACTGTAAAGTGCGAGTATAGAAGTCATGTGCTGGAAATGTTGATTACAATGTGTGGATTGAACTAATTACACATGAAAGATTAATAAAGTACACATATTATGCCCAAATTCTCCAGATCTCAAAGTGCGACATGCAGACTGTGCACTGTGCAACTATCAATATTACCTAGTGATCTCTAGTCAAAATAAGGAATATCTTCTTAAAAAATGTAGTGTTCAACAGAACTCTGTGACAAGGAGAGGTAGTTCTGGAGGCTTGTTATGGAGTGCCTTACAACAATGTTGGCCTTTTATTTCTGTGTTTACATGATTTTACTTAAGTGGTAAATGTGCATTGTTGTCACTGCCTAGGTTCCCTGTCAGATCATCAACTTACATGTGCTTTATGTTCTATCTGATTTTTCAGTATTTCCCAGTGTTATCTACATTTCTTTGAGGTTTTGGATTTATGTTTATCCATTGTCCATCATGGCAGGTAATCATGATTGTCTCACCCTGTCGAATTCTCATTTTCATTTCATGTTCTTCCTTAATATATTTCATTTTCTGCTCATGAATTTTTCTGGCTAGCTTCTCATGCATGGTCATCTTTCTGCGGTCAAGACAGATGACTGCCCACACAGATCCAGGGTCTGCTCAGTAATTTAGCCAGTTAAAAGTTAGTTTTCCTTGATTCTGTCAACAAGTGCTTGGTGGGAACTGCTGGGTGTAATTAGTAATAATGACTTTGGTCTAGATCTGCTCTAAAGTTGCCTGAGATGACCTCTGTTGTGATTTGGTGCTGTTCAGCTAAAATTAAATTGAATTAAACTGAATTAATGCCAGTTTAAGGTCCTTCCATGTCACAAGGTTAAGGATATGAGAAATTTGAAACAGATGATAATGAAGGTTTCTTACCTGAAGTTGTTGTACAGTTGTAACATTTTCATTTGCATTGTATTCACTGCAAATTGCAACCCAACTGGTTTTTTTTTTTTTGGTAAGTAGCAGTAGTATAGTTTTTACTTTCAATAGCAATGAATGAATGATTTGACAGAATTTGTTTAAGTAATGGTTATTCATAATCACTAAAATGTATTGAATGAATTCTTTTTGCATCTGCCATTTTTTTTGCCTCAAGATTCACACTGGTAAATGGTGTTTTTGATTCCATCCTGGGTATCGTGAGCACCCAACACCAACCAACAGCATGTGTACATGCCTTACCTAATGAGGCTTAACTCAGGTGTTCTTAGTTAGACAGCAGTGCTTAAATCTAAACCACTTGTCTGTGTGCTGTGTACACTTCAACCTGCTTGCTTTTGAGGACTCTGATCTTGTTACAAAAAAAACAGCACCATGTATGTGGTCACCTGACACAGTGATCATTAAGCTGAGTAACAAATGCACAATACAAACCTCAGTGATTGTGCTAAGCTTCATAGGCATACCATTGTGTTAGGAAATGTACTTGAGTGTGTGACCTGAAAAAATCATGTGTGAAAAGACATTCAGCAGCTATTTTCACCTGAGGGAGAATTCTGTGCTGGAAGAACACAGTGATCCACTTAAGGTGCCACAACAATTATTTTGTCCCAGGTGATAAAAATACAGTACATCTGAGCTGCAGCCAACTAAAGAGACAGACACTAGGGAAAGCTGCCAGTGACCTGTCAGCCTGTGTCAGAATGAAATACCTGTGTAGATATTTCAAAAGGCAAAATGCACAAACCTGTAAACATCAATTGTGTATGTGCATCTGTGTGTTCGTACACATTTGTGTGTGTGTGTGTGTGTGTGTGTGTGTGTGTGTGTGTATGTGTGTGTGTGTGACACAGAGAGAAAAAGGTAAAGAGAGCAGCACATCTTGCAACATGATATAATTGTTGTGCACCCTCAGGCTCATGTCCTGATCTGACCTATGTACACACTCAAATAGCTTCAAACACTTGAGTCAAAACATGCAATGAACACATGTAATTATGTTTCTTAACTGTATCAATTACACTGCTATATCGCCACAGTTTGCCTAAATACACTTTAACTGCTCTCAGGGAGCTGGCTGGTTGGAAGGCTTCCAAAAAAAACCCTTTTTTAAATTTCTTTGGCTGATAGTTTCACATACAAAATACTTAAAAATCAAGGATCCAATTATACACCAACAAACTCCGCCATAATTATTTTAAAAGTACCCTGTGGAGATTCCAAACACATTTCTCTCTGCATTGGCTGCAGTGTTTTGCATTGTATTTGCAAATGAGAGACCAGGTTACTTGAAACAATAAAAAATCAGAGCAGGTAACATGTACTATAGCAACCTGGTTATGATACCTCTGCATATATGTATATGAAGCTTACGGGAACAGGCTGCATGATCAGATTTCTCCTTACTTATATTCTTTTATTTTGGCTTATTTACCTTATTAATGATGATCAGGCTGCAGTTGAAGGTCCTGAGATGTGTCTACAAGCTTCCAAAATAAGTAGCTGGACCCTTTGAGAAGCTTGAAGTAATAATTGTTTATCATGTTGAAATCTCTTCATCTGAGATTCAATTCAATTTTCAATTCAGTTTTATTTATATAGTGCCAATTCACAACAAAAGTCATCTCAGGGCACTTTACAAACAGAGCGGGTCTAGACCACACTCATTACTATTAATTACACCCAACAGTTCCACCATGAGCAAGCACTTGGCGACAGTGGCAAGGAAAAACTTCATTTTAACAGGCAGAAACCTTGGGCAGATCCTGGCTCTAGGTGGACGGCCATATGCCTTGACCGATTGGGGGGAAAGAGAGAGAGACAGAGAGAGAGACAGGAGGGGCGATAGAGAAAGAGGATACATCTTGTCGCAGGAGTACATAACTTTACATGAAAACTAACAGAATGGTAGAACAACAACTATGGCAACTATTTGCAGTACAATATAGAATAATGATAATAAATGGCAGCAGAGGACACGGAGCAGATTAGTGGAGCCACAGATCAGATGTTCAGCTCTGGAGCCACAGGTATCTGTAGAGAGGTATAGAAAGAGAGAGAAACAAGCACAGCACTAGGGGAGAGAGGACACAGAGTTAATGGTTAATCTGCGATGGTTTAAATGAGTTTGAGGAGAGAGAAGGGAGAGGAGAAGTGTGGAGACGATCATGGGATGTCCCCCCAGCAGCCTCGGCCTATGGCAGCATAACTAAGGGGTGGCATGAAAGGGGTAGTTTTGACTAAGGGTGTAGTTGGCATGGTAACTAGAACTAGCTGTATGCTTTGTTGAACAAGAAGGTCTTAAGCTTTACTTTAAAAGTAGAGAGGGTGTCTGCCTCTCGGACCCAAACTGGCAGCTGGTTCCACAGGAGAGGAGCCTGATAGCTAAAGGCTCGGCCTCCCATGTGATGTGATGATTGTTTTAGCATATAGGAAACAGAACTTAATCTACATATATGTGTACTGAAAAGTGTGGTTACCAGTGAACACCATTCTGGCTTGCACACTACTAATAGTGTGGAGTAGACAGACAGAAGAATCTTGCTGCCACTACTACTGCCAGGTTCCCACAGCCTGTCAGTGGAAACCTCTAACAGGAAAAGTATTGGGCTTAGAGTCTTGGAAGATAGAGTGGAAGAGCCCGACCAAACTCAAGCCTGGTCCAAGTCAGGATAGAAGAGGGGCAGCAGCTTCAGAGCAAATACTGGGCTGCCAGAGCAATACGAGACAGGATTTGATGGGCCAGAATTAGGGAAAACTAAATTCACATTTCATTGCTTATGTTTTAATTGGGATTAAATGCCTTATTGATAAATACTGTGTCTACATTATCACTCAAGGATTACCAATTTATTGTTTTATTAGCTCATGCTCAAGTTCAGACAGGTTTGAACCAAAGTCTTTTCAGGCTGGAGACAGATCAGCATCACAATTTAATCTGTAATCTGATGGGGTTTTGGTGAGCATACTTTTCTTCAGGTTGCCTCTTTCATTTCCTGTGCACATGAATTTCAGAATGTCTTTAGACAGTTCACAGAGAACTTATGTGGCTTTCAATAGGAAGTATTCTTGAGGGAACAAAGACACTGCAAGAGGGAATAACAAACTCTGAATCACAAACATGGTAAGAGAAATTGATATAACGAGTGTGTTAGTTCTAAATAGAGATAGAAAATTTAAATGAAAAAGAATAGAACACCAATATGAAATTCTGAACAGCTTGTATCTGTATCAAATTTGTATATGATGTATATGTATTTGGCAACATCTCCTATCCTGTTAGCCGCACAACCAAATGGACTTGAGTTGCAGTATTTTTGGAATTTACTCTAGTATCATCATGATCCTCTTTTTGGGCTTAAGTGAAATTAACAAACCTAGATTTTAATGATTCCAAATGTGTAATTAAGTTCTGGGCATTATGTATTAGCCTATGAGGATGTCTTATAATAATGTCAGTCTGCCATTACCCCACTTAGTGAGTGCAATATGCTATGTAATGTAATGTAAGATTAAATTGCCAACTCTGCTGAATCACATGCACACAGAGACACACATGTTTTGTGTGTATGTTTGAGTGCCTTTGAGAACACACGAGAGAAGTTGACACAACAAACAATGTCGCTTCTCCTCCCCTTTCCAGATCAACTGCTCCCCTGGCCAGTAGAAGTACCAGGTGAAACCAACCTTTTATGTGATATTAATATTGTTGCTATAGATAAATAGGAATATTTAAGAGGCATTTATTCTTATATTTTCTTTTTGCTTTACCACTCTCTCAGCAGCGAAAAGATGTCAACTGCTGTTCTCCCGCAAGTAATTACCAGACTTTCTTATTTCTCCATAAGTTCTGTCAAGATACAGTGTGGGAAATAAGCATTCAACGAGTCAGTGGATTTTTAATATAATTTTAATGCTTATTCATTTCATTCAAGTGCTGGATGACCTGTTGTTCTGTTTAGATCTGATGATGCTGCTATTGCCAAAGCAGTTCAAAAATTCAAACAAATACTTTATCTACAATTGTCTTGCACTGCTAGTGGGCAAAGTTGCAGTACATATTATTGATTGGAAATCAACCTTTTCATAATCTCTGTATAACACTGCTACTATCATAAAAAAAAAATCTGAACTGACCACCCTGCCCCCTTCACACACAAACACACACACGCATGCACACACACACACACACACACACACACACACACACACACACACACACATACAAACACAAAAACACAAAAACACACTACAACCACCCAACCACATGCACAACACCACTGCCACATAGTGAAGGGACTGAACAACGTAACCACTCACTCTCATCATTCTCCAGCCCAGGGTTTATGCTTTGAGACATAATAAAAGGACTTTTTTAATTTGAAAAAAAAAAATGTTTTCACTGTTGCCATGGGGAACAAGGCCCAAACAAAAGAAGAGTTCATTTCTCTCCAGCACCCCCATGCTCTCTCAGCAACCACACACACATTCATAACATGCATAAACTAAACCATACATTCTACACATACACCAGCACATAACATGAGCCTGGCCAGGTGCCCTCTCAACTTCTCAAATCCTTTGAGAGTCACAGGCGTGTTCGAGAAGGCTTTTCCAGCAGAACTCGGGTATTTTCCAGCTCTGGCCTTCTCTCCACTAGCCTGGCTGGCCTACAAAGAGCCTCTGGCAGTAAATCCACTACTCAGCTTGTAATGGCGCAACAGCTCTGACAAAGAAGAAATGTCACAGGACTCTTCTGCCAAACCACAGCTAATGGCTGGCTAAAGTTGTGAACAACAGCCAAGAAGGGATTCCTGCATTACTCACGTCACCACAGTGGAGGTGGGAAGAAGAGGAAGAATGAGGTTTGAATACATGAAAAAAATGTGACTTCAGATTCAGGCAAGATAACATTGGTATCTAGAAATTTGTGTGTGTGAGTTTGTTTATTTGTCAAAGCTTTTCTTCTGTTAAAATTTTAATTCATCTCCGTGGCAGCATGTGTGCATGTGTTTGTGTGCGTGCGTGCGTGTGTGTGTGTCCTAATGGAGTGTGCATACATGTATATGTAAAGGTGAAGAAAGGAATAATGAAACATTGTATTTTTGGCCATTATTTCTATCAGCAATAATATCATTGGATTCATCAAATTAATAGCTGAGATATATATTAACAGTCCTCACCAAAAAGAAATCATACAGCCACAAGCTGTTAGCTCATCATACACACTGGAAACTCACACGCAGGTTAGTTTAACTAAACCACTAAACCACTTTTTTTCAGCTGAAAAATATTCATTGAGAGTCACAGGCATGTTCAAGAAGGCTTTTCCAGCAGAGCTCGGGTGTTTTCCAGTTCTGGTCTCCTTCCCACTGGGGATTTTTTTCAGCTGAAAAAAGTGTGGTTTTTGTAGTGTTGTTGTTTGTTTCAGATCCATATCTTTATCAGTCAGTTTACAGCCACTTATTTCAATTCTGAAAATTGTTATAAATATGCAAAGTTACTTCCCTCTACAGGTTCAAATCAGATACTGCAAATGCATTTTTCTATAGGACCTATCAGCGAAGTTTCAGTAGCAGGACCACACCTACCCCTCTCCTACCTCTTTCGCTCTTGCATTCAACAATCCTCCCTCCCACCCCTTTCTTCCGCTTTCCTTCGCTCCTTCTTACTATTCGTAGGGCCCTATGGGGGGGTCAGACACGCTATGGCGGATTCCCATCTGAAGCTTAAAATTGGCTTATGTTTTTCATCTCATCAATAAATCATTCAAATGTACCTCACTGGTGATGTGGTCCTTGCTGGTGAATTGGCTGATATGGAGGCAGGTGACATAAATGATGCCAGCCCCCTCTCCCTCATATAACATCTTCTGTCTTTGCAGACAGTGTAGTGTTGGCAAAAAGTGGATGAAGCAGGATGAGTGGTTTGTGTCAATATTGACCCATATGTTGACTGAGTAGTTAGATTGTATAGATACTTTCAGTGTCAATTTTGTAGTCAGTTGTGTGTGTGCAGTATTTAGTAGATTAGTTTACAGTTTCAAGTATGTATATGATATATGACATTTTTTAATTTTTACTAGGATGTGAGCGAAATAAAAAATAAAATATGTCAGTATTAAAGTGATTTAACAATGATTAATTAATTAATGATTCAATGCTCTTCTCAATATATGGGTAGTGTTTTGTAGCACTAGTGTGCTTCCTTTCTTCTTCAGTCAGCGCACATGGTGCACTGTTTTCTCTACTTTTCAGCTGTTTTTTAGAATAACTGTGGTTCTGTGGCACCTTCCAGATGGTGGATTCTGTTTTGTTCAGTGGCCTGTCCAGACTGGGTTACTGAAGAAAACAACTGAACTTTCCAGCTTCTCAGGTAGCTTAAACTTTGCCTCAGGTAGAATTGCATCCTCTGTGGGACCTTGTGGAATAAAATCCCTTGTTTCTTGCTGCTATGTTTGTGTGTGTGTGTGGGTGTGTCTGTGTAATGGTAAAGCTAATTAAACAAAAGCTGCAGAAAGAAAGAAGAAAGAAATACTGCACTCTCAAACTGTGCACGTGAGAACACATTCATGATACCACTAAACATATGTACACACTTGATTCATTCAGGAAGAATGAATCTTTGTAATGCAACACATGAAGTTTAACTCCATGGTAACTTGACTATTCACACACAGATTTTTCCAGTGGGAATCCCTAGTCCAGAGCAAGCAGCGCTCTGATCACTTCCAAATGTGTCTGGCCGTCCATGTCCTATGCTCCCTCTCTCCTGCTCTGACATCCACTCATGACTGACCTAAACATAATTTGCATTTGTATTTTAATGGAGGCATTATGTTTCAGGTTGTATTGTGCTCATTGGTGTGAGCACAAAATCTCAGGAAAGTACTGAGGGAATTTCTTCAGATTTGGCACACACTTCTTGGACTCCAGATGTAGTGATTCAGTTTTGGAAGTTGAAGGCCATAAGTCAAGGTCATATTTGGCACAAATAGTCAGTTGGACTCTTGGCTGAAATTATTAGAAGTCTTGTGGTCAAAGGACAAGGTCATTGACATTGACCTCATGTTCCTGTAAACAGGATATATGAGGAACAAGCAGAGGGACTTCTGTACCAGAGAAAATGTCCACTCAAGTCTAAGTGGACACACATCCAAATGTATTGCAGTGTCATTTCAAAGCCTTGAAATGACACTAACCCCACTGAGAACATGTGTAATGACATAACGTGAGCTGTGTACATGGGATCCCCTTACAAATTGTAGAAAATAAACAAAATGGAGGCATAAATTATGATGATATAATTCATAAATCATATTTATTGAGAAACTGGTTTGTTGTAGCTATTTACAGGTACATGTCATTCAAAAACTCATTAGTCAAGGGGTAAACCTGAGAAAACACACCCAAGCAAGAGGCTTGCGTCAGTTCTGAATTTCGTGTTCTGAGCTGGCAGCACAAAGCCAACAAGGCAGTGAGGGCAAGATTATCAAACAACTAAAGGATCAAGACTATCACACAAATGTTACAAACGTTACAAAAAGAAACTCAAACCACATTCATCCCAACTGGCCATAAGAAAAAAAAGCACTTAGAATTGATTATATTCAGGAAACTATTGTTGACATGAAAATTCATCTTTGATATATTTTTATGTAGGGAGTAGTGACTTAATAAAGGAGGGAGACACAGCAAAGGGCCTCAAATTCAAACTGATCCTTTACAGTGTGTCAGCAAAGAACATTCTAATGTCAGTCTTTCATAATTTACATGAATAAGATAAAATGCCTAAGACCCAGAGGCATTATGTAGCTAGTGTTAGCCAAACCAATCGCCTTTGTTTAGACATTTCAGCTGCAACTCTCTTTCCTGATTGTATCCTCTAAACTATAAATGTGCCAATGACTGCATTAGCTCTGAAAAACATTTCAAACTACAGTTGAATTTCTAAGTGTGTCTGTATTAACACTGGAGATTACACAAATTTTCTAGTGAGTTTCATAATGATGCAAAACCAACATGTCCACACCCTTAATTCTTCACAAATGAAATGGCCTGATTGCCTTCATCACAGGGAGGGGTGTGTGTGTGTGTGTGGGGGGGGGGGGTGTCTGTCTGTCTGTATGCATACAGACATTAAGAAACATTTTACACTAAGAATGTAGATAATGACAAGTTACCATAGAGCAAAATGCAAGATCATATAATAATGAATCATTAGGTAATGATTAGTCCCCTCATCACTTCATTGTAACCTGTTCATTAGTTATCTGTATCTGTTACCTCTTTTTATCTCTTTCTTTTCTCTAATAATTCATCAGTCCTCTATCACAAAGAATAATGGAAGTACTTTTTTAGAATTAGAAGTTGTTCCTCAGTCATTTCTTAATTATTAAACTATACTTAAACTTAAAATATTCGTTACATAATCTTATCTTAATCTTAACTTCAAAAGCTGAAACTGTAACTCATAGATGTGGTGACTTATTTGGACAAATCAGACAAAAACCTTACAATAAACGGTACATAAAATTTAGGTAGTTGCAATCAAGTCAACACTTATTATAGTAGCTAATTATTAGTTTGCAAAAAGGTACACCTGATTTTTACGAAAATTGTGATCGTGGCATATACTTTTACTTAAATAAGTAGACACCGTCACTACATATATACCAAGGTCTGAGTCCTTGGTCAAACTTCTCCTCCAGTCTTATTGTAAAAAATAAAAAAAAAATGAACAGACAGAACAATGCATGCAGAGCCAGAGGAAGGAGGAGCACAAAGTGGGTTAGTTTCAGGCCAGGTATGCTCACCTGACATTAAGGTAGTAATTTTACAAGTACTTTCCATGTTGACATTAGTAGGAGTGGCACAGCATGTTCAACCAGTTATTCAAGGTAATATCAGCGAAAGCTGTAGTTAAAACAACCCAAAAATTAGCCTGTCAGTATGCTAAACTGGAAAAAGTGCTGTTTCCTCACTGTTCCGCGGCAAACTCTCCTCAATGCCTTTGACAGTAGCTCTGTCTGTTAGTGGTTTTCCTCATTCCTTTGTGTGGGATTACTGTCTTTGGACAACTCCAATAATTTTGCACAAACTTTGTACATCATAATCATAGTAAATTATTAATATAATGTCAATGGAAGTGCTTCGTCAAGTCTGATTAAGAAAAAAACTTTTTTTTATGTCATAATCATATCAACACTGGGTTAGGATTGCACACTGCAAATTTAAAACAATAATCCAAGCCATGGAAGTAGAAAGTAGGGGTGGTCAGGAGCTTCAAGGACACTAAAAAGTATCAGTAAACATAAGATTTAAATTTAGAGTGTTTCCCTAAGCTTTCCATTGGGATTTCTATGTGTATTACAATGGCAATTGTGGTGGGAGAGGGGTTTTACTTTGTTTTTATCCATTCCTGCAAAGTTTAAAATTTGTATATCAAATTGAGTTTGGAGACAGGACACTTGGGGAATGACATAATAATAGACTGGATAAATGCATGGTTCATTTGGGATGTGTGTCTTTCCTGGGATCCATCTTAATCCATCTTACTCCTCCGTGCCCACTGCAAATCATTGAACCCTATTTTGAGTGGATTGGCAATCATTCATCAAATCGTTTTACTGCACAGGGATATTGCTTTGTGTTTGTCCTTGTGATTCTGCAACACAATGTACTTAGTCCTGCTGTAATAATAGGAGAGGTTATAAAACATCCTATTACTGTATTTCTAATAGGATGTATCACATGTGGTATATCCGTCCCAATGCTGCATTGCCAGATAGTTAGGTCTGCTACAGTGGTAGTATATGTGTCAGTTCTTCATCTAACCCTTTAAATCAGTAAAATGTATTTTGCAAGTTTTTGCCTTTGTTTAACCGTGTTTTCCTGGTTAAGAACCTTGCAGTTACATCTGCTCCTCCTGAGTCCTGTCTGTGGACCTAGGGACTGGATGCCTGCTCTCGCCTTTGCTTCATCTGATTGCCTGCTATCTTTCTTCACTGAAGAAAACCTGACTTAGCAGTTAATTGAATACATACTCTTTGTGTAAACTATGATCTGTCACTGTGTCTGAATCTGGATTCTAGATGAAAACTGCCACTTAACACTTGCCTGTCTGCTTATGTTTCTTCGTGCTTGCCCACCCACTCTCACCAGCCCCAAAGAGCAGCCCTGTTATTCATCCACCCACCTCTGGTCTCCCAGCCATTCCTCAGCACGCCTGGCCTCAGCTCCCTTACCACCCTCTCCTTTGTAGCACTTGAAAATCAGCCGGGTTACAAAACTAGCAGAGAAGCATGCATGTAAGCAAGCTTAATGTCTAATGTTATCTGTCTGCCATTCAGTTAAGCAGTCACTTCAGTCATCTGCTGTCTTTCACTGACATGGTGGGTGCTGTGTAACAGACTCCATCCTTTTCTCACACCCTCTCTCTCTCTTCTAGGAATGTGCTGGCTTCAGTCTAGACACATGATCCCCATCTATCCTCTGTCCAAGGATCTAAAAAAAATCAACCCCTGTAAATCCTGGATTTTCAAATTTTTAAAAAAGTGAATTGACAAAAAACATTTTATGTAGGTCATATATTGTTCCTGTTTTTAAAAATTGAAACTGTATTTTCAGTTAAATCAATATTATAATGTATCTTCCTTATGTTTATAAAAAAAATCACCATTGTTTGGGACATCAATATATCTGGGATATGTATATGCTCTTGTATCAAAATTTCTTTTGACATTTCTTTTGAGCTGTACCTCTATTTACAGTGGTTGAGACTGTTATCTTATAGGTATGTGTATAACTGCCTATAGTATGAATCATGATATGTGTGCTTTACCAAGTCTTCATTCACTCTTGATTCGGCAGATTGTGATTCAGCTCCAACAAATATAATCCCACTTTTTGCTGCTGGTACAGTCATGCTGTTGTTATTTGACTTCAAGCTGGTCATGTTTAGTTCTTATTTGTGTATATGTATTGTTTCGTGCCTTCTTGTTTTATTTTGAAAATATTAACTTTCCTCTCGTTTCAGGTGGCTTGCCCTTCCCCTTGTTTCCCACTGGTCTGATTGTCTTCCCCACCCTGATTTTTTCCACCTGTTCCCCTAATCCTGGCATGTATAAGAGTCCGCGTCTTCCCCTGTCTCATGCCAGTTTGTCGTGTCAGTTTTTGTCTGGTCACTAGCATCCATGTCCTTGCTCTTGCTCTTGCTCCTTGAGCTGGCTTTTTTTGGTAATTTATTGATTGTCAGCTTCTAGAATTTCTTTGTTACTTTGTTTATTCATTAAGAACCTATTTTTCCTCAAAAGAGTGATTTTTGTTAGAAGAATTTTTCCCTCTACACAGCAGATTTTTGTTTCTAGTATTTTCCTCGTCAGAGTTTTTATTGCCAGATTGTTTTTCCTCGATCACGTGATTTTGTGTTAATAAACTCTTGCTATATTTAAGATCCTGTTTTTGAGTCGTGCTGTTGGGTTCACCGATCGGCCTTGTCATCAAGCACCTCAATCTGACAAGACTTGAAATGAAGCATGATGATCTGTTAAGTGAGTTCTACTTTATATTGCATGAATGTATGTTTCCAACTGTCTTTAAATGTAAAAATTGATGTCTAAAGCTGTCTGTCTATAGTCTGCCTGTAAACCTTGCTTGCTATGAATCCCGGAACTGGGCACATTATTCTAACCTGAGCGCAAGCAGCCCCTACTCTATTTACCAGCAGTACCCACAGGCAGTGAATCATATCCACAGGACAACTCAAAACAACTATTGGTGTAGACCTAGTCAACGTTATTTCTTTCAATAATTGTAGTTGTTTTTAACAGAAAATCTGTTAATAACAAGCCCCAGAGTGTTGGCTGAGGTGCCTCTGCCCTGAAAGTCCAAATAGTGGCACTGGAGAGTTAATTCATTAACATTAACATGGATGAGGCTGGAGGGGAGATAAGATACATCTAGCCATTAACTGGTGACAAAGCAGGCACCATATATGTCTTTCAAATCAGTCATCAGCAAAATTCAATTGCAGTAGCTGGGTTTTAAACTACAGAGGGCAGCCGCTATGTGTATTTATAATCGTATTCAGAATTTAAATACCTTGTGCTCAACTGTCTGGATTTGGATTTGGGTCTGAACCAGTCAACAGCACCACTAAATACCCATATTCACTGGTTTTCAATTGAAAACAAGTGGTTTGGAAATTTGGTTACTCTTCTCTTAAAGTCATATAGTCACTGACATCTAAAAATTGTCAAACTCATTCAGTGAAGCTGTTTTAGGTCAGTTAAATCAATCATTTTTAATTTCATGGTCATGTGAGACCTGAGATAATAATACACTCTGAATAGCAGTAGAGGCTAAAAGTGTGCCAACAGAGCAAGGGTTCTTACTGCTGGCCAGTCAAATCAAAACAGCTCAGTGGTGTTGGTTTGTGGGACAAAGTCACAGAGCTTTGTTTGCCCAACACTGTACTGTACACAATATATGTATGTTTTAACTTATCTTCATTGAGCTCACTTGTTTTCCTAGGGACAGATTCCCCTCACTTCAGTGGGTGGGAGAATAAAATCAATCAATCAATGACAAATTGAGGAAAATGGAAGTTAAAGAAGAGTTGAAGAGGCAACCATTGTTGAGGAGGGGTAGAAAAGATTAGTAAGGGTGAAGTTAGGATGGCTTTGAAGAGGATGAGTGGGAAGGCAGTTGGTCCTGACCTGTGGAGGTATGGAAATGTCTGGTTTGTTTAACAGGATCTTAGAGAGTGAGAGGATGCCTGAGGAATGGAGAGATGTGCAGAGTTGTGGAAACTACAGAGGTATCAAGCTGATAAGCCATACATTGAAGTTGTGGGAAAGAGTAGTGGAAGCTAGGCTAAGGGGAGAAGTAAACATTTGCGATCAGCAGTATGGGTTTGTGCCGAGAAAGAAAACTACAGATGCGATATTTGCCTTGAGAGTGCTGATGGAGAAGTACATAGAAGGTCAGGAGGAGCTGCATTGTGTCTTTGTAGATCTAGAGAAAGTGTAGGACAGGGTACCAAGAGAGGAGCTGTGGTAGTGTATGAGGAAGTCTGGAGTGGCAGAGAAGTATGTTAGAGTGGTGCAGGATATGTATGAGAGCACTAAGACAGTGGTGAGGTGTCCTGTAGGTGTGACAGAGGAGTTGATGGTGAAGGTGGTACTGCATCAAGGATCAGCTCTGAGCCCCTTCTTGTTTGCTGTGGTAATTGACAGGTTAACAGATGAGGTCAGGCAGGAATCTCCATGGACTATGATTTTTGTGGACAACATTGTGATCTGTAGTGAAAGCAGGGAGCAGGTGGAGAAGAATCTAGAGAGGTGGAGGTTTGCTCTGGAAAGAAGAGGCATGAAGGTTAGCCGAAGCGAGACTGAATACGTGTGTGAATGAGAGGGACCCAAGTGGAACGGTAAGGTTACAGGAAGCAGAGGTACAGAAGGTGCAGGACTTTAAGTACTTAGGGTCAATAGTCCAGAGCAACAGGGAGTGTGGAAAAGAGGTGAAGAGGGGTGTGCAGGCAGGATGGAATGGGTGGAGAAAGGTGTCAGGTATGTTGTGTGATAAAACAGTACCAGCAAGATTGAAAGGAAAGGTTTACAGGACATGGTGAGACCAGCAATGTTGTATGGTTTAGAGACAGTGGCTTTGGGGAAAATTCAAGAGGAGGAGCTGGAGGCAGCAGAACTGAAGATGTTGAGGTTTTCTTTGGGCTCAACCAGGTTGGATAGGAATGAGTACATTAGAGGGACAGCTCATGTGAGATGTTTTGGAGAAAGGTTAGAGAGGCCAGGTTGAGATGGTTTGGGCATGTTCAGAGGAGGGATAGTGAATATATTGGTTGACGGATGCTGAGGTTAGAGCTGCCAGGCAGGAGGCCTAGAGGAAGACCAAAGAGGAGGTTTATGGATGTAGTGAAGGAGGACAGGAAGGTAGTTGGTGTGAGGGAAGAGGATACAGAGGATAGGGCGAGATGGAAGCAGATGATTCACTATGGCGACCCCTGAAGAGAACAGCCGAAAGGAAAAGAATAACAAATTTTTGATATCCTCCACTGGAGCTGACATGAAAACAATTTTGATTCAGCAAAATTCTGCCATCTGTCAACCAGATGAAGGCCTTCTGGCCAGACACTGTCCTCTCAAATTTGCAGTAGCTGCTGCTGACAGGCAGGTGCTTCTCTGGACAGAGATAATGAATGCAATTCACAGCCAATCTGTATTAAAATAAAAATTTATAAAAATTAAACTGTACTATGATGGTCTCAGTGACTGATACACCATCAGAGCATTAATGACTAAGTCACTGGTATGCTTGCTATGCAGACAGCAAATGATTTGCAATGCTATCGGCTTTGTCCTGTTGCCGTGAGCTGCTGGAACATATGAGAGAGCTCAGTGACAGAACTACACTGCAGTCTATGGGAACCTGCTAGCGATGGAATGTGGCGATGCAGACAAACTCAGGAATCCTAAACATGCAGCTTACCTGAACAGCACAGCCAGACAAAATTAATACACCGAAGAACTAACAACAGCACACTGCCTTACAGACCTCCATCATGTCATGTTCATAAGAAATGGCCAAAAACATGCACTCCATGAATATGCTGATGTGCTGGTGTAGTATCTGGTGCCGAACAAGTGTAGCTGCTGTTAACTGTCCCAAGAAGCCAGGAAGCCAGGGTGGCTGTGTGAATGTTCTAAGGAAGCATAGACCAAAGTAGAGCGTTTACCACTAACCTGTGCAGATTACTAACAGGTTCTCCAACTCAGTGACATGGCCACCGACAGCTGTATTTTAAGAAATGTAAAATTAACAACACAATAAGCATAGTCAGATGCATTACTGGGGCCAGAGCAGGCAACATTCAATCAAATTAAAAAGTGCTGGCTAAGGGTAAATGTAAATACGATAAGACTGTTATTCAAGTATCCACTTACGCCAATTGGAGGTCACCAAAATTAATGTTGAGCTGGTGTCTAAATTTGTGAATCCATCCATTACTGGACATTGTCTTCATCTGGGCCTCTGCCAAGATGTATAGTGATGACATGTTTAGCTGCATGTGGGGTTGTCCAGCAAATGATATGTGCTACATAGATAATTGGCAGACTTTCTGGGGAAGACCTCATCTGAGATGGAGAGACAGCGTTCAAACAACTTTGGATGGGGCAGCTGTTATATCTAGAAATCTAACCGAGTATTTTAATAAACCAAAACCATGAAAACCCAGAGCTGAGACCAGGAGGCAGAGTTGTAAGCCTACATGCCTCTCTTTCCTTCTTTTTCCCACCTAAAACTGCTTCAAGACTGTGTCTGCCTGCCAGCCACTTAACCTAATTAAATCAAAAGTGAACAGAGGGTAGCTATGTATACAAAACAAATCAAAATTCTACTGGCTTCCACCAGAATGGATATAAACACACACACACTGTTGTAACCACATTTGCGACCTTGTTCTGACAAATGGCATTAAAACTGAACATATTTTTTCCCACACAATCCCATGATATGAAATCATTATTTAGTAAGATTTAATTTCATATTAACTGACCACAACCAAAATTTCCTACACAAGATGTCTATCTCACAGTGTTGTAGCTAAATTTAGGGAAGTGGTACCATATGTATTCAATTCAATGCCCTGCCTCAATTTCACAGATTTACTGTCGCAAATTGATCATCTTGATGACAGTGCTTTAGTATCACAGCAAAAGACAGCTGACCCATCACCCCAGGCGGTTGATTTTTTTCTTGTATGGTTAATTTATTTATTTAGATGTAAACGTAGCAGTGTGTAACTGTAGTAGAGAAGTACACAGAGGTCACACAGCAGTCCTACATGAGGATGGACTGCAAGTAATAGAAGTGTTGATGAAACAACATAATTACTACTACTATAACTGTACTACTACAAAGATAATAATAATAATAATAATAATAATAATAATAATAATAATAATAATAATAATAACAATAATAATAATAATAATAATAATAATAATAATAATATTAAATTGTGGCAGTGTGTGAGGAAGTGGATTGAGGGGGGAGTTTACTGTCTGCATTCACAGAAAAGGAAGACAGGACGATAGAAAAGAGAAACAAGAAAGCAAAAAACTGCCTATTGCACCACAGGTAAGAAATGGTTCAGAGCTCAGCTGAGCTCACTTGAGCCAGGCCTAACTAAGCTTTATCAAACAGGAAGGTTTTAAGACTACTCTTAAACAGGGAGACGGTGTCTGCCCACCAAACTCTGGAGCTCTTTTCACAGGAGGGGAGCTTGATAGCTGAAGGCTCTGCCTCCCATTTTACCTTTAGAGACTCTAGGAACAACAAGTAATTCTGCATTCTGTGAGCAAGGTGATCTAGAGAGCTAAGAGCTCATAATAACTCAATGCCAAGTGAAACTGGCATTACTAAAGGATGATTCAGGGCTCCCCTCACCTGTCATGCAAACCCATACAAAACATATCCCCTGTGGTATAATAATGAGGGACATACTGACTGGTGGAGGTCACCTGTCTTATATTGTGGAACATTAAACATGTTACAGCATGTCTCTCTGAATGGGGGCTGTTTCCTTTTAAAGTCTTTCACAAAGTCTGTGTAAAGATAATATGTGTGTTTAAATTCATGTGCATACTATGTCCAGTTGGTTTTGCTAGGATATTTTACTCTGTGTGTGTGTAGGGGAGGGTGCCTCTGCTCCCCAGAGGCAGCATTGACTTCATTGGTTGGAATTTGTTTTTTGTAGCTACTCTCTTCTCCCCACTCCACCTGCTGTCTGGGAATGTTAACCAGCTGTGGGAACACACACACATACAGACACACGTTTCTGTTACTTCAAAGGATTTTACATTGCCATGCATTTATTTCTGTTTTGACTTTATTTCCTAGTGACTTACCCTAACCCTGACCTCTACTTGCCTAACCCTAATCCAAAATCAGATGAGTCCCAACAGTATGAGTAGCTACACAGATTTTTGTCCCCACAACATGAGTAAAACATGTCCCGGCACACATACATACATGCACGCTCACACACAAGAGTATGTGCATTTACAGTTACATAGAAACCAAATCAGTTTGTTGTTAAAGATATGACTGCATTTTTTGCTGAACCTTAGTGATCATAGAGATAGACACTAAACAATGTACTTACATTATAGACTGTTCCTCAATACAGTGTGTGTAAAAGTGTTGTTTAATTGAAGTTACTGTTGAACATCTGCATCTGAGACATTTCATGCCACTGAACTATAGAAGGTTTAAATAACACGTTTATATGATTTAATATTACCCACACATACATATGAAAACCTGCATTTTTATTGCTGCCTTATGTATGTGTGTATACTGTATATCTTATTTTTATCTTTGCTTTTTTTAATTTTTATGCTTTCTTTGTGTTTATGTGTATGCATGTGCACTCTGGTACATGTGGTAGATAAATTGTGTCAGTGTTGTCTCCACTGCACTGCTTGTTTTTACTGCTCATCAAGCAACTGCCTACTGAATATACAAACACATTCCTGTGCAGTTGAAACAGGTGTGCACAGCTACTGGTAGCTTGGTTGGAAGGCCAGAGCCTCCACAGCAGTATTATAACATTCAAACATGGGTAGACTGTGTGTTTTCCATCATGTGGCAGTGACTGAACATGAAACTCAGCTCTTTGATCCCAGCGCCGTCCCTCACTGTTTCTATTAACAAAATATTATCTCAAATTATAACCAGGTTATTCTGAGAGAATCTGTTTCAGAGTCACCCTTATATAGTTAGATCAGTTAGTCGAATAACACAATGGACTTTTAAGTTTGACTGATTGTCAGAGAATTGTATCACCACTGCTAAAGGCTCATGAAAACCAGCTCTCACAACATAATACCTGTTGTCCCCTCATATACAACACAAATACTATGCATGTCACATTATGTGTTTGTGTCAAATCTGAAAGCTGACAGCTTTGGTTCTGTATTCTGACTATCGATCCACCCAGCAACACATCCCATAGTAATAGGGAATATCAAGTGCTATCATGCATATCATGTCAGAAAAGAGGTGGACAGGGAGGACAAATGGACTTTCTGTATAATGAAAACAAAAGGTGGGAGGACTGTCATTTCCATTCTGAAACAGAAAGCCTGATAATAAGGAGTTTTAATAATCCAGAAGTAAAAAGTAAAAGCATGGCATGTTTTTCTGCATCATTTTTAGACAAGATGGACTTTTTTTGCAACATTACCTATGTGGAAAAAGACAGATATTCAGATTTGTGTAGTAAAGAAGAGTAGCTACAATTGTTCACAATATTTTCATCAGCTCTATCGGGTGGCAGAATGATATTCAGTGAGCACTTACTCATAAAGCAATGGTTTAGTTTGTGACCGGAGTACTACCTAAAAGTGTGTGTTCGAGCATCACTGTTGGGGATCATACATGGGTGCCACAGATCTGAACACTGCCCACTCTCTGTGGTGTTGAAGGGCTTAGACTCTCATTAAAGGATACCTGTTTTTGTGAGTCTGCCTTACATTTCTCTGCGTGTGTTTGTCTGCATGTGGGATTATTGCCAACGACCAAGCCATTGTTGCTGTGTGGTGTGAAGAATGACTCATAAAGCACACAAAGACACATTAACACACACTAATACAACTTTAAAAACAGTGCTGATAACTTTATGGTGTGCATTACTGTAGTTAAAAAAACATGTTGTGATGCCTAACTACAGCAAACCACTGGATAATTATAATTAGGAGAGATGGCTTTCATGGCACTTTGGAAAAGGCAGCTCTCAAATATGGAAATTTGGCTAAATTTATTAGTGAAGCAAAAACATAACAACACAAAGTCGAAACATAGAAGCAGAGATGAAATCCTACACACTTCCTACACACACAATCCTACACACTAAAATAACTAAAACCATCCCACAGCAATAACAGCAAAATAGTAGAATTAAATCTGAACTATTAAACATCATATCTTTGACATAAAAATGACACTATGGTAAACAAGTACAAATCATCTACTACTGTGGTACTACCATAGCGGTGGATGACTTGATTTCAGTTTATCACATTGATTTATTCTGTTTTACTGAAACTTGGCTCAGTGTAAATGTTAGCAGAAGTCTCCAGAAATTGCAGGACACAAATGCAATCCTAATTATCCAAGCATTTAGGGACAGTGCCACTAGTACATAGTTTGCTGCATGTCTGAGTTGGCTAAGCAAGTACTGGTGAATAGGTGCTGGGGTAGCCAGTTGATGTGGATAGGAAAGAAAGACCACAGGTACTGGTGGACAGGAGAACAAAGGCAGTGGTTTGACATCATTGTAATATGGCTGGAGTGAGGGACAGAGAAGCAGAGAATCAACAGTTACTGACTGACAGTGGCAACTCATTGTCGTGCTGATGATAATAATGTAATCATGTTTATGGTAATTGGACCAGAGGGAATACGCTACTCACATGTGTCACTGTGTTTAACAGTGTTCAATGAGCGTCCATAGCTTTTGAATGAACCCTTGTCCTGTGTCCACAGGATATGCATTAAGACATACATCAGCACATTTTTTCCAGTTTGCTAATAAACTCCACTGGCCAGCTGTTTTAAGAATACACTTGTCAGAAGTTATCACAGTGTTCTGTTTCAGAGTGTCCTGTTCCTGTTGGATGTAAACTTTCAAGTAGAATAGACTCAATCTCATCACTTATTGGACCTAACTAAATTTGTTATAGTTGTAATAATCCTAATTGATAATAATAAGTTTGCCAATATCTTTATTTGTCAACTAAAATTATAACATAGTTACTAATCACAATTATATAGTTATTATACATAAAAATAAATTGCAATATGTTATTTGATATCTGAAATTATGAGTCTTAAACATCAAACATAAGACATACTCTGGCTCCAGTAGTGATCAGTTCACCTGTGACTCTGTACTTACTGTACTGTACTTACCACAATACATTTTACCACAGTCAACTTTTTTTTCAACCTCCACTCACATAGGCTCCTTTCCTTTAACTTGCACAGATGCATGCAAGTGTTTGAGCGTGTGTGTATGTGTAAGCATGTTTTCATGGAAATATGATATTTTTCATATGACAGCTTATGTTGCTAGGGAACATGCACTAGATCAATGTATGTGGTGAAGGCTGCCCTGGCAACCATGGTAATTCCCCAATTGTTGTAATAGTGGTTCTTGTTAGTATTGAAACAACATGAAAGGTCTGCTTTTGGACACATCAATAGATATTTTTTAAAGGTTAAACTGCATTAGCTCATCATTTAATATCCAATTAAACTGTCATCTCAGCAGGCTGTGTGATATATATCTGCTCTAAAGACATGCCAGGACTCCTCCATCTGCAATCTGCAAAGTCAAAGAGAGACTTGAGTAAGAACAATTAAGCAGTGGATTTCCAATATTGCACAGTCTGTCTCTTGCGTACACACATCATTTACTTCTCCTCTTAAGTATATAATAGTGAGGCAGGACATTTTTCAAGAGACAAAGATAATTGTACTTTGTTCCCATAGGGTTGTGAAATGATGGGGAATGTATTGCTCCAGGCAGCAGGATGGGCTGTTTTGACTTTCTAGGTGCTTTGTCAGAGTTACAGCTGTGTTTGACAATATAAAAACAAGGCAATTAGAAAGCTACTTAGACCCAATGTCTGAGGGAACTAACTTCTTTTCTAAACTAATTCTTTTCATCATTTCAAGATTTTGAACATTTAGCTCTTCATTGAGAGCATGAGAGGGATCTTTTAGAATATGGGAGAATTTACATTATATTATCAAGCGGAAGGAAAACAATGAGACACAGGTGCAAGTCCATGAGGTTAGCATCAGAATCTGAATCAACAAAAACAGAGTGATTTAGAGAAAGAGTCTGAAAGATGAGTATTACTGAGGGCTGCAAATGAGTAGGGCAAGCAAATGATAAAAGTGGGGCTGAGAAAAGCCCTTACTTTGGCCCAGGGTGCAGACATTCTCACAAGAGTGGAGGCAATGAAAAGTCCCTTTTGTGCACAGTGTATGAAGGAGCCTTCACGTCACTGCCATTGATGTTCCTCTGCATCAAGTGCATCCAAGCTGCATGGGTTTTTTGTTCTTCAAGCATCATCCAGTAGGGTGGCAGAGAATTGCCCAATCTGGTCTGGTCCCTCTCTTTCTCAAACATCTCCTCTTAATGGCTAAGATGATGACAGTGTTGAGGTCTGCAGGGGCATGTAGAGGAGCAAGCTTCAGGGGATTGGAGAGAGGTGTCAAACATAATGGCCTGGTTCTAATTTCTTTCCACCACCAAGCTGTCAGAACTGTGCCAAAATCAGTTTGCTGGAAGATTTGGGTGAAAGTCTTTATGAAAAGTAGTGAAAGTTGCACATAGGAGACCTCCTATACTATGTTCAGCCATAGCCCAGGCTTTGGCTCAGCCCATCTGGCAGATGATGGTTTTACACCACCTTAGCTTGGTGTGTTGGGAAGGCCACCACATGTAGCTGGAAATGAACATCACATTTGTTCCATGAGGTACTTCAGCTGGGAACCAACATGTAAGAGTCATGCCATCAGCTAGTCCCCTCACTTCTTACGAGAGGAGACAAATTTGCTCAACTTGCATGTCATGTGTATAGCATGTGTGCTTGTACCAGTAGCAGCGAATCTACCAAATCTGTGTCTGCTGAGTTCAAGATAAAATGGCACAGAAGGAACAGAAGGATGACAGTGAGATACAGATGCAACACATTAAGACGAGGTGCAACACACAGGAAGGCAGGAAGTGCAAGACCTGAAACGAGAAAAATAGCGATTAACAAAATAAACAGGAAACATTAGGGAAACAGAAAATACTGAAATTCTGGGACGAGACATAATATTTCACTATTTTGCTAATGTTGAAGTGGACATTATGTGGCACTAGTTTGGTTTGACTTGGTAACAAGAAGGGTATACACAACATGCAAACAAAATACAGACAGACATTTAGCTAAAAGCATTACAGACATTTTGTGGTGACAGTGTGTGTGATACACCTTATCTCTGCTACCTTACTTCTGGTCATGTTCATCTTTGTGCAGTGTGCTGCAGCTTGGTATAGCAATGCCCCTTTAACAAATGAGACCAGATCATTTAGTGGCATATTGTGTACATGTGCCACATGAAAATCTTCCTCGGTACAATGAAAACATGGTATGGAATTTCATTAAGATGGACATACTCTTAATAAACCAAATTTACCTGAATGAATTAGTGAAAGGTTATTCTTTGATAAAAGTTTAACCATTCTTAATCTTATGTGACAGCTTCAGACCGACATCTGAGCACAACATGGAAAACATACACTCTTGTCTGTACAGTATGGAGTCAAGTGGAATTAGATTTTGACTTCTTGCCCTGGTCAGCATCTGACTGGCTTCTTATCTATTGTGAAATCCCAGACTTTAGAGTAAGGCTTCACTTGCCATTGGTTTACTAACAATGACTCATGCAGAAACAGATTAAAACTGCAGATTAAAATTGGCATAAAGGCTGGAGATCTGTATGGCTTCTTCATGGAAAAAAGACCACATTATGATTTCTGAACAGTCATCATCAACATACATATAACAACATACGTATAATTGTTAGAGAAATACTGTTGTGTGTGCTTAAGGTAAGCAGGGGAACTGTTTGCTCTGTAAAGACAGTGTATCTGGACATCATTTGCCATAAATCAGATTTCTTTAGGAGGAATTAGAATCAGAGCCCATGCAACCACGTGTTTCTGAGTTTTGCTAGGGGCAACCAGGGGCATTCTGGAAATAATAGCACAGCTGTATAATGTGCTGGCATATCTCTAATTTAGTTGACATGACAAATTGAGTTTACAGAAATTACCTGCCAAATTCTGTTATGTGTGAACTGTTTGATGCCTTATGTTGTTGCTGTAAACAAACATGGAGACACACACACACACACACACACACACTGCTTTAAACCACATGTGTGTGGCACACACAGTTAAATGTTGTTGGTGCTATGGTGACCAAATGTTTTTGTTCCACTTGTATGTCTGTAAAGCAAATTTTACACTGCACAAAAAAACAACAGACACCCGCTAACATCTGGCATTAATGTGAATGAGTTTGTGAGTCAAGATCCAGATCTTGCAAACACTTAAATGAGTTATGTGTATCACCTGATGGTTGTTATTGTTTTGAGCCTCTTGTCTTTGTCTTTTGTGTGTCTGCTTTGATTGTCACCTATGTCTCATTTGTTGCCTGTTCAAATGTGTCCTGTTAGTCTTTCCTTCACAGTGCACATATCTTGTGTCAAGCATCATTCACTGATTTAAGTCCTACTGTACTGTCAAGGGGGCATCCTGGGCTTTCTTGTGATGTCATAGTTTTGGGGGTGTGGCTAACTGAGCACATAGATTTCCTTTTCAAAATGGTGGGTGCCACAGCATCACCATCCCCACTGCAAGAATCATACCCATCAAGTATTTACTCAAGTGTGTGTTGGGTAAATACTTTTTGATATGCATGATTTTTTTTTGTTTCCTTTGTTTAACATGATTCTGTCTAACCTTTCCGAGGCTGGTTTGTTTGTCCGAAGGTTAAAGGTCAGCCAGCCTCAAGACCAGTTGACTGAAGGGACTCCTTTCTATGTTCAGCTCTTGGCAGGTAGAGGCTTTGTAACAGTAAAAGATCCACTCTTTCTAATAGGGATCCAGAATTTTATGGATCTGTTTTGAATATTTTCATGTAAAGAGTATTGGTCTTGAAAATGGTATGGAAAGCCAGTTTTTTCTTCTCTCTGTCATTCTTCTTATTCTCCCCCTCTTTCTCATTCTTATCAGTATCTCTCTCTGTCTCAATATCTTGCTCTTCGTATTCTCTGTCCCTCTCCCTCTTCCTCTCTCAACCATTCCCTCCCCCTCTCTCTTCCTCTCTTTGAGTACTTCTAATTGTAGCACAGCAGTGTGCCAAGCCAGACAATGAATGGACTGCAGCGTTCTGCCCCCTCCTCTAACTATGGCTTTACTTGCCTGTCCTTTAACCATCAAACACTGCGCCTGGTTTCCTACAAGGCTTTGGAGTGAGGGAACATGAAAGGAAGGAGAATAAGACAACTGACGTCCCCACTTCTCCTCTAGATGTGGTAATACATGGGTAGGGCTGGAGGCTGCTAGTAATTGGTAGCTTGGTGTCTAAAGAAGGATTCTCCAACTAAAAAACCTCATGGGAGGTCTTTAATTTAAGCTACTAAATATGCTCCTCGCCCCCACCCCCCGCTTCAAGTGAGGATGCATGTAATACAGATGTTTGTGTTTCTTTTTGTGCATACTCTGCACATGCACTATACCCTCACATGCATGTGCTGCACATATAAGTAGTTCAACATTCAGCACTTTTGGCCCTTTGCTGACTCAAGGTTCTATGTTGAGTTCTATGTTTGGTATTGTCTCAAAGCAGTTGTGTGTGCAAACACACACAACTGCAGTGTGTAATGTAATGCACAAAACAGTCTTGATAGTTCAGGGGTGGACATTGCTGTAGCCTAAAAAAATGCTAAAATAAATCTGCTTTAATATCATACAGTGGGCTATACTTGTATGGTTGATCAAATGATCTGCTCCAAACTCAAAGATATGGCACACCTGTAGTTGATATAATTTTGTGCCAAACAAATGCTGGCTGTGTACAGAGAATATATGCCGACAATTAAAACAACACAAATTAACCAGGAATGTAAAAGTGTGTGTGTGTGTGATAGAAGTGTCTACCACCATGAAGCACTCAGGCACATTTCAGTACTGGGTAAGATGGTGCAAGGGGAGTGAAAACAAAGGAGAACCCAGTATATTTGATAAAGAGTAAAGAGGGAGGTGTCTGCTCCAGGTCAACAACCAATTGTGCCCAAATATATAGGTCATGAGCTGTTCTCCTAACTTAGGGGATCAGATCCTGCCCTAATTATTTCGCAAGTCTGCCAAAAACTGATGTCAATATGGATGCTGTTTTAGCTGTGGCAGGGGTAATTAACAATTAGCAGGAAAGTCCTGCAGACATGTCCACAAGTCTACTATTGTCCCTATCACAAAAATTAGCAGTGGCTGTGCATGGTCCAATAGGTGACATGTGGATAAACTGTGTGGGGGGTTTTTAAAACATGCTACTATAATTCTGGATTTTCAAAAAAACCTTACAGTATAGACTAAAGCCCCTTACACTGTACAAAAACCCCACTAACACCTGCTAACATCTGGCTTTTGTGTGCTTTTTGTGCAATCAGCATTCAAACCCACGTCAAATGACTCTGCAGTAGTCATGAGTGTTTATCAGCTCCAGCTCCACTCAGTAGTGATGAAAACACAACATGACAAGCACAGACATTGGCTTGTAAACAGATGATTAACCAGGCACATTAACACTGTTTACAGTCTGTGGAAACAATGGTGATTTTGTACTTTATATTGCACAAGATGCAGCACTTGCAGGACTGAGATACGTATTACTTTCTGCAATAAATCTTTTATGGCATGGTCATGTCATAAGTTATGATGATGGATATAATGTACCAGAAAAACACAGCAAGGTAAATATGTCTAGCTCCAATGTGAAAAGAATCAGTCACCTATTCTTTGCAGGTTCACAGGTTTAAAAAAAAAATCTGTTTATATATTTTTGATGTAAAAAGGATCTAAGTGTCCAAAAGATGTTGATCTGGGTTGTTTGACTTTGAATCCATCATATTTCACTTTTAGTGTTCCTATCTGATAAAATAGAGAAAATAATCTTTAGTTATTTAGTGAAATTACAGAACAGACACTGTGTCCTTCTATCCACATACATATATGTCCTTCTGTGTGTTGGGCCTCATATGCTTCATGTTAAGTCAAGGGCAGACTCACATCATGTCATGAGGTCCTACTAAGGCCTGTAGGGACACACACTAACAAATGGTACCAAATTAAATGAAGGAACCTAAAAGCAGACTCCAAAATAGCTTGTTCACTTCACATCTTCACACCAGTAAAATAATTTAGCAGACTAAAGACACCACAAACCCTTGAAAGGTTCTAGTTCTCTGCTTCAAATTCAAGAAGAATACAAAACACCTGAAGCATTCCCAAAACCTTGCTTCCAGTAGTATCACCACTACAGTAAAAAGCATACATATACATATATTACTGCTAATTAAGCCATGAAATCTCACTTGACATTACTGTACGTAAAGAATATTTTATAAAGAATACTTTCAACCTTCAAGTAAAGAATGATTACCTTGTTTTTCAATTCTACAACATCATTTGGCAGAGGCCTTTATCCAAAGCGACGTACATATAGAATAAGTACAACACAAGCAAAGATCTGGGAAGGAAAAGGAACACGGACAAGTGTCCAACAGGACCAAGGTGTTGTGTTAGTGCCGATGTCAAGTCCATAGTTGTTCTGTTTTTTGTTTAGTTTCTTTGCAACCTACCAAAAATCAAGTGCACAAAAAAGAAACACAAACAGTAACACATCCTGCTAGCTGTGCTTTTTAAGGACGTATTAAAATGACACATGCATTGGCCATTAGCTAATGTTTGTAAAATGCATGTGTGTGGCAAATGTGTGTGTGTTATTTAGCTTGTTTCTGCTGTTGACACTTAGCTGACATATGTTTGTCTAAATGCACTTGGGTGCTTTGGTAGATCACAATGTGTGTGGCAAGTACATTGGGTTTTACCTGTTAAAAACGTCCAGTGTCAGTTCAGTGGACAAACTATGCACCACATCTGTGTGCACTAGAAAAGTAGTTACTGTGGCGCCTCACACACCCTAAGATCTGTGTGCTTTTTATGCATTCATCTCTTCTTCTCTTGGATTAAACACACATACACAGCCTGTGCCTGCCTTGTTGCCTGTAGCTTGTTTCCTGTAGCTTGTTGTCTGTAATGGTTTATAGTTTGTGGTTTAAAGAATAGAAATTTGTTGTGGTTTAATTGTTAAATTGAGATTGCTAATCTTAATAAATTCGGTACCTTACATTATGCTTTAAACATTTCAAGAGAAGTTAGATTGTTAAATGCCTGTTGTGGTAATGAGTATTTGAAAGAATCAGGGCTCTACTACCTCCATTCTGGGTTAACCAGTCTGACACAAGGCAAGACCAGTTAGCCACACGTCACACCTCAGTTATCTTCAAATAGTGTACCTGTATTGAAGAGGATAAGACAGAGAAATAGTTTAATCACATGGATCCGGATCGTGACTGCCAAATGTTTATTAATTTTCAGAACTGTACACATTTAAACACCAGTTTATTTGCATAATGTCCTTTTAAAATGAAAAAAAAAGCTAAATTAACTCCACTGACTAAATGCTCATTATTTAATTATATAAAAGTTAAATAATTTAACGAACATCATGCAGCACATGTCCAAGGGGCTATCATTCTGTATACTTTTGACACTAACAATGTGATTCCTTTTATCATAACACAGAAACCAACATCAAAGTGGAACACAAACATTTGCTCACCATAGCACTAACAACATTTAACCCCTAAACGTGTCTCCAACGCCCTCCCCCACATACATGTAAATACCAATGCTTACACACTTTAAGAAAGTGCTCCCTTTAATAAGAACTGTCAGCAGCCACCACATCTCTGTGGCATATTCTGTTTAGTGTGCGTGTGTGTGTGTGTGTGTGTGTGTGTGTGTGTGTGTGTGTGTGTGTGTGTGCATGTGTGGACCTTGGGGGGTCTTGCCTCAGGCCACATTATAGCTCCTCAACACAAGTGATCTCTTAAGTAATAGTAGGGCTTGTAGCAGCTAATAGCTGTGTCTCTCTAATGATGTCTCCACTGATCTGAGTCAGTGTTGCTATTTTGAGAAAAATGTGGCTTCTTCACCACCCACCTCTGTCTTTACAAGGTGCCACTGGTTGACACTGACTCTGTGAGGTGAGTGTGGAGGTGAAGTGAATCGGGGTTCGTGATGATGAGAATGCCTGCGCTAATTGAAGGTCATCTGACATCTGTTTAGGTTTGGTTTGCTGACTGAGGATCCCTGCTGAGGTGTTGAAGGTTTGTGGTTTAATAAATGACTCTCTAGAGTTTATATTTTAGCTTTATGCCAGACACACAGCAGCACAATGGCTCTTATCCATTTCTCTTCCTTTTCTTCCCCAAACTACCAAAAACCAAAACCTACCCACTAAATGATGTCTGCTGTCTAAAAGCAAAGCTGCGAATAAAGTCATACTACAAAGCTTTAATTAATTTTCAGACTGCTATAGATTGTTTTTTTTTTCTTTTAGTGGTTTTCTCAAAGATCTCTGTGTATACATGGTTTTATATATATCAGTAACGAGAACATTGTACCTACTAATGTAACTACTGAAAAGCCATAATGAAATCAGATGAGGTTAATCACAATGTACAGTGCAAGTATTTTGTTTGCATTTGAAAAATGTATTTTATTACAGAATTTCCACACACTTTGGCATCAAGTACCTGTAATACTTCCCTAGACATGCGTCATAGACAAGGTCAGTGGTTAGAGAAGTGAGGCCTCTAAGGTTAAGAGAGATCCTGAGTCATTACAGCATTCTTTCATTCATTACAGCATTACAGCAAGAGTTAGGATTCACAGAGTAGTTTTAATACAAAGTTAATTAATGCGCTTAAGAGTGATAATCAGAATGGAGACTTGTTCATCTATGAGTAGGCTATTATTGTAGCAAAACTACATAGATCAACTACATAGTACATAGATCTGCAAATGTGTCTGGAGATCTGCAAATTGTGTGGAGGTCTGCAAACGCGTGTAGAGTCTGCAAACATGTTTAAAGATCTTCAAATATTGGGCTATTATGGTAACAAAACTATTTACAAATGTAGACAAATCAGAATGTGTATATAAATATTAATGGCTGAAAAGTCTAAGTACTATGCTCCAAGAGCTGAAAATATGGATCAGTCCTCAGTTACAATTTAGAAAGCCTATTGATTGGCTGTCCCTTTTTCACATGAGTTTTGCTACTCTTCTGCCATGGTAGAGATCTGCAAATGCTTGTAGAGATCTGCAAATACGTGGAGACAGGCAGCAGCATGCATCAGCATCAGTCTCATTGACCACATCCAGCCCAGACGCAATCTCTGAGTTGCCCAGCAAAAAAAGAAAAAAAAGATGTATATGTATATGTATAAAATATTTAAAATATATTAATCAAATAACATAATGGATCAAATACATTGTTTGGGGGGGTTTTTCACCTGAACTGCTTAAAGAAATGGCTAAGGAGTCAGCCATCTTTCTTCCTTTTCATTTCTGTTGGCAGATGTGAACTGTACAGAATATGATCATTTACACAAATCAGTGTTTTCTCTGTGGTTCCACAAGTTGGCAAGTGCAAGCTAATATGAAAATATCTATGTGTCTGCAGTGGATCAATGACTGTGTGTCCCTGGAGGCTTCACCCATATCTATTATGAATGGCCACAGAATGAGACCAATAGACAATGTGACCGAGACAGAAGACGCTGACACAGCTGATTCTTACACTTAAACGAAAATCTAACCACCACATCCACAATGGGTCTATCAGATCCAAACAGACCATTTGCACAGACTGTAGATGTGAAAGATATCATTATGTTCATGTAGCAATGATGTCTTCATTTCTGTGGAAACATTGCTGAAAACATTGACCAGCAGTTTGCTGCTCTGTCCCAAACAGTAGCTGCAGCAGAGGCAAAAAGGTGACACCTGCTTTATGTGTCACTGAATTGTGTGAATTTGTCCATCCAACTAATACTGAGACTGAAGCAAAAATAACTTTAATAATAATTTAAATATTTTTTCTCCAGCATGTTTGCTGAAACAGAATAACATCCTGTGCAGTGTTGAAACCTGGTGTTGAAACCTGGTATTCTGCTCCGCACCATGAGGTTTAGCTACATGACTGTTTAGCAATAACATTATATGTTTTACAGCATGAGAGTAGATTTACAGGCTGCCAGAGAAAAAAGGCAATAATTGTATGCTTTAACTTGAACTTGCAGTTTAATGTTGGGGGGAAATGAACTATTAAATTGATTGAGATGTACTCAGTGTAGTAAAATCACCTTCATGACTGTTAAACTATGATTTAAAATAACTTAAAATAACTTGCTCAAAGTAAAACTAAAAGAAACTAATTTGTGTCAATTGATTAACTTTTAGAAAATCAAATTAATAACTGAAATATATTTGATAAACTCTTTACATGTTTTGCAATTTTGTTAATTTGTAAATTAACTAATAAATAAAGCCATCAAATAAATATAGTTTCTTAAATTTGTGCTTAATTTCAATGTATGTGTATCCATGTGTTACCACTGGACCCATAGTGTCAAGGCACGTATGGATTATCATTACTATATCACACTGAAGCAGACCAACTAATGCAAATGTGAGGCCAGCTAAAAGTTCCCTTGCACAGAGGAATAGAGAATGACATTGTAAAAAAATTAAACATTTGAATGCATATTTACTCACTTTTGTCTCTCAGAAATTTCAGACATATCATTTTGTATTTATTTTGTATTTTGTAATTTTTTTCTCATAAAATTTCAGCCTTGTAATCTAAAATAATTTCTTTATGTTGGTTAACCAACTAAGAAAGCATAATGAGGATATAATTTGGTTGTTTTTGGAGGTTTCAAGACAATGATTTGGTTATGATTTTTGTGATATTTACAATAAATGTAATTCTAACAATGCATGAACTGAGTATAGTGTAATACGTTGAATAAATAAACTTGATTTCATTCCTTTGGTGATCAATTTTATATTCTCTTGTGTATAATTTAGAGATATTGGAGTACCTCCAGAAAGACTTTCACGTTGCTCTAAGAATTCATTTTATTACCAAATTGCCACGACACATTGCTTCAATTTTATCTTGTAATTTCAGAGAACCTGTGGCATTACATTTTCTTACATTTACACAAAATTTACTGGTTGTCTACATTTGTTATGCAAGTCATGAGTTAAGACTAAATAAATATAATATAAACGTAGACTTGTAAGCAAGTATCAAGATGTCAGACATGTGGACAGACTCAGAAGCCCCAAGCCAGTGCATACTGATTATTATACATTATACACTTTTAAAACTAATGTTTAGGCTCAGGCTTTTTGGCTTACATTGTCAAGCCAGTTTCATTAAGTTACTACAACTTACATTCCAACGCAACTCAACACAGAAATTCACATTCAAATGATACACAAATATTAAGTTGATATAATTTCCAGCATTATTGTTTTAACACAACTTATGAAAATAATGTTTGCAATGTAGAAGGTTTATCTAAATTTGAGTTTTTATACTGCAACCATACATTTAATTAAATGGTTGTTATCAGTCCCTTGAATCACTTTTTAGAGTGTATGAGCCTTGAGCTGAGTCTGTGTCTGCACCAGAACTATTAAGAAGGATTAAGTATTTCTTCTTAGGCATATGCATGTGATAACAACACACCTAAGGAAATGTGTCAGTGGTGATGCAACACTATTTGATGGCTGTATAGTGGAAGCTGTAGTGCCTTTTGTGGCCAAATTTACTTAAAATGAAAATGGTATTAATACTGTGAAGCTCACAGATCGTATTATGTTTTAAGAGTCACTTAAAATGTTTTGTGTAGCCTCTTACCTGCGTCAACAGGCGATTTTTTATCTGTATCTGGAAGTGCTAGTTAGTGTGTAACTACACTCCGTTTTATACGTCTGTCTGTAGAGTCTTGAAGTGTGTGTTCCCCTGCCTTCAATCACTTGCAAACAGACATGAGTAGGTATAATGTTGGTGAATTTGCCCTCTTTCTGTCTGTGTCTATTACAGGTTTGAGGACACTGCATTCCTTTAATAACAATGCCCTCAGGTGACTGAATCTGTCATTGCACATACATTTACACATATACCAGAGCGACACCTACTGCATTACAGTGGAAGTATTTCAACCTCTGCTCCATATTGAACTACTGACATAAATACAAACATTATATACAATACATTTATATTTAGCTATATTGATGATGATAATAATAGTACATAATGTATTTTATATTTCTTCCTGTATTATCTTTATATCTTCTGTTTGGCCTATTTGGCTTTCTGTTGTTATATTGCTAGCCAAGTAACATGTTTTTGCTTTTTCTGTGAATAAACTAAATTTAAAATAAACATTTTTGATTACTATGGTTATTTCACCAAACTGCAAACAGAATGCCTCTATCAAGACACACATCTTTCAGAATTAAACTAATTGCAATCATCACAAGTTAATAATTATTTTCTTAGCTCACTTGGCTTTACAATTCAAAAAAGTCCAGTGATCACAATATAGATCACAAGGGATGTTTTATTAACATAAACATATCACTGAACAGTTGCTCAGTAACGAAAAGCAATCTGTAAACTGGATTATAATTGGGGGAAAAGTGACACGTGGTGTGAAAAACTGGTTGGCCGAAGACTTGCTTGCTTTGTTCTCTCAGAGCAAAGAGCCATCTCAGTCACCATCTCAGATGGGCCAAAGACATTTTATTCTGTCATTAATTTTTGGAGATTTCTGTGGTGGCACATTTTTTCCACTTACTGATGATGAAAATGGGCCTTTGTACCACACAACTCTAAGCAGATGTATGCCTTCATTCTTTCCATTAGGGAAATATACTAGAAAAGAAATGAACTATGCCTACCAGAGGACACAATGAACTAGGACCTAGTTTGTGAGAGTTATTTACATTCTAAAATACAACTTTTTAATGGTAGCAAATTCAGATGACAAGGCTGAAGAATTCACAAAAATCTAATGCATGTCAAAATGAGTGCCTTTAACATTTAGGTGTAATCATAGAAAGGGTGCATTTATGAGTCAGAGTTCTGTTTATTTAGGTTATAGTATGTCAGTGGAGAAAAATACAACTGATTTCCCAATTATAGCTTTTGGTTTTGTGGGATTTATTTTAATACTACAACTAAATGACTTACATGACCTACATATTTCCACATCAGAAGTCATACACATCAGAATGATCAGCAGTAAAAAAAACAAGATTCAGAAGAAGACCCACCATACCTACTTCTTCTACTTATTGTCCAAAAGGGTTTTAACGGGTCCTAAAGTTCCACTCACTCCTTGTGATATATACTATTCAGTGTTATTTGCAGGAATTTTCTTCGATCCACTAATGGAATTTCAAAATACTTACAGTGAGAAGTTTTCTGCCAGACAATTTACAGGACAGATGGACAGTTATCATTTCCATAGTAAGATTTGAGGTTTACTACAAGAACAAAGGTTGTCGAAGAAAAACATCGCCATTGAGTAAATTCTTTAAAAATACAATTATTTTTAAAAAACCTATGTAGATTCAAAGTACAACATTCTCATTTGTCCAATGAGCATTTTCTGCTTATTTGGGTACACCAACCCTTTAACCTTACAACTCAAGGGAGAATGAAAACAATTGTGTAAAACCCAAATGAAAATAACTGAGCACTCTTCCTCGTTAAACTATTCATATGTATGCATATATAACAGACAGGTCAATCACTTTCAGAAGCACTGCCTCAATAGTCTACTTTATCACTTTTTCTCATTCTCACTTTTTTAGGTTTTTTTGCCCTGTTTAACAGCACTGTTCAAAAATCTGTTCAAATAAAAATTCTACATGGTTTCTGCTGTGTAACTGATGTTGTGCTGACTGTTACTGTTTGAGCAGGGATCAAAAAGGCTTCACAGTTGAAGTGGTACTTTGTAACGTCACTCTGGTTTAAAACTGGATGGACAACTGAGTGACATTCAGATCCTTGATGTAGTTGGCCACGAGGGAGTTTGTTTGATGCCGTTTGATCATCAGTCAGTTGAAGGGGCTTCCTGCGGTTCCCGATTAACTGAAAAAAGTAAACAACAGTTCCATTTTGTTTAACAATTACTTAAAATCAAATAGCATGTTAACCTAATATTTATACATAAAAAAATCAAAGGTATACAGAGAAGGTGCAGTTAAATACCCATGTTCCAGTTCTTGTTTTATTAACAGAAACAGTGTGCTAATATATAATACAACCCTTAAACACATAATATCCAGAATGTGTTTAATAAAAACTGGAATAGAAATGGCTTGAATTAGTTAAGTCACTTAATTTCAAACTAAACAGGAAAAGCATGCGTATGTACCTTCCTCTCGTGCCTTCATGCGGGCAACAAAGTTGTAGCTCTTGTTTCTGCGATAGTTCTCATAGGGGTCATCGAGTGACACCCCCACACCTTTGTACTGGTCCCATTTATCTCTGACGTCTCCTCCTTTGATTGGGTCCTGGATGCCTTGTTCTTTAGCCCCCAAACCACCCGAACCACTCCAGCCTACAGCAGACAAAACAATACTAAATCAGTGTAGTGTAGGTACTGCCTGAATATTTTAGGATGAAAAACCTTTACATTAAATACATCTCAAACATTTTAATTGGAAAACTGAATAAACCATTTAAATGCAAGAAATAAAGAAAAAAAGTATACCCATTTTCATCAGCAGCTGATGGCCCTTGTTCTCTTCCCCTAACCTGGTATCTGTTGACAGTTTGGAGGGAGGGGTGCCCAACACTGATGTAGAGCTATAGAGAAAAGTAGAGCTGGTCATCCATACTACAGTACACCTTATTAAAGCATATTATCAAAATGCAGTGAAAAGAACTTACACAGGGGAAGAGCTTCGGGATTTAGGGCCACGCCGTCTCTTGGCAGGTGAATGTGAACGGGATCTGGATCTGGAGCGAGAATGACTCCGAGATGACCTGGATCTACTCCTGGACCTACATAGAAGCAGGTTAATGCATGTTAGACTGAGTTCCTCCAGTAAGTTGTTTAACTGTTCCAACAATCACAAACTGTGGTTAGGTAAGAATAAATCCTTATTTCACTGAGTTGAATTTACATACAAGAGTTTTTATTTGGACATGATCTAATTTGAAGCCACCTAAAAATGAGAGTTATGTTGCTGTGTGTGTTGCTTCTGGATAAACATGGCCAAAGCTAAAATAAAGCTCAGAGTATAAAATAAATGTTGAAAATGCAGGAATTCATTTGTTTGGCAAGAAAGTGTAATGTTGATCACTAAACAGGAGCTAGTGTGATCAGACCAGGAGCTTTTAGTTATTGGCCCACTGTGTAGTGAGGCCCAGACTAATAATGACAAGATTTTTGTTTTAACATGTGCGGTGATAACATTTTGGTTTAGAAGCGGTTATTGTGGCAATATTTCTGATAGAAGTGCAGATGGACCAGGTTTACGTTGAGTCCCTTCCAACAAAGACTGGTACTGCTTAAACTGTAACTTAAACCAATCAGAGCTGACTGGGCATTTCCAGAGGGAGGGCTTTATGGTAGAAAGGTTACAATAGAGCACTTCTGGCAGATGGTGAATAGAGGTGCTGCAGCAACGTACAGTATGACATGCCACCTTAAAATGCTCATATTGATGAGATGATTTCAGTATATATGCTACTGAAACACACCATAAGGGACACTGGATAGACTCTATTACTACTATTATTACTCTGCACACAATGAACATGGAGACCGATGACACTAATAAAGTATGTATACTCAAGAGGTGTAACATTAGCTGCATGTTAGCAGAGCAGCAGCACCTTCTGTCATCCTACTGTGTGACAGGCACAATATTGAGGTAAGGTCTCATATTTCTAAATATGATTCCTCAAGATTTAACAAATCACATTCTGGTAAGTATATGAATATATAGTATGTGTGTCTGCACACCTGGATCGTGAATAAGAGCGGGAGCGGCTGTGGGAGCGGGAGCGAGACGAGTGGGACCGTGACCGGGAGGACTTTGACGAGCGAGAGCTAGAGCGAGATGAAGACCTCCCTCTGCTGCGAGAGTGACTCCTGGAGCGACTGCCTCCACGACCACTGGAAGGAATGACCACGTAGGGTGGGTGGTTGGTGGTGGGGGGGTGCAGATGAGAGGCACGGGAAAAGAGAAAGAAAATTAAAATGACATGATAAACATGCTTGTCAGGTTTCTTCAACAGTGACACACTAAAATAAATAGTAATCACAGAAAATTACAAAGACAAAAACACAACCTGTAAACTCGTGACATGTCAAACACAAAGCGATAGAGAAAAGAAAAGATAAAAAAGTAGGAATTCTCACCTGTTCCGTTTCTCTTGTCCCTTTTTCCTCCTGGCTCTCATTTTGGCCCTGAAGAACTCATACAAGCCATTCTGCTCCCAGCCTTCACTGGTGGAGAAACACACCACAGCCAACTGTTATGACCTACAGCAAATTTGTCAGCATCAAGCAGAGGTTGCATGTGGTAACTGCTGCTGCAACACAACTACTGACAATTATATGATAATGGGGCATCTTTACTAGCAACTGATACATTGTCATATTTTAAACTACATCTGGATATAATATGCAACAATATGTAAATGTGAATTTCTAACTATTTTTATATTCCGCATAGTTGTGAACTTGTGTTTTCCAAAATGTTTCCAACTTTTTTCAAACCTTATGAAATCCCCGTTTCCAGGGTGATGGTCCAATTTCAATTGGTCCTCGTCAAATAAGTCACATCCATTTATTTATTTTGGGCGATGTATTTTTACATTCATCTTCAAGCAACATATGTATGACACACTTTTTAGGATCATGGTCATTATTAATGATGTATTTTAACAGATTATTTGGCTTCTGTTAAAAACCTCCTGAACAGCACCATTAAAAGAATCCTTACCAAGAGAAACTGACTGCAATGATGGCAGAGGTGTTGAAAAAAATCTTCTCACATTATTAACAACAATGGCTTTTCATCCAAATTTCATTATTTGCTTACAGCTGCATTCAGGTAAAATTAATGTGAATAAATCTAAAAACCTGTATTATCCAAATTGTAATTACAAAGGAATGTGTACCTGTTCCTTGGCCGATCATGGGATGGAGGGCTGTAGAAAGCTTCCACAGCAGCTAGAAGCCGATCACTCGGAGGCATGGGAGGGGGCAGCCGGATGTCTTTGGGATCCAGAGGTTTATAATCACAGTCCTCAAGCTAAGCAGACAATACAAAATGTGGTGAGACATGCAGCTTTGACCAGTGTGGGTGAATGAGCTAATTCCAAAACTCAACTGGTAACTTACCAACTTATATGCAGCAAACATACTAGACAACAAAACCCGCAATTTCTAAGCAAAATTCTCATTTGCAGTAAGTGTGGACATTATTACATATATGAATGTTTGAATGGAGTCTAGTGACTTTTTAACATACCAGCATTTACAAAACATCAATTCTGTTTTGTGTGCCAAGGACTTTTGTCAATGTGCCATGACATCAGAATAGATATTCAGTTTCATTATTTTTTATGCTAGTATTTTACCAGAGTTTAAAATGTTGGTAATCTCCACTGAGTGAGTTTCCAAGTCATCTTAAAAAGTATTCTACAAACTACTTTCATGGCCTTTGGCTGTGTCCAACCCACCTGCCAATCTTGCTGGGCTGTATCAGATTTAACCTTTGGTCTGTACTCTTCAGGTAGTATTCAATCCCGCTGTGTTTTGTTTTTTTTTTCCAAGAAACAAGTTACTTAAAATATTTAAGTAGCTTATTACATTCTAATTCATTTTATGCCCTTGCTTCAAGTCAGAAGAATGTGACTTACTTTGACCAGTGGGGCCATGAGACCGGCTGGCAGGTCAAAGTAGGGTACATTGGGCACCAGACTGGGGTCATCCTGGACAGGAGGCTGCCGATGACGCATGTGGGGTGAATGCCCGTTGAAACCGTGTGGCGGCGGGCCAAAATCTGGATGTTGGCCACCACCTCCCCAGGGAGGATGATCAGCCCCCATGCCTGGGGGAGGAAGTCTCTGATTGGGATGGTGATGGGGGGGGGGACCTGGCAAGTCTGGCAAACAAATTTAAAATGCACAGGAAAAGTAGTCAAATACAATTACTGGAGGAAAAACAGGTAACTTTACAGATGCTCTTAAATACAGTTAATGATCAGTTGCTTCACACCTCCAGGGTAATCTCCCTGGGCGTAGTCGAAGCGGTGAGGAGTGTATGGTGGTCTATCATAGTGGTGTCTGGGAGGAAAGTCATCCTGCATAAAGCGCGGTGGGAAGCGTCCAAAATTGTGCGGTGGGGGGGGGGGTTGGTTGAAAGGAGGTGGTTGCTGGTGGGGAGGGAAGGGCCCTCTGAAATGGGGAGGTCTCTGTAAAAATGTATGTTAGACAACAAAGTTAGCAGCAGAAACATGCCCTTGCAGCATGAAAAAACATTTAAAGTTATGTATGTATGTTGGTATGGGCACAAAACTAGTGCATTTACAACCCACATCCCACTGCGCCATAGTCATTTGGGCCTAATGTCCTCACTCCACCACCATAGGATGGTACATTATAGAACAGCATGGTAGAACTGCAGGACAAATTCACAAGGAAGACCTTGAATGCCCTCTTGACCTGACACACCTCTTGAACTTCCATCCCACTGCTAAGAATGCTCTCATAACTCATGCTTACGCACAACAGTTCTAGCTAGCACCTGCTACTTCCTCGCTATTGAGCTATGCTGCATATACCAACAGCACCTACTATATATAGTATGCAGTATACAGTACAATACAATAAAAACTGGCCACAGTAACCATCTATCACATGCCTGCATGCGTGGAGGAAATGGGGGCTCCCTCTGTCCCCACGGAGGCTGGTCAGGCTGGTTACCCCATGGTGGCTGTTGGTCATAAGAGTTCCAAGATGGGGGACCTGGGTCAGATCCACCTGGACCACTCCAGTGACTTCCTTCTCTTGGTGGACCTCCACTCCAGTTTCCTGGGTCCCTCTGGTCATTCCATATGCCCTCATGGCTGTTCCAAGGAGGGCAGGGAGGGGGAGGCTGGTTTGGGTCAAAAGGAGGCTGAGGAAGGAAAAAGGTCAGAAAGGGATTATTGCTTGGCCAGGGTCAGGGCAGGGAAATTTGTAGGCTCAGCAAGACTTATAGCAAAAGGTTGGGAATGAGTATGGGTTAAAATTAAATTCCACAGACACAAATACTGCTTATCGCGCACACACACACACACACACACACACACACACACACACACACACTTTTCTGCCTAGAGAGAGAAAGGAGAGAGAGTTACATAAGCACTAAGTCTTTACCGGCTGGTTGGGGTTCCAGGGGCCCATGTGCTGGGGGTCATACCACACAGGCTTGTTGGAGGAAATATCTGAGGGACCGCTGGGATTGCTTGGGTCCTGTGGTCTGGATTGGGGCCCATCAAACTCTCCTGGAGGAGGACCAGACATGGGAGGCTTTCCATCACCTGCACAAAACACATGCACAGATACATTACAGCGCACATGTTTACCTAGCAGAAAAAGCAAAACTCAACAAGACAAGATAAACACTTGAGTCAGAATCAACTGATATTACCAATAAATGTGGTTTCATGTACAGTATCGGGCTGTAGTTTCATTAATTGAATGTGTCCTCTCACCAGCTTGCGTGGTCATAGGTGCAGGTTTTTCAGGATCAGCAGGGGTAGTTAGCTGTGCTATAGGTGCAGGTTGTGGCTGTTGCTGCTTCAGACTGGCAACAAACTCTTCATGCTGGGTCTTCAGAGCTTGGATCTGCTGCTGGAAGGCCAGCTGTATTGGCTGCACCACCGATGCATACTCTGTTATCAGAGATGCCTAAAAGGAGGAGAAGAGGGTGTATGATTATGACAGTGTAATACCTGAATAAAAAGGTTTTTATTTTCCTGAAAAGGAAATACCCAGCATTGCTACAAAAAAATGAACAGTTTCAAATATGCTGTCAATAGATATACAGTGGTGCTGCAGCTGCTGGTACAGCTGGTTAATGTTGTGCAAACAACTGATACATTATAATAGGTTTAATCTCTGTATTTTTGCCCGTTTCCCTGCTTATTTGAAATAACTTATTAAGGTGTTTAAAGTCCAATAAAAAGAAATGTGTGTTCTATGGAAAAAAATATTTCCAGACCTCATATCTATAGGAAAAAAAGTTTTAGATTTTCTTGTTTTTTCTAGTTAGTTTTTCAGATATCTGTGAGTACCCATCGATTTACATAATTTACATCGATTTATCTGTAAATAACAGATTTGACAGAATTAACCAAAGCCACAAAAAAGATCTAAAAACAATTTAATTCCTATTATTGGGGATTCCTTTCATGAAATACATGAAAAAAAATGAACTTGCAATAAGTACTTATATACAGTGGTGGAAAAAAGTTTTTGGACACCCCATGCATTTGTGATATATTGTATTAAGAATCACTCTTAAGAAATTTTGAGTATTGAGTCATTGTGGTACCACTGATCCACTAATGAAGGCCATGCTTTTTATTAAGGACACTATTGTTGTTATCATGCTTTGTGTCTATATAAAGCCAGCACGTTTGAAAGAGACATAAATGGCTAAAACAAGGAACTTAACGCAGGAACCATGCATAAATATACAGATTCTCAGCCAGGAAGGGTACAGCTGCTGCCAAACAGCCAGAAAGTGCAGATGCAGTCCGTCAGCAGTTGGATACACTCTGCAGAAATACAAACAAACCAACAGCTTGGAAGACAAACTAAGATCTGGGTGTCCAAGCATTTCTTCAGCAAGAAATGACCGCATCCTAATAAGCATGTGCAGGGAAAATGGCTGAATGACATCACGTGAGCTTCAGCAGCAGTGGTCAGACCAAACTGGTATCCAGCGTTCCACAAGCACTGTACATGGCCAACTCCTAGATCATGGCTTATGGTCCTGCAAGGCTGTCAAGAAGCCCCTGATCAATAAGAGACAGAGGTTAGCCCAGCGTCGTTGAGCCCAAGCACACAAGAACTGGACAGCCAGGAACTGGAAGAAGATTCTGTGGTCGGATGAGTCCAGTTTTCAGCTTAATCCTCCTCCTGCTAATGAAGGGGACACAGAAGGCCAGGAGAAGCATTATCTCCAGCATGTACAGTACCTACCGTCAAGCACTGGTGGAGGCAGTATCATGGTTTGGGGATATATGAATGCTGCTGGTGTTGGTCATCTCACTGTCTTTGAAGGCACATTGAACTCTGCCAAGTATTGTGCCATTTTCAAAACTCATATGCTCCCTTCTGCACATGCACTGTTCCATCGAGCTCAAAACCTGATTGTTTCAACAAGATAATGCCCCTTGCCACACATCCAAGGCAAGAGGAACTGGCTGCAGGAGCACAATTGGTTGGTTTTGGTTTTTTTGGTTTTTTGTGCTTTGAACACATTCTTTGTTATTTGTTGACTTTGATACCGACAATGTCAATGTCAACTGAATGAAACCATTAAAAATTTTGTTTAGTTTTTTTGTTAACAATAAACAAAAAATATATATCATCAGTCAACAAATGCAAATTTGTGTGTGTCTGTCTGATGCAGCCACACCCTTTGAAACACAAAAAAGAAGATTATACTTCCTGAAAATATTTGAAATTGTGTAAAATTTTAAGGGTGTCCGAAAACTTTTTTCCACTACTGTATATAGCCCTATGGTTATAAAGGACAGTATATGAGTATGTTGTTGAGTGAGAGTGTGACAGTGGCTGTGGTCAGATCACACAGGTGATGCTGTCAGATCAGGGTGAGCAGTGAAGTTCTGTCTGAAGTCTGGAAATGATTTAGAGATAACTGCAGAATAAAAAAGTGTTTGTGATGAGCTGGCTGGTACTGGTGTACTGGTGCCCCTACACATGCAGACAATTGATTGTCTGGAGGGAGCACAGGTCGGTTTTGCTTCTAATAAATGTCCTGTTAGATTTGACAAAGCTCAGGACCTGAGGACAACTGCATTAATCAAGAGTATTTTCCTGTTAAAATCACTTGTCGTGCCAGCTGTGTCTGGAGATTGGAATGGATAAGGAAGACAGAGCCCTGAGCATCATTTCACTCACCTGGTATTGGCCAAGGCCCAGTGCTGGATTCTGGAGCTGCTGAATGGTCTCTTCATCAAAGTACCCATTCTTCTCCCAAAGTTGCAACAACTTTTAAGGAAGGGGTTGGGAACAATTTTAACCAAAAAGATGTAAAAATTATTCCTAGTTTTCCAATTCAATAAATGAAGAGCAGATCAGGTCTGATTTTACTACAGTATATATGTGCTCAGCAGGAGTTTACCCTGGTGATTTTCTGCTGCTTCTCCTCCTCTACAGCTAGGAAGCTGGTGCAGTAGATTGGAACAACAACTTTCTGCAGCGCTGCCAACAAATCCTTTTGCTGTTTCCGCTGGCTGGGAGGACACATTAAGCCATACATCATGTTACAAAAGGAATGTAAACCAAAAGGTGCTCAACAATTACCATCTACCTAATACTAGCTAGTTCTTATGTGTACTAGCAGTTTCACTGTCCTTTGTATGCATTTAATAATCACAATCCATTTAGTAGTCCATTTAGTCAAGTTAAAGGAGTAATCAGGTCTATACAGCACTCCCCAGGAGGCTAATTACATTATTACATCTGATGAGTGAAAAGTAGGAGTAAAGTGAACCACATGTGTTTGAGTGTGTTCAGGTTTCTGTACCAGTGATGGAGCACGTCATTGGTTAAATAGATTAGATGTAGGCGAAGCTCAAAATGCGCTCCATCAGCAGTGATGCGGTTGCGAAGATGTGATGTCATCAGTTCACAGTGCTGTGGAGTCTTGGCATTGTTGAACATCCAATTCTTACCAGCCTAAGAGGATGACAAAAATAAAATAGATATACAACTTTTTCTTAATTTTGAAAATGTGTGTAAAAATTTCCACTGTTGCAGACTTACAGATATAGCATCTTTGGTGCAGGTGTCAATGATAGGCTGCAGCAGGTTGTCAAACTCTGTGATGTCCAACTGAGTCTCCAGGAGCAGTTTTTGGGTCTGCTGCTCCGTAGCCAGAGCTATGGCTGCAGTCACTTGTTCCTACATTAAAAAAACATCAGAAAATAAAACAGCCCCCCACTGTTCTCCCAAATGTCACCTTAGTCTAAACAAGACTTAGGAAACAAAATTCAATGAAAACAAAAAGTGGTAGATGCTGCATTAAAGTTGGTTCCTGTCAGAGAAGACCAGAAGTTGTGGGGGCCATCACACAAGGCACTTGGTGATACAGATACAGTTTGCACCCAAAGTTATTCAAACCCCACTGGAAATTAGGTTTATTGACAAAATTTACAAAATGTCAACAGTTCATTAAAGAACTCAAATAATAAAAGTCATGCCATCTGTGAGGAAGCTGAAGCTTGGGCCATATTGGACCTCCCAAGAGAACAATAAACCCAAGCATAACTCCATCCCTCCACATAAAGTCCACCAAAGCTTGGTTTCAGAAAAAGTCTTTGTACCTGTCTGAGTGTATGCATATGTTGCTCCTGCTGCTGCAGATTCCACTGGCTCTGTTGGATGAGCTCATCAATAGGGGGTGCAGCAAGGGGAGGAATCGGAGGTGGAACAATCATCTGTACTGGGGGGTGAGAGACATCAACCACATCTTTCGCGCCTGGGTTGTATATTTCTGCAAAAACAGCAGCAGGAACAGCAGGGAATGTGAAAATTCCAGAGATTTGATTGCGCTTTGATTTTGGAGCTGAGGCTGGGAAGAGTTTTGGTGTACATTTGCTGATGTGATGCAGGTGACTAAAGAGTTATATGCATTCTATTTGATATGAAATACAATGCAGTTCATGTGTTCTTTACTAAAAATAATTCCAAGAAGTAACCTCATAGATGTAATAGCCTACATAGAGCAAGCAGATGAAGTGTTTTAGGAACGAAGCAGAAGGTGAACAAAATTTAAAAGACATGGAACTCTAGTTAACACATAGCACTGTCGTCATTGCCTGACTCAGCAGAACTGGCATCTTCAAAAGTCATAAAACATCAGATGCACAAAGGTTTACAAACATATCAATTTCACTGAACTTACAACTGGATTGCAGAATTCAAAAAGGTAGAAGTAAACACAAAGGATACAAGTACTTTGTACTATATTAGGCTGATCATGGAATCAATAACACCAGCCACAAAAGCTCTGTCAATTTCTAATATTTTGTTGATGTCATTAAGCTTAGAGTATGTAAGCTGTCAAAATGCCCCACTGACCTCAGGTTTCAAATATTTGTAATGTATGCTGAATTTAGGAATCTAGTTCGACAGTTCTGTGTAACAGCAGTGAACAGAATGTAAAGGTGAAGGTAATTACAAATAATAAGCTGCATGGGATTTACAAGTTCACAGAGAGCTTAACACTACTAATACCAGAAATTCCTTAAATGTCTCACCACATTCATTAATTTCAAAAAGCTTTCAGATTATATTTCATTATCATCAATACTATATGTATACCTTATTCCATCCACTTTCTGCAGTCTTACCCTCTCATACAGTAACAAACATTGTTTGTGACAGTGACGTTATGATAATTTTCTCTGATTATATTAATATAAAACTACAAACATGTACATCCTATGCCAGAGCTAACCAGATACCACAGAGAGTAAGGAAGAATATCAGATATAAATCAGGATGGACACATAAGTCAGTAATAATAGTGTCATGAAACAAAAACTTGCATTTTTGGTGAAATCATGCATCCCTTACACTGCAGCTTAATTGAATCCCAGAGGTAAAGACAAAAAGATTCAACAAGCCCTGACACAAAGACATGCCACCAGGCCCCATCTTAAATAAGCACATTTTGAGCATCTTTAAGCACCATCAGGCTTCAAAACCACAATACAGAACAAACTCAAAACAGAAAAACCATACTAACATGGAAATGCAACTGAATCCAAAACGCTGTAAACATAAGTGTGATAATGTCCAGCAAAAATGTGCAAAATAATTCAACTTTCTGGCTAGAATTTTATACTTGACTGACAAAGCTGGTTTCAAATAAATACCTTCAGATTTATACTCCTCCCCATCGTGGGTAGAGGGATCTAAGTGGAGAAAAGCAAACTTTAATGCATTTCAGTGATATGACATGACTGACACAAGAACTCCATGCAACCCTGCACAACACCTTGCTATTATCACCAGACTAACAATCTGATCATCATTCAAATATAAAAACCTAACTATAACTGCTGTAAGGGGCTCTGACTATTTCTGCATAAGCAACAAGTGGCATTAATAGTCTGATGGGTCAAAACTATAACTAAATGCATTAAACTTTAATTATTTAATAGATTTTTTTAAGAAGCACATGTTTATTTTCCATGTTCTCACCTTTGCATATCTGTAGTATGTAATAATTTATTTATATTCCTTTTTGCAAGGGGAACATTTTCCACACAGTGCTGGTATTTTTATGATGATAACACGGGCATGTCTATGTATATCCAGGACAATGAATGGTGTGCTGTAGTTTGTTGTTTGGCCTTGCTGACAGGTCACTTAATTGTAGTGCAGGAAGGATAAGAGGCAGGTGATTGAAATGCTTTAGTCATGTATGTACATTTTGAGTTCCAAGATGGTTTCCAATGCAACAGCCTCATACTTGGTACAGTTTTTCATGTAAGTGTGTTCTTCAGAGGGCAGAAGGCATGGTGAACCTGCTCTTCCCTTCCAAAGGGCACAGTCTACAGTTCACCGTAAATGAAAGGCCTTATTATGCTGTATTTATGCATTATTCATCAATTGAAAGTCCAAACTTCCCAGATATATCAGAAAGGTGATAATCACACCACATACACCCGGTCATTTAGGGCAGGGGATAGAGGATACAAAAGTACAAATAAAGATGTCAAATGTTGAAAACAAATCTGGCCTATTACAGACCCTGGATTTATAAACAAGGCTAAAGACATCATTACAGATAGGAATGATGGCTCAAATAAATATGACAATAAGTCTAAGTTTGTATGGCAGTTTGTAGGATTTTCCTCTAAAATGTGAACTGAGCAAGACAATTTTTAAGTCACGCTGCTCAGTTTTTAGGGTATCAGTTTTTAGGGTATCAGTTTGGGGAACAGGGTTTGTATAGGAATGGATTCTTAAATCAAAACCCTGTTCCCCAAATTGATGTAGTAAAAAACAACTAAATTTGGTTAAGAAGCCTTCTTACAATAAGATTCATTAACGAAAGCTGTACAGGATCAAGAGTTGAATGATACAGATAAAATCCCCTATCATGATGAATGTAGAGCAGCAGGTGGTGGAGGGGCTGTCATACACTAAAATTTTACCACATTGTACATACCTTTTTCACGGCTGTAAGTGTTAACATTCAGCCATTATAAGAGGCAAACACGTGTGTGGTTGAAATATGTGGTTAACAATTTTGTCCACAGCGCTGCTGTGCCATAATCAATGGCGATTATGTTTAATGAACTTTTAGCCTGTATTGGTTGTGATGTTGTTAGTACATTGGGTATTTTTTTATGTGAAACACTGTGCTATTTCGGGTTGTAGAGAGCACCCATTGCACACAATGGTCTAAGGCACACAGAAATACTTAAGGAACATGGATATATTAAATACTGTGGTATAAATGGTATGTCAAAATCCAACAGCTGATGAATTTGGGTCCTCTCAGAGTATATATATACAGAGGATACAGCACCCTTATGAAGTTGGAGGTATTGAAAAATAGACACAGAAATAACCATAGTGCACAGGTTATCCTTGTTCCAGTGGCACACCCTTTAATAATGAGGTCTCTAGGTGTGTGCATATCATGTCTGTTGGTAAATAGCAAACTCCAGCCATCAGTGATTTTGATTTGTTTCAGACTAAAGCCTGCTCTATGTTCTCTAGGTTTTACTTAGCAATGATCTGTGACATGAAGCTTAAGTTTGACACAGATTTGATGTTAACATTCTGCTGAAGTAGTTGACACAGGTTTTCTGACACAAGAATGCAACTGATCACAATAGCCTTTAACTCTAGTTCAGCTGGTTTTTGCATGACACAAGTCAGCATGTTTACTCTAACTAGTAGCTGCTACTTCCTTGTTACTAAGCCATGTTGTGTTTAAGAACAACAGACATTGCCTAAAAACATGTTCATTACATCTTATGGATGTCTTTGGATGTGCCATGGAGCTCTGTCAAAACCAATATTAATAAGTGGGGGAAAGGTAGCATCACATAGACATCACAGACAGATCAGGACAAGAAGAAAACTTTGCCACCAAGAGGCCAACAGTGACACCGAAGGAATAGCAGGAATTTCTGATAGGAACTGGTCAGTCCTTACAAAATAGAATTGTGCCATCTAAATTATGCCAAAAGATGCATTCAGTTCCCATTTCATTTGGCAGATTATTTTTATCCAAAGCAAAGCACATATAAACTAAGTACAACACAAGCAAAAATTTTAGGAAGGAGGAAACAACAGAGACAAGTGCTATGAAATGCTTCAAGTCTAATAGGACGCAGGTGTAGTCGGCTAGTGCGTGGTGTTAACCTAAAACATGTAGAAAAATGCAATATGGTCTAAGAAGACAATTCTTGAATGTCATAATTCTAAAAGATAATTTTTTTGCAAAAGCAAAACAGCTTATAATCCAAGGAACACCATCCTGTGAAGCATGGTGGAGGGAGCATCATGCTTTCCGGCTGCTTCTCTTCAGCTAGGTAAAAAGAGTCAAAATAGAAGGGCAATAAATACATCCAAAGGTCAAAATGTTTTGGCACAAAAAAGGTGGCTTTTCTCAGTAAGCTGAAGATGAAGAGGAATTTCATATTCTAACATGACAACATACAATGGATAAAGGTCTCAAAAAAGGAAAACAAAAGTCTTTAAACTGCCCAGCCAGAGCTCAGACCTCAATCCTACCTTAAAGAATATTGAATGACCTAAAGAGAGCTGTACACAGGAGATCCACTTGCAATTTGAAGGAATTTGAGTTTTCTTCCAGAGAAAACTTGGAAAATTTCAAAATTCTAGATGTATAAAGTTTAGACATAGACTTACAAAGCTGAGATAAAACCAATGGTTGCTTTCACAAAGTATTAGTTGTGCAGGGTTTGCGGACTTATTCAATTAGGGATTGTAGTTTTATTCAAAATATCCCTAATAATTAACAATCATTTTTTCTGGATTCTTGTGTGTAATAAATTCCATTAAATATAAAACAAAAATTATATTAACATTGTTGTTACTTCTGTCTTTAAGTTATATTCATTTCAGCACTACTCAGCCAAACACAGTCTTGCTGTGAATACATGGCTTAGAAGATTCAGGCTGTTTGAAGTTGTACACTTCTGTGGAACACAGCTGGCATGGCAGAATACATTAAGAGCTATAGGGAAGCATGATGAAGAAGGCAAGTGTGAGTAGGTACAACATTAGCTTGATAGAGATGCAACTAATGTAGACCGTGAATGTCTACAAACACAAAAAAGAAAAGTCCACTCTAAAACAGAACACACATTATTAATATGATGTTGGAGAGCTCAATCAACAGTTTCTCTCAAACCAGAAAATAATACAGACAAGATGTTCCATATATGGGTACACATGGTCTACCCAATAGATTTTGTATCCTTGTGCCCTTTTACACTTGTTTGGTCTGGACATTGACTTTTCAGTTTGACCAACACAAAATTAAAGGAGTGAGACCTCCCATGGTCCAGATTACACAGCTGAAACTTGGTCAAGTGAAAAGGCCTACTCTGATCAAATATTATAAATGAATTGTGACCTGGTTAATATTGTGAAGACTTCTATTGTCCTGGGGAAATCCCAATAAACGTATATATCAATTGAATTGAACATTCCAACATAATACAAATATCTATGTGCAAATGTTTTTATGGTGGACTGTCCCTTTAACTACATACGCTGCTGTTGCTCCATAGCAAGCTTGCACTTGTAGTAGTTGAAGTATTCTCCCCCAAATAAGAAGGAGAACTTAGGGTTGTCCTTCTGTTTCTCCATTGTCATCTTTTCAAACTCTGGCCCGTTCCGTGCAACAAACTGGGCCAGCTTGTCAATGACATTCCTCAGTTCTTGATCTGCAACAGTAAAATAAGGAAGATGGAAAAAAACATTAGTTTCTGTATACACCTTGAAAGTGTTGTAAATGTAGTTAAATAATCCTCTGGTTTTTTTGGAATTTGATCACATTAAGTCCCATACTAGAAGAGAATTTGCAAATCACACAAGGTAGTAGCTGTGTGTATTAACTCTAGCTTTATGCTGAATGTGCCTTATTGTCTTATCTGTAATTAGGAATATATATAGTCCATATTTCTTGTTTGTCTTGCTGCTGCAGCATCCAGCCCTGACCATCACTGCAATATCTGCTCAATATAAAGTTTATTGTATCTATTTTTATACAGTCTGACACTTTGTGATGGTGATTAGGAGACTAAAGGCTAATGTGCCCAGCCTGGACATAATGCCTTAGGTCCAGCAGACAACCTGTGCCGTAACCTGTCTAGCCTTACTGACTCTGGATAGACACAATATTAAACTGTGCGACTAGAGAAACAAAATTGTTCCATTCTAATATTGTCTACAAATTACTGTTTATCTATAATGTCTATTCAGTTATCTATTCAGTTAAATCAACTTTACATAGAGAAGACCTACGTGTATGATGTAAAAGTAATTTCTCTGTTTAGATACCTACCACAAGACCTTTTTTTTTAAACTGCAAAGAAAATAAGACAATCCCCTATTCTGGTGCTGTGAAGTATCCATCAAAATTTTGTTGCACCACAAGCTGTGAATTTATGGCAAGCACAACAGCTGACACAGGTCCTGAAAGACATGGACATGCCTTTTCCTTCATGTTCTTCTAGGGATTTTTTATGCTCTCTACTGTTTCCCCACATCTGATCTGTTGTGGGTTTTAATATTCTAATAGGTAATCAATTAAAACATACTGAAGATTGTTCACAGTGTCCTATGTAACAGTTTTAAAGCCAACTCATCCCACTGCACCTTCTTATGGAAATTAATGAATAAAATAAGTAACCTCCTACCAGTGTAAGTGGTTTGGTGTGTTTGTTTCCTCTGTTGTGGTTCTTAGGTGACAACTGCACTGTTTCTCAGACAGTTTCAGTGCAATACAAAGCATGGTGTCATATGAACTTGTGATCAAGTTCTAGGTCTTAGACACATGCACATGCATCACATGAGCACTGGGTCAACTGATATTTATTATTATTATCTAATTTAGAGAAATCCCTCTTGAAAATACCCCCAACACACAGTATTACACAACGGCTAATTTATTTCTCTGACCTTCTACATTTCACTTAGCCAATTCTATCGTAGCTCAGTTTACTGCTGCCATGCAGTAGCATTTATACTATCTTATCCTATCTCTGATACAATGTTTTCTTCAAATTGGTCAGGTGATCAAGTGTAATAAAATTAGTACCAGTCATAACAACATTGTGGAAGGGAATGCAAGGTGACGGTGAACTAATCTATTGACAAATGTGTTTGCTGAAAGATCAAAGTTTAGAGAAAAATGTAATTTTGGATATGTAATATTATATGTTCGAGGGGATTTGATGTGGGATTTCTCAAAACTGCTACAATAAAATGTAACCAAATTAATACATGGAAAAAGCAGAATCCATTACGTTTATACAAGGGCACAGAAGAACATAGAGGAAAACGTGTATGTGTGCCTTTCAGAACCTGCGCCAGTGGTCGTCCTTGCCGTAAGTTCACTGCTTGTGGAGCAACAAAATTTTGACGGCGCTTAAGTTACCACAGTCCCGTCCGTACCTCAATTTCAGTGACAATGCAAAGATATCAGTGACGCTACCTGAGTGTATGGGATCCTATTATATATATTGTCGTCGTAGAATTAATACACAACGTTACTTCGAGAAAACGCGGTGGACGTGTGACATACAGTAAACACGAGCGTCAGCTAACGTTAGCTACTTTACTAATGTTGACTACTTACTTGACTTATCTCAGTACTAATAACAGCACCAGTCAGACAACAAAGAGAATAGAAGGAAGTCGCGAATCTGGGCCGAATTATATCTGACTTTAGCTCTGAAAGTTGGCCAACTTATTAAACACACTAGAAACAACATGTAGCTAACGTAGCTATTACTTTGCTACTTTTACATCGTTTATATTGCTCAGGTTCAAAGGTGTACACAAAATGTATTAGACACGCATTAAGCAAAGGATGTTACTCAAGTCTGAGGACATGTTAACTGCAACAGAATCGTTAATGATGGCTGTATTATTGTAGTGGCTCTAGGTAGCATGGGTGCTAGCAACCTTCAATGAAAATCGCATAACGCTATGTTTTACTGCTCACCTTCGGGGGGATTAGGGATATCCATGTTTGGCTCCAGGTACAGCGAACCCGTGGAACCTTAATAGACAATATCGAGGTCAGCCAAACTGTCTTATGTTTGGCTAAATTACTTATAAATTGACAAAATGCTTGCTTTGCCTCCGTAACGTACACCGGAAGTACTATTATACAGAAATAGCGCCACGAGCCGACCAACGAGACTACAGCGCCACGTGGGGTTAGGTGGAAAATGGGCACTCGTCTAGTGCGTATATCCCCTATTCATTTATTTTTAATCGAGTATTTGTTGGATATTTTTGCGAAATTTCTAGATAAATGTCATAGACGACTTGTGTACATCTTGACAGACTTGTTTTGTTTGAAATGTAACAAGGGTTGGTGTTGGTTGGTTTCCGAAAGGCTGACATGTAATTTGTACGGTATTTTTTCATTATTATGTTTGTTTAAGAATTTAGAAACTTTAATATGAGAAAAAAAACCCTAAACGTTGAGTTTCCCATAAAATTCCGCTGTATCCACAAACAATTTCCACTTTTATAAACTACTTGTTCCATATTATAGGTTAGTGATATCCATAGAGTAAAAACTGCTTGGTGGTCCATTCAAGCCAACTCTCACTTATAATACAAATTTCTAAATTGAAAATTGATTTAAATTAATCAATTTTATTTGTGTTGTGTCAAATCACAATGAAGGTTATCTCAGGGCACTTTAAAGCAAACTCATTATTACAAATTGCAACCCAACAGTTCCCACCAGGTTGCTAATTTATCTTAAGTTAAATATTTAAAACATCAACTTGTTAACACATTTTCATTGGTCTAGGTTATTTCGTATAATTATTTACATTTCTTCTTAAATCAGTGCTTTCATATTGTAATAGCATGGCTTCCTGGATTTTATTTTGATATAGTTATCTTTATTTCCGGGTCAGCTGTCTTAGTTTTTTATGTCATTCTTTAAAGTGAAAAACGATTAGAGGGATAAGCAAAAAAATAACGTTTACTTTTTTAATTGTAGCAAAAAAATGTTTTTCCTTTTTGGTTAAAACGAAAAGTCAAGCCGTTAAAACGTACACGGAGAGGTTTGCATCCAGGTTATTACCAGCGGAAGTTGCAAGCCTCTGGCAGGTAGCTGCTGCCGCATTGACCGGGATCTGGTTCGCACTCGTGTGGAATAAAATCTGTTGACATTGCAGGTTAGTACGTTTCCCCGGGAGCTTGTGCTCTTTTCGCGTTGTGTGTTGATAGTTGTTATTATGAATTCTGAATCGTAATAGTTGTGTTAAACCCGAGTTGGATAAGTTATAACTCAGGAAGAACAGTTGGCTTCAGCCATTCAGCCTTTCATAACCACAGCTGGTAACGTAACTATATCCTGAAGCTTGAAACGTGGCCGGTATCCCTGTTAGAGCTAGATCTGTGGGCACTTTACAGGATGAAACTATATCTTAAGCTGAGTACCAGCTAAGACCAGCTATAAGAAAAAACACCACAGCAAGTATAAGCCAGAACGGACAGCTTGGTGAAGCGCTTCTATTGAGGGAGACCAAATGAATTGTAAATTGTAGAATTTTCTGAATATATTCAATGCAATTCAATTCAATTTTATTTATATAGCAACCAAATCACAACCAAAGTCATCTCAGGGCACTTTACAAATAGAGCAGGTCTAGATCACACTTATAACTATTAATTACACCCAACAGTTCCATGAGCAAGTGCTTTGTGACAGTGGCAAGGAAGAACTTCCTTTAACAGGCAGAAACCTTGAGCAGAGCCTGGCCCTAGGTGAATGGCTATCTGCCTCTACCGGTTGGGGGGGAAGAGAAAGAAAGAGAGAGACAGTGGAGGAGGGAGAGAAAAAGAGAGAGAGAAAATACACACAAGTTGTACATATGGATGGAATGATAAATCAACTGACAGTGATGGCAGGTTTAGTAAAACAAAGAATCTTTGCTATGGCTACTGCTATCAGTATAACAACGACAATAATAATAATAATAATAATAATAATAATAAATGGTAGCAGTGGATAGTAGGTAGGTCAGTGGAGCCAGGCCACAGATCAAATATGCAGCCCCGGAGCCACAGGTATCTGTGAGAGAGACCAGAGAGAAACAAGCACAAGACTACTGGAGAGAGAGGATACACACTTTATGACATGTAAAAATGGTTTACAACTGTGAGAATGGGTCTAAGGAGAGAGAGAGAGAGAGAAAAGAGAAGTGATAACCTGATAACTTCAAAAAAATTGTTAAATGTTTTGCGTAATAACATATGAATATAGTTAATATGTTTGATGCATTTCATAACAATCAAACATTACATATTTGTCTCACTGTCCCAGAAATTAGAGGTAAAGTGACTAGTTGATCTAAGTAAAAAGTTATGCTTTAGAACTGAAGAAATCTGTCTGATTACCAACCAGTGAACCCCAAATTTTACAGTGGTATGAAACGCAGAATATTCTGACTGGTTTGGTGCCTTTTATGTGATAGCTTTTCAGTCAGAAAACTGCCTATGAAATATTCTTAGCTAAAGTGACGATGGCATGGTGCTGTTCACATATTAGCAGTTTATCTTCTTTTGTAGCAGTATGGCCAGTGTTGAGCAAGTGGCAGCTGTAGGAAAGGCTCTGGTGGACCCAGGACTTGACCTAACCCAGCGGTTCAGAGCTTTATTCACCCTACAGAACCTTGGAGGTAAATCGTTAAATCACGGTCAAACAACACTAACACATCCATCATCATGTCATGTATATTAATCAATATATATATTAATATATGAATCTAAGAGCGGTTCTCTTGCTTCTCCGGGTATTCGTTCTGCTCTTTTTCTTCTCACATGGAAATTTGCTTTCCCTACTGGCCTTGTGTCCTCGCACACTTTTTTACATGTTGTGAACTTAACTAATTAGGTGCAAAGGACTAAAGAGACCCACAAGATAAAAGTATCAAAAGGCATTGCAAAGCAAAAGTAAAATGTGAAAAGTACACACAAAAAATAATAAATATTAAATGCAGATATAATAAATATTTCAATGCAGATGAGCATTGCATGGGATTTCCTTAAAAGCCCTACTGAACAGAACATTTGAAGCCATGATTGAAATTGTATGGATAAAAACTTTCTGGGCATTAGGAGCATTTACACAAAAAGCCAGCACCTGAGTAACTGAGAGGTCTGATTGGATTCATAACAATTAAAAATATATTACATGAATACATTTATATTTGAGGTCCTAACCTGTCGAATGCGTAACACAACTAATCAGCCACAATATGTAATGAGGTAATTGGTTTAAATGTTCTGATTGATGTCAGTTCTTGTATTGCATGAAACTATTTCAGTTGTATCCTGTGTGTTAGGTGCTGAAGCTATAGAATGGATTAGTAAGGCCTTCACTGATGAGTCTGCCCTACTGAAGCATGAGCTGGCCTACTGCCTGGGACAGATGCAGGACAAACGGGCCATACCCGTTTTGACAGCAGTACTCCAAGATACACAGCAAGAGCCGATGGTCAGGCATGAAGCTGGTAAACTTGCACACAAACATACACACACACACACACACACACACACACACACACACACACACACACACACTGTGAGGGGTAAAAAGAGGGCAGTTCAGTACCAAACACACAAACCTCTGTGTCCCAGAAGTACACATGCATGCATGTTCATGCATCCTGCAGTGCCAGTGTGTTATGCCCAGTGCTCAGCTCTTACCAGATATCAATTTGAGCCAGCTCTGACAGTTGTGAGTTTTTGAGCATCCTTAGCCCCTCACCGACATCTTTCAAAAATTGTCAAAAATTGTGAACACCTGCTAAACAAACAAAAAAAGAAAAAAAATCTCCTATGCACTAGTTGGTTCTTGGACCCTAATTGTATGGATGTAGTTCAGAATGTACACAAAAACAGTGACAGACTCTTCACGTACACATACAGTTACCTTCGTGATATCACCCAGACAGCTTTTGTTAGCAGCAAAAATGTTTCAGTGATTAAAGTATATAGAACTGTGTCTTTGAAGTACATAAATACATCACACACTTGTATTTACTCCTCAGTAATTCACAAGTTGCAAATAGCTGAGCTGCACAAGAGCTGGTACCAATAGTGCTGCATCTGTTTCTAATTGTCTCTGTGATTGTGTGCCTGGTATTTCAGGGGAGGCTCTTGGAGCAATTGGAGATCCTGTCGTACTGGACCTGCTGAAAAAATACAGTCAGGATCCTGTCATAGAGGTAACTTTCACCTTTAACTGATCAACCAGTGAGAAACTACAAATGTCTATCTAGAATATTGGACCAATAAACCAAAGCACAATACAAACTCAGCAAAGAAACAGAGAAAAGCGTTGGTGGTCGCTACACGACCATAGACCATATTAAAAAAAGATAGATTCACTGGGACATCACCCATAGGGTTCTGAAGAGCAATTGCGAAAGCCAGAGTGTGGTAAATCTGTATGGTGCCATCTCAGCAGTGTTTTACTTCACCTAATCAAAAATTGTATGTATCTGTATTGTATTTGCGCGTGTTTGTGTATGAATGACATATTTACCGATAATAATAATCCAGAAAATTATGTGATTCCAATTAGGGTTTTTTTCTATCACACACATTTGCAAAGTCCCCTCTAATGCTCGCTGCTTCACCACAGGTTGCAGAGACGTGTCAGTTGGCCGTATGTCGGTTGGAGTGGCTGCAAAATGGAGGAGAGGCACAGCTGGATAATGCAAGCATAGATAAGAATCCCTACTGCTCTGTAGACCCGGCCCCTCCAGCACTGAGGAAGAGTGTAACAGAGCTGCGCACCATACTGTTGGATGAGAGTCTGCCACTCTTCGAACGCTATCGCACAATGTTTGCCTTGCGTAACATTGGCAGTGAGGAGTCTGTGCTAGCACTTGCAGATGGTAGGATTCATTACCATAGCCTACTATTTTGACTGTGTATCACCTAAGTCATTATAAAACCACACAACACAGCTCTTCCAGTTAATCATCAGGTATTATCATAGTCATTACCAATTAACCAAGAAAAGATGAGATGCTCATGAGTAGTCTGGTATGTAACAGGTTTACCTATGGCTCAAAACTGAGCTTAGTGTTCTCCGGAAGTCTCTGATACTGCTGAACTTTGAGTGCACTATTTCTAAATGAAACATCCCTGTGATAATAGCAGCAGTGGGCAGTGCATTAACTTCTGTTATACCATTTCTGTCTCCAGGCTTGCAGTGCTCCAGTGCTCTGTTCCGTCATGAGATTGGCTATGTCCTGGGTCAAATGCAGCATCCCGCAGCAGTCCCAGCTTTGCGTGCAGCTCTGGAGCTCTCTTGTGAGAACCCCATGGTCCGTCATGAAGCAGCAGAGGCTCTTGGCTCCATTGGCAAAGAGGAGTGTCTGACAGTGCTGCAGCATTACCGTGGGGACAGGGAACGTGTCGTCAAAGAGAGCTGTGAAGTTGCTCTAGACATGCTAGAGTATGAAAACAGTGACCAGTTCCAGTATGCTGATGGACTTGTCAGGCTACAGGGTTAAAGGTCAATGTCATAACTCTGAGCTTTCATCGAAATCTCTTCTATACAGTTGTATTATCTTATTCAGCAGACACAGCTGAACAACTCAGTGAAATAATAAAAACATCAAATCAAAACAAAAACTGACAAGAGTTTTGAGCTGTACAAGTGAGCTTTTAGCTATGTGGCTGTCACTGTAGAGGGAGGAGTAGAGTCCTTTGTGTCCTTTCTCCCTCCAAGACACCACTGCATTTGGATGCAGCAGAGTGAGTGCTATTTACTTGTTCCCTCCCAAAACACCTGGCAATGGTTTTCCCCTCCAGGCCATAGCACCTCCACATTGCTCACATTCTCTGGTCTGATTTGGTTTAAAGATCTGATGCACCAATGTAGTGATTTCATTTTCAGTTCTTTTCCTCTGCTGGTTTGTTTTATTGGTTCTTATCCAGGCTACATAGCAGTAAATCTGAGTTGATGTAAGTCAGTTCTGGCATAGTTAATGACCCCAATACAGTGGATAAAGAAAGTCTTATACACCATTGTGGCACTGCAGATTTTTTTAAATGTACAGACAGGAATAAGTTGTTCCATTGTTCCATCTTTACGTGATTCTATAATGTCAAAATTTTAAAGAGAAAAAACCCAAATATTTATTTTGAACATTTTATTTTAAATAAAACTACAACTCTCAGAAAAAGTCTACATATCACACTCAACTCATGTTTTGTGGAAGCCCATTTGCATTTACTACATCAGCAAGTCTTGTGAACAGTTCTATTTACATTGCACATCTAGACTTTGGAATGTTATCCCTTTCGTCTCTGCGAAATAGTTTAAGTTTCTTAAAATTCTGAGGGAATTTCCTGTGTGCACCTTTCTTTAGGTCATTGCACATGTTTTCACTTGAGGTCTTGGCTCTGGTCTACTTCGATGCGTGCAGTTAGTCATTGTTATTTTAAAATGTAAAAATTTATTTTCATCTTCATCCTTTTGATGGAGGCCAGCAGGGCTTGTGTCACTATATCGGTATTTGGAGGTTCGTCAGCCATTCTATCTTGTCAAAAGCCCCTGACCCAGCTAAAGAGAAGCAGCCCCAAAGTCTGATGCTACTGCCAATATGCATCACAGTTGTTCCTTGTACAATGACCTGTATTGTTGTTGTACCAAACATATCTCATAGAATTAATGCCAAAAAGTTCAGAATTAACAGAATCCCCCCTCTGGTGAACCCGAGATGCGCAGACATGATGGTGTTCACATGCAAGGATTGAATGTGTCTAAAGCCTCTGTTATGGAAAGTATGTGCTGACTGGTGCAGTTGTAGTTTGTTTGTCTGTTGTTGTTTTAATTTGAAGTGTTCCTTATGATTAACTTTATGTTTTTTTCTTGTGTCAATTTTGGTTTATAAGATTAAAGATTTAATAAGGCTTACATTTACATTATTCTATCCCCTCTTTGCAGCTTAAAGCTTCAATATCAGTAGGGTGTGTGGACATTTTATTTCCACTTTATCTAGTTATATCTGTGTGGATTTACATTAGTTGGGCAGTAGGTAGCCCTCATTGTGGGCAAAGGTTTTTTCCAAGATGTATTTTACCACAGAGATTGTAAAACTGTACAGGAACTGCTGCTCTATTTGCTATATTCATGCAGAACACTGATTATACTTTTAGTCTCTATCTTTAAACATTTACAGGTACTGTAAGTAACATGAAAAATATTCTTCCTTTTCCTTTTATCTGTGATTTTAGATAAGCCTTGTTATTCCTTCAGCCCTACGCCTCAGTTTGTCTGAGTAGCAATTCAAACTGCAAACCCATGGTTTTTGTACCGGAGCAACAGTGCAATAACATGGAGAGAGGTGACACAAAAACATATTAACGGCCTTACCTTTGTCATCTTTCAACTTTTTTGAATAATATTGCCAGATATCTTCTACTTTTGTTATTTTTTTCCTTCGTACTCGCCCTTAGCAACCACTCTGTTACAGTAACCATAGCAACCGGCGAGGTTTATGTCTGCGCCACCGCGGTTGTTATGTTCGACAGTGTAAATAGATTTTAAGCGAAAGTCTTTACTTCTAGTAAAGGAAATCATCGCAATAGAACAGCATAGAAACAAATCTGAAAGGAGACAGACGAGACGAACGATGGACACTGCGGATAAACAAGACAGACTTCAACAAAGGCTTCAGTCAGCTGCCTCCATCAAGGCCTTTATGTTGAAAAGCAGCACGAAAAGTAACCTGAACCTGTAAGTAACTAGTGAATGATAGAGCTTTGAGGTTAGCTCATGGCTGTACGACCATGTTAAGTGAGCCTGCTCGGTTCGTAAGGTTAAAGCGCATTACGTGACCCTTGTGACGGCTTAACATGAGAGTAACCAATCAGCAAAACACAAAATGCGAATCTGTTAACACTACTGATGTCGTTAAAGTTGTTTTATTTGCATCAAATGTAAATACAGCAATCTACCTTAGATTGAATTTCACTAAGTCTAAGACTAACCTCACCCAGTCATTTTAGCTCCACAATGTAAAAATGCCAGTTCCAAGCTTTTCTCAGAAAACTCATCCCAATGAATCTGGAAACCAACCAACATGAGTGTCAACACCAAGGTAATGCGACATTGTTTATGAGACGTTTACGTCGTTGAAATAAAATTCCGTGGGTTTCTGGTATATTATGAACTCAGCTAATGATCTTGGACAATAACGTATGTGTGTATGTGTGTGTGTGGACCAGAATCTCATTAATCTGTCAAAAAACCCAGTTTCTCTGGTTGGTTCCATCATTTTGCATTACTTGAATTTGGTATTATTTTTTTATTTTATGGCTACATGCGTGAATCACAGCATGTCCTATACTGACTGGTTATCATGGCTATCACTTTCTTTGTCTATGCGGTTATATCAAATATTAACAGAGGAAGAATGACTGTTACTATGAATATGCAGTCATAACACAAGACAGAATAAACCAATACTGCCAGTCTTTTAGAAAAATGCTCTCTGTTCTCTACCATGGTAAATTTGAATAATATCACCACCTTCTTAAAATAATGGCCTAAGTCATTTTTTGACAAAAATGTTTTTTGATTAATAAATATCATATACTCTATATTTGGCTCAGTTTTTTTGGTTTTTTTGGTTTACAGGACTTAAAGAATCTGCTACTAACATCTTGGTGCCAAATACCACAGCACACCTTTAGGTGACAGGTCAGGGCTGTTTTGGCTGCAAAAGATGGACCAACACAATATTAGGCAGGCGGTCATAATGTTATGACTGATCGGTGTATGTGTGAGTGACATACATTGTTTTTTAATGTTTCAGCTATGACCACCTCACTCGGGTGCTGATAAAGGTGATCGATGAGCATCCAGAGAATCTGGTGGATGTGATTGAGGATATGAGCCGTGATGTGAAGCGGAGTTCATTTGAAGACAAGCAAAGCACCCTGCGAGACCTTCCACAGATCACAGCAGCTGAGCTGTTGGCTGAGCAGCAGCGCCTGCTATTTTCTCGGCCAGAAGAGGCTGACCAAGAGGAGGAACTGGTATTGGCTGTATTCACCTACACTACACAATTTTCTCAACTTGTAGGGAAAATCCAACTGAATCGAATGTTGGCTTACCTTTGTAACGTTTGATTGAAAAGTGATTAGTTGTTTAGATATCTAATAATGTGTGTGGAACAACAGAGACAACAGTAGCTCAGTCTGTGGGAGCTTTGCTTGGGAACTGCAGGGTTGCTGGTTCTAATCCAGTAAGGGCAAGCCAATATGGAGTGTAAGCTGGTAGCATAGAGAGACTTTTCTGCAATGTATTAACTGGTTAATTTCTCATAAAGTAGGTTTGTTTTTGTGCTTGTAGGGTACCACACAACACTAGTGGCATGAAGCATGAAGGCAAATGACATTTATTCACTCTCTTGTCCAGGGTCCTCACTTTTTCACTGATGTAGTGTTTTCTACCTCTATCACCAAATTTTGTGGGTATGACTCATATATGGAGCTGAATTTTCACAATATAACACTGTTCATTTGTCTTCATCAGGTAGAAACACCTCTCCCTAATGTGAGCGAGATTGGTTACTATTTGGAGCAGGCTGGAGTGGGTCTGAGCAGAGAGGAAATGCAGAGGATCTTCCTTGCACTCAAGCAGCTTGTTGAGTCACAGTCACTGCTTCGCTGCCGACTGTGGGGGAAGATTATGGGGACAGAGGGCAGCTATATTGTTGCTGAAGCTGATTACAGAGAAGGAGAGGAAGAAGAAGCCCATAACACTGAGGAAGCAGCTGAGGAAGAGGAGAGAGAGGCTAATAATCAGGAGAATCAGAGTGAGGTGAGGAAGCCTAAAGTATTCAATCAGTGTACCAGATAATCTTCATTTTCCTTTTTTTTATTTCCATTAAGGATCTCAAAACATTTCTTAGCACTTGTCTGCGTTGCTTTTCCTACCTAGATCTTTGCTTGTGTTGTACTTATTCTATATGTATGCCACTTTGGATAAAAACATCTGCCAAATGACATTGTAAAATTGTAAAATATATACTAAGATTTTTGAAAATTAAAAAAATATAAATATAGAAATCTTATTCCTGATTATCCCTCACTCTTTTCAAGGTGAAGTCAGTTGTGTTTGAGTAGTTTTTTTTTCTTTTTCTGATGGTTTTATTTCCAGATGGATCCATTTCCTCAGTCAACCTATAAACCCCTACAAACTGTGCCAAAGGAGGCCATAGGAAGAGGAGCTAACAAGTTTGTGTATTATGTGTGCAAAGAGCCTGGTCTTCCTTGGATACAGCTCCCTTCAGTCAGTCCTGCGCAGATCACTGTTGCTCGCCAAATTCGTAAATTCTTTACTGGGAGGCTGGATGTCCCAGTTGTGTCCTACCCGCCTTTCCCTGGGAATGAAGCAAACTATCTAAGAGCACAAATTGCTCGGATCTCTGCTGGCACACAGGTCAGCCCCCAGGGCTTCTTTCAGGCTGGGGAGGAGGAAGGTGATGAGGAAGATGAGGCACCCCGGGACAGTTATGAAGTGAATCCCGACTTTGAGGGTGTACCAGTTGCTGAGATGGCTGAGTCTTTGTCCACCTGGGTGCATCATGTTCAGCACATCCTTCAGCAGGTGCAAGTGCAATCACAGCAGGAACAATAACATTTTTGTCTGCAGATACATACATCTGCATATTTAATATGTGCATATGGACTGTTTTAGGGCCGTTGTACTTGGGTGAACCTGGCTGTGAAACCAGGAGAAGACTATAATGAGGAAGGAGAAGCTGAGGACAAGGAAGAGGAGCCTGATGAGCCTGAGCCAGAAGTTGGACCCCCACTGCTCACTCCCCTCTCACAAGATGCAGGTTGGGCTTTGACTTTTCAAACTGCCAAACCAGTATTGGGCTCAGAAAATAAATAATAATGAGTACCACTTTGAATGGAGGGGGGGTCTTTTAACTGTTCAGCCTCTAAAATCTAGCTAAGAGAATTCAGGAGAGGATAAAAGGTTGATAAACTAATCGAGATTTTAGAAATAAACTGCAACAGCAATCACAATTAACACCTTACTTTTAGGGGGCTTATAATCCATCTGCTGCCTGCTCTTCTGCCTATCAATATCAAAGGTGTGCCCTGCTGCTGCACCATCAAAATAAGTTCCCTCAGCCCTTTTAACAATTTGCAACACATAGATATATTATTGGCACATTGCAGGCTCCTATCTATTTACATTACACGGTCAAAGCTTTTCAAACATAAAACAGGATATAACCACAAGTACAGAAAAGCTAAACACAGAAAACAAAAGCACCATCTTAAAGTAATGGAAAGTTTTATTCATATGATAAACACTTATTATTGGCTGAGGTGAAATAATCAAACTTAAAAAATGATCCAACATCATTTCCTGTCATTCTCTTTTCTTCCTTTTCATCTGTCTTTCTACTGCTAGTGAAAGATCTTTAATTCAGAAATCTCAGAAACAAATAAATTAGCTCTTGGTTTTCCCACATCTGTCTGTGTTACTGTGATAATTGCTCACACTTTGGCAAGTGTAAAAAATGGTCAACAATCAACAGTCAACTCAGGCAGTTGTGTCAAGTAGCTGTGTGCTGTAAGGCAATATCCTATAAACTAAGACAGTTTGTTATATTATTATTAACCTACACGAATAAAATGCCATGCACTTTTTTATGGTTGATGAACCCATGGCTTGATATTTGTGTCTTTCAGAAGTTTTCAACACCCCTTCCTGGAGCTCAAAGATGTCCTCCACTCTCACCCCTCAGCATGCAGTAGCTGTGCTACGTTCTAACCTCTGGCCTGGGGCATATGCTTATGCTTGTGGAAAGTAAGTAAAGAGTTGACAATGCTCTGACTTCCTGTGTTCGTTTTCTCACTGTAAGCTAAAGGTAGGTTGCAATTTCCAAACAACCATGTGCTGTCCCTTCATTTAGGAAGTATGAGAACATATATATTGGATGGGGTCTGAAGTACACAGGGGGAGGTTACAGCCCACATGTCCCCCCACCACCACAGAAGGAATATGCCAGTGGTCCAGAAATCACTGAGGTCCGGGACCCATCACTGGAGGAAGAACAGGTGCTGAAAGAATCTTTGGAGGAGCAGCAAGCTGCCCAGGAGGAACTGGAAGATACTGAGGAAGAAGAGGAAGAAGATGATGACTGAGGAAACAGTTACAAATTTTCTATTTTGTTTTATCTCTCAGGGAATTGTTTGAAAGTCTGCATATCAACAACAACATTATGCTGTTGAAGTTTCTGTTTTAAAACACTGATTCTGGTGCCCTAAAATTACCAACAGACCCCTCCTAAAACTATTAAACAATATGAAAAATATTAAATATTTTATGTGAATTATTATGTGAATTGAGTTTATTTTATATGTAGTTATATATATATATATATACATATATTTTTACAGTTTTTATTAATGGGTAGTGTGGCCAAGCAGTTTAAGGCACTCTATTAAGGCTCCAGTCTCTTTGGGGGCGTGTGTTTAAATCCCACTGCTGGCAAGAACATTTTTCAAATTTACCTTTGTGGGACTAATAAAGGAATTCTTCATTCTTATTTTTACCAACTCCAGTCCTCATCAGAGCTATCAAATATTTCTTTATCTTTAATTTATCAAACCATGAAATGCCATTTTGCTCACACAAAACAGTATTTTGTGAAAAAGACACAATAGTCAAAATGTTTCACAGTAAGCATTGCGTTTTTCACACAGATCACAAAATTGCTTGTAGAAATATTCTGCACACTCAAAAAAATAAAATTTGGTTTTACTCCATCATGCATGAGGATTGCCAGGCGCTATCACAAAATCATCCTGTAATAAGTGCTAGAAACACTTAGGGCTCTTCCCTCCAGTGTTTCTCAGCTCAGCAGCAAAATGGATCTAGGTCACCACTCACCTCCTGTGCCAGTTGCCCAAGCCGTTCTCACCCACAAGCCCTATATCCCAACTCCAGCAGTTATTCTGGAGATTTTGGGGTATATGGACAATTCCTTATGCAATGCTCCCTGGTGTTCCAGCCACAATCAGCTATATAAGCTTAAGTTATGCATAGCATTTGTTATGGGCATACTTACAGAGAAAACCTCTCAGTGGGTAACATCTTTATAGAAAAGGACGCACCACATTTATGATTCTTACCCTATATTTGTTGCACAAAGAGGAAAATCATTAAATGGTCATTAAAAGACTTCTCTCTCCTCATCAGAACTCTGGGTCAGTCGCAGAATATGTGTTGGAGTTTAGGATCTTAGCTGCAGAGACCAGGTGGCATGATGTGGTGTATTGGCGAAGGGTTAGAAAAAATATTAAGGCTGACAGATAGCTTGGGCTCCCTATTTTTGCCATCCATCTGCATAGCTAATCGTCTTTGTAAGTGCCACTGGGAGCAGTCTCTGCCTTTTGTTTTCAGCCCAGACTTGCTCCCTGTGTTAGCATTAACAGTGCGCCCTCCTCCAGCCCTCACCTCAGCTCCTCACCACCACACCCCAGGTAGGGCACCTTTTTGGACTCCGGGGCAGATGAAAACTTAATGGATTCCACTATTCTTGCCTAAGCTGTGGAATCTCCATTGTTCATGTGGACAGAAAGCTCACACATCACACAGTTGGGCTGAATTTCCATCTTGAATACCATGTAAAATCTGTATCCACTTGCTTCACTTTTGCTGGGAGCAAGGCATTCGGTCAACCCCTGGCTGATCTCAGACTTATGGGCAAACAGCGTGGGCTAATCAGGATCTGTAAGCAGCTCAACATTGTGTCACTATATATAAATAATAATAGAATAAATATATATTTTTTGGTCATATCTGATCCAGGCACTCCACAAAGTGCAGAAACAACAGCAATAAAAATAAAAATACTTCTTTGAGACTGATGGGATAAGGCATATCTACAGTATGTTGACATGTAGGCTAAAGTTACACTGCTTATATGACTTTCGTAATGGGAAATGTGACACTTTTTGTTCTGGCTCCTAAGATATCAGTGCTATCCGACTGCACTGCTGAGGTGTGCCATCATTTAGTGACAATTAGTTGCACTTTATTGAGTTTGTTTGCAAAAAGCTTGACTCACATGTGTATGTTGTTCCAAACATACTTTAAAGTTCTGCACTTGGATTATACTCCCTGTGAATGTGATGCCTCTCTGAAGTTGCTCCAAGGCTGGCTGCCAATTGAATAGACCTGGCTTATTGCCTACTTGAACATATAGAGGTTAATAGCAACATCTGGTGGAAATCATTGTAATTACACATTTTAAGCCAAAACTTCATAATATGTTTATCTATTATTTGTTAAAATTACAATGGAACTAAATACTGAAGTTTTAATGGGAGTCAATCAGCCCTGTCCTAAGTGTCCTAGTGCAGCTTTTTTCTTTACATGGTGTATTATAGACATGATTAACAATCCCCAATCAGACTGACTTCACATTGGGCTGATGTCTTCTAAGAACCTTTGCAATGCTAAATTGCAAACTTTAGAGTTTTTATTTAATGCCTTTGATGTGACATAGCAGTCAATTTTGCCTCATGTTGAAAAACATTAATATTCTCATGTAACATCATATAACATGGAAAAAGATAGTTCTTTGCTTGCAGAATAAACAGCATGACTTAATAGTAAGAAGCTATATCCATGTTGTAATGTGAGAAGCCAAAATTTACTTCAAACATTTTAAAATCATAGCTTTTTTCCATCCAAAGAATTTTAAAGTACTGTAAGTGTTTGGGAAGGTACAAAGACAATGAAGAAAATAGTGAAATCATAATCATTAAGTAAAGAAATACATACATACAATACAATTGGTTAATTGGTTGGACTATTTTTAAGAATGTAATTAACAACTGTGCATTTACTATTTGCTTTTTATAATTGTATAGTATAGGCTATAAGCTCTATAGTATAGGCTTTTAACTGCATAGTATAGGCTATAAAGTGTTACATCATGATAAAAAGAAAATATATATATTACCAATAAAATAACATTCAAAAAATTACATTCATTAATATATTATTTTTCACAGAAAGAAAAAAATGTCTTTAATGATGAAATGACTAAGCTGGTAAAATAAAGAAATAAATAAATAGGTTTTTTAAACTTTATTAAAGTACTATTAGTTACAGCAGTTCACATAAACATAAAGCAAGTCAAAAATATATTTAGGGTACACAAGCTCTATGTTTCACTGATGATATTGACTGTTTTATTGATGGGATGTATAATTTGGCTTCAGATTTATGAATTTGAGATCTTTGCGAGCAATAATAGTAAAGATCAAATTAATGGTGCAATAATGATTTGTTTTTGTAGATGGTTAAGTACAAAGGCCAAATTGTACTTAAATTGCAGATATCTTGCCTTTTTGTATCACTGTAAATTCATTCAGTCTCTCCAGTTCGGGTGAAGTTGCTCCAGTATTAGACAACATTACATCTTGTTAAAAGAAAGCCACACAGTTGTTATTCCTCCTTTTAAAGGCAAAAAATCAGACCACTTCCAGTAAATAGAGGATCCAGTGGTAGAACAAAATAGTTATGTGGTAGAGATGCAATTAATTCTACGTCATCAAACATTGACGGAAAAAGGTCAGTCACATGCTACAGAAAGCTCCAGATCAACATGGCCGCCTGCAGGAAGATTCTTGACGCTGCGCAACAGATGCACAGAAATTCAGCCCTTGTTCTAAAACTTAACTGGTCCGTGGCGCACAGGACGGGTGGTAGCCTGTCCTACTTGACCGATACATCAGCCTTGAACCGGCTCCAGGCTCCACGGTTCTATACCAGCACCGGATCCTCTCAAATATCATGGACCAACTGCTTCTCTAACATTCAAGTCAGCACAGCAATGACAGCTGGCCGCAGACCCATCACCAGATCTCATCGGTGGATGCGGGTCGGGGCCGTTCCCCGTGGCCAAACCGATTTCCTCACGCCGACGTCTCGACCGGCCATGATTTTGGATAGGATGTTCGGGAACCGGGCCAGCGGAGCAGGCTATTCTGGGGAGGACGGCGGGCAAAGTGCAGGTTCAGGGGGTGAAGAGTCAGGTGGAGATGGGGGAGAGCCGTACAATGGACCTCAGATGACGGCTCTTACCCCTATGGTGGTCCCAGAGATGTTTCCCAACGTGCCACTAATTGCAGTGACCAGGAATCCAGTATTTCCCCGCTTCATCAAAATTATAGAGGTGAGGATGATGTAACATTACGTTTCATGTCCGCTGTTGAGTTCAAGGACACGGGAATGATGCAGTATCACAGCAACAATGTACTTCATGCTGTGGAAGAAAACAATCGCGACTGTTTTTAATTCTAAACTGGTAAAGTATTGTCCGTTTAAAGATTTTTTAAGATTATTTGTAGTTTGAAGGTGAAATACCACAATATAGCTGACTAAAGACTAACATAGTAGAACATGTTTTTCAGTGGAGAACTTAATATTCTTAATATTCATTACTGAAAGCCTCAGGCTTGCATTTCTATCTCAATGTATTTTACTGTGTTACAACTGGGGAGGTTTTTGCTTAAGACAGAATTTTTGAAAATTTGTTGCATAGTTTTTTAAAATACGGAAATGTGTAAATGATATTGTAGACAGCAGATGATAATGGGTGTGTTGTGGGAAAACCTTTGCTTTTGAGCCTGTTGTTTGCTTTTTAGTGGTGGTATTTAAAGACTATAGCTGTGTGTGTTTTCCCCTGAGACAAACCTTGGAAGAAGTTGCCTCTTTCTTTTACTTGCTTAGTTTCACTCAAATCTTGGATGACAATTGCATCATAATTGTATCAATTGATCCCATGGATACTCAACATTTCAGCCAAGATAATCTAATATTGCTGTTTGACAGTATTAGTTCTTACTATACCAAATACATAAAAAATACATCATTATTAGTTTCTGACTCTGGGGAAAAGAAATGAGCAGTAAAATTCTCCAAAATTTCTCCATCTATGAAGTGTCTCTATAAACACACACCTGCCTCCCACTTTAAAACTCTCTGATCTATCTTCATTTGGTGCTTGGTGCAACAAATTAAAAATCCCTGAAATGACATACACATTCCCTTCCTTGAAAGTGTACCTATGTGCATAGTGAACCTATGCACGGAATGATACCAGAACATTCTGTACAGAGGTAAATCTGAGATGAAAGCTCTGAGGTAAATGTTTCCAAGTGCTGCCTGTGATTAGTTTGTTTTGTCTTCATGTTAGGTAAAGAACAAAGCACTGATGGAGCTGTTAAGGAGAAAGGTTCGCCTGGCTCAGCCGTATGCTGGAGTCTTCCTGAAGAAAGACGATAAGTAAGTCTGACAACTCCTTCTATAACCTTTTAGTTGGTTTCAGTTCAGAGGACCATATAAATAAAAATGAACAAGTTGTGTAAATCATGTTTCACTGCTTTCACTATCTCCATAAGTACTTTATTTCATTTCTCATCTGCATTACATGAAGAAATTTAGCAAATTGACCTCTTTTATTTAATTGCCAATTTTATTAAAGGTCATCTGTCTTTTGGAGTGAACCTTTTTATTGACAGCTCAGCATAAAAAAAGTGTACCAAAAAAGTTTCCATGTTGTGTTCAAGTTTTTTATTGATTCACTAATTTCGTCAAGCTATGAGGACAAAACAACAACAAAAATACTAATTACAGTCTAAACCATGACCTTCTCTTGTTTTTTTTCCTCCAGTTTTCATCTAAAATTAAACTTCTTTTCTTCTTTTATATAGGCTACAGAACTAGTTAACAGATTACACTTGTAGGTCCAACAAACCTCCTGTGAAAGAGAAAAGCTAATTATGTTGTTACAGCAATACAGAACAGCAATAGACAGTCTTAACTGTACATATTGCTCTTTGAAATGTATGATAATGCTTGAAATGTTTTGCAGTTTTGTCAGTCCTCTTAAGTTAGCCTTCAGCGTAATATCAAACATACATCTGATATCATCTAGTTTTCTGATAATACAGTCATGTAATTAATGCTTTATTATTTAGTCTGTGTATTTTTTTTAGCCTAATCATATCCCTCACCATACAGTGTTGTTCTTTATATTGAAGACACCTTTATATCTCTCGTATAAGATGTGTTTTAAATATTTCTGCCATTTGGTAAATTGCAATCATGTGTGTCTGATATGATCTGTTATATAGAGCAATGTGTAAGTATCAAATTATCAAACTGCAGGCTTTTGAAATGTGACAGAATTAACTACAATATAAATATAAATTTCAGCCTTATTCCATTATTAATGTGATCTTACAACAAACAAAAATCCAGAGAAATAATATTTGAAACATTTGAAACATTCTGCACTATGAACTTAACATACTATCTACTGTCCCTATCCGTGTGTTTATAAGTATTTATGTCTTTTGCAGTAATGAGTCAGATGTAGTGGAGTCCCTAGATGCTGTCTACTCAACAGGGACCTTTGTCCAGATTCATGAGATGCAGGACCTGGGAGACAAGCTAAGGATGATCGTCATGGGACACCGCAGGTTAGGAAAAGCCTGCTTCTGACAGGCAGTAATTTGGGGGGAAATGGTGTAGTAATTGGTCAGAATGACAATCTATAGACTCGGCACTCTCCATGACACACTGTTACTCGTACCTTGTGTAGAACCCTGCTATATTTACAGTATACTTTGGTCTATTAGGATTCGGATCGTAAAACAGCTGGAGGTGGAGCTTGAGGAGGCAGCAGTGCCCCCTGTGTGGCCAGAGTCTGAGGCAGAGTCCCAACCCAAACCGCCACAGAAACGCAAAGCCAAGCGTAGTCGCAAGGACCAACCCCTGGCAGAGCAGCTGGAGGATAGGGTCTGTAACGTGACACTCACACACTTGCACACTTGTCACATCTGCAGCCTCCAGCACCTGCCGGCAGACCATAGCCCTCTAGCTATTTTTTTCTCTAAAGCACTTTGAATTGTCCCTTTGTTAGAAATTCTATACAAGAAAACTGTAGTCAGATACACTTATGGTAAACATGGAACCTAATTGAGTGAATGACTTGCCAAACAAATTTAAGGCAGAGCACAAGCAACCAGGAGAAGTGGGCTACTGCCCTTTAACCCTCTGCTCTCTGGTGGTCCTGAAAGTACAGGGTTTACTATTGGCAGCTAGTTTGGGCGATTTGATTTATTGCAAATTTGTTTCACCAATCAAGTGCAATATTAATTAACTCATTAAAGCAACCTACATTGTTAGCTGACTTTATGTCAATTTGTTTTAGAGGGGCCCTGTATCAACATGTTGTTTAAAGCCATTTATTATTTTAAGTTATATTGTGCTTCCAGGAGCATATTTCTAAATAGTTGTGTGTAATCAAATCCCCACAAACTGACTGACTGAAAAGCATGTCTACTCCGCTATAGCCAAGCATGATAATGTCATCAGATCTCCTCTAAGTATTATAGGCCCCAGTGAAAATATACAAACAAACACAAAACAAAAAATAACTTACTTTTAAGTATTTTATACCTTTTTTTATCATTTTGTGTGCATTTGTGAGTATTGCTAGCAATGAGACTCAAAGTTAGATATTCAAAAAGAAGGTTTTATTTAGCCCCTCAAATTTTTTTCTTTTATGATACAGTCTGAGACTTTAAAAGGGGTCAATTGAACAAACTTAAGTCAGGCTATGACAACTTTTCAAAAACTGAAAAGCATAAACCTACGAAACTGACCTAACTGGAAACAAAGGGAGAACAGATCATGAAAATACAGAAATAAAACCATTATAATTGATTTCAGTAGGATTTAAGTCTGGGCTAATGACTGATTTTGATTCCCTGTTTTTGAAGCCATGTCTTGTATATGTGAAATGTATACTTTTGGGTTATTGACATGTGGGAATGTGGAATTCTTCCTCATCTTCAGCTCTCTGACAAAACCCAGCTGGTTATGAGCCAAAATGTCTTTTAATCTGGACCTATTTATTATGGTTTTTACCTTGATACTCATTGTTTTCAGAAGGGGTATCTCAGACTAAAGCACCTTTGATGGTCTCCGTCCTGGCCTATAGTTCATTGGTAGGTGGTAGTAGTAAAAGGATTCGTCATTCATTTAAAGTTTAATTCTCAATCCTGCTGTGCAGATTTCAGAAGCTGACCTGAGTCCAGAGCTTCAGCCTCTGCCATCCAACGTTCTGATGGTTGAAGTGGACAACATTCAACATGAACAATTCACTGTTACCGAGGAGGTCAAGGTACAAAACACTGATTATACACACTAATTATACTGTCATATGCAGTACAGTACGGGGTGGATATTATTTCTAATTCATGGGTTTGGGTGGTTTGTATTAACAGCTTTTCAGTACAGAATTCTAATTTTTTTCATTCTGTGACAGATATCATAAAAGAGATGGTGTGTGTGTGTGTGTGTGCAGGCATTGACAGCAGAGATAGTGAAGACTATCAGAGACATCATCGCACTTAATCCCCTCTACAGGTCAGTTCTGATATACTTGCTTAGCCAGTAATGTGCCACCATCTGTCTGACCTAGCCACATTCTTATATTCTAAACTGTGTGTGTAACTTTTTTTTTAACATTATAGCTTGCAGTTTAAAGTTAGCCTATAGCCCTGCGTTATTTAGTAAAACAATTTCAATTGACATCTACTAGATCTAAGAATATTAACCTTCACCAGTAGTCTCCATTGATGACCTCCTGTTAGATTTCATACAGTTGTGTGGTGCATTTTAGTCGTGCTTGAAATATCCTCCGTTGCCCTTTGTTTTAGGGTTTAGATCTTAACATCCCATTCATTATATTCACTTTATATTTCTGTAACTGATTAACTAATTCATAATGCAGGATAGACATGTGCACAAAAATGACTTCCTTTATTTTTTTACCTCCAGCTGGTGTTAAAAGCAACCACATATTATGATTATCAAAATGATTTGGGAAAGGTTGAATGCATTAGTTCCAGCACAGGTTGATGTTGACAGGCGTTAGATAAATTCACTAAAGACACTTCTTTTTCCAGTCAGGGACAGAGACACACAGCAGCAGAGTACAAGTTCTAAATAACAATGGAATGACAGATCAACTGACAGTAATGGCAGTTTTGATAAAAATATAGGATTACTACTACTACTTAAATAATAATAATAATAATAATAATGTTAATGTTAAGGGTGTTATCTCACAAGTCTAGGCCTATAGCAGCAAAAATAAGGGATGGTTGGTTGGTTGGGATGGTTCAGGGCTCATCTAAGCCAGCTAGGGGGCTGTTTATTCTGGATTTTACAGGGAGCCACTGCTGAGAATGTAATACAGGAACGGTGTGATCTCTTTTCCTGGCTCTTGTCAATAGTTCTGGACCATCTGGAGACTTATTTAGATAGCCCGAGAATGAAGAGTTGCAGTAATCAAACAACAGAGACATTAAATGCTTCTTCTTTATCATTTTGACACAATGTTCCTCAAATGAACCTTGGAGGGTTGTACTGATCTTTGCAGTTTGGTAGATTACTCTGTGTTGCCACATGTTTTCCAGTTATTGATTATTGACACTGCTCCTTGGTACATCCAAAGCTTTAGATACTTTAATATACCCCTCCTCAGTGGTCCTTTCATCAGTTGGATCTAATAGCTTCTTTGGTAACTCCTTGCAGCCAAACATTCAAGTAAATCATGCTCTCGGATGAGCATGCTTAGGAAGACATGCAAATATAGTGTTGTGGAAATAGAGGTGTTCTCGTGTGTTTGTGTGTGTGTTTGTTTTCAGAGAGTCGGTCCTCCAAATGATGCAGGCTGGTCAAAGAGTGGTTGATAATCCCATCTACCTAAGTGACATGGGAGCGGCCTTGACAGGAGCGGAGTCACATGAACTACAGGATGTCCTGGAGGAGATCAGTGTGAGTGCTCTGTTTTGGGACTGTCTTGTCTACTTTGTGGGAGACAGTCCTAGATGAAACCTATATAACCACTTGCCATACCACCAATGTAGTCCTTAAAGTGGGGTGGGATTGTATGTGGCAGTTATCTACAGTCAGTGTATTGCCTACAGAAGGTGGAGGCAATCCTTCTCCCAGTTTGGATAAGCAGCAGTGGTACAATGCAGTCAATCAATGCAATCTGCTGCTGTGGACAGGACATAACAGCATAATATATTAATGCCACATCAAAAAAGAGCACCTGGAAGATAAATATCACAGTAAATGCTTTAATTAGAATGCCTTTACTGCTGTTCCCTACTGTCAGACAACCATTTCCAGTTGAAACTATATAAAGACATTGTGCCTTTGAAAACGCTTCTGCTTCGCCACGGTGCAGACATCTAAAGTCTGGACAGCTGCCACCATCATTAGAAACAGACGTTACTTGACTTGACACTTTAGATGAAAGGACATCTCAGACGCTAAAAACACATGTTCTTGTTTCCTTCGTATCTGCATGCATCATGGGAGGGACTAAAATGCAAGGAAAGAACAAATGTGATGGGAATGTTGATACAATTTGGGAGGCTTTGGTATACCCAGTGATAGAGAAGAACAATTTTTGTTTTTAGATCTTTAAATTTAGGTTCCTCCTGTAAAACTGTACACTGAAGTTGAAGTGTACTGGTCTTTGAAACCTGTTTCTGTGTGTGTGTGTGCAGATCCCGAAGCGTCTCTACAAGGCTCTGTCTCTGCTGAAGAAGGAGTATGAACTGAGTAAACTGCAGCAGCGACTGGGCCGAGAGGTCAGAGGCCATCAGAGGTCACCAAAGATATGAGTTTGAACCAGTCATTAGGCTCATTACTCTGAATCATTTATCTGTCTCCCTGTTCAACTCATAGGTGGAGGAGAAGATCAAACAGACTCATAGGAAGTACCTATTGCAGGAGCAACTCAAGATCATTAAAAAGGTAGAGCAGCCTGCGTATTCTCTGATTCTGTGTCATTCATCTTCTCATTGCGTAAGTCAGCAAAACACATATCTGTCTTATGACTCTATGGGTGCTTGCAGCAGATGTGAAAAGCTGTCAAGGCTTGGTGTCAGTCCACCACAGCTGACGTGTGGACCACCATATATTCCATCCAATTATCTTCCATACATAGTATTTATTACAAGAATTTTGTCTGACTGTCAGACAATCTCATTAGCAATGTGATTGCAAAATATTGCATATCACAGAACCACCTGAATGTTGATTACATTATTATAGCAAACATACAGTGTGGTGATTATACTTTGAGTTTATGTGAGCTGGGCTGGGATGTCTATCCCCGAACTGATACCAGAACAGAGAATAGTTTTCTATGACTGTGCCTGTGCCTGTAAACTTGGAGCAATTTTAACAGGTTGTGTGGCTGTGGGTTTTCAGGAGCTGGGTCTGGAAAAAGAAGACAAAGAAGCTATTGAGGAGAAGTTTAGAGAGAGACTCAAAGAGAGGACAGTGCCCCAGCACATAATGGATGTCATCAATGAAGAACTTAACAAACTGGGACTGCTGGACAACCACTCTTCAGAGTTCAAGTTGGTCTTGTGTATTTGATAGTTTAGGTATTCATGATCTCTGGGAAATGTCACCTTTTCTTTTCAAATGCTGTATTTAAGCTTACTCATTTTCACATAAGCTATAGTATTAAAATATAATGTAACTGAATTTGAGGACATAAAATTGATATCATTACCATTTCAGTTTTGGACACTTAAGATATCCTCTCAGACAAAGCAGATTTTGGTTTCTTTAGATACTGATGGTGCATATATAATGTTGAATTTGCAGATCTAAAACTGCAAACCAAGATGACACAAGACAGACTCCAGAAAACTAGCAGTATGTCAGCAAACGGCAGTAAGGAAAAGACTGCAAGCTAACACGAAGTTATTCCAAACAAATTATTTTATTATCTTATTGGGAGCGAATGCCCTCTGCAGGTTTGTTAGACTTCAGAGTGTTCTTGTGAGACGCACTGAATGTAACCAGAACCTGAAAGAATGTAAAAAGGAAAGCAACATTGCACAGGAAAGCAATGGTAATCCTTCTGTTGCCTGGCTCTATCTTGCTAGTTCTGTTGATATATCAGACACACGGTATGTACTACTGTACAACATCTACTAAAACAGAAGTGTGTGTGTGTTTCAGTGTAACCCGTAACTACCTGGACTGGCTGACCAGCATGCCTTGGGGTACCAACAGTGAAGAGAACTTAGCACTGGAGAGAGCCAAAGAAGTTCTGGAAGAAGACCATTATGGAATGGATGATGTTAAGAAACGCATATTGGTCAGCAAATGCACACACACCATTTAAAATCACTAAAAACTATGAACATTTTTACGTGGATGCAGATCTTCCTCTAACTATACACATCTGTACATGCATCAAAAACGGTGGAGTTGAAATGAATCTGACTTCCTGTTTTACGTTGTTTAGGAATTCATAGCTGTAAGTCAACTGCGTGGTTCCACCCAGGGGAAGATCCTGTGTTTCTATGGTCCTCCAGGTGTTGGAAAGACCTCCATTGCTCGTTCCATAGCCAGAGCCCTCAACAGACAGTACTTCAGATTCAGCGTGGGAGGCATGACCGATGTGGCTGAGATTAAGGGACACAGGTCTGGAAGTCTGTATTGCCATTATTACTAAGGGACTGGGAGTTGAAAAAGGTTAAGAACGTTGATGCTGGGGAAAAGCTGGATTCACACAGCCAGTCCTAGAATTAGCTGCACCTTCAAAGTGATGGGCTGCAACTAGAAATGCACTGTGTAGCAGGTTTCTCTGATGCTTGAGAGTGTCCCTAACACTTAACTACAGTCACAACAGTCTGTGTCCTTACAAAACCAGCAAAAGTGTAATAAATAAATAAATATCTTTTTTTTTTTAAATATAGGTACTAATTATCACTAGAGGGTGCAAGTGGGAAACACAGACCATGACAGGGTCAAAGCAGAGAGGCAAAAACCAGGCTTTGATTGGTGTCCCTATTTCGCAAGCCATGGCTCTACCTTTTAGGACAGCATTATCAGCTATTTTCAGATTTTTCTGAAATGTATTTGTGTGTCCAGGAGGACATATGTTGGAGCAATGCCAGGGAAGATTATTCAATGCCTAAAGAAAACCAAGACCGAGAACCCGCTGGTGTTAATAGACGAGGTGAGTATGACACTGTTGCTCTTGTCTAGCTGTCTCAGTATACATTAGAGTATCATTAATATTATGGGAGGGACCCTGCTATTATGAAACTTGTGGTGAGATTCTAAGAGGAGTGGGGTTTTTTTAAATGTACCTTTCGTATATAAGATAAGATTGCACTCATTACATTAAAGATGAAACAAGGCCGACATTTACAATGTTGTCACTTCAGTCTTTACATTTAAAAAAAAAACTGCAATTTCTTAAGAGAGTATGTGGATTCCACTATGTTGTTAAGTAAAGAACCACACTAGTCTTAAGATTTAAGTACAATCGGGATATTTTATGGCAAGTAAAAATATGGGGTGCCATCAAAATGTGGTCTGACAGCTTCTATAACAAACAAAAAGTGTCCCTGATTTAGATTTGGCCACCAGTTGTTTTAGAGTAGTTATCCTGTGCAGTGATACCCTTTGCATTTACTCCACTTTGTCAAATCAGCATTCCTTCATCTTGTGTTTCATTTGGGAACACAGGCAGGAGTCGCTATCGCCAAATAGTGAGTAGGGCAAGTGGGGAGCGCATCACGGATGAATGAAACAATGGAAATGGAGTATCACTGCACAAGGCAACTACTTTGAAATGGATAGCAGCCAAATTAAAATTAAGATTAAGCACAGTTTTGGGGCATTATAGGCACATTTCTGAAACTTTGTGATTACAACTCATATTTTTTAACGTGTCTTCTCTCTGGGAATGCAGCTGTCTGGACTTCTGCCCTCCAGTAGCAACAGTCAGACCAGGAGCTTCAGACAAACAGATGAACAGCATGTCCAGAAATAGGCACAGCAACTTCTCTCACATACATTCCAAATGTGTCTGTATGTATATGTTGGTAATACATGTGTTAACCCATAAGAACCCAGACCCATTTTTCCTTAAAGGCAAATTATGTGGAATATACCACAGACCAAGTGGACCACATATATAAGGAAGAGACTGGGGCATTCAAAGTGTTTGTTACACTGGTGTCACCGTGGGACAGAGGGAGGGAAATAGGACTCTAGAAGTATGGTGGTAAACCTTCTATGTTAGGTACTGTGCTGGAAAATAATAATGATGAGTCTTTCTCTGACTATACATTACCAGGTGGATAAGATTGGTCGTGGTTACCAGGGTGATCCATCCTCTGCATTGCTGGAGCTTCTGGATCCTGAACAGAACGCTCATTTCCTCGACCACTACCTTGATGTTCCTGTAGATCTGTCGAAGGTAGAGTGTGTGTTCTTTACATACAATGCATAGTTCTTTTTTTTTTTTTTAAATGACCCACCCCTCACTCTCTTTTCCTATAAAGGTTTTGTTTATTTGCACGGCTAATGTGATTGACACCATCCCAGAGCCTCTCAGAGACAGGATGGAGATGATAAATGTGTCTGGATATGTGGCCCAGGAAAAACTGGCTATTGCTGAGGTAACACCAATCTCTACTTCTGCACTTGTGTGTACATAAATAACAAATAAAATGTGCTGTACAACAAGGGGTATGCACAACAAAGGGTCTATTAACCAGTACTTAATGAATAACAGGGAGGCCTCGTGTCCATTGATTCCTGATAAAAGACACCTTGTTGTGCACTCCACTTTTGACACTTTTGACACACTGGTCACTTGCCAAAAAAAAAATAATAATTTGTGTTTTCGTGCACTGTCAATCAAAATCACAAGTTTTCCAAAGCCATAACTCAATTTTTAGATGTTTCCTTGGCAACACCCAACAGTTAAGTTATCAAGCAGTGAATACGTCTATTCATCTAGAACTTAATAGACCTTATCAGTACATCAGACTTTTTGCTTTCTATTTCTCCAGCGTTATCTAGTCCCTCAGCTCCGAGCTCTCTGTGGTCTAACTGAGGAGAAGGCCTCAATCTCATCGGATGCACTCGGTCTGCTCATCAGACAGTACTGCAGGGAATCTGGAGTAAGGAATCTACAGAAACAAGTTGAAAAGGTAAAATACTGCAAACATTATTTAACATATTAACAGCACAGTCATACCAGAAAGCTGCACATTACCCAGTGTTCGCTTATTCTTTGTAATCCCTTTTTTCATCTGTCTGTCAGGTTTTCCGTAAGGTGGCGTATTGTATTGTCAGTGGTGAGCAAACCAGCATTACTGTTACACCTGACAACTTGCAGGACTACGTGGGGAAACCTATTTTCACAGTGGATCGAATGTACAATGTCACCCCACCAGGAGTGGTTATGGGGCTGGCATGGACTGCTCTGGGTGAGAGAGAGACACTCACACACTAATAAATAAGCAAACCTTCAATAGAAAATGTAACATACTGAAGGTTTGCCTGCATTTTGTCCTCTTTGTAGGAGGGTCAACACTGTTCATAGAGACATCGCTGCGCCGTCCTCCAGAAGCAGACCCGAAAGGAGAGGGCTCACTGGAAGTCACAGGTCTGTTAGGAAGGCTAAAACTAAAGTTTATCACATGCCATAACTCAGTTTTCCTGGTACTTACTGAGAGTTTAAGTCAAAATCATCGTCTACCGGTGACCAAAGTAAATCTAGCTCAACAGGCTACATTCTTCCAGTCAGGATGAGGCACCGAAGTACTGCACTCAGTGATGTAAACCAAAAGTGTTCAATGCCAATATCAGCATATGTTGGTAGGCCAGAATAGTGTAACTACTGTACAACAGGAGCATATCTCCTGGTGTCTTCTGGTGCTGTTTCTTCATTTTAATTTGAATTTCTTTCTCTATAGCTACATCAAAGTTGTCATCATCTTTAAATCGGGACTTTGATTTATTCCCTTTTATAGCAGTGGTTATCAACAGTTTACACGCCTAATTAAATTGCAGATTTTTGAAATGTTAAGAAAATGTAAATGTCACCTTTGTTCCATCTTTAATGTGATCTTAAAACAAACAAAATGCACGAATTTAATGAATTCAAGAATATATGTTAATTATATATATATCTGTCTCTTATACACATCTTAGGAAGACAAGCACTGACGACATGATCACCAAGGATCGCCATAGTCCATGCTAGATCTGTTGGAATGTTACTAGTCCAGTAACCCTAGTCAGAGGGGTTACATGAAATGAATGTGGGAACTATGGATTCTTCGACACCCATTAGTCAACACTATTCATAAGCATCTAGTAGCTCAGCTGCCCAACATCCACACAAGCGGCAACTGCTATCACAACTAGAGATTGACGAGGCAACACAAATGCTACGCAGCAGAGCCAAGACGAGGTCAGTGAGTACACTCAACTCCTATCCAGAGATTGGGTACCAAGCCCCAATAGAAGAAGAACTGAATGAGAGAGCAACTGACCTGAGAGAGACGATAAAGGCTAAGATGAACAGGCAACCCCGACCGGGGCCGGTTACAGAGAGAGACTGTGTGCAGTACCTGAAGATCTCCTAGTAGATGTGAATGCACTGAGAACGATCCCCACGAGATATACACTGCAGCATCAGTGATCCTAGAGAGGCTCGGATACAAACCCAAGGAGCAGAAGGAGCAATATCCCCCATGGAGGAAGAGGCTGGAAGACAAGATACAGGCAACACGGAGGGAAGTGAGCCAGTTGTCAGAGTTGAAGACAGGTACTATGAGGAAGGTGCCTAAGAAATACAACCAGGTAAAGATACCTGGAGGCCCTGAAACCAAACAGAGGCCAGCCAAATAGAGGCTCCAGGTATTGGCCACTCCGCCTAAGAAGAGGTACACAAGAGAGGCCAAGCAAGACAAATAAAACCGCTGTTCTCAACTGAACCAGCTAAAGTGTACTCCCAATGGCAGGGGGCAACAATACAAGAGCAGAGCCGCTTAATGGTGGAAACCGAAATAATACTGAAAGGTATAGGAACGGAGGTAAGGATAACACCAATGCACAGTGGCTGGTAGATCTGAAAACCCACTACAGTGAATTTCCCAGAGCAAGAACCAGTAACCATCACAAGTGGCAGATATCCAAGAAAGGGTCTCCAGTATGAAGAACTGACAGCACCAGACCTGACATGGTACACACCTACTGGCTAAAGAAACTCACTGCGCCTCCATGACTGCCTGGCAGCAATAAAATGAACCAGTTGTTACAGGAAGGACTCACCCTGAATGGCTAATCAGGCTGGTCGGACAGTCCTGATCCAGAAGGACCCCCAGAAAGGAACAGTCCCATCCAACTACCGCCCAATAACCTGCCTTCCACAACATGGAAGTCTTGTCCGCATTGTAGCCACTAAGATAAGTGGGCACATGGATCAATACACAGCAAAGCACAGAAGGGCATTGGTAGAAATACCAGAGAGCCAAAACACCAACTACTGGTAGATAGAACGGCCTACGACTCAATGCCACACTCCTGGATCCTGGAATGTCTGGAGATGTATAACATCAACACAACTCTACGGACATTCATAACAAACTCGATGAGGTTGTGGAGAACTACTCTGGAGGCCACAACTTCAAAACCAATTGCCAAAGTCTCCATCAATGCAGGATATACCAAGGAGATGCCCTGTCCCTGCTCACTGTTCTGCATAGGTCTGAACCCCCTCAGCCAAATAATAACAAAGACTGGCTATGGCTACCGACTCAGGAATGGGACCACAATAAGCCACCTACTCTACATGGATGACATCGTTAGAGGCCAAGAGTGAGCCGACATCGACCACTGATACACACAACCAGGATCTACAGCAAAGACATAGGAATGTCATTCGACTGGAGAAGTGTGACTAAAAGATAACAAAGACAGGCAAGGTAGTCCAGAGAGTGGGATTACACTCACCAGAGGGCAGAATAATTACAGCACATGGCAAACTATGAGAAGGCCACAAGGGAAGCAGCCACAGCCAAATACCTCCAACGAGTAAGGCAGGTCCTGAGAAGTCAGCTCAATGGCAAGAACAAGGTCCAGGCAATAAACAGCTATGCCTTGCCAGTAATCAGATACCCTGCTGGGATAATAATGGCCAAAGGATTAAAGCAGACCACGGATATCAAGACACGAAAGTTTCCCACATGCATGAGGGTTCCACCCCAAATCCAGCACCCAGAGACTGTACACTGGGCTTAAAGAAGGGGGCAGAGGACTGGTGAGCGCCAGGGCTACTATTCAGATGAAAATATCCAAGATCCAGGAATACATCAAAAAGATGGCCCCATTCGATGGAGTGTTCAGTGAAAGTCTCAAGCAGTGGACACCAGACGAGTGGACCCAGGAGGAACCTTCATGGGAGGACAAACCCCTGCATGGGATGTACCACCGACAGATATCAGAAGTGGCTGACATGGAGACATCCTACCAATGGCTAGTGAGGGCTGGACTGAAAGACAGCACTGAGGCGCCCATCATGGCAGCACAGGAACAGGCCCTGAACACAAGAGAGTTTATAGGAGGTCTGTAGATATACCACACCAGGCAAGACCCAAGGTGTAGGCTGTGCAAAGAGGCCCCAGAAACAGTCCAGCACATAACGGCAGGATGTAAGATGCTGGCAGGAAAAGCATACATGGAACGCCATAACCAGGCGGCATAGTGTACAGAAACACCTATGCAGAGTTTGGGCTGGAAGTCCCCAGATCCAAGGGAAACACCTCCAAAGTGTTGCGATAGAGAATGAGCCCCAAGAAGATCCTGTGGGACTTCCAGGTACAGACTGAGTTAAGATGGTAATGGCTAACCAACCGGAGACAGTAGTAGGACAAGATCCAGAGGAGCTATTGTGGTGGACATCGCAATCCCAAGCGATGGTAACATCAGGAAGAAGGAACATGAGAAGCTAGAGAAATACCAAGGCCTGAAGGAAGAACTGGAGTAGCCTGCAGGTAAAGACATCAGTGGTGTTGTAGATCGGGCACTGGAGCAGTGGACTCCCAAACTGGAGCAGTGGCTAAGTAACAGATCCCCAGGAAAGACAACAGACATTCCCAGTCCAGAAAAGTGCAATACTAGGGACATGTAAGATAATAAGAGAACCTCAAGCTCCCAGGCCTCTGTGGAGGACCCATTTGCAGAGAGGAATCGCTCATGGAGGGCTTAGATGGGGGTTTTTTTTAAAATATATATATATATATATATTTAAAAAAACGGGATAGAAAAAGTTTTTACAATCATATGGAATTTCAGGTTTTTGAAAACAGAAATAAGTAAATATTGTAAGTTAAATATTAGAAATATCAGAAAAATATTACACCATTTCATAATGGGGGCTCTAGCTAACAGTGTTCAAAGTTTATAAATCACATTCACTCGTGCCTGTAGGTAAAAAGCATGGTGCACTATTAAAACTGTTGACACAAACAGACAGTTGATGAGGAAACCAAGAGGAAGCATATTTAGGAAGCTACTAAGAAGCCAGCTGGACAATTAAAATAACTAATGGGAATGACAGGTGCAGGTCAATCCTTGCAATTGACAACCATCTCCAAGATTTTCTATATATCTGGGCTTTGTGGTAGGGGGGCAGATTGGATACCCTTGCTTTCGAAAAAGAGCATTCCAGCTTGTCTGAATTATGCCAAGAATGAATCCAGCCACCCATACCATGTGGCTGTGGTCTGACAAAACAAAGATTAATTACAAAGATTAAATTTTCACCCTAAATTCTAAAAAAGAAACACACCATCCAATAAGCATACCGCCTGTAAAGCATGAAGGTCACATCATGCTTTGGGCTGCTTGTCTTTACACCTGGGTCAGGGGCTCTTGTCAAGAAAGAAGGGGTAACAATCCAAAACTCATATGTTGACACAAAATCTCCTGGCCTCTGTCAGAAAGCTTAGAATAAGATGCAGTTTCACATTTCAACATGACAGTGATGCAAAACACACATCTAAGTTGAACAAGTCATGCCTTCACAAAAGGAAAATCAAAATTTACAAATGGCCCTTTCAAGGCCAGCCCATAATGCCATCAGAGTGGAAAATTCTTAGGAACATTTTAAAATGTTTAAAATGTTCCTAAGAATTTTCTGTAAATTTGTGTGCTGTATGGATCAAGGCTGATATTTAAACTGCTGTCTTTACATTTCACAAGCCTGCTCTTTCATGAGGGTTTGTAGACTAAAAGAAGATAGCCAGTGTTGAGAATTAGTGGACACTAGGCAGCCAATCAGTTTTCACCTAGGCCAGTATCAAGCACTGGTCTGATACCTTCAGCAAATACTAATTAGAGAGCAGATTCAAGATGTTTGTGCTACTCTGCAGGTCAGCTGGGAGATGTTATGAAGGAAAGTACAAAGATTGCTTTGACCTTTGCCAGAGCCTTTCTGCTGATCCAGGAACCAGAAAATCGCTTCCTGATCAACTCCCACCTGCACGTGCATGTCCCTGAGGTAACCATAGCAATACAGCTCTATAAATGAAGGTCTTAATATTGATTCGGTTTCATTTTTTCTTTTTTTTACTCATTTATCATTTTACTATTAAAAAAATACACTGGCTGACATGAAAGCTCATGTCTTTTTGTCTATAACTGTCACTTTTTTTTAGGGGGCAACTCCCAAGGATGGACCAAGTGCCGGCTGTACCATTGTTACAGCACTGTTGTCCCTGGCAACCAGCCAGCCAGTGCGTCAGAATGTAGCCATGACTGGTGAAGTGTCACTGACTGGAAAAATACTGCCAGTAGGTGGAATCAAAGAGAAAACAATAGCTGTAAGTACAAGATCAAAGATGCAAAACCTGCCATGTCATCTTTTTGATTATATGTGTTATCATTCTTTGATGTTCTAACAAACAAAAATCCAGAGTAAGTAGTTATACTAAGAACATTTACATAACTCTGCACATCCAGCCCAAATAAAAATTTGAATGTGTTTATTTATTACACAATCAAGTCTTATGAATAATTCTGATATCTTTGCAGACCTAGACTTTGAAATTTTATCCAACTCTTCCGCAGCTCTGTGTAGATCTATTAAAGTCCAGGCTCTTACATGCAAGGATTTACCTGTACTTAATCGGACATTCCTGTACTTCCTTTAATGTTGCTGTCAGCCTCCTCCTGAAACCACAAAATAATGCACGCTAGCCATCGTGGATGAGATGATAAATGACAAAACGAAACAATTGTTACATCTGCAATTAAAAAAAATTATCCCTGCCCAACATTTAGTCACAGGGTGTAAAGTCTTGCTACAGATGTTTTTGAGACACTGTTGAACTTAAAAGTACATTAGGATCAACATACACATGGGAGTCTAGCTTTTTCCCCATAAATTCAATAAAAGCAACTGTAGTTTTTCACTGAATGACAGCACTCTTCACCAGTGCCTTCAGATTGTACTGATGTCATAGGAGCCAAAAGTCACTACTCTCATTCAGAACAAAAAGTGTCACTTTTCCTTGTAAGAAAGTCATATTAGCAGTGTAACTGTAGCCTACATATCAACATAATGTAGGTATCCCTCGTCACACATGTCCTGGTGCTTTCAAAGAAATGTATTGTTCTGTTCCTCAAGGTGAAGTAGGCAGCACTGCGTTATGTGTGTGTGTGTGTGTGTGTGTGTGTGTGTGTGTGTGTGTGTGTGTGTGTGTGTGTGTGTTTATACTTACAGTAATGGCCACTTGGTTTGCACTAGGTTCTGAACTTTTTGCACTTTCTGCACTTTATTATGTGTCTGGGTCAGAAATGTGACCAGAATGGGTTTTTTTTATTATTTTAAAAGTGAAACAAAAAAAACAACATTGCTATCAAATTTCTTTAAAATTTGTCCTTGCCCAAAGCTAAAAAAAAAAAAAGGGGAGTTGACATAACCTGTTGATGATGTCTGGCCCATTTACATCTGGCCCAGTTGAATTTATTTTGATTATGACTGGTTCACTTTGAACACTGTAAGCTGGAGACCCATTTTGAAATGGCGTTGAAGCATTTTACTTTTTGTTCCTGTCTCTGTATTTTTGTTTCTACATTTCAAAAACTTGCAGTTTCAATTTTATGTTGATGTAAATTTTATGTGCACTGCACGTAGAAAATATTGAACATAAAATATTTTCTTGAAAATGCTTGTTACTGAGCTGAAACTTGTTAAAAATAACCTGTGAAACTGTTTTAAGATACAGTGCAATATTTGTCCTTGTTTTGTTATAGCAGCTGGCACAACAGTGCTATAGGCCTTACAATTTACATTTACATACAGTGGCATGTCATATCATATGATGCTCCACTGTTCTGCCCTGTGCTGTGTTATGCTTTATTCTTGTCCTGTGCTATGTTTCTCAAACACTTTGAAGCTCCACATCACTGACATGTTTTGGGTTGGAAGCATGCTACAGTGACAATAACTGTGGAAGATGATCTAACATGTTTGGGGTGATTGATTGGTTTTCTCATTAGTTGACTATAAGCTTGCAGCGTCTTTATATATTCACATGCCCGTAACATATACGCATTTTGTTTGTACACATGTATTTATTTTACATGACCGTGGACTCGTCGAGGGGTCATTAGGGACCCATATCTAGGGCAATTTACTGACAATTTGGCAAGTATTCAGTCATTTATGTGGACATATTTGAGGAATCGACAAATTGACATTTCACTCTACTGGTGTCAGGCCAATCTGCTTTTGTTGATTTGAAATACGTTTCCAATTTAAGTGTGAGTTTACTCCAGAATTTAAACTTTTTTGTTGGGGGGGGTTTTTGTCACCGTCAGGCCCGTCGTGCTGGCGTGACCTGCATCATCTTGCCAGCTGAGAACAGGAAGGACTTCTCTGACCTGCCAGACTACATCACCCAGGACCTGGAAGTCCACTTTGTGGATCACTACAGCCAAATCTACCCCATTGTCTTTCCACAGAACCAGTCATAAACTGCTTTGAACCACAGTGTAAAACTAAGTCAAGATGGACGAGAAGTTCTTCCCATGGCACGGGCAATCTGTTTGTGACTGTATAACACAGAATGCCTTTGTGGGTACAGTCTGTAAAACCCAGTTATACAGCTTTTTGACCTATTCTTTGTAAATATGCAGTTTGGACTTTGAGTTCTGTTGTGGAGTTTCAGCCGTAACAGGACCCCTGAATGTTGGAAGACAATCTTGTGATAAAGGATAACATCACTGGACTGAAACATTGCAGCCACCTGTGCCAAAGATGGACAAGCACAGTAAAGTGATGATGTGATGACTGACCTTTGATCACAGGATATATTGTCATCAATGACCAGAATTGGACTGGCATCTTTTTTTGGCCAGATGTGATGATTATGCAATAAATTATATATTAACTACAACTCTACTGGCTGCTGTTATCTGTTACAGTCAATATGTAACGTGTGACTGAAACAAGTGAAATTTGATGTCTAGATTGTTGCTTTTTATCTTTTTAAAAAAGTTATTTAACATTAAATTAGTAACGTTTAATAGTAATTGACCACATTTACATAACACAACATACATAAAACAACTACAAACTACCACAAATTATGACAGAAAAACATACTGTAATGTAACACGCATACTTAAACATTTAAACCATTTCAACACTTAAAAACGTGGATTGCGGTGTGTGCAGCTGGAATGTGTACATCAAAATTATTTGGTGTGTGAAAGAATACAAATTCTTTGGAGTAAAATCAAATTAAAATATTATCAAATACATAAACACTCATCAACTCATTTCTAACTTTAATGTACTTGTACTGTCTCATATCATGTGTGTTATTAGTAAACTGATCATCAACCCCAATAACACAGGAAAAAGTTTTCACCTGTTTGTTTAAATTAGCAGGAAAGAAGTTGCTCCTTAGCCTTCTCCATAGAGGATCTGATATTGGCTGATAAATTAATAAATGGCAATTAGTCGATCATACTGTCCACTCTGAGTCACTCGCGATTAATTTTGAACCAGTTGGTTAAATGACACGAATTACTTACACCAACAACTTCAACAAGTGCTTTTTGTTTACCCCAAGTAGTGATACGCAGTACTGATTAGTTCCTGAGAAGTGTCTTATTACTTTCATCATTACCTTATGATTTACTTAACCTCTTTGTGTCCCTTCAAGCAGAGTTGGTGCATTACACTGGGTGCTTCCTGACTACTGAAATGCATTCATTTAAATGAGGAAATTTTCCCAGAAAACTTTGAATATTTCTTAAAGTTTTAAATGAGAAAAATTATAGCAGGATGGCCTTGACTGAGTTTAATATTACTCCAAAGCAACCTCTGGCCATGGTCATCAGAAGCACCAGGTGAAACAATACTTCTCCTATGATATTGGGGTTGAAGCTACAGATCATTAGGAACAAAACAGAATCTCCCACCAATATAGCTGATGTGTAAACTTTTCAGAAATTCTCCTTAGCTACAGAATGGTGCAGTAGACCTGAGATCTTGGCTGACCTGAGGAATGTTTTCCCTAAAATAATTTCTACTCATTGTTCAGGCTAACACACAGTGCCGCTCACTTACTGCCATCGGTATTCATAGGAAGAATGAAGTCTATGAGATTTTACAGCATCAATATGCTTCAGTTTCTAAAGGTTAAGCTGCTTTTGCTCATTTCGTGAGGCTATGCTAACCAGATATAATGTGACAGAACAACAGGTCAACTTTTCAGAACAAGGCTGTTTTTGCTGGGTGACAGTGTGTGTTTGTCACTGTGTTCCAGGGTTTGATTATTATTAACTGGATCAAGCATAATCCTTACTTGAGGGTAAAAAATAAAAAGCACACACACATCATGTTATTACAACATTGGAGGACTTTAATTCACAACTCATCTGTCATATTAAAACACAGGTCTATTTTACACAGCTCAGTTAACAGCTAAGGAAAAACAAACAATGACATGGAAGCAGTAAAGTAAATGGACGATCAAAGTGAATATTCCCCTCTGAATGTTAGGCAGCTGTTAACATCTAGGTCTAGTTGGTATGAAACTGGGAGAAGGTGAACTACTGAGAATAAGTGATGCATGTTATCTCAGTCTACACTGGTTGATGATTTAGCTGAAAGAAGAATATTTGAATGCAAGTATACCTCTGAAAGTCAAGTATAAGCACATTACTGAATGTAACAAACCCCTCCAGTTTGCTGCTGAAACACATTCCTGCTTTTTAACAACTTTTCATTCCCAACATGCACAGACAAATATAGTGTTCAATCACACTAGTTCAATCAGTGGCTCTTTTGTTGGAGTGAAAATTGATGTTCTACACTAGACCAGCTTCTACCAACCAAAACTCTCCTGTGTTCTGTGTTCTACCTCAGGGGCTGCCTGCAAAGGGCTGTCCTTCAAGGACTTTAGCTACATCAGCAGTTCCAGTACTTGGCCTCACAGAGACCACATCAGGCCTAAATAACTCATCAAAGTAGACATTTCAGAGTTCAGCTGTTATAAAGAAAATGTGTCCAAATTCATCTGTATAACTTCTAGTTCTCGGAGAACAGAAAAACCATTTTCTGACTTCACAAGTAGACAAAAACTGACAAGTGCAAAGGATTTAGGGATATTGAGTACTACAAAAGATACATCTATTATGTTCTTGAAATGTGTAAAAAAAAAAAAAGAGGCTGCATTTCACTGCACATTTGGAATGAGATATTCTTATCTACCCACGTTGGGAGGTAACCTCTGAGGTGGGACACAGCTGGAGCAAATTTTATTTAAGTCTTTTATGATGAAAACCTTCCAAACAAAGCACAGGACACACACTGAGTTGCATCTTCCTGTGAAACTGATGTGTTTAAACAGACGACACATGGGGAGCAGTGCCTCCATATTGAGACTGAACGAGAGGTTACAAGTATGGTGTTCTGTTCCTGAGTTAATGCAACCTTGGAGTGAGACAGGGCAGAATTTTGAAAAATAAAAGCATGAATTCTGTCTTTTCAGAGTAGCTGACTCGAGATCAGTGATAATGTATTTACAGTGTGGAGGAAAGAGAGATGATCTTTGAACAGAGAAAAAAAAAACTCTCTCCACGTCTTCCCTCTCCTCCCAAGGTCTAGAAGAAGTTTTCAGGTCAACACAAGAGAACAACCAAATACAAAGCTCGCTTCACTGATTATGGGACCACAGTCCCAAATGTGCTGATCCCAAGTCAGCAATGAGTTGTTTACTGCTGTAAATTGTAGCTAACCATGGTAATTTATAGACCTTGGCAGGACATCAGCATATTGGAAGGTAAAATAAGAAGTCCGAGGTCAGACGTAGAAAAGTCGTACCCTGGAGGTACTGACGTGGAGGTCATCATCGTAGAACTTGGTCTCTATGATCACATTACCACTGAAATACAAAAACACATGTCAGCTCTAGAGGTATCAAACTATCACCACCACAATTACCCTACATGTCGAATATCCAAACATAAATCTAGGAAATACTACTTCTGTGGTAACAATAATCAACATAAATTTAATTTTTTTTTTTTTATATATATATATATATATATATATTTATATTATATATATATATATATATATATATATATATATATATATATATATATATATATCAGATATATATATATATATTTATATTATACACACACACACATATATATATTTACAAAAAAAAATACACACACACACACACAAAAGTCATAAAGTCATAGGTACAGACACTCACGTTAAAACATTGGCTGGCATCATCTGGGACTCTGGAGCTGCCTCTATCAGAGACTGCCATGTGTTGGTGGAGTTGGGGATAACAAAACCGAACTCAAAGAACCATTCTGGACAGAAACACAGACAAAGAGCTCAGTAATGCCTTAACAACCAATACTATCATCATGACTGGGAAACTTGTGTCATTGTAGTGCAACAGTATCAAATACTGTATCCGAGGCACTTCCCCCTCTGGTGGGAAGCCACAACATAAACATGTTGTTGTGTTGCGGTGGATTGTGGTGTTGTCCCCCGAGGCTTGTGAAAGCTCATCTCTGTACAGCAGAGCCCCAGGGATAACAGTCCAAACACACAGTAACACAGGTCTTGTCTGTTAGTGACTGGAGATCTGGCTCCTGTTCTTTTCCAACTGTCAGTGCCGTGCTTAACACAAGAACCATGACCTAGAGCACACTGCTGACACTAAAGCAATATGTATCTGTATCTGTAAGTAATATGTATCTCTGTCTATCTGTTCATATATATCTATGACAGACATATAGACAGATAGATAGATATATAGAAAGATAGACAGATAGATAGATAATTGAAGGGTAATCTGCAGGTCTCTTAACAGCACTCATATTGCAGATGTAATTTTTATTTAGGTTATTGCCCCTGTGAGCAGTTGTAGTTATTCATTACCTTCTAGACACTGTCCTTTGAAGAAAACTTTCTGCTCCAGCCTGAACTTCTCCAGTTTTTCGGAGGAGGAAAAGTTCAGTTCTCTTGACACTGCTTTACACTTCAGGATCTTCTTTGGGACACGAGCTGAAAAGACAGGGAGAAGTGTGACTACTAGAAACCAGAGTTTTTAAGAACCACTTTTTTTTTCTGGTGACATTTTTTTTTAAGCTTAAATGAAACCACTGAAAGAGACCTGTACAGTTTCTGATACACTGACAGTTTTTGAGACATTCCATCATCAAATACTAAAAATTAGCATGATCTGCATAATTCAACAGCCAACAGCCATTAAAAGCCATCAGCTATTCAACCCAATAACCTAACTTTACACAACTGTATTTTAAGACAGTATTTTTCTAAGAAGGCCTGACAACTCCCTTCCTATACCAAAACTGCACTGTACTGCACTGTATTGTACATCATGATCTTTTTGTTTATTTATAATTATCAAGTAAAATGCTGTTATTAAAGCTGGTTTACATAACTTTTCAGAACAGTTCCTATAAATTATTCTGTTAACAATTTGTCAAATAATTTGCACAGTTTCACTAACAACACTGAAATAGGATTTCTTTAAAAGCTTTCATGTAAGTGTTTTATGTGCATACATAACAAGTCATTTTTAGAGTGATTTTTCCAGCAGTTAAAGTAAGATTTTAGGTGGGATATGGCACAAAGGACAATACTACTATAGTTAAAGCCTTCTGATGAGACACTGTACATTAATTTTGGAAAAAAACTGCCAATGCTATAACAACAGCTTTGAGGATGAAATTAGCAGTATATCTTGTATAGCACATCTCCTTAACAACACAGACACACACTTACCAGTACTGACAACTTGCACTGTAGATTGCATGTTATGCACAGACAGTTTTGTTAGTTCAGCTAAGGAGCACTCTTGTGCTATAACTTGTGTTTTCGCTTGTGTGCAGGGCAGACCAACAGTAAGCTGGCAGAAAGAGTGAGTGAGTGAGTGAGAGTGAGGAAGCGTGAGTGTGACTGCTGCCATTGTGAATTTTCACCTCTATTCTTTAATCTTCTTTAATCAAATAATTAAGGGAAAAAGCTGATAGTTGGTAATCTACTTTTTTACATTATCTTTTAACTTAAAGGTCACTTTGAATGATTTTAAGATTTGAGACTTTTGTGGGGTTATTCTGGGAGGGTGGTGAGCCCTGCCTCAGTCTTGTCTAGCATATTGTCCTCTGTAAATCCTTTGTATTGCTGGTCACATTTGCATTTTGCCATTGAGTGCATTTTATATATTTTTTGAGTTTGGAATTTTCAGGTTCTGTTTTCTCATTTTTCTTTTTCATACAGGTCCTTTTGTACAGCCTTAAAAGCTGCATGACACACATACACCCTCTTACTGTATGACACATAAACCTTTCAATGGTTGATAAAGTAAAGTAGATAAAGTAGATCCTACACACATAACACCTTTACATTTATCTCTGTTTTTATTGACATAAGTGGTTGGGTAAACTGGTGTAATGGAAAATCTGCATGATGGCTTGTTTTACTCTCCTGTGTACTGTTTTCTGTGTACAATGGAAAACTGTTTCAAACACAGATATCAGCAATATAGCTGATGAACAAATGTTATTTAAACTGTTGGAAATGTTGGTAAAAATAATGGAATTAAGATTTAAGATTTCTGCTATGAAGCACAATTCCAATCCATGATTATAACAGGTTTATCCATTCTGAAGCTTGTGTATGACCGCACCTTCATGTTCTACTCCTGGCACAGAGAGGTCCTCAGTTCCCTGCCACAGCACTTTGCCAGTTTCTGCATCTCGAAGATTCATCCAGTTTCTGCCAGGTAAAGTTAAGTGACAACAACAAAAGTAAAGGCTATACTAATACTGGACTGAAAATGACACTGAAGGGAACAACAGACTCAGAAAAATTCCTCCAATGAAATGGTTCAAGTAAGACTCAGTCAACAATCAATAAGAATAAATAACAATAGGATATGTAGTGAAAACACTTCAAACAGCTGTTTCTGTACATTTCTCCATAGGCTCATGCCACAGGGTTGAAGGAAGCATGGAATAAATGAAGTCTGAATAACTAAACTGTGGTGGAGGATTAATCAACTCATGGTTAGGATTACTCACAAGCCAGCAACTATATAACTATACTATACAGGTGATTATGTGATAATTATGTGGTAATTTTAAATGACTATCAATTAAAAAAAATCACTAATATCTGTGTAAAAAATACTTTCAACACACTTAAGAATAAAAGTAGAACAGTCACAAACTTCCAAAATGAGTGTTGTCAGTTCGAAGGGTAACAATGCAACATGTTTACATGTGAAACAACAGTATAGTATTACATGACAACATACTGTGTCACCGTCATGGTCCTAGGTCAGTCATAGAGAGGCAAATAAGTTCACACATATCGCTTATCAGCTGATTTTTACTGAGAAAATCAAGTCAGTTAGCTTCAAAGTTGATGAGGAAAACAAGCGCAAACCTTTCCTTCAGTGATTGTCCTGTAGCACCTCCATCTCTACCACATCCACCAAAATAATTCCAATGACATGGAGCTTGTTAGGTTAAAACAATCATTTAGTCACATTCTAGCAGCTAGAAATAGCAACGGTGCAACAACTTTTACAACCTCCTGCAGATTGACTGGACCTCCAACTCAAAGTATTTGGTGTCTAACAACAAACTATGTAAAAATCACATATTTGCTCACTTGCAACTTTAAACTCTACTGTAGTTTGTGCAAAAACACACAAGAACACCATAGTCCAACTTGCTTCTCTGTCTGTTCACTCTAAGCCACTTTTAATAGTTTTCTTTGCAGTTGCAGAGGTGTAGAATATCATTATCAATATACAATATTTGTATTAAATGAGTATTTGTGTATATACACAGTAATGTGCAAAAATCTTTGCCTTCAAAACAGCATCAATTCTTCTAGGTACACTTGCACAAAGTCAGAGATTTTGTAGGATCATAGTCAGGTATATGATTGACCAGTTACAACAAACAGGTGCTAATGATCATCAAATTCATATGTAGGTCAAAACAAACTCATTAACTGAAACACAAACAGCTGTGTAAGAAGCTTAAAACTGGGTGAGGAACAATTAAACTCCAGGTGAGATTGTGGAATCCAGTTTCATGTCACAGTTCATACACCATGGCAAGACTCAGCACAGCAACAAGGCAAAAGGTAGTTATACTGCATCAGCAAGGTCCCTCCCTAGAAAAAATTTCAAAGCAGACCGGGGTTTCAACATGTTAAGCTCTTTTGAAGCACAAAGAAACGAGCAATGTTGAGGACGCAGTGGTCGACGAATGAAACTTAGTGCAGCAGATGACAGACACATTATGATAATTCCCATCAAAATTGGAAGATATCCAGCAGTATCATCAGCTCAGAACTGGCAGAAACCAGTGGGACCCAGGTATACCCATTTACTGTCGGAGAAGTCTGGCCAAAAGTGGTCTTCATGGAAGAATTGTGGCCAAAAAGCCATACCTCTGATGCGGTAACAAGGCCAAGCAACTCAACTATGCATGACAACGTAATGGCAGCAGGTGTTTTGGACTGATAAGTCAAAATTTGAAATATTTGGCTTTAACAGAAGGTTTGTTCGCCTAAGGGCTGGAGAAAAAAATTGAGACAAATGGAGTTGGGGATTTGGTCAGAATTAATGGTGTCCTCAGTGCTGAAAAATAAAATCAGATATTTATCCATCATGCAATACCATCAGGGAGGTGTCTGATCGGCCCCAAATTTATCATACAGCAGGACAACGACCCCAAACATACAGTCAATGTCAATGTCTATCTTTAGGGTAAAGAAAAACAAGTCCTGGAAGCGATGGTTTGGCCCCCACAGAGCCCTGATCTCAACATCATCGAGCCTGTCTGTGATTACATGAAGAGGCAGAAGAATCTGAGGCAACCTACACGCACAGAAGATCTGTGGTTAGTTCTCCAAGATGTTTGGGACAACCTTCCTGCCCAGCTCCTTCAAAATCTGTGTGCCAAGTGTACCTAAAAGAACTGATGCTGTTTTGAAGGCAAAGGGTGGGAACACCAAATTTTGATTTAGATTTTTCTTCTGTTTTCTCACTTTTTTCTATTTTTGAAAGCATTCTTACTTTACAGCATTTCTTCACACCTGCCTTAGACTTTTGGACAGTACCATACCTTTGCATAGTCATATTGCTGCACCTACCACAAAAAACACATCTATCTTCATCCCACTTCATTCATCAGCCACCATATCAGTAATCATTGAATTCTTTCATCTAAAACTGCTAATGGTCTCAGAAATCCCATATGGATTAGGCCATTTATGCTAGGTCTATGGTTGACACCTCAATGACAGCTGTGTGTAAAACAGAACTATATTGAAAGGGAATAAAAACAGAGTCAGGCAGCAAAAAGGCTCACATTTTACTGTGGACAGCACTGAATGCTGAAACACTTACTGATGAACATGCCATTTCAACACTTTATCCATTTATTTCCAAATTTATATTTATCCAATTTTCCAAACAAGATTCTGTTTTCAAGGAAGACCCAAAGCTACTCTTCATAAAGAACAAGGCTAACCAAAATACCCGTGGCCTCATATTTCAGCACATAATATCAAGCTTTAGAAACCCACACAGTAAAGATTTCAGTCAAATTAATGAAAAGAAATAGGTGGCATCAAGGCAAAAAATGTCAGTTTGTGAAGCTGATGCTGCTAGCTGTCCCATCAGTCTGTCAGTTGGTCAGCTGTTCCTGACCTCCACTCTCACTATTAACACAATGCAACTGTCAATCACAGAGCCTTAAGGACCTACCTCAGTAATTCCACTGTAAACTGTGTCTTCACAGTCATTTAAACAGCACACAGCGCATGGCTATATTTACTCAAGTCTGATGCCATTGGATCTGCATGAGTTAAATTACTGCTGCTGATCCATTAATGCATACACAACTTTTTAACTGTGGAAACAAGTTCAGGACATATTTGTGAAAACTATACCTGAAATAAAATATAAGTTGGAGAAAAGCTGGTTTACCCTGAAGGTGTGTGATGTACTTTGCACCCAGGAGGGACAGAGAAGTGGGGAAAGGTCCTGAATCCAGAGTCCAGAATCCTGTGTGTATCAAGTCTGTTCATGGTTTTTCCCAGCAGTGTATACTGGTATGTTGGCTGCAGTTTGGATCAATTTTCTAACAGTCAAACATTTGCTGTGGGCCAAGGATTGTGGCTCAAATGTCAGCCATGTGTAGTGCTATAGTAACGGAGCCTGTAGCTTTTGTTTGACAGGTTGAACCCCAGGAGCTCTGTAAATTCATGAGAGCAGGAGCAACATCCAGAAAATGCTTGACTCTGGTGACTGCTAGTGGTACAATGAAGACACAGTGGCAAACAGCATAGCACAGCGATACCAAGTCAAGCCAAGAAAGACAAACACTTTCTCAGGATATCACAGCCTTTTGTTCCAGAAGATCTCCACTCAGCATCCTGTCACACTCAGGTACTACTTAGTGTCACCCACATTCGACTCCACACCATCTGTGAAGCCCTTCATTCAACCTCACGAATCCATCAGCTGGCTCAAAATGCACAGTTCCCAATGCTGAAAGGACACCATTTTATCTCTAGGGTGACTCTTCCAAAGCTCATGCTGCTGAGGAAATCCTGATGCTTAGGATGTTGTCAGGGAAAGCGCAGAAAAGGATTCAATATTGATAATGTGTAATCTGTTTTCCTTTTTCCTTTGCATAGTGCCCTGTATATATTATTGTATCTTCCTGTCCATATTGATCTAATTGTCTAATTCTCTTGTTTATGTCTTTTTTTAAATTAATTATATTTATTGTTGTTTTTTGCTATCCTCTTTGCTGTTGTAACATACATATATTCCCCCTTTGAGGGACAAGAAAAGATTATCTTGTCTTATGATAGGTACAAGAAAGGATCAGCATCCAGTTGTATCCAGTTAGGATACAGTTTTTTTATTTCATTCTATTTATCTTACTTTATAAGACGTAAACAGAAAAACATATATTACGACTTTTTGTTTCTTTCCATCTGCATCAATGTCAACACAAAAAAATACACCTGGCCTCAATTTACATCTTCATTCCATTATTTTTCCATTACTATTCCATTACTAAAATACTTGTGAAGAGGATGAAAATTTCTGTATTCTTTCATTATTAAACACTCATTTCAGATCACCTGTTCGGGGCTTCAGTCATGCCCTGTTTACACAACCACAAGTCAACAGCTCTCAATATTCACCTTAGAATCAGTCACAACACGAGATCCAATCTCACTTCTGCTCAATATGCAAATAACAAGTACGTAATTTCTGTTTGCAAAGATCCAACCAAATGCATTGTTGTTTTGTATACAGCTCAGATATCCTCCCTCTGTGGTCTAAGTGTGTCTGGGTGCATCCACACCTTTACTTAGACCTACTCCGCTTGTGCAATAACACATATTATTGCCAGGTATGCCTGCCTTTTAGACCCCCCACTGTCCACCATCCCCCAAATCTTGTTCTGGCTTTCTAGTATGTGTGCTGAGTTGAATGGTTTCTCTAATCCTCTCAAGTCTAACTAAATCCATCTCCATCTAACTGTTCGTCCTCCCAGCTTCCAGAATAATCCAGGCCATCCAGGCAATATCTTTCTTAGTAATGCTCTTTTGGCAGGTTACATGCTACTCAAATTTCTAAGACTTTGTTGCTGTAAACAAAAAAAAGAACACGTGTCATTTCAGCAGCAAAATGCAAGTGAAGGAGAGGGGAAAACGATCCAGAAAAACCTTCACCCACATTTATGTCACAAATAAAACAAAGCAAAGCTTGTATAGCAATGGATTTAAGCTTCAACAACCTTGTACCATGGCCTCCTCAGGGCTGTTTGCAGACTGTGTGTGTAAACCACCAGGGTGCCTGCATCAAATCTATCCAAACACACACACAAGTTAATGAGCCCCCAGTGAAAAGCTGCTGTCACGGTTTAGTCTGCATTTATTTTTAAAGATGCCTTAATGGCTCAAAGAACCAGCAGCTTCCCAACCCCAACGTGTACACAGTACACACTCCTGTCTATTGAACACATCCACATTTTCTAGTCAAAGGAAACTCATAAAATACTCATTAATAGTATGCTTTGTCCAATTCATGAAATGTTTGCCGTTTTCACTTAAAAAAAAGATTAATAAATACGTATCATTCATTATTTTTGGTTAAACAACAAATATTTCTATATTAACACTAAAACATCTCAGAAGGTCAAACATCCATTAAGACTCAATATACACCATGCCAATACAGCAAAAAACAATGAGGACATTTATAGACTATTTTAGCAAAATGAAATATTGTGTGTACCAGTTTAAAAACAGCAGATGTCCCCCAGTAAAGCTGAGAACCACATCAAAACTTCACAAGCACCACACTAGACCATCAGTTATTTTTACTGTAGTTTGTGAAAACATATGGTACCACTTTAAAAACAACTGATTCTATATTCATATTTATATTCTTGATGCAAACATACAAACACAGTTGACACCAACATGTGGTAGCAACCTTTCTAGTCATTCAGTTTACATTCTGTGTTGCTTTAATAAGTCTGTGCTTTAAGGACAGACATCAGCAAATCTCTGTTTTGCTAAATCATGGATTTAGGCATTGTCACACTACTAAAGCAGGTGTGATGTTCCCAAGAAACGTATACAGTCTTTGTGCTTTATCTTTTGTATGGAGAGAGATAGATTATGAGGAGAAATTCAAAATGTAACAAACATTTAGCTAATGCTGTGCGGTGATGTTGTCAGAGGGTCACTGGCTGGAAAATCACTCAAGTACAGTATGCTGCATTGAGCCGCTGCTTTTCCAGAAAGTATTACAAGATTTAATTCAGTACTACATGCTCACATGAAGAGACACCCTAGGCAATAATATGGGAAACATTAACTGATCAGGTTGGATCCACCCATACACACGATAACATCACAGATGCTCAGGTTTGAGTTTATAAAATATATATGGATAATATTAGGATATGGATAAGAACTAACAGTCCCAGGCGAATAGCACTTGAAAGGCTTGGGACTTACAGCAGCAGCCTGTGATGCTGGATGTTATCTGACTCATATACTGTCACACAAATGTATTATGCCCCACACAACCATTTCTAAGACAGAACAAAATTACGTATAACAGAGCACTATGATAAAACTGACAAGCTCTAAAAAACAATTTTTGCCTTAGTATTATATTTTGTAGGAAGGGGTCAAGTAAATGTGATTCAATGTGTCTGTCTGAAGGCTTCTGGACAACATCAAGGTTGCAGGGGACAGGTTAACTGTGAGGTACATAACTGACTTTAAGATAATTTGTTTTACAAGTACTGAATGGACCGGCACCAGTTTCCAGCGGGTCGAGGTAGATGGCAGTCCACCTAGAGCCCAAGGTTCTGCCTGTTAAAGGAAGTGTCCCCTTGCTGCTGTCACCGAGTGCTTGCTAAAGGTGGAACTGTTGGGTATAATTAATGGTAATGAGTGTGGTCTAGACCTGCTCTGTTTGTAAAGTGCCCAAAGATGAACTTGGTTGTCATTTGGCACTATATAAATAAAATTCAATTCAATTCAATTGAAATAATACCTTTTTCCACCTATAGACCCCTTAGATCTTCTAACCAATTACCACTCAGTATTCCACACACCAAGCTTATAACCAAAGGTGATTGAGCTCTTTAAGTTTGACACCAACAATTAGATCATTTATTTTGTTTCTGAAGCTGTTTGGTCAATGTTTGTTGGTTTAAATGTGCTTAAATATGCATTTAAATGTGATTTGATGTAACAACCACTGTTTAGAAGCCTATGCTATAAAGCAGGATTTGAGGTTAGTGAGGAAACTATTGCAGTGGTTTACTTTTTAGGGTGGTACATTGCCATGGTAACTGCTGCTGTCCTGCTCTGGAGCAGGTTGCTACTGTTACTGCAACTTATAAGTTTGCTGTGATTGATACAAACTATGTCAAAACTATGCTTTTATATAATGATATAATCCTACAACAGACACTGATTGAAGCACTGTTATCATATTAAATTTAAACTGCTCCCAAGTTCATTTGTCACTGGAATTGCAGCTTGAATAATAATTAAAAATGGACATACATCTATGTAGCTCATTCATTTAATGGAATAAACAATTATAAAAAAATAGTAGCATTTATTTGTGCTTCAATGATGAAGACGTTATATTGTTTATATTATACTAAAAAGTTGACTTTAGCTGCTGCAGCCATGTTTTTAAAGTTCTTTATTTTCTCAGACTTCTGATTAGAGATTGTTCTTCTTCTGGTGTTTTACACCTTACCACGTTTGTGATTGGAATCTAGAGTCCACTGTATCCATTTTATATGAAAACACTCATAACTAGATGAGAAAGCTCTGGCCATTAATTGACGGACAGGCAGTGATACATTAGGAATAACAGAATTTATTGTTGCAGTGAGTTCTGCTGTTTACTTTTAGGGCCTCACACATTTTCATTTAGTGACTGATCAATTTTGTTTTTTTTGTTTTTCTTTCACCAAATACTATTTCTGTATTACATATTGTTTATTGTCTTGAAAGAGTTCAGTAACTGCTTACTAAAACTGTTGTGAGTCAGTATACAAATTCAAATTATGTGGTGGACCACCACATAAGGACCAGAGTTGCAGGCCATGCTGCCCATGCACTTTTGCACAATATCAATATAGACCTTAAACTTCAGCAGAGAGCAATCATCAAAATCTGTGTCAAAACCAATTTTAATGCGGAGAAAGTCACCAGCTAAAACCCCGAGACAAAACAGCTATCCACAGCAGTGAAAACCTGCAGTGTCAAACATCAGCAGGGTCAGATCAGGAAGACGTGCTAATTCTGCACCAAGGATTTGTCCCCCAACATTGGACAAGAGCTCTACTGCTCCTTTCTGAAGAGTCCAAGGTAGAAAAATTCAGCACAAACCACCTGAACCATACCTGATGGAGTTTTTGTTCTCCATCAACACATACACATCACATAGAAAACTTTTTTTGGCTGTAAAAACAGACTTGATGCTGTTTGCCTGTCCTACTCGCTGGATTTGGTAACAGCAACTTATTCCTCTTTAAAATAAAATTCAAGCTAAAGGCTCACAGCACAGAGTGAAACTTTTAAGGGGATGACATCGTTTATAAATAGTTTGGTATTTTTAAAGTCTTTAACTGACTATATAGGCTCATCTGACCATGTATAAACAGTTGTTTTTTTGTGTGCTTCCTTTGGACTAATGAAGTTGAGAACGTGTTGAGATGATTTACCCTAACAATTAGAAAAAAACATCAACAAAGAGCAGTAAAAAAGAGAAAACTGCAAACCACACATACTAAACAGCATCCCGGTGGATACAAGCAACATCATACTTTTGACTGGATAATAAGCACTGTCAATCCTACTTGACAGATTCAAAATTCACTTGTATAATATTTTAACAGCGGTAAAGTAATTCTGACCTCCATACAAGACAGGGACGCACCTGAGTTTGACAACTTCCAGCATGACCGGAGCAGCTGACATACAGCGAACAAGCCAAATCAACTTTGAGCTCAGAGCTTTCTAATGGTAAGTTCGAAAAATATCAGCTGGTATCTGTCATCTCGTCCTCGATCTTGACATTATTTGTCATTATAGTGGCATGTTGTTTTTGCTGGAACACTGGCTGTTTAAGGCTTGCGGTGCCACACCAACAGAACCAAGCAGTTAGCTAGGCACGTTAGCCACAGGGCAAGGCCACTCTTTTGGCAGGCAGGCCGGCCGTCATTCAGATTGGAACTAGATTCGGAACTCCAGGATTGTCTTTTGTCACATCTATAAAAACAAACCGCCAAGTTCTGTAGCTGAGGTTATCAAACGAGAGATGACACTGACAAGTTAGCCACAGCCGGTAGCTTACAGTACCATATGACCCAACAGCAGGTATTGCCATTTGCTAATGTTAAATGACGTTGTCTAACTCAGTCATACACAGCACAGATAGCTAGCTGATTACCATGTGTCTGACCTTCTAGCATCACCAAATTACCTCAGCATCAAAAAGGATACAGTTTGAAGCCTTTCAAAATTTCCTTGGCCCTGTCTTCGTCTGAAGACATTTCAGAAATCGTTTGTTTTCGTTTCCTTACAGAAAACCAGGATCTGTTGAAACAACGACGGTGCTGTAGATGTTAGCTGAACTAGTTAGCTACCTATACTGTCAGCTAATGGTTGCCTCAAAATAGCATCAACTATGTGTACTTAACTGTATATTGTTGGACTGTAGGGTAAATCTGATCCGATAATGCAATCAGCTTAATATACCCAGCTATGTAACAGACAGCTAGTTTAGCCAGTTGAAAGCACAGGTTAACTCCTATGAGCCAATCATAGACCAAGAATAAGAAGCGTGGGTAGGACTAAAGTGGATAGAGACGCGTCACTAGGGGCAACGCCGCGCACTCTCATGTCTGATTGGGGTCACCGCAGCACGCTCCGTGCGGCGTGTACCACTCCTTTTCTAATTTAAAAAATACACATGCTTACTACGTGAAATTAAAAATAAAAACAAATCGAAAACTGAGAACACAAAGGAGCTCGAAACCATCGAGATGTGTATATTTATCAATTGTTTCATACTCCCCTAATTTCACTTCATATGACAGTATTGCATGCTTGCTTTTATAGTTTTCCATTTCCTTTTTGAATGCTTTTATCCAACTTCTATTTTCATCTGCATTTATTTTATCCCGGTGCTGCTAACACGAAGCATCATGGATCAAAACTCTCTCGTTCTTATGCTCTTGACCAATGGAGGGTGACAGAGATGACATTAACTGACTCCTAAAGTGGCACAGTGACAAAATTCTCACTTTTATACATGAACTTCTTTTAAGTGCTCAAATGCTTTTGGATTACCCAGAAATGTCAAGACTGGCCTGCCCTTTGTTTTGTGAGCAGGTAATAGACAGTAATACACGTACAAATCCATGTATTACTGTCTTATTTGGGTAGATACCTGTCATACAGGTAAACATCCATACAATCTAATGTAATCCTAGACTTAAGGACTCTTATTGTGATATGGTTTCTTAATACCACCTTTGAATTGCAATAGACCATACAAGTACTTTTCACATATTTTGGGGATTTTTTTTTTGATTTTTTTTTTTTTAAAACAAAGCATCCTCAATGAAGAGTGTTGAGCTGGACTTGGGTCACTGGTCCAGGATTAACATACATGTTGGACATAGACCCCATGACATACTGGTGAAAGCAAACAATATGACAATCAGGTTGGATTTTGTAGTTTAGCAAACTTTTATTAAGTGACATATTAGTCCTTCTTGGCAGCAGCCTTCCTCATGGCAGCCAGTACATTGCTCAGCTCCTCTCTCTTTCTCTTGGCACGAATGTGAGTACCAATCTGGGGAAGAAACACAGCAACATTAGACCAAATAACTCCAGCACAGTGAACTCTGTAAGTGCTCTTTGTGCTGAGTTGTGGAGTTACTATGATGAATTCTGTCAATTAGTGGTGCATCACTATGGTGGACACGGCAGCACAACTCTGTACATACAATGGCACAATGTTACATACACTTTAGATTTAAGAAATTGTTTTCACATGGCTGAGAACTGAACTATCACAAAGTGTATAAGCACAACTACATTTATAGATAAATGCACAACTACATTTATGGGAAATGCTACTATGGCTTGTCACAAGTGCAGAATGACACTGGCAAGCCTCTTTTAGAGATTCGAACTCACCCTCTTCTTGATAAACTTGAGGGCTCTCTTGTCCTTTGACACCTTAAGCAGCTCCATAGCTCGCCTCTCATATGGAGCAAAACCACACACTTCGCGGATCATGTCACGAACAAACTTGCTGTGTTTGGTCAGACGCTGCAGAGAAATGACAAGGTTTTTTAGGAGACTAATTGAAGGATACTTAGGTTTTTTTCCCCAAAACAGAACTAAATCCAGACTAAAACTAGTGTTTTAATCAACTGTTGACTGTAATATAAAAAATTAATCTAAGCCATCTCTGAATATAAAGTACCCAACCCCGTGTTATCATTTGCTGCTATACAAAACTGAACTTGAATTTATTACCATGTTTTTTTCTTTCACCCTACGTTGGTTAGCACTGTCAAGTTGCAAACTTTTAACACTTAAGTTGAGCCCTGACAGCTACAATTCTTATAGCTCTCAATGGTACAAGCAGATGGTGTACATTTAACAAATCTCGTATCGAGACCAAAACCAGCAGCTTGTCAAGTTGACCCAATCTGACCTCCCCATCCCATCTGTGGCCCAGCTCAAAGCATTATGGTTCCCACTGAAGATATACATGAGTGAAGAATACTGAAGCTTCTTCAGGTTTCACCATTGTGAAAAATGGTCAGAGATTCAGTTATATTAGAGCTATGTCAAATGAAGAATGCCACATGACTGATTACAAACTTCTAACATTACCCACTGAAGCTATATGCTCAAGTGGCAAAGTGTAAACAGCGTTTTAAGTGTGCTGTATGTGTGTTCGGTACATTTACTGATTAAACTGTCATTTTCTCTTGGATGGAAAATGTCCAAAAATAAGATCCATTACAGATCCCAAAAACACAGGTTAAATGTAATACAATATTACTTGCATCATCCAATCATCAATTAACTAATTTATTTGAGAATATTTTTGCAAATATGACTTAGTGATTGATCACCTATTTAAATAGTTCCTTACAAGAACGGTCTGTAACGTTTTCTACAATTCACCATATTCACTTAGTGAATATAAATTGGATTTGTTTGAAGGAATACATCACAAGTACCAACAAACTTGCCCTTCAAAACTTAGTGATACCTTACATAAAAATTATAATTACTAATATGTGCTGATGGTGAGGTTAGCTGTGAAACATTCAATAAAACTAAAACCCTGTTTTATACTTTTAACCAAATTCTGAGTAGCTTTAAGCTCATGATGTCAATTTCACAAAATTGTACACAAACTGCAAGGTACAGAAATTTCATTCTGTTGTGTCAGTGCAATAAAAAGCCAAATACCAACTGCTCCTAAACCTGGTCAATGTGTATTGCACGTTACTGAAAACTGGGTTTACCATATGCCCTAATCATTGCTAGTAGCAAGCAGGAAAAGGGGAAATGGATACTCACCCCGCGCCGGCGGCTGTGTTTAGGAGCAGTGACATTTTTTGTGACTGGATGGCCTTTATTAAGGCCAACGGCCATGGGGTAGCGAATAGCCATATCTGAAGAATATCACAAGCAAACATCCATTAGAGAGCAAATGACACCAGATTCTACTAAACACATTGGCCACAGTTAGTGGGGGACGTCACAGTCCCTTTCAAGCAACAGCATCTACAGGACATTTTCAGCTCAACAGTTTTCATGGCACACTGTAATAAAGCATTATAAAACAACACTGTTACCTACCACTCTTGGTGAACGTAATCTATTAGAGGATGTATTAACGTAACGTTGATCATTCATAGGAGTTTGCTAACGCCTATCCAACCACCATCCCTTTGTGCTATACTTTGTCTGCGTAACGTTTAATATATGCCATTGGTCACCACTGCTCGTTTCTTGGGTCTCTACAGCATAATGTACAGTTTGAGGTTATAAGCAGACGTTCACTCGTCTGGATTTCATGAGCTGACTTCAGGAGATGCAGCAGTGTGTAAACTCGGTAGCACCATATACAATGACGCGGCTATGTTAAACCTACAATATTGGGTAAAGATGTTCCATGAAATCAACAAAACTTATTCGAGTCAACTTATTCAGTAAATAATGGTGGATGGTAGTGATTAAATGTGGATTTTAGTTGATAGTTGTCGTCAATCAATTCGTACCTGCTTTCTGTGATGGCGGTCAAGCCGGAAGGACTGTTTGATGAGCAAAGCTGGATAATGAAAGGCTTGACCCGGAAGTCACTTCTGAGAAGTCGGCAGAGCAGTGCTCCTATCGGGCTGGAAGAGGTACTGTTTCAGTAAAGAAAATTAATGTCAACATGAAATAAAGAATTGTATCGGATTGTATTGTATGTATATATATATGTGTGTGTGTGTGTGTGTGTGTGTGTGTATATATATATATATATATTCAATTTTTCAATTCAGTTCAATTAAATTTTATTTATATAGCGCTAATTCACAACCAACGTCATATCAGGGCACTTTACAGACAGAGTGGGTCACTCATTACTATTAATTACACACACACACACACACACACACACACACAACACACACACACACACATATATATATATATAAACAAGGAATGAAAAGCTAAGTTTATTGAATCCAGAATTTGCACACTAGAAGAATATGTGTGTGTGTGTGTGTGTGTGTGTATACACATATATATATATATATATATATATATATATATATATATATATATATATATATATATAACTTCAAAGCTTTTCATTCTTGTTTTTAAAGTTTCAAAGTTTTACTATTTGTACTTTTAAGTGTTACCTTTTCGTTTTAGGATTTTAGGAATTAGCCATGAACTTGGCTGCCTTTGCAAGTATGTGAACCTTCCTAGAACAAAGAACAAGACCAAGCTGCTACTTCTAGATGAGTAGATGGTAAGCAAACCTAACAGACATGCTTAACACACACACAGGTTACATTGTTACTTAATGCATTCTTTATATGTTTGTGCTCTATTTTAGGCTTAGAAAGGCTACAAATGCAATTAATTAGAGAGTCTGACAGACTGGTTATGGTTACTAGGTTACAGAGATTCATGTAGTGTTTGTTATGCTCCTAAATGCAATTTATTTATGGAAGATGCTTTTTGTATTAAATAAATTGTTTTCTTTTCTTCTTTCTTTCTCTTACTTATTATCCCATAATTCATTGCGAGACAGGAAATGTTCACTGCTTTTGGCGCGGTTCTGGTAGCGGTGTCGGCCATCTTGGAATCACATCAACCTTTCAGGCAACCCTCAGAGACACTGCATGAGCTACTACCTGGCTGATAGGCATCGTACCAATAATCAAGAAGATAAGCTGTTTTGCGTCTACATTTAACGAATATAGCAGAAAGGTTTGTTTTCTGTTGCTAACTGGGTAGAAGCAACTCAGGATTGTTTAAAGAACCATTGGCGGCGACTGCTAACGTTATTACCTGAGTCGTGAGGCTGGCTGGTCGGCGGCTCACAGGCCGCCTCTATCCTGACCCGAATCTCTCGTTTGCAAGAGAAACAAGACTTGCAGCACCTGAACGATAGGCTTGCCGTGTATATCGATCGTGTACGGGCACTGGAACTGGAGAACGACCGGCTGATGGTCAAAGTATCCGAGAAAGAGGAGGTGACTACTAGAGAGGTAAGAAATCAGATCGCGGCTTCAATTGTTCAATCCTAGCCTTACTACACCGGATCACTTCAGTCAGTCTCCGCTAACTTTATTTTGAATGGAGTTATAACCCCTTCACGCAGCATGTCCACATATCAAAAAGCGGAAGGAATCGTTAAACATGTGATTATGTTGAAAAATACAAATGATTACAATGACAAACTTTTCGGTAGTTATGGTGAATGTTAAGTTGTGTAGCTGTCATCAAAACATAAGTGGAAGCGATTCATGTTGCGTATTTACCTAACACGTTTTTATTGATGGTTAAATGCAATGTTGTTGTTTTATTGACGCACATGGTTGCTCTATTCACTGAACTGCATTGTTGACGTTAGTATTACACCCCGGGAAACGTTAGGGCTACTGTATTCGTCGATCTGGGAACGTCACCAAATGTAACCGAACACGGGGGAAATTGAGCGGCAATTTGCGCGCCAGTCTATATCCGACCTTCAGTTTTAGTAACTTTGGTACGTCATCTCTGACGACCTACACATTCTGGAAGAATTATAACATATTTAGGAATGGAACTTAAAGCTTGACGTAATGAGCTACCCCTAATTAAAACTGCACAAATCAGAATAACCCAAAATGACAACAATTACTATTTGAAAAAGCTAAAAATCTCACAGTTTCCCCAGAAGCTCATCCTATTCTCCATGATACTTACTGGGAAGATGCAGGTCCTCAGCCCTTCTAGTGTTGCATCAAAACCTTTCAGGGGTGTTATTCTGTTTGTCTGTCAGGTCCTGAGAGGGTAAGAGTAGTACTCACAGTAACAGTGTCAGAAAATCCTGTGGCCACTGGATGTTGTTAAACTCACATGGTTTCCATCAGGTACAATATTCTGGAAAATATGCTGTAAAAGTGTCCTATGGAATCATAAGTATTGATGAGAATTGGGTCTGATGACCCTGGCAGCCTCATCAAAGCTGGAATCGTGAACACCTTCACTATTACTTTCAGAATCTTGTTGTATATCATGCTGTCTCACAGTGGCGTACCTGACCAGAGCTGGAGCTGATTACTCAGACTACTACAGGGTCATTTGACCAGAGAATCCATTGAAATGTTAGCCTTTCATACTGAAGTCAAAATGCCGTGGTCAAAGGCATTTTGTCTGCTGGCTAAAGTAGTGTGAAGTGAAAAGTAAAGAAAGGTTCAACAAGTTCTATCCTCACACAATTTTAGAGAGATCTGTTAGCCTCCCAAAATAAATTTGCCTCTTATTTTGTTGAAGTAAGATGATGTGTTGCTGACAGCACCAAGCAAAAAGTCAGTATGTATCAAAGTTTCAATAACTATAGTAGTAATTTCATTACTGAAAATCATCATATTGGAAATATTATAACAGTACCAATCAAGTTATCCCCATCCTCGAAATCCCAGCAGGCAAAAATGATACATTGAAGAGCAGCCTGCAGGAATGTGGAGCCACTATCTGAAATCAGGTGGATAGACCAGCAATGGACCTAAGACGTGAACTGAAATCTGACTTCACAACACTTATTTAATTTGTTATTAATTAAAACATTGTACCTAAACTGTTTTATGTATTTATTGTCTTGTCGCTTTTAGTATATTTTACTAGAGATTCAGCAGAATAACTTGATCTTCTTTGTGTCTCATTTTGGAATCCAATTCTAATAATACAGATGAACAAAAATGATACTGTTCTAACCTTGATTAAAAAGTAGAATTGGTCAACTACCAATTAACACTGAATGGTTTAACTTTATTATTAAATATAGAAATTCGAAGAAGATAAAAGCTGTTATCTATTGTACATATATTGTACATATTTTCATTTATATTCACCACTCATTTAAAAAAATAAAAATACATTAGCATATCACATCTTAAAGACATCTTTGTAAATTGATCCACAACAGTCAAACAACTCAAACCATTGTTATTTTGTTGTTTTATTTTTTTGTCTAGCCAAGCCATCCAGTCATTTGTGTGTCCTCTTTTCTAGGTGATAGGCCCTGAAAGCTCTGTATGAGGGGTAGAGTTGGTTGATGTCATGGTTCTGGATGAAAACTGCTAAAGAGAGAGCTAGGTTTGACAGACTTGGCAAGGCCCAGGCTAACTAGAGGAAGCACATTTATAATTTTATGTTATAAACTTAATTATCACACACATTTCCCTTTGTTTCAGAGCACTTAATCTGGGGGACCAGTTACATGGAATCAGCTACACTTGGAAGGTCAGAGTCAATGAGGCAATAAGTGTTTTCTCTTTCTCTCTGCTGTATTCCAGTGCCAAGAAGAAGGAGAGTGATCTTGCTGCTGCAGTGTCCAGGGCCAGTGGTTTGGAAGGCCAGCTGAACAAGAGTGAAGCAGCTCTTTTCTTGACAGCTCTAAGCCAGAATGCCCGCTTGACTTCTGAACTGGTTGATGTCAGTAGCCTGTTGGCTAAGGTATGTATGTTTCCATATATTCACAAACCAAGGGTAGAAAGAGCTCTGAAGTTTGGCTAAGGCTTCTTAAACAAAAAATGATACAACACTGGTCTGCTAAACTAAAGCCTAAACAACTAACTTTTAAATAATATTTATCTTCTGAATGATGGCCATGAGGGCTAACTCTGAACCTTCTTCTGTATGGCAGCAGTGTCAACAATTACCCCGGACAGGCCCATGTCCACAAGCACGCACTTTCCTGGAATGAAATCTAACCAGAAAATCGAACTGTAGCACCTGTACAAGTGGTTTCATTGTGAGAAGAGAAAACAGAACGTGCTTATTGTTTAAGAAGTTTAGCTTACCTAGATTTTTATTCTGGGAGAGATACAGGTAGTTCAAAGCATAGCAGAAGTGGTTGTGTGTTCTGGTTAATTAAGGTGCAGAGCTCCAAACAGTTACTGATTTAGGTATGTATGTATCAATATATTTAAATTGGCCAGTGTACTAATTTCTCCTGTAATTATGTAAAGTGCAATAGTCCATGATGACACATTCTGTATTCCGTATTTCTTTTCTTTCAAAGTGAGAGGTGTCAGTTAGAACAAATGAATGAATCCACAGTCCTTCCTGCAGTACAACTCCTAACCTACAGAGAAAGTCTCACTGGACTTGTCAGTGTTTGTAGCATTGTGCCACGCTTTGTTATCTGTCAGTTAGGCTTGTGCAGAAGTGTACATATGCCAATAATTCCTATGACATTGGGATGTGTAGGCGGAAGACAGTCATGCTGTTGCTAAGCGCCAGCTGGAGGCAGAGACGCTGATGCGCGTAGACTTGGAGAACCGCTGTCAATCATCATTGAGTGAAGAGCTGAGTTCAGAAGAGTATGTTTGAAGAGGTATGTGTATGTTTGTGTGTGACACTAGGGCACTGACATGTAAAATCATTATTTCTATTATCAACAAATACAGCATTTCCATCCGGTTTTTACCGGCATTGACGACTACCGCTTGTTAGTTCATGACTTTAGACATTAGATTGTTTTATTACAAACTAGCTATCCACAACCATATTTGTAGCTTTGGTATTCCCTCCTTAGGATTTTAAGGAGCAGTGCAATGTGCTCCACTTTCTCGTCATTGTTGAAAATGAGCTGCAGCTGGTCTGAATTCAGATGAGACACAAGTACTTAAATACCTGCTGTGTTTTTTATGATGTCTTAGGATCTTCACCACATCAATTAGATTTTAGTTTAGTGTCACAAATTCAATGTAAAGACTAATTTCAATAGCTTTTTGTATTAAAAAGGTATTTATTTTTTTTCCTAATTTTCACACATCCATCCATCTGTTCAATGACAGCAACATTAGTTTATGCACAGTATTGATAATTGCAATATGTTTATCCAAACCATAGCGTCTTTTTGAGTAGATAAACCCGTCTTGTACAATTCCCCAGCTGTGTTCCTATCTTTTGCATTTAGAGGTGCGTGAGTTCAAGGCCGACAGGAGCAGAGAATAGTGGAGGTGGACTCTGGAGTCAGACAGGACTATGAGTTCAAACTGGCACAAGCTTTACAGGTACAAATGGGGAAGTATTTACTACAATGATGATGTATGTGAGAGGGCAATAGAAACACATATTTATATCTAATTACATCAATGAGAAATATATATATAAATATATATATATATATATAATAAAATATATAATATATATATATATATATATATATATATATATATATATATATATATATATATATATATATATATATATATATATATATATATATATATATATATATATATATATATATAAATATATATAATATTTGAATATGTTGTTTATAGATAAATATAACAAATCCCAATTCCAAACTGAAACGCCTTCACCCACAGTTAATGTGACAATAATTCATGTAACAGGGTGTCTAGAGCTTCTTGAAAGTCTTAAATGTATTTAGTCAAATTGAATGAGTTCCATGGTGTGAAAATCACTACAGTGATAATTTAAAAATTAGCATTAACCAGGTTTGTGTGATCCCACCAGGACCTAAGAAGGCAACATGATGAGCAAGTCTCTGTTTATAAAGAAGAACTGGAGCAAACTTTCCAGGCCAAGGTAAGAGAAAAATAATGTTTTCGTTTATCTTTTGACTTTGACACTAACACATAGGGGTCGGGCTGCAAATGTACCATTGTGCGCCAGTCCTGCTTTTGTTTTTCTTGTTAGTCTGGTGTCTGAGTTTGTCTGAGAAGCACCTAATTCAGCTGCATACTGCTAGAAGATGCACTGAGAATCCTTTCTCACACAATATGTCTGTCTCTAGTTGGATAATGCCAAGGTGTCGTCAGAGATGAATGACAAGGCAGTAAGCACAGCCAGGGAGGAGCTGCAGGAATCCCGAATCAGAATTGAGAGTCTTGGATATCAGCTGAATGCTCTGCAGAAGCAGGTACTGCTCAACCTCTTCCACAACTGTCCCCATCAGCTATTTTTGCTTGTCAGATTCATAAATACTTTTGCTGATTAATTATTTGTTGGCAATGCTTATTTTGTGTCTGGGGGTCTGTTTGTAGGTGGCTGCCTCAGAGGATCGCATGAGAGAGCTGGAGGAAATTCTGTCAGCAGAGAGAGACAAGCATCGCCGTGCCATGGAAGGAAAAGAACAAGAGATGAACGAACTCAGAGAGAGGATGAACGCTCAGCTTAGTGAATACCAGGAGCTGTTAGATGTGAAGCTCGCCCTAGATATGGAGATCAATGCATACAGGAAACTGCTGGAGGGAGAGGAGCACAGGTACAACACAAACACACTGGCCTGGGGCAGATGCTTCTTCTATGTGAAATGGCTAAATGATTTAAATTAAAGTCAGTTCCAGATATTAAGTTTGATTGTGCCAGAGAGATGTTTGTGATTGTCCTGCAGTTAAGTTGAAAAAGGACTGTTGTATCTGCTGACTTCTGTTTGTGCCGTGGAGTGGTGGTAAGCCATTGGCTCACTGGTAACTGGTATGCTTCTTTCAGATTGAAGCTGTCGCCCAGTCCATCTCCCCGAGTCGCTGTTTCCAGGGTAACGGGATCCTCCTCCTCCCGCACTTCCAAGAGGAAGAGAGTGGACGCTAAGGATGTCCCAGAGATGGGAAGAGGAGAGGGGCAGCTGCTGGTGTCAGAGGAAGCCACAGCTAGCGGAGCAGTCACAATATCACCTACTGACATGGATGGAAATGCAGTCACACTGACTAATGATACTGAACAGGTTTGTAAGACTGGACTAGAAATGCCATGACCATGATAACTGTAAATGCTGATTAAGGGAGACCAAAAACCTTGATAGCAACCTCTTGTGGTCTGCGGTCAGTTCAGCAAAAACATTTAGTATGTGTGGATAAATAGGTTTGGTGCTTTAAGCAAAAAGACTGTGTATTTTGTGTTTTCAGGACCAGCCTTTGGGCAACTGGAGGCTGAAGAGACAGGTTGACAGTGGGGATGAGGTCATCTACAAGTTCTCTCCAAAGTTCGTCCTCAAGGCTGGCCAGTCAGTCACGGTGAGCATGCATGCATGCGAGTATGTTCTGTATTTTGGTTGGACCTATGTTATAGTACAGCAGACGTGCTGAGAATTAAACAATGTCTGGCACTGTTAAAATGAATTTTCTTAGCATCATCAGGCCATGATGAGCTTAGGTTGAGTTAGGAAGCTAATGTTTCATGGTGGTGACTGTGTGGTACTGAATCTTACCCTGCTGACTACTGGCTCAGCTAATTACCTCTATTGTATTTGTCATTTTAATGTAAATTGTTTAGCATGAAATTCACTGTGTGAAGTATGGGCGGGGCAAAATATCAATATCGCAATATATTGTTGCCCTTCTTTATGTGATAGAATCGATACACTGATGCCAAATATCAATATTTTAATTAATTAAATAAGCTTCATAGCTTCTCGTGGTGGAACTCAACATATGAATGAAGGAAAATAAGTTAAGTAGCCAAAGAGGAGGATGTTTTTAGTGGGATGGCAGACAGCGGTTCGAGGAAAGTAACGCTCTCGGATGTCCCAGCCATGCTTAAGTACAAAGTCTGGATCTGCTTTGGGTTTTATACGATTGATGGGACAAACATAATTGACAAGGAGTTTGCGATATGCAAGAACTGCCTGGCTAAAGTAAATTCCATGGTTAATAACACCGACATGCAAAGCCATTTGCAACGCCACCATGCCTATCTCATTGAGAAAACCGCTAATGTAAATGTTGTCAGCCAGCCTGCAGCCGCGAAAGCATTGTTTAAAGTAAAGCTTCCTCTCTAATCCTCGAGAGCAGCCAGTGTTATGAAGTCAGTTGCTGTATTTATTTGCAAGGACCCCCGGCCATAGAACATGGTCGAAGGTGAAAGTTTTCACCAAACACAGAGGAGAAAATATTTCACCAAAAAATTTAAGCTGTGAACATCAAATGTCTACAGGTTTACACATACAGATTGGTTTTGCACTAAAGCACTAGAATTTGCATTTTAATGTGGCTTTTATAAAGAAATGTTTTGGGGGTTTTTGTAAATTATCACAGGTGCACTAAACCTCTGTGATTTTGATTTACAGACTGTAAAGGTTGTGCTGTTTTCTAACAGTTTGGACTTGTAGTCAATAAAGAGAGAAAGCATGCACTTAACCTTTTCACAGGAATATTGTATTAATAGTTACAGATATCATGATGGGTCATTATAGGATCTTCTAGCAATATATCAATTATTGCAGAATCACCGTATCATGATATCATCAGTATCGTGGGCCATGTATTGCGTATTGTATTGTGAGGTACCCTGTGATTCCCATCCTCCATGTGAAGTAGCATAATGACTTAGTAATATATTACTGATTGCAATTGGATATGTTGACACATATTTTATTTAATAGATTTGGTAAAGTTCCTCAATAGAAGTACTCCATCTGACTGCACGATGTATTTACCTGCTCTGTGTTGATACAGGTGTGGTCTGCTGATGCTGGTGTGGCCCATAGTCCACCATCTGACTTGTTATGGAAAAGCCAGGCTTCCTGGGGCACAGGAAATGATATAATCACCACTCTGATCAATGCTGATGGCGAGGTAAAGATGTGTATTTTTATTCTTGTCATTTACACGTCATTGACATGATGCGCACCCTTACATCATCGAATTGAAGGTGAGAGGAGGACGCTCACAGTACACTGTTTCTGTTTTGAGTGATATGAGCTGACTGACTGTTCTGCAGGAGGTGGCCAGAAGAAGTGTAACCAAGACTCAGGTAGAGGTAGAGAATGGAGAGGAAGAGGAGGACGTGGCACAAACAGTGAGTATAATTATTTTTTCTGCCACAGTTGCCTGTGTGAAATGCATCAAATCTTTTTCCGTACAGCTGCTATTGAATGTCTAATAGTGTTACATGGCCTGTGGCTCAGACCTTCTTACTGTCTTTTCATAATAAAAAATAAACTGCATATCTTGATTTTTTTTTTGTTTTGTTTAAGTTATTAATGGTTTAGTTTATCAATTTGTAATAATAAAATTTCCACCAATTTGACTGTTTGAGTTAACTGTTTCTAAAGAATATTTGATCAGTCAGTGTTATGGGTAGCTAGTCTCCATAGACTAAGCCACTGCCCTCCTTTCTTTCATAAACACTTTTTAAAATAGTAATCTGACCATTTTTGTTCCTCCTGCAGGGCAAGGTGTCATCCAGAGAGTGTGCCATCATGTGAAGCCTTCTTCATCTGTTGAGTGATTTGACTTCCCCATTCTTCTATTATTTTTTTTTTCTCTAGATCCACAGACATATGATCCTGTCCATTGCTTCTTGACTTTGCAAAATAGGTTGATTTTGATTTCTGGACTAATGGACTTGTTTTTACTGCCCTCCACCTTTCTAGACCTGCTTTAGTATGAGTAATTTCCCTAAACATTACAAGCAATGCTAAAGTCTGTGGATCGTGTGCAGATGTTGGATCCAAATATTCAGTCAAAATGGGTGGCTGCAGCTGAATATTTGGTCCATTCTGATTGATTTTTTTTCTTCCACATGTTTTGCTTTTATTAGGAATCAACTAAAAGAACCTGTTATTTGATAAAGGTAAAGGACCTCAGCTGTATGGCCATAAAGATGTCATGAATTAATGTTGTATGGCGAGTAACTCTTCATTAGCCTTTGGAACTTTTCTTTCCCCCAAAATTAAGTGTTTCCTGTCTGTACCATTTTAGTGTGGTTACCTAGATAGACTTTGCCCAACTGTAGGCATTCTCCACTTTATTTTTATTGACGTCTTCCTTTGAGAGATCTGTACAGAGGTGCTCTTGAAATTATGGGTTGATTGAAAGGCCTAGTAAAGTTATGGGTTCTTGTTTGATTATGTTGCAACACTAATTTACCTAATCAAAAGTTATGCAGCAAATTCACTGCTGGTATGCAGCCAAGTCTTGGACTTGAGAGTTTAGACCAAGTGTACTGCAAACCTTTTGGAGACATTTATTTATTTGTCCCCTAATTGCTCCCAGAAACCTGATCCCATTCCTAAAGCTCTCCTCAATCTCACTAGTTTGTTTTGTTCTCCACTCCTCACACTCTTTTTATAAATGACATATTTTAAACTTGATGACAGGGTTTGGAGAGGACAACAAGGTGTCTGTACTGTCATAGGCTGCCTTCTGTCTTTGGCAGTGAACTCTTGCTATTATCTGTAGGGGCTCCACTGTAAATGGGGCAACCTTTGGACAGAACCTTTGATTGATAGCAGTTTATTTCAGATAGCAGTTGAATGGTGCTGCCTCTGGTCTGTGTGAAGGAAAGCAGGCTGTTGAGTCAGTGACATTTCCAAGCAGCTAAACAAAAATCATCTTTATGTTTAGAATGGTCACATTGGCAGTTTTTGCAAATACTTACAGCTGCTAGATATGTTTGCAGCCCTGGAGCCAGGTGTTAACATGTTAACAGAGCTAGAGAGTGGTGAGTCAGCAGTGGTGTCTGTTCGCTATCAAATTCGTATACTATATTGAAATAAAAAAGTCCTCACAGAAATAGATTTCAGCAAATTTTTTTACACTGAAGGGTGCTTCACCTTAATAAAAGTGCTAATGTAACTTAAAGCTTATCAGGGTTTTTGATTTTAGCTTGCGTAATAGTTCCTGCTCATGTGCATTCTTCTGTCTCACCTCCTTTGACTGTGAATTCAATGTTCACTGATGTTTCAAGCTTGGTGTTTAGCCTCTTTGAGCCAAAACAATGAGCAGAAACTGCACAGAAAGACCTCAGACCACCTCAGCTGCCCCCCTTGGTCATGGTTTCATTAGGAATGGGCTCACATACAAAACATACACGTTCTGTATCTGGTAGATGAGTGTTTACAGTCATAAAACTCGCCAACATGTGGTTATGTTTTAAATGTCTGCTAGCTTTTCTCCCCAAGCTGTGCAGGGCAAATTACTGCTCTTAAAATATTGAGCGGGGGAAATGTGGCTGGAGTCTGAACTGTTGGATGGGGGCATTTTCTGTTGATCCCTCTAAAATATTGTGGCTAAAAATGAAGCCCTGTGACTGTCTATATGACAAGTGAAACTGACATAAGATTGCCTCCATTTTACCAGAGCAGTGTGTAGGATTTCAGATCACAACCAATTGGTTAGCCCATTGTGGGCTACTGTAGAAACCTTGCAGTGCATCGTGGTTGACCTAGTGGAAGCAGGACACTGTCATTCTGGCTCTTTCTACGATGATAAACACAACAAGGTAGTTACAAACTAATGAAAACATGAAATTATATTCAATTTCTGCCAGTTGATGGTACATAATCCTACACACTGCACTTTTAGTACACACAAAGTAAACAGTGATAGCAACACTTGATTATCTCCATCTCTGTATTCTTTCACATTATTTTGTATTGCAACACTTTCTACAAGTGTTGTTCTCACTGCTTTGTGTGCAATGTTGTCGAACTATGTTTTTCTTATGTGTTGATATTCCATGTATTGTGTTACTAGTTATTTTTCTATAGAGTTGTCTATCTTATAATCAGTTTGTTTTCCCATCATATTGTGTTTTCTGGAGTGATTAATGTTGGGTGTTGAAGACCTAAACAGAAGCTGATACTTGGCTTCAGTACATTTTGGCATTCTGATTAAACAATACTGAACACTACTGCTGTAGTGTTGTGCTCACATAGGATAGAAGGTCTCGAAAATCATTATGTGAGGTTTTTTTTAATTGGGAGACGAAACTTCCTGTCGAGTAATTGATAAATGATCAAGATTAAAAGTTTGAAGTCTGTCAGTGTTATACCAATTGTGACTGAGGTAATTATTGATACTGATTGCTCTGGATAACATATATATTGTAAGGATTTAAATATACAAAGTTAATTATGTCCCTCCAGGATGCTAGCTTTCAGTTCAACATACAAATGATGCAAATTGAACCAGTTCAAAGAGCTTGCTTATTATTTACTTATCTTTTTATACAACACATTTTCACTATAACTAGGACGCCCTCTGTAGCCTTTTTTCACCAAGTTAATTAAGCCTTAATATCAATAACCACTTAAAACAACATGGGGGTGTTTTTTTTCCTCTTTCTTTCTATGAACCTTTTGTTGCATATTAGAATGCATGATTATCATTTATTTAACAAGACATTTTTTAGCTAGTTGTCAATTCTGTAAAACTATCACAAAGACTCTTAAAAGTTCAAGTAAAAAAATAAAAGGACCAAAGTGAATGTATTTACATCAGGTTTTTAGCATCAGGTGCTGCAAAGTCAAACACCCAATTGAAAAAACTGTGCTCCTGGAGGGACTACCCAGTGACTTGGGTCTGACTAGTTTGGCTACAATGTAGATGTGACTGTGACTTTGTGGTAGTGCTTTGGAAATCTCTTAACACCCAAGTTTTAATCACTCAATGGAGACCTGGTGTTATTCATAAGTCTGGGATTGGGGGGTGGGGGGGATGTCTTTATTCATGATTAACTGTTGTTGAACTTTTTGTACACACAATAAATGTTTTACATATACATATTTGATATGAGTAGTGGTTATTAATACACGTGTGTCAAGTTCAAAAGATGTCTGGCTGGTTTATATTACATTAAGCTGTAATTATTCAACTTTTTTTTTATTTAACTGTTAATACCCTCCCCTGAAAGAGCCAGTGCTGAACATGCGTAATAGATAAGACACTAAAGCACAGGGGGATGGACCATTGACCACCAGAGTGGTCTAACTCTGCTAGCTCTGTAATTGAAGGGATATATGTATTCCCACTGTGATGTTTCCCAAAGTCCTTGATCATATTAAAAGTTCATGATGAGCATATTCTTTTAAAACTCAAGTCTGGGAAGCAGCAGTGTGTCGCTTGTGGTTAGAAAGCTAATAAAACATGCTGAAAAGATTCTTTGACTCAGTTGTAAAAATGGCTTTGAACTGAGCAGGTCAAAATAAAAACATTCCATGAAGGTATTGGACCTAAATGAATTTACATGAAAAATTTGAAACTTAAAGTCTTGAAGTTACACCTCTGTTTTGTGCAGAAATGTAAAACAAAACAGCTTGTATAGATTCCAAAGTTTCACAGGCGTAGTGGTTGTGATTGTGATGCAATTTTGCTTGAAACCAATTTACCAGAGATATCTCCAGATGTTGCTTGTCTTATTGTCAGTTATTTCACATTCATTCATGGTTGTAGAGGAAGTCATTCTACATCTGACATTTATATTTTTAATAATATGACAGCTGACAGTGGGGCTTTTTAAAGTTGTTTTTTTTTTTTGATAATTGATAGACAAGCAGAGGAGCCTTTAAGTTTCTTCTGGAAGCCATTCTAGTGCTTCATGTGCTTTGTTTGTATTAGTCCATGTTAGAAATCTAGATGTACAGTTTTCCATGGCTTTAAAGGCTGTAAAACATGTACAGGTCTCTCAGGTCTAAGTTTAACTCTGGTCGTGGAAGCTATTGACACCAATTCTGTTTTATCTTTATTTTGGAGTAAATAATTATGACTCATCTACCAATGTATATTTTTCATACAATGTAGAAGCAGGGTGGTGGGTATATTAACAATGAAATATAAATAATAGTTATGTATCATCTGTGTAACGGTTAATAAGTTCAAAAGTATAGCATGTCAAGGTTAAACCAAAGATGGCCTTGAATTGATCCCTGCACAGTGTTGTTGATGGGTCTGGAGACAAACTCTTCCATGAAAACACTGCAGCTCCTCTGATGTAGATATGACCTGAACTAATGAAGTGCTCCTCCATACAGGCCTGCACTTTTTTTCTCTTTCTAATAAGATTGTGTGATATAGTGACTGATGCAGTACTGAGATCTGGGAAGTGTTAAAAATGATTCACTGCTTATATTGGTATTTCTGTCTGCATGGCCTTGTGGACCATATGCACTGCAATAATGACACATGAAAAATGTTTTCTATGATCCTGCTAAGGAAAGATATACAAGGAATAGGGACGTTGTTGCTGAGGTCACTAGTGTCCAGATTCAGGATTTCTAGAAGAGGTTAGCTAGCTGCATGTTTAATACACTAGGTAACAAGCCAGACCGGAGGAATACGTTTTTTATGTTTTGGTGTTACTGAACTCAGAGCTCTCCAGACATTTATACGTGAACTGTCGGAGTCCAAGAACACTACATGAACAGACAGGACGTTGAAGGATGTAATTTTGTCCACAAGATGTCAGTGATGCCATAATGAGCAAAGTTGCTGCAGTAGGGCAACAAAGAAGAAGAAGGCGCAGTTCTGGTCCTAGTTGGTTTCCGGGTTACTGGAGATGTTTGTCTCAGATTGTTTGACAGGATGCTACTGGTTCTGTCTGAAGAGCATAAAGAACATTTGTCCTTCCTGCTGAAGGTGGACGCGACAGGTAAACATGATCAGCCTCTTCTCCTTCTCTGTGTTAAACATCAGCACCATGTCAGCTGATCGAGAACACGCGACTGAATTTGGAGTTTTGCAACATCTTTAATGGTTTGTAAGACCAACAGGAGCTGTCACAACATCACAACAAGAATATAATAATCCTAATTAGTCCATTATGAATATCATGATCATAAGAATGATCAGATTAGTATGTAATTACATGCGATAAAAGAAAAGTGGATGTGGATAGTGAACCTAGCTCTATTCTTCGTGCCTCCTATCTGCTTAGAACACACAATAGTAGAGGATCAATTTACAGTGCTTTCCTCTGACAGATGTCCATTCTATATGCGATTTGGACTCTACAAAAAGCACAATACAGACAGACATCGCGTATATCTATATACCATCGTAACCCACCGAATATGAATTAAATCCATTGCTGCTTTGTGTTGAATTAACTGAAAACATAGAGTATGTTCATGTATTTTGCTACTCAGTGGTTGGAGAGTTTGGTCGAATAGCGCTGGAATTCCTGAGAAGAGGAATCAGCCCAAAGATCTACGAGGGAGCAGCCAGTAAGTCATTTTTCATTTGGCCATTATGGTTCCAAACAGTGTCACATAAATGTCCAAAACATTTATGCTCATCCAGACTGACACTCTGTATACAGTATATACATATACAGTATTTGTGATACTTTAGTATCCTTCTCTAATTTTAGTCTTGTATGTAGTTGTCATATTACAGTAGGTTCACTTGACTGTTTGTATTTTTTACAGTTTATGCTCTAAATGTTTACTTTCCTGCTTTATAAGTGGTGTAGACCAAATAAAATGGACAGGCCAGTAGAGCACAATTCAACAGTACCACAAACTCCAGCCTAAAACAAATACTTAACATTAGATTACCATGAAGGCAGGAGCTGAGGACTGTGCACTGTATAACTTTGAGCAAGGTGAACCTAATACACTGGACACTGGGAGCATATCTACACTGCCAAAAGCCAATTACGCAGCATCATTAATAAGAGCTTCATGTTAACCGCTCTTATTCCATCATTTATCGTTCTACTACACAGAGTTGGATAACACAATGCCAGCAATAGTCCCTCTTTCTACTCACTGAGACATTCTTGTGTGAATGGAATAACATGCCCAAGGGGATAATCCCATTTCTTCCATTTGTCATTAAACTATAACTTATAAAAAACTTCACATGTACTGTCTTGAGAATTCAAACAACAGAGTGTTAGGTGTATAGTTAATATTAGTTAGTGACAGACAACTAGACAAAGCATTAATTAACACTGATAATAATTCATGATTCCTAGTTCTAGTCAGAGCCAAAACAATCACTAGCACAGTCCCCATCGAATGCAGTCGACTTCTGTACACAACTAGTTCAGTCCAGAATCATGGCGCTCTACTTGCAGGGAAGCTGTGTGTTCCTGTGGACATGGTGCAGCATGGAGTGGAGGGCCTGATGTTCCTGATGACAGAGAGCTCCAAACACATGGTGACACACACACACACACACACACACACACACACACACACAGACACAAACACTTGACACTTTTCTCTGTGTTTAAATGTCTTTGTGCGCTATGTGTGTGACTATTCTGCATTTACAGGTTTATATATACTGCATCTATGTGTGTGTCTGTGTCTGTACTGCATATACTGGTATGCATGTCTGGACTACATGTGTTTGTATGCGTGTGTACTGCATGCACAGAAGTGCATGTACTGTGTGTATGTACTTAATGATTTTGCTTTGTTATGCGAGCAAGCATGTCACCTGGGCCCGAATGTAATAATGATCTCTGTCATTTTTGTGTGTCTCTGTGTGTGCAGATCTCTGAAGTGGATTTCCTGGACTCAGTGTTGGTTTTGGGGTTTGGTGAGGAGCTTAACCAGATCCTCTTAAAGGTGACTTTTAAACCTTTTTATTCATCTGAGATGATTGATACAGTGTAACACTCACTGCAATTCAGCTGAGTATATGAGGGTTTTTTGCAGCTGTATTTGCAGCACCACAGTCAGATCCGCAACATCCTGAGTAAGCTGCCCTCCAGCATGCCAGCGTATCACAGCCTAGAATGGAGACTGGATGTGCAGGTGCGTATGCTAGATATTTTAGAAATTGTTTGACTGCTGTGGATTCAAGTGGATAATAGAGTAGATACTATACGATTCTGTTTGTTCCATCGCTTGTGATATGTACATAGTTATGTTAACTTAGTTAAACATAGTTTTCAAGTGAAACTATTACTAAGATCATCAGTCAGTATGGGTATGAGATATGGAAAGATCAAAGAGAGGGTACAACATAGACTTACAAAGAATAATTTTATATACAATAATGTGTGTGTGTGTATATACATATATAAATATATATATATATAATAATGTTTATAAGCTGTGCTCGTGCTATTAGTGTTTTGGAGTTACAAAGGTTCCATTTCTCAATATTAAGGCTAGAATTTCTTTCGTCCTCTCTGTTTCTGTCATTTCTTGTTGCATCTTCCCACGCTTCTTCCTGCCAGTTGGCGAGTCGTTCCATCCGTCAGCAGATCATCCCAATGCTGACAATGCATCTTCTTCTGACGAGAGGTTGTGACAGCAGCAGCAGGATTCTCCAGACTGACCCCAGCAACCTTCTGCACCTCATCTCTACGCTGGAGGCAGCTATGGCAGCCATGAAAACCAGCCACACTCGCCGCATATTACGCAATATCAAATAGTCTCTCGGGTGACTCTGAGTAGCCTGTGTGCCTCATGCAGAGGGCATCACTGCCTTTTTTACATGGGTGACATGAACCAGTGTCTGTATTCTTCACTGCAGTGTTGAATGTTTTCTCTGATTTGGTCCTAGATGTTAAGCCCGGTTTTTGCCTATTTGACTGGGAAATGGTTGACACTTTTTTACAATTCAGTTGAGTCATATATGCCAAATAGTGCTGACTGTGTTGTGAATGAGAAACTGTACAGAGATGAAACACCAAAGCCAATAATATCAAGGCAGAAAGGAAGTGACTTTGAAGAGGTACAGTACATCTGGGTCAGCATTAAATTGGAACAAAATGGGAGAATGTCATTTCCAAAGACTGACTGTAATTGATGTGCATATAACAATAAAGAGCTTAAATATGACTAACATGGTAGTATAATATTTAGCCCTGATTGCTGTTTACAGAGACAGCTGTTTATTATTTGGTATTTTTGTTGATCCTGAGCCTAATTTTATAAAAAGCTTGGTAAGCTTTGAGAAAACTTTGAAGTAGAAATCATAGGCATAGTTTATCAACTTTGTGAATGAACTGTTTGTATAAACATTTCTATGCATAGGGCTTATCAATATTTTGTATGTACAGTCTAGTTGATTAACATTTTTCATCATTGGAACAATAGACAGCACACACTTAATAAAATAAAAATAAATTCATTTCTGTGATTTTGATGATGTTTCTATGAAATACAGAGAGATACCACCCAAAGAGTGTAGGAAACAAGTAATATGTAAATTTGTGGCCAACTGCCTGGATGGAACACTAGATTCCTTTATTATGCAGAACAGCATAGTGGGTCTGCTGCTGTTGGAGGTGATTGGCTTGCATATTGGACAGGGCATGATTCTGTTCATACAAAACCTCATACAAAACTTGGATACTTCTTATTTATAATAAATGTCTATTTGGGGTCACTTGGTCCTGCATAGCAGGGGTGGCATGTTAACACCCTCAGGATAGAGGCAGTTCTGGGTGACATCCTCAAGACTCCTATGGGCTCAGTCCAAATGTATGCTTTTAAGGGTACCCACACACCACTAAAAAGTACTTACACTCACAGATAGTCAGCCAGATATTCAAATCAGCTCAATTGTATGGCACCAAATCACACCAGAGGTTATCTTTACACATAAAGCAGGTCTAGACTGAACTCTTTATGTAAATGACACAAAGCAGTTCCCACCATGAGTAACTGGTAACAGTGGCAACTAAAAACTTTAACAGGCAGAAACCTTGAGCAGAGCCTGGCTCTAGGTGGGCAGCCATCTGCGTTGACCAGTTAGACAGAATGAGCAGGATGAATAGACAGAACAAATAACAGTAATTTTAAAAGCAGTCTTACATTAACATTTAATTTATTACGTTTGCCATTGAAACTCCATGGATTTAATATTATACGCACCTTAGAAGAGGCTCATTGCAATTTTGCTGTACTTGTTTTCTTTTTAACTTGTGCACAACAATAAAAGCTTTCAATGCAATTGATAACATTAGCTCAAATACTACTAGTAGTAGAACTACTTCTAGTAATGATAATAATAATAACATATTGTAGCATTGGGTGTGAGCACTATTGAGTTTGCAGCCTGTGATTACACATTCAAACTTTACAGCTCCTGAATACCTGGAGAATGTGATTGGAAGAGAGAGAAGAGAAATGGGAAAGCACAAAACTTGGGTAGAAATGAGATGTTGAGTTAGTACCATGCATTAGTGGGATCAAAATGAATACAGATGGAGAGGTAGAGGAGGAGAGAAGAGTTCATTGGATTCTGATGAAATTGTCCTAGCGATCAAACCAAGTAAATGCTCTGTATAAGAAAGGCCTGAGCAGTTCATCTGCTGAGGAGACTGAGGTCTTTCGAGGTGCAGAGGGTACTACTGAAGTCCTTTTACGACCCTTTGGTGGCATCAGCCATCTTTTATGGACTAGTCTGTTGAAGCAGCACCATCACATCTGCAGACAGGAGCAGATTGAACAGGCTGGTTAGGAGGGCCAGCTCTGTCTTGGGGTATCGCCTAGACCCACTGGAGGTGGTGGGAGACAGGAAGATGATGGTGAAGCTGTCATCCCACATGAACAACACTGCACGCCGCCTACACTTCACTGTAGCATCACTGGAGAACTCCTTCAGCAACAGGCTGATCCATCCACAGTGCCTCAAGGAGAGGTACCACAGGTCCTTCCTGTCATGGATTTGAGTCAAGTTCCTTGTTTTGTTTGTTAGTTCCTGTTTTATTTTGAAAAGTTTTTCCCTTGTGTGTCTCCGTGTACTTGTTTCCTGTCTTCGATTAGTTCTTTGGTTTCACCTGTCTCATTTGCTTGCACTACCTAGTCTATATATGTTGCGTCATTTCCTTTGTTCTATGTCGGTTAGTCAGTTAGCATGTATCCTTGTGGTTTCTGTGTTCTCTTCCTTGTTTTGTGGATTTTGCCTGTTTTTGGACTCTGTTTCTGCTTGCCTGCTCTTTTTGGATTTGTATGCTGTGTCTTTTGGGACTGATTACCTGGTTTTTGACCCTGCCTTCTTTGACTAACCGTAAACCTGATCCCTGCCTGAAATAAACTGTTTAAACATCTTCCTTGTGTCCCTTGTTCCTCCGTGTGGCACATTGTGACACTTCCTTCCTGCTGCAATTAGGCCGTTCAATCAAGCCTGCTTTCAGACATTCACCACATGCATCTGTAGAACACTTCCTTATAATTATGTGCAATATAATATATATTTTTACTTAGCAAACTGTTTCCATTCATGGTGCTGGTATTTATTTATTTTACCATTCTGTATTCTTGTCTCTGCACTGAGCTGTAACTGCACAGACCCCCATGCCTGCTTAGCTTGGTGCTGCAACTGGACCTACAGTACTTTAGTCCAGTTGCAGCACCAGGCTTTGGTTGGTGACCTGCATGTTGGGGTACAGGCTTCAGTGTGTGTTCAGTCCATCGCACTCAAAGGGATTCTGCAGTCAATTGCTCATGAGGAAAAAGCTTATGTTTTGTAGGCATAAATAATCACTCTGAAGAACAAGGGAACTATTCAGTAGTACTGCTTCAGAGAGCAGAGCCAGAGCGGCATCTATTCAAACTATTCAAACAGTGGATATTGCTCTCAACAAGCACGAGATGGTACCAGTTCAGGATATTGACACTCATGGCTCCAATAGGCTTTGTGCATTCAGGGGACTGGTTTACATTCATAGATCTAAAATAAGCTTAATTTCACATCCATATTTACCCCCCTCACAGTCTTTATAACTTTATGAAGGGACACAGCGCCTGTGGCCAGTATCCAGGAGCTGACTGTCCTGTGGGATTTGTCATTGGTGGTCAATGCGCTTTTTTGCCCATCCGTTTCAGCTGCAGGGACAGGTGAAGCTTAAGATACTCTCCTTTAAGATGGCTCTGTTATTGGTGTTAGCCTTGGCAAACTGCGTGAGCACTATCAGTGAACACGGCATGCATACAGTTTGGGATGGGAGATTCTAATGTTTTTCTTAAACCCAATCCTGCATTAATGCTTGCGGTTTTTATTCCAGGGTTATCCAACCATGCTATTGAACTGTCAGCTTTCTCTCCTTCATCTCTCTCCGCACAGAAGCACAGGCAGCTGAATGCACCTTGGCTGGTATGCATGTTTGAATCATGGACTAAGTCACATGTGGAGGGCAATACAGGAGTGAGATACCAAAATTAACATTAAAAGAGAACTTTAGATTAAGAAATTAACCCCAGTTCTCTGAGACATGAGCGCGCCTCCTATGGACTTCCCAGGGAAGCCCTTAGGGCAGTGTCTTGTAACAGGAGGATATCCCTCCTCTATGCGGCAGACGTCACACCCATCTGCTTTCCACGAAGGGTGTAGTATAAAATTGCTTCTGGGAAACAGCGCAAAGAGAGTGTCTCATAGTGAGATACCTCACTCATGTGTCAAAGAAAAGGGCTTAACTTCTAAACCTCAAGTTTAAACCACCATTAGGTATGCTTCCCCTTAACAGCAGAAAAGGAACCGGATATCAGCCGATCTCATGCGTCACGTGAGCGTCTCCTTTCTACACAGGAAGTGGCTTCGTCAATTCAAAATGGCTGTTGTCTTCTAATAGAGGTGGAATTGCATTAAGTAATGAGATAGTGAAGCTTTCTCGAACTGCAGGACAGGTAGCTCATTTAGGTTTGTGTTAGCTGCTGCTAACGCTGCTCAGTCATGGCTCAGTGTGTTCAGTCTGTGCAGGAGTTCGTCCAGGACTCGTTTGTCCCTATGGTAGCCGTCTTATGCAGCGAGGAAGCGGAACGAGTGACTCGCAAAAACAACTTGAATTTCGCTGAGCTGCTTAGGCCTTTTTGCAGACTGACGTCCGAAGGTAAGAACGTCTATTAGGACCCCTCCATGACCACTGACTGTCAGTCTCATAGATGTCGCAGGTTATGTTTATGTGAGGGAGCTAGTGTCGTAAGTCGAAGGTGGCTCGTAGTCGACATTAGCTTTGCTCGGCTAGCAAACGAGGATTGTGACTAAGCAGCTGTGCGCTGACAGGAGGACAGATCCATCCCAGACTTGACATCCGATCAGTGAAAAGTACGTATATAGTGCTTTTCTGGTCAGCTGACCACTCAAAGCATGTTACACTAGAAATCAGCATTCACCCATTCACCCAAAAGGAAACGAAGAAAACTAATCCATTCACACACTGATGACACAGCATCAAGAGCAAATTGGGGTTCAGTGTCTTGCCCAAGGACACTTTGGCATGCAGCCCAGCAGAGCTGGGGATCAAACCTCCAATCTCCTAAATGGTGGACAACCTGCTCTACCTCTGAGTCACAGCCACCCCAACATATTGATAAAGCACATATGAGATGAGATAATAACAGAATATTATACAAAATGGTTACATCTGAGCAAACAAAATGTCACTTAAGTTTATTGCAAGTGCCTACATGTTCACAGGTCAGACCTTATGGGAGTGAGTTGCGACTTGAGGCCCAATGTTTTGGATAATTGTGATTTTGCAAAAGTGCCAAATGCTTGCTTACAGAAGGAGGATATGTCACTGGCAGTCCATTTCCATTCAAGACCAACTTAACTAATTAAAATATAAGAAGTTTCATGTTATAAGGCAATGAGTTATCATGTTGTAACATCAAACACTTTACATTATGATAAGACAAGTGTCTTGAGCAAAAATAATCTTTTAACATGTTAGATTTGTATGATGAAATAACATGAATATATATACTTGTTACAAAATGTAAAACACCATTTTATAACAAATGTCTAGTTGGCATGCAAAACCTTCACTTAACACTTGTTAATAAAGCAAGAAATCAAGATTCATTGATTTATTGGCACATGATCTTTTTCTGGCCTTAAATTGTTTGTACTTTAAGTAGTTAAATATGCAAAAAATGACAAAAAAGTGATTTCACTTGAATCGCTGTGAAAATAAGAATGTACCCGAACATCCAGCTAGCTGTGCAAAATGTAGCTAGACTACTAGTTTAATTACATGTAGTTTACAACTCCCGCACACTAACAAGCACATAAAATTTGTATTATAGAGACTTTTCTTAATGACCTCAAACATATCTTTAAAATTTCTGTACTGCGACTTTTTGTACTCATTGGCCTACATGGTGTATATGTTGATACTATAAGAATCTTGTTCAGATATGCAATAATGATTGTCATCCAGGCTTTGGTCATAATGCTGACTCTACTCTGGCATTTTCTGGCCATCAACTGACCCATTGTTCTGTGGCTGCATGGCCAGATATTCCAGTTCTTCAAGTGGTCTTCTGTTGATTTGTGATACTTTTTTTGAGGGGAAATTTGCAGAGTTGACATCAGCAAGATAGGCATATAGAATAGAATAGTATTTATTGTCATTGTACATGGGGGGGGTACAACAACAATAAATAGATTTAGAGAGAGATATAAATAGAGCAGGCAAACAATCAATTTTTGCAGTATGAACAATATGTACAGGTAGTTGAAGGTAGAGAAGTGTATTGCACTTGAGTGCAGCTTAAACTGCACATTTGACTCATACAGTCTATTAAAATTAGTGCAGCCTGTCAGAGTGAGTGAGTAACAGAGACTAACCTGAGAAGGCAAGACTAAGACCTATGCTGACCTGAGACAGCAGGACTTGTAACCACAGCAAACCTCAGACAGACTAATAACTGAAGCCAAGTCAGAGAGACTTGTAACAAAGGCCGATCAGAGATGGCGAGACCAATATTTGGGGCTGAATTGGATAGATTTCCAGCAGAGGCCAACCTGAGATGGAGAGACTAGTAACTGATGCAGAGTCAGCGGGACGAGTACCCAAGGCTGAGTTGGACGGAGATGTAACAGAGGCCGACCGGAGACTGAGAGACTAGTAATTGAGGCTGAGTTTGACAGTCATGTAATAAAGGCAAGACTGGTAAAATTGGCCATTTCAAAGAGACCAGTAACTGAGGCCAAGTCAGAGACTTGTAACTTACAGCCCTACCTAGACGTGACCCCATTCTGTTTTTTATGTCTGAATCTGATCTGAACCTGACACAGTTGATGTGAGCTGAATTATTGAGTTTGTGTAATCATGTCAGCAACTGATTAGACCGATTAGACTGATTCATGGGTGCAGGGTAAAGGGCTGTTAAAAGGCACTGTTCATATATTATAAGCTATAGGAGGATGATTTGAATTCACACACAAGGTTGCACAATATTATGAGCTCTGTTTCCCTGGTTTTGTATCTGCACTTAATAAAAATCATTTGCATATTTTTACAAGACACCAAACTATTGCCACATAGTCACATCTGTGACTATGTTTAAAGAGTGTGATATTGCAATGGTACTACCCTTTAACTAAACAATGCGGTCTTGCCATTTTTGTTTCTTTCTTTGTTTCTTTTTTCTGTCTGTCTTGCTCCTTCTTTTTCTTCATCTTCTTCTCTAGGCCACATCCGGGACCCTAACAACCAGGTGCAGGTTGTGAAAAACCTGCGCATCTGTGTCAACAATGTGGTGACAAGTCCAAGCACAGCATCTGCTGCCCTCAGCCCTTCCCTGTGCCGACTGCTCAATCAAGTGGTGTTAGCCTGCCAGCCACAAGAGGGCGCTGTGACCAACGTGATCACAGCAGGGGATTATGACCTTAAATTCAGTGGTAAGAGACATTAACACAGTCCTTGTAGCACAGAAGCTTAAATAATACAGTCTTTTAAACTTTCAATATTTAAAAGTTTAGAAAGTCAGGTAACAATATCTCAGCCTATATGCATTGTTTTTAACTGTAGGACACAACACAACTGAACACTTGAGATAAGTTTCATTACATTTGACAAGTAGCGAACTCGTGCATTTACTTGTCAACAGATAAAAACTCTGTCTGTGATTACACTGATTGTTAGTACAGGCTAGAGGGAGACAGACCTTGCAACACTGCAATATAAAAATACCTAATTATAAGTAAAAGAATTGTCATGAAATTGTCAGCAAAATGTTCTTATGCTACGCTCTCAGCGTTAGAAGGGAAAGGATGACACAACTGCTGAAGTGAGGGAGTACAGTTCATTATCATTACAATTCAATATCTTTTTACACCAATGTGTTGCCAGCAGTCAGTAACATTGTTGCTAATTAAACAGCTCTTGGCTGTCATAAATACTGTTACCAGTTTATCAGCAATAGCCTGCATTAGACAGGTTGGGTGCATTTTGACAGTATTTTTCAGCTTGATGCCTAGGTGTTGCTCTGCCCAAGAGCCGCTCAGCAGATATAGAGATCAGCTTTCCACTGACTACTGTCCATTTTACTTTTGGCTGTGGCTCAGTGGTAGAGTTGGTTGTAGTTTCTCTGTTTTCCATTCTGTGCTCAGTGGATGAATGTGTGAATGGGAGCAGGTCTACATACCAAGTCAGAACAGCACAGCATCAGATTAAAGCTAAAAGAACAAGATTGCAAATGTTTTGTTGCATCCATAAAAGTCAAAGATTTATATATTATCATCCAGCACCAACAGACATAATGTTGAACATTGTAAATATAAATCCAAAATCGCTTCTGTATTACTGAGTTTTGACTATAGACAGGACATGCTAGAAATACATATATTATTTCTCTGATTTCAAAAAGGAATATACAACGTGTATATTTAAACTGTACAAACTTTTGAAGTCTATTTATTCAGATCCAAATCTGCCATCGTTTTAACAAGGATAGATGCTCTTCATGGAGCCCACACAACTTATTTAAGTATTGATATAAAAGAATAAGATTAATTTAAGTTCTGAGATGCAAACAAAACAAAAGCAACTGAGAAACAATAATTCAAACAGCTGTCTCATTAAACAGGCAGCTCTACATCATATCATTGATAGCAAGAGAAGTGTCATTTGATCTGCTAAGTTCTGTGCTTCCTGCTGACCTATGACACACTATCCAATGATAAAAATTAAAAATATAAACTAAAAACTGTGAGAAGAAAAGAAGAAATTGTAGCCTTTTTGAATGGTCATACTTCTGTCTGTTTTTTATGTCATTGTACTATTAATTATAATACTTAACCAATAGTAATACATACTGAACCAGATACAATAATAATAATAATTTTCTGCATTATGAACTAATTTGTTGGCTGTCTTTTACTAACTTCAACTCTCATTCAACACTGTTGGTACATCCATTAAGAAGAGTTCTACAACAATAGGATGCCAGATGTTTAAGAGCAGTTCAACTGACAAATTCCAGACCAATTTGTAATTATTTCAGCAAAAAATCCCAAAACTCCATGATTGGATAACAATGGCTAAAGCTTAGAAAAGACTGGATAATTGTAAACCTGTATGAGTACAATTAATCTAAACTGAGAGATCACTAAAAAGAAAGGTTCCAATAACAAAAGTATGTACATGTATGTGATATACATTGTTATGTAAACTGATTAACCAGTACATAAAATAGAAAAATGCTTGTGATAAAATATTGGTGTTCTACAAAGTTAAATAATGGCACTTTAAAATAAATATGTTCTTTAATAAAGTTATTTGTTGAAGGCAGCCTTCTGAGTGCCTTGGCAGAGTCATATCGCTGCACAATCCGCACAGAAAAGGTTTATTTTCATTTCATCTTTAAAATAAATTATATCAGCTGTCACATTGGTAATTTGTGAATTGTTCCTCTAAATCGCTGTCAGCCTCAAAATTTGTAGGATTTGTAGAATTTGAAGGACTATAGGAAAATCTAATTCAAAATCCCTTTGACAACCAAAAAAATATGGGGAAAAAATATATGCTTTGTTACCAACTGTCATAAACCCTGTTACAAATGTTGATGGACCAAATGCCATGGCTCAAACGAACAGGCAGGTCTGTAGCAACAGGACAGAGGAATGGACAGGTAAAATGTTTCAGACGGCACAGCTTACTACTTGACACCAAGTTATAATGATGTAAACATCTGTCTAATTTCTTCTAATAACTGCTGTAGAGGTCTTAGAATGTTTGACCAATGTTTGACCTGATCATTTTACCAAGTTTGGTCAAAGTTTGGACCAAGTTTGATCAAATGATTAGGTCATACATATGTGGAAGATGAAAGAAGAAAGAAATTGATGTGCAATGAAGGATTCTTTGTGACGTTAACACATTCCTTTTTCTGTCTGTGCCCTAAACAAGATGTGAGTAGACTGTTGGCTCTGACCGGTGGAAGTATTTTAAGTGTTGTTCCCATGAACTCAAATTTTCCTAGAATGACTTTGAGCAAATGTTCCTGATTTTTCATTGTGCAGTTTGTCCATTTCAAGTACAAATGCAGATATCCAGTAGCACAAGAAAAATAAATGAAAAGATTGGTATGACATATTAAAATTTTGAACAAGGCTTTTTTGTAAACTGTAATTAGAAATCTAAAGGCTGTGAATTTGTCTTGATACTTTGCAGTCTCTTCTCCTATATAAATAAAATGACAAAATTTGCATTTTGAGTTCCTAATAGGTGATCTAATGAAAGTCCCTGTGAATGAATCACTTGTCTGTGATGTTTCTCCCCTCGGTTTATCTCTTGGTCATCTGTAAATCTGTCATTTTTAATGAGGAGAAGCTGCTAACACTAGCCCTGGCTCTCTGCTTCCACCTACCAGATCACTGTCTTAAAGCTAGCATCCCCTGGTACAATACCTGGAGAGAAACATTGTTGGGAGTCAGCACTTCTGAGCACTACACAGGTATCACTGTCTCCTGGCTGATGTATTGGTAGCTCTAGTCCCCTCAGCTCTGTATCACCTGCCCTCTTCCTCCACTTCTAGTTCCCAGTAGCTGCATTGTCATGGGGGTGTCTGTCATTTTTGTTTCAGTTTTGTATACATTGAGATCAACATTGTGTCTACTTCCCAGCCATCATTTTCCCTTGGTCAGTTATCTGTTAGTATTTCCTCACTTGTGAAGTATATTTGTCATTTAACTGTTGAGGGGATGTACTTTTAGTTCCCAGATCAGAATCAGAATCAGCTTTATTTCACCAAGTATGCTCACACATACAGGGAATTTGACTCCGGTTTTTCCCATTGCTCTCTGTACAATAACATGACTGTTATTTACATATAGCAAGACAATTATTTATGCACAAGACTGTTATTTACATACAACATTAATAAAAATATAAAAAAGTATATACATACAAGTTCACTAGGGGTTTTTTGGTTTAAACAGTGTAAATGGTAGAAATAAATATTTGTGCAGGAGCAGATTGTGTGTAAGCTATGTACAGAAGTATATACATGTATACAAATCTATACACAGTGTTTGCAATAGATGGATATTATCTGTGAGGAGGTTGGAGTTTTTCTGTTGGTGGAGATTGTCTCTTTGTGGTTGTTAAGTGTTCACCAGAGTAATGGCCCATACGGAAAAAAAAACTGTGCCTGTGTCTGGTTGTTTTAGAGTACAGTGTTCTGTAGCACCTACCAGAGGGGAGAAGGTGAAACAGGTTATGTACAGGGTGTGATTGGTCTGCAGTGATGTTTCCTGCTCTTTTGCTGACTCTGGATGTGTATAAGTCCTGGATGGAGGGCAGGTTGGCACCAATTATTCTTTCTGCACTCCTGACAGTCTCTTGCAGTCTGTTCCTGTCTTGTTTGGTAGTTGATCCAAACCTGACAGTGATGGATGAGCAGAGAACAGACTGAATGACTGCAGAGTAGAACTGGGTCAGCAACTTCTGAGGCAGGTTGAACTTCCTCAGCTGGCACAGAAAATACATCCTCTGCTGGGCCTTTTTGATGATTGAGTTTATGTTAGGAGTCCATTTTAGGTCCTGGGAGAAGATGGATCCCAGGAACCTGTCTCCACAGCAGACACAGTATTGTTGAGAATGGTGATGGGGGTCAGTGATGCAGGTCTCCTCCTGAAAGCCACTGTCATCTCCACAGTTTTGAGCGTGTTAAGCCCCAGGTTGTTCTGGCTGCACCAGAGGGCCAGCTGTTTGATCTCGGATGATGATGTTGAACACTGAACTGAAGTCCACAAACAGGATCCTTGCACAAGTACCTGCGGAGTCAAGATGTTGCAGGATGTAGTGCAGTCCCATGTTGACTGCATCATCCACAGACCTGCTAGCCCTATAGGCAAAATACAGGGGGTCCAGCAGGGGTCCTGTGATGTCCTTCAGGTGGTTCAACACGAGTCTTTCAATGGATTTCTTGACCATAGCACCTCTTTGCTACTCTGATCTCCTTTGTCAGTGAGTTTCAGGCCTGCTTGTAAAGGGCTTGGTCCCCACCTCTGTAGGCTACCACCTTGGCCTGGCCAAGCTGCCTGAGTTTTCCTGTGAACTCTCTCGTTTTCCCTGACAGCTCCTTTACACGGTCTGCGGTCACGGTTGTAATCCCGGCAGATGTAGTGCTGTATCCAGGATGTGCTCCCCAAGCCAGGTTTCAGTGAAACACAGGGCGGCAGATCTGCAAGTCCCTATTAGCTCTGTTGAGCAGCAGCAGTTCATCCATTTTGTTGGCCAGGGATCGGACATTCACCAGATAAATTGAAGGTAGCGCAGTTCGAAATCTGCGCTGCCTCAGCATGCTGGCTTACTTCCCTTGTCGGCGTCTCCTGCAGGTCCCATAGAGAGCCGCTGCTGCTCTAACCAGAATGTAAAACTTTCTGGTTCGAAGAAAAATGGTGAAAAGGTTTGTCTGGTGGGTTTCCTGATGTTTAGTTGTGCCTCCCTGGTAAACGTGACCAGAAATGGAGGGGGAGATAATGTTGCTATTGAGGATGTATCCAGAGGTTCCTTGCAGTATCTAATACTGCATGTGCATATAGTAAGAGGTCTATACTGCACTGTGGTCAGTGTATTTGAGGACATTTAATCACACTTTCGTTGCATAATCTGGCGGATAATAAGCACGGTACTTGCTGCTTTGTCTTGCTGTTAATGGCCTTAATCTATGCAACGTAGGACATTCCTGTCAGCAAACAACACAGAGATGTGTGCCTTTGCAAATAACATATGACTCATGACTTCCTAATGTAGCTACAGTCAGCAGAGATTTACTGCACAGAAGGAGGTTTACATCGTAGTAGTGGAAGTTTTCTGAAAACATGTTTGGTGGATGTTTTTGTCACAACACGTGTGTTGTAAACTCCTAGTTCAGATCCAGACTAATCCTTTAAAACATACCATAACATCAACTAACTAACTTGTTGGTGGTAGACCAGCAACTCCTATGCAAGCTAAAATGACTATATTTGTCAAAGGGGTCTGGGTGGTATGAACACAGTGATTCAATTGCTGTTTCTGGTTAAACACAGTTCTCATTTTTTAAATTATATTTATAATAAGTTTAACAGAACTTACCTTCCAAACCCTGAACAGGTTTGAATTTTTCTTCCACCTTATTTCTTACAACTAGTTTACTTACTGTATAGTTATCATTAGTTGTGGTGGAAGGTGGTTAAACCATGTAGGTAGAAACTTTAGTATTTTTTGGAAAATGCTGATGAATAACCACTTTTCTTGAACTTAATATGTGAACATGTAATGAATCTATGATGAATGTCACCATACAGTGGCTGCACTCCGGATTTGACCCTTTAACGTTGAAATAAATAGGCTAAAATCAACATATCGACTGCACCAATTTTATAGGATTGTTTAATTTCTCAGCAAATAATAACACATAGTAAGACAACACCCTACATCTTATTTAGCAGCCTAGCTTATGTTAACTTGACAAAAATTTGTCACAGCTCCTTAACTGTATGAACACTAAAGTCAGGTTTTTAATGGTCTACTGGTAAAGAAGAAAAATATTGAAAAACATAGTGGCTGATTGTATGTCTATTGATTTGGTATCAATCCCATTTTTACTTTGTGTTTCTAGCAACCACACCCTGGTTTGAAACCTACAGGGAGAACTTCCTGCAGTCAATGCCTGCCTCCGACCACGAGTTCCTCAATCACTACCTCGCCTGTATCCTTTCAATCAGTCATAGGGCCGTTGGTGAAGGGCATTCAACGTCACGTCATCTGATCTGTTTAAATAGGAAAAATTAGTGTGTGCCATTTATTAACTCAAAAAATTTAAAATTGAATCACCTACCTCGCCCATGAAAATAAATAAAACTTGACTGGATAATGTGATGAATTTCCCTTTGAATCAGGACGTAACATTATTATTATTGGTATTAGTAGCAGAATGAGGAGGAGGAGCAGGAGAAGTTTTAAGAGTACAGTAATCTTTTGCTCTGTAAATCTTTCTGTTTCCAATCTGGTGAATCCATATGTTTTATGGTGGAGTCCTTGACATCTGGCCATGACAGGCCTACTGGTTGTATCTTCAACTGAGGCTGTCCCTGTGGAGCAGTTCCTCAAGCTTTCTCAGGAGCAGCACAGGATTCAGCACAGTGGCGAATACACTAACCCCAAGTGGTTTATCCCAAACACGCTTAAGTACTACGTCCTACTGCATGACATGAGCGAGGGGGATGAACAGAGGTACTGATAAGCGCTTAACTATCAGCATGCATAGGTTTCTGGAATTCTGCCAGCTTGTATGGTTGTGCAGTGCAACAATAACAAGACAAGAAGTGCATGTAGTCTGTGTTTTTTGTCTTTTTGGACTGCACTTTGAGATAGCACTTTGCATGGTAGTGAACATAAAGCAGTGGTAAAGATGATGTAATTAATAATCCAATTAATACTATTGCAGTCAACATTGTCAAACGTCCCAGAAGCATTGGAGATCAATTTCCACAAATATATTGTGCTGTATTGGTTGGGTTTGAATAGAGGAAGCAGCTCTGTGTTTGATCAGTACTCCACCATCTTCTTCAGGGCCGAATCAGTGTACGAGGATATGAAACAGAGGTATGGTTCTCAGGGCTGCTATCTGTTGAAAATGAACAGTCGTACCATGTCAGCTGAAGAAGAGGAACAGATTCCAGACCCCTGGAGTCAGTACCTGCACAGGAATACTCTGCATAACCAGGTAAGCACTGTAGCTTCTACCAAATGCAATAAATGACCAGCCAGCATCATCAGCTGTGGTAACACTATACATCTAATAATCCTGTAATAAATCCTCAAAGCTGTGACTGAGGATAAAGAGTGAGCAGGGCCAGCCAGGGTCTTTAGTTTGACTTGGTCACAGCAGTAATGGCAGGGTCTCTAGAGGATTAATCAGAAATGGATTCTATGTTAACACTGTGATCCTTGTTGCAGGATTTGCTTGAGAATGCAGCGACCGCTGTGAATAGTGCTGCTGTTGAGAATAGCATTAGTACACCTGAAGCAGACAACCAGCACTCAGCAGAGACAGGTCAGTCAACTCCACAATATACCAACTTCAGGTGTGTGTGTGTGTGTGTGTGTGTGTGTGTGTGTGTGTGTGTGTGTGTGTGTGTGTGCGCGCGCACATATATGGCTGTTTACACATATATGGCTGTTTACACATATATGGCTGTTTGTATTAAACCTTGGCTATTAGGTCAATGACAACCTGATTTCTGTCACATCTTCTAATTGATCTGCACAGGTTTGTTTGTTGGCTGTGAGAAAAAAGCTGCTAAAGCTATTTTTGTCTGTTGTGAGTGAACTTAGGTTTGATACTGTTTCCTACCAGAAGGCGAGTCCATCAGCCAGCAAAGCCATCCTCTCCAGCTAGACACAGTGAACAGCTCAGGGGGTCTGCACAACTTCACTGCTGTCAATGCAGACCTTAAGAAAGGTGCAAGAGATCCAGATGGTGTGGCAGGGGGAGCAGGGAGCCATGGGGCATGTCTGACCCTGAATGACCATGACCACATCAGACAGTTCATTCAGGAGTTCACCTTTAGAGGCCTGCTGCCACACATTGAGAAGAACATCAGACAGCTCAATGACCAGGTATAGCCATGCTCTTCAAAAGCTTGTCTAGCAAATAAAAATATTCAACTGTGTTGCAGTCTTTTGCAGAGTTGCAGACAGATATCTCAACCACATATTTTGCCAATTTTTGGCACACCAAAAGTCACATGTAAAATGACAAAAAAACAGTGTACAGGAAGTGGCATCTTCCATAAAAGATTTAGCTTCTCAGACATTAAAAAGACCATTTACATTGAGTTACTTGAGTGTATCTATTCATATTGTTTTACACTTACACTACACATTTAGAGACTAATGTACATATTCACAAATTGGTTCATGTATTTAGAAATTCTAAATATATTGCAGAGATTGTACAGATTCATACGTGTCAGTATTCATATATTGGATTGCAACAGAGTTATGTCTTCACACACATTTACAAACATAATATTACTGCAGGGAGAGCCCCATAGGCTATGAAAGCAACACTAGCTGTTTGACAGTGAGTTCAACTGGACTGTTTGTGTTCAGCACTCTAATACATGACCTGCCCCTCTGTCCTTAGCTTGTCTCCAGGAAAGGTCTGAGTCGGTCTCTGTTCACTGCAACCAAGAAGTGGTTTGGTGGAGGGAAAGTTCCAGAGAAGAGCATCAGTGAACCAAAGAGCACGTGCGGTCTTCTGTAAGCTCCCAGAACCACACTTCACTAACACACTTCACATGAGACCACATACATTTCTAGTTTGATCTTTTTTTGTACGATATCAGATATCCCCCAGAAGCCCCTGAGCTGCAGATCAGGAAGATGGCCGACCTGTGCTTCCTGGTTCAGCACTACGAGCTGGCGTACAGCTGTTACCACACTGCCAAAAAAGACTTCCTGTCTGACCAGGCTATGCTGTATGCTGCGGGAGCACTGGTGAGAACACCCACACATCTATCAATCTGGCCACATGAGAACCGTATGTTCTCTAACCTAAATCATTGACCTTCATTAAAGAAGCCTGGTATCTAGCAGGCCTTTCTAACTCCAGTTCCAACTTTGCACTACAGTTTGTTGCTGTCTGTTTGCACTGACCTTTGACCCACAAAGTTTGCAAAAATGAGCAGATGTCCAAAAATAGGGTAACATACCTCACTAGCTTTGTCACAATATCCAAGTTAATAGAACCTAGCTGTGCTCAAGTATGAACTATTCTACGATTTAGATGCAGCATAGTGGAAGGTACAATAAATTGCTTGAACTGATCTTAATATACATATATAGCAGTGTGGTTGGTGAAAGAGAGCACAGTTGTCACCATCTCAGCAGCAGCAGTGGCATTTCCCAGTCAATGTATATGTTTGATCTGTTCACTACTGCTCTGTACTTCAAGGCATCTTAAGTCTGCTCATAGGACTGTACAAAGTCAGTATAAAAAATCCACCCGAAACTGTGTTACAGGGTTTTGTATCAAGCGTACGTTTGAAATGTTAAGCAATCCTGGCTTCTCTCAGCCTTCCATCCTTGATTACTCCATCTGGCCTAATATTCTGTGCATTAATCCTGTCATCCTCTGTAGGAGATGGCTGCAGTTTCAGCTTTTCTGCAGGCTGGAGCTCCTAGACCATACCCAGCACACTACATGGACACGGCAATACAGACATACAGAGATGTCTGCAAGTATGGCCCAATTACATACTTCTGTTCTTCAAATTTAAAAATTGGTGATTGTGCTGTTGCAATACCACTTAGAGGCTACCAATGTAAATCTCTCCATGTACACCCTGATGAAAAATTTTCAGGGACTTATTTTCCTATTTTCATGTTTTTTTTTAAGTAATTCTCAACATTCCAGTTATATTTTGACCATCTTTTTAAAAAACTTGTCTTGTGTTCATGGCTTTTATCCAGCTTGATATTCTTTAGACATTAGGCCTTCCTTCTGCCCCTGCAGGAACATGGTGCTGGCAGAGCGCTGTGCTTTACTCAGTGCTGAGATCCTCAAGAGTCAGGGCAAATACTCAGAGGCTGCAACACTCCTCATTAAAATGACAAGCGAGGTGAGAAAACCCAAATTTTCATTCCTCTGTTGCACCTTTGGAAAAGCCTCAGGTGCATTACAGTGCACACAGTTCACATTCACCATAGGGACTAGACCCAAATGATCTATCTGTAATGATATTCATTTTTGCAGCATTGTAATATATGTTCCTGATTATGAGGGTGTATAAACTATTTCCTTCAGAGCTATGCAGCAGTAGGTTTTAAAGTTAATCCATCAGATCGTCCCTGGTAAATGAGAGTGCAAATCCGATCCTCTAAAAATTTTTCAGATAAGTGCTTCAATCACAAAATTGGTAGATCAGGGCTTCAGCCACAATAGTAAGTTACTGCTAATGTCACTAAACTTTAAATGATAAACTATGAACCATCATTTTCTGAACAGACACATTACAATCACTAACAAATAGTAATATTTGCATTTTATAGAAAAAAATACTAAACACTTTGCATAATAAGAAATAAGGATTGCTGCAACAATCTCAGTAGTATGCTGTGCGCATCAGTCGTGTTTTGTGTTTATCAAACAGCAGCCATAATTTATTACAGTCAGTAATGTAGCAGGCTGTAAGCTAAACATCAAAGAACAGAGGAGCTTGACTTAATGTTTGTGACTTTTCTTCATTAACAGTCAAATGCTGCTGAGAATTACATGTATGGCCTGAATATTATAGCTAGCTTGATTGAGTACAAACTAACTGGTTTATGACTGTAATGTAACTGAGCATTTGACAATTTAGAGCAACTTGTGTCTGTACCATTTCCATTACTTTACAGCTATAGGTACAAGTTACTTTTAGATCAATTTTTCATATGTAAAATATATGATAAGCTAAAATGAAGTAGTTTTTAACTGATTTTAACTGATAAATTCTCTACTTTTTACTGTTTAGTCCATTATGATGTGCATCAGCTTTGTAGTATATTGCAATTGTGACTTTAGAAGCCATAGGTACTGTTTTAATGTGCCTTGATTAATTGAAATAAATGAGTACTTAATATGTTGCAATAAGTTGAATTTTCAAGTCATACAGAGTGGACACATTTTATTTCTTTATTTTCTTTATTTTCCTTGGTTTTCCAGGACTCTGACCTGCGCAGTGCTCTGCTACTGGAGCAGGCTGCCCACTGCTTTATTAATATGCGAAACCCTATGGTGCGCAAGTTTGCCTTCCATATGATCTTGGCTGGTCATCGTTTCAGCAAAGCAGGACAGGTGAGCCTGAACTACAGTATAGAGTCTAATTTAACAGTGGGGCCCATTTAACATGTTTAATGTGTCTGTCTGGGATAAGGTCCCTGTCTGTGACAAAATGAAGGGCAACACAATATTTTTTTCCCATTGACATGACATTTTTACTTAACTCTGCTTGTTATGTGTTGTTTTTTTAAACCAAGGTTCTTAATTAAAGTTATTTTAAATGTAGCATTACAAACACCTTCTATCCTGGGTTTGTTTATATTTAGGATTACAAGGTGCGATCATACTGGGACTGTGTATAAAACTTTTGAAAGCCCAACTAGATGGATGCTCGGCTCAGGCAAACTTCCTTTCCCTAAGTGACAGTGAGGACAAATGTGTAGAAAGTTGTGGGTTCAGTGATCCATTTTAAAACCTGACTAATGACCTGACAGATGCAGTATCCTCACTCAATAAACTTCTGTTTTCACACTTGTGTTGTACTCCTCCTGCTCTCTATTTTCTGCTCTTCAGCGGTTAACAGCTCTCTCTCGTCTCCCTCACTCTCTCAACGGTCTGCAGAGGAGGCATGCTCTGCGCTGTTATTGCCAAGCCATGCAAGTATACAAGGAGAGGGGCTGGTCTTTGGCAGAGGACCACATCAACTTCACAATTGGTCGTCAGTCCTTCACACTTCACCAACCAGAGGATGCAGTAATAGCTTTCAGACAGATCCTGACCAATGACAGCAGGCAGACAGCCATACAACAGGGTGCATTTCTCAGAGAGTATCTCTATGTCTACAAGGTAACTACAGTTACATGTCCAGTCACACACAACCTGACTTAACTGGATAAGATTACTCTTATTACTCTATGGTGACCAATAACTACTTCACTCACCCAAGTGAATAAAAATAACATTTTCAAATGATCTACATATTTCTACAGGCTGAAATAAAACAAAATTCAACTTGTTTTTTAAAATCACCCAGTGCATTAATTAATTCAGACAGTGGATGTGCAATTAAGTAAATAAGGACATATATGAAGTTGAGAGTGTCTTAAAGGTTTGACTTTTTATGTCTCAGCAATAGTGACTGCTGAGGAAGGAGGCATTGTGTTTTCAAGTTATCCACCTGTCTTATCTCATGAACATGCTGTTAGGTAAATTTCACCAAATCCTTCTAACATTCACTTGGACTCAAGGATAAACTGATTACAATTTGTTGTAAGTCAATGTAACTCTGATACCTCTTGTTTTGTCTGCAACTCATTATGACATCATCACCAGTATCTAATAGGATAAATAAACGAGTGAAGTGAGGACATTTTATATTCAAAAGGTTAAAGGTCAATTCAATTGTGATATAATGTCTGTAGAAACACTTTTGTGGCCATTGTAACTCATGAACAGAGAGACAGCAACAGTCAATGGAAGACATGCAATTCAATTCAGTTGCATTCCATGTCATATAGTGCTAAATCACAAGAGATTATTTTAGGGCTCTGTACATATAAAGCAGGTCTAGATTAAACTTTATATTAATTACACCATTAGCAAGATGCTGATGATCTAAAAAATATCTTTGATAGAAAAGAGGATGACAACATGACACTATTTTCCTGTTTTGGTTTCAGAATGTCTACTTTGAAGTTATTTTCAGTCCAGTATTGAGCCATCTGTTAGCCAGGAAACAGGCTTTTAGTGTTCAACACTGACCACAGTTGCCCTATATTGTGCAATGTAGGCCGCACCTGGCTAATAGCTCACTCTACTAAGATGTAATGACTTTTTCAATCACTAAAACTAGACCAAAACTTTAAAGGATAAAAATGACTAAAATGTGACTAAAACTAATAAGCATCCTAAGACCAACAATAAATATAAAATAGTAGCCAAAAAAATTTCATAACTTAAGTTGCTTTTCAGATTAATGCCAAATATATTATTATGCAATATGATTGGTAAGATATGATGCAAAATGTTTAGTTGGTAAGTCATAACAAACATGAAGAGTTATGGTAATGATAGCTCCATTGTAAACTCAGAGAAATCAGAGAAGTCATTTTAATCAAGATAAAGGTTACTTTTATTCAGTCACTTGTCAATTACATTATCATATCCTCTTTGAGAACTGAACGGTGTTTTTTTGGCAGAAGTTTGTAAGCACATAAATTGAATCATCTGTTTGGTATTGGAAACTATTTGGTCTTGGGAACTACTGGCTTTTTGGAATTATTAACTGTTTGAAACTATTTATTGTTTAGAACTATGGGTTGAACTGTTCAGTGCTAGAAAAAAAATAATGTTTTGTCTACTCAGTGTTTGCAGCTACTTTTTACTATTTGGAATTTCAGTGGTGGAAACTATTTACTGTTATTTAACAGCTCCTACAATGTAGATTGTAGAAGTTATTTTATTAAGGAGTAAAATAGATTCAGATTTTAAAAAATGGGTGACACACAAGTAACCAAGTTTTGTGTGTATGTGTGTTTTTTAGAATGTGATTGGGAGAAATGAAGGCAGCCTTCCCCAGCTGCCTCTGCCCTGCATCCACAGCTCAGCCACAAGGGTCTACTTTGGACATGAGCGTCGCCTAGCAGAAGGTAACCCCTTGTTTTTGACACCATTTGTTGTGGGTATGTGAAGGTTTGTCATGCATCATATGTATACACACACAGACACATACACATACACAGGCCACTGGAGTGGACCACTGCAGGACACCAGATTTGTAGCTGTCTTTTTGACGTATGCTCAGCGTGTGTGCACGCGCACACACACACTAAGTGAGCATGCAGCTCTTGTCCATAAATGTACAGTTATGTCTCAATTAAGCACATCATCATCACCACCATCATTTTGTTACTGCTGTTGTTATCAACAGTTAATCGTCTGTTTGTGATTATAACGATACGTGAGCAGGGGAGAAGCAGGCAGCTACTCATGTGTCTCTGGACCAGGAGTACGACCAGGATTTGGCAGCAATGTGGTGTCACCTGGAGGAGCAGCTTGTGGCAGCTGCCAACCGGGGGACTGTCCCAGTAAACTTTCAACCTACACAGTGCTGCCTGAACAACCAGACAGACAACCTACGTCACCCACTGGCTGTGATGGAGGGTAAGACATCGTCAGCAGACACAGTGGATCATTGTTAAATGTATTTCAGCTGTATTTAAAGTGGATGAAAAAGTTTACGTTGCAAGACAGAAATAACAACAATCTAAATGCCAGCCTAGTTCCATCTTTAATGTGACAAACAAACCTAGAGAAAAACATTCTTAGAAACATTTTAGATATAAAACTACAACAGCCTGATCAAATAAGTCCACATAACCATCCTTGTTGGAGCTTGAGCTGTGCTCAAAAAAACATGCGGAATTACTTAAGAGAGCTGAGTTAATAGAGACTTCACAAAGACTTGTAGCTGGAATAAATACAAAAGGTGCTTCCATGAAGTATTAGTATGGTGGGGTGTACATACTTATGCAGTTAAGGTGTTATTATTTTTTTTTAAATGTTCCTAGTAATTGACAGCCCTAATAATTGACAAGTTAATGTTCTTTCTCTACATTTTTCTTTGTTAGAAGATCACATTAAACAAAGAACATGGCTGGAACACAGCTGATATTTATCTTGATGTTATTTGCTATCATCTCAAAAACCTGTAATTTCACAAGAGTTTGCAGACTTTTTATATCCACTGTATTACTTACGTAGTCTACACCCAATTACTAGGCATTTGGTTGTATTTCGATGTTGTGACATACAGATATACAGCAGATCCATGGGCAAAAATTAATCTAGTCCCTTTTATCGGTATCTAATCAATGAATTGTTCCTTACCGTCATCTTTCTGTCTAATGCAGAGCCAATCATAGTGGAAGTGACATTCAGGAATCCTCTGAAGGTTTCTCTAGCTCTGTCCAACTTGTCACTGCTCTGGAGGTTCACTGCTGATAGCGGGTCTTCATTGAAGGAGAAAATGACTGAAGGCTTGACCATCACCAATGAGGAGACCCTGGCCTTAGGGGTGCACAACCGGGCAAATTTTCTAGAAATTGACATTTTTAGTGAGTTGGTGAGTAAATGAAATAAAAAACAAATCAAATATTTATCTTCAATATCTTTCTACAATTGCAGATGGCACAGAAGGAAGATGACGTTGTCACTACTGAGGTCATCCAGGAGTTTAATATGGGTCCAGAGGAGACCAAAACGGTAAGGTGCTCACTTGACTCACCATAGGTTAGCTGTGGAAGAATGACCATTGGTGGTTTGGAAGTGCAATGTTTAGATGAGCGGGCACACATTGTTTGTATGTTGTGATTTATCCACAGAATAAAAATACAAAAATGCAAGTGTGTTTAAGAATGAAGAGTGTAGATTAACTCACTGATTTATCTGCACTGTATAATTAGAAGGTGTTCTCTGGCTTCATGAAAAAGTGGGGAAGAATCATCAGTGTTGATCAGTCTTCCATTGCTGATTGCATTGCAATAAGTAAAATACAATAAGTTAATGAATGTAGCAAGAGAAAATAGTTCAGTTAATCTGAGTAGGATGAGTAGGGTGAAAGTGGTCTCCTTCCTTTTTGTGTAAATCTCCAAAAACTGTGGACTAATCAGGATCTATTGTTGCATTCTGTCTTCTGTGGTCCACAGGTCCAAGTTATTTTGCTCATGTTTTTTCCACACAATTTAACAAAACAATTTACAATCCTGTAGAGCAAGTTTACTGAATAAGCCAGGCTTATTTTAGTTGTAGACATTTTTCAGTTGTTTTGGTTTCTTAATGCAAATATATATCCCAGTGACATAGTAACATGTTGCATAGAGATGACCTCTCTTGATTCATGCTGTTTATTTGGCCTCCAGTTTGGCCATCCTCAATGGCCATGTTCTGAAAACATTACCATATAGTACTTTTTTGTTGAGATGAAGATAACTTTGTTGCCACTTCGTTGCTTACACTAATTTACTAAGCTGAACAGTCCATCAGAGCAATCTCTCTCACCAATTGGGTCCACTTCGAATTCAGCATGTCCAAATGGCCAAAAAGATGCTGACAGGAGATTAACTAGTGTAGCGCACTAAAATCAGATGCCCACAGATGCTCCTAACGTTGATCTGTCAGGCATTAGACTTCTAAAGGCTTAATGTAAAGTTTACCTTATACTTTTGTCTTAAAGAACATATTGCTAAATGCTTATACAGGAATAATGCTCACCTGCAAAACAAATCGGGTTATATGTGTACCTGGCTAACAAATCTGCTTTTTCCAGCGTAAATCTTCTGGAAAATCAGCTTTGTACACTGCACACCCCACATCAAGAACCCTGGTTTCTCATGTACAGTTGTGAACAAATTAGGACACCCTATGAAAGCCTGTGTTTTTTTAACATATTTGGACATATGGATATTTAATATCAATTTTAACAATACTGAGAGATTCAAGTAATATAACAAACAATTAAAACTGAAGAAAATATTTTTGAAACCTTTCTGTAAAATGTAATTTAAAAAAGCATTTCTGGTGAGGAATAAATTAGGACATCTCCACATTTATTCCCACTTAAAATGGCTACAATCACACACAGGTGTATGACATCAGGTTCATGTGATCAGAACATAGTTAATCAGCATTTTGAAGGAGGCTTGCCCTGTTTAAACCTCAGGCATTTAGTTTGGTGTGCTCCTGACTGTTGAAGTGAGAGTGAACACCATGGTCCTACAGAAAGAAGATTGTAGCAGCTTATGAGTCTTGTAAAGGATTTAAAAAGATCTCAAAAGAATTTGAAATCAGCCATGCTACTGTCCGGAAAATAGTCTGCAAGTGGAGGACATTCAAAACACCTGCAAACATGCCCAGGTCTGGCCACCCAAACAAGTTTACCCAGAGAGCAGACTGCAAGATGCTAAAAGTAGTCACCAAAAACCCTAAAATGTAATCATGGGAACCTACAGCAGGCTCTTGCTACTGTGGATGTGAAAGTGCATGCCTCTACAATCACAGACCACACAAGTTTAACTTTCATGGGAGGTGTGCAAGGAAGAAACCTTTGCTCTCTAAGAAAAACATGAAGGCCAGACTGAAGTTTGCCAGAAGGAACGTAGACAAAGACCAGCACAGAGAACATGTGTGGTATAAATCAAATACAGCATTCCAGGAAAAGAACCTCATACCATGGAGGTGAAAGTGTCATGGTTTGGGGATGCTTTGCTGCGGACAGGACCTGGCCAGCTCACCATCATAGAATCCACCATGAATTTTACCTTGTATCAGAGGGTGCTTGGGGAACATGTTAGACCATCTGTAAAAAAAATTTAAGCTGAAGCAGGACTGGACCCTGCAACATGACAATGACCCAAAACATACCAGTAAATCCACCAAGGACTGGCTGAAAACTAAGAAATGGAGAGTGCTACAATGGCTGAGTCAAAGCCCAGATCTTAATCCCATTGAGATGCTGTGGGGTGACTTGAAACAGTCTGTACATACAAGAAACCCCTCAAGCATCTCACAGCTGAAAGAATTCTGTGTTGAGGAGTGGGGCAAACTTTCCTCAGACCGATGTCAGAGACTTGTGGATGGCTTCAAGAAGCGTCTCTTTGAAGTTATTTTAACCAAAGGGGGTAACATTAGCTATTAGGGGGTAGGGTGTCCTAACTTTTTCCTCAGTTAGAGTATGCAATTTTGTTTATCTTTTGTTTAATGAGTAAAACAAGGTTAATTTTCGTTGTTTACCTGCAATTAAATCACTTTCCTTTCCAGAGATAAATAAAAACAAGATCAGACATCAGTATGTGAACATTTCTCAATAAAGAACTGAATATTTTTCACATGACTGTACATGACATTTGGGAAATATGGTGCAGAAAATTGAATCTCAAACTGGGTACTCTCATACGAGTAAATACCTGACTGCATGCTAAGGCTAACAAACCTTTTCAGTGGACTTCCTTAACCATATATGACTTTGTGTGCATGTGTCTGCATGCACGTTTCCACATGCATGCGTGTGTGTATGCATACACTTTGGTAAATAAGGTCCCAGACACTCAAACACATGCTCAATTTGGCCTTAAAATTTCATAATGAGCATTCAAATCTAGGGCTGCAACTTGGTTGAGGCTGAACACAAGCATGGTTCTATTCTATCATGTTGTGCTGTTAACATTTATCATTGTGACCTTGGATCTCAGGCTCGCCTAAGGCTGCTCCCACACATAACAGGCCAGCTGAACGTTGTGGGTGTGGTGTACAACCTAGCTGCAGCCTCTACTGGAGAGATTGCTCCCAGCACTGAAGGTAAACTACACAAATAAGACCAGTACCAACTCATTTTTTGCATCAGTGGATATCTCTGTCTGTTATGAAGTTTTTCTTCTTGAATGGATTGTATTTCAGACTTGCTTATAATATCTGCCAAAGAAAATTATAATCTGTGACAGATCATCCAGAATGTTCAGTGTTGTGGATTTTGTCCTGTCTATAGGCCAACAGACGTCAGATTTGATGGTGGTTCGTGGCAGACAGGACATCAAGATCAGGGGCCCTCGTCTCAACCAGACCAAAGAGGACAAGATGATGGTTCGACATGGTCCTGATCAACGCTTGGATCCCATCATAACACCACCCATGCCCCTCATGGAGGTACCATTGACTTATTGAGAGTCCCTCATTCCATCCTGTAATGTTTACAGTGTTTAGCAAAGCTAAAGACTAAGGATGGCCTGATCCATTTTTAGTGCCCTAAACCTTTAATATGAACTATGTGATAATACCTTTATGAAATGCAGTGTACTTTGTACTGCCAAGTGGGCGCATCGCACACTTTACAATAAGGAATGCCATTTCTCTTTCAGTCTGTGTCACTTCTGATGAGCTCTGCATTGACAAAATTAAACATGGCTCCCATCTGTCCTTTAATGAGCTCTCGTAGTTTGCCAAGTTCAGATAACAAGTAATTCATCTCTGGTTGTGAAATGTAATATATTTATTGAGGTCATGGCTCTGATGTAATTTACTGCTACCTTGCTCAAAATATTACTTCAATTAATTCAATACCAAATATCAAAAATAAGTTTCACCATGATCTCCAACTGAAATAAGATTTGCAAATGTGTACAAAGATTTACATGTGAGGATGTGGATTTGGGGTTTTGCAAATGTTTATAATGTACTCTGATCTCTAGTCTGTCCACAAACTTCACCACCAAAGAGAAAATGCAGTTGTGCAACGATGCCTGCTTCTCAATGTGTGTTTGTCTGTTTCAGGTTTTCTTCTTGCAGTTTCCCACTGCACTACTGTGTGGTGAGATCAGAAAGGCCTACGTTGAGTTCTGTAATGTAAGCAGCGTTGCCTTGTGTGGTCTTCGAGTGGTGTCCACACACCCTGATTTCTTCACCTTTGGCAGCCAGGCCACAACACCCCTCACACCCCTGAGCCCAGCCTCAGCTGAAAACAGCTCAGCCTATAAAACCTTGGCCACACACCCCCAGCCAGCCTCAGGGGCATCTGAGATGTTGGTTTCAGCTGAGGATTTCAGCCATTCTTCAGGTGTGATAGAGATCCCAATAGATGGCAGCACATTGCAACCGGGAGAGTCCACCCAGCTGCCTCTCTGGCTCAGAGGACCAGACCAAGAGGGAGTCCATGAAATCAATTTTCTCTTCTACTATGAGAGCGCAGAGAAAGGAAACAAAATCAGGTAAAGATTGAAATACATGTACAGTATAAATGTATAAATGTGCGCAGATACTTAATCATGATCACTGTTTCAGGAACCATCCACAGGTTAATTTACTCTGTTAACAGAACTGGATGTGATAAGTATCATTATGATAGGGTATTGCATTATTTATAAAGTGTCATTAAAAAGAACTTGTTACAACTGTTACTATTTAATAATGAGTGTTTTTAAGAAACCAACAGAAACTAGTGAATAAACGAGGAATATGCTGAATCAGTTAATTCCCTTATAAATATGAAGCTTCACAGAAAATGGCTGAAAATGTGAATACACAGGCACATCTTAAACTAACAAGCTTTTGGATAGTATGTTCAGATATTGGGTTAGATCAGCTAAACAAAGTGCCAACCACTCAGAGTTTTTTGTTCAACAAAGCTGTGACTTTTTTCCCATGAGAAAATGCTCAATTTCAGATCTTACAGAATAGACCCCTCAGAACTGTCCCTTGTCAAAGCCAGAACACATCTGGGTGGTGGATTACAAACAATTCTGATAAGCATTGGCCAAATTTGTTTGCCTGACTATTTTTGTTATAGTTAGTGTCAGTGAACTATGATTACAACAACCCATCTCCAGTGTGTTACTCTTTCTTCTCTCCTCTTTTGTGAAGCCATCGGGTGTTACGTCACACAGTATTTATCTGTGCCAGTCGGTCCCTGAGTGTGCAGGCGTCAGCCTGCCGCAGCAGTGTTCCTCCAAATGACAGAGGCGATGGTGGAACGCTGGTTTTTATTGATGTAGAGAACATCAATACGGTAAGATACAAAGCATGCCACCTGCCTTTAGTATACACAAACAGTATACAAAGTTTTGCTTTTGCTGTCCTGTTGAACAACTGAGTAGTGTTCAAATTTTTTTGGTCTCCTGTTGGTTCCCAGAGTGAAGCTGGGGTGCGCGAGTTCCACATTGTCCAGGTGTCCAGCAGCAGCCGACATTGGCGCCTCCACAAATGTATCAACCCAGCCAAAGATAAAGGTGTGCCACACGCACAGAGAGTCATCTGTGCTTCACTTCTTCAGTGGTCTCTTTAAAGAACCTTTTGTATTTGAAAAAATAAGTAAAAATGCTGGTGAATAAATAAGCTGCAGCATGAAAGTCACTACTTGCTTTACAAAACCACATGAAAAGAAAAGCTATGAGAAATTTGCATCAGTTACAAGTTATTCGAGGTGGCTGTGATCACTTCTAGTTCAGGTAGGATGTGGCTAAGTAAAGCAAAAAAGTATTTAGTCAGCCACCAATTGTGCAAGTTTTCCCACTTTAAAAGATGAGAGAGGCCTGTAATTTTCATCATAGGTACACTTCAACTATGAGAGACAGAATGAGGGGAAAGAATCCAGGAAATCACATTGTAGGATTTTTAATGAATTAATTGGTTAATTCCTCGGTAAAATAAGTATTTGGTCACCTACAAACAAGCAAGATTTGTGGCTCTCACAGATCTGTAACTTCTTCTTTAAGAGGCTCCCCTGTCCTCCACTCGTTACCTGTATTAATGGCATCTGTTTGAACTCGTTCTCAGTATAAAAGACACCTGTCCACAACCTCAAACAGTCACACTCCAAACTCGACTATGGCCAAGACCAAAGAGCTGTCAAAGGACACCAGAAACAAAATTGTAGACCTGCACCAGGCTGGGAAGACTGAATCTGCAATAGGTAAACAGCTTGGTGTGAAGAAGTCAACTGTGGGAGCAATTATTAGAAAATGGAAGACATACAAGACCACTGATAATCTCCCTCGATCTGGGGCTCCACGCAAGATCTCACTCCGTGGGGTCAAAATGATCACAAGAACGGTGAGCAAAAATCGCAGAACCACACGGGGGACCTAGTGAATGACCTGCAGAGAGCTGGGACCAAAGTAACAAAGGCTACCATCAGTAACACACTACGCCGCCAGGGACTCAAATCCTGCAGTGCCAGACGTGTCCCCCTGCTTAAGCCAGTACATGTCCAGGCCCGTCTGAAGTTTGCTAGAGAGCATTTGGATGATCCTGAAGAGTATTGGGAGAATGTCATATGGTCAGATGAAACCAAAATAGAACTTTTTGGTAAAAACTCAACTTGTCGTGTTTGGAGGAGAAAGAATGCTGAGTTGCATCCAAAGAACACCATACCTACTGTGAAGCATGGGGGTGGAAACATCATGCTTTGGGGCTGTTTTTCTGCAAAGGGACCAGGACGACTGATCCATGTAAAGGAAAGAATGAATGGGCCCATGTATCGTGAGATTTTGAGTGAAAACCTCCTTCCATCAGCAAGGGCATTGAAGATGAAACGTGGCTGGGTCTTTCAGCATGACATTGATCCCAAACACACCGCCCGGGCAACGAAGGAGTGGCTTCGTAAGAAGCATTTCAAGGTCCTGGAGTGGCCTAGCCAGTCTCCAGATCTCAACCCCATAGAAAATCTTTGGAGGGAGTTGGAGGGAGTCCATGTTGCCCAGCGACAGCCCCAAAACATCACTGCTCTAGAGGAGATCTGCATGGAGGAATGGGCCAAAATACCAGCAACAGTGTGTGAAAACCTTGTGAAGACTTACAGAAAATGTTTGACCTCTGTCATTGCCAACAAAGGGTATATAACAAAGTATTGAGATGAACTTTTATTATTGACCAAATACTTATTTTCCACCATAATTTGCAAATAAATTCTTTAAAAATCAGACAATGTGATTTTCTGGATTTTTTTTTTTTCCCCATTCTGTCTCTCATAGTTGAGGTATACCTATGATGAAAATTACAGGCCTCTCTCATCTTTTTAAGTGGGAGAACTTGCACAATTGGTGGCTGACTAAATACTTTTTTGCCCCACTGTACATCTCTGTCTGCCCTCTCACAGACTGGAAACTGGTCAGCAGAGAAAGAGCCAAGCTGTGTTTCAGGGCAACACGATGCAAGCCACACCAAGGTACCTCATACACAAAAAACAAACCATTCTGCTTTTAGATTTACATTTTTCAAAAAGAAACATTTTTTTTGTTTTTGTTTGTGTTTTCTAGCTACCTCTGATGATGAAGAGAAATACACCTTTGCAGACCTAAATCTGGGAAATGAACGGGTAAAGTAAAAACTAAATGTTGCTTCAAGTTTAATATGATAGTTGTACATATATTCTAATTTTGATACTTTGTACTTGCTTGGTTAAAAAAAGATATAATTCATCTGATCCTTTTGAAGCTATGCAATCAGACTGATAAACCCCTTGTTTCACTTGTCTTTGTGGTTACCTCTGATTGAAATTTATAACTTCATGATTCAACAGCTTTTTCTCCCATTCTCTGTAGATAAGCATGTGATTTACGGATGCACAGATGCCATATTGTGGTGGAAACCATTTTTGGGGTTTCTCTTAGGTTCCAAGTGAGCTGATTCAGTAGTTAAAGGTGGACACTGCAGACCGTCTTATTAGTGGGTGGCCTGAAGCAGGTCTGGTTTTGTTGCCTGCAACCAATTCTCAAACAGGAAGTTTTTCTTTTGTTGTGATTTAAAAAAAACATATTCTAGAAAAAGAACATTGTTTGTTTTACATTCTCTTCTTTTTGTCAGAGCAGTATAGTTCAGTGTGCAAGTATGTTGTTGAGCTAGTGAGAAAGCTAGTGGCATAAAAGTAAAGGTGAATGCAAACTGAGCAGAGGAAAATGTTAGCAGGAAGCTTTCAGACTGGCAGTAAATGTGTTCTCAAGACCAAAATTGGTCTAATGTATTGTTTCCCAACTGTTGGAAAAGTAAAAGGGGTAAAAGGGTTCAATCCCACCTTCATGTACACAGTGACACATCTGTCTGGGGGGTTGACATATCTAGGATTAAGGTTAGTGGTTTCAAAGGTGCTATACCAAATATGATTGTTGGTAATGCGACTTATATGTACCTCCTCTGTCTTCCCTCTTGCTATTGCTTTTGTGTAGATCATCAGTTCTTCGACACCGTGTGGAGATTTCTTCTTCCTTGGTTGTCGGACCTCAGACACGCAGCGAGTGGATGTGGCGTCAAGGACATCTAGCAGCAAAAGTCATAATTGTGCCCCCACTGAGGACAGAACGTCTGACATTACCAAAATTGTCAAGAAGTGTAATGAGCTTGACCTCAACATTATTGTCATCTGGAAGGTACATACAATAAAGCCAAATAATAACCAACATGTTGTCTGGTTCAGTCAAGCTAATAAGTCTGTGGGAGCCAAATTATATCAATTCCCTTCATGACATATGCATTGTGTGAAATAAGCCACAGACAAGACATGGTTGTTAGATTTAACCCAAGAAAATGGCAACATTATTAACATCATGTACATATTTTTTAAATTAACTGTTTGTCATATGTGTATTAATACAGGCCTATGTAGTTGAGGACAACAAACAGCTGATCCTAGAGGGCCAGCTCCATGTTGCTTTGCAGACCATTGGCAAAGAGGCCTGTTCTTTGACTCCCAGAGAGGTACAGTATGCTTGTTTGTGCGTGAACAGGTTTAATGAAAACAACACAGTCAAAGCTCCTCCTAAGCTACCAAGACACAGTAGTTGTGCACTGGAATCCTTTAGACAATATAGAATCTAATGATGTGCTTCATATATCAGTAGTGCTTCATATTGATTGAGGGATTGACTGATTGTTGAGGCCAAATAGAAGAGGCACTTTCAGAGCAAGCGTTGTACTCAGTAATCTTTGTGTGTGTTTGTGTTTTCTTGTAGGAAGCTCAGGAGATGGTGCTGCTTAAGTTCAAATCAGAGCTTCCTCCTCCAGTTCTCCTCCCCTCCGCAGAGCTGTCGCAGCTCATCAAAACCAACCTGCATTACCCTGAGACCTACACACATCTGTTTGGTCAGGATAGGTGGGTCACACACCCACGCACACTCACATAAACTGAATCCTGCTAATCAAAAACACTGGTCCAATGTAATGATTGTAAAAAAAACTGGAATGCCGTCGACTAACTGACACGCATGCACATTATTCACATTGTTTTATAGTGTACATGAATTGTCTTGTTCATAAGGATAAATGTGCTGCAGCAGCAGAGGTTAGAGAATTTTTCATGTCTTCTTCGTTTGCTACAACTTACTAACAAATGGATTATATCCTAATGTGAACATATTGAGAAATGAACAGCTCTCAAATCACAGCTGCTGAGGACATCACAAATGCCTTCAGACCTGATGGGCAAAAGCACCAGATGATATGCAGCTGGATGGATGGATGTTTCAGAAGTTAAAGAGTTTCTGTTTGTCAGGCGAAAATAAATAAGTCAGATTTTTGAAGGGTACTGATACGGGTTAGAAATCTATTTCTGGACACCAAGCCAGTCTTCTTGTTCTTGGAAACTTCAGGAGCTCCAAAATGCAAAGATTTACACACAGAAAGTCAAACTTTTATCAAGCACATGGTATTTTATTTACACATATAAAAACACAAAAGACAGATTTAATGGATTTTTAGGTATTGAATACTGTAATAAAGTAAGCTCTCAGAGAAAGTGATTACTGACACTGCTGTTCTCTCTTCCTAGTCTCTGTGTGGTGCCTGTCACTCTATCTTTGTCCAACTGTTCTTTGGCTCAAGTGGATGTCATCATTGACCTCCGGCACAAAAACACCAAGTAGGTTTATTTATTTTCCTATCTATCTGTCTATTTATATATACATGTGTGTATATATACATATATGTATATGTATGTATGTATGTATATGTATATACATTATAATTAAGAGAGTCCCATTTTCTAGACAGTGATGTGTTGTTAAGCAGAACTGAAACTTTCAATAGTCTTGATTACAGTGACATATTTTCTAAACTTTAAATTCTAATCTGTGCCATTTTCAGCCCAGAGTCTCTGGATGTCCACGGCTCATTCACTTGGGTGGGTCAGACCCAGTACAAGCTGCAGCTGAAGGCTCAGGAGGTTCTGTGTCTCACTTTGCGAGCCTGTTTCCTCCAGGCAGGAGTCTACAACCTTAACACGCTACGAGTCTTTGCAAAGCCAGCAGAACAGGGTGCAATGTGTGAGACGAGTCAGCAGGCTGCTAGTCCTGCTCTCATAATCATCAACAATGCCTGAACAGAGCATCATGGTGTGCAGAGTGAAGGACCTGGACTCTGTGGATAGAGAAACCACTAAACTGAGTCCTCTACACATGACCGTACTTTTCCTTTTTGATTAATACTGGACAGCAGGAACTACAGATGATTTTTACCAGTTAGTAAAAGGTTTTATTTAAAATAAACCAATACAGTTTATAGAGATTGATAAACTGATGTTACAGATAAAGTGGTCAGACAGTTAATGGAGCTCAGAACTATTTAGTTTCATCAGCCAGCTATCAACAAGTTTCACTTTGCAGTAAGTTTTTCTGTACAAGGCCCTCTCATCAGCACACAGGTTTTTCCTCTTTAACTCTACTGCCCTCTACTGTCTCCACCTACCCCGTTTCACCGACCACTCACCAGCATTTCATATTCCCACCTGTGTTTGAAAACGAAAGCTAGGTCATCTTGCAGACACTGTAAGACTGTTAGAACAGAAAGTTGACTGTTAGACCAGAATGTTTACTCTGATCTAAACCTCAAAGCAAAGTCAGAGACAAACTTCTGCACTTATATCATCATCTCCAGGGTAACAGTTTCTGTGCGTTCTTTTTAGCTGGACTGATCTAGTTCCACACTCCATGGACTTATGCTGTCTGCTGTAATGGAAGATAACTTTAATCTGCTGAATTCTGTATAAATGCCCTGAAAGGACTGAGCAGTAGTTTTGAAATGTCAATTACTGTGACAGTCTAACAAGAGATGTTTACATCCTGAGTATTGTACACTTTACCTTTCCACTCAGCTGTCTTTTCAGTAAGTCTCCAGCCTCTCCTGAAGTCTTTGGTAAGAGGCTGACAGCTTCAACCTGGAATCCTACAGCCCAACCTGTGTTTCACTCTGCCAGTACAATAGACTTAGATTTTTTTGCCTCATGTGCATGGAGTCCAGTCGGCACCCCCCACCAACCTGTGTGTTTGATGTCATCATATTGTGATCGAGCTCCTATATGCATTTACTTTACAGGTTTTCTGAAAATTCTGTATTATATTTATATAACAATTAGATGTAAATAGAAAATAAAAATGTAACTAATTATACTCTACATACAGTGAGACACTGCCTCTGCCTGGTTTCTTTTGGGGGCATCCACAGTTACAATTCCTTCCAAATAATGGGTATTTTGGGAGTTTGGGAGTTTTCCAAACAAATAAATAGGTATTCTAAGGGACGAGAATAGACCCATGAGGAACTTCACGTGTGATTTTTGTTCACTCAAATTCATAATTATCAATTATCAAAGTAGTCCCCATCTTGGAAGTATGGTTTGAATTAATTTGGCACAGTACCAGAAAGTCCCACTGTTTTGTGTAGTCTTGCAAGCCATTGTGACAACCACTCCATCCATTAGGTGCCTCCGTTGCTGGTTCTTTATGTTGCAGGAGCCAGAATCAGGATCAGTGTTTACGAACCACATTTGGGCCCAGTGTAGCCTGAGTTTAAAGTGCTCTTCCAGTGGAGCAGTATTTTATTTTATATTACTTTTAGATACTTCCAACCATCCAAACCTGCACACCTATCCAACTACTGACCTTCTAACTTTGTTATTTCTGGCAACAAACATTTTCAGCTTATGAAGTGGTCTGCAACAATTGGGGTTGCCAGCATGCCATCAGATTTTGTTGTAAACTGGGTACACTTTTGTGATTTAGTCACTGTGTCATCTTTTGGTAGTCTCAGATGAGTACCTTTTTATTAGTTTGTGTCACCAGCGTGTGTATTAGGACTTTGTGGTACTTTGCTTGGCCATTCTTCAGCACATCCTAGTAAATTTCAGTTGTTCTGTTCCTTGTAGGCCTAAGAGCAGAATTTCTTTCCCATGAGGTCTTTTTACCATGTTAGTGTGGTGAGAGCATGGCTGGGGTACTTGTTCTAGGGGCACAGCTGCAGCTGCAGGTGGGTCACCATCTTATGGTTGTTTTACCGGGTAGGTGGGCAACAGAACTTAATTACACACTACAGGTAACATCTGAAGACTAGGAGGAGCCTAGTTAGATTTTGGATAAACAGTTACAGAGACAGGTTGTGGTGATGTGTTTGGCTTTGTGCTGGGGTTGTATAATTTCACGGTGTTGCAGGTAGTAGCTGTAGCCCAGTCAGTGGTGTAGTGCATTAAAGTTTGAGGCACAGGCTTATACACTACTCACAATAAGTTAGGGATATTGTTATTTACATGAGTGCTTTTCCTATTTGGTCTGAATTTTAATGAAATAAGTAAAAGTTCCCTTTGATATTACTAATAATGAATGAGAAGAAACACCATTTTAATTAGTTTAATATTTATTACCCCAAAAATTTAGACAATAACAAGGATAGCCCCAAATAACAAAAATTGACAATGTCAGTAGCGGGTGTTTCCACCATTTGCCGCAATGACAGCTTGACAGCGACGTCTCATGCTCCTCACTAGCCTCATGATGTTCTGAGGCAATGCGTTCCACTCTTCCACAAGTGCTACACGCAGTTCTGCCAGGTCACGTGAGGGTGGGGTACGATCATCCAGTCTCTGCTTCAGCTGGTCCCAGACGTGCTCTATTCATTGCTGGCCATACCATATGAGGCACTCCGACTTCCTGAAGTCGAGCTGTGACAATTCTGGCATGATGTGGTGGAGCATTATCATCCATGAACAGAAAGTTGGGGGTGTGCTGGCGGAATTGGGGGATGATGATGGGTTCTATGATGTCTCTGCGGTAAGAACGTGCAGTGACTGAGCCATCTACAATAACTAAATCTGTTTTGTGCTGACTGGTGATGCCTGCCCAGACTGTTGCACCTCCTCCACCAAAGCGAACCCTGGGGACTATGTTAACCTCGGCGTATCGCTCACCTCGCCTTCTCCAGCAACGCTGACGACCATCATTTCTGTGCAAGGTGACCCGACACTCATCAGCGAACAGGACGGTAGACCACTGATGCATTGTCCAGGTCACATGGTCTTGTGCCCACTGCAAACGTTCACGGCGGTGTCTTGGTGTCAGTGGAGTCACCTGCAACGGTCGTCTGGCATTCAAGCCAAAGCGGTGGAGTCGGTTGCGAATGGTTTGTCTGGAAACCCTAGTACCCCTCACATCTCGTAAACGGGCCTGCAGCTGTGTGGCAGTTGCATAACGATGTCTGAGTGCATAGGTCCTTAGGTACTGGTCATCCTGCAGTCTGTCACTCGTGGGGCTCCACTCCTGGGTCTGTCATGAACTCTGCCAGTAGTTCTGTGTCTATCACCCCAATACAATTGCCTCCCTATCCCAAAAATCTCTGAAGTGAAACAAACACCGTATGTATGACATCCACTGAGTCTCTCACAATATCCCTAACTTATTGTGAGTAGTGTATATCGGGCAATGTGCTCTACAGGATGTTGGATACAGGGGTGATGGCAGAAACTCGCATGCAGTAACAAAATGAGATAAGCTGGCTAGTCTCTTTTGTCTGAGTATTGTGTTGGACTTAATCAGGGTTGGGAGGAAGGACTACAGTTGTTTTTGTTAACTGCCAGAGGGGTTCTACAGAAAGCACTGGGTTTAGCCCCAGTGATCTTGTGTTTTTTGAGGGAAGTGCATGGGCTGCTTACTCAACAACATGGACCACCCAGTTGCAAGAATCAAGAAGACTGTGAAGCTAGTTTTAATGGCTGCAACAATGGGGAGTCCTGTTTTCTTCTCTATACAGGAGTATGATGAGTCTGTTGCGTGGCCAGCTGAAGAACAGGAAAACACTGCGTAATCTGAAGTCTGTCTGGCAGTCTGTCTGAAAAAAGGCACTGGTGTAGCTTAATTTAAAGGTTTAAAGGAGTGTGGTTGCCTGGCTGGCATAACTGGTCAGTCTGGAAAATATTTTGCATAAAAAATAGTTGCCATATAAGGGCCTCACTTGACAGTGAGTATAAAGCTCACCACTTCTCCAGGTGAGTGCTCACTAATCCCCGCACAGCATGGTGGCAGTTTTGCTTTTGCTTAGTTTTTCTTTTTGTTTCAGACTTTTCTACCCTTCCAAACATATGGCTGCTGATCTTCATGTTTATTCTATTCTTTGTTATTTTATTGTAATGTCCACATCTTTGCAGAGCGTCTGTTCTCTCATGCTTGTTGCAGTCTATGAGCTGGGCTACGACTACTCAAGAGCCCTACATAAGAAAAGATGTAAGTATGCTGTTATCAAGATAGAACTGCCAGGAGCGATATCCAACCTCTCTAACTCAACTGACAATCCACCTAAGTGGTGGTATCAAGACATATGACTCCACATGTGAAGCAAATGAGTGCTTATCACACTGTATGATGGTAAAAGTGTAGACAAGAATGATAAAGGAAAAGAGCTTTCCTTTGTGACCAATTGTAAACTGAATGTCTGACTTCTCCACAAAATATTGTTTGGCCTTTGTCCCATTTTTGATGTTTATAGAGACTGTATGTCCTTTGATCTGGGAGAACAAAGCAAGCTCAGTCTTCCATAATCCTCCAGGTTTTCACACCAAGTGTCTGACCCCAGGGCGATAAAGGCAAATGATCCCTTCTCTTTACTCCCTTCTCCTCTTGATCTTCTCTGGACCAGCATCCTGAACTTGAGGTTGTTGTCGCAGTAAGCCTCAACCGTCCTCCTCTTCAGTTCTCTGCCTGTGGTGTGTTTGCATTTGGCAGAAACACAAACTTCTTCTTACAGCAGTGATGTGAGCTAATAGATTAAAAAAAAGCCTGTCTTATTTTTTCCATTCCATGACTGTGGCTTATATAATATTCTGGCTGTAACCATGGTAATAATAATAATGGCAGGCTAACTGTCAAGCTTATTTTAGCTGTGTGCCTTTATGGGCAGAGACAGCTGAATCACTTTAGTCACATCCATGTTCTGAAACACAAGTTCAGAGTTTCTTTCCCATTTTTTCTCTGTGTGGACAAAACAAAAGAAAAAAACATCAGCCATATTGTAAATGACTTCTGCAGGGTTTAAATATAGATTAAATGTATAACTTCTTAATTTTTGCATTTTTTGTTGCCGACTCTCCAAGCCTCTCTCTGCAGCTATGGCTCAGAAGTCTAGGTCGACCACCTGTCAGAAGGTTGGTGGTTCAATTCCAGGCTCCTCTGGGCTCCGTGCTGCAAAGTGTCCTTGGGTAAGACACTGAACCCTAACTTGCTCCCAAGGCTGCATCATCAGTGTGTGATCCTCAGTATTCTTAGCTTTGTTTCGTGTAAATAGGTGAATGTTGACTTGTAGTGTCCTTTGAATGGTCGGACTAGAAAAGTGCTATATAAGTACAGTACATTTACCATTCTCTCCCATTGCCATACAGGATATTAAATAGGGTGAGATTTTCATGAAGGATTCATTTCTGTTTCCTCCTTGCCAAGAAATAAGAGCCTGGAGACGCAATTATGTGATTGATATGGAGCCATCATTCAGATTCTATTTTTCCCCATTTAGTAATAAGAAGAGACCATGTCCCTCCATTTCTGTCTATACTGTATTTAATAAAAAGTTATTACATTGACATGATTACATCAGATTTTCTTACACTTTCAATTAATCAAAATGTTCCTACAGTGGTAAAAAAAGAATTGTTTATCCTGAGGTGAAGAACCTTTCTTTAGCAGTGTGAATCATTTGTTGGTTAAGCAGGAGGCAACTAAGAGTTCATTATTTGTGCCCTTGTGATTGAGCAGTGAGTAGCATCAGTCGTCTTGTTGTTCTGAGACTGCTTCGTACTGTGGAGACTGTCTGTAGAGACAGTAGTGCTGAGTCATGAAGAGGATGTCAAACAGTACAGAGAAGAGACCCAAACCAAACTTTGTAGGATCACCAAATATCAGCCTCCACTCATCTGAGAACAGAAACACATTACAGTTAGTGCAAACAAACAGCTGATCCTTATCCTGTATATGGGATTATAAGGGTTAAATAGAAATTCATTTCATTAATAGACCTTCACCACAAGCATATAGGCAGCTCTTGTTTTTTCCAACTCACTTTTAAAGATCTTACCCTCTGTTTATACAGAACACATAACGTTTGTGGAGTGTTCACAGAGGAGCTGCTGCATCACTACACTTCTACTCTAATGAATGAAACTGGCTCCAGAGGCATTAAAGCAGCATATATGCTACAGATAAAATCAGATGAACTACAGCATTGAGTATAAAACTGCATTAAGCCCAGCAGTTACCGTTATTGTAGGATTGTAAGATCATCTGTAGAATACTGAGGATTCCACCAGTAAAGTCCAGTAATACATTGCCAATACTCCACCCCTCCGTGCTTTGTCGTCTGTAGTTCATGTACGCCTGGAAAGAACAGTCAAAACTGTACTGTATTATTTTAACTGTTACTTCTAAGGTAAAAATTACTTTTGAACTATTGACTACTTGGCTGCTGTATCGAAATACAATATAATGTATGAATGGATGTGTTCAGCTTACCTGCGGCACATATTTGATCAGAGTGACTGCTAGTTTAATGTAGGAGAAATAGTAAAGGTAATCCAACCAAGGGATCTGTTTGGCTACAGCAAGAAAGAAGCTAATCAAGGCAAATGCCCAGCCAATCACCAACAAGAACATGGACATCCAGGAGATCTTTTGACCCCCTCTCTAAAAAAAGAAAGCAATTAAGATGAAAAAATGAAAATCCCCTGTAATGGCTCACAAGGTAAAAATCAACAATGTACTTTTTCCATGGCACTAATTTCATCAGTAAAACCATGTCATACTCCACACTAAAGTGAGAACAATGTCCGATTCTAATCACCACTGCTTTTTTAGAGTTCAGAAACAAAACACTTCCTATGTATCACAGTAAAAGTTGTATCTTCTTCTATTCCTAGTAATTATTCCACCTATTCCTGCACACTTAAGTGTGGAAAGACCGTACTCGTCAGCAGTGGACCTCTCGAAATCTAGTGGCCCACTAGAGTTTAGTTCTACTCTATACGAGGAGGAGGACTTCCTAATTTTTTTTTTTTTATTTTTTTTTTCCCCCACTGTCTACAATCAACATTTAGCAGCTAGACTTTTGGTTGGATATTGAGCATAATTTCACTTTCAGAATACCTGAATTTGAAATATGTTTTAAACACTCATTCTATCACAAACTTCTCTGTGTTAACACACCTCATACATAGCAGCCTGGGTGATGTAGACCAAACAAAGCAGGGTAGCATGGAGGCTGAAGAAGACGTCATTAGCATTGACAGGGTTAATTCCATTTGGGTTTCTCCTCAGGAACTCCTCCTGCAGGGCAGGCACACACACAATATGATGTACATAGTTTACCCACATGTTCCAAACAAAGTCAAGGTGTGCAAAAGCTTAGCCATTTAAGAGCAGTCAAAACTCTTCATTACATATGAAGAAATGTCCAGTGTAGTCTGTGACTATAACTATGTTGCATTTATTGTATAATACAGAACAAAGTTGTTTCTGAGCTTTTGTCAGACATCTTTAACCAAGTCCACTGTGAGATCACCCAATACTGAAACTTGAACTTGACCTGCAAATTTTAATCAGGATGAAAATATGAAATTTTATCTAAATAGGATGTGTAATTCACAGACTTCAGAACAACTTCTTTCACATCAGCCTCAAACACCTCAGTTTTGATCGAGATAATTAAGAGATCTTAACAATATAATTGCATTTCATTTTGGACTATTTGTACCACATTCCATCTATGTTGTTTTAAACATACGATACCATAATGTGGTCTTTGTCCTGCTGCTCATCTCTTAGGGGTTTTTTTTTTTTTGCTCTGATTTTTTTTTTTTATGACCAGTAGGGACTGACAGTAAAAATGTGACCTTTACTTATATTTTCACTTTACAAATTAATTTAAAAAAATGTATTAAGTTTATTGATGCATTCCTGTCCAATTGTCTAGTTGTGCATGTCTTTTGCAGCTAAGGATCATAGATGACTGCTCTGTAGCTCAAGTACAGTTGAGTCTATAAAGTCTGAACTTCACACTATTCATCTCATAATGTTCATCTGGTAATAAAACATTTCACTAGTGAAACGTTTGGCCAGGCTAGTACTATTTAACATTACTGATAAACTGAAGTTCATACACTGAAACAGTTACCTTGATATAAGGCACCCAGAACAGCCCTATGTTGAAGGCGCTGTAAGCGATGAAGCCAGTCAGGTTGAGAGCTAAGAAGTCAAAGTTGAGACCTACAACACTGGAAAAAAACATGTTAGTAATATTTTCTCTGTTAATTTGTGTGTGTGTGTGTTCACTAGGCCATCTGGACACCCTGACAAAAGCCAATTATAATTATTGCTGACATAGGCAGCAAAGATGAAAGAAACATAACCAAAAACATATTCATAAACCGTTTCGAAACAAATTGGCACAAATGAAAAATGATTTTTGTATTCAACAGACTATGAAAGAATGGCTAGTCAAAACAATGTGCATTTTTGTTTGAAGTGATTAAAATCCATTTTATTTTAAACATTAACATTTTTGGGTTTGTAGTGTGATGTGTTCTGCAATTGTTACGTTTTACCAAATACAAATGCCTTGTAATTTAGCCTGAGACACCTCACCAAAGTCTACCTCGTTCCCCTCCTCCCCCTCCACAGCTACAACCCTCTCAATCCTGGAGAAAGATGTAAACAGGCTGTTCAGGAGACTGAACCCTCGCAAGGCTCCTGGACCAGACGGTGTGTCCCCCTCCACCCTGAGACACTGTGCGGACGAGCTGACTCCAGTGTTCACAGACATTTTCAACACCTCTCTGGAGTCATGCCACGTGCCAGCCTGCTTCAAATCCTCCACCATAATTCCAGTCCCCAAAGCCGAGGATCACTGGGCTTAATGACTACAGACCTGTTGCACTGGCGTCTGTAGTCATGAAGTCGACTGGCCCGCCTGGTTCTGTCCCCACCTCAAGATAATGCAACCCCCCCCTCCTGGACCCTCTGCAGTTTGCCTACAGAGCCAACAGATCTGCAGGCGATGCAGTCAACCTGACCTTCATTTCATCCCCTGCAGCATCTGGACTTCCGGGAACCCCTCGCTAAGATCTTGTTTGTGGACTAGCTCTGCCTTTAACACTATCTGCCCAGCTCTCCTCCAGGACAAGCTTTCCCGGCTGAGCATGCCTGACCCCATCTGCCAGTGGATCACTGACTTCCTGACAGACAGGAGACAGCATGTGAGGCTGGGGAAGGCTCAGCTCTCCGGACACCCAGACCATCAGCACGGGGTACCCATAGGGTTGTTCTCTGCTCTTCTCTTCTCCCTCTACACCAACTGCTGCACCTCCGGTCACCAGTCTGTCAAACTGATTAAGTTTGCAGACGACACCACCCTCACTGGACTCATCTCGGACGGGGATGAGTCTCTGCCTACAGAAGGAAGTGGACACGCCTGTGGTGTCCTGAATTAAGCCCACAACAATCTAGAGCTGAACACCCAGAAGACAGTGGAGATGGCCGGTAGATTACCGGAAAGGGGTCGGCTCCATCGCTCCCCTCACCCTGACAGAGTCCCCATCTCCCTGTGGACTCCTTCCACGCTCCTGGGTACCACCATCACCAGGACCTCAAGTGGGGAGCTGACCATCAGCTCTCTCATCAGAAAGGCCCAGCAGAGGATGTACTTCCTGCGGCAGCTGAAAACTCAATGTGCCCAGCCAGGATGATGGTTCAGTTCTGCCATCATTGAGTCCATCCTCACCTGCTCCATCACAGTGTGGTACACTGGGGCCACTGCAGGGGACAAGCACAGACTTCTGGTGTGTTGTGCGCTCTGCTGAGAAGGTGATTGGCTGCAGCCTCCCATCTCTCCAAGACCTGTACATCTCCAGGACTCTGAGGTGTGCAGGTCGGATCTGTGACCCTTCTCACCCTGGACACAGACTCTTTGAACCCTCCCTTCCAGGCAGAAAGGTTACGGTCCGTCGGACCAGAACCTCCACATACAAAACAGCTTCTTCCCTGCTGCTGTTGGACTGTTGAACTAGCAGTAATCAGCATACTGCACTGTCACTTTACTCCAGGACCAAGCTACTATACCATGCCCTGTCTGACCCACATCTACTGACTACTTGCTGTCTGCCTACTGTAGACACACTTAACTCTGTACCATAGATACACTTAACTCTTCTGTTCATTTGTTCTGTTCATTTGTTAATATGTTGCTTTATTTTTGCTTACTTAGATTTTATCCTATTTATCTAATTTTATTTTATTTTACCCCATGCATGCCTCTTATTGTATGTTGTTGCTTATTTTATGTTTGATGCTTGTATGCACCAAACCGCTAAGTCAAATTCTATTGTGTGAAACCTCTTCACTTACATGGCAATAAACATAATCTGATTCTGATTCTGAGCAGATACAATGCACATACAGCTAGTATCTACTCTTGGCCAGGTGACCCAATGGCAGCATTAAAGCGCTTCAGATCCCAGCAAGGTAGCACACTATGGCCTCGATTAACTTTTGCTACCAGGTACTTTTTCTAGATATAGCAAAGAGGCAACCAAGACTGTCTGAGCAATCAGTGAACTGGTATGGTTTCACTACACCTTTTAGTAGGCTCAACTCACTCACTGGTACACCTGATGCCAGTTAGCCTGACAACTGGCAATTAAAAACTAAAAAAGAAAAAAACTGCAGAGCTGAGATAGAGCCCAACCCCACAAAACAAGAGGTTCAGATGTGCAACCCTGACACCACTCTTGGGACCAAGTGAAAGTCAAAACATTAGCTTTTGTGTAGGAATTCTGGAAATTCTGGACCTGTAAAATACAGGATACTTTTGATAAAGACTTGTGAACAGCCACAGTCAATTCTCTATACAAAGGTGCATTTAAGAGTTAAAAGAAACTGTTCCTGCTGTTTCTAGAAAAATATGGATGGCAGCCAGTTACAGTTTTTTGCTTTTTTATAGACTCCTCACAAATGTGACAGCACTATGTATATGGCCTATTTTAGGCTTAATATTTAAAAACTGACTCTTGTGGGGAGTGTCTCTTTTACATTTCTTGCCTTGCTTTGAGATGCTATTAAAATCAAAAATTATCACCATCCTATTAGTTCATGTGAGCAAAAAAGAGAGGGGTAGCAAATAGAAATAAAACTACCTTTTTCTTTTCCAGTTTTCCCAGGCTTGTGGATAGAAGGACACCGACCAGGCCAGAAAATAAATCCAGCCAATCACTGGCTGATTCACCCGGACAAGATGTTGCTATGGACGACCATAAAGTGGATTCTGACAGACAAACTAGAAGGGACAGAAACAGGCCTGCAGGTACAAAAAAAATTGTGGTGAACTGCCAACATATACTACAGCAGCAACAGCATCATTACACTGTAAACATAGGTTCTTAAATGTGCATTCTCATGTAATTTAAGCACAAAACAAACAATACATATTGGTACTAGATCAACGCGACATCCAGGTGTTCTAGTACAGCCCTTAGCTTTTGTCCAACACTGATGCTGAATATACTAATAAACCTAATAAGTGCAGTCTGATCAGCACTCCCCAGATTTTCAACCCGACTTGTGTGTTTTAGAACAAAGTAGAACAAGTAAACACTAGTAAATTATTGGTTTCATTTTCATTATTGTGCATAAAATTAAGGTTGTCTGTCTATGTGGGTCCATAGATTGCTGGATGCTCTCTGAATTAGAGTTGGATTGAGGGAAGGATAGACTAATGAATTAATGACAGGTTAGTAGAACTAGGTGGTATGTCAGTGTGTACTGCATCTGTGCCACTACCCACCTGTTGAAGTCTGTGTAGTTGCTAAACAAGTATGCGGTCACCTGTCCGACATCGTGACTGTCACATTAAAAGAAGTAACTGATGGTATACTCTTCTGGCAGCAACACCTACATGAAAACAATATCATGAGAACCAAGAAGAAATTTTAGTCAAGAAAGTATTGGTAGACAGTCTTATGTATCCTCTTTCTTGTTGAAGTGATCAGTACATAGAGATACAGTGGGGCAAAAAAGTATTTAGTCAGCCACCAATTGTGCAAGTTCTCCCACTTTAAAAGATGAGAGAGGCCTGTAATTTTCATCATAGGTACACTTCAACTATGAAGACAGAATGAGGAAAGAATCCAGGAAATCACATTGTAGGATTTTAATTAATTAATTGGTTAATTCACCGGTAAAATAAGTATTTGGTCACCTACAAACAAGCAAGATTTAATGGCTCTCACAGATCTGCCTTCACCTATTTAAGAAGCTCCTCTGTCCTCCTACGTTACCTCATATTAATGACATCTCATTTGAACTTCGTTCTCAGTATAAAGACACTGTCACAACCTCAAACAGTCACCTCCAAACTCCACATGGCCAAGACAGAGCTGTCAAGGACACAGAAACAAAATTGTGGGCCTGCAGGCTGGGAAGACTGAATCTGCAATAGGTAAAGCAACGGTGTGAAGAAATCAACTGTGGGGAGCAATTGTTAGAAAATGGAAGACATACAAGACCACTGATAATCTCCCTCGATCTGGGGCTCCATAGATCTCACCCATGGGGTCAAAATGATCACAGAGCAGTGAGCAAAAATTCAGCAGAACCACAGGGGGACCTAGTGAATGACCTGCAGAGAGCTGGGACCAAAAGTAACAAGGCTACCATCAGTAACACTATGCGCCAGGGACTCCGATCCTGCAGTGCCAGATGTGTCCCCTGCTTCAGCCCAATGGCCGTCTGAAGTTTGCTAGAGAGAGCATTTGGATGATCTGAAGAGTATTGGGAGAATGTCATATGGTCAGATGAAACCCAAAATAGAACTTTTGGTAAAAACTCAACTTGTCGTGTTTGGAGGAGAAGAATGCTGAGTTGCATCCAAAGACACCATACCTACTGTGAAGCATGGAATTGAAACATCATGCTTTGGGCTCCATTTACTGCAAAGGGACCCAGGGGCAATGATCCATGTAAAGGAAAAGAATGAATAGGGTCATGTATTGTGAGATTTTTGAGTGAAAAACCTCCTTCCATCAGCAAGGGCATTGAAGATGAAGCGTGGCTGGGTCTTTCAACACTTGACGTGATCCCAAACACACCGCCGAACCTTGAAGAGGTAACCGTAAGAAGCATTTCAAAGGGTCCTCGTTAGCCTAGCCAGTCTCAGATCTCAACCCATAGAAAAATCTTTGGAGGAGTTGGAGGGAGTCCATATTTGCTTAGCGACAGCCCAAACATCACTGCTCTAGAGGAGATCTGCATGGAGGAATGGGCCAAAAATACCAGCAACGGTGTGTAACCTTGTGAAGACTTACAGAAAATGTTTGACCTCTGTCATTGCCAACAAAGGGTATATAACAAAGTATTGAGATGAACTTTTATTATTGACCAAATACTTATTTTCCACCATAATTTGCAAATAAATTCTTTAAAAATCAGACAATGTGATTTTCTGGATTTTTTTTTCCCCCATTCTGTCTCTCATAGTTGAGGTATACCTATGATGAAAATTACAGGCCTCTCTCATCTTTTTAAGTGGGAGAACTTGCACAATTGGTGGCTGACTAAATACTTTTTTGCCCCACTGTAAACATGATCCCATTAGTCATGTTGCACTCTTCAGCATACATAATATTGACTGATATTTGTATGATGAGTGCTTTCCTGTGGTTCACGTTCACAGAGACCTGGGCTATGTTCTTTCTACTGGTGGAGCCTTAATAACATTTTTTGACAATGAGAAAGCTTTATGGCACAAAGAAGCACCGGGGTAAGTATAGGAGGGTCTTGGAAGTATGTTAACTGACATCCTAGCTGGAATGATTTTAAGTACAGCAGATCACAGATCAGTTGCTTACACATAGAAGAAAAAACATGTCGTCACCACAAGTTAAATGGGACAAGACAGATTTTTTGACAGCATGCTTGGAGTAAAGTAGTGTTAAATGTGTATGTTGCTGTTATTCCAGCTGGTGCAAAGTTCAGTGATACATGAACTTAAGCTTTGATATTGACTCGCCCATTAGAAGACAAGTATGAAAGTATATTTCAATGCTGCAATATGCAGCACTACTTTTTGTATTTGGTCAGATGTATTACCTGGTCAGGCAGTGTGATGATTGACGTGTAGTTCCGCTTGGAGGTGTAGGTTACATTAAACTGGATCACAGTTGTCTGGTTGACAGGGGAACTACAAAAGACAAATTTTCAGTCAGAACACACCTGATCTTGGGAGCTACTGTCACAAACTATAAGAGCCTTAAGAGATACCAGGAATCAAAAAGTCATTAGTCATTTCTTGTTTAAAAATAATGTGATGATGTCTTTTGACATTAATGAGGCCTTATTTACTGTGTTTTAGTAGCAGAAGTCTACCTTCTTCTAGAAAACAGAGCTGTGTCTTACATTACATTGAATTAAATAACACTGATCATTAATGGCATGTTCTGCTGAGACATTTCACTGTGGAGCATCCCCAACGGTTTAAGTAATATGGCAATTAAAGGCTTTTAACATCAATTATGGCATGGCACCACATCTCTCCCATGAATAAGTTTATGGAACTTTCTATAGCTAAAAACTACACCTCATGTTTCTTCCTCATTTGTGCCTTGTTAAGCTCAGCAAACAGCTAGGAGAAACAGTTAGACAAGGTGTGATTAGTTCCAGGACTGTTCCTCCTTGAACATATGGCACTTGGTACTATAGTATGGATGCAGTATGTGTAAGCAACAGCTCTAGGTCTGTATGCTGAAAATGCCAATGTTTTGGTTCTCCTCAGTTGTAGTGCTTGCTGAATTTTACTTCCAGAGACTTGTTCCTCTTCCCCCAAACCAAAATCTGAAAGCTGAAGGGTCGCCATCCAGCATACAATGTACATAGTTCTTGACTTGCTTATAAAATGGGACTTCCAAGTATCCAAGCATGGCAGGAGAACTAGGGAAGTATAATGCATTGGGTGACTCCTGGAGGGGGAAGGTGGCAGTAGTGCCCTCAGATATGGTTTTTGCTTAGTATAGGTGCAGTACTACAACTTCTGATGGCAACTTCTACACCAAGCTTAATTAGATAATGCATGCAAAACTGAGAAAAACTGTACTTCAGACAAAACATTTGTGGCTTTTGACTTGTCTGGGATACAAAAAAAGGCTCAAATATCAGTTAGAGTTGCTGGGGGTATGATTAGCACAGCATTAGTCTTTAGCCTTGAAACACATCACTGTAATTCTTTACTATGTTGTCAATGCAATATCTGTATACTTTTCTTGTGTACCACTAGGGGCCACTATGGTGCTTTTGACTTAAACTTCCTAAATGAATCCAGTTTTCACACCAAGACAAGTCTGTAGCATGAACTCATGCCACAAACCATAACATTTTCATCACACTGCTAATTTGCAAAGACTGTTTCTAGATGGACCTGACTCTTACATGTGCCACCACCATGTGCCATGTGCCACCTCTCTTGAAAAGAATTTAGTTTGGACTGATGAAATTAAAAAAAAAAAAAAAAAGAAAAAAAAGAAAAAGGTTTCTGCTGTCTTCCTCATTTCAAAAAGGAAAATGACATGGTCATTTTTGGTTTTACTATAAATGTGAATGCGACTTTTTGAAACTCTTATATAAACTGTGTTTCTGCGGTTACCTGGAAGCAATGGTGATGTTGGCTTTAGAGTATTCTTCAAGCGTGAGAGCATCAGGACCAGTCAAATAAATTCTAGACTCTGCAGGGCAGACATGGAGATAAAAAAAAATGGTGAAACAATTTAAGATGCTAACAGAGACACAGTACATAGTATATCCTATGCACTGTGTTTCTGTCAGCATCTTAAATCTTAAAGGTATGGGCTGGCATCATAATAAAGTGTATGTAATCACAATTTTACTCAAGTTTCTGCTCTAATGGTAATTGAGCATGTCTTAACTTTTTCAGACCATGTAAATCTTGAGCATGCCGTTTTAGGGTTAAATCTAGGTTGAACGTTTTCAGGAATGTCTCTGTCTTTTTTTGTCAATCCATTAGCCACAATGAGATGATTTTTTTTTTTTCCCCCAATAAAGCTTGCTTGTGGATTCAATAGCCACAACAGTCACCAGAGATGTTGGTCAGCATCCACAGGAGCAGCAGTTGGACGGGAAGCCATCTCTTTGTCAACCCCAGAACAAACATTTCAGCAAAATGATAAATACTGCCAACCTAAAGAACACAGAGCACATAAAACATCTTAGCAAATTAAATATCATTTTAATAAAATGAGACCCTTTAATTAAACAGCTGCCTCAGGTGAAATGTGGAACACATGAAACTGCCAGAGCAAACACAAACATTATTTTCACACTTAGTTTGCAAGTGTCATACATCTGTCTGTCAACCATTCCATTAATTGATGTCCAGAGCCCAGAAACCATGCTAGGGAACAATGAAGCTGTAAGCTCTTTATGGTTCAACACCTTACTGATATAATGTCCAGTCTCTTAACTTTAACTGATTTTTGACCTTTTAATTGACATCTGTTCAGTGCTTCAGCCAAATGTAATTCTCAATAGTTATTCCTATATTTATATTTTATATCTATATATTTTTCACAAGCAAAAAGGCATTCTAGCTCACAACTACAATTGTCAAATTAAGTGAGAACATGACATGCATTAAATACATTATACATACATTATCTTTCACATCGTCCTTCAAATGTGCTATTTTTTAAAATAAAAACACTTATTCAACACTTTGGGCTGCATGATTGTATAAAAATGTTTGTCGGGTGTATATAAATAAAATAATATTATGTGTAATTCTTTCTGATAATTCTTCTGTAATTCCCTCTGTATTTCTGACAGGAAATAAATGTTTTTCTCAATTCAGAGACTGCACTGCAACTGAGGTTCAAACTCTGGTCACCTATATCTCAGTTAAGGACTTTAATGAGACATATTACATCTCAACACATCAAACAACCATCTATCATCTTACTCAATTGTTGTTTACACTGGCCACCTGAGAGCACAACTATGTTTGTCAGATGTCATCAAAGTACTCAACTAAAAACAACAAAACAGACCAGGGAAGGTGGCAAAAATTTCCACTTGCTAATTTAGAGATGGATGAGATGTTGGGAATTTAAATAAAAAGGACAGGAACTCATCTTCACTCCTTATTTTTACTTCAGAATATTTCAAAACAAACCCAGCAAGCTTCTACACAAAAAACAAAACCTACAAAAATCACCACAAAACTAATGTTGCTTGATGTAGTACATTAGCCATTCAGAACACCAGACAGACTTTACATGTTATTGATAGAAAATAAAAAGGATTTTAAAGCCTTTTCCATCACAATTTTCTATTAGGGCAAGTTTCAAAGTGAGCAATAGTTAATCTTAACACATTCAATTCTAGAATGGTAGGTAGTTCTGCCACATCACATCTAGTGTATCTAATCTGTGGGCCTAACCCCAAACCATTCCCTGGCACCTTTTTACAGCTGGGTTTATGCAGGTATGGACTCCCTACCTGTTGTTTTTCCAACTAACATACGACAGTCTTTGATGGCTTATTTTATCATTTTAACTGTTATAGTATCTGATATCTTGAACTTTATTAGGTTCGGTAACAGCATGCATATGGCAAAATTGGGGTGGAAAAGAGGGGTGTTTTAAGACAAAGAAAACACTGAGACTATTCAACAGTTTTCACTCTGCACACTGAGATACACTGAGTTAGGCTCCCACTAGCCTTCTGTCAAGGGTAAAGTCATCCATTCAAACTCATTTAGTGGTAAATGACGAGATTAAGAACTTAACGTATACAGAATAACCCAAGAAGATCAATATTTAGTCTGATACATTTGACACATCCATTTCAACCAGCTTAAAAACGTTAAAGACATTACTTACTTACAGCAATCAACGACAATATTATTCACAAGCTAAAGTAGTTCAATGGTGGAAATCCTCGATTTCCCCCATCTTAACGTGTAAAAATAGTTAAACTTACAGCAGCTAAGGTGTTTCGACTACTTCCTCATTGGTAAGTCACAAGACAACTTGAGTGTTTTTCTTCTGCTGCTTTATAGTATCGCGGCAGCTGCCATCCTGTTGCATTACTGCCACCGTCTGGAATTCCTAAACAGAGGTCAACAATGGGTTTTTTTTTCCCCTATAACGTCAGGTCACTTTGCACTACTCCTCTAAACTCTGCTCATATATGTTTTATGAAACTGCATTCAAACCGTATCATGTTCCATATCTTCTATGCGTTATGAGTTTTCTTAGATGTTTAAACAGTAATCATAGTATTTAGAGTCAGCCACTCAGCTTTCTGAAAAGCTTGAAATAGCAATAATGGAGGAAAACTTACCACATTCTTCCTACATTGTCGCAATTATAGGCGTTTACACCTCTAGAACGATTATTTTTATGTTTGCTATTATTGCAAATTTCCCCTTTGTGGGACAAAAAAAGGAAATTCTTTTTCTAATTATTATTATTTATTATTTATATATTAATTGTTATTTTTTTTTAATTATATTATTGGTAGTAGTAGACGTAGTAGTAGTATTTGGAGTGCATAGGATAAATGAGTTGCATTTTCAGTCCACTGAAAGGCAGTGAACACGTTGCGAGCAAACTGCCTCTAAAAACCAATGAAGAAAAAGAGGAAGCGAGGAGGAAGATGATAATTATTTTTTAAACCATTGCATCATACGGTACTTCATATTCTTTATTTCCCCATCGCTACAGCTATAATGCCAATCCATCATTCTAATAATTGCAACTGTAAACACAAATAAATTACCGAGTATTCAAATCGACCATTCAGACACTCGGAACAAGTCTCCACAGTGTTTCAGAAAGACATTTACTCCGTGAACTCCACAGTGTTTGACTTTGTCATCAGGTGCTTCCTGTTTCCTGTCCGGCTAAATGACTACACCACCACGTCTTGACTTTTTGTTCATTTGGTTGCGAACATGTTTTTAAGGAAGCTTTGTACGCCACAAATTATTTTATCACGGTAAGAGTAAAAGATTAATGTTTGGAAATGCCTGCTTGTACGTAGAGTACGTAGAGCGGTAACAAGTACTGTTAATTTTCGGATTTTCGGATGACTGGAGAGGAAGGGTCAAATCCGTTAAACAAATGTTTTCATGTTCACAACATACCTAATTAGCGTGACGTGGCATGATGAGACACATTCTCTATGGTTATACATTAGGAAGTCAGACCATAGCGTTATTTAAGCTTGTGTTGGCAGTGTTACATTTGGCATTTACTCTGTCTTTTGCGTGTGTGGAAATTGTGCACGTGTGTCTGCGTAGGTATATTTTTCCTGAGATTACTCGAACGGGTTGCCTGTCACCGTTATCATTCGGTGCGCATTTTTCACGGCTCCGCCAGACTTCATTGCTCCACACTCAAACACCTCAGCTCAACTCCAACAGGACATCAGTGGTGCGCTGTGGTCGTCAGAAGTATGAGAGACTGTACCCTGTGATGTTGGTCCGACCTGATGGATCTACAGTCAACATTCGATACAAAGAACCCAGACGCATCCTTATGGTTAGTGCATGATCTCCTCCACTCTTTACCTTGTTTCTGTACCGCGCCGTAACCACTGATTTGTGAGGATTCAAAGTGAAATGTATCGTTTGGGTCAGTGCTGGTCTCTTTTAAACATGAACATTGTTCTGACCATTCTTATTGCTTTTAATAACGCGACTAACAAATTAATTAAATAGTACAGGCATTTTAATACTCACAGTGATAAGAGTCCCGAGATAAACGTGCTTGGTTTTTTTTTCCATTTCCGCAAGTCTCACAATGTTTAGACACACTTAAAGGGGAGAGAGCCATGTATTGTCCATAGTCTAGTACAGTCTATAAATTTAAAGCAGCACTGCTTATGTCACTGTTGCTCCACCAGCAGATACCTCTACCCACTGGCTTTCAGAAAAGTGGTACTGACATCCTGCTGTGGTATGTCTACACAGCACTATAGCCAATGAGAACTGAGACAATACAAATTTGTGAAAAGGTCACTGACTGTCAATATGGCAGCTATTAATGTGAATTTATGACCTGAAATGAAATAAGGCCTTTCCTGGGCCACAGATCACCAATATCTAAACTTGCATATTCAAGATGATAAGGTGCATTGGTCTTACAACATATAAATCCATGTGTATGTTAATGTATATTCAATGTTTTGTAAGTTTCCGTGTTTCTTCATGTGTTTAAAAGATGCCAGTCAATCTGTCCACTCTGTCCGAAGAAGAACGCCGAGCCAGGCAGAAAAAGAGAGAAGTGAAGAAGATGAAAAAACAGACAGTTGTTCACTATGAAGATGACTTCAGAGCTGATAAATACAGTCACTTCTGGAGGAAGAAATGATGTCTTTTTATGTAAATGTAAAGCATGTGTGGAGAAGCATCACTTACTCTCAAACCTCCATTTGTAAACACATTTGTTTAAAAAACATTTAAACATATTGTATACATATAACATGTTGAATTTTTGATCTGGCTGTTGTACATACGTGTTTGAATTTGATTGTTTCATGCCAAACAAACAATTCCTTTAGAAGATTTAATACTTGGACATTGAAACCCCCGGGTGGCAGGGTGATTGAAAAATCACTTATGTATGCGGGGTAGCTCTACTGCTGAGTTAAACTTAGACTTTGGCTTTATTTTCATAAATAACCTGTTAAAGCTGGATATCATCATGTTAATAAATTGTTCAAAACACACTTGTTCTTTGAAGTGCTGTTGATAAAAGTGGATGGGCTTGATGGGCATGTACCCCGGTCTGGGGCAGGATACTGTCTCTGATGTGCTGTAGCACACAGCACCATTTTGCCTCTACACTCTTTGATGACATGTTTAATAAACCCTTGACCCCAAATCCTTTTGGTTAATCAGAATCAGAATTAGTTGTATTGCCATTTATGTTTGTTCATACAAGGAATTTGTCCTGGTATTTGGTGCAGAATAACAAGAGAAAAGAAAATAAAGAAAAGTAAGACGGTAAAAAAGTGCATAATATTGCAGTAATTGTCTAACGTTACCAGTGTGAATGACAGATTAGATAAAGTTAGTAAGTCCAGGGCGTAGGTTCCGCGGGAGTACGCTCCAGTACAGTAGGTGGCGGTAAACACGTAAATGTTAGTATTGCAATACGCCAAAGAACATAAGGAAGAAGAATACGTTTCTCGCGAGAATTCCAATATTTCAAAGTGTGTCCTTGTTAAGTCCGAAATGGGTTACTGGGATGTACCAGAGGGCACAGACTGCGTCGAAAAAACATGGATTACCACCAAATTAGGCGCAGCTTTGGGTGAGTATCAGCAACGATGAGCACGTAGAGGTGTTGGGTGTTACACATGCCGTTAAAAAGGTAAATGTCCTAGTGCCAATGTATTACCTGATGCTAACACATTTGAGCTAGCAACACGACGGTAAGAAAGACGGAGTTAGTTTTGCATTTTTGCTTAAATTTGATTACAGGGGTGTTATGATCTATGATCTATGATGAGTCTTTTAAGTGCATACCGTTAACTTTGCCACAAATTAATGACAAAAAAACATTTTGTAGATAACTTACTAGCACCGCAGTGTTTTGAAATAGGCTTAAACAGTCACCTAATATGTCATTCAACAGCTCACCACTGTGTGACAGATGAGGCACTCTTTGTCCATCCTAATCTGTTTACTCTGTTTCTCCCAAAACATCACTCAATGTTGCACACCTGTTCTTCTTACACTTATTTATGTAAATTTGTAAATATTTTAGTTCTATATTCTATTTTTATCCTATTCAGTTTTTATCTTTTGTACTTTTTTATGTTATTCTGTGCAGCAGTAGTAACCAAATTTCCCTCAGGGGATTAATAAAGTACTTCTATTCTATTCTATTCTATTCATTAGTCTTTACTTCAGGTGTTTTGAGATCACTGTTCTAGCTGCATACAGTTTCAGACAATCTCTCCTCAAAGGCCCTTTGTGTATTAGAGCCTTTGAGGAGAGATTGTCTGAAACTGTATGCTGTTATCCATGACTGTTCTCTGTCTATGTTTAAAAGAATTGAAATGCAGCAGCTTTGGAAAAACTTGAAAAAATTCAAGTTTGTGTGTGTTGTTTTCAGGCCTGGTTGGATCAGCCTATCACACAGTGGCATTCCAGCCAGACTCTGCATTGGCAGCGCTACAGAGGGCTACCAGCACAACCGTTACCATGGGTAAATATTATATTATGTTACCATAAAGAGAAAAAAACCACCCTATTTTATTTGTCACTATGTCGCAAAGGAACCTTAAAAAGTGTAAATTAAATTTTTAGCTGGTTATGAAGCAGATTGGATTTTATAGTCATTTTTAAATCAAAATTTATAGTATTTCATATTGATGCATATAATATGAACAACCTAACCATCTTATTCAAACACATTATTTGGAAAAGACCTAACCAAATGACTGCTTTTTGGTTTGGTTTTCCAATGTCATTTTCCTGTCAGGTGTTATGTATAATATACTCCAGTGAGAGTGGGCACTCATGAGTGTTTGACTGTACTGTCTCCAGATCTCACCAATAATGTTACTGCACATTGTGTTATCAAAACCAGTGAACCAAGAAAAGGGCTGCTCTACTACTAATAATGAAACCACAGGATGGGAACTTGTCATCACTGCTAACTTCTGTAGACACCTTCAGTTATTGCTCGTTTCATAGTGTTTTGGCAGTATCTTTCCCACCAGTATCCTCTCATTTTTGTGCATTATCCTAAAATTAAAGCAGAATGTGGCCACTTGAATTTAAAGTGAAACATTGGTTTAACCCTCCTGTTACCTTCAAATTTACTAACATCTTTTATCTTTGGGGTCAGCAGTTTACACCTCCAGAAAATGATCATAATTACAATTGTTACCCAAGTTTATGTGCCCCCCCCGCTTTATATTATTTCTAAGTAAATATTTTAGTTATCTATAACATTTAGAATGAAAAACAATTTCTGTTACCAAGAAAATGTATTATGATATTATGATGATGTATTATGATTTTGACGCGTACACTCCTGCCAAAGTGAGCAACCCAATGTAGGCTGGTGAGTGGGTCACAACCAAGTCTTTCCAACTGTCTCCATACACGCGCCTCCCTCTAAATTTGTCATCTTAAGTATATCCTTTTCTATCAATGTGTTATGAAGAGCTCAAATGCTGATTGTATGTCTTGGACATGGCTGACAGTATATCTGGGGCCTGAAACCATTTTGATGACATTAGCAGGACTAAGTCTACCCTGTTGTTCAAGCGGGGAGACGGACCATAATAACTTTCCATTTTTGGAAGGTAGTGTGTTTGCTGGTGGTTGAGAGACAACAGGAGGGTCAACACTGAGGATCTTAGTGTCCCCACAGCATGGGAAATATCAAAGTTCTCGCTAGAATGATGTTTTCTCCTCGAATGGGGTCAAATTGACCCCAGAGGTAATAGGAGGTTTAAACTGAAACCTGGGTTTTACTTTAAATCCAAAATGTTTTGGACATTTTGGTTCAATTGTGTATAGTAGTCGTAGTACTGAGGTTTAAAATCCACTAAATTTTGTGAGACTTACCAGGTTGTCTTTGTGTGTTGTACTAGCCACCATGGGCGCTATCTTTGGTATGGTGACATGTCTCAGTGCTCAGGCTCGTGAAGCCCCAGATGACCCACTGAATTATTTCATCGGGGGCTGCGCCTCTGGGATCCTCTTGGGAGCCAGAAGTAAGTATGAGTCCTGACACAAGAGGCATTGGGTGCTTTCCAACCAAGTAGTTAATTCTGCTTCCTCCTGACCGTGCTCTCTTGGCCTGTGACCCTGGAAATCATTGACATATGTCTTCATTGAGGATGTCCCATAAATGTTTCTCAGATATCAGGAGAGATGTGGCTTACGCGTCAGTTAAGAGTAAGGAACTACAGTTTTTTTAATACGTTTCAGGACGGTTTCAATTAAAATGTGTTTGAGTGGTCAGCCGATCTCTAGGGATAGTGAGAAAAATCTGCCAGGCAACATGAGCAAAAAGAGCAGATCCTAGCAAAAAATCTTTAAGTCTGCTTTTGTCCTAAGGGCATTCCTGTGCATCTCTGTCCATGTGGTCTGATGTATTTTTCTCTATTGCTGATCCCTGTTTTAAGAAACAGGGTGCCAGCTAGCAATGCAATTGCCCTTCGGATACAGATAAAGTGATTAATATAATTATTTTTTTTCCAATGCCTATAAAAAGTATTCACCCCCTTGGATGTTTTCCCCTTTTGTTTTTTTTATACATGAAATCATGATCAGTATAATTTGGCTTTTTTGACAAGAATTTGCCAAAAAAGCATCTTTCATGTTAAAGTGAAAACACATTTTTACAAACAAATGTCAATTAATCAAAAATATATAGTGTAAAATAAGTGTTTGCATAAATATTCGCCCCCTTTAAAGTGACTGACCTAATTCAATAGAGGTCCAGCTAGTTGATGCCAGCAGTGTCACCATTAGTGAAATGGAGATCACCTAAGTGCAGTTGATGTGTGTCAAGTGATTGTAGAATAAAAAAGCCTGTGTCTGGGAGGTCCAATCTCTGGTTCATCAGTATTCCTAATACAATCGCAACATGAAGACAAAAGAACAATCAACTCAGAGAAAAGAGCATTGAAAAGTATAAGTCAGGAGATGGGTAGAAAAAGGTTTCCAACTCACTGGACATTCCACAGAGTTCAGTTAAATCCATTATTAAGAAATGGAAAGAGTGTAGCACTTGTTTAAATCTGCCTAGAGCTGGCCGTCCTCACAAACTGAGTGACCGGGCAAGAGGAAGACTGGTGAGGGAGGCCACCAAGACACCTACAACCACTCTGAAGGAGTTAAAAGCTTCAGTGGCTCAGATGGGAGAGACTGTACATACAACAACTGTTGCCCGGGTTCTTCACCATTCAAAGCTGTATGGGAGAGTGGCAAAGAGAAAGCCACTGTTAAAAAATGTTCATATGAAATCTCGCCTGGAATTTGCTCGTGTGGTAGACTCCAAGGTTAATTGGAAGACGGGTCTTGGTGAACACCAAACACTGCACATCACACCAAACACTGCACATCACACCAAACACTGCACATCACACCAAACACTGCACATCACACCAAACACTGCACATCACTACAAACACGCCATCTCTGTGAAGCATGGTGGTGGCAGCATCATGCTCTGGGGATGCTTCTCAGTAGCAGGCCCTGGAAGGCTTGTAAAGGTAGAGTGGAACATGAATGCAGAAAATATCACCAAATCCTGGAGGATAATCTGGGAGAAGATTTATTTTCCAGGAAGAGGACAACCCTAAGCATACAGCAAAAGCTGCACAGAAATGGTTCAAAGACAACAAGATGAATGTTCTGGACTAGCCAAGTCAAAGCCCAGATATCAATCCAATCGAGAATTTGTGGCTGGACTTGAAAAAAGCTGTCCACGCCTGATCCCTGAGCAACCTGACAGAGCTTGAACTGTTTTGCAAGGAAGAATGGAAGAAAATTGCAGTGTCCAGATGTGCCAGCCTAATTGAGACATATCCACACAGACTCAGTGCTGTGATTGTAGGCAAAGGTGCATCTACTAAATACTGACCTGAAGGGGGTGAATATTTATGCAATCATTTACTTCACCTTATATATAGGGAGACATTATTTAGTAAAAATCTGTTTTCACTTTGATATTAAAGAGGTTTTTTTTTTTTTTTTGCAAATTCTTGTCAAAAAAGCCAAGGTATATCGACCATAATTTCACGTATAAAAGCAACAAAAGGGGGAAACATCCAAGGGGGCTGAATACTTTTTATAGGCATTGTGCAAATGTTGTCTTTAACTGTTTGTTTATGGCAGAAAAGGATGTTAAAAACTAAGCTAAGCAAACCTAATGTATTTTATTTCTGGTGTGTGTTTCTATGTGTGTCTGTGTACACGCATGTGTGTTTTTGTGTGTATGTCTCTGTCCATCTCTAGCCCACAGTGCTATGACTGGTACATCAGCATGCCTGGGTCTTGGTACACTGGCCTTCTTTACAAAAATTGGGAAGAAGGAGGGCTGGAAACTTGCTGGACCCCCTAAATTATGAGGAGAAAGGTGGCTGTCCTACAAAATATATGTTGTAAAAAGAGTTAATGTAATAAAGTTCTTGTGAAAATGACAAAAAAACTGAGTCAGTTCATTAAAGTTGTTAAAAACAATAATCTGTTTAATCCCAAGGGTATCTGTTTTGTGCGATACAAGAAAATTATATAATAAAAGGATTGAAAGCAAATTTAGCTTGAGTATTGTACTAAAACAAACTATAAATTGCTTTATCTAGTGAACTGCTTTCCTCTTTGAGTACTTCCAATAATAATTTGTAGAAACACTTAAAGGTTTTATTAGTTTGTAGTCTTTATGAACCTGGTGACTCTAGTGGGGAAACCCTGGACTTTATTCTTTCCTTCGGGCATCTGCTCTGAATGTTTTCCGTGTTTCATCTGTGCTATTGAACCTCTTGTTAGCACATATCTTTTAACTGTTTGACACATTGACCCAGAGGTTTTAACCCAGTCAGATGAAACCATCGGACGTTTCCACTGCTAAATTATGACACAATTTGAAAATGAAACTGTGTTCAGATTGGAAAAAAAAAAGGTAACAAATTTTTTTATATCACTTAAATGAAAGTGGCTGCCAGGAAACACCTTGTCAGTTCTTTGTCATGTATGATGTCCCTCAGGGGTCAGGTTCAGGACCAGTTCTATTTTCACTGTGCATACTTTCCCTGGGGCATATTAACTACACACACAATATAGATTTACACTTTTGTTGATGACACACAGATCTAACTGCCTGTTTGAACCACTGATCCTGGCATGCTGAGTTTATTACACGACTGCCTATCTGATTTCAAAAACTAGATGTAAAGTAATTTTCTACAACTTAACTCAAGCAAAACACAGACAGTTATAATTTGACATAGCGTAACAAATATTGCCCTCTGCTGGCTCCCTGTTGAAACACACTCAAACCCATTTAAAATTAAGTAAAGCTCTGAGCAAACAACAGAACTTGGCCTTGTTTTTATCACCTTAGAAATAATTTAAAAATCTGATTTTTTTTAATCTTCAAAAGATAATGAGGCCATTTTACATACCTTTATCTTCAGTTGCCTTGACTTCCACTTTGGGTTTAGGTGGCAGGATACCCTTTCCACTTACCCTAAGGAGTAGCCTTAAAACTTTGCTCTTTGGTAGAGCTCAATAGTTAAAGCTGGCTTAGGTGAGTACTGAACCATCCCCCAGTCATGCTGTTACAGGGTTAGACTGCTGAAAGACTTTGTACTTTGTACTCTGTGTTCATCCTTATTATATTAATGTATGTTACTAACTGGACATTTCCTCCCCAGAAGTTCCTGTTACTTTCTGCAGGTATTCTGGATCTAGAGACTCTTGATCTGTAATCATAGGCAACAATGTATTGTTGTTGTTGTTTTTATAAGTAGTAGTAGTAGTAGCAGTAGTATTCCCATTATTATTATCAAGACTGCTATTACCGTAAGTCATTCCATCCTTATGAAGAACTTGAACTGTGCTGCTGCACTCTGTCTGTGTCTTTCCCTGTCTTACTGGTGTAATTAATATAAAGAGTTTGGTCTAGAGCTGCTCTATTTGTACAGTGCCCTGAGATAAACTCTGTTGTGCTTTGGCACCATACAAATATAATGGATTGATATAAAATGTATTACATCACAGTTGAATAGTCTATATACCAAAAGGGTGAGGGTCACTGCTTGATGTTAGATTACTCACTGTGCAGTGTATAGTACAAAGCCAATGAAATGCAGTTACCATCCAACCAGAAGTTAGAAAATGGGTTAGAAGACAAGGTTATCTAATACACCCACAGGTCTCGAGCCAGAACGTTTTCACAAATTTGTAACAAACACAACAGAGGAGAGTGTATTAATAATGAGAGGACCTCTTCCAGATCTTCACTTCATGACCATTTGTGGCTCAAATGTAGAGTGGATCATCCACTAATCAGAAAACTGGAGGTTTGATTTCTTCCAGGCTGCATGTTGCGTGACCCTGGGCAGGATACTGAACTTGGGGATCCAAAGTGTTCCTGATGCTGTGCTGTTGGTGTGTAAATGACTGTAAATGAATAATTTTCTTTCTGATGGGCATCTGTCATTAGTGAATGAATGGGTGAATGCTGACTTGTGGTATGGAATGGTCAGAAGACTAAAAAGGTGGTATATAATAGCAGTCCATTTACCATTTTCATATCAAAAAGGAATTTAAGACAAAATAAGATGGACTTGTACAAACTGTACAAACATGTACAAAGTATACTGGACTTTAACAGAAATCTTCATTAAAGATTTTTAGATCTGTTTTATTTTATTTATTTAAAAAAAACTTTAGTGTCTTTGATATTTTGTTTGATTTATTGAATATGTGGCTGCCATAAAATATCCAAATTACTTATTATTAATTATTAATTAGTTATGATGGCTTTGTTTGAATGCACAACATTTGTTACCTTGTAGAACTGTGCTATGATTTATATGTTACGTTTGTGTAGTATATATGTATTGTTTATGCTATTGTATTTAATAAAGTGCAAATATAGACAAGTGAAGTTTGACTTTCTCAATGAACTGATTAATAATTAAGCTTTATGTTGGCTCACATACCTCTGTCAGGTTTACCAGGAGGATCGACTAACTCTGTTACACAGAGTTAACTGAACTCAGAAACACTGGAAATATAGAAGTCTGCATGATTTGGAAGATTGGAGTAAACATGTTTGCCAGTCTCTCTACAGGTAAGACCCTTCTGTGACTTTTATGCTCAAATAGGCTCTTTAAACAAAAAGATTTACAGCAAGAAGTTTTACTTTTGTTGTTTTTTTTTGTTTTGCTATCAAAAGCAGATTTCATCAACAGCTTTCCACATCATGACAGCATATAAGACAGGAACAAAGGGAAAAACAGAGGAATGCACTATTAATGGCACATATGCATGATAAAATAGCTAATTCAGCAACTCCTAACAGGGCTGGACATTATAGTCTGGGCTTCTACTGTGGAAGCCTATAGTGGACTATAATTAAATGTAATCTTCGAAATGAGAATGCAGCACAATAACATTATAATGAGTGATTTGAGTAGATCAGTAACTTTCAAAATTATGACCTGCACTACAACTGAAAAGATTCAAAAGTTTGTCAAATTTGAAAATTAACATGCTATAGAAACAATGAAACCTAATTTTCCATTTATGCAAACAATATTCAAGTCACTATTAAAATCAAAACATAATCTTGTAACAACTGAACAAAATGAAGATGTTATTTAACATTTTGTTTACAGAGATTGAAGCTGATGTAGAATGGACAATATTAAAATGTAAATGCACAAAAGTGCCCCTGATATATTGCATTTATGTTTATATGTTAACATGCTCTTTTGGTGTCAACATGAAAATTCAGTGTATCAGTCAGTTTCCAGTTTGTTGCACATGCTGTCAACAGCATTTTTTTGCTAACAAGAGAAGGGTTTCAGGTTGAGCCTATAGTGTTGCTTGATGTCTTTAAATGTATATAAATGGTCTGCATCAATATCTATTCTGCCAACCACTCAAAGCAATATACTATACAGGTCAGTATTCACCTGTTCATATGCTCATGCCAACTGCACATTAGAAAGAAAACAAAATGGAAGATTCCTACAAATTCACACACTGGTGGCTGTGCCAACTGGAACAATTTGGGGTTTAGGCTTGTGCCTAAGGACACTTCAACTTTAATCTCCTATCATCTGATTAGCAGACATCTGAGCTGCAGCCACCCCATTTTTACTTAAGTATTACATTTTTCTTTAGTATCCAACAAAGGTCAAGAAACAGGTCTTATGCTTCAAGTCTATGAGGAAATCAGACAAACCCTATAGTCACTGTAGAATTGATGTTGTGCTGTTTCATTAACTGCAGTAGAAACTAAAAGTCATCAGAATGCGGTTATGCACAGAGGATGTCAAATCCTAAAGACTTGCCTTTTCAATTCAATTTAATTTATTTGTACAGTGCCATATCATAACAGAGGTGTGAATGAGAGAAAGAGAGAGTGAGAGAAAGAAAGAGAAATAGATAGAGAAAGTAAGAGAGGAAGACAGACAGAGAGCGGGTAGTAGGACAATGCAGGTTCTACAAAAAGTAACAGATCATGTGACAGTATTATAGTATAATTGTCATAATTATAATAGGAATTGTAGTAGCTGGTGGCCTACAGCTCCAGAATACCTGCAGGAAGTTACAGGAAGAGAAAGGAGAGAAACAAGAAAGCAAAAAACTTTGAGAGAGAGGAGATGTAATGTTAGTAACTTAGCCTTGATGCCCAGAGGAATAACATGTTGATGTAAACTCGATACACTGGGGCTGTTGTTTTGCTTATTTGCAAATTAGATTATTGCCTTTTAGATAACATGAAGAAAAATATAACGCTATTGTGGAATAACATTTTCATGCTTTTCATTGCAAAGAACCAATGGGTCAACATTTAAACTTATGTATATGCCTTTGCACAAACATCAGTATTTGGTTCAAAGGTTAATTTATCAGCAATTATTATCCCCATATACTTGTACTGTTGAACAACTTCAACAGCCATAAATAGCAAGAAGAGCTGAAGGAACAAGTAACCCCATGAAGTTCAAGTGACTGTATGAAGATGGCTGAAAATATGTCAGACAGCAGTTCTAAATCATTCTTAAGCTGCCGAACACAACTTTTATTTGGGCTAGAACTTTTCCTTTCTTTCATTCCCTTGAATAAATTGAAAACCTTCATCCCATGTGAGTGACAATCTGCTCTGAGCAAGCATTTCTCTGCAGGGAGTTCCTTGCTGAAACCACAGTGCTAGCAGTTATAAAAAAAAAAGGGTCATTATTAAGTTCAGAGTCCATCTTCTCAGCTCAAGAAATGGGATACTCCTTTGACCACATACATATTATGGACTTCACACCCAGTCATGCTGTGTATGAATCACCAGTGTTAAGCAGGGTTTCAAAGACCTGCATTGTGTCAGATGACACGACATATATTTTGCTCCTTTCCCCCAGCATTTGAACCTGCCAAGCACATTCTTAACCTCTGGTCATTTGAAACCCTTGTTTTTTTGTTTGGTGTCTCCAAAATCTGTTGCAGTGCTAAAAAATTTTTGCGACAGTCCAATCAGACCCAGTCAATACAATAAAACCAGTTATGGCAATGATAACATGCACATTTATATCTATGCAACTATTTGTGGTCATGAAGGTGACCATAAATAGTTGCATGGCTCAAATTAACCCCCTTACACCAATATTGTGTACAAATTTGGTACAAATATTACTTAACAAAATTTGTGTTTTCCATATTATTTTCAAGTGTTCATAAATAAGAAAAAGGCAAAAGCTTTCAGTGAGTAATAGAAGGTAACATGTATTTCAGACAACTCAAAGGCAGGAACATGTCAAACCAACTCAGTCTTTCAATTGATTTTCTTTCTGAAATAACTAACAGCTGCCTTAATACCCAAAAGCTCTGCTCAGGATTAGTGTCTCCTCACATTTGTAATCTCCAGTTACTTTTAAGGCCACCATGTTTCTGCAAAAGTCTCCTCGATTTGGGACTTGTTTTAATGTTGTTTGTTTGTCAATGAATAGTGATGCTCTCCTCTGTACTCGGCATACAGACAGCAACTTTTCTGAGCTTACAACTGCAGCACCTCCAAGCACGCGTCTCAGTTTGGAAGCTGCTGACATCGCTGTGGTTGTCATCTACTTTATCTTTGTCATGGTGGTTGGAATCTGGGTAAGATCTCAAAGTGGATTAACTGACAATTAAAATTTTTTTAGGTCTTCAGACCTATTTAACTCAAGTGAAGAGGTGTTTATGCTTACACTTAACAAAGTCAATTTTAATAAATAACTCTTACTCATGCATACAATGGTGGTTTCTTAATGTAAAAATTACAATAGCAGGTGACAGCATTCATTCAGCATGTTTCTATATATACTTTGGCAGTTAAAACACAAAAATCTGCAAAAGACAGAGCAAATAAGGCACACAAAGCATCTGGAAATGCTCAGAAGCTAGACAATAAGGACTACAAATATAATCTGGAAAAGTAAACAAGTGCACAACTAAGAGTTTAGGAATACCACACGAGTGAACTGATAGACAAACAGGACAAAGATGTTAACAACACAAGTCAGATCGGAACAAAGACAGAAGGAGGTAAAACAAACCCAAAAAATAAAAAAGGATGGAACTGAAAGTGTATGCTTAAGTCCATGCAAGTCATCACAACATAATATGCTTGCCTTTTGACTATTTTTATATATTTATACATATATTATATGGAACTGCTCACTGGAAATACTATTATTTGTTGAAGACTGGTGTTTTAATTATTATTAGCACAGAAAGCAAAAAGAGGGATTACAGAGGTGGGAATTAATTAAGATAATCATGTTAGTCAGACTTATATGAATTAATCTAAATCACATTCATTTGATTTTGTTGCATAAAGCAAATTCAACACAGTTTAAGCTAGGTTAGCATGGCAACTCTGTGTTCATATAACACAGGACAAATGGGAAAGCAGTGTCTTTAAGATTTTAACCTTCACTCATACCACTAGCTTTCTGGTTTTCTGCCATATTCTGACTTTCATTAAACAACAAACAAATCAACAGAAACAAATAACATATTTGGTCAATTATACAATGACAAAGAAAACCCTGTTTAATTATATTATATGTGATATCAACCATTTTTGGATAAGTTACATGAAAAAGTCTTTAGGTAAATTACCACAGCAGAATCATAAGAACTTCATACATAGTTAACAGTACAATTACAAAAATCATGCAGACCAGAAATTTATCACACCTACCTAAATCTGTGTGTTCAAAAATGTATTGGGGAGTATTAGTTATACATGTAAAAAACCATTTGAAATAGTATTTATTTTATGTTGGTTGTATCAAATATTTTAATGTTTTTATTATTTTTATTTAGTTATTATAATATAACATATGATTCTGGTAGTAAGCACATTGTGGCCATGAACATTGAGCTTTGTGTTTACCTCTGTTGTTTGCTATAATGGAGTGTGTCATGCACATTTAACCTCCAGGCCTGCTTAGCAATTATCTTGACTACTTAAACCTGTGTTTAATTTGTCTAACTTAATCAGTTTGAATTGACCTTTATGTCCTGACTAATTTGTTAGGTTTATTCAAGCCAAGCTAATTCCCACTTTTAGTATGCTTTATCGATTAGGTCTCAGGTGATTAGTACTAGTAGGTACTTGCAAGACAAATAAACTGTGTCTCAACATACTAGTTACAGTCTTGGGCCATTTATCAGGCAGATGCCCAAGTACTAATACTTTAGAGGAAGTTTATAATAATCAAGAAGACTGAAATATGTGCAGTTCATCCATGGTTTAATTTTAGAGTCCCCATAAAATATAGATTTTATTTTTATTGTCATCCATTTGTTTTGAGCATACTGCTTGCCTTGCATTGTTATCTCTGTCTCTGCTACAGTCATCACTGCAAACCAATCGTAGCACAGTGGGAGGCTACTTCTTGGCTGGCCGTTCAATGACCTGGTGGCCTGTGAGTACTAACCTTAGTATTGTATTTTTCTGATATTTTTCTCCAAATCCATGTTAATATGCTATATTCAATATGGCTTTATCAACATACTGTACATACTAAGCTAAATGATCTACAAAGTGACTTCAAAAACAGTTACACAGTTACCAATAATGTGCCTAACAAAAAGTTACAAGTTAAAAGTTAGTAAGAAAGTATAGCATACCTTAGTTTTTTAATGCTCATTTTCAATAGAGTGGAGTGTACTGTCACTAAAAACCAACATTCTCCTTGCCTGAAATTAAAAACAATTAGACTTTGCTTGAGAGACAGTACAATGCACATGCTATAGTTTAAACTTATTTTTTTTATTAATGGTTTGAGTTTGAGTTCTGTTTTTTTCTATTTTATTTTGTAGAGTGTTTCTCCTCTGGGTCTCTGTGCTGTTTTCCTGTTCCCCCTGTGTCCTTTTCACCTGTGTCTCGTTGGTTGATTAGTGTCACCTGTGTCTCGTTCTCCCCCTCTTCCAGGTGTATATATTGTTTGTGACTCCCTTTGTGTCAGAGAGTGTCAGATCCCGAGTTACCTCTCAGCAGAGGTACAGGTCCAGCTCTCCATTTCAAAGGGTTAAATCCTCACATTCTCAACACTAAGGTTTAATATAGAAAATGAAGATTGTAGCTGGTGTAGGGGACTCGCCTAGCTTCTCACTACCTTCATCCGAGCGTCTACCCTGCTTCCCCTGAGACAATGTCAGACTGACTAGCCCTAGAGACTAACCTTGCCTCAGCCACGCCCGTTCACGGCAGCTCCCCTAATTCGGATCCGGGCTCTTGTTACTACAGCTAGGATATGATTTAGTGGCCTGGATTAACGGCCCCAAGGGTCAGATTATACACATTGACTAGAGTAACCTATAAGAACTAATAAGATGAATTTCACACTCCCCATTAAACTTTACCAATACTCATAATAAACCAATGTCCAGAATTCTTATGTCTTTCTACTTCATCATATTTATTCAGCAACTTTAGCAAGGGCAAGCAACAGATTTAATTATCAATCACTCTTTACAAATCTTCAGAATATAATCTCTCGCAATAATAACTGACTGTTACTAATCAATACAAATTATAATCACTGAGATGGAGTGAGAAGTCTTTTGGCCAAAACAACTCATCCTTATCCACTCGTCCTGGCATCCTCGATGAAACTCATGAACTTGCCTTGTTTCAATAATCCACAGGATTTCACAGTTCTTGTAGACAGTGTGAGGGAAAGCGACATCTCTCCAGAAACCCCTTCAGCCTTTGATCCATGGCTTGTCCTCGACTCTGCACTCCTTTGCTGTAGGCTGAAGAGTTGATTCTTTTCTCCTTTCTGGTGTCGAACCGCTCACAACTCCTTCCCCAATTTTGCAGTCTTCGGTCTGGCTAGTTCCTCTTCTGGGTGTGGTCGCTCCAGTAGCCAGCTCAGGACACGGGCATTAGGATGGAGTGAGGTCGAGTCGGACTAAGCAACTTCTTCCTTTTTTACTTGTCTTTTTATACCCTTTATCTCCGTCTTACATGGTAGATGTCCAATGAGGGCTCAAGTACAACATTGTACGATCAACACTCCGCCCACTTGACTTCTCCTTTTTGTCCTTCTGTCCTCACTCCACCCTGTCCAGCTTGAGGACATCAGGAAGCTTCTACCATCTGTTCGGTTCATTGCTTGATATTTCTCAATACTGATTTCTCTCCTAACTTCAATACTTCCTCATTTTCTTATGATTCACATTATGATTTTTAAAACATTCTTATCATTTTACAATCAGTTCAACTCAATACAACATTTTGTATGTCATATTTCTTCTACACAATCACAATTATTCGTTCATTCTTGGGTTACTTATTACAATCAATATTTCTCATTTGGTTGTTAGTTATACATTCATTGTTAGTGCTTTTACATTTCTTAGTGCAGCTGTTTTTAGAGTCCTGTGTGTTCCTTCTCTTCACGCTGGAAAACACCCGACTATCTTTAGTTAATCCCTTTAGAAAGTCCCTTGATTTCCTACTTAGACACCAATGGCAGGGAGTGACTTTCAACCTTATTTGACAAGTGTTAACATGCGTGTGTCTCCATTGCATTTGATTTAAGTTTTCTGTGGAATGGTAAAAGAGCTAGGGTGCAGCTTAAAAAAACTTTGAAACAGGGTGGAGCAGGGAGGCCTAGGGATACTGAGCCATACCATTACGCTTTTTGCTTTTTTACGACACTTGGCACAATAGTCTCTCCCTCCAGAGTGAGCACCCCCGTCGTTCAGTATAGAGGCACATTCTTGCCCTGCTCTTCCCTTGGTTGCTTATCTTTCTGCCTCTCTTCCTTCAAGTACCCAGTCTTATCCTGTACTGTCTTGCTTTAAAGCAGTTTGTAAGATGGTTGCAAGGATTCTCAGTTTTGACCCCTTCTTGAATATGACCTCTAGCATATGGTACAATACCTGCCTGCTATTGGTAAATCTTCCTTTTATTTGAAAGAATGGGTGCAGAGAGGTATCACAGGGCTTGGTGACCTTTACAGAGAGCAGGACCTTAAAATTTTTAGGTATTTGCAGGTGGAATTTGATTGATTTGACTTTAACTCATGTCCTATGGTACTGCCCCAAAGTACAGGACTTTTGGGTGTCACTTCATGACTGCATTTAAAAAATTGTTGGTCAGGAGGTCCCCTTTTGCGTTCGTCTAAATATGTAACAGTTATTATTTGTACAGCATAATTTTGGTATACAGTAGAAATGTGTATGCAGTTTTATATTGAAATAAAACATACTGACAAAATGATTAAATACATGCGAAAAACTGTAAGAGTGCAAGTATGTTTTTTGAAAATGTTAACATGTCACATGCTACGGCACTGAAACATCATATATTAAGCATTTAAGCATGAAATAGAATTCCAATCAAATATGTAGAATGGATAACATAAAGGTAAAAGGTATCTGTTGTTGCTGTTTATTGTTATAACCACTACTATTATCATGATTGTTAAACTCAGACCTGCTTTACCTGCTCGACATGAAAGGTAATAACTTTGTCATAATTTTGAGCTATGCAACATTAAATTTACCTGAATAGAACAAAATTATCTTCCCCTCAGCTTTATCCCCCTTATCTGTATGTGTTCACAGATTGGAGCCTCTCTGATGTCTAGTAATGTTGGCAGTGGTTTGTTTATTGGTCTTGCGGGAACAGGAGCAGCTGGAGGCATTGCTGTAGGAGGATTTGAATGGAATGTAAGAAATACAGCCTTCTCCAAATCTGGCCATTAACTCTTGATTTGATCTAGGGCTTGATTATGGATTCAGGCTCAGCCTTTGTTAGACATTGTTGACACTGATGTTTGAAACTATTCCTGTGCCTTATGTTGGGGCTCATTGGAAGCCATTTCCATTGAAGTTGCAGGTTTTTTCAGATTGCATCAGCCCCCATTTTTTCCTGTATCTTGACCTATACTCTCAAACCTTCCAGTAGCAGCGGCTGCTGAGAAGCATCCCCACAGTGTGATACTGCAGTCAGTAGCATAGTGTGTGTGTCTCCTGTGTGCACATCTATCTCAGACACAGCTTAAAAATATGAGCCATGAATGATTCCTTGCAAGGAAGGTCACACAGTCATACAGAGTACAGAGCAGTCTGCAGAGTGAGAGATAAATCACACAACAATGATGGTGATATTTATAAAAGAATGTTCATCATCGGTTAGATTCTTTCCTCCTAAAGGTGAGGTGCATTGTTCAAACTGGTGTGAGCCAGTTCAGCAAAATGTTTCAAATAATGCATCCATTAGAGAAGGTCAATACCAATAATGTTTAGTTTTACAACTAGTTTAACACAGAAAAGACATTGGTGTGCTCAGGTCAGGTCAGTAATTTTAAGTTACAACATCTACTGAAGATGTTGTACAGTGATTTGCAGACAAATCGTCATAAAGGTATGCAGTGTTTTAAAGGTCTGAATGTCTTGTCTTGAATGGTAACAGCTGAATTTTTAAAAATTAAATTGAAGATAAACTGCTTTGTGGAAAAGCAACAGTTATCTGGCATCTTGGTAAAAAACATCCTATCACTGCAATCACTGCATTCAAATCATTCACAATAAGGTAAAAAGAAATGGAACAATGCCAGATAATACTGACAATAACAATAACTTGAATTTGTGTGTATTTTTGTAGGCAGCATGGGTTCTCGTAGCTTTAGGTTGGATCTTTATCCCAGTCTACATCTCTGCTGGAGTCGTGACCATGCCTGAATATCTGGCCAAACGTTTTGGAAGCCAGAGGATACGCATATATATGTCTGTTTTGTCACTCATCCTCTACATTTTCACCAAAATATCTGTAAGACACATAAACACACACACACACACACACACACACACACACAGTCGTTTGCCATTATTAATTTCTCCAAAGTGATTTACAACATGTACATTTGTAGAAATAAATCTGTGTGCATTATCCAGACAGATATCTTTTCAGGAGCACTGTTCATCCAGGTGTCGTTGGGCTGGGATCTCTATCTCTCCACAGGCATATTGCTGCTGGTTACTGCTGCTTATACTGTGGCAGGTAAGCATACATGCAAAATTCTTTGATCTTTAATCCATTACTATATCCAAAAAAAAAAAGTAATATCCATTTGGTTTTACAGTATTCATTCAATCTTACTCAGTCAGACGATTTCTGCTTGGCAGGCATTGTGCTTTTGCCCTCACCAATCTGTAGTGACTGACATATGTCTTGCCAATGTAATATTGTCATATTTTGTTATTTTGAATCTATTTCTTATAACACTTGGTACCATAATTAAAGATAAAATTACTTACACTTTGGGCAAATCAAATAGAAATTAAGAGCATGGTTTCAATATTTTCTGTAATAAATACCAACAGACTAAATTTCTAATTATCTAATTAGTATTCTATTAGCTGCATTACCAACAGGTTAAAACAGAAATGGCAAAGCAAAGGACCAAGAACCTCTCAAAACCTGTTACAGTACCTCTCAGAGCCTCTGACAGTTCCTCTTAGTACCTCCCACAGTTCCTGTTACATCCTCTTACAGCTCGTATTAAAAATGGTAATACATTTCGCAAAGGAATAGTTGAGTGAAATGATTCCAGCCTGCAACTCCTGAGCACACAAACTGTGCCTGAACAGCATCTGTTAAAATGGCAATCTGTCCAGATTAAAAACAGCAACTTTTTTGTAACTTTCTTTCAGTGTTTTCAAATTGAAGACAAGGTAGAAAAGAAAAAAAAGAATAATTAACAAGGGTTTGAAGTGGGACAAAAATTGATACAAAAAGTAGGTCACATTGCCAGGTAGGAATTTGTAAGAATTTCAGTTTTGGAGTCACAAAGGAATTATATTCTTCCAACAGAATTCTCACCAGGACCTCAAGTTGATGTTTTTAACCTGATTTTCCAAAAGGCATTACTGTCATCCATAGATATCTCTGTTTGACCTGATTAGTAGACTGATTTTTGAAATCCTGTAGTCTATTATAAAGTCGTGTTACAAGATGTTTGCTATTTTTAGTCTTGCATGCATAGTTGAATATAACAATCAGATTAGGCTTAGGCTATCCTCCAGTTGTTTGATTTCGTCATTAAAATAATCTCTGACCTGGAGATATCTGAAGAAATTATTTTTTCAAAGATTATATGCATTTGAAAGCCACTGGTCATTTGAAAGCCACTGGTCATATTGCAATAAGCAGTTACACCTTTGTCTGCCCACTGTCTAAATCGCATTTCTCGAGTAGACGGTTTAAAATCAGAGTTGTATGCCACCCATTTCAATATTCTTGCATACTTCTCAGTCTTAAACCATACTTTAAGGGCTACCTTAGTCCATTGATTTAGTTTTTGCAGGTAAGAGCTGTAGTTTTGGCAATCACCTAATACAGACTGTGCTTGAAATCAAAATTGCATTCATTCTAAATCATTCCATTTGGCTGAATACTCAGAGTTGCACCAGCAAACCAGTGGCTGGGTGGCAGTAAAGTAATTCTCAATGCATGGAAGAGCAAGTCTGCCTTTATCCTTAGTTAATTGTAGAGTTTCATATTTGATCCTGGGTCTCCTTCTGTTCTGCACAAATATTAAGATCATCCTATTACATTCACTGAAATCTTTAGTGAATTAAACTGCAACAGGAAGGGGCTGGAATAGGTATAAAAGCCTAGGGAGTACAGTCATGTTTATTGTTTCAATTCGATTTGGCATATCTAGTGGTAATATAGTCCATCTGTCAAGATCTGCTTTAAGTGACTTAGTAACAGATCCATAGTTGCCTACATATATTTTAGAGAATATGAAAGTAACTATTTTTGAAATCCACACTCCCAGGTATTTAATAGTGGATGAGTCCCGTTTTAAGTCAAATCTACTTTGTAACTCAGCATTAGGAGAAAAGTTCCAAGCATTGCACAAACATTTTCCTTAATTATATAATCAAGCACAAGGAATATCTGCCTAATATTGTCCTGTTTTTGTCTTTCTTGGACAAATCCTGTTTGGTCTGGATCTATCAATTCAGAGACAATGTCTTCAATTCTTTTGGCAATAATTGATGCAAATAGTTTGTAGTCAGTAGTCAATAGATATTGGTCTATATGAACTACATTCTTTTTTACCCTCTTTGGGAATTATAGATATAACTGCTTTCCTCCATGAAAGCATCTGTGGCATCTATTCTGCTTTAAGAGTGTAGATAAAGCATCTGAGGAGCATTGGTGCCAACTCAGGCCTGAAGGCTTTATACCATTCACTAATGAAAACATCAGATCCAGGTATTTTGTTTGCCTTCAGTCATGAGATAGCTTTGTCAAGTTCAGTGATAGTCATCTCTGCGGTTAGCACACTATTTTGTTGGTCACTTATTGAGGGAGGACAAAGGTCAGTCAGTTTTTGAGATATCAGCTTCATACAAATCCTTATAATAAGCCTCAAAGGATTGTTGAATTTCTTCTAGTTTATAATACATTTTATTATTTCTTGTATTACTTATTTTGTAGATATTCCTCTCAGTCTGTTCTTTGCGTAATCTCCACAACTGGAGCCTCACAGCCTTAGAAGTAGTAAGTAAATTGCTTTTCTGTAGGGCGTATGTCCCGCCATACATCTATAATACCAGACAATTTTAGCATGGTTGATGAATTTTGACTCTTGTGTTAATTTGTGGGGTCAAGTTTGTGGTTGTAATTGAATGTTCCAATCCCCAGATTAATAAACACAGAGATTATTCCACCATGATTGTAGATTATTCCACCATGATTGTAGTTCAATGTTCACTTTTGTTTGCATGGATTCTTGTTCTTGTTTCAATTGCAGGAGTGCCTCTCAAGGTGTGGTGTTGCACTCCTCCAGTTCAGCAATTTCCTGTGTTTGTCCCCCCCGATACTTTGTCAGTTTTTTTTAATTGTACTATAACAATTGAATCTGGGGAAATATTCCTGACAGTTGGGAGAGTGCTCTATGAGCCTGCCAATCCCTTCAGCGTGCCAACTGCAAGTCCAAACAGAGCAACTTTTGTGCATTAAAATTCCTGATTTTCAGGCTTAATGTGCCACATAAATACATTAATCTTGCTCTGTAGTGCAATCCCCCTGAGCAGTCTCCACATCTCTCTTCTACAGCTGCTGTTGACCATGCCCACCCTTACACAGCTGAAGATAATATTATTATCATAATGCTGTTGTAATCCAGAATTCTCCAGACACATAAACCTCTCATTAACAGTTCTTTAATAGTCTGCTGTTGTCATTTAGATTAAAATGCCAAATAAACCGAGGCGGGGTGCTATTATACACCACAGGACATCTATAGGAGCTACACAAGGCTGGACTAGCATCTGGTTGTTGTTTTGTTGCTTACATTCAGCACTGGAGTTAGTTTTCTGATTAACTAATGTTAAGGCTTAGACTCACACAGTTATTACCACCAGGACAGTAGTGTAGGGATGCCTTCCAACTTGATGTAAGTCAATGTAAAATAACAATATGTGCATTTTTTCCCTTTATGGCAGAACGTGTAAGAATTCTTTAAAAAATGCATATAATCATACAACAATAATCCCTTTGAATTATTACTTCCCACCCACAGTGATGTCTGTACCCTGCAGAGACTGTAACTGTAGATTCTTAATTTTTCTCCTGTATTTGTGACATTTCTGGGCATAAGCCTGTAGGTAGTGGTTGTGTAGCCCCTAGCCATTAACAGCCCAGAGTCCATGAGGGCAAGACTGTAGCACCTGGGTGCCAGATCTTAAGCATCCATCCAAGTGAAAGCTATGAGCCAACATGGTGAATGTTTTCTTTACAAATTTGACAAATCCTCCTGATTGTGCCTTAAAATAAATTTGACAATCATCTGTACATTTAAAAAACAACTTTATTTTGTAAATTGTGTCTCTGATGGAAAAATGAAGCATCCATACTGTAAGTCTGGAATTCTGGTCAAAAAAATGGAGTGTAATTTGTTCAGAGATGGTATCTGGTGTGGATTCAATTTCTTGGCTTTTGACATGACATCACCAACTCTGTGACCAGTAGATGCCAATAGGATGTAGCAGCAGATGTGTTAAATGTTTGTAGCAGGCTCTGGAAACTTGGCTAGACATTCTGACAGTTGAGCCATTTGTGTATGTGTCTGTGTATAGGTGGTTTGGCAGCAGTGATCTACACTGATGCCCTCCAGACTGTGATCATGGTTGGGGGAGCCTTTGCACTAATGTTCATAGGTAGGGTGCATACTCTCAAACATGCACACACACACATGGTCATTAAAGGTTCATGCTAGGGATAGAATTTGTGGAAACAGTGGCAGTACAATGAATAATTTTCAGTCTTCTATTTGCACTTCAAAAATCTACTTCTAATTGCCCACTAATGATAGATGACACATCATGTTTGAGAATGACTCTGATGACAACTGATATTTGCACCAATAATGATTATCGTTAAACATTCTCCTGTCAGATTAACAAACCCAGTTTTATATTGCTGTTGGTTTGTGCATGTGTATCTGTACATTTTTACAGCATTCACCAAAGTTGGCTGGTATGAGGGACTTGTGGAGCGCTATATGTCAGCTGTTCCCTCTCTGACAGTAGGCAACACCACCTGCCATCTACCTCGTAGTGATGCCTTCCACTTGTTCAGAGACCCAGTGACAGGAGATTTACCCTGGCCAGGTCTGATCTTTGGGCTTACTGTACTGGCTACATGGGTCTGGTGCACGGATCAGGTGACTGATACAAGTTATTTATATTTTTACTGTTATTATTATTAAGATGAAGGTTTCCTTTATTTGTCCCAGAGGGAAATTTGCAGAGTTGACAGCAGCAAGTAGCAAGATAGGAGATGCATAAATACAACAATAAATAGATTGAGAAGAAAAATATGAACAATGAAAGTAAACAAACAACCAATAAGGACATATGTAGACCACTTTCTCAGAATTTGTGCCACCTGAAGGAACTTGAGGAGATGAGCCCAATTGCAGACAGACACAAGGAGCAGAGAATGAAACAGTTTATTGTTAGGGCTTAGGCTTACAGTTGGTACAGGCAGGCATGGTCAAAACCAGTCAGTCCAAAACACAGCAAACAAATCCAAGATTGGGCAAAGTCCATGAAAAGGCAGAAAACCAAAACCAGAAATCCAAAGTCACAAGAAAAATGAGGGAACACTAGGAAACTCATAAGGCAAATCTACTCACACACTGAACCGACAGAGACCAAAGGAAGTGATGCAACTTATTTGAACTGGGGAAATGAATGAACTACTTAAACTCAGGAAAAAAGTACATGTTGACACATGAGGAAAAAACTTTTAAAAATAAAACAGGAAATAACCAAAAGCACAGCAAAGTCAAAGACAGAAAACAAAAGCACCAACAGAAACTCAAAACCATGACACATACAAACAATATATACTGGGTAGTATGAGGCAGAATAAGTGTATTTGACTGATACAGTCAGTATGAATGAGTTCAGCCTGACAGACTCCAGTGAGTGCAGGCTACTACAAGCAGGCTACTGCAAGCAGTGCTGGTCTGCTAGCAGTCTGGCAGCTAGCAGGTGCCACATTTGCAGGAGTCCATTGAGTTTTTCAAGCATTTTGATGATCACATATTGAGGACCAAATAATTACTTGCCTCTGTGGCCTGAATCAGTTCAGTCTAGAGGCAGATCACCAGTCATTAGTGCCACTTGTCAACAAGAAAAGCCTACAAACAACATAAATGATAAACAGCAACTCTACAGAGTTCATATCAGGGAGCTAGGAAGCTCTCATCTCCACACTTCATTTTGATCAACCAAGGAAGAAAATTGCGCCTGACTTCTGTAAACATAATAGATATGACTACCTAGTAATATAAGACTCAAGATGTGTTGAGATTCACCATTCGCCATTGACTACAGGCACTAAGGTTATTCAGAAACTGAAGGCAACATTTGATAGTTTTCCTGACAATTTACCACTTTAACATTTTTACCTAATTTGTGTAAATGTACTACAAAAATCTTCACGTAAATCACGTAAATTAAGAAAACTGTAGGTAAACAAAAAATATGGGTGACTTACTTCCATTAAAAAAAACCTGAGTGCTATTTTTCTGCTAATATACAAAAATATGCAATATAGCAGAATTAATAATGATTACAACAATGACATGATGATCACCATAAACGTGAGGCTTTGTATTCGTAATGTTTGATGTTTGAGAGGCAGTTTCAGTTTAAAGCCACCGTAATAAGATTAACTTTGCATTTTATCTGTCCTTATTTTCCTTATGGGTTATGGAAAAGGTTGGCTTAGGTTTTCAGTTTGTGAAGGGTCTTGAGGATGCCTTATGTCAATGAATGCATTGTGTCAATTAAAAGTGTTTGTGTGTGTGTGTCTGTGCAGGTTATAGTCCAAAGATCTCTGTCAGCCAAGTCTTTGTCTCATGCCAAAGCAGGCAGTGTATTGGGAGGCTACCTCAAACTGCTTCCCATGTTCTTCATTGTTATGCCGGGCATGATAAGCCGAGCACTGTTCCCAGGCAAGTCTGTCTGTCTCTCTGTGTTGGTCTATTTGGGGAAATTCTTTTTTTATATTGAAATACATGCATCCTTTTGATTTAATGACTACCGTATTAAACCAGGTGAAGACTTTAATCTAATATATTTGCATGGATGGGGTTTTGTTAAATGTATTCATAGAACTGAGCATGAAAGCCAAAACACTGAAGTTTCCTTTCTTTTTCTTTTGGTGCAGATCCATTAACATCAAAAAGAAAGAAAAAGTGACTTATTTAAGACCTGACATAATGTTCACTGTGTGGAGGTTGACTGACTAGCTTCTAAATTAAATTTTACAGCCATTTTACAGTTGTAAAATATGAAAAATATAATTCCAAAACTCAAACTTCACAGCATGCTTTTTGAAAGTGTTATATCTCATGTAAAGTACAATGTTACACAATTTTTTATGTTTGACAAATGAAGAAATATTCTTTGTATACATATTGTGTTTTGGGGATTTTAACTCTTTTTTCTTTCCTCTGCCATCTCTGCTCTTAGATGATGTAGGTTGTGTAGATCCAGCAGTGTGTCAAAGTGTATGTGGAGCTTCTGTTGGGTGCTCAAACATTGCCTACCCTAAACTTGTGGTGGAGCTCATGCCTGTGGGTGAGTTTCTCTGATCACCAGCATGAGGTGATAAGTTGATTTAATTGCCGTTAACTGTAGTTTCTTCCAGTTAAGTTGGTTTAACAGTTTATTTGTTTTTTCTTTTGTACAATTTTTTGGTCACATGTGCAAAATGGTAACACTCATTGTAAAGCTTGACCAAGTTTCGACCAAGTCTGTCTCCTAGCACCTTCCTAGCCACTTTGGTCAGGCTGGGTAAAAATTTTATAAATATTGTCTCTCTTGCAGTTTGACAGAAAACAAAACATAACAAAACAAAACAAAAGTCTTATCCTAATTCGTTGTCCACTGACATATATTGCAATTTATAAATAACAATTTCTGTAAGCCAAAGACTAAATCAGTAATTCAAACTTATGGGGACAACTGTATGGACTGTATGGGAAAAACATGTCTGAGAGTACCAATGAGAAAGAAAACAGGTTTCAGTTACTGTTTTTAAAAGCTGAGGTGAACTAACAGAGATCTGTTTTGCAGAGATGTTCTGTTTCACATATTCATAGAAGGTATCCAGTCAAAGAATATAATATATATATTAATATACTGATGTCCTCCCATATCATAAAAGTGAATATAAAATAAATAAATAAAGTTCAAAATCAGTCAGTGTTTGCTGTTATATTTTTGTTGCTGTGATATTATTGTTGTGAAATGTCAATGAAATAATAGTATATAAACAACAAAAAAATCACCTGATATTCAAACATAACTGTGCCATGTTTTTGACCCTCTGTGCAGGTCTTCGCGGTTTGATGCTAGCAGTGATATTAGCTGCTCTAATGTCATCTCTGACCTCCATCTTTAACAGCAGCTCCACCCTGTTTACTCTGGATATCTACCACAGGGCCAGGCCTAAAGCATCAGAGAGGGAACTCATGATTGTTGGAAGGTAGAGGTGTAAAGATTAACTGATATGTGTCAAAAAAACCCCAACAAAATACAAAACACTCTTTTCAAAGCACCCTCTTTTGTGCCTATGTGTGTATGTTAGTGTGTACAACTGCAACTCTGTGGCTGGCAACATTAACATTCCTACTCTGGAATAAATGTTCTCACATTCACAGCACACATTGCATTTGCAGTCCTCAAAATGTCCAGTGTATTACCAAATTGTCAATTGTTTTTTTTTGTTATTTGTTTTGTTTTGGTTTTTACAAAGGAGATGAAAATGTACAGAGAAGTAGTCACAATGTGAGGAATGCTTGCTTTAGAATTTTATTTTTTTTTTAACTGACTCCCAACAGAGCTGTTGGATGTTATAGGAACTCTTCATTTTTATGGGTTAATAAGCCATACTTATATAACTATTCTTGTTTTTTGACCCCGTTTTTTGAGCCCTATACTTACACTATATGTCTGCATTTACCCCTTCACACTCAATTATACACTGATGGCAACTGTTCAAAAATAAACTAACCACTCTGTTGAGGTTCAATGTCTAATCCTTACCCATGGGCACTTAATCATGCAGTGGGTATTGAGCAGGATTTAGGAGGCAGTTGGTAGTCTATGATGTAGACCTGATGATGACATCGATCTTTATTTAATATTTAAATATATTCTACAATTGTACAATGTCATTTGGCAGACGCTTTTATCCAAAGCAATGCATATATAGAATAGGTACAACACAAGCAAAGATTTAGAAGGAAAAGGAATGCGGACAAGTGCTAAGAAATGTTTTGAGTCCATGATATGAACATTTTATGAATAAATAAACAGATATATGGACATTATATGAATAAACAGGTAATAATGCTATTATTATTACAAACACATTCTTTCCTCCCTTAACACACATTCCCACACAAAAGTGAACTTTACCTTTGAAGAAAAGTCATATTAGAAAGATTGATTCAGACTAAAGACTGCTATGTCCTTTTATGTTTCAGTTGATTTAAGACACATCTCCTGAAATTGTTCTGTCTTTACCTCCCCAAAGCTGACATAGAAATTGTATTCTGTATATTTTCAGGGTGTTCATTCTGCTCTTGGTGTGTGTTAGTCTGCTGTGGATTCCAGTCATCCAAACGGCTAATAGTGGACAGCTGTTTGATTATATCCAGTCAGTGACAAGCTTTCTAGCTCCACCTATTACTGCGGTATTTCTAATGGCTATCTTCTGGCCACGTGCCAATGAGCAGGTAGGTCTCGCTGTCTTGTGCACACACATGCAGATATCATCATGTTATTTAAAATTGACAGTTGACACTGAAAGGAGTGTAATTTTTTCCCTAATTTCCTAATCCCCAAATTCCATAAAACCAGTGTACAAATACAATTAAAAATTTTAAAATGTCAATTCATGCATTGAATAAGAATATCACTTTCTTGGGACAATGCACGTCTTCAGATGATGAACTTCAAATGACTTATTAGCCACATTATTCCCTATGAATATGGAAAGGAGCATGTGTCACTGAATTTTTTAGTATTTTTTCAACATTTTCTGCACATGTGCCAGCGAATTGTTTGTTGTTTTCGTTGTGTGTTGTTTTTTTTTGTATTAACTTAAGTTGTTCTTGTGTTTTATTTGCCTTGGACACTGGACACAACAATTCCCTATGGGGATAAATAAAGAACCTCTTCTCTTCTCTTCTCTTCTCTTCTCTTCTCTTCTCTTCTCTTCTCTTCTCTTCTCTTCTCTTCTCTTCTCTTCTCTTCTATGTGTGGATGTGTCTTAGGGTGCGTTCTGGGGTCTGATGACTGGACTAGTGGTGGGACTCATTCGCATGGTTCTGGAATTCTCCTATGTAACTCCTTCCTGTGGCAAGCCTGATGATCGGCCTGCTCTCCTGGCTGATGTCCACTATCTGTATTTTGCTCTCATCCTGTTGGCTCTCACCTGCTTAATTGTTGTTGGTGTAAGCTTGGCCACTCCCCCAATATCCAAAGAACACGTAAGTAACCATGCCATACATTAATTTTTATCACGGCTGTTATCTTTAAAATGAGAAACATAGGCATAAAAGAGAGTAATGGACAATAAAACTCTTGTCCATTACACTTCACAGTAATATTCTGTCATATTTTCAAGACTGTTCCACACATGAGCTTAAATGAAGGCTGCTGGTGCACAAACACCACAGCCTGTAATGGGTGTACAGTAGTTTTATGCCAATTAGTCAGGCTCCACATTAGTCCTTTTCATTGCTTAGCAACTAACAACCCAAACCCTGGGGTCTTCCCAAGCCTGAACTTTGTTATAATGTTCTTTTTTGCAATTTAACTGAGTTTCACAAACTGAGATGTTTCTTATATTTGTCTTCAACAAGACTGTGTCAACATACTTTTCATTTTGTGTTTGTGGGTTATACAATAAGAGGTGCTGTTTGATGTCTGGTGTTTTCAAAGAAACTCATACACCTGCAGAGATCCACTGGCTAGCTGGGACACAAGATTGTTGTTGCCCAAATCACCATTTGCAGCTTTGTATTTCCAAACATTGTTTGGCTGTGTTGTAATCCCAGATATTGAGATTTGTCATAGCTGTCTTAGTGATGTGGCATCAGATGTTCTTGACCAGTCTCAATCCACCACACTGTTACCTGTCCTTTATAAAATAGAACATAAAATTTATTCCATTTGAAAGCTATTGAAACTTGCTTTTAGTGCTGCTTTCCGAGCCATGCTGAAACTATAGGTCGAGGAACTGATCACCAATCACATTTAAAATAGTGGAAACAATGGAAACAACAAATGTAATCCTGTGCATATGAAACTGATTGGATGGTAAAGCCTGAAAAGAATTGACAGTTGTAGTGCTTTGTAGGTAGGAGAGTGTCAAGAAAAAAGCACTAACACAGACATATGTGCTCCTGTCCAGCTGCACAGACTGACCTGGTGGTCCAGATATAGCCAAGAGCCTCGGATCGACCTCACAGGTCCCCAGATGACTTCTGACCAAGTGAACTCTGAACTCAGCCATGATTTTGATCGATTGTCAAATTCCTGGTGGGGGAGAGCTGCTCTGTGGCTCTGTGGTATGACTGGTCCGGGCTCTGTATCTCCCGTGACTGAAAGTAGTGAACTGAATTCCCTGCAAGAGGAGCCACTCTGGCAAAGAGTCTGCAATGTTAATGCCATATTGCTTCTGGCTGTTAATGTGTTTCTCTGGGGATACTTTGCCTAATGTACAGGTTTCATGACATCTTGAACCAGTTGTTATTCTTACGGTGCAACTGATGTTGGCTTGGCATTTGTTATTTTGTTGAAAATGTTTTGATTTGGCTGTTGTGCTTGGTGTGTATTCTATAAACCAACAGGCTGTTTATTTGTAAGTGTCTAATCCGGAAATACACTTTTATCAAACAATGATAATTGTAGATCCCGACTTAACCACTGACAAGGTCTTTAGCTGATTTACAAGGTCTGCAATCACTCTTTAATCACACTAAAAAAAGCAAGCTGATAGTGTTTTACCTCAGTACTATCTGTTCACTTGTGTGAATACCTCTTCCACATGTTGGGTAGCAATATGTTTAGTGTGCTTCCCAATATGCCTCCCATTCTTCTTATGATTTGTGTACCTAAAATATAAAGTGTTTCTCAAATTTCCACTGTATGAAATTTGAGGAGGGTATTAGAAGCTCAAAACAAGTATGTTGCAGTTTTCCCTGAACCTTAGAAAGTATTTTCTTCATCTGTCATTAAGCAGGATATTGTCTATATCATGACTATACCCAGATAAAAATGTTGCAGGGTTCAGCACAACATCCTCTCAATCACAGGGAACTGTTCAAGAATATAGAATATTGAAATGAATATTGACATTCTTTTAGAAGCTCTGTGAAACTATTGAACTGTGAAAACGTGATGGACACTAAGGATAAGGGCTTTTATTTAATTTATTTAACAGGTGCAGTTATCAAGGTATAAATATTTTACAGTAAGAGCAACACATAGGACAGAAAGTAAAAACAGCAATTATTCAATTTAATTAAAATTCAGTTATTATTAATTACACCCAATGATTCCACATGAGCAAGCACTTGGTGACAGTGGCAAGGAAAAACTTCCTTTTAACAGGCAAAAATCTTGAGCGTATCCTGGCCTTAGGTGGACAGCCATCTGCCTTGACTGGTTGGGGGAAAAGAGAGAGAAGGATCAAGGATCTAGGAGCTTTTTATTGTCATTACAACTACTGTTGTACATAGTGCAATTAGACAACATTCCTCCAGGATGCTAAATGGTGCTACATATAGACAGAAAAAAACTAAACTAAGTTAACTAAAGAGAAACAGCTAGACAGTCATCCAAAAATGCTGTAGAAAGAGAAACAGACAGAGGGTGAGAGAGAAAATGCAGCAGCACAATACAAGTTGTATATAAGGATGGACCTAAATCAACTGACAGTAATGACAGGTTTGGTAAAATAATAGAGCCCTTACTATGGCTACTACTATCAGCATAATAACAATGACAATAATAATAATTATGTTGTTAATATAATATATTATTATATATGTTATTGTATTATTTTACTAATAATAAATGGCAGCAGTGGACAGTGGGCAAGTCAGTGGAGCCAGGACACAGATCAAATGTGCAGCTCTGGAGCCAGAGATACCTCTAGAAAGGTTTAGAGAGAGAAAGACAAGAAAGAAACAAGCACAAGATTACGGTAGAGAGAGGACACAAAGTTAATGACATGTAAAAGTGGTTTACAGCTGTGAGAATGGTTCTAAGGAGAGAGAGAAAAGTGTGGGGACAACCATGGAATGTCCCCCAGCAGCCTAGGCCCAGGCAGCATAACTGAGGGATCTGAGGGAGGAATTACCTGAGCCAGTCTTGTTATGGGCATTATTCAGTAACAATATTTATAGCTGTAATTGCAACTAACTATGGATTTAGTTATAATAATAACTAAAACTATACCTAGAACTCTGACAAACAGGTAGGTTTTAAGCTTTCCAGCTGCTTGGAAGCTGCTGAGGGACAGCTAACAAGAGCGTCACTGGTCCTCACTGGCTGCAGGGAACTGACTAGCTAGCACAGCTACAGGGTGGCTTTCCATACTGTGGAGCTGAGCCTTTATCACATTCACAGGCTTTAGTGACCTGTGACATATAACACGTTAAATTTCACTCAGTGGATTAAATTGAACTTTTACACTATAATGCATTTCACTCTCCCTCACACAGAGGGAGAAAAGAAAGGAACGCTGTAATTAAATGAGGAAATATGTTTTGAGATGTGAGATGCAAAACCACATTAATATGAAAGTGCCATGCATTGTATTGCATTTATACAGCACATTTCTGGTCTTCCTACTGCTGGACCTGCTTTACAATATATGTCAGCAATCACCCATTCACACATTGATGGCTCATTAAAAGTAATCATGTAGGAAGTTAAGCATTCATTTGCTCATTCACACACCTTTGGGGCAACCCATTGGATTGTGTGCCTTGGAGCCTTGGGCAGGGAGCCAGGAATTAAACAACCAATCTTATGACAGGTGGATGACCTGCTCTGCCTCTGAACCACAGCCTTCATTAAGCAACATCCTTTCTGATGGTGGTGAATCTGCTGCTGTAACAGCCTTTATTGGTCATACTTTTCCTCAGGAGTAGGCCATTTATTTAATTCAAGAACACTATTTGGCCTCTCATTGCTAGGCCATTTGTGACACTTAGGAGCAGATTCTTTCTATTTAATCACAGCCATTGAGGTATCTGTTGAACTTATTGTTGTTCTTAATGGTGTTTTCACAGACAATCAAGTATACACAATGGTGATAATGCATTATAATATAAAAGTCTATAACAAATGAGGTCAGATGGAAATGAAAATCTGTACAAAAAAATTTTGATCAAAATGTTACACGTGATTTAGGAGGGTACCTTAAGTGACTTTTATGGAAGCACAAGTGGGGTGTGGATAAAATAAACTTAAGTGAAACATGGCAATGAGGATCTTTGTCTTGTTGCAAGAAATGTCACTGCCAATCAGAGTCCCCAGAGGAGGGACATCTGAATTACTATGATTTATTCTAAAGAAATGTAATTTTCTTTGCTATTTCGCTAAAAGGTTGTAGAGTTTCCTATATCATGGCATTTAGCTGTTCATGGCTCCTCAGGTTCTCACCTTGTTCCTCAATTCTTATTCCACAGAGCATTATGAGTGGCTATGTAGTGACTGCAAAAGTGGATGCATTTTTGGGGCATTGAAACAGGAGGACAGTTTGAGAAGGGTGGGGGTGGATTTTGTTAGCAGAATTAATAAAATGCATCACTCTTCCCTACTGGCCTGACCACTGATAGAACGGCAGCAGCTCGGGTCTGTACCTAGACACTGTCATAACATGAACTGGATTTATTATAGATAATTTATTATATTATATTATTATATTATACTTTGATGGAGCATTTTGATTTTAACTATAATAGCTTCTAGCTTTTATGACACCAGTTTAGCTGACCGGGAAACTCACAGACCACTTCTAAGCCAAACATACCTGTACATTCTAATAAGAACTGCAAATTTCTCAGTCTTAGGCCCTTGACACACAACCTGCTACAACATCTATCTATCTGTTTGTAATTATAAAATCATACATAAAGAAAATAAAAATATATAAAACAAATAAAGACTACATGAAAGCCTTATTCAAACTTAATGACATACAGTATGTCAACCACCAAAATGGAATTTAACAGTTATTTGTTGTTAAGCATTCACAGACTATTTGACAATCCTTTAGGTGACAGATATGTGGTTCCCACTCACGGTCTGTAGATGGCGATATTAGCCTTAGGTCTGCCAACCGCCGTTTAACATCAGCAGGAAGAAGATACATTCAGTTCCGTTTCCAGGGCAATTCAGTTGGCGGCTAAATACCGCCAAACCCAAAAATTACAGAAAGAGTACAGGGGAAAGTCTAAGGGGTAGCAGCGTTTATCAGTGCCATCGGCGTCTTCTCCTACTTGTGCTTTCAACATTAACCGGTTGACAAACGTGTTGGTTTACTAAGTTACACCAGTGAAAGACTCGGTTAGTTTGTTGGAAGAACATGGAAGAACTCTTCAGCAAAGTATTGCAAGTTAATGTGATTTGCAGAGACTGCGAGGAAAGGTAAGACTACGACGTTTACGTGAGAGTACTTAGCGAAAGTGAATTAAGTTGGAGAGTTATGCTACTTAGTGTTTTTTAAACCGAGATTAGGGTTAGCAGATTTATTAGTGCTAAACAATAGGCAAAGTGTTAAAATGTCACATGGGTTCCTTCCCTAACGAGCTGAGTCAAATGCCAACAGTTAACTACAACAGGTATAACTTGTCACTTAGTTGCTGAACTGTTTGGGTAAGTATGGCAAAAAGATGACAGAGCCCTAAATAAACCATATTTAAAGTGTGGGCATATACTCAGCAGTGCATGAACCGTGTATGTTTCAGTGAATATTGTAAAAATAGAAAGTAAAACAGAAAAATAACGACTGCAGATGCTATGTACAATGAAATAAGTAAAACATAAGATGAGGGAAAATTATTTGAAGAATGCTGTTTTTTTCCACCATTAAGGTTCAGACTTTGGTAGAATATATTTTAATGCATACTGGCAGCACATTGTGGCCCAGCACCTTAGACAGACACTTTATGTTGGATTCTCTTATAATGTTACCATATGCTAGGTAGGATGGTTATTTTACGCAAAAATATATCGTATAAATATGCCAAAGATGAACTAGATTGCCTCGATGCAGAAAAGAGCCAAACCAGATGTGCCACACACATTTTACAAGTGAAAACACCTGTTCAGTCACATCTGAACAGTGTGACTTGTAAGGGGTAGGATATTCTGTTCATGATGGTCCTCTATTCCTTTTTTTCTCAAGTACCTCATCCAGTGGAAGTGCATTCTTGCTTGTAAATAAATTACCTTGCAATTGCTTTTCTCTTGATTATCATGATCAGTTTCCAGGAAATTATAACCATTTTGAAATTGTTTTTTTTTCTTTTTATTCTTATATCTTTATATTAATATTACAGCATACATACAGTTTGCAGTTATTTACCAGTTTTAATAAATTCATTTAACAGGAAAGCAAATATCCGTGTCACCATTGAGTTTCAGATGACAAGTCAAGTACACAAAAGGGTGAGTAGGAGCGTGGTGGTTATGATTTAGATTGTGTTCGTTTCTGGTCTTAAAGTAATCAGTTAATTAAGATAGCCAACCCTCAACAATTTTAGGCCCTCACCCATTCCTCCCTTCCCTCTCTACACTTCTGATCTCAGTTATAACATTTAATGTATAACTTTTATTAAAGACAGGTTATGGTCCTGGTGACTAACCTTCTGTTGTTTTTGTTTATATTAGGATCTTCTAGTGAAACTAACTGATGATATAGATCCATATTTTCTCTTCAAACTCTCCATAGCAGAAGAAGATTTCCAAAGGCAAGTATGGTAGAATTGTTTTAACTACATTGCTCAGCATTTGATTTTGGATGTTTTAAACAAGCATTCATTAATGTCATTAATATCTCTGGGGTTTTTTTTTATTGGTTGTGTAGTTTGAAAGTCCAGCAGGGGCTACTAGTAGACTTTTTGTCATTTCCTCAGAAGTTCATTGACCTGCTGAATCTGTGTGATTCTGAACAAGAGTCTGAGAATCCAAGGTACGAAAAAATGCAAATCATGCTTTACACCACTAGCTTAATTAGCTCATCTTTAGTTAGTGATAATTTTGGCAGCTATTTCAGATTAAGTGTTAGTCTTTAGATGAAAATGACCATCTTTAATCACATTTTATTGATTTATTTCCTTCAGTAAAACATCACACCCTACATGACTATTATCATCTTCCACAGGTTTCTTCTGCAGTTGTTATGTCACTCTCCAATGCTTGACGGCTCTGCCAATTTCAATGTTGTAGAGACAAACGCATTCAAACACCTGAATCACTTGTCTTTACGGCTTATTCAAGGCTCTGACAAAGAGGTTAAGGACTATCTGGCATTGTGTCTCTCCTCTTTGAAGGTTGGTTCATGTAACATAATTCAATATTATGCAACATTCCTTCAATAGTGGGCTTGGGACTTTTATTTACCTCAATTACAGTAATTCAGTTCAATTCAGTTCAATTTTATTTGTTTAGTGCCAAATCACAACAAGGTTATTTAAGAGCTCTATAGAGCAGGTTAGTATATACTTGGCCTTTATCTGAATCAGTTTTGTATAGAGGCAGGCCCTTGGTTCTAATTCCCTTTGTATGCTATATAAAATTGTTTTAATTTTGTTACTGTGTTGTGCTGTTAACAACCTAACATTTCCTGTTTCATTTTCAAATTAAATGCCTTATAACTTAAGAGATGAACATAAGAGATGGAAAAAATAAATCATGTTCACTTGTTATGCACAATGTAGAACAGCCAGAAAACAAACAACAGATATGCAATCTTCACATGGATATATTAGGAAAATGTGTGCTGTAGCCTTAAAGTAATACTTTAAGTAGATGTTTCTTATCAAAGCCTTTACTCCTTAAGTCATGTTAATAAAAATGTGAAATTTCTATATTTTAGGCAGAAAAGCAGACCCTAGAGATGAAGCTTAAGAAGACTGAAGATGATTTGTCAAAGCAGCTGAGTTATGCTCAACAGGTGTGTTTTGTCCATTGACTTAGTGCTTAGAGCCGTATTTTAATCCCACAAGTGTATGCAAAGGGTGTAGCAGTGCCAACATGCAATTCAGACACCTTTTGGTGCCACAGTTAGTAAAACAGAGAGCAGTATGAATTGAATTTTAACTGCATAAAACTGCAAACAAATATCAAGGTAATAAGTGTAAGAAAAGCTCAGCTGTGAAAATGTGCCCAATTCAGAGACCAGAACATGGGGGTCCCTGTGTGGATATTAAATGTTGTCTGAGGAAGGATGTGCAGCTGTGTGATCTTTTACAATGGGTTAATTTCCAAGCTGCCCTCTTGCTACGAGGATTTAATGAATGGAAAGAATGTTTTCAGTAAAAGTAAAGCAGCTATAACCAACATATTTTAACAATCATTTATAGCTAATTGCTTTAACCACATGAAACTTTAGGTTATTTTAGGCTGGATGATACAAACAGAATTTTGTGTTCAGATAGAAATGAGTCATAAAACGAAATTGTATTCATTATTTGTATTCATTAATTCAAGTAATTGTATTATGCACACAGACTCTGTCTGAGAAGACTAAAGAGTTGGACAAATTGCGCTCAGAGTGGACTAGTCAGACCAGCTGTCTGGCCAGTCGTCATTCTCAGGAATTGCAATCAGAAAGAGAAAAAGCTGCTGAGGTAAGATTACTTATTTGCACTCAAGTATGTTTTAAATGTGGTTCATTAAAGGACATTCAATTATAAATATTGACCTATTAAAAATGAAAGACCCAGCTTGTATTAGCTATCTTTCTTTCTATAATAGACAACTCTTTCTGTGTTTTGCTGTCCTATCTCGGAGTGCCAAAGGTCTGCCAAATATAGATTATTAAATGATTTGTTGGAGAAGCATTTGTTTCATTTTGAGGATTGAATAAATAGGAATGAGTTGGCTTATTCAGCAGTTGTTTGAGATGTTTATTTGACAGGTCTTTTTCTCTTACTTAAGTTACAGAGTAGACTTCAGCAACAGAATGAACATGTCCGACAGGAGCTGGAGAGTGCTCATAAAAAGAGCAGTCAGGAGCTTCACAGCAGACTGAAAGAGCTAGAGGCTGCAAGCAAAGAGCTGACGGAGAGGAAATACAAGAATGAATCTGTCATCAGGGACTTCAAGATTAAACTTGTGGGTGCAGAGGAGGTAGGTATATGAGTAGGCCTGATAAGGAATGACTGGGCCCATAATACTGGAGTTATAACCATGCAGTAACTAATGATTAATATTGGGGGGGGGGGAAACAGTATAGTTGATAGGATGATCTTATTGTCAGACTATCTTGAAATCGACACATGCAGAGGAAAAACATTCATTTTGGGTTGTGTGTCTGGCCATTTATCTATCAATCCATCTATATCTACAGTGCCTATAGAAAATCACAATTTCCCTCTGAAATATTGACGTTATTTGTCATAAAGACTGAAATCCAAATTAATTTAAAAATAAAACCTTTCCAGCTTCATTAACCAACTTTGCTTTACAATAACTCTCAGAAAGAAAGAAAACAATTCTAAAAAATTAATAAAACATTCAAATCTAGTTTAATAGTGTTGGAAAAGTCATCATTGCCCTGACTCAATACTTTGTACAACAACCATTTGCTTTAATTAGAGGCATCAGTCTTTGTGGACATTTTGCCACCAGCTTGGCGCACTTAGATTTGGGAATATTTTTCCATTCTTCCTTGCAAAATTTTTCAAGATCACTCAGATTCTGTGGTGAGTGACAATAGACTGCTCACTTGAAGGCCATTTCCAGATTTACAACTGAATTTAAATTAGTGCTCTGATTTCGCTACTCAAGGACCCTCACCTCCCTATCCTTAAGCCACTGTATTTTTAGTTTAGGATCGTTTTTGTGTTGGAAGATAAATGACCACCCCATCTTGAGCTGTCTAGCAGAGGAACCCAGGTTTTCTCAAGAATTTGAGTGTATTTGCCTGCATCCATTTTCCCTTCAGTCCTTATCGATCGCCCTGTCCCCACCCAAACAAGACTTGATATATGGCACTTTTTCAAGAAAGGCTTCGTTTTTACCATCCTGTACATGGACCAGCTTTGTGTAAACTTGTGATATTGTGGTCACATGCACAGATACAATAGAATAGAATAAAATAGAAGTACTTTATTAATCCCATGAGGGAAATTCTGTTGTTTCAGCATTAAGTAACAACAGAATGCCAATAATGTAAGAGAGAAAAGAAAAGTAATAATAATATATAAAAATATGTACATAAATAAGGCTGTGCAAAAGTGAAGTAGTGAACAATGTGCAGACAAAAAACAGCAGGTATACAGGCTGTAACAGAAGAACAGTGATATTGGATGGAGATGGGATGTGTGTTCACCTGTCACACAGGGGTGAGCCATTGTACGGTCTTATGGCAAATGGAAGAAATTACTTGTTCTTTGTGACAGCAGAGCTGAATAAATATTATTATATTATTAAATATAAATATTGTGTAGGTCCAGTACGTAGTAGCCACATAGCTAAGCAGAACCAGACCCTGGAGCTGATGCCATTAGGGCCTGCAGCCTTGCACTGTTGCAGCCCCTCTAGCTGTCTCCTCACCTGGCTAACAGTTACAGTCATGCGGGAGAATGGGGTCATCTGTGTAGAGGAGGGGGTTGGGGGGTTAGTATCAAGGGTGCTCAGCAGTACTGGGGGTTGGAGCATGGAAGACAGGGGTTGTGATGGTATCTGAGAGTGAAGAGGGCTGTTCCTGTGTGGGACGGCCCAGCAGGGGGTCCTGTACTGAACCTGTTAAAAAATGTTTGGCTTGTTATTGTTTAGGAGACAGCTTATAGTTGGGGTTGGGATAGTGGTACAGAACTTGATGTAGTTTGTGATGCAGTCAGTGATGCTGTTGATGTCATCACCATGAGGCTCACAGAGCAGATTCGAGTCTGTAAAGATCTACCCAGCCAAGAATATTTCTAAGTCCTTTAAAGCTGTCAGTCATCTTGTTTGGACAGATGGTCTGATCTAGACAAGATGGTCACGGTGATGTTGGCTTACCACTTCTTATTGATGCTGTGAAGTGTACTCACAGGGGTATTTAAAGTCTCTGAAATCTTTTTGAGGCCTTCTCCTAACTTATGCTTATCTACGACTTTATCCCAGAGTGCTTTTCACAAAGCGCTTTTCACAAAGCACTTTCCCAACTATGGTGGATTCTTTGCTTTACCATGCACTATTAGTTGTAGGACCCTTCTGCAGTAACCAGGACACTACAGTTGGTGTCAGGTGGGACAATGACCTTTGTATTTTATCTATGGAGTAGGAATGTTTTCCCAGATATTTGTCAAATTGACTTGTGAAAAACCTTGTAAGTAAATTTAGTACTGGTTCTCCAAACCCATCCCTATAACTGTACAAATTGTGGCCTCTAAAAGGACCTTGAACACTTCTGACTGAGTGAAGGAAATAAAGTAATGCATAATATAGAGATATAGAAATATAATATTAAGAAGTATTCTTTTCTTTTCTTTTGCCTGATGGTAATGATATTGTCTGTTTTGACTGTAGGAGTGCCAGCGTTTGAAACAGCAGGTCCTGTCTCTCAGGAGAGACAACAGTGCTCTTGACACTGAGGTCCATGAAAAAGACCGTGTTGTCACCCAGTTACAGAGAAAAGTGGCTGTTCTGGAGCAGGAAATCAAAGACAAGGATCAGCTGATGCATAGCACAAGAGAAGTGCTAGAAGCCACTCAGCAGCAGAAGGTAAAATTTCATTTCATTACACCAAATAAGCCATAATGATGAACAAAATGTGCAGTTACAACAAGCTTAAGCTATGCTTTTAGTATATCCTGATTAAAATAATGACACCCACCTTGTCTAATATATATTTTTGGAGGCACAATTCCTCATTTGGGAAGCGAGGGGTGTCTGCTTTTTTATATTTATTTTATTAATCTGGGTAACATTTTCTTTCATTACCTTGAACACTTTCACTGTAGTTTAGATTGAGTCAATTAGACATGCCATTCTGTTCTCTAAAATACTCACCAGAGCATCCCCTTGTGAATTTATCTGCTGATAAGAATGGTTCTCACCAAAGTCAGAATTTGTTCACAGTAAGATATCTATTTGGAATAACACCAGATTTATTCAGTTAATAGGTTCTCTGTTTATATGTGTTTTATGTGTGTTTTTTAGGAATCAATGGAAGAAAGTGTTGAAAGTAAAGAACTTCAGATTAGAAAACTTGAAGCAACGGTGAAATCATTGTCTGAGGAGCTGATAAAGGTTTGTGTGTCTACTTGTACATAGTTAGCTAAAAGTGATGTCATCTAATGCAACAGTCTTACAATAAATTCTATGTTTTAAGAAGGTGGCTTGGCAAAATAATAGAAACACCAGTGTACCTCATTAGATGGCAGCTGCGTTTAATAGCTACAGTATACGTTTAAATGTTAAATGTATTTGGTTTATTACTCACTTCATTAAATTTTTTTTACCCAGGCTAACGGTATCATTAAGAAGCTGCAGGGTGAGATTCGAGGCTTAGTTGGAAAAATAAAAGTGAAAAACAGTGTGACCGTGTCACAGGAGAAGGTCCTCCAGGACACATCTGACAAACTTCAACATGTTGAAAAGGATCTACAGAGCACTCAGCAGCAGTTAATCACCAAGGATGAGCAGGTATGTCTTCAAATTGCGGAGACTGCACATATTGCAGTTAAGAATCTGCAGACCTTTCTTAATCTCTTAACATTGTAAAGCAGTGCTGCCTCTGTAAACTTTTGATGCCACATATGTACAGCTCTCAGACGTATTGTGTATGATCTTAGATTTTGTTTAATTGTAAATGTAAATTACAGTGAGGACAATGGGAATTTAGATTTTTTTTGTATTGTAATCTTATAGTTAACATGGCTACCGCTCCCAACAAACAGTCCGCTGCTGTATGCTATAGCTACGACCCAGAATCTGACTGCGAACAGCGGGAGGAAACGATTGAAAAGAATAAAAAAATTAAACACAGCCATGGTCTCCTCTGGTCTTCTGGGGCTGGGACAGAATATAGGCATTTGTGTTGGTTTTTACAACCAACAACAGGAAACAGTGAACTTCACCCAGCGGGATGAACGCCCCCTCTCAGTGGTTTTACTCAGAGGAGGACAGCCTATGTAAATCACTCCTGTGGTTATGTAACAACAGGAGCTGAATCGGAACGGCCTGTAGGGGCCCCATTTTACCAGTGGGTGGTAAAATGGGGCTGAGTTGGTAGGCTGAGGGGGAACTAGTTTAAATATGTATAGGCAAGAAAAAAACGTGTCTTTCATAATATGTCCCATTTAAGTGCTCTGGGTCTGCCTATTTTGACAGGCCATTTACTCACATGGACTCAAAAGCTCAGACAATGAATCACCTCTGATGAAATGGGACAGGCACTCAGATAATTATGAATGGCACTAGTTTTGATTCCCATAGAAACAGAAGCACAGAAAATTTCTTTCATATCTATGCACGTGTATATCTCACAATTTCAAGGTAAATTTTACAATGATATTTTGAATACATTCATGTGCACAAGCCACATGGGTGAGGTTCTCTATTTTGAGTTTTTTATTGTTTGTACTGTGTTTGTCTGAGCACAAAAGAGTTTAGTCTTCTTAGTTGAAGAATCAGGTAAAATTTGGCAATATTGAGAAAGAGCAGTTTTTTCTGAACTCATAAAAATAACCCTTTTTAGAGATGCATCGTTTTTACAGGACATCCATGCAACAAAAATATGATATAAAATATCATGAATTGCTGTAGGTCAACAGGGACATATTATGAAAAACATGTTTTTTCTTGCCTATACATATTTAAACTAGTTCTCCCTCAGCCTACCAACTCAGAAAATGAGGACGGCAGATAAGTCCTGCATCTCTACAGCCCATCCACTTGGTAAAATGGGGCTCCTACAGGCCATGCAGATTCAGCTCCTGTAACCACAGGAGTGATTTACATAGGCCATCCTCCTCTGAGTAAAACCACTCCCCTGACGAGTCTGAGAAGGGGTGTTCATCCTGCTAGTTGAAGTTCGCTGTTTCCAGTGGTAAGCTAGTGGTGTGTTGCAATGTCGTCGGTCAGAGCCAGACATGCAAATTGCTCTGTTGTTGGTTGCAAAAACCAACACAAAAGCTTATAGTCTGTCCCAGCCCTAGAAGACCAGAGGAGACCGTGGTTGCATTTTATTTATTTATTTATTTTTTCAACTGTTTCCTCCTGCTGTTTGGGGTCATAGTGTACAGTTGTGGGCTGTTCATCACGAGTGCTAGCCATGTTGGATACCGGTCCTGCACCACTCTGCACCCTCCCCCTCCAGGCGGCCAATCAGCGCTGCTTCATTATCATAGCCTCCCCGGCCACTCAGAACTCTGCATAGATAATGAAGGTAGAGAATGGGAGACTGCAGAAAAAAATTTCAAAAGCTTGTTTTTAGGACAACCAGGACCTGTTTAAAACAGCTTTCAGTTGCCATAATATGTCCCCTTTAAGGTAGCCAACAGGATTTATACATTCAAATGAGCTCTGCCTTAAACATTTACAGCAGTAAAATGAAACTCATCAATGCAGCAAGAATATTAATCCAAAAACATCAAATATCACAGGAAAACGCTGACAGGGACACGTTTTTCTGCACAAATAGTACTTTAAGTTCATTTTGTTGTTGGCATACCTTTACCATAGTAAGCTTTAGCGTGCAAAGTCTTGTCTCAAAGTAGGTCATGCTAGATAGAGCTGTTGGCCCTACTATTTGTGTGGCATTATGGAGAAGATTTCTCTTGGTCATAGTCACATGTTTTGATGTCCCAATGATGATGTGACATACATTTAAAGTAATTAATGTATTTGTTCTTTAAACTGTATACATTAGATGGATGTCAGAATTGTACGTTTCTGCAGTGCCAGAATGAAATTGCATGAAAAATACACCAATCAGGCATAACATTACGACCACTGACAGGTGAAGTGAATTACACTGATTATCTCTTCATCATGGCAACTGTGGGTGGGATATATTAGGCAGCAAGTGAACATTTTGTCCTCAACGTTGATGTGTTAGAAGCAGGAAAATGGGCAAGCGTAATTTTAAACATTTCAATTAATGGTACTGCTTGTAAGTTTAAATCTTAATAAATAGTCTATACTTTGTAAGTTGGGCCAATGACAGACAAGTATATCTACTGTGTGAACACAAGTTTTTCATGGAAGTAAATGGGAAGTTTGTTGAACAGATGCATTGGCTACAGTCTAACCCTATTTGCTAAAGTTGACTACTATACTAATTTTGGCTGATATTAACCCTTAGGCGTTAAAATTTATTTGGTTAATTAATTTTTGCAGCATACATGTGCTCTGTAAAACACTCTTCCCAGGTCTTCCATAGAGTCAATGAAATTGCTTCATTTTTAACCATATTTCCCATAGGCACACCGACACACTAACACAGCAGGCTGCTACACACAAGCCATAGACTTTCTCTGACTTAGAAACACGCAAAAAGTCTACTGCTATTCTGTCTGTTGATGGCTTATTAAGTTAATTAATACAAACTAAATGATTTGATATGAACTTGCTGACTATCATTTGTATTTTACAGGTTTCAAAACTGAAAGAGCAGTTGGAGACAACATTGCAGAAGCTAAACGAAAGCAGAGAAGTGTTAAAAACAAATGAGAATGGTGAGGTCATTTATCTCACTCACTTCAATGTTGCATCTTCTCCTTTTCTCTAATTGAAAGGAGATCTATGAATAATGCCAATTCTGTTTATATATTTGAAAGTGCTAATAAACAATATAGTAAACACAGCAGCACTTTGATCATGTCAATACTTCAAAATCATCAACTCATCACTTTCCGCGTGTAAGTTTCTGATGCGTGCTGATATGTGGAATTGGAATTGTACTTTTCCAATAATGCAGAAAAAATGCTTTGATGGTAGAATGTAGTATAAAATAATATTTTCATCCATGGCAAATATTCGCTACATAGGGCAAATTATTGGTTATCTGTACTTTTTTCTCTGTGGAAATCGGATTAATACAATTTTGAGCATTGCATTATAAATTTTAGTTTTCAACATTTTTAAAATTGTAACTCATCCAAAATTTGGCTACTTTGCCATTTGCTGTGTGTCTGTGTCTGTGTGTCTGTGTGTGTGCACCACTCACATTTTTTATATTTTTCCTTTACCACAGTCATAAATTGGCTTAACAAACAGCTAAATGAAAGGCAGCTGTCCAGAAAGCCATCTGAAACATCCGAGAATCCTTCAGTGTTATCCACAGCAACAGGACTGAGGGTAGGAGATATTGCCTCATTATATTTATTCTTCTCATTTACACAATATGATCATCATTGACAGTGTTATTCTTTTTATCGAATATAAAGTGATCTATCTTATACTGAACAATTTGAAACCTTCCAATTTTATCACTGACACTAAAGATGTAAGTGTATTTTTTTCCAGGCACACTTTTATCCTCAGACAGGCAAACCTGCTGTATCTCCTGTCATAGCTGCTGATGTTGCCCCTACTGAACAGCGAACATTGCAGCCAACCAACAGACAGATGTGAGTTTGGATACTTGCTTTTCTCCCACTGTTCTTTTTTTTTCCTTTTCTTTCTTTTTACAGTGTATGTTAGTGCATACAAGGTGCAATCAAAACACGCCTGGGCCTGTAAAGAGCAAAAATCATCCCTAATTGAATTTGGCCACCATCCCCTTTAAAGTAGTCACTTTACAGCTATACAATACTCCTGCGATGCTTTGATTGCTCCCTATACTGCTAAGTGACCTCCTAAAGCACCATCTGCAATGTGTGCTGGATGTCCTCCGGACCTCCCCCACTGTCAATCAAAACAGCAGCCCTGAAGTTGCTGTACAAGGGTTGGAGGGGTGCAACAGCTACCTTGGTGCAGCCCAAAAATAACACGTTTTCAAAAAGTGTGTCCCTCTAATCTGACATACCAACTTCTATCTTTGACACTGCAGCTTTTCCACAGCTCAGAGTATTTTTTTGATCTTTGGACCCTAACTGGTAATGATACTCCTGATGTTCCAGCTTGACACAAATTTTGATGTTGGCTCTTTGCTAAGGTATGCAGCCCATTCTTATGATGCAAAAATGTGCATCTGCATGTGTAGAAAGCCTTTATTGTCAGTACAGTAAGTACAGCGAAATTTTGAAAAGCCTCTTCTAAGGTGCGTGCAATAAGTCTAAAAAATGTTTGCATGGCTAATGTAATGGCAATATGGAAGAAATAATGCATGCCATATAATAATGTAAGAAATAAAATGTTCTTGACTTGTTTACGTCAACAAACGTTGCATTGCACAATGCCTTGTGAAATTGCACAGTGGAAAGATGCGTGTGCGGGAGATCAGTGCTTGTGTCGAGAGGGTATGGTGATGGGTAGGGGGCAGATCAGTCTGGATGTGGGTGGGGGGGATTGGTAGGGCAATTTCAGTGCATGTGTGGTGTGGTGATGGGTGATGGTGGAGGTTGGAAGCGGGGGAGGGTGACCAGTCAGTGAGACTGTAAGTTCAGCATAGTGATTGCTTTAGGGAAGAAGCTGTCTCTGAACCAGTTAGTGCTGTTTCAGATGGACCTATTGCGCCTTCCAGAGGGCAAACAAAGGAAAGCCAAGGTGAGAACTGTCTTTTGTGATTCACTGAGCTCTGCTGAGGCAGTGAGAGGTATAGATGGCCTTCAGGGACCGGAGAGGGTACCCGATGATTTGCTGTGCAGTGTTGATCACTTTCTGGTGCCTCTTCCTATCTGCATCAGTGCAGTGGGAGTACCACAATGTGATGCGGTAGGTCAGAATGCTCTTGATGGAGGAATGTTAGAAGGTCATCAGCAACTTCTCTCTTATGTTCTTTCTCTTGAGCACCCTCAGGAAGTGGTAGACGCTGCAGCGCCTTCTTATAGCGAGGCTTCTGGCAATGGTGTTTGCAGTCCAGGAGAGGTTGGCAGAGATCATGGTGCCCTGGTATCAGAATATATGGACCATGCAGTCACCACTGATATGGAGGGGACCAGGTCTGCTCAATTGTGGGTGTATAGGGAGTGTAGTAAGGGGCTGGAGGAGTGAGGTCTGAGTTTCACTGTCTGGGGTCTGTTTGTGAGAAAGTCACTAATCCAGTATACTACTTCCTATAAGTAAAACAGAAAAGATGCATGTTTTCTTTTCACTGCACTATTCAAGTTCAAATGTTTTTCCTGTCTTCAGTGGAAACTGTGCAGGTCTGGATTCTAAGTACTTTGAGAGGAGAGACAATGGTATCCCAATCTACAGTCTGTCATCTAATCTTCTGCAGAGAGGTAACACTGTGTGTAAGTGTGTGTATGTGGGGAAAAAAAGACACAGGGTACAAGACTGTGTTAATTTTTGGAAACAACCTGGGGTCTTGGTTTTTTTTTTTATACGTTTGTTTTAACATTTCTTTGATTTTTAATCCAGACATTTAAATCAAGAGACTGTGTGTGTGTATTGGCACAATGAATTTTATAATTCTGTAATAATGAAATTAAGGGTAATGTGAACAGTGCTTAAATTAAGTAGAGTCTGACCCCCGTTGTCAAAATGAGAGCATAGTACAATGCACTTCATCCCCACTTACAAAATTTTCAAATCTACCAAACTACAAATCAAGACTGGAGAGGTTTAGATTTGGGAAATAGGAAATAGTTGTTTACTCATACATATCTAACCAAAAAAGACTAAAATAAATAATAAATAAAATAAAATAGAAATGACAACAATGTAGATGTTAGCCTTGTTCCATCTTTAATGTTATCTAATAACAAATAAAAATGAGGAGAAAAGATAAAGATAAAAAAAACTACATCCAGATTACATAACTCTGCATAGTCTTTCATGTTCATGTGTTCATCCTATTCAAAATTATGCCTCTAGGTAAAATTTGTTTTAATGTTTGGTGTTGTATCTTACTGGAAGAGCAAAGAAACTGTGAGATCTAAGTGCTGAAAACTACCGTTCAAGAGAGGGATAGAAAACAAAATGGAAGAGATTGCACATTGCAAAGATCAGGACAAGTCTCTGAGAATGATGAGAGGATGAGGAGAAAACTTAATAGCGCGGCTTCTGGCAGGTATTGGTGACAGCCATCTCCTGTATTCTGCACATGTCTGGCCTGTAGGGTAGGTACAGTGGCTGAAAGAACATCCAAACTTGTCAAAATTTGCCAAAAGATGCACCTAGTTACGTAGTATATGTTTGTCCCAAAGCATATTCAACTCACCTCCAAGGAACACCATATTAACTGTTAAACATGGTGATAGGATCATCATGTGGGCTGCTTCCCTTAGGTTTGGTAGTAAAGTCAGAAAGATATGGTAGAGCTTTACATATCAAGATATTTTGACACAAAACCTGCTGGCCTCCTTCAGAGAGCTGATAATAAAGAGGAATTTGACATTCCGACATAACATGACCTAAAGCACACACTGAAGTGGACCAAGGAAAAGGAAAGTCAGTGTTGGAGTGACCCATGGTCGAGTCCTCAGTCCCCATTAAAAACATCTGGAATGACTGAAGGAGGTCTTTACACAGGAGATCTGAAGAATATGATAAAAATTTACAAGTGCACAGTTAGAGACTCATTCACAAAGACTTACTGTTGGTATAAATGAGTTGGATAGGGTGTGCAGAATCACAAAGTTGTAGTTTTTATTTAGCTGTTAAGTTTACTTAATAGCTTTTTACGCTTTCATAAAGTTGTGTTGACTTTTTATATCCATTGAAGAAGCAGTACATGGAACTGGCTACTTATAACATCACAAGTCTGATCATTTGTTACCTTGGAGTCCATCACTGGCCTAGTGCATAGAGACAGTAGTTCATCAGTGCACTATTCTGAATCTAGTGCTAAATGTGTAGAACACAGAGAACTGAGAAGAAGAGAAGAAGCGTTTGACCCAAAGGCACAGAGTAACCATAGGTTTGTGCTTATCTACATTTTATCCATCACTCTGCTCTGCTCTTAAATGTACCTAATGGCAAACTGATAATACATTCAGCTGTCAAGTTCATGTCAAAAGTTGTTCCTCCCCTAAACTACAACCACAGTTGTATTTCCTATGTAGAGTTAAGGTCTTTTCAGTTAAGCAGAGAATTATTAGCATTACAGAGAATCATTAAGGTATGGCATTACTACTGTAATGGTACCTTTACATTACCATTGAAATCACAAGCTTCTATAAAAATATGGATTGGATATGGAAGCTCATTCAGACAGGCACAGAAAATAGGGCCTGATCCAACTGACATGTCACACCCATAGGACTAGCTTTTAACTTCTGGTAAAAGAAGAGTTAAAGAGCTCAGTCAAGAACTGCTCTGAACTGAATATATATTCCTACCTTTGTCCATCATTCAATGCATTGTGTTCCATGAAGGTTGTGCAAAAGAGGCAATATGTCATGTGCGAATGCATCCAAATGTTCAAGATTATTAAATTCAGTCTGATAGAAACTAACAGTTTTCTGCACTGTAGTAACACAGTGCATGTAAAAAAATGTCATTCACCTATTAAGCATCATGATCATTTCCAAGCAACAGATCCATTGAGCTGAATAAGTTTTGTGTCATTAGAGGTGTTTGTGGAACTAAAACTGGTTAGTCCATTATTAAAATAATTTTTTTGTTTTTTCCCCAGAGTTTCCTCAGCAAACAAAATCCGCTATACCTTCGGCTTACTTCTCTGCATGAAGCAGAAAAGAAGATTTAAAGACCAGTAAATAGAATGGCTTCTGTTCCAGCTCCAGGTGGAAGTAAAACCTGAAAGTTAAAACCTCACCATCGTCAAGTTTTCAGTTCCTATACACAATTATTAATGATTCCTGTGTTAAATAAATATGTTTTTAAATAGCAATTATTAATTTTGTGGTAATTGTCTACATTTCTACCTTCTCTTTAAAAACAAGTCACAAGTCATCACAAGTCTGATCATTTTATGGAATCCAAAGATCACAGTGGGTGTATCATCCTTAAAGTAAAATGATTCTCTTGTTCCTAATACAGGATATTAAATTTTCTATTATTAAGAGTTTATATTGTGTTATTGTTTTTGCTAGTATTAACATAATAAGTGTTATGTTTAATCAACAGTTTTCTGATGTCAGTTGCTGTTCACAGTAATTTCAGTATATTAAAACAGTCATGAAAGGCTAACTGCAGTTTAATAGGAAAAAACCCATAGGAAGGAAAAGTAATTATTATTTTCTGTTACATTTCAGGTAAATAAGATCAAAATGCTGATTAAGCCCAGCAGCATCAGATAAATCTCTGTATTTCACAATATACAATTTTCAAATATTCTGTCAGATGTGACTTTCCTGTGATTGAACACTGGTAGTTTGAAGGAAAGAGCAGTTACAACTACAGCACAGACTACAGCAACCAGGTGCATGGAGTAGAATCATAAAGACATTAACAGTATTTGTATAGTAAGTCTCATTGCCAGCTTTTTTGCCTGTATCAAGTTACTGATTGTTAATTACTCCTGTGGTACACTCCTGATACCTGGTGAATTGAAAAGTTTTGCATTACAAGTCCTAATACCATGATGGTTTATTTTGTTCTGTAATACATTTGATTGCAGCATTATGCTAGAGACTGTTCTAAATAGTAACGGTCATGTTGACCTTAAATTGAAATTGTGTGTACATCTCAAGACTGGCCCATTTTTGGTTTGGAGTGAGGCTCAGGAAGAGGCCAGGGGCAAATGGGGTGGAGAGCTGGATCGATATTGGTCAGAAATCCATGGCAGCGGCGGAAGGGGCGGTGGGAATTGAAGGGGTGCTTGTGTTGCAGTTTCTCTTGGCCAGGTGGGGGACCTTGATCATGAGAATGAGGAGGGGGACCTTGACCGTGAGAATGAGGAGGGGGACCTTGACCGTGAGAATGAGGAGGGTGACCTTGACCGTGAGAATGAGGAGGGTGACCTTGACTGTGAGAATGGGATGGGGACCCATGACTGTGAGAATGGTGAGGAGGCCTGTGACCGTGAGAATGGGGAGGTGGCCCTTGACCAGCATGGGAAGAGGAGTCAGGAGGATGAGGACGGCCAGCAGGATGTAGGGGTCTACATACAGGCTCTTGCTCACCAGGGCCAAGGGCAGTAGTGTTCTGTTAAGAGCAGAGCCAAAAGAGAGTTAGTTGAAGTGTGTCTGCATAGTATAGTTTTAAATAGTAACTGCTTTTTTCCAAGTTATGGATACATAATTAATAATGGAGAATTTAAAAAGACTCCAATTTGAGTATGAAGTACATAAATTCAAGTCAATGCAATTTTATTTGGTTAGCACAAAATCACCACAGAAGTTATCTCAGAGCATGTTACATACAGCAGCAGGTCAAAACTGAAATCTTTATATTAAGATTAGGTGAACATACTGTAGCTTTAGAATATGGACTCACCACTGGGGGATAGAATTCACACTCAACAGACCCTAGTCCATTTTCAGTGGTATAAGATGAACGGCAAACAGCATGATGCTTTAAACAGAGAAAGGGTAGAACCAACTATGAATGAGTGAAATATTTAATGTCATACTCAGAGTTATATTGCTATCATCCTTGAACACAGTGCCACGACTGTTAGACTGTACAGATACTCACTGCCTCATGAAAACCCAGATATTTTAGTTGCTCAGGTGTTAATGAAACATGTTACAGAAGGGCAGTAGAATATAATGGTAGGTGGAAAAAAAACATGAAAAGGAATGTTTATTGTTGGCCTAAAGTCAAACCTCTTTTCTGTAGATTTCAGACATGATGCACATAGGACTACTGAGCAAAATGTCACAGCAACATCTCTTCAAACAATTTGAAAAACAAGTCAAATAATTTTCTGACCTTGCCTGAGCCTGAGCATGCACCGATATCGAGATATCATAAACAAAGGTAAGTGACCTAATAAAGTGGCTAGACATCAGTGGGCATCTAAAGTAGGGATTTCTGACAGCAGTTGGATGCATACATGGAAATTTTTATTCACATTTGCATTCAGCTGGTTACACCAATTTCTCCAAATTCATTTGTACAACTTACAGACCACGGACACCCTAAGCCACATACACAAGACAGCAATACTAAATTTGGATGCTACAGTGTGACATGACAGGGCAGAGAGCATCACTTTGCATCATGTTTTTTTTTTTAAATTAAATTAATCTGGACATCCCCATCTCTACAATTACTTGTATTATTAGATCTCCACACTTCTTGTGTTTTAAGATGTGTTTTAGCAGAAAGTAAAACTCAACTTATAATACTACTTATTGTTTTTAAATTCAGCACATGTCAAAGTGTGAGTGAATTTTTCTGAAGCTTCTTTATGAAGGAATTATACTTACAGCTCTGTCAGGGCAAAGGGGTTTGCATGCCTCAGGAATTATTCTGGATCCCCTTGGGCAACGGGTCTCCACAAGGACAAATTCAGCAAAGTAGCCCATACCTGCTGTCATCATGTACTGAGAGAGAAGAAAGATTAAATAAATCAGGAAAAGGAAGGGAAGGTGCTGACCAAAGTCTTTCCTTTAATAGGTCAAAGCTTAAGACCACTGGAGGACAACGGGTCAAAAGAAAACACCTTTTTTGTTGTATTATTCAGATTCTGTTGATACAAAGATCCCCACAGAACAGGACCATAACTTTGGCCAGCCCTGGGTTAAAGAGATCAGATGCAGATTTGCCCCTGCATGATATTATTTTAAATAGTGTAGACTCTTACATTATTGATCCATATGTATTAAAAATATATAATTTGCCTGCTCCACTACTCGACCCTTATGCCTGTTATAATTACACACAAAAAATAATTGACTTTAATGCTTGATTTATGTGGGTATGTGTATGTCTTTGTGGGAGTGTGTAAACTTGTATGTGTGACATTCTCTGTACCCCAGATTTTATCCGTCCCACTTCCTGCAAGATGTAGTAGTGCTGGTTGGTGGTGTTCTCATTGAATTTTTTCACAGCATCATTAACAGATTTGAGACCTTCAGGGTTGTTTAGTGGGATCAACGTGGGACAGTCAGGGCATTTCTTCACCATCTCCACGTCAGTAATTACTAGACACGCACAAACACACACACACACAGTTATTGTTAGGAGTGAGCCTGCTTTGTGAATTTTGGTAGGTTTTCAAATTCCTTTGACCAGATGTATGCTGCTACAATCATTAAAACATCTAACTAAACATCCAAGTATATCACCATATTTTTGACAATGTCTGAAAAACATGAAATGTTGCTCCATTAAATTCAGTTCACCGGGAACTGTAAGTATAGATTGCAGATCTTCTGTCTCATCTCTGTTATATAAGGAAACTTAGGATGTTAGAACCTATTGTATCTTAACAATTTAACACAAATAGGCTGAACAATAAGTTTCAGTTTTGGCCTTACAACGGACATATTTTGGGCACTCCTGAAATAGAGTGTGATACATAACAGAAGAAAAGCTTACCTTGTTGTGTATCACAGTCATATTTGATGACTTTGGCAGTGCTATTTTTTACAGTCATTATCACAGTGCAGTTGGCCATCACTGCCTACACAAGAACAGAAATAGAGATGACACTTTTATGTTATTACTAAAAAACAATATATTTCTTTTTACAGGAAAGAAAGATATGAGAATCAGTACATCCATCTTCTGGATGAATGTGACAGGGCTGGATTGGATATGGACTGGATTAAACAGCCATTTGTTTCACATTTACCCTGTCATGCTCTTTACGGATCTCACAGTCTTCAAAGTGTTTGGGGCTGACAGTGTGGCACTTTGTCTCCAGAAGATGCAACTGCAGCTGAATGTTACAGCCTTCATCAACCTGGAAACAACAGGAGAGGAAAAGCATAAATAAAAATTACTGAGTTAATATCATATGTACAGTATAACAATGTCTTTTTATTATTCAAATCCTTTTTATTAAAATTTTGATTCTTATCAAAATCCAATCATTTTCTTCCTGTAAAACAAAAAAATATGACCTGTGCTTACATAGGCTTAAACCAACCAACTTCATTAATATCACGGCATCCACTGATCAATCAATCTTCAACTTTTAATGGCACTGAGCAAAGATTCACTACCTACCAATCCCCCCTGCTGTTAGAAGTAACAGGGGTGTAAAGGATACAATGAGGATATCATCCAACTCTGAATCACTGTATCTTTTAATGTTTGTCATGACTTGCTTTACTTTTAGAGTTTCAGAGTTAGTAAAGCAATTTAGAGATTAGAAAATACTTTAAAAAAAACACCGGCTTCATTGGTAATGACAGATGTACTGGATGCTTTCATTCAATAAAGAGACAAAAACACAAAAGACCAGATTTTAAAAAAACCCCAAACTAACTAAAAAAGTGGAGAGGAATGTACTGCAGGTTTGAAAAAAACCCCCATATCTGTAAACTTTGTTGAATCATATTTAATAATCAAAAAGTCATATAAATAAAACAGATATATGTCAGATAAATGTACAGCAATGAAAAGAAAATATTTCCCGTTGAGGAAAAGGAGACATCTCCCTATGTGTAAATTCTTAAAGTACCAGAACCTAAAAACTGGACCTATAAATAGAGCAAATATTTGCAGTTACTGTACATTTCTGGTTCCCATACCTTTTCCACTTTGTTGCCTTGGATCTCATTGAGTCTGAACTTGTAGCCGTGGTCATGGTGGTCATCGATGTGATACATTGCAAGACGTGCTGCCGCAGCACCACTGTCTTGACTGCATGTTAATGGCTCCAAAGCTGGAGCAGCCCCGCCGAGCTGCAGGGCCGTACACAGCAGCAACAGGGTGGGTAATGCCTTCATAGTGCAGAGAAGAGAAACAGAGCAATCAATGCTGTCAGGAACATTATATAGACATGTACAGACTTGATAAGCAGGATAAATCAAGTACGATAACAGAAGAGGTACAACATGAAGACAGAACCACAGAGCTGGCCAAGTTAAACAACAAACAGAGACTTTAACCAGAGCAGTGCAGCTTATTTTTAAATGTCCACAAAAATACACCAGTTTCATCATAGTTTTTAAACTTTGACCATGTGGCACTGTGCAAACATGTCTACTGAAGCAAATTCATTGTGAAGAATTGTCATTTGCAATTGCATTGCATGCGTTGCACTCAATTTTGACTGTGCTAGGGCATGATTTGAAATGTATATTGTTAAATCGCAAAATCAACTTTCTTGATGGTATTGTTTTGACTGTCATTTGTAATATGCAAAACCTTTCAATTTCAATTCAATTCAGTTCAGTTTATTTATATAGTGCCAAATCTTACGATCTTACGATCTAGACCACACTCATTACTATTAATTACACCCAACAGTTCCACCATGAGCAAGCACTTGGCAAGGAAAAACTTCCACCAACAGGCAAAAACCTTGGGCAGATCCTGGTTCTGTCATGGTTTTGAGTTCCGTTCCTTGTTTTGTTGCATATTTCCTGTTTTATTTTGAAAAGTTTTTCCCTTGTGTGTCTCTGTGTACTTGTTTCCTTTCTGTGATTAGTTCATTGGTTTCACCTGTGTCTTGTTTGCCTGCACTCCAAGGTCTATTTAAGTGTGACTTCCTTTGTTCTTTGTTGGTCTGTTGTTTGATTGAGTTGTGTTTTTTCCTTGTGTTCCTAGTATTTTTGGATTTCTTGTTTTTTTTCCACAAAATTAATGACATGTAGAAAATGGTTTACAGATGTGAAAATGGGTCTGAGGAGAGAGAGCGGGAGAAGAGGAGAAATGTTATATAGGTATACCACACGAGTGGAGTTGTATTTTCAGTGATGGGTGATGTATGCGTTGTACTGCAGTCAGTGAAGAAAGTAGAAAGAGAAGAAACCAGTTCCTCCTTTGTTTAGTTTACCAAATCAGCAGCTCATGTTAGTGGTAAAATTAGCTGGCAGACTTTGTGTTGTGGTGGATCTGAAGTTCAGAGCTGAAGGAACCTCTTGGATGAGATTCTACAATTCTGCAGTTCTAGAGAGATGGAAAACTTCCTGAAGGAACTTTTTACAAGTCCAGTTTATTGTGATTTACACATTCAAATAAACTTTTTTATTAGCAAACAAGGTATCTTAGACAGGCACTGGGGTTGGGCGGGTTGGAGTAGGGTGTCTACCTCATGCAAGTACATTGAGGGCAGAGAACTGAAGAGGAGGAGGGTTCAGGGAACAATAGCCTGGCTCCAGATTGTTGGTCTAGAAAAAGAACATCAGGATGAGAACAGAAAGAAACAAAGGGGCTGATGGCTTTTATTGGCCTGGTATGAATACCCACATGTGAAAACCTGGAGGATTATGGAAAGGAGGGATTCTTGATGACTTTTCCCCTTTCCTCCCAATACAAAGAACATATAGTCTGAGTCAGCACCTTAAATGGGACCAGCAATTCCAACTATCACTGGCCAAGTTTGGATAACTATATTTAAAGTGCTCAAGTGCTCATTCTCCTTCATTTCTGTCTTTGTAGGCAGGTAATTTTCTCTTTTCTGTGGGAATTGCTCAGTCATGGTTGTAAAGTTTTGAACTTGCAGGTTAAAGACATTTCACATGGAACCCTCTCAAAAGGGGAAACTACACAGCTTTAACAGATAATCAAAATGGATGGAATATGGGAAAATCCTAAGATTTAAAAATATATATGAAAATATGATGATTCCCCTTAGCCCTACTGCTTTCGCTCACTTACAGTAGTGCAGATTAAAAAGGTTCTTTAAAGACTGCATTGTTTGCACTATAGTACTATACTGTGTGGTACCACAGTGGAAGCATGGAACAGAAGGGGTTGGACCCAAATGCAGACACCTGACTTAGGGCTGGCTTAAGGCAGGCAGAAACAGTGCCTAAAGATCAAAATGTAAATCCAAAAACCATAAGAAAGCTTTAAACACTGGGAAATTAACTTTGAAATAAAGCCACATGTAAGTTGAAGGAACAAAGGGAATGACAAACAATATATAGTCATATACACACATTAGAGAGGAAGGGTAACAAGACGCATGTGAAATGATGATTTATCTAACACAGGTGGCAAGTACACAAAGATACATGAGGAAAACCATGAAATTACCATAAATAGAACTCAAACTCAAATCATAATAAAACAATATTTTGTATGTTTGCTAATACTTTACTACACATTTACTAGAAAATTACTACAAATCACTACAAATTCATTTAAAATTAGGTTTGAAAAAAAAGAAGGGTTTAGACTAATGTTCAAACAGCAACAGTGGTGTTTTTGAATTTGGTTAAAAATGTACAAAGGTTGACCCCACCTGTAATGTAAACAAACAGATCTTCAAAGTGCAATACAAAATGTCTGCAGCAGAAGACGGAAAAAATAGGACCTGTGTCTCAGTAATAGTTACCTCTAGCTAATTTATATCTTGAATGCATCTATTTTTGACCCTTCACTGTCATTACCTCTTCGGTCTTGCTTGGCTGTTGTGACTGTCTACCTTGCTCTGGTCATAGACCCACAACCTTTGCTTTTACTAGGGGCAAGTCCTTCCTGTTTTTTTTTTTTGTTTGTTTGTTTTTAAATATCCACATGTAATGTATAGACATCAGTGGAAATCAAACATCAGTTTGTAATTTAATATAATTCATTAATTTAATCTTATAAATCATGATTCATGATCATGATTAAGAAATCCTAGTATAGGATCATTTTCATCATAAGTACTGTCATGGTAAAGTTAGAAAAAAATGGTCTTGATGTTTTTCAATAAGCCATTTTTAACATCACACTTAAAGGTATAACATGATAGAATTAATTAATTACCTTTGGCAGCTCTGTTTGTTGATCAAACTATTTACATTCATATTAACTAGGCAGATTTCATGTTTTTGTATTTCATGAGGTTTCATATGATAAAAACTACATAAGTTTTAAATTTAAGTTTTTAATGGCTTGTCAGTACATGTGAACAGGCCAGACTCAGCTAAATAAGTTGCTGAATGTTGTGCAAGGTGTGGTGTTGGGCAAGTGACTGAAAAGCACAAGTCCATTTTTAGTGACCCATTAAACAACCAAAATAGGAGGATCTTTTGGGACATGAACTTTAACCATCCCCTTGGAACTTTGATTTTTTTGCATAATCAAGGTCCATGTTGTTTAACATTTGATTTTGTGTGGGCACAGTTAGTCATTAACTAACACTTTGATTCTCACTCTGAATACTGTGTGCTGCACTATTTGCAAGGCTGTTGCTTTCACTGAACTGCTGAATACATTTTTAGTTTTACCTGGCTTATGATGAATCCTCCTTGCTCACTAATTTTAGTCACAGAGTTTCACAATGTTCTGTGCCATTTACCTCATATATGCTCCCACTAGGCATTATTAGAAATCACTCCATAAACTTCCATTGTTTCACAGATGATACACAATTGTATCCATCAATTGTATCCATCAATCACACTGGATGACACCAATTAGTTGGCTAAACTTCAAGGCTGCCAAGGACCCGGATAACCTGCAGTTTCCTGATGCTAAACTCAAACAAAACTCAAGTTATTGGCCTTGGCCCCAAACACCTTCATAACACATTATTCAAGGACATACATACTTTAGAAAGCATTACACTGCCTTCCTGCACTACTGTCAGGAACCTCTGTGTTCATTTTGATCAGGATATGCCCTTTAACTCCCACATAATACAAATCTCTATTATTTTTTTTACTTAAATAACACAGCAAAAATCAGGAACATCTTGTCTCAAAAGAATCCGGAAAAAACCCTTCTATGTATATGTTTCATCTACACTGGATTACAGTAACTCCTTGTTATCAGGCTGTCCCAAAAGGTCACAGAAACTCTCCATCTGATCCAGAATGCTGCAGCTTGGGTACTGACAAAAAAGTGATCATATCTCTCCTACATTAGCTTGTCATCACAGGCTTCCTGTGAAATCCATAATAGAGTTAAAAAAACTTTTCCCCTAATGGCCTTCTTAAAGATCACCTAAACCAACAACTTGTCTGTGACCCAAACCCAACTAAACTACTTAAAGAACTTATACCATTAATTGGCAATTCTATACTACACATTATCAGCCTGTCCTTTAAAGCAGATGTAATTAAACCTCTTTCAGCCTAGTCTTGATCAAGGGGTTTTCCAGAATTGGCACCTAGATTGCCAAACAGTGGCATTCAAACAAATGACCCTTTTTAAGGGTCACTTTTTAAGATTTTTAATGCATAAACTGAAGACACTGGTAGGTTTACATTCCACCGTAGTTATATTTAATATGATTATATTTGACAAACTTGACTGGTATTGTGGTTTAGTTGAAAAGGGTTAGCTAATAACTTTCTTGCTCACATGGATCAATTGCTAGCATCATTTGTTAGCAAATGTAGAAAAGTGTGTTGTCTTGAGTGGATAACATAATTTAATTCATCAATCAATATTCAGTGTCTAGCCTTAGGACACTCTGGCATACATTGAAAGGAGAAAAGGATCAAATCAATCTGCCAGTCTTCTAACATGTGGATGACCTGCTCTGCCTCTAAAAATGTGCCATATAACATGCAAGCAAAAGTACAAATATCATATATTGCTCTTGTGTCCCGTGAACTCACTAGCATGCTAGCATTCCACAATGTGGAAGATAAAATGAGATTAAGATAAGAAGTGACGTGATGTGAAGTGAAGTGAAGTGATAAGATCTTTCTTTTCAGCATTATAGTGGTGTCAATTCTTAGACCATTGTACCCAGTTAAAGTTACACCAAGTGTTTTTTGCCACTTGGGGTCAAGCTGAAAATGCACATTATATCATCATATATAATCACCTTCAATACCTGACCACACTGAAAAACGCTACAACAGCCAGCAGACATTATCATATTATCATTGCAATAGATTTGTTTCTATCAACCTTCTGGATGTAAATCCAATCAACTCTTTGTTTAAGCTTTGTTTTGATCTTCAACAACCCCTGAGTAAAATATATGGCTCTTTAGATGCTAAATGCACAGTTAAGATCCAGCACTTACAGGCTGACATTGGAGGGTCTGTTGTGATGGGGAACATTGACGGTCATTTAAAATCTTCCATTGTTGTGAAAATCTCCCTAAACCAGTCTGTTTCTATAGAGATGAGATATTAGATTCTCAACAGACTACAGACAGCGATACAGATAAGAACCAATGTGCCATCCTGTTTGAACATTATTCTTATGATGAGGTATTTTTCCCACCCTCGGTTGTCTTCTGACACATGTACATTTATATTTAATTATTTAAAAACGTAATAAACAGAACAACAACACAAAAACTTTTATTCATTTAATCCAGATTAAATTTTCTCATTCATATTGTCACATTGCATGAGGTTGAAAGTAAAGACACAAAATGTGAGATGGAGCCTGATGTCTTCTGTGTGCTCCTGTAGAATCTGCTTGGTGTTTTTTATCTTGGATTACGGTACAAAGGACTGCAAAATCATATCCTCTGAATTTCTGACAGTTAACGTGGGCCTGCAAAATATGCTTGCTATCATGGTGCAAGATTAGGGTGTTAGCCAGCTGCCTTTGAGCTTAACTACAGTTTTCTGATATCATGATGTTGGAAACCTTTAAACTGGGATTGATCATGTAACCAAGTAATTTACCAATGTTGCACTAATGCACTGCAGTGCACATGTTGGAGAGAATTAGACTGGATATTTAACCTTCTTATGATTTGGTTGGATTAGAGGAAAAATAAGGATTCAAAAACACTCTTTCTTTGTTGAAGAAGATGATCTGGAAAAGGTTTTATTTTCTTTGAACACTTTAAATAATGGAAAAAATAATTTATATAAAAAGAAATATGCTGACACAACACTTTTCACATGTATGTAAGTGTATATGCACACACACACGTGTATGCAATATGTCATCAGTTCCATTCCACATAATGTATGGGGGGGGGGGGTTCAGAATATATATAGACAGACATTAAGAATATGTAGGCTCAGTGGTGTGACTATGATTTATGATAGTTTGTTCATCCTGAGACAATACAATAAGGTCAAGTTATGTGGTAAATGGATGTGATAAGTGCATCCAGATACATTCCCTGATGGCAGAAAGGAAACTAATTTATGTTCATTCACACAGTGATGGGAAAGCCACCAGAAGCAATTTGGAGTTTAGTATTAAGTGATTAGTATACAGAGCCCAGGATCAATCAGCCAATCTTCTTATTAGTGAACGACTGAGCCACAGCTGTCCCTACTATACCAGTATGGTAATTCAAACAATTTCACAATTTCACTTACATTTCAATATCTTGATGTTAAATTCAATCTGTGATGTCATTTTACATCAATTACCATGCTGAAGATTACTTTTGCATCATAATTTCATCATAACATCATAATTTTCCACTGTGTGTTAACAGTTTCATATATTTACAATAAACACTCTGCTGTTGATATGTTGATGCAGTGTGTGATATGTCTACAGGTAATGAGTCTGCCTTTTTCATGTCAATCTTTTCATATCTGGGCTGAAAAACCAAGAGGTAACCAAGCTATGTGATGATACCAGTTATGCATAATAACCAGTGTTAGGCTCAGTCAAGCCACCAAAACCCAAAGAGGAGCCAGCATAAATTGAACACACTTCATGACACTGACCATTAAGTTTCACTGTTGGTGCCTGGAATTGACTAGAATGACCAGAGACAGATGACCAGAATTGTTTCTCTCTGTGATTAATATATATCTACACTTTTAAACTATTAATTACAAAATTTTGCTGTCCTGTACTCCCTGCACTTCTTTCAGATGTTTCAGCCTCTACAATGTGAGATTTAATTAAAATACATCCAGAAAATACATTTACAAAACACATAATGATTCTGACAAGCTTATGACAGCTGTGATGTCCTCCTTATACTTACAAAGCAAAAAACAGCTTTGTCTGAGTTCTTGAGAGGATGATAACTCTTTACAGCAATGACAGTGAATGGTTTCTGGTATGAGAGTTGTTTTGATAAATGCTGACCCAGATGTTTATGTACAGGACAGGTCAGTTATGTGCAGCTCAGTATATGCCTGAGTCCAGTTGAAATAGTCTTTTTTAGAGTAGGGCATTTTAATTTACCCAGCACCCTACTTACCACTGATGTGCTGTTGTCATTGTATGTCCTTTGAAAAATGTCCGTGCTATAGATATAATACACCAGATTATGAGCTGCAAACCTTCTCCCATAATCATACATGAGCATTGTAAAAAGTAAATTGTTCCACAGGGATGGGTATTCATGTCAGTTTCTGATACAGTAGATTCCAGCAGAATCACACTGACTTTCTCCCAATAAAATGTGATAGGCTTTGCTGTAAACTGCTGTCAAATATACACAAACTCTTTGTGTTGCAGTGGATTTTCTCCTGTCTTCAGCAGTGGATCTCATAAGCAATTTGAGAGTCCATGAACAGGCCTGTGTGATTAAGAAACATCCCCTCAGCCTCTGATGTGATCACAGGCTCAGCCTCCCCTCCCTCCCCTGCCATTCTCCTCATGGTCCGTATGTCGCCCTCTTGCTGCTGCAGTTGCTGCTGTTTGTTGGGGGCCAGAGAAGGACTCAGGGTCTTGCCTGGTCCCAAGGAGAGGGTGTGGCTAGAGGTGTCAGATGGAGCAGGACAACCAAGGTTAGAGGTGGAGACAGCTGTGGGTGGAGCAGGAGGCAGCACAAGCTTGGCCCTGTTTAGGACATACATCTCATGGCCTTGCTCATCACGGTACTCCTCCAGTTGGGCAAACGTGGTGGGGCCATCTGAATAGTCATTCACATACAGGATACTCTCCTCCTGTGGATTTAAATTTACATTCATCACGACTGGGGAGCAGCAATATAAAATATAATAGAAAAACTGGAATTCACATAATTCACATTATGTATTATATATTATTCTGTTATAAAATGCAGCATGGCAATGGATGCAGTGAATGCTAGCTTTAACTGTGAATTATGTTGTGCAATCACCAGCAAGACCAGAGTCATGGGCCATTATGTGACCACTTCCAGTCTTGGGTCCTCCCCGTTTTCATTTGTGCATCATCCCACCTTAGACTTCAAACTTCAAACACCAACATCTGTGTAAAATCCAAGCTTCATGTGAAGGATCATTACCAGCTATGACCCACAGACTAAGCAGTAACTAAAGTAGTGGAAAAGGTGAGCATTGTCAAAAGGGGAAGTCAGTGCATTAGAACAGGAGGGTATGCTGTTTGTATACCATGAATGTGTCCCCCAGGGTTAGACTATCAACATGATGCATCACTGCACCTGAGGAAATCTTGCACAAATGGCCAAACTGGTTGATAGCACTCTGGTTCTCAATTAAGACACAATGTGGACACAAAGCAGATTGGAAATGTAGAGTGATTTTTTTGCTACACTAGCACAATCAGTGCTCGCCTCCGACCCTACTTGCTGGATTAGGTGACTTCTTCCTCCTTTCCAAAATGGAATTGTGGCTGAGCTACTTTGACAGAGAAGAGGAGACATCCAGTGCATATTGTTGATGGTTAGACAACTGGACTTGCGGGGAGCAATCCAAGTATGGCAGAGGCGATGGGAGCAGTGTATTAATGCACAACATGGCTACTTTTGAAAGGCCAAAATTAAACGGGTTTTGTTTTGATTCTCCCTCGAATGTACCTTAACTTATTTCTCTCCCTGTATGCTATATAGACACTGTAGTGTATGTTGTCAGTTTATTATAAATCTGTTGTTCTGTATTTTATACCCTTTCCCTGTACATGATAAATATACTGTATATTTACATACATTCATTTATCCAGACTATCACTTATATTCACTTATCTTTGTTCAGTCCTTGTTTTAACTTTAGTTCTATGTGTATTGCCCTGATCTTTTGATTTGTATCTGTAAGTATAGTTAGAGCTACAGGAAGCCAGAGTCATCCTGGTCATGCTCTGTACATGCTCTCTTTAGGGTACACTATCTGTATATGTGCTGATAATATCCAGGTTTATGTCTCTGTCCATCAATCCGAACTTTATCATATGGCTATAATGAGCTTATTGCCTGGATGTTCCATAGTGTGCTCCAAAGTTAAAAATAATTTTATTTTGTTAGCCCTTACATAAATGGACTCCTCACTATATCACAGAGCTGCTCAGTTCCTTGGTCCTTGGTTCCATTGGACTCACAGTCACTGGACTCATCACTGGCAATGATGAAACAGCATACAGGGGTGAGGTGGTGAATCTGGTGACATGGTGTGAGACGAACAATCTCACTCTCAATACAGACAAAACCAAGGAACTGATCATGGACATGAGAAGGGAAAGGAGAACCCATCAGCCATTGATCATTCATGCCCTGGAGGTGGAGAGGGTGAGCAGCTTCAAATTCTTGGGCACCCACATCGCATCATGACCTAACCTGAACACTCAACATCACCCAGCCGGTCATGAAGGCACAACTGTATTTCCTGAGGAGGCTGAGGAAATTTAGCATGTCACCGAAGGTCCTCAGAAACTTCTACAGCTGCATCACTGTGTGGTATAGGAGCACAACCTTAATGGACCACAAGCACCTGCAGAGAGTGGTAAAGACTGCTGAAAAGATTGTCAGATACCACTACCCTCTCTGCAGGCCCTCTATCATTACAGAATCCACAGAAAAACTTGTGCCTCCCCCAAGGGAACTGGTTTGTTTACTATGATCCTACATAGCTACACCAAACTTCCTAGGTTTTCAAAGCAAGGGCTTGTGCCTCACTAAAAGACATGTTCGAACCAAGCTTTTGGTGTCCTGGCACTAGGTTGTGGAGCTGCCTTCCTTTTGGGATCACATCTGCAACTCTGCTGTGTTTTATGTAATAAATGTTTATTGTATTTTATGGTACTTTGCCATAATTCTTTTGCCCACTCAGAACTCTGCATGGCTAATGAAGGTAGAGAATGGAGGACTGCAGACCCTCCTCAGAGGCTGAATTTCAGATTTTTTTGCAAAAAATTCAAAATTCAAAAGCTTGTTTTTAAGACATCCATGACCTGTTTAAAACAGCTTTCAGTTGCCATAATATATCCCCTTTAAGCAAACTCTCTCACTTGATTGGACATTATTATTGCTAATTTCATATATGTGTCATTTCAGCTGATGTAGATAAACAGACCACACACCTTCTCAGCTCCATCAGCTTCCTTGTCTCTTTGGTGATGTCGGCTGTAAATCATGGCAACCAGCAACAAAGCAGTCAGAGCCAGAAGGGAGATGCCCACAGCAATGGCAGTCTGAGTGGCAGCACCCAGGGCACTAAAGGCCATGCTGCCCAGAGCATATAAGGGTTCCCGGCTCACATCTGAACCCAAAGCAGAACCATGGCTTCTTAGGCGGGGCCAGGCAGGGGAATATGGTGAGGACACCTGAGACCATGAGGCCCAGATAGAGGAGGAAGAGGAGGACGACGAAGACGTGGATGAGTTGATGGCAAGTTGAAAGGTCACCCTGGCCACCCCCCCTGCATTCCAGGCTTCACATTCATAGAAACCTGCATGGGCCACAGTTACATTACTGAGAAACAACATTCCACTGCCTGTGTCAGGGTCAAAGCGCTCGCCTTCAGTCTTTTGCAGACTGACTCTGCCGTCCTCTGAAGGCTCCTCTGCTCTGCCCACTGCACCACCTCCAGCACCAAACTCCTGAACCAGGCCTCTGGGAGAAAGCACCACTTTACCCTGGGATGCTTTCCTCCAAGTCACCTGCAGAGACATTCAGTGTTTAGGAATTAGTGGTTAAAAAAGTTGATATCACATACATAAATTAATTACAGTTCAAACAAATATGTTTTTCAAAGTTATCTTAAACCAGATCTTCAGAAAAGAAAAGAAACCTCTCAGTTCAGTTTTTCACATCTGTCTCAAAACAATAACCATGAACCAATAACCAATAACCATTTGCCCATATGTACACTGAAACAGTTTTTGCTGTTTCAACATAAAGCAATCATTCCTTTTGTTCTATACAGGCCATTAAGCAATCCTTGCATAATTCAATGCATGTATGCAACCATTTGTGTATGTATGTAATCCAATATTTTTATTATGATTATGGTTCAGCAGTCTAAATCTCTGCTGTCACCTGTCAGACAGCAGCGCCAAGTGAGCTGATTGACATAACTGCTGCTTGTGGGCTAATCACTCTCCGGGTATCAGTAGAGTGTTGGGCCTGAGATGTCTGCCATACACAAGGCCAGATGGCCACCTGGCAAGTCTACTTTTGTGATATAAAGATGAGTGACTTGCTACACATCTATATTCATGCTATAAAAAACCCCCAAAACAAAACAACTTATGGAACTTTGGAACTTTGACTTTTCTAACTGAGATGTCTGAAGCCTAAGCCTCAGATAATACAAGAGTAGTCTCATTCTCTCTCAAGAGAAGTCTCATTGCATGAATTCACATACTGATTTATACATACTGATGTGAATGTGTTTTGTACCATTCAAAGTTTCAAAAGTTTAAGTAAAGTTTAGTTAAAAATCCAGGTAGAATTATTGCTATAAGATGTATGGAGCCACTGAGAAGTTAACAGTACGTATTAACGGAAGGTAGTGGTAGAAGACATAACTTGAATAAAAGCAGTTGTAGTTATCCAAACAAGAGAAGATGAGATCATAGACTACTAAAAATTGTGGAAGTGAAATATGATTTTTGGTTAAGGTCTTCCGCAAGGGAAAACATGATTGCAAAACCCATATATCACTGCCAAATTGTGTGAGATGTGATTGGTGTCAAAAGAAATAGTAGAATATGGGAAAATAAAAGTCTCTGAAAGATAGGGGCTTTCAGCATACGAAGTCTCACTTACAATAGATTATGATCTATTATGCATTTCATGAGAAACAGGGGACTTGCACTCTGTTGTGGATTGTTTTGATTACGTTGCTGTGCTGTCATTTAAATGTACAGAAATGTATGCCACAACAATTGACTACCACCCCCTTGTGTCAAAAAAGGCTAAATATGTTTAAACCTTCACTATAGACAATTTAAAGAATAAAAATAAAGATTTCTTGATTTCTTCATGTGCAAAAACACAGGATGGAGTCCATGTGGATACCTGGGTTAACTTGCAAAGATTCTTGGGTGTGGTTTGCATAGTGACACTGTTTTCAGTCTATAACAGTCACAGTCACCACATCACCACGTGCAAATCAACACCAATATGCTCCATCAAAACAACAAATTATAAACCTATGACAAGGTGCACTGCAAATGCTTGGGAGGGTGATGGTGAAACCACGCCAAACACACAGCCATCTGTAACTTTTTTGGGACAGTTAGCTCAAGAGATAGGGTTAACTCAATATGCTTTTCAACATTTTAATAATTTTTCAAAATCAACATATTGTATTAGTGATTCAGGCATATAGAACTTTTACTGATGTTGGTACTGAAGTTTTTTCATAAGAATTATATCCTACCATACAGCAAGAGAATCATTTTCATGTCCCCACCTGTGGTCGAGGGTAACCAGAGGCATGGCAGGACACCCTAAGGCTCTCTCCCAGGCGCACAGCTAGCCTCCTGGGCTCAAGCTGCACCAGTGGAGGGATACACACCAGGCTATTGAGGGGGACCTCCACAAGGCTTAGGTGGGAGAGGCGCGGTGGTTCAGTGCAGACCAGCCGGCGTTCTGCAGAGCTCAGCAGCCTTTGGCCTTCCTCATCGATCCAACTTCTCAACCAGTGGAGAGCACAGTCACAGCGCCATGGGTTGTCTACAGCAGAGCAGAGGACAGGATTTTAGGGACCCTCGATGCTGAACCAGATAAAGTCATTGCCACTTATTGTGGTAGGAAAAAAACTTTACAGTGTGAAAGACCATGAAAAATGAAACAGAACAAAAAACAAGATGTATATACAGTACCAGTCAAAAGTTTGGACACACCTTTTCATTCAATGGTTTTTCTTTATTTTTATTACTTTCCACATTGTAGATTCATACTGAAGACATCAAAACTATGAAGGAACATATATGGAAATATGTAGGAAACAAAAAAGTGTTAAAGCAAGCAGAATATGTTTTATATTTGTAGATTCTTCAAAGTAGCCACCTTTTGCTTTGATGACATCTTTGCACACTCTTGGCATTCTCTCAGTCAGCTTCATGAGGTAATCACCTGGAATGGTTTTCCAACAGCCTTGAAGGAATTTCCAGAGGTGCTGAGTACTTGTTGGCTGTTTTGCCTTTACTCTGCGGTCCAACTCATCCCAAATCATCTCAATTGGGTTTAGGTCAGGTGATTGTGGTGGCCAGGTCATCTGATGCAACACTCCACTCCCCTTCCTGGTCAAATAAGCTCTTACATAGCCTGGTGGTGTGTTTGCGGTCATTGTCCTGTTGAAAAACAAATGATGGTCCAAATATGCGCAAACCAGGTTGGATGGCACGTCGCTGCAGAATTCTGTGGCTGCCATGCTGGCTGCCTTCTTGGCCCAAACAATTCTCTTTTTCTTGTTGTTCTTCCTCAGTAGTGATTTCTTTGCAGCTATTTGACCATTTCTGCTGCTTGAACTCTGTGAAGCATTTATGTATGCTCTAATCTGAGGTGCTGTTAATTTGCGGTTTCTGAGGCTGGTAAATGTGATGAACTCTTGGTCTTCCTTTCCTGGTGCGGTCCTCATTAGAGCCACTTTCATCATAGCGTTTGATGGTTTTTGTGATTGCACTTGAGGATTGACTGACCTTAATGTCTTAAAGGACATGTCTTAAATGGACTGTCGTTTCTCTTTACTTATTTGAGTGGCTCTTGCCATAATATGGATTATAACAGTAGTCAAATAGGGCTGTTAACTGTGTACCAACCCTACTTCTGCACAACACAACTGATGGTCTCAAACACATTAAGAAGGCAAGAAATTCAACAAATTAACTCTTGACAAGGCTCACCTGTTAATGGAAAACCATTCCTCACGAAGCTGACTGAGAAAATGCCAAGGGTGTTCAAAGCTGTCATCAAAGCAAAAGGTGGCTACTTTGAAGAATCTACAATATAAAACATATTCTGCTTGCTTTAACACTTTTTTGTTTCCTACATAATTCCATATGTGTTCCTTCATAGTTTTGATGTCTTCAGTATGAATCTACAATGTAGAAAGTAATAAAAAAAACATTGAATGAGAAGATGTGTCCAAACTTTTGACTGGTACTGTAGGTAATAAAGGAATTTATATGTGTTTATGTAAATGATTTTGGAATGCACTGACCAAATTTAAGACAACCTTAGCAAAATAGAAAAAAATTAAACAGAATGTTTTATTTGACAACCAGTGATCAATTAAGGCCCATCTGGTTCCGTCTGTATAAACCACATAACTTTATTTTGGTAAAAAAAGTTATGTGCACCTTTCCAGCCGTCCAACCACTAACACCATGCACTAGAGGTTAAGATTATCACAAAAGGAAAATGAGGAAACTAAGTCTTTCACATATCTGTGGAAGAACAGGGAGCAATTTGGGGTTCATTGTCTTGCCAAAGGACACTGGCATGCAGCCAAAGACCAAGGAATCGAACCGTCAACCTCGTGATAGGTCAGTGATTCGCTATACCTCTGAACCACAGCCATGCCCCATTTTTGGTGGTTGCCCATGGTATAACGCAATAGATAGGACTGTGCCAAAACCAAAATCAGCAGTTTGTGATTTTAAAAAAAAGTAAAAAACAGGCATGCTGTCATTTGTCTTTAAACTAGTTGCCCTTAGGACCATTTTTAATGTTTTTACATGAACATGTATGCTGGTACCTCAGACTCACCTGTGATGCGCAGCACCTGCAGGCTGACCAATGGTCGCAGAGATGCAGGGCCAATGGTGTGAAGATTATTCCTGCTCAGGTCAAGCAGAGCCAGAGAAGTCAAACCAACTAGAGCCTGATCGGCTAACATCTCTATACTGTTGTGCTGCAGATGGAGCTCTTGCAGACGCTGCACAGACATGGAGGAAATGGTACATATCATCTAAGTTGCTTCATATGAGAATGATAAAAACTGTGGTGTTATATTGCGTTTACTGGTAAAATGTGTAAAAGTAACATATAATGTACATCTTACACGCACTTTAAAATCCCTTACCTGTAAGCCACGGAAGGTGTAGTCCAGCAGGCGTGTGATGTCATTTCCTGCTAAATAAAGAATGCGGAGATGTTCAAGTCCCTGAAACATGTCAGGTGTCACCAAGTGGATCCGGTTCCCATTTAGAGCTAGCTCCAACAACTGTCCCTGGTTCTGGAAAGCGCCAGGCTCCACTGCTGAAATAGTGTTGTTCTGTAGAAGGAGGGACATAAAAAGATGACTGGACAAAAATATTTGATGCTGGTCATTCAAACTGCATCTGGGTAAAGCAGAGCTGTTTCTTGCTATATGCGGACTATGCAAATACATAGGCCCCCCTAGCCACCAGGGGGCAAAATCAGTCAAAGTCCTTGGACTGCACTGATGCGCAGTGAGTGACATGAGGGCTGCAGACAGGTATGATGGGAATAGGCTTGTTTGAGATGAACTGCGCCTTGCCTGGAAAGTGGACGGCAGCAGGTGGCGGCGACAACAAGCTGCAGTTGAGTTGGACAGATTTCAGCCGCTTTCACAGAAAACAGGCTGCAGGAAGTCACAGAGGTGTTTACATCCTGTCAGATCCATCTGCACCTTAGATGTATAATGACATTTATAATGCTCTCTATGAAACACCTTGACCTGCAGTACAGCCAGGGCTCTGTCCCTTCACAGCAGGTATATATTAGTAATTTCTCTGGCTGATCAACGCTGCATGCCTGATTATAATCATTTATGTAGAAGTGTGTGTGTGTGTGTGTGTGTGTGTTTATCTGTCATTTGTAATTGTAACTGCTTGTTTTGAGCGCTTTATAAAAAAAATCTTTATTATCACCATTGTTACACTACCTCCACTACTACTACTACTACTAATAATAATAATAATAATGATAAAAATAATAATAATAGTTCAGGATATGTTCGTTGACAGATTAATCCTTCATGCACAACGTAGGAATAATAATTTGCAATCTAAACTATTTAAATTAGATGGAAAATTACAAATTCCTACAAAACATCTGTGTGACAGCCAAACTAAGAGCCAATCAGCTTTTTGATCAGGAGATAGCCAGGTGTTTCCCATCATGCCCTGGGTTTTGCAGTCGGGGGAGAGCAGCTGCGGCGCCGAGCTGTAAAACCTGCGGTCGCCTCGATCTCCCGAGATTATTTTTGTCCATTTGTTTATGACGTCAGAGCAAATCGGGCCCAAATCAGACAGAAATCTATTCGGCATACACTGAGCGGCGATCGCCGGTGATCGATTCTGCGCAGGCCTGGCTCATCTCGTACGAGCCTATTGGTTGATAACTACCCATCATTCCCGTTAGTGAGGATATTAATGGCAAACAGCGTTATGGCAAGGCTAAAGGTAAGACATTTATTTGTGATATGGGGTGGATGGGGGGAGGTGTAATGCCGACTTTTTAGCAAGTTTGTTATTTGTCCTGCTAGGTAGCTCAGCTATGCTCGAACAAATGCTAGTTAGCTTGCTAGGATTTGTATGCTCATAAACCCGGCTTTAGTGTTTTCATGAAAGTTGGCTAAAATAAAATGAACATGTCACATGTGAATGGACTGTGCTGTCCTGCCATGGGACTGACTGACTGACTGAAGTGAGTGACACCAGACTCGTTTCGTCAGATTATAGTAGGGAGGGAGGCTGTGTTGTTGTTGTGTGGATGTCTGCTATGTCATCATCCAGTGGAAGTTGTCTCTCAGATATTTGCATCTTAACATTACTTTAGGATTACTTATGATTAATTTATTAGGTTTAATGTGTATTTTAGAGGTCTCAAATTAGAAGTGTGCTACTGCTTTATAAATATCGCTAATTATTTTTTAAGTTACAAATAAATATGAGGCCTGTCGTTCATCATTTTGGACTATGGACAGTGGATCATTTGTGTGTAAATAAATGCAGAAACCTGTTAAAAGTGACAACTTCGTAATTGGGTACATGCTTTAAAGGGACGCTGTACATTAAAAAGTTAATATAAATATAAAACAGATTCTGAATTTATGTATTAGTGCCACATCTCTGCAATTATAAAATAGGAATATGTATTTATGATCTATTTTGCTTGGTAACCTAATGAGCTTTGTCTTTGCAGGAGCAATTCTAAAATACATTAGAGCTCCAGACATTGAAGCAGAGGGGTCTTCAGAACTTCCTGACCAAGAAGCCAGGACCTTCATATTCCTCAGGACCTCCTCCAGATGTTAAATATATAAGTGTGATGTTGATAAGTGTGAGACTGTGACGTTAAATATTAGGGATGTCCCGATCAGGTTTTTTGGCCCTCCGATCCGAGTCCGATCATTTGATTTTGAGTATCTGCCGATACCGAGTCCCGATCCAATACTTACATAATACATAAAAAAGAATAAAGAGGAGCGAAGAAACAGATCTAGGATGTTCCTTATTTTTTTTATTTATCTCACCTTATTTTAAGAGTCAACAATTCAACAACTGTTTTAACATTCAGCACCTCAATTTAAAATACCCGGCAGGTGCCGTATCAGGTTTGTTGTGTTAAATGTAGCCCTTTCCTTTCCACCCCTTGCAATCCCAAGTTTACATATCTCACAGTTTGCTGTGGCAATGTTGTTGTCATCAACTTTATAGTATTTCCAGACCGCAGACATACTCGCCAAACATTATAGCCTACTCCTCTTCTTATCGCCTCTCTGTACTCGCGCTTTGCGCTTCGAGCTTGCCTGCTTCCGTGCAGGCATTTAACCAATAGCGTGTCTGCATCAAAGTGATGTCATGTCGCACGCGTTGATGTTTCTGTGTGGAGTCTCACTCTGTGCCACCGCATAACTATAGATCTCATCTAGGATATGTTAAAAAAATAATAAGAATATATATACATATATAGCCGATCCTGATCGGGAGGTAACGTCCGATTCCGACTGAGTCCGAAACCACGTGATCGGGGCCGATTTCCGATCACGTGATCGGATCGGGACATCCCTATTAAATATATATTAGTATTATTTTTAGTGTTGGTTTGTTTTATTGTTTCACTTGAAAATAGATGCTGGTTTATTGTATTTTTATTCCAGGCTTTCAAAATTTGAAGAGGATTGTTATTTTCCTTGTATTATCGGTTTAACTTGCCTGAGTGGCTCAACTTAAGATGTTTAAATTTAATATGAGAGGTTATCATGACTTTAGTCTGTTTTGCTTGTGAAGTGTAATAGATTGTGGCATCTTCGTGGACAAACTAGGGCCCCCCAAGCAGCATCTTCCATAGGGTCTCCACAAAGCTAGAAACAGCCCTGAGGTAAAGACTGGGATCCAAATTGCTCCTGATGGCTGTTCAATTGTTGTGGAAATGAACCCTTACTATTAAATGGAAATTGCTTGTTACACAAGTACAGTGCAGTACTGTATCACTACTGTGAAGCTTAGCCACACTTGTAAGCAAAAATAAACAATAAATACAATATACATTTGTATGCATGGTGTAACTGGTGATGTGAAAGCTCAACAGGTAGAAACTTTAATCAGTAAGACAAACAAAAGCTTGGTTTCAGTTCAGAACCAGTTCTTTACAGCTAACCCTGTAGGTTTGTAAATATGGACGTGTTTATTACCTGCAGGTACATGTAGTGCAGGTGCCTCAACAGAGTTAGGTCTTGTCGACGGATCTGACCAATCATATTGTCCTGTAGGAAGATTGTCTATAAGGAGAGAAGATAAAATAAAGAAGAACAAAGGGAAAGTGTCTTTTAGTATTTGTGCGTGAAAAGCCCGATAGAACGAATGCCCATTCTGTGTTATAAAAAAAGCACCCACTTAATAATGGTGGCAATTGCTACTAGTGCTATGGCAGAAACCATTGGTGGCTAAGTGTGACTTGAAAATGGGCTGCAAAACTTCTAATAATTGACACATCTTTGGTCTGTACAAGATCATCTTATCTCAAAGTTTGCAAATTGGTGCTCTGAAATGGAGCCCAAATTCAAAGCAGGCCTTAATTTTTCACTCAGCCAAGCAGTTGGATCTTGACAGACAACCTTAAGATGTTTGTTGGGCAGCTGCCTCCTTAATTGTCTCAGCAGGTTCTACTGAACAGCTTTGTAACAGAAAGGGGCCTTCACTGTACCAGACCTTAGCGTAGGAGTGCATGCCTACTCAGTTAAAGTGCTGCAGTGGAATTTCAAGTACCTGAACACCTGTCTATTCAAAAGTTTCAGTGCATTCTTCCCCTTTTGCTCACAGGTACAGATTATTCCTCCATAGAGCCAGTGCATTACAGACCCACTGTTTCAGAGTCCAACCCATGAGCAATGAATATGTTTTCATGAAGAAAACATGAACAATGCCCCTTTGTATCATATGGGGCCAAACAACCAACTTGTGTCAGGTTAAGTCTGTTGGTGGTGTGCACAGATCAAAGGTTATGGTAATGAATGTGCTCTCTTGGCAGAGTAAAAAGATTAGCATTAGATCAAGTCAAGATCAAAAGTTTTTTCAAAAAGTTAAATGCAAAGACTAAGTAGGTGAGCTTGGATGAAGATGAATGCCATCTACCACTGTCTAGAACTACTTGCACCCCAGAAGGCTGTGCTTATCCAGCTCAGAAGTATTGAGAGATGGCTCTCAAAGCCCCAGAGCACGTCATATCTTTTTTGTTTGCGCTGTCAAATTGGAGCCTGATTCAATAGGTTTGCAAAACACTGGTTACCACATAGCATGATTTAGTCTTTAATTGCTCTCTTCAGTTTTTTATGGAATGTGCTGGCATTATGTCACTTGTCATGTATGTCGCAAATTCCTCTAAGGCAGAGCCCTCTGAGAAAACCAGAAACTCCTCCACTAAGTGAGATCACCTAAACTTATAGAGAGTTCCTTTAACCAATTCAGAACTGAGAAGATGAAAGGTGAAATATCTTCGAGGAACTTTCTACAAGTGCAGTTGATCTCGATTTACACCCGTTGGATAACCTGGATTAGTGAACCTCCTCTGAGTTCTCTACAGATACCTCAGGAGTCACTGAAGTCAAACTAAAGGCAAGTGCTACTCTTCTATACAAACTGCAGTCCTTGGTGCAGTACACTTCAAAAACACGTCTTCCACATGCCTGGTGATACAAGGCTACAAGGGTCAAAGGCCAGGTATGACACTGCCCTGTCTCTCTTGTTATAGCTAGATGCCATGTATTTAGACTCTGATACAAGAATAATTAAGACTAAAAAGACAAGCATGTTGAAGCATACGCACGCGCATGCAGACATAAATATTTGAAATAGCTAGAAAGCTAGAGGAACGTTGCTTTTTCCCCTCTCCAATGCACCCTCTTCCCTATCCATCCAAAGCACCACATAAAATAATCATCCATAACTTATTACATCTTTTTATTTGTACTTATGTTAATGTTTCATAGTTATCAGATGTAGGTGTAGGTCCGGTTATGTGGATTTGTATGTATGAACTATTGCAATAACTGTGCATTAGAGGAGAACAACCTTTTTTTAATCTCCTATAAGTTCTTCCCTTTTCAAAAGGTGTTACCTGAGGTACATTTAATATCCTTAAAATATCATTTGCTACATTAAGCTAAGGGAGTTCATGATTAGCTCATTGTATGGCTACTAGCTAACTACTTTAGCTAACTGAATTAATATTAGTATTTTGTAATAACATACCATAGCATGTTTTCTGTGTAACTATTTAGCAGTTTATTTAGCACCAAAACACAGTGGTTTACTGAATGGTCTCACTGTAGCCCTGTAGCAATAGTACATTTTATTGGCCAGTGGAATGTAGTGCTTTCTTACTAAAGGACATAAACCTGTGAATTAAAAGTGAATAAGCTTTCATTTTCTGAGATGCTTTTTAATTCATTGTCAAACCATTTCTCTGCTGTTGGTCATCTTACACTACATGGCATGTATTTTTTAGCTAAGCAGTTTGCATATTTTTCAGAAACTGAGTACACTCTATACATTACTTGTGTATGTTTACTGAGTTGAGTTACTTAACTCCATTTGATCTGGAGAGACACAACCTTCAAGAAACTGCTTAGGACCTTATTGTTTTCCATAGACCTCCTCTTGTTACGTGCACAAAAACAAAACAAAACAAAGACAAAAAAACCCCCCCAAACAAAATACAATATAACACAATACAATACAATAAACACTATTCACTTGACATCAGCATTACCTGTCGACACCTTTGTCCTACTTGACATTTCTTAGCACTTGTCTGCATTGCTTTTATTACCTACAATTCTTTCCTACCTAGAATTGTAAAACTCTTGTGTTTAATGTTAAATTGATCCAAAACCACGTATTCACCCGATGGTTGCCCAGAAGGTATAGTGGTTGTGAAAATGGTGGCATTCATGATATCTGTGTGGTTCTAATCAATCACCTAATGATTAAGTGAATCCAACATAGAAATAGAAAGGAAACTTTACATACTGAATGTTTCTAAATACAATGACATAGTGAACTGTACGTCATTGGTTTTTATATTCTGCTATCAGTCAAGGTTGACATTACATCCGTAGCAATGTCAATAAATGTCCTTTTTCAGTACAATAAACCTACTTGTGTGGATGGAGGAACATGTCTCGGGATGTCCTTCAGGCTGGTGGAGCCACACTCCACAGTAAGGCTGTAGCAGCGACAGCTCACTGGACAAGAAGGAGAAGCTTGACTTGGAGTGTGGAGGAACAGGAGGAGCCCAGAGAGAAGAAGTACCAGCAAAACAGCCATCGTGCCAACTGATGGGACAGGGGATGAGGAGATATGCTGTACACAAATAGGTCAATCATTATCAACAAATCATGAAACTAAGTATCAGTGTATCATATTAGCTCATACAAAACAATCTGAAAACTAGCCTACATACTGAATAAGTTTTTGACAATTTGTTAATGCTTGACAATTAATGACAAATCAAAACTGAATACACACTGACAAACAGCATTTTTGGTTGCCCCCAACCAAAGCTATCAGCTTGAGCTATACAACTACAACTAAGTCAAGCTAAATTTTAACAGCAACACTGGTAACTGTTCTATTATCTCTATTTGTGTCAACGAGGACTTGGAAAAATTATCTTTGCACACTAAAATTAATAATCAAGGTTAGCCCTGTTTAAACCCTAACCCTGATTTAAGCTTGTGTGTGTGACTTATAACATACTGTTTGCTGGTGAAAAGAAATTGTCAGAAGAGAAAGGAAACCATGTCTGCAGTGTAAAGTGTCTGTTTTTTCTTGTGTACATATTTTGTTTTGTTTGTAATCACAGCAGCAACTGCAACACAGGAAGTAGAAATGAAAGACACACAGAGATTCGCTCCTGTAACCATAGTAACTCACTCTCACTCTTGGATGTGTGAGAGAGGGAGAGACACGGTGCTTCTGCCAAAAGAGCTACTGACTGAGATTACTCTGAGCAAAATGCAGTGGGATAAATAATAAAACAGATTTATGTTAAAAAAAAAATAATTGATAGACAATGAAAGACAATAGACATAAGGTGGGAAATTTCCCTGTAATCCCTACCAAATTCTACTTTTTGCAGGTATTCCACCATAAAGAAAAACATGCTTTCCGTTTGCATTAAATCACTGTTCAGTTTTTCTGCACAATCTCTTTTTAGAATTAGTATATTCATCCAGCCAAGGACAAACATTAAGTTTGGATTGTGCAATTAGGCCTTGGTTGAGGTTATTTAGTATTCAAAATATCAAAATGCTTTTAATGTACCTATTTTTGCCTGCTCACAGAAGCTATAGTAACATGCTGTCAAACTCAGACTCAAAGAAAAGCAAGTAATTAGATGTATCAGAAAGCCTCTTGCCACAACAGATTTAAGTTCATACAGCCTTATAAGAGAAGAATGAATAAAGTGTGAAAATCTAAATGTTGACAATTGAAATCAGATCTAAAGGACATGTTGGAGACATAGTCACTGTACAGCCTTATTGGCAGCTGCAACATTATAACATTATAAGCGTATTCAGATGAACTGACATTGGTTCAGAGGCCTGGTGTGATCACAACATGTGTTTCTTTATCAAAATGACTTCAATGTCAATATACATTACAGGTGCATTAGAAATGATCTGAAGTCCTGGTCTAAGCTCAAGAACTTTGGATACATTCTCAGATGAAGACTGACAACCCTTAAAAATAAAAATAGCTAGTCTGACAAGATTTGTTAACAAATCTTGAGCTGTGTGGCACAACAGTATAATTTTAGTAATTTTAGTATAATTTTAGAAAGTGCAGAAAATACCTTCATTACTGTGGTATAATGAATGGTACTGAGCCACAAATGAAGTGTGTTTTCATGGAAGCATCACAGACACTGTATTCCTAGAGGAATACACTCTTTATACCAATCCAGGCATTAATACTGCCATTACAAATTATAGCTCTTTTGGACATTGTTCTCAGTTATCACCATGGGAACCATCCTAGCTATGAGGCATTGACTTGCACATAAGGATCCACCATCAAAGCCTTTTTATTGACTCTCTTGGAGCTAGATGCCGGTAGTGACAGCTTTATTTAGTTACGTTTGTCAAATTGATTTTTTAACATGTGAACCATCTCACACAAGCCGTTCTTTCTATTTGTAAAATGATTATGTGAAATAAAATTTGTTATTTGTATGAGAGTACATATGCCACATTTGGTGTTCGTTTGGTAAGTACAGGCCATTTACCATTTACATGAAAGATAACCATTTACTATGTGCACAAATTAACCTTGGTAACCTTGGTGATCAAGGGTGAGCTCATATTATATTTTAATTTTGATAAAACACAAATAAACCCCACAGTAATTTAGGAAGTTTGTGTTTATTTTATTTGCATTTTGTTGCATCTGTACCTCTGCTTATTAGGACAAGAATGGTAACTTTCAAATAAAGCTTTAGAGTTTTAAAATGCTTTGCAATTTTTTCCTTCTTTCACCAAACCCTAACCTTTTAGTCTAACTGTAGCTCTAGCTTTGTTGGTCATGAATAATCATACTGTACCCATATTAACAGAATATTTTACCATTTTAGCACTAGAATATTAGTAAAATAAAACACAAAAGAAACACAGATCAGAGGAAAGGTTTGACCTGAAAGTCAAATTACGTGAAGTTTGCAAAACTGAATAAAATCTAGTTTTATAATTAATAAGCCAGCACTAGTTAAGTTCAGAATTTGTAAAATGTTAAGAAAATTGAAATATAACAAGCTAAGTCCAATTTAGTTGATTTTTCTGGACTGAGCAGAATATCAAAAATATCATTTAAAATGGAGAAACTATTTTGTAAATAAACCACACCAGAATATGCAGATACTATGGCCAGTAATCCTTTGGATTACTGACCATAGTTTACTGACCACAAATCATGTATATCGACAATCTAGCTTCACACATAGGTAAAAAATAGTTTGAGGGGTTATAATTGGAATTACTGATATTGTATAACTGCATTATGTGTGGTGCTTCATGTATGTAAGGAGGAAGGATAGAAATTACAAGCAGCTATCAGTTTAATGTGGTGAACCACTTTTAAATTTACATGTCTGACAATATCAACAAAACACAAACACTATGAACTTAATGAAGGTAGAATTTAAAGCAAAACTGTTGTATTGAATAGATTGCACATGTGTACCCAACAGAGTGGTCATTGAGTGCGTATGGTATATTTAGCTTCAATGTCTTTTAAAATTCGACACAGTTAACTAGCCATGTTTGGCGTCATCAAATCAATTCTTTTCCATTTAATTTATTTTGTGGCCGTTTAATTAACAACAGTTATCACAGGGCACTTTCATATAAAGCAGATCTAGACCATATGCTCATGTTTGCTCGTGATTTTAAAAAAAATCTTATTTAAAAAAAAATCTTTATGTTGGTTTGCATGCATTGAAAATGAAAATGGCTTTCATTCATTTTCGTCAAGGCTAAATGCTTTACCGATACCGATACCGACAGACAGCACAGTGCACTGTCGGTCCCAATCCTAACCTGAAGAGGCTGAGCATCCAGCGTGCTGTAGGCCAAGCCACCTTACAAAAGGGTTCACAATACACAATCACAATAACGACACCTGATCCCAGTATTTTACATGCACATCAGTACTTACATGACCTCAGTGTAAAAAACAGCTCCAACAGAAAACAATGGTGCAAATGTTTCTATGCACCAGCTCGGGAGAATTAATTCCTATGACGTTTTATTGTTGTTTCATATCATGTTGAGGAATGATGGTGGAGACTCTGAGTATTGTTTGCCTAGCAAGGCAACCTATTCCGTTTTACTTTTGTAAAACTGAATCTGATAGATTATCACTGTTGACGCTACGGGATCGCAAAAGAAGAACCAAGGCTGTCGGATGTTACTACAGTGCGCAGAACACCATGGGCCCGTCGCATCTCGCGAGCAGAATGGATGAAAACAGACTGGCACCGAACGACGAAGAGCGGAACATCAGTATGAGCGTCAAACAACGGCAGGCCGGACGGCAGGCTTTTCAGCTCTTGGTGAAATCCAGAATGAAGCGGAGGTTTGTTTGTTAATCCCAATATCCAGCTGTTCACTAATTCTTCTCTGCCAGAGCATCCCTTCAATTACTTCTTGCTGCTAGTACCACTGTCAGATCAACGGAGTTCCGTCAGCAGCACAAGTCATCCATTTCCGCTAGAATTATTCAGAATAAAAGCATAATTACAAAACTCTAAAGTGATTATTTAAATTGTGTTTGAACAATTAAATCACCGCGACGTCTTCAGAAGACATCGACAATTTTGACTCGTGTAAAATTCCGAAAACCTAAGGCTTAGTTACAACGCCATAAAAATATTTTAAGGGTGATGAAATTACAGATTATTCTTGACCACGGTTCCGACCAGGGAAAAGCAGCAGGAATGGAATAAAAACAAACAAGTAAATGAAGAATAAATACATTCTGATGATGAAAAAGGCTATTTTTGTATTCAAAACAATTGTGAAGGCCTAATATATCTTGGCTACATTTCATTAACTGGGTATTACATTTATACATTACTTAATTCATGTAGACTATTTTTATATATGTCTTTGTGTATTTTTGTAGCTCACATTTTGTATGTTAATGTATTGCTAATGTATGATTAGCGTTCCCTGATCACCTGTGTTACTGAAGTATAGTTTGCTTGACTGTATCAGCTGTGTAATGATGTAAGCTTATGGTGTGATTTTCAATAATGTTGCATAGCGTAAGCATATATAACGCAAACAGTTTATTTATTTATTTATTGCAATATATTATATTTATAGATATTTACAATATAATTATGTCAAAAATGGCAATTTACAGTAATATTACAATATTGCAGTATATATACTGCATTTTCACGTTAACACAACCACAAGGGTCTCAGAAGATAATATGCTATAGATTGCACTATAGCTAGCTATGTCATCTACAGTCAGTCTAGAATCAAATTTGCTTTCGTGGCCAGTTAGTCAGATAAAGACTTTGAGTTAAGCTGTATTTTGGTGGATGAGGTTACAGTCATTATAATTCTTCTCCACTTAAGAGGTTAATTAGATTTGCAGTGTGAGCTGAATCTGAATCAATTTCTGAAGATTTTCACCTTGTACTGAGGTCTAGTTTGAAGTGAAAATGTACAATTTAATACTTTTTATACTTAATCTAAGAAACTGCTTCAAATCAGCTTTTCTCATGGTCCAAACCAGCTTTTGTCTGTTCCATGTGAAATTGAACAGATATTCAACCAAAACTCTCTTCACCTTCATTTTCATTTAAAGTTTTATCTTTCGAAGTAAGAATTTTTTCTTAGGACAGCTTTTGGAGGAAAATTATAGCTTAAGATAAAGCCCACAGTACACCTGCATCATGCCTTTGTCTTTAATACAGAAATGTACAATCAGGATTCAAACCTGTGTCAAATGTGGAAACACCTGATTAACAAGGGATATACTGCTGATTACAGTCTGTGGGAACAGGTGATTTTCTACAATTCTATAATTCTACAATGTAATTTGGCAGATGCTTTTATCCAAAGTGTCAGGTGTCATGTCAGGCAAGATGCAACAGTGGCTGGTCATCAATATTCCCATATTACTTTCTTTTGTAAAACTCTTTAACAGAGGTTGTGATGGCTGATGTGAGGCACCAGAAAAAACTTGAACAAAGACAGCTTTAATTAAGAAACTGCTTTAAATCAGCACTTCTTAATACAAGCCAAAACTAACTTTTGCCTGTTCCACTTAAATTTGAACAGGAATTCAATTAAAGTTGTCTTTGCTTCATTTATTAATTCAAGTTTATATGTTTCTGTGTAAGAAATTTCCTTCTGAAGGCTTCCGGAGGAAAATGACAGCTGGAACAAAGAAACTGCAAACTGGAATGTTATGTGCGATAGTACTTTCCTACCTCCCTAGTTATGTTGGAAGAGCCCTTGAGAGCAGAGTTTGCATGGACATAGGCACAAGAGAATGTAAAAAATTATGTTAACAAACCAAACCATAAAATTACAATTTATCAGAATAGCAGTCAAATACTACTACATTGAAATTGCCAATCCTGTAAATGATACATTTGCATATCTACACATACTTTTTCAGATCTACACACACGTAGAGCTCTGCCATGCCAAAAGTGTAGCTAAAGTTATGAGTAAACTATGTATGCATTCACAGATTTCTCTACACATTTGCCATCTCATTACACATACATAGATTCTGAATACACATTTGCAGATTGCTGTTCTCACTGACAAATCTCAGTATACTTCATATTAATCCAGTTTTGTGCTAATCTAATGGGAAACTTGTTTCTAAATCTTTTGTTAGTGAATAACAGCTTTTTTAGTATTAGCACCATAATGCATCTTATAAACTAGCTAGCTAGTCTCTGTGCTACTACCAAGCAAACTGTATGACTGACCAGTACATGTTCTGCTCACGTCAGTGGAACTGTGGAAACACCGACAAGCCTCCTGCCCATCATTCTATACACAACGCAGAGTGAAAAGGGGTGATTTTGAACCAGTCAGCTACAGTGTAGTTGAGTGTAGATACGCTTGTGCCATTACCTGCATTTCATCATCAACTGGCAGGAGTTGTCTATTTCGGCACTGGGAGCGGCTTCAGGTACAGACGCATGTGGGGGTGATGAACTGCAGTGGTTAATCACTGGATGGCAGTGTTGTGCTGACTAGGTACAATAGTAACATGCATGTTGAGTGTTAAGTTTCATTTCTGTGCATTTTATCTCATTTGGTAAAGACAAAGGGGTAAATTGATGCTGAGTGATTTATTTGTTGATATTTCTGGGTGTGTTAATTTGGCATTCATGCTTATAAGTTACCAATTATTTAATACATTATTTGTCTAAGTTGTGGTGCGAGAGTTTTAATTATTGCTGGAATTGTTTATTTTTCTTGCTTTTTTCTGCTATTACTTTCATAATTACTTTGCCTATGTATCTCAATAGTTTCTTATTTACTAGTTAGTTCTGTGTTCAATAGTATGTGAGTTATAGAGAATGGCGTAATTTTTGGTGCAGGGAAAGGGTCAGTGGTGTTAACTACAATTCCATCATTTGGCAGAGGCAGGGCCAGATTCATCTACTCCCAAATCCTGTTTTGTGGCTGCAGAGGTCTATAATGGTGGACAGTCGCCACATGATTTACACACTCAGATACTAGAAGGCGTGGGGTACAAATGAGAAACTTTTGACCAATGTGGCATCCCAGTTTGGACTTCTTGACTACTGGCTGAAGTTAAATAGAGGTATGGAGGTGAGTGAAGCTTAGGACACGGAATGAGGCATTTGATAACCTGCAACGTGATCTGACCGCCATGTTCATTTGTCATTGTTGTGATCCAGAGCTGCCTCTCATATTCAAATGCAAACCGCTACAACAATGGACAGTTGCAGTTGAGCACAGCAGAAGCAGACATCACAGTTGAGAGTGACTACTGCCATAGCATCACAGCAACAGGAAGTGATCTCCTGTGTGCATCATATGACATTTGTTATGATTCTACAAACAATCTCAATACACTAATCCAAGCCACACATTCAAGACATATTACATAATTAATGCCATTTGTTTGCATTGTTGAGTGCAGTAACTGCTGTGGGGTAGAAACTGTTTTCAGTCTTTTTTAAATGAGTTTAAACAGAGAATGTCCTGGATATAAAGGGTCCTGAAGGACGTTATTAGTTTTTTTCAGACAGCGGGAGCTGTGTAGCTCATCCAGAGAGGGGAGAGAACAGCCGATGATGTCCTGGGTGGTGTTTATGACCCTCTGCAACGCTTTCCTCTGAGCCACTGGGGAACCAAATACAGGATGCTTTTGATGGAGCAGACACCAGCAATTTTTGAGATAGGTAGTGCTGCCTGAGAACCCTTAGAATGTAAAGTCTCTGCTGGGCCTTTTTCGTCAGCTCTGTTGTGTTGGTGCCCCAGGTCAGGCCATACTCAATATGGAATCCCAGAAACCAGAAGTCCTTGACCCTCTCCACACCGTTAATGAAAAGCAGCAGGATGTCATTTTTCTTCCTCTGGAAGTCAATGACCAGCTCATTGGTTTTTGTTGTGTTCAGGAGCAAGTTGTTGTCCCTGTACCACCCTGCCAGCCTCTCCACCTCTCTCCAGTAGCCGGACTCATCCTCCCCTGAGATAAGCCCCACCACGGTGGCATCAACAAATTTGACGATGATTTTGCTGGTGTGGAGGTAAGTATAGTCTTATGAATAGAGGGTATAGAACGGGGGCTCAACACACAGCCCTGAGGGGAGCCGGTGCTGACGTTATGGTGTGTGGGGGCCCCCAGTGGCCCTTGATCCAGAGACAGCTGGAGTAAGGCAGCCCCAGGTCCAGCAGTTTACACACCTGCCTGTGGGGGAGGACTGTGGCAGAGCTAGTAGTCTATGAAGAGCAGCCAACCGAGCTCCCCTGCTGCTCCAGGTGGGACAGTGCAGCGCAGAGAGCTGTGGCTATGGCATTCTCTGTAAATCTGTTAGCCCTGTAGGCAAACTGGTGTGGATCGAACGTGGGGGAGGGAAGGATATGACATGGGTCTGGATCAGTTTTTTGAAACACTTCACATCACATGGGAGTGAGTGCCATTAAGACTGGTGATGGTGGTTTTTTGGGCAGGGGGGCTATGGTGGAGGACCCAGCCAGCTGGTTTCCTTCAGCACTTCAGGTCCAGCTGTCTTTGTCGGGTTGACAGCTGTCAGCCTGCCGCTCCTGTCACAATGCAGAGCAGGCTCACTTTGCTCCTCCTCCCCCCTGTTGTTTTGATGTTGTACTGAGAATTTCTATTTAATTTTTGTATTGTAGTTTCTGATCACTCTACCTGGAAAAAAGAATTTATTTTAATTCGTCCTCGAGTAATTTTGTGCATTTTGTTTGGTTAAGAAAAAAAATCCAGACATGACAATGTTTGGGGGAAAATTGTTTTGTTTCTGTTCTATTGTTTCTGAACAAAAACTTTTATTATGATAATAAAATATTTTCTATTTACCTATAAACTTTGCCCAAATTCTGTCCTGGGTTTTAACCAATTAATAATCCAAAGGAAAAATCACAAAAACACTTAAAGGTCATGAAAATTCATTCAGATTTAGCAATTTGATTATGCATCCACCTTAATTATTAAAAAGTATTGGTATCAGTATTGGTATCGGCGATATTGGCCCTGTATTTACTTGGTATCGGATCGACACCAAATCTTGCAGTATTGCACCCCACGACTAGCAACCAGTCAACACAAGAACAAGCGGCTATTGCTCAGAGGTTGGCAGCAATTTTAAACTGAATGTGGCCACTGAGCCAAAAGGTTTGCCCACCCCTGGTCTTGTCAAAGCAGTCCTGCAGTTGCTGAGAGGTACCATCAGGCCATATCTTTACAGTTTTTAATGTGATAAGAACAATTTTCCTGAGGGGGAGGAATACGGGGGATCAAAAGCCGGGACATATGGTCAGACTATCCCTGATGTGGTAGTGGTTTAGCCTTTGAAAGGTAAATGGGCCTATATTTAACCGTCACATACTCCAGGTCCAGAGAGCAGTGGCGGTTTATAGTCACTGTGTTGGTGCACCACTTGTTATTGACATACAAACACAGTCCTGATCCCCTGCTCTTACTGGAGTTACTGGTCCTGTCATGACGCTGTAATGTGAAGCCAGCTAGCTCGCTAGCAGAGTCCAGAATGGCTGGATGAAGCCAGGTCTCTGTGACCAACAGCATACAACTGTCCTTTGCAATGCTGTCCATTGCAACCAGTTTCTCAGTTCATTCATTTTATTAACATTTGATCTTGCATTGGTGAGAAAAACACTGGGAAGCTGTGTGGCTGCCTCCATTGCGTAGCTAGCACGCCAGCCCTGCAGCCCTGCTTTTGCTTCCTCTCTCTGCCTGTACAAAGGGCATTTCTGACAATGTTAGCACTGCCAAGACAGGGTCAGAGGCTCCAGTGTGACAGTGGGCAGGCTTCAACAGATAAGCAATGCAGTGTCTGGGATGACAGTAGTCATGGAACCTATGAGTGTGAGATCAAGGCTGAGATCAGTCATAGTTGGGAGGACTGGCTCTGCTGAAAGATGATGTATGGCTGCCTCTAAAGGTGGTAAATCCCTCTGACAAGCTTGTGACCTTAAAACATAATGCTAAGCTGGCTGATGTGTATGCATGCGTGGTCTTGGATAGTTTTAATGTTTCTGAAGTTGAAGTCTGTTGTGCAGAAAATTTGCAGCTGTCTGCACCCAGCCCTGTCTACCATGTGGAACACAGCTTATCCTCAGAGCTTTACATTCTGCCTGACCCAGACTTGTCTCAGGATATCAATTATCACTTAGACTCAGTATTGCAAGATATTGTACTGCCTGATGTAGACACTGACTCCTGTGAAGTGTCACCCGCATGCAAAAAGAAACTAGTCAGTCTAATAGCTGAGTATCAGTCCATCTTTTCCAGAGACAGGTTGGATTGTGGGAAGCCTACAGGATGTCTACATTGAATTCAGGTTATTGATGAGAAACCTTTTTGGTTGCCATGCTGATGCACACCACCCACGCAGGATGAAAAAGTGAGGCAGATGAGATGAAGGAAGATGATTTCATCAGGAACTCCAGCAGTGAGTTTGCATCCCCTTTGGTACTAGTTTGGAAGAAGAATGGTGATGTGAGGATCTGTAATGAGTTTGCTGGCTGAACACTCAAACAGTCAAAAATGCCCATCACTTCTCCCCCCAGCTGATGCTCTGGCAGCCTTCGGTAGTAACACCTTTTTCTTAACAATGGACCTTACTTCCAGGTACACCGTGGAAGTACACAAAGATGACAGGAAGTACACTGCTTTCACATCACCATTTGGACTGTATGAATACAATAGGACGCCTCAGTGACTGCGTAATAGTCCAGCAACCTTTATGAGGATGATGCTTAGCATCTTTGGTGACCAAAACATCCTCAGTCTACTGTGTTGTCTCAGTGATGTGCTGGTATTTACTCCCACAGAAGACATTGTGTTGGAATGGCTGGAGATGGTCTTTCAGTGGTCCAGAACTCAAAACCTCAAGCTTGCCTCAAAGAAATGCCATTTTCTGCAGAGGTCAGTGAGATTTCTGGGACATGGCATTTGTGCCAACAGCGTTAAATCTGATCCAGATATGGTAGCAGTCATTACCTCCTTGACCGAGTTAGACCTTATGGAGCAGGGCACAAATGTTCCTTCACAGTGAAAGATAAACTCTTTTCTTGGAATAATGGTTTTCTACAAGCAGTTCATTGAGAACTGTTCCTGTTGCCAAGGCTTCCTGCTGACATCATCTTCAGCTCTGTCCTTCAGGACTCAGAGGTTGAAAACTATGATCAATACATCCTGTTGCTGTGGAAAGATCTAGCAGAGGCTATGGATATAGCTCAACTACTTAACTGCCACAGCTAAGTAGTTGCAGCGATACACCAATCTATACAACCAGAAAGTGCGTGGTGCACCAGTGAAGGTGACCTGCTAGGTGTTGCTAGCTAACAAAGGAGAGCGCAGACATGTCACTCCAAGCATGCTGATGCAAATGGAGAGAGCCACACTTGTAAAATCCAGAACACTTCTATGGTCAGGAGAAAGTCATCCACCAGAATCAGTGACTTTAATTCTGCCTCTTGTTGCTGTGTCTGTGAGTACTGTGTCTGTGGTGTCCAGTTTTGATGATAGTGATAAGGAGATGGTTGCTGATGTGTCTGTAGACTCTGCAGAGTACAGAACCAGAGTGTGGTTATCTTTCTTTCCATCTGAGACTTCCAGCCGAATCTTTCCAGAGGTAGCTGATCAGCTGGACCCGATCAACGGATTGATGCAGCTTTGGTTCCCCCTGCTGTTGTCACTTCATGTCATGTCACTGACTGAACACACCATCACCGCTGGATCAGCCGTGACAATAACTGTTGGAAATACTGACTCTGTTTGCAGCTTTCTTGTTGCTGACAAAGCTTTGGACACCCTTTCAAATGTAGAGACTCATGCTTTAACTGATACTTCCAGTAGCAGAACACCAGCTTTTTTTCCTTCTTTTTCCTGTAGATTTTTTGGGGGGGGTGGAGCAAGTGGAATTCAGTAGGGGGTAGTGTAACAGAGTTTATGTTGTATATGATTCCACTAGCTGTGTTTTAATATCTGTAGTTCTATTGACTCAAGGGCTCCATCTCATGGGTAGTATGTAAATGCTGCTGTCTGGCTAGAAACATTGCCACGGAATGAGAGACATGCACAAGGTAAGATGTTGAGCACAGCACTGGGTATACCTAATGTGTATAAATAACTTGATGCACTCTGATAGCATCGCTTAATTATTATGAATTGCAGACATGTTGTTAAAGGAGAGTTACAAATGGGTTGCAGTATGTGTCTAGTCCTGAAATGTTAACTATAGCGCCATAATGCACATCATAAACAAACCTCTGTGCTAATAACATGCTGTCCTCTCATAGTGTCCTGTGTGTGAGCTGCTGCAAGTGAGCAAGCTGTACAGCTAACTAGTACGCATTCTGTTCATATCAGGTTATATTATTATAATGATTTATTTGTGAAATGTATTTAAAGACATTGCCACTTAATAAGAGATGTACCCGAGTGGGCTGTCAGGTACATATTCTGCTCATGTTGGGCGCTAAATTGTGGAAATGCTGAAAAGCCTCCTGCCCATTACCCTGTACACAATGCAGAGTGTAGAGTGTAAAGCTTCAGGTTTTGAAAACACACAGTACATCTACTTCTTCAGCTCTTAACAGCAAAACGCACTCACGCCAATGGGCCCTGTCGCAAAAACTATCATTATCTAACAAAAGCTGTTAGAATCAAGTTTCCAACTCAGAATACTGTGCATTTTGATGTTCTTGAAGGAAAAATGAGTTTAGTTTTGGTAAGCCTTCAGATTTTGAAGATAGACAGTATTTCCGCTTCTTCAGCTATTAACAGCAAAACGCACTCACTCCAATCAGCCCTTTCACATGACATGTCATTTTCTAACAATAGCTGTTAGAATCAAGTTTCCAACTCAGAATACTGTGCATTTTGAGGATCTTGAAGGGAAAATACATTTAGTTTTAATAGGCCTTGATGTTTTGAAAATGGACAGTTTTTCTATTTTCAGCTTACAACATTAAAACGCACTCGCTCAAGTAACAGTGATAGTGATAGTCATTTCCTAACAAAAGCTATTTAGAAAAATGTTTCCAACTCAGAATACTGTGCATTTTGATGTTCTTGAAGGGAAACTGAGTTTAGTTTTAATAGTCCTTCATACTTTGAAAATGGACAGTGTTTCTGCTTCCTCAGCTCATAACCACAAAATGCACTCACTCCAATGGGCCCTGTCACGAAAGCTGTCATTTTCTAACAATAGCTGTTAGAATCAAGGTACCAACTCAGAATACTGTGCATTTTGATGTTCTTGAAGGGAAAATGAGTTTAGTTTTAATGGGCCTTCATATTTTGAAAATGGACAGTTTTTCTGCTTCTTCAGCTCATAATAACAAAACGCGCTCGCTCCACTGGGCCCTGTCATGAAAGCTGTCATTTTTTTTTACAATACCTGTTAGAATCAAGTTTCCAACTCAGAATACTATGCATTTTGAGGCTCTTGAAGGGAAAATGCATTTGCTGTCCCTAAGTCTTCACATTTTGAAAATACACAGTATTTGAGCTTCCACAGCTCCCAACAGTAAAACGCACTCACTCAAATAGCAGTGATTGTGATTGCAGTTATTTTCCTAACAAAAGTTGTTAGAATCAAGTTTCCAACTCAGAATACTGTGCATTGTGATGTTCTTGAAGGGACACTGAGTTTAGTTTTAATAGGCCTTCATATTTTGAAAATGGACAGTTTTTCTGCTTCCTCAGCTCATAATAACAAAACGCACTCGCTCCACTGGGCCCTGTAACGAAAGCTGTCATTTTCTTACAATAGCTGTTAGAATCAAGTTTCCAACTCAGAATACTGTGCATTGTGATGTTCTTGAAGGGACAATGAGTTTAGTTTTAATAGACCTTCATATTTTGAAACTGGACAGTGTTTCTGCTTCTTCAGCTCATAATAACAAAACGCGCTCGCTCCAATGGGCCCTGTCACGACAGCTGTCATTTTCTAACAATAGCTGTTAGAATCAAGTTTCCAACTCAGAATACTGTGCATTGTGATGTTCTTGAAGGGAAAATGAGTTGAGTTTTAATGGGCCTTCATATTTTGAAAATGGACAGTGTTTCTGCTTCTTCAGCTCATAACAAAATGCACTCACTCCAATGGGCCGTGTTGCGAAAGCTGTCATTTTCTAACAATAGCTTTTAGAATCAAGTTTCCAACTCAGAATACTGTGCATTTTGATGTTCTTGAAGGGAAAAATGAGTCCGATTTCAGTTAGTCTTCAGATTTAGAAAACACAAAATACATATGCTTCTTCAGCTCTCAACAGCTCTCAACAGCAAAATCCCCCCCCCTCAAAAAAATCTGAAGACTCATGTCATTGTCATGCTAATTGACATCATTCTTAGCTGTAAAGCTGGTGCTGAAAACTTTTGTCTTTATATGCTATTTAAATAAATGCTGTTGACTGTCCAACATGCGCACATTTGCTGTGTATTTCCTAGATCTAGTCATATTCTCAAACCTCAGTTATTTGCCTTTGTGGTGATCCTTTTTGACAGTATTGTCACCTGAAAACTTGATTGTAAAAGTATTAGCTGTCAGTGCTATTTAACCTCTTGTGTCAGTTACAGTTTAATCCATGTTCAGGTGCTTTATCATGAGAACTATGATTAGATTTTTTTGTGATTGCTAGAAAATAACAGCAACGGTTTCTTATTATATTTTGTGCAAATATGCCATTAGCTACATTGAATTTTGTATTTTTTTATTCAAAAATATAGCATCTATGATCTTCCTGGGGTCATATACAACCCAGCCAAATGTAAGCGGGCCAAAGGGGCAAACACTATTGTGCTCTCAGTAAATGCAGGCACGCACGCACACACGCAGATTACTTCTGTCTAACAGACACTCACACCCTGTCCTCACATTACACTTGTCTGACACACACACCTCACTTCCAAATGATGTCTTTTTCACACACACACACACACACACACACACACACACACACACACAGTCACTTTCAAAGCTAAAGATGTAAAAACATGACCCTTTGATTTTCATTTGCCTGCATTTTGACAAGACAACAACAAACAAACTGAGCTTTGATGTTATCTTTGATCTTTGAGCTTTGATCTTTGATCTTTGATCTTTGATCTTTCAAGGGCCTGTCTCATTTCATTCTGAGACTGGACAGTGAAGGAACTCTCCACTGCGCTAGAAGTGCTTTCTTATTTCAAACCCTGTGGAGGATGAGAGAGACCAGAAGACCTGTAGAAGAGGAAGCAGTGTCATGAGGAGAGGAGAAAACTGAAAATTATGAGGATTATTGTTCAGCTCTCAACTGATGAGGAAGACAAATTTGCTGGGTTTGAAGGTGATTTGTGCTCAAAAGATTGTTCAGGTCGTCAGTTCTTCACAGAGAAATGCAACGTATGTTGGGAGCAGAGAGACCATGCTGTCAGCTTTCGCTATTAGTGCAATTCAATTTTACAGTTTTCGCTCATTGAGACACATGCTATTGTGTCCAACTGGGCAAAACAAAGGAGAAGAACTGTGCTCACTCCTCATCGGGATACTGCTGTAACCTACTAGGAAGACAAAATGCCCCAAATCATCCTGGACTACAGCCAGAACAAAGGGGAGCCAACAACCTTGACAAGGTAATGCAATTTTTAAACAATGGATTTCATTTTTGTCAGAGAGGATGACTATACTCCAGTGAAAATTTGATTCTGGTTAGTAAATGACAGCTTTAACTAAGAGTATAATTTGAATGTGCCTGTTTAGATCTGCCTGGATTTGCTATATCTACAAAACGGTCTGATATAAAACTCTGTTTATGCAGATACACACTATTGTCATTTGGAAACCTGATTCTAACATTTTTGGTTAATAGGCCACAGCTATGACTATCAGTGCTATTTCACTGACTGAATTTTACTGTTCTGAGTTGAAAAAGCAGATTTAGTGTGCATTCCTAAATATGAGAACTTACAGAAACCAGACTCGTGTTTCTGACATATTTATGTGGATAAACACTATTCTGAGTTGTGAACATGATTCTAAAAGCTTTTGTTAGAAAATGACTGGCTTTCACAATGAATGCTATGTGAGTGAATGCACTTTACTGTTCTGAGGTGGAGAAGAAGATTTAGGGTGTATTTTAGGAAATGGCAGCTTTTGCAACACGGCCCATTGGAGTGAGTGCTTTTTGCTGTTGTGAGCTGAAGAAGCAATACTACTGTGTATTTTCAAAATGTGAAGACTTATTATCACCTTCAAGAACATCAAAATGCACAGTATTCTGATTTGGAAAATTGATTCTAACAGCGTTTGTTAGGAAGTTACTGCTTTTGCGACTGGGGCTATTTGAGTGAGTGCGTTTTACTGTTGTGCATTATACTGTTTAGAGGTGTGGCAGCTCAAATACTGTGTAGTTTCAAAATGTGAAGACTTAGGGACAGCAAGCTCATTTTCCCTTCTAGAACATCAAAATGCACAGTATTCTGAGTGGGATACTTGATTCTAACAGCTTTTGCTAGGAAATACCTGCTATTGCGACTGGAGCTATTTAAGTAAGTGTGTTTTACTGTGGTCAGCTGAGGTAGTGGATATGGTGTGTATTTCCAAAATGTGAAGACTTACTGAAATCAAACTCTGATTGCCTTTCTATTAATTGAGATGCACAGTATTCTGAGTTGTAATTTTAATTCTAAAGGCTTTTAATTGTAAATGACAACTCCCTCTATTAGTGCTTCATATTTGTGTGTTCATTGTGTCACTGAGGTATATGTTGTTGTTTCCTACAGCCTCTGTTGGGACATGACAGCATTCACTATCACTGCTATTTGAGTGAGTGCGTTTCACTGTTCGGAGCTGTGGAAGCTCAAATACTGTGTATTTTCAAAATGTGAAGACTTAGGGACAGCAAACGCATTCCCCCTTCTAGAACATCAAAATGCACAGTATTCTGAGTTGGAAACTTGATTCTAACAGCCTCTGTTGGGACATGACAGCATTCACTATCACTGCTATTTGAGTGAGTGCGTTTTACTGTTTGGAGCTGTGGAAGCTCAAATACTGTATATTATCAAAATGTGAAGACTTAGGGACAGCAAATGCATTTTCCCTTCAAGAGCCTCAAAATGCACAGTATTCTGAGTGGGAAACTTCTTTCTAACAGCTTTTGTGAGGAAATGACAATTTTCACGACAGAACCCATTGGAGTGAGTGCATTTTGTTGTTATGAGCTGAGGAAGCAGAAACACTGTCCATTTTCAAAGTATGAAGGCGTATTAAAACTAAACTCAGTTTCCCTTCAAGAACATCAAAATGCACAGTATTCTGAGTGGGAAACTTCATTCTAACAGCTGTTGTTAGGAAATGACTGCATTCACTATCACTGCTATTTGAGTGAGTGCGTTTTACTGTTGGGAGCTGTGGAAGCTCAAATACTGTGTATTTTCAAAATGTGAAGCCTTACCAAGAGCAAACTCATTTTCCCTTCAAGAACATCACAATGCACAGTATTCTGAGTTGGAAACTTGATTCTAACATCTATTGTAAAAAAAAAAAAGACAGCTTTCGTGACAGGGTCCATTGGAGTGAGTGCATTTTGTTGTTAGGAAATGACTGCATCCACTATCATTGCTATTTGAGTGAGTGCGTTCTAATGTTCAGAGGTGTGGAAGCTCAAATACTGTGTATTTTTAAAATGTGAAGACTTACGGACAGCAAACTCATTTTCCCTTCAAGAGCCTCAAAATGCACAGTATTCTGAGCTGGAAACTTGATTCTAAGAGCCTCTGTTAGGAAATGACTGCATTCACTATTACTGCTATTTGAGTGAGTGCGTTTTACTGTTGGGAGCTGTGGAAGCTCAAATACTGTATATTTTCAAAATGTGAAGACTTAGGGACAGCAAATGCGTTTCCCTTCAAGAGCCACAAAATGCACAGTATTCTGAGTTGGAAACTTCATTCCAACAGCTTGTGAGGAAATGACAGTTTTCGCGACAGAGCCCATTGGAGTGAGTGCATTTTGTTGTTAAGAGCTGAGGACGCAGAAACACTGTCCATTTTCAAAGTATGAAGGCTTATTAAAACTAAACTCAGTTTCCCTTCAAGAACATCAAAATGCACAGTATTCTGAGTGGGAAACTTGATTCTAACAGCTATTGTAAAAAAATGACAACTTTCGTGACAGGGCCTATTGGAGTGAGTGGGTTTTGTTATTATGAGCTGAAGAAGCAGAAAAACTGTCCATTTTCAAAATATGAAGGCCTATTAAAACTAAACTCATTTTCCCTTCAAGAACCTCAAAATACACAGTATTCTGAGTGGGAAACTTCATTCTAACAGCTTTTGTGAGGAAATGACAGTTTTCACGACAGAGCCCATTGGAGCGAGTGCATTTTGTTGTTATGAGCTGAGGAAGCAGAAACACTGTCCATTTTCAAATTATGAAGGCCTATTAAAACTAAACTCAGTTTCCCTTCAAGAACATCAAAATGCACAGTATTCTGAGCTGGAAACATTTTTCTAACAACTTTTGTGAGGAAATGACTTCATTCACTATCACTGCTATTTGAGTGAGTGCGTTTTACTGTTGGGAGCTGTGGAAGCTCAAATACTGTTTATTTTCAATAGGACAGCAATGCATTTCCTTCAAGAGCTACAAATGCACAGCATTCTGAGTTGGAAACTCTTATTCCAACAGCTTTGTGAGGAAACGACAGTTTTTCGCGACAGAGCCCATTGGAGTGGGAGTGCATTTTTGTTGTTATGAGCTGAGGAAGCAGAAACACTGTCCATTTTCAAAAGTATGAAGGCTCTATTAAAAATTAAACTCAGCTTCCCTTCAGGAACATCAAAATGCACAGTATTCTGAGCTGGAAATTTTTCTAACAACTTTTGTTAGGGAAATGACTGCATTCACTATCACTTATTTGAGAGTGTTTTACTGTTGGAGTTGTGGAAGCTCAAATACTGTGTATTTTCAAAATGTGAAGATTTACCAAGAGCAAAACTCATTTTCCTTCAAGAACATCATAATGGCCAGTATTCTGAGTTGGAAACTTGATTCTAACAGCTATTGTTAGAAATGAAGCCAGCTGTGACAGGGCCCATTGGAGCGAGTGCATTTTGTTGTTAGGAAATGACTGCATCCACTATCATTGCTATTTGAGTGAGTGTGTTCTAATGTTCAGAGCTGTGGAAGCTCAAATGCTGTTTATTTTCAAAATGTGAAGACTTAGGGACAGCAAATGCATTTTCCCTTCAAGAGCCACAAATGCACATATTCTGAGTTGAACTCATTCTAACAACTTTGTTAGGAAAATGACTGTGATTCACTATCACTGTTATTGAGTGGCGTTTAATGTTGGGAGCTGTGGGAAGCCTAAATTACCGTGTATTTTCAAAATGTGACGACTTACCAAGAGCAAAACCTATTTTCCTTTCAAGAATATCACAATACAGTATTCTGAGTTGGAAACTGATTCAATAGGTATTGTAAAAAATGACAGTTTCTGTGACAGGGCCCTTGGAGTAAGTGCATTTGTTATTATGAGTTGAAGAAGCAGAAAAACTGTCCATTTTCAAATATGCCTATTAAACCAAAACCCAGTTTCCTCGAAGAACCCTCAAATGCATGGTGTATTCTGAGGAAACTTCATTCTAACAGCTTTTGTGAGGAAATGACAGTTTCACGACAGAGCCCATTGGAGGAGTGTATTTTGTTGTTTGAGTTGAGGGAAACAGAAACACTGTCCATTTTCAAATTATGAAGGCCTATTAAACTAAACTCAGTTTCCCTTCAAGAACATCAAAAAGGCTAGTATTCTGAGCTGGAAATATTTTCTAATAGCTGTTGTTAGAAATGACCATCACTATCACTGCTACTTGAGCGAGTGTGTTTTAATGTTGTGAGCTGAAAAACCAGAAAAACTGTCCATTTTCAAAACATGAGGGCCTGTTAAAACTAAATACATTTTCCCTTCAAGATCCTCAAAATGCACAGTATTCTGAGTGGGAAACTTGATTCTAACAGCTATTGTAAAAAAATGACAACTTTCGTGACAGGGCCCATTGGAGTGAGTGCGTTTTGTTATTATGAGCTGAAGAAGCAGAAAAACTGTCCATTTTCAAAATATGAAGGCCTATTAAAACTAAACTCATTTTCCCTTCAAGAACCTCAAAATGCACAGTATTCTGAGCTGGAAACATTTTTCTAATAACTTTTGTTAGGAAATGACTGCATTCACTATCACTGCTATTTGAGTGAGTGCGTTTTACTGTTGGGAGCTGTGGAAGCTCAAATACTGTGTATTTTCAAAATGTGAAGACTTACCAAGAGCAAACTCATTTTCCCTTCAAGAACATCACAATGCACAGTATTCTGAGTGGGAAACTTGATTCTAACAGCTATTGTGAGGAAATGACAGCTTTCGTGACAGAGCCCATTGGAGTGAGTGCATTTTGTTGTTATGAGCTGAGGAAGCAGAAACACTGTCCATTTTCAAAGTATGAAGGCCTATTAAAACTAAACTCATTTCCCTTCAAGAACCTCAAAATACACAGTATTCTGAGTGGAAACTTCATTCTAACAGCTGTTGTTAGGAAATGACTGCATTCACTATCAAGCACTGAGTGAGTGTTTTATCGTTCAGAGCTCTGAAGCTCAAATACTGTGTATTTTCAAATGAAGACTTACTGATAGCAAACTCATTTCTTCAAGAGCCCTGTTAAATGCACAGTATTCTCTGAGTTGATACTGGTTTCTAACATCTTTTGTGAGGAATGACACAGCTTTCGTGACAGAGCCCATTGAGTGAGTGCATTTGTTGTTATGAGCTGAGGAAGCAAAACACTGTCCATTTTCAAAGTATGAAGGCCTATTAAAATCTAAACTCATTTTCCCTTCACATCTCCTCAAAATACACAGTATTCTGAGTGGGAAACTTCATTCTAACAGCTGTTGTTAGGAAATGACTGTATCTACTATCTCTTGCTATTTGGAGGAGTTTGTCTTGTTGTTCTAGCTGTGAAGCCTTCAAATTTGTAATTTAAATTGTAAAAGACTTGTGCGAGTGAGTGCGTTTTGCTTTTAAGAGCTGAAGAAGCAGAAATACTGTGTATTTTCAAATTCTGAAGACCTACTTAAACCAGCCCCTTTTTCCCTTCAACAATGACAATACTGCATAGTATTCTGAGTTGGAAACTCAAATCTAACAGCCTTATTAGAAATGGCTATGCCAAGGACAGGGCCCATTTGAGTGAGCTTATTTGTTGTTATATATTATATATATATATATATATATATATATATACACACACTATATTAATATGCAATTAATTCCACATTAATCTTAAACAGTCATATGCAAATAACATTGAAACTGAACAGCCTGAACAATCATTAGTCACACATCAATTCAAATGTCCTTATATACCTGCAAACATATTACCACAATAGCATTTCATTTAGCCCTGAGTTTTTTTTTGTACTTCTCAACTCTTTTTACTGAAATTTGGTGGAGGTGGGGCAATTTTTGAAGGAAGCACTAATGAGTTTTTTGTTAAAGTTTAAGTTTGAGTTCTCTTTTTTTGGTCATTTCCTGTTTTATATTTGTAAAGTTTCCCTCATTTGCCTTTGTGTACTTGCTTCCTCTGTTGAATAGGTCATTAGTTTCACCTGTGTCTTTTAAGCCATCCCTCCCTGCTGTGTGGATGTGTCTATATATTCACTTTGTTCCCCTTGAGATCCTCAACTTACACAAGGCTGTATGGAGTTTCAGTTTCAGTTGGACTTTTGGAGTTGGACTTTTTCTGCCAGCTTTACCCCCAGTAAGCTATATGGGCTTTTTTGTACATTTTGTTCAAAACCTGTTCAAGCCCAGGTCTGCATTTGGGTCCAGCTCCTAGTGTTCCAGGTTTTGTTTTTATCACTAGTATTATTAGGAACGTTTTTTTATACAGCTACCACTAACAAAAGATTTATTTTTATCGGTTGAACCAGAAAAGAAGCTGAACATTTTTTTCCAACCTTACTAGCTTACAACCACAAATTCATTGATACAGGCTCTCCTCTCTGTTTCTTCAAGCCACTGTTAAGCAGCGCAGCACCGTATTCAAATCATTAACTGGCCTCTGTTGGTCTCAGAGGCTGCCTTTGCTCTTATTTGGGCCATCATCACTTGGAAACTATATGTTGACAGTTGTATCTTTGTCCGGCTTTTTTAGTCCCTTCAGCCCCTAGCAGGAGACCGGGTAAAGACTTCCACCTCCCTGATGTCCACAGCTCATGTGCCAGCAGTGTAAACACCAACACTACCCAAGGTTGGCGAACTAAGTAATAGCAGTAGTAACAGCAGTTATTGACTTCAGTGTGACAAGAGAAAAGGTGTGAGTTCTATTTTGTCAAGTGTCAGGTTCCAATTTTGTGAATGTCCATACTGAACCTATCTGCAAAACACTTACCGAGAATGTATAACTTGATTTTTTCCTGTAAAATCCTCTGCAGGAACTGCAGGTTAATTGAGGCCCACTGGCCCAAAAACACATAATCATATGAACAGTTCTTACAAAAAACACTGAGTGGCTGTAGCTCAGAGGTAGATCGGGTTGTCCACCTATTAGAAGATAGGTTCGATCCAGTTCCTCTGGGCTGCAAGCTTAAGCGTCCTTGGGCAAGACACTGAACCCCAGCTCCTGATGAGGTGTCATTAGTATGTGAGTGCTTTAGATTCCTAAGTTTATTTTCGTGTGGGTGGGTGAATGCTGACTTGAAGTGTAAGGCACTAAGAGTGGTCAGAAGACTAGAAAAGCACAGTCCATTTACCATTTTCATCTATTAAATGGACAATGGGGTTTTTTTGTTTGTTTGTTGTTTTTTTTAACCCAAGTGGTTATTGATTGGGCAGTTCATTTGCCAGTTCATGGTGGACTTTGATGATAGAGTTTGTAAAAGGGACTGTTAAATTTTAGGACATACTAAGACATGAGCTGGGAGGCTTTATTTAGCCGATTTCTAGTCATCTCTAGCTGTATTTGGGCAAAACACAACCGCACATGTGCACACATAACTACGTGCACACATAAACACATACACATACATATACCTTCCCCAAGTTCACACAAACTCACTGTAGCCATGAATTCCTATTTCATAGACACATATACACACAACCAGCTCTTAACTCAATGTGCCGGCCTAACTTGCGTTCTCTGTCACATTAATGTCTTTCTTCTATATGTTATAATGTAACATCCATTACCTTGAGTCAAGTGAGCGGTCTTAATCTGACCCAAGTGGCTTATACTAGGTTTTGTGCACACACTGCCTGGGTTAGCTACAGAGAGGTCTCAGTATGGATAATGTCAACATGCATTATGTTGACTAGGAATACTCAGTAAGCACTGTATAGAAATGTACTTCCTTTTAGGATGTGTTAAATGTGGGTACACATACAAAGTCAGTTTTATCTCATCTCTGTGTACTTTTCTTCTAAATTCCTCTCCAGTGATGATGTTGATAATATGCATGCTTTCAGTTATCAACAGTGATATAAAAGAAATTCCTCCTGAATGACTGCTGGATTTAATCTTCCCAATTGACCTTACTTTAGGAACTTCTTCCTAACCTGGGAAATGTTCATGAAACGTGACCTAAAATTTCAGTATTAAATTAAAAAGTTATGGCCAATTTTACGTTTAGAAATGGGGGGAAAAAAAACACCGTAAATGAAATTTTGATGCATTTTATTTGCAGGTGACATCACTGCATACAGGAAGGTGTGCGATGCCCAGGGTGGCTCAATGGTTGGTGAGGTTCTGCACTGCTCTGGAGGCCTAGACCTTGACTGGGACCTCAACAAGGAGGAGCTACAAGAACTAGGACCCAGCAAGAACTTCATCCAGATACAACATGTAAGCTGCCAGAGATCAGGGAGGACATGACCTGCAGATCCTTAATATCCCCAAAGTCCCAAATTCGGTTGGGAAACACAGGGAAACACAATTACACAGTTGCTGTTTTATCCTTTGTGTCAAATAATTGTAACACATGCCATTTTAATAGATGCATATCGTAGTGTGTCATGTGATGCAGCTGATCTCACTTCAAGCAATATGATGTGTTTATGGAGAAGTAATTAGTCTGCTCCACTAACAGGACAATTATAGCTTATATTAAATGTAAATGGCTGACTAAGACAGTTACCATGATGAGTTTGTGAATTTTTAATAAAATATTGTCTCACACTGAGAGTTCCACAGCTAAAACAAAATAGCAATTTGAGGAGTGGAAAATAATACTCAGATCAGCTGATTAACAATGTTAAGTCATATTTATACTGTGTACATGCGTATTACCTATATGTATTACAACATGTTCTGCTGTGATCTGCCTGAATGTAATAAGAAAAGGATTTTTACAAAACATTTTGCAACTTTTGTGTGTACCTTGAAGTTGGTCGATAACTTTTTTTTTCCACCACGCAAAAACAAGTTTCTACTGAAACCATTTCATATAATTCAAAACAACCTGTGCTGTAAAAGTAATGTTCAGTTTTTCACAGCCATCAGCAGCAAAAGAGGAAAACTTCTTAGCTACTCTCGAGCTAGACTGGAGTTCCTCAACTTTGAAGGTCTCAGCTTTATGCCTGGAGCTCTGTACCAGTTTCCCTTTTAAATTCTGCCTGCTTTTAACAGGCAGAAACCTTGGGCAGATCCTGGCTCTAGGTGGATGGCCATCTGCCTTGACCGGTTGGAGGGAAAGAGAAAGATAGAGAGAGAGAGGAAGAGAGAGAGAGAGGAGAGGGAGGGAGACAGAAGATACATCTTGTCGCAGACTGAGATATGGGAGTACATAACTGTAGATGAAAACTGACAGAATGGTAGGACAACAGAATCCTAGCTATGGTAATTATTTACAGTACAATATAGAATAATGATAAATGGCAGCAGAGGACACGGGGCAGGTCGGTGGAGCCACAGATCAGATGTTCCGCTCTGGAGCCACAGGTATCAGTAGAGAGGTACAGAGAGAGAGACCAGAGAGAAACAAGCACAGTACTAGGGAAGAGAAGACACAGAGTTAATGGTTAATCTGTGATGGTTAAAATGAGTTTGAGGAGAGAGAGGATGGAGAGGAGGAGTGTGGAGACGATCATGGGATGTCCCCCAGTAGCCTCGGCCTATGGCAGCATAACTAAGGGGTGGCATGGAGGGGTAGTTTAGACTATGGGTGGAGTTGGCATGGTAACTAGAACTGGCTGTAAGCTTTGCCGAACAAGAAGGTTTTAAGCTTTACTTTAAAACTAGAGAGGGTGTCTGCCTCTTGGACCCAAACTGGCAGCTGGTTCCACAGGAGAGGAGCCTGATAGCTAAAGGCTCGGCCTCCCATTCTACTTTTGGAAATTCTGGGAACCACAAGCAAACCTGCACTCTGGGAGCAAAGCGATCTGTTGGGTTAATAGAGACTTAGCATCTCATTGAAGTACAATGGAGCTTGGCCATTAAGGGCCTTGTAGGTAAGAAGAAGGATTTTAAAATCTATTCTGGACTTTATGGGGAGCCAATGAAGAGAAGCTAAAACTGGAGAAATATGATCTCTCTTGCTAATTCCCATCAGAACCCTTGCTGCAGCATTTTGCATGTGTTGGGACCTCTACTCATGTGCTCTGAAAAGAGCAATAGAGAGGCCTACATGTCCCTCCAAAAGCCTGAGCCAGAGTCGGTTGACTGTTTGAAAACGGCGCCACAACCCCCACGTTTCACACGTAAGTGTGAATTTGAGTTTGAACGAAAACTCAGTGTGGACATTGGCCGAAGTCAAGCGCTCCCAGTAGGGGTCCCTGGTGATGTCACTCAGGTAATAAAGATGCAACCACGGCCCCCCTCCGTTGCGTTTTCCCAGTGCACCAGGTACAGTAGAGAGCTACTCCAAGCTTTCCCTGCGACCCAGCCGCTGAAGGGAGCAATATTTCAAATGTTTGATTTTCACCATCTTAAAGCCTAGGTCACAGTCTTCAACTCGCGGGATGAGCACAGACTGCTGTTGTTGTTTGTTTCTCTTTTTTTTTCAATGTACATCGTTGAGCAATCAGCTGATTGGACGCTCAGTAAAGACAAGCGCGCCAACTTTGTTAAAGGCTTAACAAAGTACGCTGCATTTCACCTGTGATCTTCCACGCTGTTGCCGAGGAACTCATCACATCGCCATCGCCAGAAGAGCAAGGCACGGACCGCTCGACCCCAGCCAAGGAACACGCTGCAGATACCCGACGCGGATCTCTCTTTAACTTTCTCCCTCACACTCCAAAGGATTGGAGCAACAAAACGTAAGAGGCTTATGTCTGGGCAGAGACAATTAATATAGCGTATAGCTTAATTTTATTTGTGAAACTTTGACTTGTGCTGCATATAACTTTTTTATTGTCGGTCGTTCACCGTGATCAGTTGATAAGGCAATTATCACTAGTTAAAGGACCAATACCTGACAAAGTAACCTTCGGTGTGCTGGATCTGCTATTGTGTAGTGATATTGTAATTATCAACTGTGGTAACGACCCCATTTGGGCTCTCCCTCTTCACCTTTCCTCTCGATCTCAAATCTGTTACACGGAGGTCGCCCCAGTAACGTGCAAGGATCAAGCCCCCCCCTTTCCTTTGTTCACGCCATTCGTATCTCGCGACTAGTCACCATCTTGGCTCCAGCAAGTGCGTAACCCACGTCACTCTGCCGCCATCTTGGCTCCTTAAGACACGTCACTCACGTGACTCCACCACCACTTCTTCCCTCTCTTCCTCTCTCTCCTTCTAACTTCCCCAGACACACACACACACACATCACCATTGCTACTGCTATAGCGATTGCTATTTACATGTGTGTTACCTGTAGTAGTTAGTAACTGTTGTTTGCCTTTTATAATAGAATTATAATAGTCTTTTATGTCAAGTAATGTTATTGTAAATAATTATTACTGTGAATAAATCCTGTTATAATTTAATCCGTCGTTGTTGGTGATTGGTGTGGATATATTGTGACGACTGCTGGATTCAGGACAGTCAGTGCTCGGGCTCATCCCTTCTCTAACCTTCTGAGACTGTATTCTGGTTTTGCTAATTTGGTTATTGGTCCCTGGTGACAGGGTGGTGCCCCGTAATTATTAAGTCTGATTAATAATAATCTTCTTTTAATTAATAATTGTCAATATTGTCAATAATTGGCAATACTTTAACAATTCAATGAAACAACTCAAAGAATTTTTCAGAAACTTTAATTTTTAAATTTCGGATTCCAAATTACAGTTTTGAAGTTTAAATTCTGATTTAAATTGGAAATTTGGGTTTCGATTTCAATTTTTTTTATTCTCAATATTGAATTTCAATTTTGGGAATTTTTTTTTATTTCCCTCTCCACTTGTGACCCACAAGACATTCACAGTGTAGATTGTGAATTGCTCCAGTGTGCGACAGTAGTGAGTATAGACCCCTGAAACCCTAACTTTGCTATCACTCAAATAGGTGCTGAGCCACCTCATTAACATCTGAATAGGATAGGTGCAGGAGAGTAATCAGCATAACACACCAGTATAGCAACTCAGGGCCACTGAGTTTGTGCATTCAAAAAGGCAAGATGAGTCACCAGCAATCCCCTGTGGGTGGAGCCAAAGCTCCTCAAGGGTTAAACGACTCAATTATAAAGGAGGCGGTCGCTAAATCCACCACTCTCTCTTTGGAAGAGCTGAGAAAGATTGATAGTTATGACATTGGCACCTGTAATGCATTACTACGGAATATGGTTGACTTTGCTAAAAACCCAACCAGGGTAGCAGCACAACCCATTCTGGACCTAATGGGCCGAATGTTCCTCATCATAGAGCGGAAAGCTCAGCTTCAAAGGGCCAAGCAGATGGAGGTAAAGCTCCGCCTGCTGGAAGAATACCGGCGTTGCCGCAAGGTACGGCTCCAAGAAATCGACGCCATGCGCAAAGAGCTCCAAGCCGCCCAGCAAAGGGTAAAGGACAAGCACCCAGAAGTTCAAACTGCCTTAATAGGTGCAGTCACTGACTCAGTCAACCAGGATGAATACAGCATCCCTAGGTTGGAGCAAGCCACCCCAGCTGTAGATAGCTATCAGGTGCATCCTCCGGCCCACCCATGGGAGCAAGCCAGTACTTCCTGTCCATGGGAGCAGGCCACCCCGGCTGCAGACAGCTATTGGGTGCGCCCTTCTGCCTGCTCATGGGAGCAAGCCAGAGCTCCCCACTCACGGGAGTAGGCCACTCCAGCTGCGGTGAGCAGCTATCAGACACACCCTCCAGCCGAGCAGGCCATCCATACAGCTGTAGACAGCAATGGGGCACATCCCTCAGTCCAAATTGGCACACCCCCATCCATCCTGAATCACCTCTCCCTACACCCTGACCAAACGAGGAGGGATTCCAGAGCCAAAGCTGACACCAGCGGCACTGGATCTCCACGAGCCAGTGAGCTACAGGCATCACAGAGCTCAAGCCCACGCATCAACTGGACTCCCTCCCCATTGCAAAGGGGGGAAGATCACCATCACAGTGGTGACCCGCATGATCTCAGAGCCTCCAATGACGATGGTCAAAGCACTAAACCGCTCGAGCCTTCCGCCAGAGACGTAGAACGTTTCAAGCCGAGAAATCGAGAGTCGAACACCGGTGAGTGCCGCATCAAAGATCAAACTCATGTCTCATGTCATGCTGCACAAAAAGCCTAAACCACTTCTGAAATTTACAGCTAGTGGGGTCCATGTTTTCAGCCCAACCGATGACGCCTAGATGAAAAGGAGCAGTCAGCAGGAAGATGGGTTGACAGGCTAAGCTGTGGGCTGTTGCAGAAAAGTGGAACATGACAATAGACAATTATTCATCATGTTTTAGGAAAAACAGTTCATGTTTTGTTTTATCTTCTGCTCTTTTATCTCTTTATATGTTATCTTTATTAAATAGCTACCTTGAACTTTAAGATGGAGTGTGTTTGCTTTTCAGGTTCGTTTCTTATGGTCTACTACTATAGATGTAAACAGGCTTCAGTAGTCAGAGTCAAAGCTTAGGTCACCAAGCTAAACAATAGCCTTGCCAGTGTTTAAGCACAAGCCCTTAGCACTGGTAGCCCACTACAATATGTAAATGTGTCAGTAAACACATGATGCCCTGAAGCTAAGATGAGGTTTGATGGGTTTGTGGGTTTGGCTGTTTGCGTGACATAAAGGTTCCTGTGGCGTCTCCTGGAGTGATGCTGCTGTGTGGGCTCACCTCATTTTTCCTTTGACAGGTCATCAGGAGGTTTTGACAGGCACAGCTAGGTGACCTATCAACATGTTAGAATGCAATCACATTGTATGGACTGTTTTTCCTCAAGCTGAAGTTGTTTTTTTGTCAGTTTTACAATTTTCCTGAATCGAAGCTTCATTTCCTTAATTTCGCTGCCGTTAAACATTGGTTCCGCTATTGTGTTTCACACAGATGCTTATTGTGACGCACATGACGCCAGGATCACCACAAACAACATGGAGCGAAGCTCAGAAGAGACGAGGACAAAAAGGCAGACAATGTCTAAAATGTGGGAACACTTTAAAATGAAAAAACACAGTACACTTCCCGCCACTGTGGGAGCTCGTTTATCACAGGGGCACAACTTCAATGATGCAGCATTATGCTGCGGAAACACCCGGTCTGCATTACTCCTGAGAAAGTTAAAGTTAATGCTAATGCTAATATATTAGCGTAATGAACGCTCAGAACATATGTAGCAGTCGCTAGTTATGTCATTAACTTTAGCTCAAGAAGAAACTAAATGTTGCTGGATTACTTTAATTCATGTTTTGCTGTAACTGTTGGTTAAGGAACTGACGCTGCTGCTCATTCACGAACGCTCAAATGTTGCGCGCGCACACACGCGCTTCCCAGTGATGGTGTCTGTAGGCCTACTAGACATGAAAATATCAGGTGATAAGTCAAATAATGAACAAATATAGTATAGTAGGTGTAGTATTTTCAGTATGACATTTGTTAGTCATAAAATACAGTAGTAACAGTATTTTTCTACCTTTTCCAATGTTTTGGTGCCCACATGACTACCGGAAGCAACAGTTTCTGAAAACTGGTCCAGTATCAAGTAAGCTATTATCCAGAAAACTATACAGGGCAATTGTACCACATCAATTTCCATACACTAGCTGATAGCATTAGCTCCGGCCTGTCTGCAGCATCTCTCTCCAGTCTTGAACAGCATGTTTCTTGAGGAAGTCATGCTTTGGTTCAGGATTTCTTCTGTTCTTCGGCTGCCAGTAGTTATCCTGGTTAAACCCAACTCGTGGGCAGCAGTGACGGTGTGTGGATGAGAGTGTTAGTATTGATTTGGAGTGACCACTAGCCACAACTTCAGTGTGATGTTTAAAATCTGATCTTGCATGTTTGAAGACAGTTTGGTAAACCACTCTAAGAAAGAAGACTGGAATGATGATATGGTGCATTGAAATGATTTTAAAGTTCCCTGGAGTTATTTATATTTATCAATTGATTCCAAAAGGTATTTCATAATCCAATCTGTTGCCATCAAATATCACTTCACAGGGGCCCCTTGCTGACTTTTTAGATTGCAAAACCCTTTCCTGTAAAGGTTTAATGAGAATTAAGACAATACTGAGCACAAAGTTAATAATTCTGGCTCACTGGTGTTTATTCAGAACAAGCACACAAAGAACAAGGTGGTAGGTTACACCTGTTTTAACACAATAGCCTGCAGCATGTGTAGCCATGACTCATCCAAACAGTGCCTGCTCTGCCTGTGAAACATTTAGAACGCAGCAGTAGTCACTATGGGACAGCAGCTCATTGGGCCGAAGTCAAATTCACTGACCACATTTATAGTTATAGTGAGGAACTGTCTTAAAAGTTATTGAGCTGAGTAAGGAAACGGAATCTAATGTTTAATTTCGAAGAAAACCCTTTACCCTTTGTTCAGAAATGTAATAAAACTGGTTTCGAATTTTACAAGGATGTAGGTAGTTTTAGGCTTGATATTCTGATATTCAAGAGTTTTATTCTCAGTAACTTTTTATCAGTCTTAATTATTGTGTTTTGTAGCATGTGTAATGTTACACAGGTGTTTATTGCGACACAATGTGATTTTGAAGGCTGAATTTGCATGATTTAACATTCGATAGAACCCAAAGAACTAAAGATGTCCACCATCTCAGAAGTGCCCACAAAATAATAAACAATTTCAAACTGACCTCATTTTCATTTGGACCTGCTCCTACGAGACGACTAGAGAGAGGGAGCTATTAAACACATAATATGAAGTCACAACTTGGGTAATCACACAATTGAATGGACTCAAATGTACAACTCACAGGTAGGATATAACTTAAGAAAAAGTAGTTTTTACTCATCCAAAGGATTTGGGACACAAGCAGGCAGAAGACAAGACTAGCAAACAAATCCAGCAGGTAATAAACTGAAATGAAGGTCAAACGATAGGCAATATCCAAAACAGGAAAATACTAACACACTGGAAAAGGCTGGACAATCTATCCAGGACAAACTGGTACAGAGTGATGGAAATACACACACACATTAAAAACACTGATGAGGGAATGCAAATGAGGAACAGGTGAAACCAATCAAGGTGGGACAGACAACACACACACAGTCAGCACAGAAAGTGACACGATTCTGCACATAAAGCAGAGGTGAGTAACAGAGTAAAACAAAAAGCATAGAGTAAATAAAGGTAATAAAGAAGAAAAGATTAACATAAAAGCTATATGCTCTCTCAAACAAACCCAATGCACCCCTCACTGCTGTGTTAGGTATTGTGAAGGGCATTTGGCAAGGCAGTGTAGACCTGTTTGTGGTCTTGCTGTAAATAATTCAATCAGAGACGCAGCTGCTGCCAACACCAAAATGAGATCCAAGGTTATAAGTACTTTTGGTCACCAGGGTCATTCTGCTGAGTGTCAGGAGGGGTTTGGACTTAAATCCAGGGGTCTTAAATATACACTTCTGTAAAGCTGCAGTGTTGCTCACCCATGAAATCAAAACTCTGCTACAGAATCCCACTGTGTGCATGACACTATATATTAATCTGATCAATGATTTTAATTCAGAGGAGTTTTAAAGGTACAACACATTATACATAATAAACCCATTGTCCTAATATTAGAAAAAAACTACTTCCTGTTCAAAGTTTTATACTGATCAGGTGTAATAATCTCAAATATCTAGGAGGAATTAAAAATTCAACAAAAGTTCTGGTCCTTAGCGTTAGTAGTTAGTACTCTTAAATAGAGTATGACCCTGGCCATAAACTGTCAGGCATCACTATATCTATATATACATTGTATTATGCTTTCTATGAGTGAGTGCAGAACAGCGATGAAACTGGCAAAAACAAAAGACACATGTATAAACACCAACACAGACTAGCGCCTATGTGCAGTGTTGCAACCTGTAATGTACTGTATGTCTGTAACAGAGCTCCTGTCGGCCTCTGGTATGGTTTAGGCTTTGTTTTGGCAAGGCCTTCTAGTAGTGAACTTATGGTTTAGGCTTTAGTTTGGCAAGGCATTGTAGCACTAAACAGATATCAATACACACACCATGAAATGGTGAACAGAATTACACCATGTTCCAAATTATTATGCAAATTGTATTTAAGTGTCAAAAAGATACATTTTTTTGATTTTCAATTAAACTCATGGATGGTATTGCGTCTCAGGGATCACTGAAATCAATCTCAGACACCTGTGATAATTAGTTTGCCAGGTGAGCCCAAATAAAGGAAAAACTACTGAAGAAGGACATTCCACATTATTAAGCAGACCACCATTTTCAAGCATTATGGGAAAGAAAAGGGATCTCTCTGCTGGGGAAAAGTGTGAAATAGTTGAATGCCTTGGACATGGTATGAAAATTAGATATTTCACGAAAACTTAAGCATGATCATCGTACTGTTAAGAGATTTGTGGCTGATTCAGAGCACACACGGGTTTGTGCTAAAATGCCATTACAAAGCAGCAAACAGGTATTTGAAGCTGCTGGTGCCTCTGGAGTCCCGCAAACATCAAGGTGTAGGATCCTCCAGAGGCTTGCAGTTATGCATAAACCTTCTATTCGGCCACCCCTAACCATTGCTCACAAGCAGAAACAGCGGGCCCAGAAATACATAAAGACTAATTTTCAAACAGTCTTGTTCACTGATGAGTGCCGTGCAACCCTGGATGGTCCAGATGGATGGAATAGTGGATGGTTGGTGGACGCCCACCATGTCCCAACAAAGCTGGGACGTCAGCAAGGAGGTGGCAGAGTCATGTTTTGGGCTGGAATCATGGGGAGAGAGCTGTTGGCCCCTTTAGGTTCCCTGAAGGTGTGAAAATGACCTCTGAAAAGTATGTCGAGTTTCTGACTTACCACTTTCTTCCATGGTAGAAAAAGAAGAACTGTGCTTTCTGTAACAAAATCATCTTCATGCATGACAATGTAGGGTGGGAGGCAGTTCACATCCAAACAGCAGCTCTGGGAGGCTATTCTGACATCCTGCAAAGAAATTCAAGCTGAAACTTGTGTGAATTGTGAAGCTGTTATCAAATAAGGGGTCCTATGTTAAAATGTAACTTGACCTGTTAAGATGTTTTTGGTTGAAATAGCTTTTGATTTCAGTAAATATGACCTCCTAATTCTGAAAATTCAACAAATGAGCATTTTCAGTTCTTTACAACCTATAAAATGTTTTGAAACTCTGTTGTGCGTAATAATTTGGAACAGTGCATTTTAAGTTTTTTATTTTTGAAAAAAATACTGTTATCATTGGAAGGTTTGTTCAATAACATTCAAGTTATACTCTAATGGTTGATGACTTGAAAATTATGCTGTCATTTGCATCAACTATTTAGAAAAATCAGAGAAAAATATCATTTGAATAATAATTTGGAACACAGTGTATTCCAAGAAGTTATGTCCATATTGAAAGATTTGGCACTTGCAGGGCCAATACTGTTTATCCTCCACAGAGCAGGTCAGAGAGTTCTGGTGTAGTTCAGGTGATAGACAATTGGGTTTTAAGCACAGTTTGTCTCCTGTCACAGTTTGGCAGATCTTGATGTGTCTTGCCAAAACCAAAATAAACCTTAGCTTTAAAGTTGCAGTAATACATATTTAGATTAGCAATGGGTTTTATGACCATGATTAATTTGAAAGGCATTGCTTGTAGCATCGTAGTCACAGGTCTCCAGATGACTTCATGAGCTGTTTATGTGCTTGTCAGAAATCTAAGTTTTGAGAGTACACTGCCCTCAGGAGCTACAGTGGGTTGTAGGAAACTCTAACCCTGAAGATGCAGAGAAGATGCAAAGCAAACATGTTGTAAACGCTGTGATGTTCATATTCAGTGACAACTTTTCTATATTGCTTTTAACAGCATATATATTAGGATTGGCTGAATGTCCTTTAAGATATAATATGTAACAGTTCTTCATTAAAATATCTAAAAATGACAAGACCTATGTTGGTAGTTTTGTGAAGTGGTTTATCTACATTATCCTAAATATTGTTTACCTACATTAGCCTAAATGCAAACCTTTAATATCAATTAAAATACATAATTCTAATGAAGGTAATGATCATTTTGTTTTGGGCGCTTGTTATATCTCCTTTGTGCATGAGTCAGTGTCATGAAATGGATTTAAATCTGGCTTTAAGCCTTTTTTTATGGTAAACTGTTTAGATCCTAGTTTTTTTCTATATATTTTAACTGGATAAAATATTTTAGTCTTTACAGTGTCCACAGTGCTGTGGACACCAATTTTAGTGTGAAACAGCTTTTTTCACTGTTACAACTGGATTTTATCACCACCAACCTGCCTGTTTTGGAGGAGAGCTCTCTGAAAAAATCTCCTGAACAATGCATACTGAAGAAATCCTAACTGCAAGATTAATGACAGCAAAGCTGGCAGAGACGACAACTCCTGTGATCTAACACTACTTTACAACAACTTTAGTTATTGTTTTGATTGAGAGGCCCCCTAGTGGCAGAAAATGGAAACTGTTCCTTTAACCCCACAGGAGTAGGCTCACTGGTGTCATATAATAGTTTCATATGGTGGAGTAGATACAGAATCTTCACAATGCTCTGACTTTGAATATAAATTGTGTGATGGAGGTCAGTGTTCCTTCACACCCTACAGCTCAAGACTTGTGTCAGAATCTCTCCATTTACTCTTTAAGACTGTCTGTTCAGCGACTCTAAGAGTATCAATGTATTTCGGCCCTGAGGAGAGCAACAGTCCGTAGTCTCAGCCATTCTGACCTACAAATACTACTCTGCTAACCCCAAAGGCTCCTGTGTGTTTATATATGTGTCCTTTGCAATATGTGTTTGCATGCTGGTGTGCACTACAGTGTGACAGGAAGACAAAGCCCTTAAAGGACAATAAGTCATATGATACAGTACGTTTGCAACTTGTTTACAGCAAAACTTTTGTGATTGGTCAAATGGAGGGTCAAACCCAAGCGGTTTTGCTTAATTTGGTCATAAAGGAGTAACTGGCTACAGGTTATCATGTTGTATCTATATAATACTATTATATCCCAGAATGGCACTCAGAGATGTTTCTTTAAGTGAACAAAACACAGGACTTTACTAATGTAGCATGCTGTAAGGTGGTGGTGGTCAAATGGGCGGTAGACTAACAGAGTGCATTACAGTGAAAAAAATCTGATATTTGTCAGTCATAAGTCATAACTTTCTCTCGATAACAGTTTTCCCTCATTGATAAGACACATTTTCTGGAACCAAAAATCAACTGTTATGAAAAAAGACATTATGGCATAATTAGCAATGACTATCAGTAGTCACTGCTTACCCCGAGGTGGTGGCTGCTGACAGCTTTGCAAAAAAGAAAAAAAAACAGCTGCTCATGGCCATCCATTACTGTGGAGCTGTGAAAAACTACAGTGGGACCACAAGTTCCAAGTACAGTTCCAATACTATATATGTATGAATAAGTGAAACACCAATGCAAAGTGTCTTTTTTCAGTTTGGATGCACCATCTGTCCAGCTTCCCTCATGGTCATCCCATGTATGAGAACGTTATGAACAACAGTTCCAGGAGCTGCATCACAGACAAATGGTCTTTGTTGTCATCTCAGCCTTCTTCATCCTACTCCTCTTCCTTTGACCTTCACTGCTGTGCTGATGTCTTTCCATCTCTATGCGGTTTAGATCCATTGTTTTGGAGCAAATGCAAACAGTTGGCCCTATTTCTATGGATCTTGTGATTTGAAGATCCGGTTTTGTGTAAGCTGTGTTCCTTGTGTTTGAATGATGATGACTTTTGTATCTATTGTGTTGGTTTCTTGTGTTTGCTGAATAAACATGTAATGTCTTAAAAGATTAGTTTGGCTATGTTTAACATGTTGTTTTGCAAAAACAGTTTTACGCACATAAATTTCTGTAAAACATATTAAAAGTATTTGTAATGCAAAAAGTGTCCTAGTACCTCAAGACTGTACTCATCTTACTATGCTTCAGTATAGTTTCATACAATATAATAAAAAATATAAGAAATTTAAAAATGGGAAGATACGTTATTATTTTATGGAGCACTGTGGGACCAATACACTTCATGTTTATTTATACATCATGGGTTGCTCTGAAGATCGAGATTAAAAGGGGCATAATTTATGTATTTCTGCCTGTGCCATTCTGCTGCATGTGCTCCCTATATGCTAAATGTATTATTCCCAACATCTATTTCCAGCCGGTTTTCATCCATTGTCCTGAAGCTAAGTGATGCAGAACGCATCATCGGGCGTGTGCAGCATCCGGAGGACCGTGCGCGTTCTGGCGTCGCAAGAGAGGTGGGGAGGAGGGGTGCGGGAGAGGAGGAGAGCGAGAGTGAGAGAGGAGGTGGGGTGGCAGGGAGAGATAGGGTATTGAAAATGATGGCGACCGAAGCAGAGGAGATAAGAAACCAAACAAGCCCCTGTCCCATCCCCGACAACGGTCTCAGCACTCTGTCCATCAAAATCAGGCGGAAAAACCAGGACAGACACTGGAAGTTGCGCTTTACTTACCTGCAGTGCTGTGAGTACCGACGCGCATCACGACGGTTTAGAGCGAAACACCCGTACAGGCCACACAAGCCCGGTCAGGAATTACCGAAAAATATGCACGCATTTGGTTTCTCACACAACAATTTATTCTGGAACCCGCTGGCAGACCGGCTTACTCCGCTCGCTAGGAAAAACAGAGAGAAATAGTAGGAATTAAATAAATAATCCAGTTTTTCCTTAAATAAAGGTACTCTACCAGGAAAAAACGATCTTTTATGAATTATTGATGTAATGTTAAATTCGGCGTGCGTTTAATGAACCGAGTAGTCTTTAATTAGCTGAAATTTCAACTTTTTAAATATCTATGTCCGTGATCTTACTGTCTCGCGTGAATTGGTGAAGTTATCGTTTCAGTAGGCTCGTTCGAAATGAACTGCGCCTTGCCTGGAAAATGGACGGGACCAGGCGCGGGCAAGCAGGGGGCAGTGACAACAAGCAGCAGTCGAGTCGGACAATTTTCAGCAACTTTCACAGAACACAGACTACCGGAAGTCACAGAGGTAGATGTATAATAAGAGATGATGTATATAGATGTATAATAACATTTATAATGTTCTTTATGATACACCTTGACCTGCAGACCACAGCACTGTCATTTAAAAATTATACAACCTCAAACCAAAGAAACGGAGGTATGAATCAACAGTCGAAACGTTCTTACAGCTGTTTACAAAGTCTCTAGGAGAAAAACAACAATAACGACGTCGTCAGTTTATTTTAGTCAAAGATATGAAGAGACTTCAAACAAATGCCATCCTGCAACAACCAAGGCTCTCTGTCCCTTCAGAACAGTTATATATCAGGAATTTCTCTGGTTGATAAACGCTGCAGGCCTGATTAGAATTATTTATGTAGAAGTGTGCGTGTGTGTGTGTTTATGTCTGTCCTTTATAATTGTAACTGATTGTTTTGAGTGCTTTATAAATATACTTTATCACCATTATTACACTACTACTACTATTACTACTACTACTAATAATAATAATAATTATAATAATAGTTCAGGATATGTTCGGGGACAGATTAAACCTTCATGTGTGACATAGGAATAATAGTTTGCAAATTAAACTATTTAAATTAGATGGAAAATTACAAATTCCTACAAAACTTTTCGTGTGACATCCAAACTAATAGCCAATCAGTTCTTTGATCAGGCAAGAGCCAAGCGTTTCCCGTCATGCCCTGGGTTTTGCAGTCGGGGGAGAGCAACTGTGGCACCTGGCTGTAAAACCTGCGGTCACCTCAATCTCCTGAGATTATCGTTGTCATTTGTTTATGACGTCAGAGCAAGTCGGGCTCAAGTCAGATAGAAAGTTAACTGGCATGCATTGTGATCGATTCTGCGCAGGCCTGGCTCATTTCGAACGAGCCTAGTGATGCCTCTTGGAATTTGCCTCTTCAGTAAAACTACCTGACTGACTTATAAGATAATGTTTCTCTGTTGTTAAACTTTACTTTACAGGCCAAGCGGCTTGCAGGCTTTTAATTAAAACAATATATTAAATGTGATATTTCACGCAATATAAAGGAGAAACTGAAGATTAAAGGAGCTGAATGGGTAGAAGAAGCTGCTTCTCACTTCATATGAGCCTTTTACAGTGATGCTGCCTGTAGCTACTTTAATCACTTATTATAATGTGTCTCTAATTCTTAATAATTTATAATTATTATTTTTATTTCTTACTTTGAAATACTGATAACAGTGAAAAGAGGCATCAACTAAACAGAAATCACATTGGATTACACAGACTACATTTACTCTAATTACATTCTAACTAGCAAATATTTGTCATTTTTGCTTGAAAAAGTACTCAAATTGTAAATCTGTTCCACGCCTGGTCCGGACTACACTTCCTGGCCCCAAACTGCTGCCTTTTTCTTTGTCTGTGTTTTGGCACTGCATTAGTCAGCCATCTGAGAAGCAGGACAAGTTTCACAGAAAATACAGAGTTTCAAACTTTGCTTCAAGTTGCTCCATGCTCGGTGGATCCTCGACCTTATACCTTCTGCTCTGTGACAGATGAAAATGAGTGACTGGTGGTGAGACAAGTGGCCAGGGGAATTGGCCAGTCTGCTAAAAGAGGAAATAGTTGATAGTTTCATTGATCAAAGATTGTAATAATAGCAACTTTTGCAGGACGGTTAGGAAGTGTGGCATCAGATGTTCTGGGTTAGTTTCTGATGCTTGTGATGCTGCTGTGTCATGACTAAGACATGTTAGACTGTAACAAGCCCAAAGACAAGGCTAAGTCGTTAGAATCAAAATGCCATTGAATGTCTCCTGGGGTCACTTTGTCCATGTTCCTGACTTATTCATATAATTCAGCTTCTGTTTGTGACACAAGTTATTGAGCCATTTTTCTGCATGCCTCAGCAGCTGTGTGAACACTGACAATCTGAAAAAGATTATCATGACATGTCTAATTACTGATGGCATATGTCCCTCAGCCAACTTTCGGGGTGGTGGCGGGCGAGCACAGGGGACGAATGATAAGAGAATTGTGAAAAACAGTCATGCTGATTTAGACAGCTTATTTCTAGTGATGATGGGAGTCTGTGGAGTGCAAGTGATGTATTTGAATGTGACGGGAAAGTGACTTGCTCCAATACAACCATCAATGGTGATGGAGGAGCTGGCTGATAGTGTTTATTATCATCAGAATAAAGGGACTCACGGCTGTGGTACAACACAAACTGTGGTGTAAACATGGCAGCATTTGCATTAAAGTGAATTGGAAAAAAGGGTTTTTTTAGGTTTTTTTATTTAGGCTGTTTCCAGACTCCGTTCCTACAAACTTGTCTAAATACAGATGCAAATACATTAAACACCACACCTGACACTGCACTTCAACACTAATTTGATTCCACAGCCTTTAGGATTTTATATTTTTACCTGCTTTAATAACAAAATTGTGTACATTTTTTCCAAGTACTGAGTCTAAGCTAAACACATCTGCAATTACACATCACCCCACATTAATCACATGGATTTTGTGGTAGGATGTAGCACTGCTGCTAATTTTCCCCAAAGCTTAACAAGCCTGATATTCAGTTTCATAAAAGTGCAATCATTTCTTCTAAGTTCAGTGGAAGCCCTCTTTATTTCAGGTGTACCAGGACACCTCCAGTATAAAATGCCACAGGAAACCCTCACATTATTATTTTCAGAGTAATGACATGCACATACCAAGATTCAAACCACATTCACCAACACCTGTAAAATCCCAAATGATCTGTTTTTGTTCTTTGTACACATTGAATAAACGGCATATTCTGTGTCAATATTTGAATTCTGGGAGTGCAGGTATGTGGATTTTGTTTTCCTCAGACAGACAGGCCAGCTAATTACCAGGTAGACAAAAGGGTGGTATTGATTCCGTCTCTAACTCTTGAAAACTAAATGGATACGTTTATTCCAAAAGATATTTCTAGTGTCAGTTGGCTCATATCTAATTGATTTAATCCTTCCTGAGGGAGAAATAGTACGAGTGTGTTAGAGAACATGAGAAAACATCACACACAAGCATAATACAGCTGCAAATGACCAAGAAGCCAACATCATAGAGTGACAACAACTATACATTACTGGCTGCAGCACAGAAAACAGTCGCGGTTTGCCTAACATCACTCCAGCTGAGTTAGGGGTAATGTAGGGATACTCGGGGTGTGTGGGGCGTGTGGTAACAACCTTTCTTATTTCATCTCAATTCTTCAGTGTATGTTGATATCTGGGCAATTTTAAGTCGGGCAAGATAAAGTGGCTTGAATCTCAAAGCCAGTCAGGTGGGACAAGTTGGTGGCACAAGAAAATGAATGATCTCAGAGTTCATGTGTGTGGTTTTGAGAAATGTTTTTCATTCTACTACTGTGAGTGAATGGGAGAAAGCAGATGGAGCAGTAGACAAGGCTGGTTATAGTGAGACATCATGGCTGGTGCGAAACTTTGTGCTGGTAGACAGTAGACTTTCCATTGCAATCCAGCTTATATTATGTAATTTGCAGCCCACAAAAGTAGACACACAATAAGTTGAAACCAAAAGTTCAGGACCAGAATTAAGGACTCTGGACTTGTTGATTTGGACTGAGTGCTTCATAGCTGGGACATCAATATATTGCATCTGAGGAAAGCCTTTGTCAGTCCAAAGCAGAAACATACTGAATATACTGTTATCCATGTATGCTTAATTGCGTCATCTATTCTGGAGAGTACCTAGTGACTATTTTTAACTTTATGACTTTCTAAAAACTTTGATTGATCTGACCAAGACTGTTTTGTCTTCTTAGACTTCTTGACCATTGCAACAATATTGGGAACTGGAATCTTAGGTGAGTATTTCTGTTTGCTTGTTTGATATTATTGCATAAATTACAAAAATTAGCCGACCATCCAAAAACCTGGACATCCTACTCTCACTTGAAACTATGGTGGACATCAGATCTTAGAAAAACACTGAATGTCCAACTAGCAGATAAAATTGATGACAATTGGGAAGCTGAACATCATACTTAGTGACTGGTTTGCGGAATAGTGAATAAGTTAGCTACATTGCATAACCACTGAAGTTTGGAAAGGATAGAACTGACAGCTAAGACTAATTAGAAAATTAAATGATGGTTAAAAAATACCAGGTGGATTTGGTTTAAATGCTCAGCTAAGTTGGATTTAGGGAACAAACATTTGATGGCAAACAGAACATAAGGGACAAGATCAACAGTTAGATTTGGGGAAAATAATTCCAGGAAAACATTCCTGATGGCCTCCCTGAGTGAGGAATTGCACATTTAATACCAGTGATATTTGGCATACAAACAGAAACACTTGATGTGTTGGATTTGGGGAACACAACATCCATTTCCTTGACATTTGATGAGACTGGATTTCTAGAACACAACAATCAGTTGGATAGATCATGAATACCAAGGACACCCTTTAAAATTCAAACAGCAACTCCACACACTACATTGTGAACACTTACCATGGAGTTGGTGAGCTTCTCACACATTCTCAACCAACCATGGAGCTTCACTTTATGATATTAGAAAGCCTCTTGTACAGAGTATATGTGCAGGTTTCACTCAATTACACTGCGTTCCACATTATTATGCAAATGTAATCTCTTTTTCCTAAATAATCTATAAAAATGATAGTTCTCATAATTTTCAAGTCATCAAGCATTAGAGTATAACTCCACTGTTTTTGAACCTCCAAATCATAATGGTTTTTTTAAAAAAAAAAAATGCACTGTTCCACATTATTACGTACAATAGAGTTTCAAAACATTTTATTGTTGTAAACAACTGAAAATGGTCATTAGTTAAACTGCAAGCATTTGCAGGTTATATTTGCTGAAATCAAAAGCTCTTTCAATCAAAAATATCTTAACAGGCCAAATTACATTTTGACATAGGACCCCTTATTGGATAGGAGCTTGACAATTCTTGCATCCATGGAAGTTGTCAGTGTTTGGATGGTTTCTGCTGGAGTTTCTTTGTAGGATGTCAGAATAGCCTCCCAGAGATGCTGTTTTGATGTGAATTGCCTCCCACCCTCATAGATCTTTTGCTTCATGATGCTCCAAAGGTTCTCAATAGGGTTGAGATCAGGGGAGGATGGGGGCCACACCATGAGGTTCTCTTGTTTTATGCCCATAGCAGTCAATGATGCACAGGTATTCCTTGCAGCATGGGATGGTGCATTATCATGCATAAAGATGATCTTGCTACGAAAGGCACGGTTCTTTTTTTTGTACCACGGAAGAAAGTGGTCAGTCAGAAACTCCACATATTTCACAGAGGTCATTTTTACTCCTTCAGGGACCTCGAAGGGGCCGACCAGCTCTCTCCCCATGATTCCAGCCCAAAACATGACGCCACCACCTCCTTGCTGACGTCGCAGCCTTGTCCATCCAGGGTTGCATGGCACTCATCAGTGAACAACACTGTTTGGAAATTAGTCTTCATGTACGTGTAGGCCCACTGCAGGCGTCTCTGCTTCTGAGTTTTGGTTAAGGGCACTCCAGAGACACCAGCAGCTTCGAATACCTGTTTGCTGCTTTGCAGTGGCATTTTAACAGCTGCTCTCTTAACCCGACGCATTTGTCTGGCAGAAATCTTCTTCATTGTGCCTTTATCTGCTCGAACCCGTGTGTGTTCTGAATCGGCTACAAATCTTTTTATTGTACGATGAGCACGGTGAAGTTGTTTTGAAATATCTAAAGTTGTCATACCTTCTCCTAGGCATTGAACTATTTCTTGCTTTTCGGCAGCAGAGAGAGATCCTTCTTCTTCCCCATATTGCTGAAAAATGGTGGTCTGCTTAATAATGTGGAACATCCATTCTTAAGTAGTAGGCCTTTAATTGGCCTCACCTGCAAACTAATTGGCACAGGTGTCTGAGATTGATTGGAGTGATTGGAAGAGCCCTGACACACATTCCCATCCATGTGTTTAAACTGACAGACAAAAAAAAATGACCTTTATGACCTTTAAACACAATTTGCATAATAATGTGGAACACAGTGTAAAGTAAAAATTTTAAACTAGTTCTGTCACAGACAGAAGCTAGTTAAATTAGTCCCCCCTCAGCTTACCAACCCAGAGAATGAGGAAGGCAGACAAGTCCTGCATTGTCCCTAAAGCCCACCCACTGGTAAAATCGGGCTCCTATAGGCTGTTCAGATTAGGCCGTCCGCCTCTGAATGAAACCACTCCCCTGAAGAGTCTGAGCGGGGCCATTCATCCTGATAGGTGAAGCTTTTTCCAGCGGTAAGCTGGCGGCGTGTCGCAATGTTGTCAGTCAGAGCCAGACATGCAAATTGCTCTGCAATACAAATGCCTATATTCTGTCCCAGCCCCAGAAGACCAGAGGAGACCGTGGTTGCGTTTTATTTTGTCATTTTTTTCAACCATTTCCTCCCCCCTTTGGCGGTCACATTCTGTGTCATAGCTATAGTGTACAGCCACGGGCTGTTCGTTGGGAGTGGTAGCCATGTTGGAATCCGGTCCTGCACCGCTCTGCACCCTCCCCCTCCATACAAGCGCCTCATTATCATAGCCTCACTGCCCACTAGAGCTGCAGCTATCGATTATTTTTGTAATCAATTAATCTACCGATTATTTTCTTCGATTTGATTCGATTAAATGATTATTTGAAAAATATCAATATAGAAATAACAATAACAGTATAAAAGTATCAAATTAATTTTTTGATGTGACTAACAAATGTCATACTGAAAATACTACTCACTTTAACTAAAGTAAAATACATGTACTATATTTGTTCATTATCCGACTTATCACCTGATATTTTCATGTCTAGTAGGCCTATAGGCACCATCACTAGGAAGCATGTGTGTGTGTGTGTGTCATGCACGTGAAACACAACAGCGGAACCAAGGATTAGCGGCAGCGGAATTAAGGAAACAAAGCTTCGTTTCAGGAAAATTTTAATCTAATCATTTTTTTAATTGATTCAAGTCGATTAATTGATTAATCATTTCAGCTCTACTGCCCACTCAGATCTCTGCATAGATAATGAAGGTAGAAAATGGGAGACTGCAGGCCCTCCTCAGAGGCAGAATTTTAGATTTTTCAAAAGCTTCTTTTTAAGACAAGCTTTCCGTCCATCTCTTAGCTTTCATTGGCAGAGCAAATTTAACGGTGGTTTATGAAGTGCAGTTAACACCAGAGACATTTTTGCCAGAGCGAAGAGTGTGCAAAGAGAGAGGAGTGTCTGTCAGAGAGACAAGCTGAGACAGACAATGACAGACAGGCAGGTGGATGTGCTGACAAAAAGTCAGACACTGTCTAGCACATGTCTTCAAATCAACTGAGATAGGAATCACATCACACATTTCAATTTCTAGGTCTTCCAGTGACAATAGCTCATGCTGGACTGGTGCCTTTCCTCATCTCGTTTCTCGTTGGCTTCTTTGTCCAGGTAAGTACACGCATGGCTTCAATATGTTGTGTAATGACCACACAACAAGTCTTTAACAGTCTATAAAATGAGATCAAGACCACGCTGAGAAAGCAGTTGAGATGATGGTTCCTCTGTTCAGTATCTGATCTAAACACCCATTATCTACCATTTATACACCCCAGGCTAACACTTTGAGCAAACAGTCTTGAAATACCACCATATTTTAGCCGAAAATTCAACTATTGTCCCAAATTTTAAAGAAGCTTCCAGTGTGTGGTAGAGGGCCCTGTATAATAAATTGGTTAAATCCACTGTTTTGACTACACCCATGCAGGAAACAATGAAATTATGTGTCTTTATAAACTTACATTACACCACTTACATTTTTCAAATTCTATTAATACACACACAAAAAAGTTCATCTACATTTTTATAAAAGTTCAGTATCAATTCTTTTATCAACTTTTAGAAAAACTTTATTAAATAAAGCACATATATACAAAACAGTGTACAATTTCCTGTTTGTATACCTCCTGTAACTGCAAACCCTGCTGGGAACTGTCCCTCTTGACCACTGCTTTATGTCACTGCCACCCGCTCTCTTGCACTTTCCAGGCAAGCCACAGTTCATCCAGACCAAGCCTGATGTCTTTGCATGTCTAGCACTGTTGTATTCACTTTTATCCTGTCACATTTTAAGAACACACATATATATATTTTCCATCTTTTGTCTTGCAGGCGTTGCTTATCTACCTGTTTGTGGAACTTCTACAGAAATGTCAGGTGGTGCAGCTGGAATCTCTAAAGGTAAGCAGATGAACAAATCCTGGACCTGAATTTGACCTTTCAGGATCCATCAGTAACACATCAAGCGGGGAAGTCTACACAAACATTCTGCCTCACCACTCCATGTGAAAGGCACAAACATGGAGGTGGTAACAAAACCAAATCTATATCTAGGTAAAAAGATGTGGCGGCAGGACAGGACACTCACTTATTCACACTGATGCTGTTGCTGTGACACGTCTTTTTTGCTTCCAGGATGCCGGTGTGCTATTTATATTCACACACTGGGCTGGCGTGTTTGTTTCAGTGTAAGAGCAAAGCTGCCACAAGTTCTCTTTATACTGATATTACAGAAACTGTCAAAAAGGAGATAATAGCTATGTAAGACACAGCTGGAGCTCATTTACAGAAGAGTTAAGTGAATGAAAATTTGGCACAGCAGCAAGATTACAGATTACAGATTAACAATGGCTCAGTGCCATCAAGTTTTTTTAATTCATAACTTGGATTGATCTCACCCTGTGGATCTCAGACAGGTGTTGCAGAGTGTATTTCAATGGATCAGGTGGGAGTGGAAGATCCAGCCGCCACAGAGGAAGAGGATGAGGATGATGAGGGTGAAAATGCAGAAGCAGGTAAGACATCTTTGTCAAATTTGAATCCTTCATTCAAGTCCATGTGGCTTTTAAGTTTAGAATAAAAAAAAATCCATTTTAATTTAAAGTGTCAGTAACATGTGACAGTAAAATGCAGTGTCAGGACTGGTCGTTACACATGATAATGAAGAGTGCAGAGACATGCTTATCTTTATTCTGCATTTCTTCATTATTTCCAATGAAATCTAATCTTATCCCATACCCACATCCCATACTTAATCCATAGGATTTAATATAATGTCGGCCCACCCTTTGCAGCTACAGCTAACAGCTTCAACTCTTCTGGGAAGGCTTTCCACAAGGTTTAGGAGTGTGTTTATGGTCATTTTTGACCATTCTTCCAGAAGCACATTTGTGAGGTCAGACACTGATGTTGGACGAGAAGGCCTGGCTCGCAGTCTCTACTCTAATTCATCCAAAAGGTGTTCTATCGGATTGAGGACAGGACTCTGTGCAGGCCAGTCAAGTTCTTGCACACCAAACTCGCTCATCCATGACTTTATGGACCTTGCTTTGTGCACTGGTGCGCAGTCATGTTGGAACAGGAAGGGACCATCCCCAAACTGTTCCCACAAAGTTGGGAGCATGAAATTGTCCAAAATGTCTTGGTATGCTGAAGCATTAAGAGTTTCTTTCACTGGAACTAAGGGGCCGAGCCCAACTCCTGAAAAACAACCCCACACCATAATCCCCCCACCGCCAAACGTTACACTTGGCACAATGCAGTTATACAGATACCGTTCTCCTGGCAACCACCAAACCCAGACTCATCCATCAGATTGCCAGAGTCCATTGGCGGCGTGCTTTACACCACTGCATCCAACGCTTTGCATTGCACTTGGTGATGTAAGGCTTGGATGCAGCAACTCGGCCATGGAAACCCATTCCATGAAGCTCTCTATGCACTGTTCTTGAGCTAATCTGAAGGCCTCATGAAGTTTGGAGGCCTGTAGCTATTGACTCTGCAGAAGGTTTGCGACCTCTGCGCACTATGCGCCTCAGCATCCACTGACCGCACTCTGTGATTTTACGTGGCCTACCACTTTGTGGCTGAGTTGATGTTCCCAATCACTTCCACTTTGCTATAATACCACTAACAGTTGACTGTAGAACATTTAGTAGTGAGGAAATTTTACGACTGGACTTATTGCACAGGTGGCATCCTATCATGGTACCATGCTGGAATTCACTGAGCTCCTGAGAGCGACCCATTCTTTCACAAATGTTTGTAGAAGTAGTCTGCATGCTTAGGTGCTTGATTTTATACCATGGCCATGGAAGTGATTGGAACACCTAAATTTAATGATTTGGATGGCTGAGTGAATACTAGTGTATCTGCAATCGCATTCAAAAGGTTGTTTGTCATAGAAGATTTGTTTCTTTTAAGCATTTTCCAAACTGTAAGTCAGGTCACAGCCTGAAAGCTCACACTACTGCAATTCACTGTGCTGAATTGCATCACATTGCACCATAACCTGCTGCATTGGTACTAGAACTGCAGCTATTGCTTATTTTTGCAATTGATTAACCTATCGATTATTTTCTTTGATTTGATTAAACAATTATTTGAATAGGTGAAAAAATAGTAAAAATGTGAAAAAAACATGTCTGAAAATGACAAACAACTTGTCTTTTATTCCAGAACCAGCTGAAACAACACCCACAAAAGGTATAAAAGTAAAAGGATATATAAAAAATATCTATATAGAAATAACAATAACAGTATAAAAGTATCAAATTACTGTTACTTTTGGTGTGACTAACAAATGTCATACTGAAAATACTACTCACTTTAACTGTAAAAGTAAAATACACCTGCTGTACTATATTTGTTCATTATCCGACTTATCACCTAATATTTTCATGTCTAGTAGGCCTATAGACACCATCACTGGGAAGTGTGTGTGTGTGCGCGCGCAACATTTGAGCATTCGTGAATGAGCAACAGCATCAGTTCCTTAATCAATAGTTACAGCAAAACATGAATTAAAGTAATGCAGCAACATTTAATTTCTTCTTGAGCTAAAGTTAATGACATAACTAGCACATAGGCACTAGCACCGCTACATAGGTTCTGAGCATTCATTACGCTAATATATTAGCATTAGCATTAACTTTAACATTATTGCCTTGTGTCAGCTCTGCTCTCAGGAGTAATGCAGACTGGGTGTTTCCGCTGCAAATGCTGCATCATAGAAGTCGTGTTCTTGTGATAAACGAGCTCCCACAGTGAAGGCAGTGTACTTTTTTTCATTTTAAAGTGTTCCCACACTTCACATTTGCTTTTTGCCTTTTTGTCCTCGTCTATCCTGAGCTTCGCTCAACGTTGTTTGTGGTGATCCTGGCGTCATGTGCGTGAAACACAACAGCAGAACCAATGTTTAGCAGCAGCAAAATTAAGGAAACGAAGCTTCGTTTCAGGAATACTGTAGTCAAATAATTTTTTTAATTGATTCGAGTCGATTAATCGATTAATTGTTGCAGCTCTAATTGGTACATTGCCTATTTGAATTGTAATGATCTGTTAACTAGACATGTTGGATCACTGATTGCATACTGAGATATTAATCAAATAGGTCTCTGTTGGTGACACACACACACCCACACATGCATGTGCACACAGTCACCTCCTAAACCTTATTTGTAAAAACTGAATTAGAAACATTAACCTTTTTTAAAACAAAGTTCAGATTTTTGAGAATTTCTTGCTCTTCTAAAGATTATCTGTAAATTGCTGTTTATTGTCATTGTAAATTAAATTAGATTTTACATTTTCTTCCTCATTGATGAGACATATTTTTTGAAAGTGCAGACAATAGATGCAACATTGAACCAACTCAGGTTTAGATGCACCATCCATCCAGCTTCCCTCATGGTCATCCCTTGTATGACAACATTATGAACAGTTCCAGGAACTGCATCAGAGACAAATGGTCTTTGTTGTCATCGCAGCCTTCCTCATCCTCCTCCTCTTCCTTTAACCTTGAACCTGATATCTTTCCATCTCTACTTAGTTTTATTGTTTCGCAGGAAATGCAAACAATTGGCCCTGTTTCTATGGATCCCTGTGCTTTGACTTGCGTCACTAATAAGGTGGCTTTGCATAAGCTGTGCTCCTTTGAGTTTGAATGATGATGACTTTTGTATGTATTATGTTGATTTTGCGCGTTTGCTGAATAAACATGTAATGCCTTATATTTGGCTACGTTCACATATTGTTTTGCCAAAAATGGTTTCACAGATACAAATTTGTGTGAAAAACATATTAAAAATATTTATAGAGATGTGTATCTGTTGACAAAAGAGTCAGGGTTGTGAGTTTTCTTGCTGATAAAATTAACAGATTGATCAACAGACCATCTTTATATAAACTTAACTACGTTCACACATGGAGAGACTCATGCTGTTTTAGAGTGGATGATGATGAAAACTTGTGTATTGTGTTGGTTTTGTGTATTTCCTGAAAGAGCATAATGATCTACTGGATGACTCACCCGTAGTGACTCGCGTACTACTGTGTGGATAGTGTTTATATGTATGTATCTATTGAGAAATCAGGTAGGACTGTGGGTTTTCTTGCTGAAGGAAGAGCTTTTAGTTTTTTTAATCATTTTTAATCTATTGTAATTTGGCACAGATGCTCTAATGCAATATCATTACATCCTCCATGTTTACTCATCTTGGTAAAATCAAGACTTACGTTTCCACATTAGAGTCATGTTGTTCTCAGCACTGCGATATTCTCAATTCCTAACTCCTCTTTACTGTTCTTCAGTTGGTGTCTGGGTGTAATCCCTCCCTCCCTTTCTCTGCATGGCTTTAATTTGAGACCTCTGCAGAAAGTCTAGAGTTAAATTGATGCTACCCCAGAAGTGATTGAAAGAACAACTCTAATTGGCCTCTTTTGAGGTTTGCATGTATGTTGGTTCTTCCTCAGTGGTGCTGCATTTGTGGCATACTGTGTATTATTAAAGAGAAGCTTTTACAGCCAAATCAGATGGTCATTTTATAAAATATGATGCATGATTATAGATTAAACAGCTCAACAAATATATATTAAAGGAGCTGATGCTGGCACAGCCTCAATCAGCTAGATCAAAACATTAAAATGCTTCTTAAACCATAAGGCATCAGTAAAACAATCCAACATTTATCAACATAATTTTTACTTTTCAGTATTTTATTTTGAAATCTGCTGCTATTGAATAAGTTTAAATATGTAAATTACAGTGTGCTGTGAGTACCTGTCTAACACCCCCATAAAACTGCATGTGCATAAGGAGCACTGGTCTAGACTCTAGACTCTAGAGGATTGGCAACTTTCAACTCAAGGAAATGTGTGTGTGTGTCAGTGCCCTCCCCTTACATACAGACATTAATTTAACATGCTTTTTTGACATTAATTTATTTTGCTTGTTTTTGACTATCGTGTTCAATAATGCACACTCTGCCAGGACCATTTGTGTCAGAATGATCACACCATAAACAGCCAGCACGGTCGTGATTGGCTGTGCAGGCAGGGAGCTTTCAAAACAGCATACAACAAAGCCCTAAAAAGCCTCATAGCTTTGGTAGTTCTGGTAGTTTAGTGTTTTATATCTGTTAAGTTTATCTAATAAGTCCTGTGATTGATTGTCATTGGGTATTGGGAGTTTGCTGGAGTTTGGGGTTCATTGAATTGACCCTGTCTGCCTCTATCTGTCTCTCAGATACAGGTTTACTACAGCCAGATGCAGTGGCTTTGCACAACCAAGCTGAGAGCCTGCAGCCCAACCTTCATTTGCTTGGCCACCTCTTCCTCTCCCGGCCGATGAGCCATGCCTTCAACTGCATCCTCCTATTCCAGTTGTAAGTTGCCACGGTGATGACGAAGCCCCCTAATTCCATGGGATCTTACCTTTACAACATTTGCTAAGCATACAATAAATTAAACTGAGTGTAGGAGAGAGCATGTGGGCGGATGTGCTTTTTCCATCACTTCAGTCCATTTGTGCTGGATGTTATTAAGCGATGAGCAGTTTCTGCGAAGAAGCAACTCCCACTTTAGATGGCCACTTTGCCTTTGTAAATATAACAGATCACAGTATTCTCTGAACAGTATGCTAAAACCTTTTCACCCATCATGGTCAGTGCATCTCCACTGCAGCACATCTGCAGCAAATCTTTATTTTGAGGTTCTCAAATCTTAAAGGTCAGATGTCCTCACAAAACAGAATAAATATTTTTGGAGGATTGATAAAAGCAATGTAATAGCTGATCCTGAGTGTATTGTGATAAAGTTTTATATTTTGCTCTTGTTATGGCTGTCGAAACTGCGAGAAACTTTTTCATAGTTATGAGACAGCAAGGTGATGTCAAAGCTGAGAAAACTGGTTTTTGATAAAAGTCATTATTGCATAAAAGACAGTAACGTTATGTTAAATGCATCTCTAACGCCTGCTTGCAAACACTGGCCTGAACTGAAATAACCAGTGGCACAAAAACAAAGCTGACGTCATGTTAAGGTAAAATAATTTTTAATTTTCAACCATATGTCTAAAACAAAATGTCATATTCAATGTTCAGTATAGAAATACATCAATAATTAGGTGTTAATGGATCAAATGATTGAGTGTGACATGAAAGTAATTAAGCGCTCCAGTCACACGTTTTCAGCTGCAGCCGGAAGATGTTTTCACAGAAATCCCAGCACACACTGCCGCCCGTGTGCCACCAAACGGTAGACATACAGTTTTGGTTATTAACTACTGAAGTGAAGCATTAACATAGAGATACAGAAGACTGAATATTCACCAACTAAGAGCTAAGGGTTGCTGTAAGTCTAGATCTGAGAATAAGCAGCTGCTTCTTAACATGTTCGTCCTATCAGCTTTACAGTTGACAGTGTTGCATTCCCAGCTTCTTGCTTGAGTATTTAGCAAGTTCTGCTTTTTAATGTTTGATTTTGATGTTTGTTCAACTTTATTATTCCAGATGGAGGCTGGTTTGCAGTGTCAGGATCAAATTTACACTCACAGTAAACAACAGCCCTACATGGCACCGTTCTGCAGCGCTTATCAAGTTCTCATTTACAAACCATCCTACAGTCAAGGCCGCCACCTATCCTTTTGCCCTTTTTTCATGACTTTCTCTTTTATATCTTTTATAAAGGCACTTATTCATGGTCAGAGACATACAGTGCATACAGAAAGCATTCAGACCCCCTTCCATTTTTCACCATTTATGTTGAAGCCTTGTGTTAAAATCAATAAAATTCTTTTTTTTTCCTCATCAGTCTACACTCATAATAACAGCACAAACCCAGAATTATAGACATTTTTGCTAGTCACCTTTTGAGCTAATACAGCCATGAGTCTTTTTGGGAATGATGCATCGAGTTTTTCACATCTGGATCTGGGGATTGTCTGCCACTCTTTCTTGCAGAGCCTCTCCAGCTTTGTCAGGTTCGATAGAGAATGTTGACAGCCATTTTCAGGTCTCTCCAGAGATGTTCGATTGGGTTTAAGTCAGAGCTGTGACTGGGCCATTCAAGAACATTCACCGAGTTGTTCCTGAGCCACTCTTGTGTTATTTTGGCTATGTGCTATGGTTATTGTTGTGTTGGAAGGTGAACCTTCGTCCCAGTCTGAGCCCTTCCTGAGCACTCTGCACAAGGTTTTCAGCCAATATATCTCTGATCTTTGCCATGTTCATCTTTCTGTTTTTCCGCTGTTCCCTGCATGCTGCCAGCATGCTTCACCATTGGGATGGTATTGGGCAGGTGATGAGCAATGCCTCGTTTCCTCCACAAGTACCGCTTAGAATTGAGGCGAAAGAGTTCACTCTTCGTCTCATCAGGCCAGAGAATCTTGTGAATCACAGTCTGGGAGTCCTTTAGGTGTTTTTTACAAACTCTTTTCGGGCTTTCATGTGTCTTGCACTGAGGCGAGGCTTTCATCGGGCCACTCTGCCATATAGCCCAGATTGGTGGAGAGCTGCAGCGATGGTTGTTTTTCTGGAACTTTCTTCCATCTCCACACAGGATCTCTGGAGCTCTGCCAGAGTGATCTTTGGGTTCTTGGTTACCTCTCTCACCTTATTGATTTTAACATAAGGCTTCAACATAAGGAATGGTGAAAAATGGAAGACGGCCTGAATACGTTCTGTATGGACTGTACAAGTGTGCCATGTAGCTAATACTCAAATTACACCTGGTGTCAATGCATGCGATTGGATCATCAGGACTACATCTGGAGGTTGTCAAATGGGCATAGTTTTCAAATCATAGGCTGGAGGAATTTGCTCAGTTTGAAAGAGGAGTAATTTTTTTTTTAGAATTTGTTGTAGACAGTTAATGAAGTTTCCTCCAAATTTTCTCCTGACTCAGCAACTCACAAAAGATTTGCTTCAACCTCAAATTAGGCTGCTCACATGTAGGTTTAGCTCCGGGTTTGAAAATACCAGGTGTGAACACAAAGACAAAAGCAGATTGTTTAATATCTGGCCTATGTATCCTGTATCCTCAGATCTCAGGTGTTACTGGGACATAAGAGATCAGTTGTCTTAATTCAAAGATATTAAGTCTAAATTACGTTTCCATTATTATTATTATTGTTAGTAGTAGTAGTAGTAGTAGTAGTAGTAGTATTTACTTCTTAGTCTGTTTTTATGACTTGTGGTTTGTGGGAAAACAACATTGCCATGTATCTTTGGTGAACTAATATCAACCCAGACTGAAGCTGAAACTAACTAACTCCAGACATATATTGTCTGACATTGTTTCATTAACCACCACTACTGCTAATCGTCACATGCACTTTCTCCATCCGTTCTGCTTGGTCCAGTATGTTAGGGAGGAACCTGCTAAGTCACTTCACTGAGGCCTTGAGGTTCAGTCGTATGCTTCTGCTGCACAGTCCTGAGATATTGGAGTTAGAGCCAAACGCTGGCAGCTAAATCTGACAGCTGCTCAATGAAACTTGGCTTTAAACTTCAGAATCCAGAGACCTCTGTGGCTGATTTATGAAGAACTGTTCACATTATGTTAGAGCACACAATACACTGCTTAACTCACGGCCCACACATACACAGAGTATGTTATCTTTATGTAAGAATAGGCTGTAGTTTAAAGAAACTCCCACTCCGAACTTATGGTCCGTCTGTGTCACTCAGCAAAAGTAATGGTGTTGAAAAGTTGTTGTATACGCTGATGTTAATTTGTACTTGAGAAAACATTGATGCGTCACCCAAAAGCACAGCTTCACTGAGTTAGGGTTAGGACAGTGGGGCCACTTTGGGGACAGACACTCATCTGCCATGTTACATGCAGCACGGTAATGTGTTTTATCTTTTTTACATGATATGCCAGTGTAGCATAAAGGACAGGGGTTGTGTGTTGATGTGTGTGTCCTGACAGGCAAAGAGAATGGGAACGGTGGAAGGTCTTGTCATCACCGTGCGAGCACACTGATACACACACACACACATTTGTGACAGAAAAAGAGACAACTTAATAGAATTATGCATATTTATTTACTGAACATGCTGTACTGCAGTATTTCAATGTATTTTTTCATAGTTTAGAAACTTTGAACTCTACTTTATTCTGCCCAACTGAGCCAGCTGACAGCAATAATACAACAGAGATATACCCAGAGAGGAATAAAGGCAAAATGTCTTCCTCATTGATCTTTGGGCAAAGCTTCCTTACATTTTCACATACAGTAGGTTTTTACTGAAGGATTAGTTCTCAGCAGACTCGTCATTGCTGCTGATTTTTTTTTTTTTAGCACTCCCTTAAAGACCAGAGCTTCTCTCAGCCAAAAACCCAACCGTGTAACATGTTACAGTGGAGATATGAAGAGGTCTGAGAGGCTGGAAGCAGTACAAGGAAAAGCAAACTGTCGTTTTCAGTTGTAGTGGGAATGTGTGTTGCACAATCTGAGACTCAACCAGAAAATCACAGATTGATATGTTTGCAGCTCATTTTTTGGTGTCAAAGTTTCATATGCGCAGGAGAGTTGCTGAGAATTAGGGTTAGTTAGTATCCATATTAGCAGAAAACATACTTGTATTTACATTTAAAAATTTGAGATTGAATGATCTTACTGCTTCTTCGACATCACATGTTCTCTGTTCTTTGCTGTGCAGCTTTGGTGAATTACTCTGGTTCGAAACTACAGCTCAGGCTGCTGCAGATGAAACTTCAGAAATTTGCTGGCATTCCCTTCTAAAGATTTGGAAGAGAGGAGTTTGAAAGGAGTGGGTGTGAAATAACCCCCAGCTGTCTGGAGAAACTGGTAATGGATTTGCACCCTTAACAACCAACTGCTTAAAGTTCTACGGAACAGGACAGATGTGCTACAAAAAAACGGTCTTGTCATTCGCTTTGGACAAAGCCCACGTTTAAAAAACCCCCAAAACAACTCATGTCCAGCTCGTTTATGAAGGCACAACGTTTTGCAAACAGATTTCTGGCTCAATGTGAACATCTCATGCTCAGAGTACATCGGAAACGTACATTCAAAACATTTACTTTATGTATCCCCCAAAGACAACTTTTGTTTTGAGCAAATATGGAATAGACAAGTTGTGGAGGATCAAGGCGGATTTCAAAATGAAATCTGTTCGTAGCTCGTGGCCTCAGGCGCTATGACGAGGCAGCATCCTAATATCTGATACAACAGAAATGTGCTGACCATGACAGTAAATGATGACCAATCACTGCCTAATAACAAACGGTCTTCTCTTTTTTTGTCTCTTCTCTTATTCCACCATCCTCCAGTATTTCTATTGGAATCAGTTACGTCTTAGCTGGCAGTGAGGCCTATGCTGCTCTTATTAATGTCAGGTAAGTTTCAACATGTACAAAAGCATCTATAGAAAAGATAAGTAAGTGACTGTGACGGTGTGTGGGCTGGAGTTCAGTGACAGTTTATTATTTAATTATCTGCATTTCTATCAGCAGTAGTAGTTGATTTAAACCTGCAAAAGCATTGGTCCTTGGTGACTACGACGAGAAGCCTTAGGAGGCTGCGTCCTTAGAAGTATCATGTTCATTTACCAACCTGAAACCTTGTCCAAGACACAACAGGCTGAGGGTTTCTCCACCTATAAATGTTCCCAATGCTGACACTGACTAGGATAATAATTAAACTTCAGGTCCCAGTTGGTCACTGATGAATAATTTAATCAGTTGATGTATTTGACAGCATTTACAAAAGTATTGATGAACAGAGGTTAGATACTACAAAATAAAACAATCCCAGGGTCACTAAAACACTGTAACACTGGGCTCAGAGTCTATTTTTAGTGTCATTTGTAAAATCCATGTGAATCGGAGTGATTCATTCAAACAGTTAGAATATAGGGAAGGGATCTGCCCACCAGAGTGGGAGGCTCTGAAAGAACTGCAGGAACTTACACCATTCCTCTTAATTAAAGCAAACAGGATTTAGTTTTAGTTAAGTTTTAGTTGAAATGAGTCTGAAATTTAAATCTCTGCTAATGAACGCTAAAAGAATAATTAGCTGTAAGCCTTCGCATCTGTCACTCACTCATCGTCGCTGCCATTTCCAAAAGGGTAAACTGGCTTCATTGGCTGACATAAGTCAGTGTGAAAGTAAATGAATCAAATGTTTGTGTTTTAAAATCACTCTCTGTCTGGTCCTCATTACTTTTAGGCAACATTTTGTGATTCTGTGTTTTTATGCCGGACAGTTTTAATTGTACTGTGTGGAAGATAATTCACATCTTCTCTAAATTTCTGCATTTGAGTTTTTATGAAATAGTCTAAATTCTTGAAAGTGACAAAACTATCAGTACCCCTCCAACTGTTTGTTTCATATGATCTTCTGAGCAGAAGCAGAAGGAATTTGTGTAATCTATTTAAAAAATAGATTGGATGGAGGCATTTAGAGAGTAAATGTGGAAACTGTATTCTTGAGTTATTCAGATTCAGCTTTCATAAAATGGAAAATATTGGGAATACAAATATTTCCGTGTTTAATATTTAGACCATATTGCATCAGAGTCTACTTAATGCTGTGCAAACCAACTGAAATGATTGACTAAATGTTTTATAAAGTCAGGACTTGATGCTGTGAGCAGCAAATTCCATTTGTGTGATGGAAATAATTGTTGATTTCAGATTCAGAAAACACCAAGAGTTGTCTTTGTGTGTTTTATTCTTGTAAGAATGAGAAGTCCAACAGACACATAACAGAGTACAATCTGCAGAGGTTCTATGCTGAGCATAAAATGAAGACAGCTTATATAGTAAAACAAAATACCCTTGGGTGGAGAGTGTCGACTGATGTGGTGCAGAATGCAGAAACACTGACATGAAAACAGTTACGTGAGCAGTCATCTCAGGGTCACAACATCAAGTGAGGCAGTGTGACTCCATACTGTTGCAGTGAAATCATTTGATTATCTGTGTTGGAACAAACATCTTGTACACTACTTTAATCATCAGTATGAAACATAAATTTCCCATTACAGATGGATTTCTCAAAACCTGAACTAACAGATTGATAAAACTATTTGCATTCTTTATTAGCATTATAAGCAGTTAAAGTGAATGAATGATGACAAACATTGTAGGCCTTTGGAAGAATTGTTGATAGATATAGATTATTGTTCCATATAAATCCCAGATCATTATTTTTCAGTTATTGATAAATTCTGTTAATTCAGATGCTAGAACAATAAAAAGTATACATTCCTAATTACAGTACATGATTCTTAGGTCCCTGGTAGTTAATATAAGAAAAATGATGGCTGCTACGATGCTACCTTTTTAATGAGTAGTGTGTGATCAGTAATGAATTACATTGTCAACACTACTGACACTATGTTCTACAGTGGGACTGCATGAAAAATGTCATCATACACACTAAAAGTAACCTGCAGTCTGGGACTTCTGGTTATGGCAGCTACATAAGAAGACGTATCTTGCTCTGCTCTGCTATTACTACTACATTTTCTTACCAAAATACTCTCATCTGCAACAAAACCTAGTTGCAGGCTTTTAATTCAGGATACTGTGAGGCTGGCAAAGTAAGTAAAGATAAGTGTAAATCGTCAATGCAGCCAAAGTTGACTGACTATCGGTAATGGCTGCTACACAAGCTAAAAAAGACATCTGGTACAAAGACCAGCAAGTGAGATTTTACTCAGACATGGCTATGGGAATATACCAACTAGGGAAATGATTTGCCTTGGTCCCTCAGGACCTGTGCAATCTGGGGATGCAACATGGAGTGATTAACCCTGTGAATATGTTGGTTACACACAAAGAACAAGCCTACACTTTTAAAACCCCAGCCAAAGCACACGAGTTTGTGTAGAGAATTCAGGAGGAGTCCAGTGGGAGTTAAATACAAAGAACTGAAACTGTAGAGTCAGTTCATGTGACTCTGGCAGGTATTACATGGTGGCAAAATGGACTGTTAAAAATACAATATAACCTGAGTTTGACTGTGTGTAGGGATCTTAGCTATATATAGTTACCTGCTCTTATTACACATAAATGTTATGGAGATATAAGCAGGTCAAACATGGGTACCAAAAAATATAAACCACACACAACCATTCACAGGCAGTCACATGTATATACAGTCATGATAAAAGGAATATACACATACACTAAAATAGTGCACACTAAGCACTAAGACATACAACAAATGTTAATGTTAAAGAAGAGAAACCTATGTAAAATGGTTAAAATGGACAGACTCAGAGCCAACCTAATATACAGTTTGAAGGTGAGAGTAAATTGGGGTCATAACAAAATAGCAGCAGAGGCTAGTTAGTCAGATAGTGGACTGACTGATCCTCACTAAGTGTGGAACTGTCATCAGCGATAACAGGAGTCAGAAGGACATGGGGTGGGTCCTACGAAAGTGGGTAAGAGAGATTTGTTCATGTTCTGTGTGTTGGGTGTGGGTTCTAAGGTTTGTTACGCTTCTCAGTAAGTTTACTAGTTATTTGTTTCTTGGAACTGCAGAGGTCTGCAATAGCTCAAAAAGGTTAAGCAAGTCATGACTAAAATAAAGGATATAGACTCTAAAATTGTGTTTCTACAAGAAACACATCTTTTGGATGAAGATAATAAAAAGGTTAGGCGTCGTTCACATCCCAGGCCAGGGGAGTAACGACTCTTATCTATAAAACTGCTCCATTTCAAGTGACAAAAGTCATTAAAGATAAAATGGGAAGATATTTAATAGTCCAGGTGTCACTAGTATCAGTAAATTTCAATTTGGTAAACTTGTATGGCCCAAATATAGGTGATCCTAAAATTTTTGTGGATCTGTTCCTTACTCTCTCAACACTGGCAGGACATTATATAATAGCAAGGGACTTCAACTGTACCTTAAACCCTAGTATGGATAGATCCACACTACTAGATCACTCACACAGTGGATGCAGAGCAGTTATTTGTCGTTTTATTAAGGAATTGAGTCTGTTGGATATATGGAGAGAGTTGAAACTACATGCCAACACCTACTCTTGTTACTCTAATATATTTCAAACATATTCTTGAACTGATTATTTTTCAAACATATTGTCGAATTGATTATTTTTTAATTTCCTCAGAACTATGGCCTAAAATTCATAGATGTTTTTATGATAACATTGTGGTCTCAGATCATGCACCGTATTGTTTAATATATATGGATGACAAATTGACAAAAGACCTATCTAGATGGTATTTTCAACACAAATGGTTACAAGATGAAGAATTTGTGAAATACATAGGTAAACTGATGAGTTCTTTGAAATTAATACTACACCAACATCTGCATGTACAAAGTGGGAGGTATTTAAATCTTTTCTTTGAGGTCATATTAGAAGTTATACAGGCTCAAAATAAAACATTTTTTTTAAAAAACAAGTGAGGAGAGATTACAGTTGGGATATACAATTTTATGGGATCACAGTAGGGCCAATAGAAGACGCTGATGACATAATTTTATTGATATCTAAACTAAAGACATCCAGTCTTGTTACAGTTAATTAAAACATTTGGTGATGTATCAGGTTAGAAAGTGAACTATACCAAATCATCTATTATACCACTCAATACAAGGGAAAGAAGGAACCCAGTTTCTGAGGCAATTCAGTTTAACATTGTAGGTCAGTTTAAATATCTGGGAGTACAGATTCTGCCCAAAATAGAGCCTGTTGTCAATGCAAACTATGAGCCTTTAAGGACAGAAATAAGTGAGTCGATTTGCAGATGGATGTCACTGCCAGTATCTACTATAAGGAGAATTAATATCTTAAGAATGAATATAGTACTGAAATTACTTTAGTTTTTTCAAAACATTCCTCTGCCACCACCTTCAGACTTGTTTGAAAAACTTAAAAAAAAATCATTGTGGGATTTAAGGAACAACAGGAGGGCACACCTTTGTCTGTCTTTACTCTATTTACCATACAATTAAGGGGGTTTAAAATGTCCAGATTTAATGTGGTACTACTGGGCGCACATCTGAGATCTGCTATATTCTTCTTCTCAAAAAATTACTAAAATTACTATCCTTATTGGACTGGACTGGATATATACACACACACACACACACACACACACACACTAAGGAAACCAACTAAAATTCCTGTAGTAAAGGACACGATAAAGATATGGTATTGACGTTAAAAGATATGAAAGAACCACATTTTTTGTCACAATATAGTCCAATATTCTGTAACCAGTTTTTGTACCAGGAAGGGCAGGTGCAAGTTTTAAATTATGACACTTTAAAGGACTTGTTGATCCAGGACCTATATTTGGTAGAATCAGACAGTACAGTGTACTTTGAAGAGCTGAGGTTTAAATTTGATCTCTATAGAAAACATTTTTACAAGTACCTTTAGCTTAGGAGTTTGGTCAGAGTAAATAAAAATGATACACTAGCCAGACCCCTACATTCACCATTAGAAGAAATTATGATAAAGGACAGTCTGAGAAAGAGTATTATATCAGACTTTTCCAATCTGTTTACATCCAGCTTATTTCAGATAAGCTGCACTGTTTAAGTTGAATGCCTGGAAGGAAAACTTTCAACCTGATGTTTCAGATGAAGAGTGGAAGGCAGCTTGTCCTGAAGCTCATTCAAATCTATAAATACATGCCTTAAACTGATACAATATAAATGGTTAATGCAGACATATGTGACCCCAGTAGTATTAAACCACTATAACAAAAACATACCAGGCATCTGTACAAAATGTATGGAGACAAGTGGAACTTGATTTCATTGTATGTGGCAGTGCAGAAAAATTAAAATGTTGTGAGAAGAAGTAAGAGATGAAAGATGAGATGAGATGAAATCTCTTTCTAAACAAATTTTATTAGACCCTTGTCATACTTTTGAGTTGAGTTCCTGGTTTTGTTATTTCCTGTTTTATTTTGAAAAGTTCTTTCCTTTGCAGGTCCCTCTGTACTTGTTTCCTGTCTTTGATCAGTTCATTGGTTTCACCTGCATCTTGTTTGCCTGCACTCCCCAGTCTATTTAAGTTGTCACTTTGTTTGTTCTTCATTGGTCTGCTGTAGTAGATTGTGTTTGATGTGCCTTTAATTACTCCTTGTGGTTTTTCCATGTGTTCCCTTGTGTTCCTTGTGTTTTTGGATTTCTTGGTTTTTGGATTATTGCCTATTCTTGGACTGTGTTTTTGCCTGCCCCTTTTTGGATTTGTCTGCCTTTGCTTGGACTGATTACCTAGATTTTGACCCTGCCTGCTTTTCGACCAGCCGTAAGCCTAAGCCCCAGAAATAAACTGTTAGCGCTTCTATGTGTAAGTGTGTGTGTCTGCATTTGGGTCAAGCGCCTTGAGTTCCTCCGTATCCAGAGAAACATAATTATAGTAAAAACAAACATGCATTTATAGGTCTTAGTGTGCTGCATGCCAAAAAATGTTTTGCAATATTTTGGAAAAAAAAACCTCACAGACCAAGTACTATTCAATGGAGAAGACAGATGTTGTCAAGTCTTCCATTAGAAAGGATTACTTATATATTAAAGGCCAAACAGCAGATATTTGAGGATATATGATGACCTTTTATTAATTATGTTAAGATCTAGATGTGATAAAAGAGCAGGAGTGTAACTAATTTTTGTGGACCGTGCAGTTATCCTATCAGGTAGAAATGTAAAAAAAATCTTCTGAATATGTTCTATTTGTATCCAGTGCAATTGAAGTAGTTCATATTGTATAGATTGCTAATTGTTAAAGCAGGAGGAACATCTTTGGTTTGAGTTTGTTTGCTGTTCTTTTTTCATTTTTTGTTTTTTTGTGTGTGTGTGTGTATGTGCAACTATTTACTGTAAATTTATACTGCATATTTTTGGCTTTAAGAAGCTGTATGTTATGGTGTTAAAAACTTAAATAAAAATATTGTGGGGCAAAAAAAAGTAACCTGCAGCCTTTACAGACAAATGACACAATCAGTCATTGTTTAGGCTGTCTCCTGACAACTGACTCTTGGTAACATGAGCTGTTGTCACGAGTGAAAGTTGTTCTTTTGTCATTAAGATTATCAGCCATTTTTATCCCTGATGACTGACGGTCTAACATGTTTCACTTGTAATGAACTGATCACTTGAAGCATTAACAATACACTCAGATGATCTACTAATTGTTTCAGAATTTAGTCTTAATGTTAACCTTTATTAACCTTTGTCAGAGTGTCTTACTAACATGAAGAGAAAGAGTAGATGTTTTGGTATTTGGTACAGATTCCATACAGCTGTGTGTGTGTGTGTGTGTGTGTGTGTGTGGCCATTATTCATCAATTATTGCTCATGATTTCATCTCACTTTACACTCAGGTTTTAGTTTGCATTCAACAGTCCCTTTCATACATGCGAGGTGCCTAAATGTGACACAATCAGATAATAAGAATGAGGCACCTGCCAACTATAACTGTTGTGAATTAGTTTGTTGAGTGGCATGCAGTTATGTGACCACGTGCACCAGTGCATCTGCAGTGCTGTCTGTGGCCCTCAGCTTCAGCAGAGAGCAAAAATCAAAATCTGTTTCAAACAGAAGCTTCATGTGGAGGATCAGTGGTAGTGCAGCAGTTAAAACTCAGGGACTAAACAGCAGTCTGAGCAGTTGAGAAGCTGCAGTGTCACAGAGGGAGATCAGTGCACCACGTCAGGAGGACATGGGCTTGTTTTGTCATGCCCCAGTAAATACTTAACCTAAATAATATTATTCAAACTCTGCGGGTCGGATGGAATGCTTTGTTGGCATTCCTGGGTCCTTCATTATCGGCCTGCTCAGCGCCAGGGTAGATTCTGCAATGAGATGTAGCCATGGGAAGGCAGGGTTACTGGAGTAAAAAAAACCTTGGACAGCCTCATTTGGATAAACCACCTTATTCCTCCTCCCCAGGGGCAGCAATCAATAGGTTCTCTGCATAAAAACTTTCCTCATAGTCCCACTGCTGCAGGATAGAGGGTGTCCTGGAAATAAACCCCACAGAGCCCTGCAAGATCTGAAGCATTACAGAGGTTCAGTTTCAACCCCGGATGCAGATTATTGTCTCTTAATAGCCCTTAGCCCGTAGCTTTAGGAAATGCTCATTTTTATCCAGCGTAACATTTTAGAAAATTAAAACACTATTTTATCAATAATTATCACTTAAACCTTGTGTTTAATTGAAATTAAAACATGCTCACCCGTTTACACAGCTGGTGCTCTTAAATCTGATAATCTTAACCCTGACAGTTGGTATGATGATCTAACAACTGACCATAACTTTGAATGTTTTTATGTAATTTTACTACTTATTTTTAATATTTCAATATATATAAATTACATACTAATACCTGTTTATAACAGTTATTACTCATGTCTGTATCAGTTTAAAACCCCAAAATATAATGATCTTCTGTTTCCAGCTGAAGACACACCGGTGCAATAATCATGCTGTTTAATCAGCATCTTGTTATGTCACAAACGTCAGGTGGATGGATTTTAATCAAGTTGCTCAGTATTTGAAAGTATTTGGAGTATTATATAACTGTGTCATGTTGTAACAGATATACTTTTCTGTTTTGGAAAGCACACTGGAAATATATATTAACTGTTACTAAGCACAGCAGCTAAATACTGACTCTGTGACTGAGTCTTAGATATGAACTCTGGCTCCTTATATTTATTTTTGGCAGGCAGGTAATGTTTATTGGTGATGAGGAGTGTGCAGCTGATTGGATGTTCAAGCAAAAAGGGAATCTCCCTTGTTTTCTATGTCTGCAAACACAACCCTCATTCTCCACATCTGAGGAGGGCTCTGCTGCCTCTAGCTGTACGTGTTGTAGCTGCTGTTGCATCGGTGCAGAGTGTTATTTAGTTGTGTGTATTAAATCTGAACATAAATAAGACAAATGTGTGACTGCGCATGTGTTTCCTTCACAGCCACATCTATGTCATCCCAGCCTTCACCTGGATTCTGACTATTGCCATCTTACTAGCCAACGCAATCATCCAACCGATCACGTCGCTGCTCACCCTGCTGAAAGGAATCTTGCTCATTGTCACGGTAACCATTCTTCATATGATTTGGGGTTTTTTTTTGCACTTTCCGTGGTAATTATTATTTCAAACAGTGACACACATTACTATAAGTGTAGAAGAATGAGTACAGAGAGGAACGAGGATGGTGCAGATGACTGACGGTCTAACATGTTTCACTTGTAATGAACTGATCACTTGAAGCATTAACAATACAATCAGATGATCTACTAATTGTTTCAGAATTTAGTCTTAATGTTAACCTTTATTAACCTTTGTCAGAGTGTCTTACTAACATGAAGAGGAAGAGTAGATGTTTTGGTATTTGGTACAGATTCCATACAGCTGTGTGTGTGAGTGTGTGTATGTGTGTGTGTGTGTGTGTGTGTGTGGCCATTATTCATCAATTATTGCTCATGATTTCATCTCACTTTACACTCAGGTTTTAGTTTGCATTCAACAGTCCCTTTCATACATGCGAGGTGCCTAAATGTGACACAATCAGATAATAAGAATGAAGCACCTGCCAACTATAACTGTTGTGAATTAGTTTGTTGCGTGGCATGCAGTTATGTGACCATGTGCACCAGTGCATCTGCAGTGTTGTCTGTGTGCACTTGTCACCATGGCCCTCAGCTTCAGCAGAGAGCAAAAATCAAAATCTGCTTCAAACAGAAGCTTCATGTGGAGGATCGGTGGTAGTGCAGCAGTTAAAACTCAGGGACTAAACAGCAGTCTGAGCAGTTGAGAAGCTGCAGTGTCACAGAGGGAGATCAGTGCACCATGTCAGACATGGGCTTTTTTCTAAACACTGAGCTCTGAGGCATCAGACAGAGGAAATTCTGCACAATGACCTGATCTGTATGTGATGGCACTTTGGTTCTCCATTATGGCTCAGTATAACAGTTGTATGGCTGCATGAACACATATTACCTCACCGGCCCTTCTGGCTAGATTTAGTGATGGCAACTTCTTCCTTCTGTTTTCCAAAATGAAATTCTGAGCGGATGCTACTTTGACAGGAACATCGCAGACAGTGCTTTACAAAGTTACATAACTGAACTTCTAGCCTCAAGCGGTGTATCACTGCACAGGATGACTAGCCCAGGGTTAGGTTTTGCTTGTTATAAAAGCCTTCGAAGAACATTTTCATCCTCTTTGTTTGAGCTGACTGCAGTTGCGTCCATCTCACTTTAATGTGTGCAAATCTATATCTTTATACCAAGCTAATTACATGAGAATGAGAGCAGATAGAGATTTACTCCCAGCCTTTCAGAACTAAAGACGAATACATCAGGGTTTCCTGCTCTTCAATTACCACTGTACTAATGCACTATCATGACACAATTAAAAGGATTATGTACATGATGTACTGTTATCTAACCCTATTGTATACATTCAAGCTCCTTGTTTAGAGATTTGTGTAAAGATAAATGAGATGTGTCCAGAGGCTAGGCATGGATCTAGCACCCAACCAATACACTGACTGATGAGGGAATAAAATATATAGGTTTTATATCCACACTCATTTTCATGCGAGTACAGCAATTCAACCCCAAAACAAAATAGACTGAATAAAATAAATTTAAATTAAATTAAAATAAGCTCTAAATAAGCTTATGGGACACTTATAGCTTCTTAAACATGCATAGTGATGGATTGGTGGGTGGTTCTGCAGCAAAGGTAACTCAGTGGTCAGATATATCACAAAAAAGTTTTAGGATTTCTGTCCAGTTTGCCAGCCATGTTTGATATCCTATTAAAACACCCAAATATGAGTTATTGCTTGTATCCTAGATTTTAAAATGTATCACTTTATATTCCTACAAACATTACTTCCCCTAAAGAAGTTAAAGGGAATTATAATTATTAAGAAATGGAATAGTGTATTTTTACTCTATGTTTTCTTAAATAAAACAGAAACTAACTGGTAATGTTTCAAGAGTTTTCTCTCACCTTCACACTTTTGAGCTTTGTCTTCATCCCCTCTTGAAAAGTTTATATTCCTTTTGATGAATGTCGTGTTGCCATGACTGCCATGTTTGCATGCAAGGTCATGCTGGCAAAATGGATGGAAGTGGCATTGTACGCTGGTCCGCTCATGCAGAAGCTGTGGTGCTTATTGAGCTCCCACTGTGTGTGAGGTGGTTTTGGTTTTTCCAGGTCAGTGCTTGCCAACATCAGAAGTGTCAGCAGCTCAGCAGGAGCTCTTGAAGGACGTCTTTAGGCTTGGGCCAGAATACATTTAACACCAGCACATCCCATGTGGTTACACAGCCACAAAGAATTGTACAGATAGCTGGCAGGTTGGCCAGCTCTTTGATTTACAACTTAATTACACAATATTACAGTGAGGAGCTCAGGCTCCTCTCCTGTGGAACCAGCTGTCAGTTTGGTTCCGAGAGGCAGACACCCTCTCTACTTTTAAAGTAAAGCTTAAAACCTTCTTGTTCGACAAAGCTTACAGCTAGTTCTAGTTCCTGTTAAAAGGAAGTTTTTCCTTGCCACTGTTGCCAAGTGTTTGCTCATGGTGGAACATGGTGTAATTAATAGTAATCAGCGTGGTCATTATATATACATATTATCTTGTAAAACAACACTGGATTGACATTGTTTTAGGAGCTTTTACAAAAATTTTGCAATGGTCAATTCCAGGAAAGGTTTGTTGTCCTTCTGCCTTTTAGCTGATGTTCCTCTAACACAGACCCACACATACACTGAATTCCGAAATAATAAAATTGCAATACAGAAATTGGAAAGTAACTTATGTCAAATCTTTCCTTAACTGTGTCTTTTATATTTGATTGACATAACTTTGAATCAGCATCCAAGTATATAATGTCATCTTTCAAAGGCAGGCAGGAGTCTGTGCTTTGGAGTCTTTACTTTGATTAATTAACAAGCTTTGCTGTATTTTTGAAGCGTTTTCAATAACTAAAGTTGTGTTGCTCAAGTGTCGTCTTTCTAGCTAGAAACAATCTTTATTCAGAGTTGGAGGGGCTGAGAAGCCCGTGGCTAGGTGGGAATGGGGATGCTGAAATGCTTCCTACCTGCAGTGTTGCAGCCTGTTGATGATGAGTGCGTAGGCTGGCTGCTTGTTAAAACACAGCGCCTCATGCTTTTTAACACCGTTTTAAATACCAAAGATGAGACAGAGATGAGTGTGGTGGTGGTGTGGAGTTGGACTGACTAATGCAACAAAGTCTCTCAAAGGTTATTACTAAAACACAATTCCTTTTCAAGTTGCCTCTGTCAGACAGATCATTATTTCTTTACTTTACTTTACGTCCTTCTGGAAATAATTAGCATGACATTTATTCAGGCTTTATAATTGGTTAAGCTCACCTCTAATAAAGTTGTCATTGAACTCCCATGACAGCAGGGGGATATTGCTGCCTGGTGCAGGGCAGTCAAATCATTTGGAAGAAAATAAGGCAGTCAGGTTTATTTTGTGTGTGTGTGTGTGTGTGTGTGTGTGTGTGTGTGTGTGTGTGTGTGTGTGTGTGGTGAATAGTTAAACAAATTCAGCAAATGAAATCAAAGGTTTTTTAAGAGCCCTGTCTTGTGCTTTAGTCTACCTAAAAAGCATCAAACAAGACCTTTACTTAGAGGTTATTACAACCAGTCATCCCATCTTCCTCCTCTACACACTCCACCTTTCCACTTTTCTTATCTCTCTTCTACCCTTTTGTTCAGTTTTGTGTGTTGTTTCCTCATCCATATCCCTTCTGCCTCACCATTATTTAGTTAATTCACTCCAATCCTCACTCATCTTTCCCTCTGACACTTCGACCTCTTACCTGTTGCCGTAAAATAGTACTAATTTCTAGTGACTTGCGTCTCTATTTGTCCATTATGGAACGGACCACGGTGTGCTTTTGATGCTCTAAAACATAACAGGTGCTCTCCACACAGTTTTCTAAGTGCTCTCTGTTTTGGCCACTCACTGCACTCACTCTTCTCTGTAAATGTTACACAGGTTATTAGACATTGCAGTTGTAATGCTTTCACCAAAGCTTCCAGTAGAATAAAGTAGGAAAATAAGGATCTTCCTGTTTTTCATAGAACTAAGACAAACAACACTAAGACAAATCGTTTTCATTGCTCAGAAAGTGAAAATTAGACATCACAGATCAACATTATCAAACGTCTGAATTCATAAAATAACCAAGAATAAAACCTACAAAAAATTTAAATGCTGTTAAATGTTTTAAGTGCTTTTCAGAGGAGTTCCATACAGAAACAGTGTGTATGTTAAAATGGACAACATTGTGTGGACTATTTGAAGACTGTAATAACTGTTTATTTGATATTGCTGTCCTGTACTGCATGCATACATAGATAGATTGATAGATAGATAGATAGATAGATGAAGGAAATTCAGGATGCATGAACATGAATGCATGTTCATGCAATCAACACCTTGATTATCTACTTTCCTTTTGCTCTTGACTTGACATAGACCTATGTGTGTGTGTCTCAGGTGGCTGTGACATTTGCAGTGGGGTCAGAGGTCGGTCTTCAGAGCAGCAGCGACTTCAGTCAGATGGGGAAGCCTTTCCTCATGGGCACAGTGGCTCTGGGTGAGAATCAGCTTTGTACGGTCCTGCTCACTGTCTTTCTTTGTATCCACATCCTTTTTATCTCGCTGGCCTTTGGAATTTCTATGGTTTTTCCAGTTCATGCTTCCTCTTTATCCTTTCTTTTTCCAGCAGAAGGCCCGAGGTGGATCATATCATCACCCTCTTAAAATAATGGCCTAAGTCATATTTTCAAGTTTTTTCAAAAAACAGGAAAAACTGAACCAAAGATTTTTTATTTATTAATCAAAAACCATTAAGTCAAAAAATGACTTAGGCCATTATTTTAAGAAGGTGACAATATTCACCTGTGCACAGGCCATCTGTAATTGCAGACCAACTTTGTGGCTCTATTGAATATTTTGGTAAAGCCAGCTGATCCAAATTAAGGGCTTTTTGTTGGCATCAAGAAAGTTTGGGCGAACCAAAAAAAAAAAAAAAAGGGGTAGGAACATGCTGACAAGGAGCAATGGGGATGCTGCCCTGGTGTAGGAACAATGGCCCACGTCTTTGTTCTTGCAGGGCTATTGAAGGATCATCAGTTTGTTCATCCTGGGATACTCAGTAATACCCAGTCAGAAGATGTTAGGATTAGAATCAGTAATGGTTTTTCGAAGGAATACATTGAATTGTTTCCTCTGGGCTGTGGGTAAATCGCTGCCCCAAGCAAATGAGATTTGTTTCTAATCTCAAATGAGAATGGAGTGAGAGATCGACCACTTGATCTAAATTTCAGGTCTCCACTATGATCAGAAGCTTTGCTTGGTGACTGGAAGAACATGACCTCGGACATGTGGCTCCAATTAGTTTTTTCTGTTGGCTGGGCCGGAAAACATGACTTGGGAAAATGACATTACCCCTCTCAGCCTGCTGTTGCCATTATCCAGCACTAGATAAGAAGCAGAAATAAATGGATGGACCATCGGCAAGTACTTGATACCTGATGTCAATGCAAAACATCAGCTGTGGCAGCATAACAGGATTCATGATTTCAGAGGGCCATTTGAAGTTGCAAACTGCCAGATGCAACAGTTGTTTTGCAGTTTGTCTTTGCTAGTTGTTTGGGACAGTATACTGAATAGTCATTTTCTTGAGATTATCTCAGAATTCTGCTCAGGATTTAAAACCCTTCAAACTTTATGTATACCATGATAGGGCTGGGATTACAGTTTGCAGGGAAACACTGAAATATACTGATACAAGGATTTAGGTTGGCTCTTTAAAGTAGGGTATAGTTCATACAGTCTGGCATCTCTCTGGAATCAGAAAACACCACAATATCAGACAAGGTGGACTAAAATCAAAGAAGGAGAGTACAGATGACTTGGGTTATGATGTGTACAGGGATAACATAATAATAGATTATGAACACATAATAGAGAGTATGAGAATGAAGACTACAAAAGCATTTTTATGAAGTTTGTCTGTTGCAGTAAAAACCAATCTCTGAGACTGACCTGCTGTTCTGTCTCTGTGTCCACAGGAGGAATTGTAAACGTGATGCCTCTGCTCTTCTCACAGATCTCACACAACAGAACACAGGTAAATCAAGTTTACTATATCCTGCACTGTCTGCTGATCTATCGGTTCAATGTACTGAATCCAGAAATAACTGATGAAGCCTTATCTTATTCTTCTGCTTAAGTACACTGGGAGAGGCACACTGTAGCATGTGGAGGGTGAAAGCCGAAAAATAAAGAACTACAAATATAGAGAATATCACAGACTTGTCTTTTATTCTGTGGTTTGCTGGTCAGTCATAAGTGAAAAAAACATAAATACAACTCAGAATAGATGTAAGTTTATTTTAAAAATGAAACCAATATTTGGTAAAAATAATTATAATAATAATAATAATGAAGGAAATTTAAATACACAACTTTGCATACTGCAAAAAATCCTATTTTATCATAAAATGACCACATTGCTGTCATTCAGTAGCTCTGACTAAGGTTAAAATGACTAGAAAACAATTAGTCCCCATTGCTCTAAAACGCGTCTGATGAAGAATTGATTTCCAGTGTTTTCCAGTGCTGTTTTATTTACATAAACCAACAAATAGATTTTATTACGCTTAGTTTCATACAGGTGTACCAGATGTTGCCGGGAGGAAGCAAGGCCCCATTTTCAGGCTAATACATAATGTTATGTCCGATCATACCAGAAAACCAATGCAGACTTTTACCTATATATGGGGCATTTCCAGTACTGGTATGAGAACTGACACGACTCTAACAACAAGATAACAAAAGTAAAAAGTCACTAGTTATGACAGAAATATGGCATCTATGAGTGTTTTATGTGTTGATTTGAGGAAGGTTATAGTCGCCTCATCGCTCCACGCAGTTTTCTTCATGTTTCAGTGAAGTTTAGGTCAGAAGCTTCAGACTAGCGTAAAATATTTTATAAGATATTGTAACTTATTTTTCTGACTTCCCCGTCAAGAATTTCCACTCAGGTTCCATTAAACACAACTTAAAAATATGCATACAAACGGTTCTTCGAAGCAAATAAGCACTCAGTACGTGCCCTCCTGGCCCACTGTTGCTGACTTCCAGCCTGCATTTCTGCCACAGCGATTTCTCACTGTCTTTGTCAGAATAGCATACTCCAAAACCAAATGTATCATCATCTCTGACATGATTCATATGTTTTATGGTCATTGTTTTCAAAGTGTCTTTGAAGATGCATTAAATTGCTTTTACATAAAACATGGAGATTTTGCATAAAACATACAAAGACAAGGTCAGGCCCACAGAACGCAGTGGCTGGAGGCAAGTGGCTTGCATTTCATGTACTGCTTAGGCTGTGTAATTTGATCACACTTTGCTACTGTTTTACAAATTCTGCTTTAGCTTAATAAAATATAATGACGGTCACCATGTGCTGTGTTTTTATGTTTATTATCCAGATCCTGTGGTTCCGAAGAGCTGTGCTTGGAGGTCTGACAACCTGCACTGTGCTCAACATCCTCTGGTAAGCATGTTCATATCCCACAGTCCTGCCCTCTAAGTTCTTTTTTAATAAAGAGCGACCAGACAATAAATAGTTATGTACCTTTTCAGGTTTCACCATTCTTTGTAGTCATACTCTTTCAGCTATGTCTATTAGTGAGGAGTGTCCAAAAATGATAAAAACATAAAACAAAGAAAATGTAGGCCAACATGCCAGGCCAAAATCTTATTTCACCAAAAAAAAAAAAAAAAGAAGCTTTTAGCAGTTTTCTGAATCTTCTCCTGCACCGTGGAGGGAACCTTTTCCCGGGAGCATGACAGGACACTGGGATATTTCTGCGAAAGCCAATACCAATACTTTTTAATAATTAAGGTGGATGCATCATCAAATTGCTAAATCTGAATGAATTTTCATGACCTTTGATTTTTCCTTTGGATTATTTATTAGTTAAAACCCAGGGCAGAATTTGTTCAAGTTTATAGGTAAATAGAAAATACCCTAAATATCATAATAAAAGTTCTTGTTCAGAGACAATAGAATAGTAACAAAACAAATTTTCTCCATACATTGTAATGCCTCATTTTTTTCTTAAATAAACAGTGAGTGCACAAAATTATCGCTCAAGAACAAATTAAAACAATTTTTTTTTCCAGGTAGAGTGTTCAGGAAATACAATAAAAAAATAAATTTCAAAATTTCTCCCCTTCAGTGCACTTCTTTTCTGGTTCTGAAAAAGTGAAAAACATCACTATTTAGCAGGCAGGCAAAGGGTTTCAGAAAACAAGAATTATGGGATTATGGAAAATGAAAAAAATGTTTTTTTGAAGTTTGACCCCAACTAGGTACTACTGTAAAGTCAATATTTCATTCTCTGCTAATTTGCTCAGATTTTGATCATTCTTGATGTCCCTGTTTTTATGGAAGAGCAATACTAAACCATTAAGGTGCTCCATTTAAACAACCTTCAGCTCTGATGTTAAATTGCTTCATTGTATCATCATATTTTACAGCTCTTACCCATCACTCTACTGATAACACACATTAGAACATGTAGTTTTGATCTTCTGATACTTAAAGTGCATATCAATACAAGCCTTAGTAAGGCTGATATCACACTAAATCATGTCCAGTCGGCACTGTTTTCAGTGTTTTAAACCAAAGTTAGATATGAAGTACAAATTCATCCAATAAGTCCTGTTTTGGGTCAGACCTTCAACTAACGTACTGTGCACCTGGTTTCTATCAGATCCTCAAAACCTTTGGTTATTGTCAAAATTCCAGATAAAAACAGAAAAGTACATCTTAGACTCAAGACACTGTTCGATTCACGATAACAAGTGCCTTCAAAGAGGCTTCACTTTCTCTCAACACATATGGGCCTTTGGTCGACACATGCACTGCAGATACCCAGACTATCCTGTTTCTGAATGCATCTTTAAGTGTTCTATTCCACATGAATTCAGCCCTGTAACAGGGCTCTTTGTGCTTTATTTTGCATCTGATTTACATGTGCATGATATACATTTCTAATATTATATATATACTAATAATATACTAATATTAACAAGATATTGGTAAAGCTTGTGTGTCCAAAATGAAGAAAGCTGTATCTCTGTATCATACCATTTGTACATAATCCTCTACCAAACAATAAGTAGCGCAAGCATCATTATTAGTATTAACACAGCCAGTCACAACCAGTGGTATGGAGAGCACAACCTGACGAAGTAGCTGTTGCTTTATCAAGCTTCCAACACCAATGATATAAAAAACATGCGAATAAATGTTAGTGATGGAAAATAACACTGAGCATATTGTTTGTGCAGTTAGACCATTGCCACAGCCCTGCAAACAGTCTCAACTCACGCCACGATTGGAGTCCAGCAAGTTTGACTGATCATTGTTGACTTCCAATGTGTCTAGAGTTACATTTACATCACAAGATCAGGAAAGGATGTTGAGCAGAAGCAGGACCTGAAAACAGAAGCAGTGTGATAGAGGAAATAGAATTCAGAGAAAGTACGGCAAGAGAGAGATTTGAATCTGTGTGTTTAAGGCTCTGAACGCTGCTAAAACATACATGAAACTCAAGACTACACTTGAACACATAATGCGTAGAGGGAGGACTGAAGCTGCTAAGGTGTAACTCACACTACATTTCCTGTGTAGACACTGTGGGAGGAAACAAACTAAGCATCATCTTTCACTAACATTCATTTTTGCATAATCTGGCCATATTCATTTCAGTTTCACTGTTTAGACATTGTTTAGACATGGGTAAATGCTAGTTGCAAACTTCGAGGAATATTACAATTTTTAAGAGTATAAGAGCGTAGAACGTATTTACCAGCGACAGAAAAAAAGCCTTCAGTCATTCATTGGAAAGATTTATTGATTTCTCTCTGTCATATATCTTTATACCAACTTCTTTCTTGTAAACTTCCAGAGATAAAAATGATTTCATATTACTGAGTTGCTCAAACCTGTGATGGAATAACTAAACTCAAAGGTGTTGTTTGTTCTTCAAAAGGCTCAAAGTCTGGCCCAGGTTGTCACTGTTAGTTGACTGAAATCACCATGGCCTACACTGCGCGGATGCAAATCCTCTCACTTGCCTTGCTTTCTCTCACCTCTCTTCCTTCTATCACACTCCTTCTTTTTGGGGTCCTGTACCTGCCTGACGTCCTGGTAAGCAATTTCCTCTGCCTCCATTTTTTAGACCATAATTTTGATTGAGAATTATCGTTGGGGACATAATTCTGTTGAGCCACCCAGCAGAGTGAGAGACTAGTAGAATAGAATAGAAATGGTGTGTTGTTTGGTGCATTCAAGCATAGCCACAGTAAATTAATAGCTAAATCTCTCAGAGCTGCACTTTCGATTCAAAGAGACCAATAGCCAGTGCCGGAGAGAGAACCCAACTTATCCATGACTTGCCTTCTCTGTCTACCTGCAGCCTAACTTTATGGCCTTTGGTTTCAAACAAAGAACTTGTGATTCATCCTCAGTTTCCCAATCTCTTGATTTAGTTTTAAGTAAACCTTCAAAGACTAACTGTACCCTGAAGGATTATAAGCCTGATTTCTACCAGACTTAAACAATCCCTGTTGGCTCAGTTTGGACGCCCGGACAGCCATGATCATCTCTAATGATACAGATATCTGAGCTGATAATAACGGCACATTTAAGACAGCAGTTGACAGTCCAAGTTATTGTTGGGCCTCATACAGACAACAGGCCCCCGACAAGGTTTACGACCTGAGGTCTGATACAGATCAAAGATTGCAGACCAACCAAATGGCTGCTCTCTTTGTCTAAGACCTGGGAGCCAGGTCACAAAGGTATGCAGGACACCTCCATCCCCATTCACTCTGCTGCCCCCCTGCTGGGTGCAGCCCCCAGTTGGACGGAGCCATTAGCATCCTGGCTGCTCCTTATCTTAGACCTATGGGCCAGAGCACACAGGAGTGGGGGGACACCTCCGCCCCTACCTGCTCGGCCACCCCCCTGGTGAGCGCTGGCCCCCAAACGGCACGGGAACCACCAACACCCCGCTCCATTTGTCTCAGATCAAAGGGCCAGACCAGGAAGGAGCACAGGCTATCTCCGTCCTAACCCCCTCTGTCGTCCCCCCCCCGGTGGGTGCGGACTCCCATTGGACAATAGCCGCCAGCACCCTGCTGTGCAGCCAGATGTTTGCAGGTATATTACCTGCACTAACCCTCACAACTTGGCTCCCAGTCTGTGTCTAGCTCCCAGCTAGTCACGACGTAAAAGGGAGTGAAACCTTCTTCTACCCGGCTCCCAGTCTGTGTCTAGCTCCCAGCTAGTCACGACGTAAAAGGGAGTGAAACCTTCTTCCACCCGGCTCCCAGTCTGTGTCTAGTTGGCTGCCACCCGGCTCCCAGCTAGTCACGATGCAAAAGGGAGTGAACCACCGCTTCAAACCGCTTCCAGTCTGGGTCTAGTTGGCTTCCACACGAATCCCAGCTAGGCACGACGAAAAAGGAAGTAAACCACATAAGGACCTGAACTATGTGCCAATCTCACCCTCGCTGGACAAACTGAGATTCCCCAAGCACATTATTTCCACGGATCCGAAGGAGAGTCGCCGCCGCCGCAGACGCCGTCGCCGCCAGCGCTCTCAATAAAGTACCTGCAGACCCGACTCGCCACTTCCCGCTGATCGCGGAGAATTGCCTGGCCGCCGCCGCCACGGACGCCGCCGCCGCCAGCGCCCAGAGTACCTGCAGAAGGAAGAAAGGACCACCGCGTCTTTCTTCAACCTTTGCAACCCGCCGTGCAACCCGCCGACAGAGCGACACGGCCCACCGTCGTCATCCGAGCCGAGGAACCGAGCCGGACCCAAAGACGGATCTCACACATCTCCCTGCTTCGTAGGCACGTAAGAGGCTTGATTTGGGCAGGGGTAGTTTTAAGTGTGTTTTCTATACAATTTTATTGTATAAGTTAAGTTAACGGACTGCAAGTCCCGCGCTTTGTATTAATGGACCAAGCGTCACATTTGTTTATTCGATTTCTTTGATCGGGCATACTACGGTCTGACGACCAGAGCCCGAAGAATTTTTCTTTATGTGCTGTGTTTTCCCTTCTTTCCCCCTTAACCGACACGCACATACACGCCGGGTATACACCGGTCAAAACTAATTTTTCAGAGACACACAGGCTAAGCTCACAGACGTCACTAGCCGTTGTCTTTTCAAACCTCGCGGTCATTTCCTCTGACCGAAGCTCTTGCGTGACGTACTCCCTCTCCTCCCTTACGTCCGCAACCTCACCCCTCCTCTTTTACACACACACACAGACACATACACACACGCACACACACACTTGTATAATCTAGAATAGATACATGATGGATGTCTATTGATTGAGGTGTTATCGATTATTAATTGATATCATTGATTTTAATAAATTCTGTTATGTTTTAAAGAGAAGTTGTCTGCATTGTTTGTACAAGTGTTGTTGTAAAGGCTGGTTAAAAGAGTCAGTGCTCGGATTCACACCTTCATTGTTCGTCTTGTACATATCAGTATCTCCCAGGTACTGATATCTGTAAGCGAACGTCTGTGAGACTGATTTTCGAGTGGTTATTGGTCCCTGATACCAGGGTGGTGCCCCGTAATTATTAATTCTTATTAATAATAATATTCTTTCTATTAATAATTATCATAGATAATTTTTTAATTATCATAGATAATTATTAATTTTTGCTAATAACCTACTCCTATAAGGCACAACAAATGATGCCTATGCGAAGCACAACATTATGTTGTTATAGTGTGGTATACTCCATTCTTCAGCATTCTTTCTCTCCATTCATAATCTAGCGTCGGCACCAAAAAGTGGTGAAATTATTACGTATGAGCTGCCAAGTGACTCCAGATGAGACTGTAAGCCACTCTTGACCTTGGAAACAGAACAGTCCAACCAGAATTGAACATATGTGAACCAAATTAAGAGGTACCCACACAGTCTGGTTATCCAAGACTTATTTGGTCTGATCATAGCAGGTTTTAAAATGCTTAAGTGGTTAAAATTGTACCTGAGAGCAAACCACAACCCTTACACAGTCAAATGTAATATTTTTGAACAGGCTTTGCTCTTGAAATTCTACCCTTAAGAATCCAGCAGCCAAAGATTCAGCAGCAGAGTACAAAACCTCAAGGACTGCACAATACAGAACCCAGCAGACACACAGCACTGAAAGATGGTGCACAAACACTACGAAACTGATGCCAATGTCAAGTATGGCAAAGAGAGAAGAGGCTGTGGTGCTGGAGGGAGTAAAGTATCTCATTACTGATGGTGTTGTCCAACAGGTGGGTTAAAAGCTGCACTAGTGTCGTAACATCATCAGAGGTTTGTCAGTGTCAGATCACCCCAGTTTCCTGATTGAGCATGCTTTGTGCTTTCGGTGCTCTGCTGCAACTAAGGCCAAGCTTCATCTCAGCATAGTGTGCTCTGTCTTACTGATAAATGTATAATTAATTCATGATGGTGTCCATGTGAGACTTTAAAAGTAGTAAGTCTCTGTTTCCATGTCAGGCCTGGGGGCAGTCTCATTCTCCAAAAGGGAAGAAGTGAAACCAGGATTGTAAGTAAGACTGCTGTGCCTCCAGCATCATGTGGCATCTGAATTAAAAAGGGTACCCCGTTAAACAGAAAAACACCAGAGGACCACCAGACTTCTGCTTTATGTATTCTAGCTCTTCCAACTATCAAAAACAAATGAATAAATCAATTATCTTGTTGTTCCTGAAGAGTTTAAATGTATTAATTAACAGTAAGCAATAAAAAAAACTTTTAAAGGATTAGTCCCATTGTTCAGATGCTAAGTGTTTGTGAAAGGCAGTCTTGGGTCAGGATTGGACAAGTATCCTAAAACCAATTTACAGAAATATTCCCATTGTCTGTGTCTTTACACACTATGGAAATGATATAATCCTGCTTCTCCCATTGAAGAAATCAAGTTACAATTAGAATGAAGTTACAATTAGCATCAAAGGCTTATGATACCAAAGCCTTTGACGCTATTCCATTGATACTGTTTTTTTTGCCCCTTGAACCAATTAGGTTACCAATATCCTATGTCTAAACCCAACCTTTTAACTTCTTTGTACCCAAAACTTTGTCAAACTTTATCATGAACTTCATATTTCCTGAGAAAAACAACACCATATTGGTTTAGAAACAATAACATTTCTCCCAGATGTGTTGCAGCAGAAGGACACAATTAGTGGTTCGTGCATATAGACTCTTGGGCAGTAAACGTTTAAATTGTTAATTTAATAAAAAGTATCTGTAAAACAAGTATTATACTCATCAACCACAGTGCATCCAGGTGATTTGATTTGAACATATTTCATGTCTTATTTGAGTTCTTATGACATAATGAGTATTTGCTGATACAGAGTTATATTAATATAATAATATAAATTCTCATCCTTATTGGGTGTTTCAGGTGCTGGGCCGTGCTGGAAATTGTACCCCAAACGTCGTTGCCCGAGGGGCAGATCGCAGCTGAGGCGACCACCCAGCCCGACTCCAGCGGCTTGTCTGGTCCTCACTCCTCCGTCTCTCCTCTACTGTACTCCAACATCTCACTAGAAGAGTGAGTCTTTACTCTGAATGCCCTCTTGTCCTGTTTTGTATCTTTCATCATAACCAAGAATCTTTTGGCCACGAAGTTGTTACTGCAAGTTTTTACTGCCTGAACTTCTTAGTTCACAATGTTTTGGATATTTTTTTATAGTTGATTAAATTTCCATAGGAACCAGGGTTTATCACTTATAAGTAGATTATCTGAGTTTTGTGCAAGAGGTTTGAGTTCCAAAAATCTGATTCCAGTACATTTAGCTTTAGCTAAGTATGATGGACCTGTCTGTGAGCTCTGCTGTAACAGGAAGGCAGATTGATGAGGAAATTAATTCATTACAATGGGAAATGGCAAGATGTTGCTTGTTAGAAGACATTGATGTAAATGTGAGCATCAGCCCAGAGTATCCTCAGGTAAATAACTGCTTTATCCATGCCCTCAGGTGCCTAATTGCTTTACAGGATCATAAAGCAATTAGGCACCAGTATTAACCTTTTGACTGAAGGCTACTATTTGACTGTAACTGTCTCAGTGCACTTATTAGGTGCAGATGTTCAAAGGCCATTGCTATTGCCAGATCAAATTAACCAAAATAAGGGAGTAAATGCTCTCAGCGTCACTTTGTGGTTGATGGGAACAGACCCTTACATGATCTTGGGACTAAGCCAAAGCATTGATATCGGGTTGTGGGGAATGCAGCTGTAAAGCAGCCAGGGATTTATCTCAATATAAAATCCTCAGAACTGACTTACCCTCTTTTATCATTTGCATTCTCTGTCACAAATGAAGTGAAATATTGCAAAAAACCCATGCAAAACTCTGAAGTTGATAGTTATTCTTGACCTTGAACAGTTGAAAGACGATGTTACTTTAAGGTTTACTTACTTGTTTGTTCTGGAAGATTCAGCAGTATTACATTGTCCACTTCAGCGGTGGTAGTTTTCTCATTCCTTCTTGTGGGTTTTAAACATCTCTACAATTCTAAGAACATCCTGGTCCAGCAGTTGAGGTTCATTCCTGACTTTGGAAACAGCGGTTGACAATAACAAGCTCTCAACTCAAGCTCTGCTTACTACATGAAGGATGGAGAGACAGATTCAATAAAAGGTACACTGTCTGTTTGTACAGTGATGTATCAAGGGCCACAACCTCTCCCGTTATCTGATGTAGGATGACTTGCTGTCGAATAACATCCAGTAATATCATCTCAGTCCTTAAATAATCTGTCAGGCATGGAGCTTTCTGGATGCCATTACATTGTCGTCTCCCATTCTGAGCTCATAAAACAGCACCAGGTTGTTATTTCTGATTCTAAGTTAGCTTTTTATCATCAGAATTGTACACTATGCTGTTTCCATTGACACCCAAAGGTGACAGCGATGATACATCATCAGAGAATTGTGCGGATGTGCACAATTAACACCTCTTGTACTGAATATGTAATTATTTCAAAGCATCTTTGAATTGTAAAGACCCTCCCTTTCCATTAAATCCTCCTTCATTCCACTGATTTGTAAAATAACCATTTTTCATTCTGATTGCTTGGCGTAAATTTTTATTTCTGTTATTCTTTCGCCCCTACTGATCACTGCTCATTGTTCATCTCTTTAAAAAGCAGAGCTCTTGTGACCCACATGGCTAAGACAACCTCAGTGACAGGTACTCTCCTCTTTCTGCTTGGCAGAGCTGTGGCTTTCATGGACCAACATTGCCTCCTAGTGGATTTTAATGAACTGACTGGAGGGAAGAAAGCAACTGTTAGGAGCACATGGCTGTTTGTGCTTCAAATACTAATCCTCTAACCTTGTTCCCCTCATCTGTTGAGTCTTTTAGAGGAGCTGCATTTAAAGCCATGTTAGGACGAAGCTCCGCAGCTTCGTCCTAATGACAAAGATGAAAGTACCATGCTCTGTCACACGGATCAGTTTGCTTTTAGACACTTGGCAGTTTTCTAAACACTTGGGATTCCTGCTGAGTGTTGCTCCTCAGATGAAGGTGACTGGAAACCAAAGCATGTGGAGAGCAAGTTCTAACTGTATGTGCAGGGACTGTGTAGTTCAACAAATATGCATACATTCACCTTTATACACTGGTGCAAGTTCTGCGCATCAGTCTCTTTTATGTTTCAGTGGATGTTTGTTCTTGCATTGTCAGTGCTGTTGAAGTATTAATGTTTATTAATGTATTAATGTATTAGTCCAATACACTGTTTACACTCATCATTCAATTCAATTCAATTTTATTTATGTAGCACAAAATCACAACCAAAGTCAGGGCACTTTACAAGCACAGCAGGTATAGACCACACTCATATAATTTGCATGTCTGACCAAATTGCAGTTTGACCACGATTGATTTGCTGTGCAAAAGTGGTTCAAAGTCTACCTTGAAAAAATCAAAACTGTGTTGGTTTTGTCTGATTCTGCTTCAAATATGCATTTAATAATGTTAACTTTTTGAAGCTAAGAACCCATAGTCACCCATGTCCTAAACAGAGTTCAGCTTGTCCCAAAGAGAATAAATGAAGAGATGACACAGGGACCAGAAAAACTGATTCACATTACGTAAATTACCACCTCAGTGTAATTCAAAGATTCAGAATTTGTATCTATTACCTTGAACAGTTTGAGCATTACGTTAAATATACCAGACAATAGAGCTGGGTATTGTCAGCATAGTGGTGATGATAAAAAAACAGACTAAGGGATAATCACCTTTGACCAGGGGAGGTGGTGTATATTGAGAAGAGCATGAGACCATGTGCAGTACCTTGCGATTCCCCAGTGGAAAATTATGCTTGAGGAGAGAAGCTATGATTACATTTGTATATCACTCAGGGTTTGTTAGAGTCAGACCAGAATACAGGCAGAATTAGTTAAACATTTGAAATATGGTTCAGGGAGCTGTATGAACTGTGAGTTAGTAATGGTCATAGAAAAGCTCAGCCAGCCTGCACAAAGTTTGTGCTTTTTGTTTGGTTCTCAAACACAAGCCAAGTCAGCTTCTGCAGGGAACAAACTGAACTGGATTTTTACTTTGAGCGCTTTAATCATATAATCAATGGAATTGACATCAAATGCAAAAGTCATTATTGAAAATATGTATAATATAGTATAATATAGTATAATGACTTGAAATGGTGAGGAACACTCAGAGGACATTAGGTGCAATAATTTAGTTCACTCTTATGACTGTTGAGTACAGACCACAGAAAAATAGACAAGTTTCAAATTATGATTAGAGCCTTGAAAAAGCTGTAAAAATATCTGAGATGTAAAAACAGTGGTAACAATATGAACAATCACCAAACTACATGAAAAAACATCAATATAACAAGGATCATAGTTTTGCCATTAATATATTATTACATTATTGTGTAATTTCTAGTCTCAGATTGTATTTTTTCTCTTTTCCTTTTTCTCTTAACCACCAGTCTTCCACATTGTCATCCTCAGTTTTACACAGCCTACAAGATGCTTAACAGACAATAAATCAAGCAAAATATAAAAAAGAGGAGTAACAGCGAGTCAGTCTGTGTTATAAACTGTTGCAGGTTGAGAAAACAACATCAAAACTGATTGAAAACAAACGTGACAGCTCCTTTTGACAGCTGGCCACCTGCCATCACAGTGCAGCAACAGGTGGAAGAGCCAGCCTATACCTTGTATCTGTAAAATGCTGAAAAAAATGCTGAATGAAATTAAAACCCTGCTTTGATCATGTTCATCTTAACTGACCTTTTGCTCTGTATCAAACAGATAAAAGATAGCTGTCTTTTAGACGGATCAGATTTTTTTCTGCATCCTTATAAAATCCAGATTACACATGCATATTTATGATCTTTTAACAGTTTTCATGTTTTCACACAATTGAGAAATTGTGATAAACTCAGGGAATTAAATCTGTTGATTGTCAGATCAGTTGGCATGCAAGCTTTTCTCTACTCCTGTATGTAATTAAATACCTCTTGTTTCAAAATATAACAAATTTCACATATTAAGGATAACTAAATATTGCATCAGAGCATTGTTCATTCCTCCATTCATTCATCCATTAATGTTGCTCAGTGGAGCAATGAGCCAAGAAACGAGCTTCCTGTCGTAAAGAAATAACCTGAATGAATGCATACTGTGTGTCTATATCCACCAATAGAACACACACCAGCCTAGCCGACTAACTTCCACTTTAGCCATTTGCCAACTTTAATGAGAACACATACTGTAGTCATGCAGCTCTTCTTGACTTTCCAGGTGTTGTTGGCCAAATGGATCATATTTTGTTATATTTTGATCATATTTTGAGTCATTCAAGGGGTTGTGAATACTCTATGTTCTCATATTCACTGTTTTACAGCTGCTTCAAACCATAGTGCACTTCCTTTGGGCTGGAATCTGAGAAGTGAATCTGCCAACATTACTACTGTGCAGGCCAGCCGCTGACTGTAATGTGTCATTTTAGTTAGACTATAATATTCCCTGGCAGCAGCCTCAGTGGAGAAAACAAGTGGTAAAAATGCTGACGGATATGCCTTCACCCACTCTGCTCCTCATCATCACAGCTGATCTGTTACCACATACACCCACACAACTGTCCACTATAAACTCTGCAGTCATAAAGGTATTTATACAGGTATCAGCTTTGCCTCTTAGTCCGCTCTGTCAGTATCACAAGTCTGCGTGTTTGGACACATCACAGTGTTTGAATACAAAGGCTTACCTCTACTGCCTCTAGTATCTAGATGTTAGACGCCAGCTTATTTGGTCAAAGTCACAAATGAAAGCTCTTCTCTGACAGATTGAGGATTATTAGCTTTGGCAACTTAAAACACCAAGAAGGATGTGCACTGTGCCATCCTTTTGATTAGTTTTGTCTCCTTTATCCCACTGCCATGACTCAGCATGCCACAACCCAGAGTTGAAACAACACTGGATAAGCTGTACTACAGCGACGGAGGAGGAAGTGACAGAGAAGGAAAGGAATTAGAAAGTGAAGCAGATGTGAGTGACTGTGGTGTGTTGCTAACTTAGTTCCCAGCTTTTTAAGGCAATTCAGATTATAATGCAATATAAGCAATATAAGCATTATAATGCAATATAAGCTGTATTGTGTTACCATGAGAGTTTCTCACATTTAGTTAACCTTTATTCATATACTGTAAATGGGACGCAGCAAGGTGATGAACAGTGTCAGCTTCACTTAAAGTCCACCTCAGTTGTCCAGGACACAAGGTTTTACTCTACAAACGTTGCCTTGAAAGCAAGATATCTCAGATATTTGGTGCCAGTGCACCGTAAGAGCCATGCAGCAAACTAATAGATGAAAATCATGCCATGAACATAAAACAACTAAAGATATTTGGTTAAGAAAAAAAAAACCTCTTATGAACAAATGTGCAACATGTTTTAATCTTGGAATACTCATTGTATTGTAAGTTCTAATATTTCCTATGTTTGGCACTAAACATGTTAGCTAAAACAAGTCAGCAGATCACCAAAGTCATTATGGTTTATCCTCCTGGGATTATTAATGTCTGTGCAGAAATTTACTGAAATTAAATTGACATCTAGTGAACTTTTCCCAAACATTTTTTGGTCTGAGCCAAAAGTCACAAACAAGCCACATATTTTTCAAGTTGGAGTCTGTTTAAGAGCCATAATGAGCACAGCTCTGCCTGTGAAAAGTTTTCTGTGGCTGTGGAAGACATTTGACTAGTCAGAGAAAATGACTCTGACAGCTTGGAGACAGTCTGTGTTCCAAACTGGAGGTGTGTAACAGGATGAAGTGGACCAATATTAGCAGTATATCTTTGCCTCTTCAGCTTCAATCATGGCCAGGTTTTGAAATAAATAAAATCTCTCTCTTACAACTCCCTCACCTCTATTGAATTGAAACATATTGCGTAATTACAAACACATACTCCATCATTCCTTATTGGAACTCTACACTGAGGCACAGAACATTCAAGAATCCCCTGTGGAATGCTCTGTGTGTCAGAGTGAAATTCTCCTGTCTGGTATCCAAACCAATAAACCTCAAAAGAGACAGACTCAAAGGAAACCAACCTGCATGAGAACCCAGTGAGAAGGAAACATGTTGTCAAGTCAACTTCAGAGTGAAATGGAGATTGCTAAGACTTTCAGGAAACTGACCCCAGATGAGCGAGGGAAAGAGCACAGATGGGAGATGTTTAAAGAATTAAAGAAAATTGAGATTGAGCGCAGAGAAAGAGTTGCTCTGGAAGAACAACAGCAGTGCAGGAAAGAGGAAAGAGACAAAGAAACTGAAAGACTCCAAAGTGTGAAAGAGAGAACTGAGGAGGCATGGGTTCAGTCACAGAGGGAGAGGGTGAAGAGAGCAAGTGAACAAAAGGCCGTGGACCAAGAAAAACAAGAGCACCTGAGGAACGAGAGAGTCCAGTGGAGGAAAGTTATGATGGTGGAGGAGGAGGAGGAGCCAATCACAACGCCCATATACACTCTGAGTGATCTAAAAAAGGAGCAGCAGATGAGGAGGAAGGAGGCAGAGCTCTGCGGCTCGCAAGAAGTGGGGGGCAGAGTTGATTCTAAGTGCCCGACCTCTAAGCTGAAGGCCCAGGAGCAGAGGAGAGCAACTCTCATCAACAACTGGGTGGGGGAGCAGATAACAGTCAGTGACACTGACAAACAAGAGCTCCACCCACACAGCTCCATCCATCACCGTCCCACCTATACTAAAACTTTAAGTGTAGAGTCAAAAAGTATGTTATTCGTGTGTTTCAAATAGCACTTTAATTCTTATTTAATAAGACACCTCTAAGCTAAACATCTTGCCTTTTGTCATGAAAGAAACAGGAACACCAGAAGCCTCTGAGCCCCTGCTGTGGCTGCCACAGAAACTGAGGTTTAACCTGTGGTTGGAGAAGTACCAGCAACAGGTGGAGAGGAAGGAGATGGCTCGTAGGCTCAAAGCAGAGGAGCACTATGTCAGATGGACCTCCTTCAGGGAGAGACACTGTAGCCATTTGTCTGAGCAGTTTGACTGCTACACTAAAGGTTATGCCATGTCTAGAAACAGCATCCTCAGAAAAGCCATCTTCTGAATGGCGGAGGAGGAGTGGAATAAAACTATGATGCAATGAAAACGTTTGAGTCGTCCTTGTAAGGATATTACTAGGTGAAAGGGACAGTCATGTAATGTATTTTGGATGTGTGGTGATTAAGCAGCCTCAGCTGTGCTGTCTGGTGACTGAAGAAGATAGACAGTCAAAAATCTTGGAGCAGGTTAAAATCAGTTTTGAAATGTGTCATTTCTCAACTCACTGATGTGGGACTAACTCAACTGAAACTGGAACTAAAACTCAAAGAATTTAAGGTGGTTCAAATTATTTTGTAATCGTGCATAAACTTCATGTCTAAGCTCTGAAATTTCAGTTGGTCTTGTTGGTTTTTCTCCAGCAGCTTCATGCAACTGACATTCAAGGTTTTAGGATAAATGTTTCATGAACATATGGAGCAGATACTCATGTTCCATCTGGGTGAATTATAATAACTTTGGTTTTGATCATCAGGTCTGGTTGTCCAGTTTGAGTTTATAACAAAATACCTCAAAAACTTCCCATCAGCCCCAGTGGTTCTTTCTTTACGTCTTGCTGATTTGTTGGGCCTTTAGCGTGAACTCAGCTCTGCTGGGCTGCAGAGGAGAGCAGACAGCAACAAACTAATGAAAGCTGCAGCACATTTGTCTGGAGACAAATGGGCAAAATTAGAGGTTAAATTTAAAACACTGATTCATAGGTTTAGCCCTGACCTGCCATATGTTTTACTACCATTTGTGCCTCATTTAATATTTAGGACAATATTTTCCCCCCACTATTCTTGTATCTGAGAGCTGGCCAGCTACCAGGGAAACACAGAGGCTTTATTTCACTAACTCTTAATGAAGATTAATGAAGATTTATAAAGGGCGGCACTTTATAAATAATACTTCCTGTTTTAGGTGTAAAGGGACAAACTGAGGGATTTAATATGAAAATAAACTCAGGTTTCGTGATGCCACTGTTGAACACACAGGAAGTGAAATATTTCAAAACTTAAATCAAAACTTTGCTGTTATTTCTGTGGCTTCACCTCACCTGCTCCCACCCAAAACTGATTAATATGAATGTTACAAAAACATGTAAACACTACATTCTGATTACATCACAGGAATATCCTCTTAAAATATAACAACTTTAATTCCCTCAATATTAACCAACAAACAGTAAACATATGTCACATTTTTGAGACTTGTTTTCTGCTTGTTCACTAACTTGCTTACATTTTGACTAATTGCCGCCACCATGACAAGTATTTTCTCTGTACTTTTTTTTAATGGGAAACATCATTTTTTTGATTTTATAATATTTTGTCATAATTACCAGATACTGAACTACTATTCAGTTTTTCATGTCAGAACAACATGTCACTTAAATGTTTGTTTGCCACATTATGACAGTTGGTATTTTCTTAGACCTTAATCAGTTATCTTTTCATAACAGAAAAAAATATTTTCATGTTAAAACAAGAGAACAATCAAAATATGTATTTGTCATGGTGACAGCAACAAGTCCTTAACAGATTGTAAATGTGTCGTAAACCTAACCAAGAGTAATTCATTTAGTAAAAACCCAGGGAAGTGAAGTCCAGATATGAAAAGGCATTATATGAAACATACTCTCACCCCACACAGGCTCAGCTCTGCAGAGATTGAAGAGTAATGACAGCAAAACAGCTCAGTTTCCCCATCACCCCAAGTGACTCAAGGGAACGAGTGAGCACAAACTGCAGAACCAGCAGCATCATCCAGTACCAACAAATCTTTTTACTCTGTTGTGTTTCTGTTTGTGTGCGTTTAAAGCACTCTCAATTGTTCAGACAGCTGAGTCACTCCTTTTGTCTTTCACCTATTTTCATAAAAAAAATTCAACTCCTTTAAAAGAAATAGAGAAAAGAGGGGGAAACCTCTTATTAACATTTCAATCTGTTCATCTGTTTAATCTGTTCAGTAAGATGCAAAAACATTTGTATGTTATGGGACTCTCCAATGGACTAATTTCCTGGCATTGCTTCATGCTAATCATGTTTTTGCAAGCAGACCAGCAAACAGTTTCCTCTGTAACCATTAGATAAACCAACTTTTCCTCTGTGTTTGTTCTCCCCGCAGGTCTGAGAAAGCAGGAGAGATTGCAACTATTCCACTGACCAAGGTAAGACTGCTTTTAGTGGGTTTGTCTTGGTGAGACCAGAAGGCATATTTACAGACTGAAATACTCACTTGTTCATGCCTGGAGGCTCAGGAAATGCTCCGACCATTCATTGGCGCTAATGGAGATTCTTGGATTGTTGGAAAAGCTATTTCCAGAGCGAATAGCAGCCCAGTTGCCTTTGACCACAGAATAGCCTGTCACCTTGATGAATATTAACAGAAAAACAGAAAATGGGCTTTGAGTCATAAAACTAAAACACCATAAATTATTAACGCCAGATACCATTTTTGATTTCATTGGTTTAACAGGGGAAGCATTAATTTAATGTTCCATGGGTGATGTTCGATTTCAGACATATGGTTCACTCTTTAGACACCTGTCTTGCTCATTCAGCAGGTTTTACAAGACAGTGCCCAGTGGCTCATTTATTTATTTTATGGAGGGTTGTATTGAAAAGTTCAAAGGAAAATCAAAGTGTTCCTACCAAGTAAAGCTCTGCTATTTGTCGTAAGATTCAACTACCAGCGCAGTGCTACTCAGAAGGATCTTTAATGATTTATGAGTATCAACAGCAAAGATGCTCTTTGTCTCCACATCTAAACACACTTTGTTACCAGCACAACCAAGTCTTCACTAATAATAAATGAAAGGAAAATGGCTCGTACCTTAAACCCAAGTTGTGGATGCTATAGCAGGCATACATGGTGCAGTTTGGAGTGTTAGGTGTTAAGGTGCCATAAAAATATAATATGAGTATATTTAATGAACCATTCTGTATTATTTAGTGGCATATAGGTTGTAGATTGCAAACAGATGAATAGTCCGCCTATAGTCCTCCTCATAGTTTAGTTTAGTAATTGTTCAAATTAAGAATGGCTACAAAATATATGAGTCCAGATCTTATTTCCATGCCACTCAATTCATTTTGCATGTGTGTGAGAGTGCGAGTGTGTGTGTTGTTTTAATAAAATATGTCATCATTAGTAATGGTGGCTCAAACCAAGAGTTGTGAACGAAAATACTGATTGTTCGCAGACAGATGGATTTCATTTGTTGTGCAGTCTGAGACCTCAGAGATTAACATGCATAAATGTCCTTCTTGTTTTATGTCTTCTTCTAATAGCAAATTGTTGTAAATTTGTAAATTTGGGCTTGCATGAGCTAATATATCTTGAATGTTTGATTACACCATGTAACAGCTCCATAAAATCAGTCCATTCAGCACCATCTTGTCTCGGTCTTTGTTGCAACATGGTCAGTTTGTCTGCAGTAAGGCTGCTATCCTGAAAGGAGTGCAGGTGGTTAAACACAGCTATAACACAATATACTTTGTCTGTGGGTTAAACAGCCACATGCAGGAACAGATAATAGTTTGTGGTAAGATGTGCAGCAGCAAAATGTGCTCAGCCTGTGTTTGGATCAAACAAATTCAATTTAATTACACAGAAAACAATGCTTCTACCCTGCTAACAACTTCCTGGGTTGCTAACAGGAACACGTGGCAATTAGCTTCTGTGGTTGGCCGGGGCTGGCTCACAAACCAATGGGTAGTCACTGGAGCTGGAGCTAGTGACGGGACCCAGGTTAATTGTGTTTGTCATGAAATTAATGGTTTTACTAGAGGACAGCCTGCAGTTTTCATTCCAACCAAAGAGGTGATTTTACTGAGCATCAGTTAGGCGGCTAATCAGTGAAAAACATGAAGCTCTGTAGTCAGAACAATACACTGCATTATGGGATGAAAGCAGATCCCTCAGCTGAAATGATACATCACACTTTCCATATGTTTGGTTTATCTTAAAACTTCAGCTCACTCGGTGATGTTCTAAAACACAAAAACATGCCTCCTTCTTCCTTGTTGTGTCTTCATTTTCGACATCCACCAACATCTATCACCCTCCTCGCCAAACCATGTAGATTATTAATGAACGTTACAGGGCGTACTCCTGGGTGGCTGAGCTGATCCAGGTCTTCATAGCCATCAGTGTCACTGTGTCCTTCCTGGTGATGGGAGCCGCCATGAAACACACCAGTAAGTTCACTCCTACTTGAATGTCATTCAGTTAGTACAGTAGCAGCAAAAGTTAAAGTAAAGATGGTTACCACTCTTATGCCTGTAGAATAAACCTGGAGCCAGGAGGCATTGGAAGCAAGTGGAAACTGCTAGCCTGGGCTGGCAACAGTGACTTCCTGGAGTCTCCTCTGTGTTTCAGGAAAACTCGTGGTAGTCACTGACCAAAGATCAAAGAACTAAGCTGAAACAAAATCCCCACAGCTTGTTTTTACACTTTTCTTTTTGTGCACCCTGTCCATACTGGTGACAGCCGTGGCCAGAGGTTGGCCCAGAGGGAATTGCTTCAGATTTGCCACAAACATCACTTGGATTCAAGGATGAACTGAGTAGAATTTGGTCATCAAAGGTCACTGTGTATTCACAAAACTGAACTCAAGAATTCATACGCTCATTATGACTAAATTTCACACAAGTCAAAAAAATCGTCTAATAAGATAAAGTTAAAATGTCAACTCCACTGTGTCATCATGACGTCGCCATCACTGAACACCATAACTCAGGAACAGAAGGAGAGATGGTGACTATATTTCACATTTAGATTGAGACTGAAATGGTGACACTAATCGTAGGTGTCTATTCTGAAACAATGCTGACTATAGAGATCTGTACTGCTGGCCTCAACGTGTGTGTGCGCGACACATTCAGGTCTTGGTATTTTAGCTTGAAGTATTATAGTCCAGGCAGTTTGTTGGTTTTCCTGTTTGACTTTGAGGTGTCTCTAAATGAATACTATATGTCTCGCTCTGAAATCATAGATGTTACAATCTTAATAACGTTAATATCTCAAAGTCTTTATTATATGTGCTGGAAAGCAAGTTGACTGGTTGGCTGGCAGTTGTGTGGTAGTAATTCTAGTTTACCCTTGGGAAGTTGCCTTGTTTCCAGCCTTCATGGTAAGTTGAAAGTTCCCTGTAGAGATATTCACCTCTTGGTCGTGCTATTGAGCAGTCTTTCTGTGACTTAATGCCAAGTTTATCATTGCATTGTACTATGTGTTTCCCAGTTTTGTTTGTCCCTTGCATGTGTGCATGTTTATCTGGAGGATAATCCGAGTGATGCGATAAACAGTCCTACCTTTCATTTGAAAGAGTGAAAAAGCAAATTTCCCCAAATATTGAAATATTCCTTTAACATTAGGTATGAAGTGTTTTGTATTAACTGACTGGTTTCCTTCAGTTGACGGCCTGGTGAGCTCTTTGTGGAGCAGCCGACTGGAGTGGCTGTCCAGAGCCTGGGAACGAAGCCTGTCAAACAAACAGCACATCTGCTCAGCAACAAGGTGAGTGCTCACACTGGCTGAGAAGAGACTGACATGTTTAGTTTGGTAGCATATCTCTGTGGGTACAAGCAGCAGATTACTATACATCTATATTAACTTTGCACATCTGGACCTGTGGATTTTATCCCACTATTCTTTAGAGGTGGGTTTTGGTTCATTGTCATAATGGAATGTGAAATTCCTCTTTATCTGCAGCTTTCTGAGAGTCAAGCAGATTGTGTGCCAAAATACCTTTTGGGCTATTCATTATCCTTCTCTCTTGACAAGAACCCTTGACCCAGCTGAAGTAAAGCAATCCCAAAGCCTGATTCATCCACCACCTTGCTTCAGAGTCAGTCTGGTGTTCCTTGGATGATGAGCTGAACTTGGCTTTGAGATGCATGGTTTGGGGTGGGGGCACTCAATGCACCTTTCGGCATATTTCAAACAGCCTTGGAGGTTCTTTTGGCTACCCTACTCCAAAACCCAGACGTGCAGAATACAGGAGATCGTCATCACATACAAGGAAATTTTGTCAGTGTTGCTGTTGGCCTCTTCTCCATATCCTCTCATTAACTTTCAGTCAGTGATTGGCATAATTTGCTTGCAAGGGTGGCTGCATATGAATGAGTGTCTTTCTCTCTGCTTGGGAGGACAGAATATTATTACTTGAAATGGGAAAGATTTCTTTACTACATTAATGGCCCTTAGAGACATACCTATACTTACTACCCTCTAAGTACACATACATCCAGGCATTTGCTTATTTGCTCCCAGTCACCACACAGCCACACAGCACATTGGTTAATGTGATTATTTTGTCTCACTTTTTACGCCATGATGTTCTTGTGTATGTCTTTCTAAAAATTCAATAAAATGCCAGTCATAAAAAAACTTTAGAGACTTGTTCTGATCTTTGCAATGTCTCTGTGCAGCCACCTTTTCTCCACTTTTTGATGATGGTTTTGGCAGAGCTCCATGGACCATCCAAAGCCCTCAATATTCTTTTCCATCCCTCACCTGAGTGGAACTTTTGAACAGCGAGATCTCCCAGTTTCTGGCATCTCTTTGTGGCCCACAGCTCTCCCAGTAGGATGCAACCCCAGCCATTCAACCCTACAGCAAAAACTGATTTTATTCTGTTTTAAATCAGAATCACTTTTATTGATTGCAGCTGTATGATATTTACCTTTCAGGCAGGGTTTTGATTTGATTGGTTTACTTTGAAAATAGCTTGAGCCTCCATTATGAAATGCTGTGCAGACATATGCAGATAGGGTGTCTTTTGTTTTTGTGTTTTATTTGCAGGATCTGTACAGTTGTACTGCTAAATGTCAAAAGTATTTGTTGATATCAGACTCAAGTGGAACTGGGGCAGATTTCCCACACAAAGACCCTCCACCAGATTGATTGATATGAGTTGTTTCTTCATCTGTAGCTCCAACCTTTCAGCTTGAACCTAAAATGCTCTCCAAAGCTTTCAAAAGCTAGCAGCAGTGATTCTGCAAATCACGTCACACTATTGTTTCTGTCTTGTCATAATTTTAGTTTAAAGCCAACATAAAATCAAAATTCCACTGTAGAGGAACTTTTCTTCAGGGTGAGGACATTCAAAGTTTCACTGCCCTTACACAGTATTCCCCCAGAAGCCAGTTGAAGCCATTTAGCAGCTTGTTTACTATCCAGTTCTGTCAGGTTTTCTGGCCATCCTGGTAAAATGATTTCACCTGCAGTATATTTTGACTTGGTGTGTGACTCTGAAACGGTTTCTAGCTGTTTTCTTGACTCATTAAGTTGTTTTTTCATGCTCCTGTTCTCTTCTCCAGCATGACTAAAGGATTCATGTCTCTGCTTGGGTTTAGTGTCATCTTCTTCGTGTCATTGTGTGATCCCAGGGTAAATTAAACAAACACACACTCACACACAAAAATACTGATGATGAAGGCTGAGGATGATTAAGCACTTGTCTGATAGTCACCACTTTCCTGTGTCTTTCTTCAGGGTTTTGTTGTCATGTTGGACAAAGTTGTGTCGTTCTCCCTCAACACTGAGGTTGGACTGTTTGTCTTCATCATGCTAAGGGAATCCAGAGAAGACAGATTCCAGTGAGTCCCTCTGGATTTTACCAATACACCGAAGATAGACGTGTTAGATATGTTATATGAAGTGTTAGTATGTTAGAGAGAAGACTATTTAATGAATGATTTAGTCTGTGAATTTATATTGAGCTTTTATACACTATATTAGGTTTCTCATTAAGACCAGAAGTAATTTGAGAGGCCTTTGCTTGTGAGTTGTGTTTATTATTTAATTACAACCATAGGTTTTTCTATCATTTTAACTATATTTTACTGTTTTTCTATAAACAAATAGTTTATAATTGTCATCACAATTCAGCATGGGCCAAAGTTACAACTTTAAAAACACTTAATTCTTCTAAAATCATTAACACAGGGTGAATGTTTGGGTGAATACCAGCTGTTTTATGTTATACAATATTATTTTCGGAAAACTCTATATCATGAACATTTGCACAGGTGATACTGTAAAACTGACTGTAAGCTGTGCTTTAACTAACTTTTATATGAAGATGTTTTATGTCAGACTTGACTGGAAATGTTCTCTCTTGTCCTTTCAGACACCTCGCCGTCCCTCTGCCAGTTGGTGACTGCGTCTTCAACCTCAGCTGGCTGCTCCCCACCTACTTCCTGTTTGCAGTAACCTACGACGTCCTCCAGACCCTGGCGGATGTGGCACATTACCTGCATTTCTACAGTGAGGAACCACACAACCACAACGTGACTGAGGTTTTAACAGCAGCTAATCTCTCCACCCTGCTCTGACTCTCCAGCAGCCTGATAACAGGTGGACCAGTAGGAGCTAAAATTGCCAAAAATCAGAAGCTTAGCAAGTGCATTTATATTGTATTCACACTTATCAAGCTGCAGTTTGAACATTTTAAAGATAAGTTTTATTTCCATATTTATCTTTTTGCACTCTTTTCTTTGTCTCTTGAACTTTCCCTTCAGATTTCAGGGGCCAGATGAACATTCATTCATTACCCCAACAAATACCATTATTTATATATTTAAGAACTGATGCACATTTCAGAACACACAGTGGGTTATAAAAACAAGTTAAGATGCTTCGCTTGTTTCAGTTATTCCGTACTAACAAATAAAGGGTCGGACATTGCAACAAGCACAAGGACTCAGATGATCAAACAGGTGAAACTGAGGTTCTGTTCTTTTCATCACAGACCTGAAGACGGAGTTTAATGCGTCTGGTCCCTGCTGCAGGACTGCAAATATTATAATATTAGTTTGAATGAAACATTATATAACAAATGATACAGTAGGTTGAGCCTTTACCAATGCACTATGCAGAGCATAAAGATGCTGTTTATTTCAATTAGAATGTATGTTGTGATTTTTGCTCTCTTATAGTTCCTGTGTGAGTAAATTATGAAGTGGCTCATCAGGACTCACACTGTTATCTTCTCTCTAGTAGAACTCTCATACAGGAGCTCCCAGCCTTTACTACATCAGAATGCAAACTGAAACATAAAGTCAGACTGGATGTTCATGATCCTCTCTAGTTATCAAGTTAGAAAATGACTCAGCCCATAAAGTTACCTAAATCTTTTTATTGTTACTGCTGTTTTTATTGAATATTTGTCTTGTTTCATCACGGCCCATTAGCAAATGTTGCCAGGCTCAGTATAGGTCCACAGACAAGGGTTTGGGAACCTCAGCTGTTGCATGACATTGGTCTCTGATCTGATGGGTCTTTACTAACATTAAGTCTCAGTCTAATCTGAGTTTTCATCTGACTGACTGGAGACAATTGCTGCAAATTGCTGCAGCTTCTCTTGACGACATGACAATGTAACTTTGCAAACATGCACTGGGAATGAAACACAGATCTTTAGTTTCATTTGCTGTGGAACACAAGAAGCACCAGGAGGCACTAAAACTAAAGCTTATTAAAACTTTAGTTTTAGTGCTTTGACACAAATTAAACATATTCTGTCACTGATGTGAGTCCTCACAGCATTTCTACACACACAAATAAAAACTCAAGACTCTTATCAAAATATATTTTATTCTGGACTTTTTTGTTGCACTGATCTGACTTAAATGATAACAGATCGATGTGATGCAAGTTGCAAAAAAACCCCAAAACAAACAGAACAGAAGGCTTGGAGAGCTCATGGGAGAGGTGCTGTTGTGGTGGTGGTGGCACAGACAAAGGCTGACTCAGCAACTTTGGCCACATTGTACCCAGACAAACTGTGTGGCACAGGCCTGACAATGGCATGAACGCATCAGGGGAGTTTGCCTGTCAGTTTCAGAACTGTTGGCTCAAGTGCTTCAAATACAGGGAAGGAAAACAATGCAGAACACGTGACTCCAGATATGAACACATGAAATCTGTCAGTCCATTTATAGAAATCTCCAGTTTATTACAGCGGATACAGGAGAAAATAAGGTGATCTGTAGTTGTACAAACGTTTCTGGGAAGCAGAGGTGATTTGGACGCAGATGTAATGCTTTTGGTTCAACTAAAACTGCGACTGAAGCCAAATTAAACGCTTAATCCCTGAAAAACTCTATTACTAGATAAAACATTTTGAATTATATTGACTTTTTTGCCAACGTGTGATGATTGTGGAGGATTTAATGAATATTCAGTTTATAAAGAAAGTGTTTTTAGCTCTGGCCACTGAGGGTTAGCTCAAGTATGACATTTATATTTGTGTCTCAATTGTGAGTGCATGATGGGATATTTTTACCACAAAGACATTCATATGAGTATATTATTTTGTAAAGTGGCATCCATAATTCCTACATTACCAGTGAACCTACACGAGATCAGACTGGAGACAAAACAGCCAATCAGAGATGACCTATTTCAGTCACCAGCTGAAATGTAGACACTGTGACGAGTTAAATAACATAGAAAACAGGAAACTGAGAGGGCAAAGAGTAACCACACAAATTTTTCTTCTTTTTAATATAAAAATGAAAAAAAATATGTCCCATTGTGCACTGACAATTTAAACATGAATCTAATGTAAAATCCAACCAATGAGATTAAATCAGCTTCCACACAGCATCTGTGAATCCCGACTGAATCGAGGGGAAAAGGGAGGAGAATTCCCTCGAGTCTCGGCTTGATTGAAAAATGACAGTTTCTTCATTTTAAAGACTCTTTTTTAATAGTCTCGTGTTTTAGCCAAGAGGAGTTTCAGGACAGAGAAAGGAGTTTTCTGGGGCAGAACTTCCCAAAAAGATTCAAGCAAAAGAAAAAGTAAAACATTTCTTTATTAAAACATAGACAAATTTAGTGGTGATTTGCTGCTGGGAAAGCTCCTCCCAGGCAAGGTGCCTTCAGAATGACAGCTCAGCTCAGTAAGCCTTACATTACAGGGTCAACCTTTACTATTTGCAATAGCATCAAAGTAACAAAAGAAAATCTCTCAAATTTATAGAACATGTAAATTAACACTGCCAATAAATCATCAATTCACATTTGTCAAATCTACAAAGAAATTACAAAAATGTAACTTGAAATTTGTCTTTAAAAGAGTATAAAACGTCTCGTCAGCAACCTGGGAATACAAGGTGAGCAGAGTTTTGGTGGCGAGTGACGCTGAGAGGGCCGATGGATCTGATCCACTGAGGGGACAGCCTGACATTTTACTGTTGGATTCACAGACGCCATCACGTTGCGGGCAGAAGACTTTATATTTAACTTTTAGCTACTTCACATCTCTACACGTCTGCTTGGTTTGTGTCCTCTGACACTCCGACCAGGTTACGAACAGCAGAACACAGTGTGGTTAATCTCCCAAATGTTGAAACACATATAAAAATGTCCTTATATTGCTTTAAAGTTTCTGCTTTTTCTGCAGAGTAACTTTCTGCCGGGAGTAGCCACTGAGATTCGAACATCCAGGCTTGAGATTAGTTTTAAAATTGTTTTTGTGATGCGTGTCTGAAGGGGAAAACATACAGAATCTGAGCTCTCTATCTCTACCCAGTTAAAGCAGCCTGATGGCAGCCCCAAGTCACATCGAACCCCCCACCCCCTCCACCTGCCTCAGAAATGTGGGTGGTTGTGTTATTAAAACAGCAGAAATCAGCAGATCTAGACACGTTGGAGGCAGGACTGCTGTGGAATAGATCAGTTCTTAAACCGTCAGCAGAGCGGAGTCCAAACAGAGGCATCACATAGTGGGGAAAGGGTTAATTGGCTGATTTGAAGAGCAAATAACACAAACAGGAGATCAATGACTAAACAGGCAGCCTAACCAGCTCAGGGGTGAGCTGAGCCCACTAGCTCAGCACAGCCAGCCCTTAGTGAAACCCTCCCTGTACCCTGCACTGTATGGACCAACCAGCATCTGTTTGACTCTCTGAACAGTGTGCGTTGGATTTCTCTTTGGCTCCGCCCTCTGTGGTCTGAGTCACTGAGGCTGCATCTCCACCTCTGAGAGTCTGCACCAACTTCAGGCCATCGTGTTTGATGATTTGAGGCAGAATCAAAGTTGGAGTGGTGCGTTAACTGACAAAATCTGCCCACAGTCCGCCACCATCACACAGTTACTAAACTTCTGGAAGCCTATTGGCTGAGCACAGTATTTGATCTGAGACTGAACCTGTCACACACACACTAAAACTCAGTCTGGAGCTCTCAGTGGACACCAGCTTCTTGCCATTTCTCTTTTAACCAGACAGGAAATGGCTCTGCACAAAGGCTCCAGAGAAGAAAACTGTGGGGAAAACCGTCTGAGTGGAACAGTGCAACAGAGGAGTTGACGTAAAGCATCTGGATGTGCATCATCTGCCTATGGAAGGTAGATGTTCAACGGGAATCCACGCACATGAATTACTGCATTCTGAGGTTAACCCACGACCCACTCACAGCAGCAGAGACCACAACTGAAGCACAGAAGAAGCCTTTAGGTTCGCCTCGTTGGTCTGAACTCGTGACGGGGGTTTTGAGAACTTTTTGTGCGCATGTCTGAGTGAGTCTGCATGAGCGTCCTTCTCCAATTATTAAAACTCTGACCTGACCTGCACCCGGCACCCGGGCCCCTCCCCCAGAGATAAAAAATATAAAAACATTGAAACAAGAGATCTGAAATTTTAAAAAAAACTAAGTGCCATCCTATTTTATGGTGGAGAAGTTGATATGTCTGCACAATGAGATCCAACTAGTAACAAAGATCAACACTTTTTTCATTGTTTTTCATTTTGATGACGATGAGCATGGTTTAAAGATCAAAAAAAGCAAAATAGCTTCCAAATTTTGGTACATATACGGATCTGTCACTTTTTTTTGTCTATCAGTTCTTTTTTCACTGCGTCCCTTCTGCATCTCTGAAAGAGTCTGCACAGATAGAGAGGGGCACTCCACATCCGCCCAGTTATCCATCCGTCCATTCGTCCGTCTGTCTGTCCATCCCTGTGTCTGGACCTGCTGTGTCGGGTACTTGCTTCCTGTTCCTGTTTCCTGCTTCCTGTCTGTTGGTGGGCGGGGCCATAGTCGTAAGCGTGAGCAGTACGCAGGGCAGGCAGGGACAGTCATTTGGCTATGTACACATTCATGGTCGGTCCATGGCTTCCAACAACAGCAGCACTATTTCCGAAGGTCTAGTACACACACCTGGGGAGGAGAAGGGGAGAGATGTATCACCATCAAAGCTGAAGAGGACCCAATCATGCCATCCTGTGCGTGTCCTTTGTACACTCACAGATCCGTCTGACGCGCTGGCTCCCACTTTGTCCCCTGCTGCATTCCAGCAAACCTCAAAGATTCCCCCCGTCCCTCTGTAACTGTGGACTAAAGCGCCCGTCTGCAGAACACGAGACAGCAGCAGAGTGAGGAGAACAGCACGATGTTTCCAGGAAAAAAGGAAAAATGTTCTTAATCAAACTGCCTTTTGGCTGGATTTGGACCTGTGCACACCTGTGCAAAGTGCCTTTCACATCAGAGCAGAAAGTTTAAAACTGCAGTAATTCACATCTTTGGCCACATGGGGGCAACAGTCATGTGTCTGTCCACCTGCCGGATCCAAGACTAACAATCAAAATGTTCCTTCAGCTCTTTTACGTTCCTCTCATTAGCTGCTTAATCGTCTATATGTCATCGTCACCATGTTTATTCTGTCAGTCTGTCTTGCAGCTATAAATGTACTGCAGCTGTTTGAAGGTGTGCAGGTCACATAATCTCATTCTCTTCCTACCTGTGTATTCCAGATGTGCACGCATTTGTCAAAGGAGCCACTGGCCAGATGCCGACCATCAGGGCTGAAAGCCACACTATACACTGGCTCCTGGTGTTTGGTCAGCGTGTGGATACAGATGCCTCTCTCCACGTCCCAAAGACGAACCGTGGAGTCAAACGATGCGCTGGCAGAGACAGACAGACAGACAGGGTTACAGAGGAGCTGCTGTGGGGTCAGGACACTCTGACAGTGAGAAGAGAAGAAACACCCTCGTGCACTGTAGCTAGGCAAGGAGCTTTAGAAGGAGCAGCCCAATGGACTGTCAGCTAAACTAACTCCATTAGCTGTCAAACTAGTTAACAGGCTAACTGAGTAACAGTTACATACAAACTGCTAATAGGCCAGATACCTCAGGCACAGACACTCACCTGGCTAGCATGAGGTTAGCGCTGGGGTTGTTGGTTCCAGGGCCGGTGGGGCTCCATTTGATGGTGTAGATTTCTTTACTGTGGGCCTGCAGGTCATGGACACATGAGTCCTGCTTCATACTCCAGATCTGAAACAACACAGCAACAAGCAAAAGTCAACAAACGTCTGGTCAGTTTTCAAAATAAAACCCTGATTGATCTCTACACTCTGTGTTGGACCGCAATTCAGAGGAACTACAGAGGCCAGTGAGATTTTCCCCTTTCACATGATGATCAACACATGGCTCAGCTGTGTCAGGTCAACACCTGCAGTGTTAGTGATGTTATTAACACAAGTCACCCAGTACTTCACCACGTGTAGTTCTCAGCTCACCTTCAGCGTCATGTCATCTGAGCAGGAGGCAAGCAGGTTCCCTGTGGGATCCCACTTGATTGCATTTACTTCATTCTAGAGACACAGGATGAGAGTTTGTTGTGTGTTGAGTTGTTGTGTGTTTGTGCCATCCAGCCTCTCCTCCAACAAAACCATTTCAACTGAAGCAACTACATACAAATAAATGCTGACTTTATATCTAAATACTAATATTTATATGAAAAAAAACTCAGTCACACTTTTTCAATCTCCTTTAGAGGCTTTGGACTCTCTCTCTCTCTCACACACACACACACACACACACACACACACACACACACACACACACACACACACACACACACACACACACAACTTACTGTGTGCCCCTGAAATGTTTTAATGGGTCTGTCCTGCCCCAGCTTACAGACGTGGATGCACATGTCTGTACTACAGGAGGCGAATGTGTTGTTGCTCTGCCAGTCCACATCTAGTGCTGGAGCTGAGGGAGAGAGAGACAGGTGGATGCCGGCGGGATCAGAAATACACTGTAAATATTATTAACACACACACACACACACACACACACACACACAAACACGCATGCTTAAATGTAAAGCAGTGATGCTGTGTACCTGAATGGAAGGGAAACTGCTGTTTGGCTTCTCCTGTGTGGGCATCCCATATGATTGTTGTCTGGCGAGACGTGTACAGTTAGAGCCCGCACAGACCACACAGTGAGTTGGTTTGATTCATTTACTCTGCAGTTACACAAGATCTTACAGTAAAAGTAATCAGACGCACAAGTTACTGATCTGTTACCTTGTCTACTCCTGCGCTGAGGATGAAGTTGCCTTTTTTATTCCACTTGAGGGCAAAGATGGGACCTTTGTGTTGGCCAAGTGTGCTGGCCAGGTTTCCTGCAGAGCAAAACACACAGACAGGGAGCAACATCTGTCAGAGTCACATCTGGAAAGACAACAAGTTAAACTGTCTAAAATAAGGCAACAGGGAAAATACAGTGGAAGTCCAGGAGGCTGATTCAGTAGCAGTATGCAAAAATACCTCTAGGGAGGGGGCAGTGTTGCTCAAGGATTAGCTAAGTCAGGCAGCCTACAGGCTGCAGGGCAGGCTGAGCAAAAAATAAAGCATCAGGAAATAACACAACACAGTCATCATCATTTATGTTTCCTGTCATATTTAAAGAGAAGTACACTTTTTTGTTATTTAGTCTATTTTGAAATGTTGCTATAGTCTATAATATTGCAGAGTTCCCTAAAGCAAACATCACCACATGCTTATGTTGAATGAATTCTGCTCATCTCACCATCCTTCGTCCATATTCTGGCAAAGCCATCATACGAGCCTGTTGCTAAAAGGGTTCCCTCGCTCTGCCAGAGAGAAAGAGAGAGAGAACATATAAGAATGTATGTGTATGTGTGTGTGTGTGTGTTTGAGAGACAGATGATGGCAGGCCCATGGCGGACACCTTTGCGGGCCTGCGCTGCAGTGTCTGCCTCACAGAGCCGGTAAACGTTAGCTGTGATTCAGCTGCGGCTCAGATGGAGGCCTGTGTTTTCCATCAGCATGGATGCTTTCCAGGAAATATTTGCCTCTGCTCTTGGCTCAGGTTTACAATTCGTTGGCTGAACTGAAGGAAAATTCCACTCTCTGATACACTTCCACTGTCAGACATGACAAACAGTAATGTTCTGAGTGTGCTGGGAGTTCCTCTGTGATGAGGCGTTTGTTGTAATTTGCCTCTCTGGTGTATACAGGACTCTACATGCAGTGCAGTGAAACCATCATGACAAAATAATGATTTAAACCATTGAAAACCGGTTTTGATTTCAAACATGAAACAAATATGAATATATTTCTGTATATTCATATTATTCGTGTGTGTGTGTGTGTGTGTGTGTGGTAGCATGCTTACATTCCAGTCGAGCGAGGTGACATCTTTGTTGCTGGGGACGTCCTGTCCTCCCTCTCGTATGCAGTGCCTCAGGACCAGCTGTGTGGAGCAGCTTGTACTGTTCTCACTCAGGTTCCAGATACGAGCTGTCGAATCACCAGACCTGAGACAGGCAGAGACAGACAGACAGACATTGAGACAGACAGTTGTCAAACCAGACCTTCTAGCTGCTGAACTGTGAGAACAGATGTCATTTTAACCATGTTCTCATGGGAAACATGTTCCATTGTGAGATTGTTTGCAAATTTTTGTCATTGATGGGGAACATATGGACTTGTTACCATGACGACTGATACAACTGAGACTTGTAGCAGTGAGGTATTCTAACTCCTGTTGGATCTTTATTATCATTTTGTATGTCTTTGTCATTTCTCATCCTCATCACACTATTAGTCATCACGCTGAGGCTGGGAATCATTATCTACATATTAATAAGAAATCTGATCTGATGTCAGCATAAACGGCTGCGGCAGCACATGTAAAATAAAATCAAAGTCATGTTTCAGTCAGCAACTCAGCTTTAATTGTTACATGTTACCTCAGGCAAAACTGAGGGACTGTTGTTAGTTTTTAATCACAGTTAGCATGAAATCAGAAGATGATGACAGGACTGGGAGATATGACAGAATCAATAGTCAACATACAATTGACCAATTAATTTGATATCAATATTACTATTACTATTGGAGGAATGACTGTGCTTTTCATTAAATATTTGCATAACTAGGTTTTTGATATATGATCATGAGTAATGTGGATATAATGAGTAAGTGGGTAAGGACAAATAATAGAAGAGCTACAACAGTCTGAGTTCAGTCTGTAACACAACTTTTAAAATCACATCTGCTTTTAACCAGTCAATTATCAAGAAGAAGAAGTGTGAACATATGATCTTGGGGTGGTGTGTTCTAGTTTGGACAGAACAGAGCTGTTGTGTTGCAGCTCTCTGCAGTTTCCTATCATCTCAGCGCTGTCTGATGAAGGCTTGTTTGATGCATACAGAGTGAGACCAGTGTCAGAGCACAATGCCAGTGAAAGAGGGAGCAACTGACCCCGATGCCAGCAGATCGCTGACTGGGTTCCAGGCACAGATGAAGACCTCTGACTCGTGGCCCCTCAGGACCATGGCCTTGTTCTGAGGGATCTCCACGTCTCCGTCCACCTCCATCAGGTCTGCGTGGTTGTCTGACAAGAGAGGAGGATGGATGACACGTGGTGAGATGAGTTAACAAGCCAGAAAACACACTGTTCAATGAGTGATCTACACTCATATGCACAATATGCACACGTGAAAACATTTTATTCATGAATTTATAAGAAAAATTTTCCAAATAATAAATCAAGGTACACTGGAGAATTCTACTCGTTTGAATATTTCAGAATATTACACAGTTATCTCAATTGGTTAGAAGCAGCATTATGACCGCAGCTAGCAGCTAGCTAACCATCACTGCACATCCTTTCCTAGTCATACACGTTACTCACTAGCTAAGGCATGGGCTCCGTTCTCCTCCCCGTTGGCAGTATTCTCTCCGTTCTTGGTATTGCCGGTGATGCTGCCTCCGGTGGCCGATGCCGGTGCTGAAGCTGCGGCCTGCTGCTGGGCCATTTTGTCACGGTAGGCCTGCTGCCTCGTCTGTACCACGTCGGGCATCACCGCATCGATCAGGGACAGAGACTCGATGGGCCGCCCATCAAATAATGTGCCGTCCTGCAGAGAAATGAGCAGTGAGAGAGGAAACAGAGGGCAGGATACAGAAGAGAGGAGAGGAGGAGAGGATCTACCTCATTGATGCTGACTTCGGCCTCAACGTACTGCAGGCCCTTCTGGATGATGCTGATGAGGGCAGCAGGGGGAACCAGAGCACCATTGATGTTGGACTGGCTGATGTGACTCTCTATTCCAAATGTAAATGCTGAGTGGGAGAACCCTGCAGAGGGGAGGAGGGTGGGCGGGAGGGGAGGGGATATTTTGAGCATACACACTGTATATGAAAGGAAATGACACTTCCACCATACACTGACTTATTAAAGACATCCCTTGCTGTCTCTGCTGCCATTAAACCATCTTTTCCTCCCACACTGATGCTTCCATTATGCTTTTCTCACCAACAGCTGCGAGGTATTCCAACTCCTGAGGTAGAAACACAGGACTCTTTAATACCCCCGTCTCTTTTCAGAGTGACCTGAATTAGTTAGAGGAATGTGACCTTAAGAGAAAGGCTTTGTTAAACCCAGCCTCATTCAAAGTGCATGGAGAGTCATATTCATTTAGTCACAGCAAGGGTCTGCATGCACAGACACCGTGACATGTTTGGACCACAGCCCAGTCCTGTAATCCACAGCAAATAATCAGTCTGATCACAAACTCTTTCACTTCTGTGCCACATTAGTCTTTGATTAAAGTTGGAGCAACAAGACGACTGTGACAGGATTTTTGATACACATGAATTTTTTTGCAACACATATTAACTAATATGTTTAAAGCGATTTAACCCAATGTGCTCATCAGTACTTTGCACAGCAGCAGCTCTTCATAAAGCCCTCAGCACTGCTCTCAGGATAAATGTGCGTGTTTACCATCTCTGATTGATTGAGTCGTGCTTCATAACAAACAGTGAGAACACACACTGTATGCAGACTGTGCTGATCCTCCCCCAACATCTCTTCACTACTCTCGCACAACCAGCTGACCCACACTCGTTGTGTTGTGACTACACAGCACCTAAAGTTGACCTAACAAACTAACATGTATTCATGAAAAATACAAATATGCTCATGATTTGGACTTTCAGTGACTGTTCACATGAAGTGGCAAAGGATGTAAAAATCTGATCAAAATAATCTATTAACAAAATTGTGTTATTTACTGTTTTGAGATGTAAACAAATGCAGATGTGGTGAATATAAGGAGCTGAGTTGATACCTGACTCCTGTAGGTATCTGTAGACCAAGAAGTTGACCTCATCACTGCTAATGCTCATCTTTACTCCTGTTACACCATGAGGTCAGCACGCACACAGCTAGCCTGCAAAACAGAGAGAGAGAGTCATCAGTGAGAGGAGATGCTCATCATTAACACGGCTGCACACACAGCGCCTGACCGCAGTGCAGCACACACGGGTCTGAACATTGGCCTACAGTTGAGACTTGACACATCACGACACTCAGGCAAAATGTTGTTCAGTTATATGCCAGAGCAGTTTATTATAAATCAAATTTCATATGACAGTTAGCCTCAATGTGCAACCGTACAAAAACAAATGAGACAGATTAAACATTACAAAAACATAGATAACAGCATCTAAGAGTAGTTTATTTACATAAAATCATAAGATAAGAAATGATTAGTAAACAGAGCAGCAGCAACAATAATGAACTGATTCTCTGAAATATGTTCTGTAAACACAACTCAAAATTTGTGGAAAGATGTTTTGTGTCTGCTTTTAAAGAAGACAGTGTGGCAGCAGACCTGCGTTCCTGTGGCAGAGTGGGGAGCCGGTGTAGAGAGCGAGCTCACAATAAGAGCGGTGTGTTCGGACCTCTCAGTTTAAGTTCATACTCCAGTCTGGTCTGATGTTTGGAGAAATGTAACATCTGTCGCCTCACTTTTTTTCATTTTTGTACGTGAAAACCACTTTCTCATCTCAGATTTCTGTCATGTCTTCTACCCCGGTGTATAAATGCAACATTCCACACAGTACTTCCTGTGTTACATTATAATAGAGCATATTTGCCACAAACCACACACACACACACACACACACACTCCTGCTGGATTACATTGTAATGCTTTATGTCTTGTTACTCATGCTTGTCACAACAAAAGATTCAATAATGAGTGCTGCCCCGATATGATGCGTTCAGTGTCCAAGTGTCTCATCAACACCTGCAGCAACATGCCACCACCAACACTGCTGTGTGCATTATATCAGGAAGCTGCCAAGGTAACGTTAGCCTTATCCACATGGTGATCAAAAAGTTGAGTGTTTCATCGTGTTCACACCCACCCACCCCAGTTTGTGATCCAGTCACAATGTGAATCCAAATAACAAGAACCTATTTTAATTCCCTGTGTAAATGCAAAGGAGCTCACACTGATCACAAACATTTCAGAATGCCACCCTGGGTGCAAACGGGGTCCTGCTTGAGCGTTCAGGCTCACCAGCTTGAGACTGTTTGATTAAAGACAGGTACATTCCACTGTTGAAACACAGTGGCCATGTTGGATGATTAAGGGTGGCTGCAGGTTATCTGGTGCGTTGCACAGTATCAGTTGTTTTGACTGGGAGTATAGTACGATGAACCTGTCCTACATAAACTAAGTGTTTGCATTGTATCTGTTGCTGTGTGTGTGTGGTTAGTTACATTTCCAGTGTCTGCATCTACATCTGTCAGCTGCTGCTCCGTTGCTGTGCATCTTCAGTGTTTAGTGCCTCCACCCCGAGCTGCTCCTCCTTCATCTAAAGCACTAATTTGAGTCCACCGCAAACTAGTCAAACGCACAGACAGAGGAAATCAGCCCAACACCTCCTGCGGTGTCCCTGCTTCTGTGTGTGCATCCAAGCATGTGTCAGAGGATCATGATTCCACACTGCCGGATGCTTCATGAATGGAGATTGTTGGGAACCACAAGTTTAAAAGCTTGCCCAGGGCCAGGAGTCGATTCCAAATAAGGACCAGTTCAAAGCTCATTTCCCCAGAGAAACACTCTGGGGGTACGGTGAGCGCTGGCTTGCATTTCATTTCCCAGGATGTTAGATGTCTGTTGTCTGGCACAACACAACATTTAGCATGACCTGTGGCCTTAACTCTGTGGGATGTCAGACCCAGGAGGGGGGGCAGGAAGTAGCTGCGATCTCATGGTGCAAACATTAACAAACACTTCTTGCTCCTCTGACCGACTAACATAATCAACAAACTGCAGATCTCACACGGTGACGCTGTCATCTTATACTGGCTATTCTCCACGGGTACTTCATTTGAAGAGAAGATCAGATGAACCCTGAACAGTTTTTATTAATGCCGTGTTTTCAGGCCACAACAACAAACAGTGTCCAGCCAGCAGACCATCACCTGCATCACCTTCACCAGAGAATATTCCTGTCATGGCTGAGCTGTTTGGGGATCTGTCCACGACCCAGGAGACAGCAGACAACTCTGCGGCCAAGAGAGCAGAGGAGGAGGCGATGCTGTCCTCTGGCTCACTGATACTCATCTGTGGACCCTGTGTCTCTAGTGATGGAGTGCTGTGTGTTCCATGGAGACAAGCCGTCAGCAAACACACTGTTCTGTGGGTCAACATGCAGCAAGTAGACTAAAAAACAACATGATTCCAGCCCAGAGGTGACTTAATGGAAATCACTAAAAGCACAGCAGCTCAGTGCAACTGATACGGCAACATTCTGTAATGTTCACTGTAATGTTGCGGACACAAACCGAACTCTAAATTAGTCCTGTTGATAAATCATAAGCAGCTGCCAGCCCGCGTTCACGTCCAGTTCACATTTCCACACGACAGACATCTGAGCATTCTGCTAACTCTGAACCACGTCACAGCCCTGCACTTAGCAGTGAGAGTGTGGTCACAACAGAGCAACTATTCAATAGCAGCAGCAGGGAAAAACTATTAACTGATGATTATTCTTATTTTATTAAACATAAAAACTTGAATTGGAGTCAGGGAATTGTCGATTTAGCTGTGGAAAAAATTTATTTATCATTTCAGTGTGATGTAGTCAAAAACAAAACAGCAAACTACATCTTCAGCATAGAATAAACACACTAAATGCATTGGAAAAGCTGAATGTGATGCTTCATTTTGATTTTTCACCTGGGTGTAAACTCAATTTCAACTTCAATAACCTGGCCCAACCTGGATAAAAGGTTCAGAATCTTTGCTTTTGACCAAATTCTTGACAAATAACTGCAGAAAAAACTTTTCCTCGAGTGAAATACTGCAACATTTTAGAACAGAACAAAAGTACTTTATTTATCCCCTGAGGGAAGTGCTATGAATAACATTATTAGAGTAGATCTGGCAACTGTGAGAAAACATGATCTAAACTTGACAATACTCCTCTTATCATCACTGTATGTGATATACAGCAGCCTAGAAAAAGACAGTTGTTGACCAAATAATTACATTTCTTGCATTTTCATCTTTCATTACAGACAAGACAAACACCAGAGCTCACGGTGCAACGCGAGTGACAGCTCATCATAAAGTGAAGTAGGCAAAATGACAGAACAATTTCATTTCATTTCTTTCATAAAGCTGCAAAAGTTTTGTTTATGTCACATTTTCACTATTAAAACGAATGCCAGCTGTATTTTCACTGTTGGTAACCATAAGGCTGAAACAAAGACATATTTACTGTTACTCCACATATTAATATCAGCCATGACAATTCACTGGAGCCATACATTTTGTTTCTTGGTCTCTGGTAGCATGTTCAGGGTACATTTTGGTTAAGAAGTCTTCAGGAATTTATTTTAAACCAAACACAACAGCAGCTGAATCGATGAATCCAGGTAAAACAGGACAGCAGTTAAGTAAATCCGCCTGCTGTTGTGCTTGGCTGCAATGAAAACCCGCACACTGTTGAGTCACAGATCACTATCACCCCTCTGCTCAGACCCCATCTGACAGCAGCAGTGCCCAGGGAGGACCACAGGTTTGTAAACACAATGCTGCAGTTCCCCCCCACGGCCGTCCCTCTGCAGTGGCGCTGTGGAGCCGCCATCTGCAGCCAGGATCATCCGTGTTGACAGTGTGTGTGTGTGTGTGTGTGTGTGTGTGTGCAGACTGACCCTCAGGACAACACTCTCTCCTGCCTTTGTCCTCCTGTTCCTCTGTATTGTCTGGAGTTGATAACACCCAGACACGTGCATGTGTGTTCGCGTTTGTGTGCGCGTGTGTGTTTCCTTTTAGACAATACAAGGAGCCCATCCTGCCTCTGTGAAAGCCGAGATGATGAGATGGCCCGTATTGGACACAGAGACACACACACATACACACTCTCTCTCTCTCTCTCTCACACACACACACACACACAC